>CM076680.1:32361118-34761118 GCA_038501925.1 Xenopus petersii | reverse complement strand
AAATAACAGATGGGAAAATGATGTGGAGCTCTTGCCACTAGGTGGCAGGACACTTACTTGTATGATGGCAGCACCCATCACCTTTGGACCTGACTAGAAACTGTTTACCTTAAAAGTGTGCAGACAGATGGAGCATGTTTCCAGGCCTCTGTATCAATCCATACATGGGCCGATAAAAGCTGCCGACAGACTCGACAGCTTATTGGCCAGTGTGTGGGGCCGTCCGGCGGGCTTCCCCGATCTATCGAGAAGGTTTAAAAATCCAGTTGGATCGCAGCCGCATCTGTGTGTGTATGCATCCCGCGATCCGACCACTCGTATCTGATCCATTATGATCCGATCCTTGTGCCCTAGAGTCCACGATCGGATCAGCCCGATATTGCCCACTTCAATGTGGGCGTATGTCTAACTTACTGGGCAGGTGGCACAGTTGCAGTTGGTAACTAATTGTTTTAAGAGAAGATGGAAGAGATGTGTAAAGTGAACCTGGAGATAGTGAGTCATGTGACAGAAATTACATCACTAAGCTCCAATTAACTGATGACTGAGCACCGTGGTGTAAGCCTTGGTTTTATCATTTTTGCCACATGATCAGACATCATCAATTGAGCTTGTTCAACACCACTGAGGACCTCGCCCATTTAACCCTTTGTTCTGAGGGTGTTTTTGAGACAGACAGACTTACACTTAATAGAAGATGATGAAAAAACAGCTTAGTAGGGGTGGAGTTTAGTAGGGCTGTCTGCCTGGTATCGTTGACCTTGCCCCTCTCCCCCACTATGGATAGTGGGCAACGCATTACCTGTATTATAATCTGCTTTTGAATAGAACCTTGGGGTTAAATCTGGACATCAACCCACATACAATCCTGTAGCCTTTTCTTCTTCTCCCTGATGGGACTGACACCGGACTGAACTGCACAGAATATTGACGTACAGCTGGACACACAATTGCGTTTTTCAAGAAAGATTTTTGTTCTTTTTGGAGACTGGATGTCTGTATCATTCCTCTTGCCTTTTATAATAACCTAGTCATGCTTCACCTGTTTTCTTTAGGCTACTGAACAGTTTGTTAGTGACGTCCTTCGGGATGCTTTCGCTGCGGGCTGTCAGATGACCTCCCACAATAGGTAAGTCTTCCTCAAATACGTGTGAAGTCTCAGTGTTTTCTTTTTTTTTTTTTTTAATTTGCATTTTATTTTGTCATTCACAGAGCTCCACGAGAGATCACAGTATCAAATATCCACCACGCCATCTGTAACACTCCTTTATTCGACTTCCTCACTAACAAACACATGGCCTCGTTAACTACAGACGATGAGCAAACCTTGAAATAAGATATAGAAGTGGCACCACGAAATGTATTGAATGAGCCAACCTTGTATTTTATATGTGCGGGGAGTAACCACCTAGTTACCTAGAGCCCAGACATTCTCACTGAGAGATGAAATGCAACACGTCTTACAACTAACTTAGAACCTGCGATTTTTGTTTTCTTTTGTAAATAATGTCAGTGTGAGAGAGAGACTGTAACTATGTATTTGTGTAAGTACATGCAGACCTGTATTTATGTACATGAGTTTTTGTATTTTCCTGCATGCAAAGCTAATGGAAGGTGCAGGCTATGCCAAAGTGAATAAAACCCAAATCCCTCTAGTTAACACCAGCTGCATGTGTTTTATTAAACATGCGACTATTACTGTTAGATACCCCTATACCAAACTGTATGGTGGGAACTTCATGTTCTAATACCCTTCTGCTTTGAATACGTGTGCATTTAATGGGGTTGTTCAGCCAGATTTTAGAGAGTGATATTTTGAGACAATTTGCAATTGGTTTTCATTTTGTATTAATTGTGGTTTTTGAGTTATTTCGTTTTTTTTATGCAGCAGCTCTCTAGTTTTGCAACCTGGTTCCTAGGGTCCAAATTGTCCTAGCAACCATGTATTCATATGAATAATAGACTGGAATAGGAGAGGCCTGAATAGAAAGAGAAGTAACAGAAAGTACCACTAACAATATACGTGCAGAGCATTTGTTTTTGGATGGGGTCAGTGACCCCCATGTGAAAGCTGGAAATAGTCAGAAGTGCAAAGTAAATATTAAAAAAAAAAAAGAATAAATAATGAAACCAAGTAACAAGTTTCTTAGAATTCTATAAAATACTAAGGGGGTTATTTACTAAACTCCAAATCCAAAAATCACAACATTTTTTTTCCGGAATTTATAAAACCCAGAGGATGGAAAAGTCTGAATCTGAAAATACGGCGTCTCAGACCTGTTGAGGTTGCATATAAGTCAATGGGAGAAGTCCCAATGATTTTTTGATGTGTTCTGTGTTTTGTGCAGTACCCCAAAGTTTTTGGGTTAAAATTACAAAAAAAAACGTATGAAAAAGTCCATAAAATGCCGAAAAATTTGTGAGAATCGATGTGTGATGTCAGACAGAGAAGTCGCTTTTAGTGTTCCAAATATGGCAGGCCACAGAACATCTCTAGGGGTATCTTTGCTTCCCCCGAATGGTTGTACTTAACCAAGGTGTGTGCAGCTACATGGAGGATGCAGTTATATTGTAAATTTGTATGTGCTGGAGAACACGTAGATGGAGAAATGTGCTACCTGAGCAGAGTCTGATTCACCTGCCAGTACAGTAACTGAAAATAAAGCTGCTCCGACACTGCACTGCTGTGAGCCTGCCAGAATGTTGTACTAATTCATCTCAACCATTTGGGAGTTTTACTTCTAGAACTGCTCTAAAGTGCAGAGTTAATTCTGCAAGATGTGCAGATAATGTGTCTCCCTGCCGTGCAAAGCTTTGGATTAACGTTCGACTAAGTGGGCAGTGCTGGAGGGCGAGAGTGAACATCAATTCTTCCACCATTGTGTGATGAATAAAATATGGGGGCACAGTCTGCTGGTTATACGTCGTTCCTAAACAGAGCGCAGGCTTTCTTTTCATTGTCGTTTATTTATTGCTAATATCACTTATCATGTGTTGCAGTTTTTCTATATAAGAAACTATTAGACATATTGTTACTGTAAAGCTACTTTATTTGCTACAGGTAACATTAGCTGAAGGCAGGCCATCTATATTTCCCATAAGGACAACTGGCCAAGGTACTATAGCAAGAGATGATCCTTTCTTGCAGGGGTCCCCAAACTTTGTTTTTACCCATGAGCCACATTCAAAAAAAGAGTTGGGGAGCAACACAAGCATGAAGGTTCAGGGGAGCTAAATTAGGGCTGTGATTGACTATTTGGTGGCCTTTATGTGGTACCTATGCTTTTTATACAACCAAAACTTGCCTCCAAGCCTGGAATTCAAAAATAATCACCTGCTTTGAGGCCACTGGGAGCAACATCCATGGGGTTGGTGAGAAACATGTTGTTCATGAGCCGCTGGTTGGGCATCACTGCTTTGTTGAGTAGATGAAGGAAAAGACAGTGCATGACGCTTGCAACAGAAAAAGTACATTTATGGCAGCAGCTGTAGGACTTTGTAATAGTTAATATAGTAAAGAAGGCCCTTTTAGAAAGGGACTTGAGGCGGGAGAAGTGTATATGTGGATTTTCTCATTAACCTAACAAAGAAGAATCCGAAAGTTAAACAAACTAAAGACGGATTGACCAGATGTCTCTATTGGCAGCCATTAGTGTTTGGGGAGATTTTTGTTTTGTACTGATGAGCACTGGAGGGTGATGATGGTCCACCTTGGGTTAAGGGAGTACAAGGAAACCCAGACCTTAGCAGATGACTTACCGCATATCGATGGTGAGCAGCAGAGGAAGATTGGAGAAATGTCCTTCACACAAATTTAGTACAGCAGAGAATGTCACAATGTGAGAGAATCTGCATAAATGATGGGACCCAGATTGTAGGTTAGTTTGTTGTACTGCAGTGGAAGTATTCACTGGATAGTCACCTGATGGACTCAAAATGAGAAGGTGTGGGACCACCTAGAAAAGCTATTGGCAGGGCAAGAACATATATATTGTTGGCCTTTTTTCTGGCGTGCTGACTGGCCTCTATAGGCTCCTCCCTAGGAGACAGGACTTGTGGCTTCCCAGCTCATGAGCATGAAGATGATTCAGATTGCTGCCGCTATTTATTCAGCACAGTTATGTTGTGCGTCTGTGTAAAATGGTATAAGGTGACCTGACAAAAGATAACTTTTGTGCTTTGAGGCGTAAGTATGGAGAGATTCAGCTAAGAGTTGCACATATGTTCTAAAGCAGAGAAGCAAAGAAAAGAGTAATATAGCAGAGGAATTTTATATAACCTTTATACTGATAAATAAAAAATAAACTGTGCAGCTTGTGGTAGACTGGATATACAGGGGTGAGATTGTACAGACACTGCCTTGTTATAGCAACTGAGAAGATGTCAAGATTCAAATGATGTAACTAAATGAATCCGATCATCTTCACATCAGAAAATCTGCTATGCAACGGCCTTCTGGTAAACTTTTACCAAATACCAAGATCTCAGATGTGTAGTGTTACAGAAGATCAATGCCAAAGAAGCAAAGAATGAACATGTTTAAGGCTTAAATAATATCGTACGAATAAGAAGGACACTCAAAAGGTTTCATTTCAGAAGTTAAAAGAAGGTAATTACAGGAAAAGGAATGGTAGCAGCCAGATGAAAAGAAAATAGATATCAAAATGTCTAACCACAAAATATTGGGTTCATGCACCACATTAACGTGAACATTGAATTAAGATTTCTTTTTAAAGATAAAAGAAAGCAGATGATCAGATTTATTCGGTCTAACTGGGTTTGACCAACAAGAAGGTTTCTGTAGAGGCAGCAGTCTCAGACAACTAACAGTTCAGCCCAAGACCTGGATGTTGGAGAAGGTTGGAATGTGTTGGTCCAAAAGAAATGTAATTAATGCAGGAAGTTTCTCCAGCTTCTATGTCCCAGAATTTGGAGCTGGCTGGAGACGGTGCTACTTTGACCCATTTCACCTGCTTTTGAATTAAGAATCCCCCAGAAACGGCAAACCCCTCATTTTTATTACTTATTTGAATTTAATATTTCAACATAGCAAAAGAATTATCAGTCAATCTGATGAAACCATAACAAGACCTAATTTATTATGGGTATAATAAGGGTAGCTCTGTGTTTACAATACAGAATGCTGGGATTGCTAGATTAGATCCTATATTAAAAAAATATATTTTTTTAGTAGTGGTCAAGTAATTCAAGAAAAAGAGTTGCTGGCCATAGACTCAAAAATACTATTGTACGAATAAAGATTGTGTGGAGTGTCCCGACATTTTTCATGGCAATCTGTCATTCAGCCGATCGGACAGGTTAAAAGATTTCTATTGGCTACCGATAATATCGCTGCATGTATTGCCTCTCTGACAATATCAATGGGAGACTGTCACTAGTATTTGTTGGACATAACTTTGGTACGATTGTTGCCTGTCAATTAATGACCTGAGCATTGTCTGATTTGTTCTCTTTGCAACTTTATTTTAAAGGAGAAGGAAAGGCATCATACACTTGGGGGTGCCAAATGTTAGGCACCCAAAGTGATTGTATTGACTTACCTGAAACCCCGGGTTGGTGCTCCTATCAGCAGAAAACTGCACCAGCCCAGGGTTATACCAGTGAGCACAACGGAGCAATCTTCTTCCATCTTCCTCCTTCTTTGCGCGGCCGCACATGCACAGTAGAATGAAAAGCCGAACTTTACCGGAAAAGTCGGCTATTTCATTAAACTGCGCATGCATATGCCCTGGGAAATTCGAAGAAAGAAGAAGACGGAAGTGGATTGCTCCATGGTGCTCCAGCCCAGGGTTTCAGGTAAGTAACTACAATCACTTGGTGTACCAGTGTACGATGCCTTTCCTTCTCTTTTAATTGGAACAGACCTTCGTTCATCCGATATATCCTAATAATCTGCAAATTTATGGCCATCTTAAGTTTCATGCCCTGAAATAGAAAGAGTGGTTATATATATCTATCCGATTTTGAGTAGAACTACACGGCCGATTTCAAAGCATTTTTGGCAGATATGACGCGCTGCGCCAAAACGCAGGCGTCAAGTCGGATGCGATGCAAAATAAGGCAAGTAATATGACATGACTATCGGATGCAGACGCTGCCTGCTGAGTCTGCATCCAACAATCGTGTTATGTCTATTAAACGCTGCAACACGATCCGACATTTGTATTACTTACCTTATTTTCAGTCGCATGCAACTTGGCGCCTGCATTTTGGCGCAGCGTGTTGTATCTGCCGAAAATGCATTGAAATCAGCCGTGTAGTTCTACCCTTTAACACAGTTGGAGGCAGATTTACTTAGGGTCGAATATCGAGGGTTAATTATATATTATGATATTCGATTTTCGAAGTTAAATCCTTCGATTTCGAATATCGAAGTTGAAGGATTTGGCACTATTCGTTCCATCGATTTTAATCCATCGATTGAATGATTTTTCTTCGACCCACAAAAGCTTAGAAATCCTATGGGGACCTTCCCCATAGGCTAACATTGACTTCGGTAGCTTTTAGGTGGCGAACTAGGGGGTCGAAGTTTTTTCTTAAAGGCACAGTACTTCCGACTATCGAATAGTCAAATGATTTTTAGTTCGAATCGTTCGATTCGAAGTCGAAGGTCAAAGTAGCCAAAAAAAATTTCGAAATTCAAGGTTTTTTTTCCTCTATTCCTTTACTCGATCTAAGTAAATGGGCCCCTTGGTGTTGGGCAGGTGGAAACTGTTTACTGATACATGGATTTTAGGTTCGATTTTCCGGATTTCCCTTTCTTTAAAAAGTCTGTGGAACGTTTGAAGGGCCACACCCGACCCAGGGGCCCCTAGTTGGACAGTTCTGTTCTGCAGCATCACAAGCCCCATCCACAGCAGAGCCCAGTCATTCTTTATCTGACCTCGCTACCAGCTACAAAAAGAGATAAGTAATGTTACACACAGGAGTGCCTAGCCTACCAGGAGCAACACTGGGTAATAGCCCCAATCGTCTGTTCTGAATATACTAACATTGCAGGGATGATTAATACATTGGTTCCTGTTCCATTATGGATTCACTAAGATATTTCCTGTCTTTATCAGTGAAAGGTCTATGATGATAAATGGGACATTATTGTATTAGGAACTAGGTCATCCATCAGTGATTTTATAACCGTAGAAGAATAGCGGCAGTAGCAGTACACTAATGCATATTTGATATATAAATGATGGTTTCAGTTCGAGAGCAAATTATTTGTGTCACAGAGGTTGTGGTGTTTGCAATCCCTGTGTAGCTTCCTCCATAAAGGGGGGAAAGGATGATGGCCCCACTTTAGCCAAGGTTATCAATGACATTCATGCAGCGAAGGAGCAGGTACACTGTACCATTCTCACGCTTGATCTTCAGTGTATTATTTTATATAATGTTCCACTCCCTGAATGTGTTTGTGTCTCTGTGCTGTATTCACCATTACTCCAGTGACTATGTCACGGCCGGCACCCGATACCAGAACAAATGCCAAGCACCCTGATCTCGGCTCGGCTTCACCAGTAGTGTGACCACTGTTGGGCTTCGGGAGGAGCCCTCAGCTTACTTGGGTGCCACCTGGACTTAACGAGGGGTGCAAGGCGAGATGTTCTGGCTGGCGAAGGGGCACGGCTGTTAGCAAAGTCTTTTGGACCGAAGGTCACGGTACAAAAGGATTAGGCAGAAGGATGGTCAGACAGGCTGGGTCGAGGCAGGCAGATATCAGAATCGTCAGGCAGGCAAGGGTCAAACCGGGTTGTCAATCAAGGGGTTAAGCAGGAGAGATGTCGTAGGCAGGCCAAGGTCAGGATACAGAGTTCAGAGTAGTCAGGATACAGGCAGGGTCAAACACAGGTTATCAGACAGACAAGGTTCAGATCAGATGCACTAGGCTCAGGAAACCACAAGAAACAAGTTCTATCATGGGCACTGGCTGGGAATATGAATGGGCCGTATTTACATTCAAAATTGGCGCCAAAACGAGCGTCAATACGCACTGGCGCAATCACACCAGCGCGCCTATACCTTTAAGAGGCGCGCAGGCGCGCCTTGCACGCCCTAGGAGAATCAAGATGGCGCTGAAGAGCCACGCGGCGGGTGTCCCCGCTGGTGGAGCGACGGCCGACCCCGCCGCGTAGGTAATTTTATTACATTACCCCCCCTCCCGGAAGGGCCACTGGACCCCCAGGCTTCCCAGGAAACTTTTGGTGGAATTGCTTCCTGAGACGGTCAGCCCTGATGTCATCAACTGAGACCCAGGAGTTCTCTTCAGGGCCAAAGCCTTTCCATCTGGTCAGATATTGTAATTTACCACACACAAGGCGGTAATCAAGGATCTCCTGGATCTCAAATTCAGGCTGACCTTCAACTAGCACAGGGGGAGGAACAGAAACAAAACGAATGTGGTTAGCAGGTTTTAACAAAGAAACATGAAATGAGTCTGAAATCTTGAAATTGGCAGGTAACTTAAGACAAACACAAGAAGGGTTGATAATTTCAGAAATGGGGTATGGACTAATGAATCTAGGCCCCAGTTTGAGAGAGGGAACCTTCAGTTTAATATTCCTGGTAGAGAGCCACACAGAGTCTCCCACTTTATATTGGGGTGCTTCTCTACGGGTTCTGTCAGCAGCCTTCTTCTGAGCTGAGGAAGCTGCTGACAGAGAGTCGTGAACCTGTGACCAAACCTTAGAAAAGCGGTCAATACAATAATTAGCCGAGGGAACAGGGGAACCAGAACCAGAAAATTAAAATGCTTTGGGGTGCAACCCATTAACCACAAAAAAAGGGGACACCCCTGAGGAGGAATGGGTCGCATTATTGTACGCAAATTCTGCCCAGGGTAAAAGTTCTGCCCATGTGGACTGGTTATCCGAAACATAACACCTGAGGTTTTGCTCAAGGGACTGGTTTACCCTTTCAGTTTGACCGTTGGTTTGGGGGTGATAAGCAGACGAAAAGGATAATTTAACCCCAACCAGAGAACAGAAAGCACGCCAAAACGTAGATACAAACTGAACCCCCCTGTCAGAAACAATGTTCTCAGGAGAACCATGTAACTTAAAAATATGAGTGACAAATAAATTAGCCAAGAATTTAGCAGAAGGTATGTGTGGAAGGGGTACAAAATGGCTCATCTTGCTAAACCTATCCACCACCACCCAGATCACAGTTTTCCCCTGTGAAGGAGGTAACTCAACAATAAAATCCATCGAAAGATGGGTCCATGGTTTCTCTGGGATTGGTAAGGGAAGTAGCAAACCCTGGGAAGACTTCCGAGAGGATTTAGACCTTTGGCAGACTGGACAAGAATTTACAAAGGCCTGAGTATCTTGTTTGAATGAAGGCCACCAAACATGACGGGATAACAGAGACACCGTCTTGGCAATACCTGGATGTCCTGCCATTTTAGAATCATGAACCTCCTTCAATACTTGCTCCCTTAACTCCTGTGGTACAAACCATTTCCCCGAAGGGGTATCAGTAGGAGCAGAAGATTGAAGAGGGAGCAATAAAGAGGAAAGGTCAGATTCAAGGGTTGCTATGATCATTTCTCTGGGAATAATGGGAGTACACTCACTACAGTCAGAAGAAATGGATTCAAAACTCCTAGAGAGTGCATCCGCCTTGGTGTTTTTAGTCCCAGGCCTGAAAGTCAAAGAAAAATTAAACCTTGTGAAAAATAGAGCCCACCTAGCCTGCCTCGGATTAAGGCGTTTAGCAGACTCTATATATAGTAGATTTTTGTGGTCAGCATAGACCGTCACCAGATGTTTAGCACCCTCCAGGAGATGCCGCCATTCCTCAAAGGCCCACTTAACTGCCAACAACTCCCTGTTACCTATATCATAATTCACCTCAGCAGGTGAGAATTTCCTTGAGAAAAAGGCACAGGGATGTAATTTGTTGGTAGTCAGGTGCCTTTGAGAAAGGACTGCCCCAGCTCCTACCTCAGAGGCATCAACCTCAACAACAAAAAGTAGTGCAGTATCGGGGTGTCTGAGAATGGGGGCTGAACTGAATTCCTTTTTGAGGAATTCAAATGCTTGAACGGCCTCAGGGGGCCACATGCTGGGTTCAGCACCCTTTTTAGTCAGATTAGTGATGGGTGCCACAATGAGGGAAAAATTTTTGATAAACTGCCGATAATAATTAGCAAAACCAAGAAATCTTTGGGTTGCATGTAACAAAAGGGGTTGGGTCCAATCCAGGACTGCTCTCACCTTGCCTGGATCCATTTCTAGACCCCTGCTGGAAATGTTAAACCCCAAAAATTGAACAGAAGAACCCCCAAAAGTACATTTCTCTAGTTTCGCATAAAGATTATTCCCCCTTAGCCTTTGTAAGATTTCACAAACATGATTTTGATGTTCCTTCATGTTGGAGGAAAAAATAAGAATATCATCTAGGTAGACCACTACGAAGATCCCCAGCAGGTCCCTGAAGATGTCATTGACAAACTCCTGGAACACTGCGGGGGCGTTACAAAGACCAAAAGGTATAACAAGATACTCGTAGTGGCCATCCCCTTCCCTGATTCGAATCAAGTTATAAGCCCCCCTAAGATCAAGCTTGGTAAAGACTTTTGCATTTTTAACTTGATCGAAAAGTTCAGAAATTCGAGGGAGAGGATAGCGATTTTTTATGGTAATCTTATTGAGCCCCCTATAATCAATACAGGGGCGAAGACCACCATCTTTTTTCCCAATGAAAAAGAAGCCCACCCCCGCAGGGGAACTAGAAGGTCTGATGAAACCCCTTTCTAGGTTCTCCTTTATATACTCTTTCATTGCCTGGACTTCGGGCAATGAAAGAGGATAGGTTCTACCACGAGGAGGAGTTGACCCAGGGACCAGATCTATTGGGCAGTCATACTGCCGGTGTGGGGGTAAGGTTTCTGCTGCCTTTTTAGAGAAGACATCAGCGAATTCTGCATATGCAGCAGGTAACCCTTCAAGTGATGTAGTTGCAACTACAGAGGGAAAACATACCCCACCACACATAGTACCCCATTGAACCACCTCCCTAGAGACCCAGTCAATTAGAGGGTTATGCCTCTGGAGCCATGGTAACCCCAAAATAAGATGAGAGGTAGCACCCTCTATGAGGTAAAAAGCTAAAAGCTCACAATGCAAATTATTAACACACATGGAAAGAGTTACCGTCTCCTTAGAGATTACACCTGACCCTAAGGGTCTTCTGTCCACAGCCATTATTCTCATGGGGGCACTTAGAGGAACTACAGGGATACAGAATTTAGCTGCAAAAGCAGTATCCAGAAAATTACCCTCTGCCCCTGAGTCCACAAATGCGGACAGTTTGACAGAGCCCATAGGCCAAGTTAGTTTAACTGGTAGCAAAACTTTAGAGGCAGATTGGGGAGAGGAAACTACTGCACCCAAATGGAGATCCCCTTCTCCATTTAGGCTTCGGAGTTTCCTGGCCTCTTAGAACATTGGTTCAGAAAATGTCCCCTCTCACCACAGTACATACAGAGACCCAGGGAATGCCTGTGTGCCTTTTCCTCAGGAGTTAGGTGGGATATGCCTAATTGCATAGGCTCCTCCTGAGGTAGAGGCACAAAGGGGTTAGGAGATTTTACATTGGTCACCACATTGGATCTTATATTAGTAACCCCAGAGAAGTTTGTACTCCTCTCACCCCTTCTCTCCCTTTGCCTTCTATCTACCTGGATGCGAGGGACATGAGACCATCCAGAGCCAAATCATTCCACCCAGTTTCCACTGCCCGCCGGCGGAATTTCGGTGCAGTACACCTCCGCATCCCTTTTCCCTTGGCGCAACTTACGAATCGCGGTATCGGCTGATGATGCACAATCCGGGTCATCATAAAGAATGGCCATGCTGTTAAAGAAGGTGTCTAGGGAATAACGAGCAGGGTCTGAAGAAGGCAGCCTGGGGGTCCAAATTTGGGGGTCACCCAATCCTCATCAGATTGAAAAGAATGAGGAAAGAAACTAAGGTACAGCTTACAAGCCTCTTTGAAAACAAAAAATTTAGTGTGATCCCCACTGAACCTTTCGGGGAACACATCCTTGGGTTCATGGGGTTTTGATGAGTTACTCCAACTGGCAGAAGAACCCACAGGAGGTGCAGGAACAGGATTAGGCGGCTGCTGTGAAGGCCCCAACTGGCGGGTCAGATTGTGGAACCCTTGAAGCAAATAATTTTGTTTTTGCTCTTGCTCCTCCATACGTTGCAGCAAGGTAGTGAGCAACATCTCAGTGGAAGTTTGAGGTGTAGCAGAGGCAGCAGCAGCTTCGTGACCGTCGTCCTCCATGGCCCGTGATAATGTCACGGCCGGCACCCGATACCAGAACAAATGCCAAGCACCCTGGTCTCGGCTCGGCTTCACCAGTAGTGTGACCACTGTTGGGCTTCGGGAGGAGCCCTCAGCTTACTTGGGTGCCACCTGGACTTAACGAGGGGTGCAAGGCGAGATGTTCTGGCTGGCGAAGGGGCACAGCTGTTAGCAAAGTCTTTTGGGCCGAAGGTCACGGTACAAAAGGATTAGGCAGAAGGATGGTTAGACAGGCTGGGTCGAGGCAGGCGGATATCAGAATCGTCAGGCAGGCAAGGGTCAAATCGGGTTGTCAATCAAGGGGTTAAGCAGGAGAGATGTCGTGGGCAGGCCAAGGTCAGTATACAGAGTTCAGAGTAGTCAGGATACAGGCAGGGTCAAACACAGGTTATCAGACAGACAAGATTCAGAACAGATGCACTAGGCTCAGGAAACCACAAGAAACAAGTTCTATCACGGGCACTGGTTGGGAGTATGAATGGCGCCAAAACGAGCGTCAATACGCACTGGCGCAATCACGCCAGCGTGCCTGTCCCTTTAAGAGGCGCGCATGCGCGCCGTGCACGCCCTAGGAGTGTAATGGAATCTGAGCTGGGTGACCAAGATGGCGTCCAAGATGGTGGCTCCCTGGTTCCTCACGGACGCAGACGGATGATGCCGACCTCTTCCCGCACTCAGATTGGTCGCCGGCGACGGAATGGGTGTCGGCGTCAATAATGGGCGCCGGCGTCAGTTGCACACGTCAGCGCGTCAGTCGCTGACGTCAGCGCGTCCGCGCACACGTCATGACGCCGATGCGTCCAAAATTGGCGCCAAACCTGGGCCTATAAGAGGGAACTCTGGATAATCATCAGTGCCCAATTATAGGTTTAGTTTACTACTCCTGGGTGTGATTCTTTGCGAACTTCTTGTTATTTGTGTACCGACCCTTGCCTGAAATCTTCGACCTTGAACCTCTTCTGCCTGGACTGATCTTGTTGCCTGTTTGACCATTCTTCCGTCTCATCCTCTTCTGTACTGCGAACTTGGACATTGTTATTTCCTCCCTTGGTCCTCACTACTCCTGAGGCCTTTGGCCTTACATTATAATTGGGCCATGGACCCGTCGGAGGAGAATCCTGCGCCGCCTGATGTTGGTGGAGCGCTTCGTGGTCTGGCTTCCCGGATGCAGTCCTATGAGGTACAGCAATCTCACTTTGGTCAGGCTTTGGAAACAATTCTTGCAAAGCTGTCGGCTCTAACACCCGCTGATCCTATTCCTGCACCTGTACCTGTGGCCCCGCTTCACGCCTCCGAACCCCGCATTCCGGCTCCCCCACTCTACAGTGGTGATCCTGCAGCCTGCCGTGGGTTTATCAACCAGTGCGAGGTCCACTTTGCACTCGCACCCAGCCAATTCATTTCTGAACGAGCCAAGGTGGGCTTCATATTCTCCCGTCTGCAAGGGAAGGCATTGGAGTGGGCTTCGCCTCTATGGGAGAAGGAGGATCCCATTATCGATAATGCCAGAGCCTTCGTCCGGGAACTTCGAGTGGTCTTTGATGCTCCGGGTCGTGCCACCGCTTCCTCCGCATGCCTGTTCCATCTTCAACAGGGAACTCGCTCAGTCTCGGAGTACGCCATTGAGTTCCGCACCCTGGTTGCAGAGACTTCGTGGAACAATGACGGGTATCACGCTGCCTTTTACAACGGCCTGGCGATACGTATAAAGACTGATCTGGTGTCCAGGGGAATTCCATTCTGTTGGGAAGATCTAGTCGACCTGGCCATAAAGGTAGATACTCAGCAGAGGGAGTTTCAAGCTGAACTTGACAGAGAGCGCTCCCCAACCAAAAGATTCCACAGGTTCCAACCTACTCTGGCTCCTCGTTTTCAAAGACCCTTCCTTCCCAACCCGGCTTCCACCTTGTCTTCTCCAAATCCTGCGGTTGCTGCCTCTTCTTCCTTGTCTTCGGAAGAACCAATGCAGATCGGACGGGCTCGTCTGACCGAACAGGAAAAGCTTCGGAGAAGGGCTGCTGGACTTTGCCTCTATTGTGGTGGAAAATCCCACTTCGCCTATGAGTGTCCAGTGAAGCCGGGAAACGCCAACACCTAGGTAAGACTGGGGAGACTTACCTGGGTGGAATTGGTCCCTCTCCCCATTCTTCTGCTCAACGCTTCCTACTTCCTGTGCAGATTCGTTTTGGAACCCAGACGATTTCCTCTGAAGCTTTCCTTGACTCCGGCGCACCTGGGAATTTCATTGATAAAGTCTTCGCTGAAAGCCACTCCATTCCCCTGCGATCTTTGGCTGTTCCTCTTCGTGCATTGGCGATTGACGATCGTCCACTAACCTCCGCTACAATTTCCCACTCCACCGATGAACTTTCCGTTATTGTGGGATCCATGCACCTTGAAAGATTGTCCTTCCTTCTAATCGATTGTCCTTCTACTCCCATTGTACTTGGTCTGCCCTGGTTGAATATTCATAACCCAGTAATCGATTGGGCTTCATCTCAGATCTCCCGCTGGAGTTCCTTCTGCCAACAAAACTGTTTACCCACCAAATCTATCATTAAAGTTTCATCTGTGTCTTCCAATTCTTCTTTGCCCTTTGTTTATCAAGCCTTCTCTGATGTCTTCAATAAAAAGTCTGCTGAAGTCCTGCCTCCCCATCGTCCCTATGATTGCCCCATCGAACTTCTTCCTGGAACCATGCCTCCCAGGGGCCGCACCTATCCGCTGTCTCCTTCTGAAACCTGTGCCATGAAGGAGTACATTCAAGAAAATCTGCAAAGAGGCTTTATTCATCCTTCTTCTTCCCCGGCTGGAGCCGGCTTCTTCTTTGTAGAGAAAAAAGATGGAGGTTTGCGGCCCTGCATTGATTATAGAGGTTTGAATAAAATCACGATTAAAAATCGTTATCCCCTTCCTCTCATCTCCGAACTGTTCGACCAACTCAAAGGGGCTTGTCTTTTCACCAAGTTGGATCTTCGTGGGGCTTATAATTTAATCCGGATCAGAGAGGGAGATGAATGGAAGACCGCATTCAACACCCGGGACGGGCATTATGAATATCTGGTGATGCCATTCGGTCTCTGTAACGCTCCCGCGGTCTTCCAAGAATTTGTAAATGACATTTTCAGGGATTTACTGGGCCAGTACGTGGTGGTGTACTTGGACGATATCCTTATTTTTTCCAAAAACCTTGCTGAGCACCGTCTTCAAGTCCAAGAAGTCCTTTCCCGTCTGCGGAAAAATAACTTATTTGCCAAATTGGAAAAATGTTCCTTTGAAGTATCGTCCATCTCTTTCCTTGGGTACATCATCTCTCAACAGGGTTTTAGAATGGATCCTGCCAAGATCTCCGCTATCCAGGACTGGCCTCTCCCCACCAGTGTTAAAGCCATTCAAAGATTTATTGGCTTTGCTAACTATTATAGACAATTTATCAAGGGGTTTTCTTCCAAAATTGCTCCCATTCTTTCACTTATCAGAAAAGGGGGTAAGCCTCAGCAATGGCCACCTTCAGCTTTGGAAGCATTCAAGGATCTTAAAACTTCTTTTTCTTCTGCCCCCATTCTCAGACACCCTGAACCCTTCCAGCCAAGTCCAAGAAGTCCTTTCCCGTCTGCGGAAAAATAACTTATTTGCCAAATTGGAAAAATGTTCCTTTGAAGTATCGTCCATCTCTTTCCTTGGGTACATCATCTCTCAACAGGGTTTTAGAATGGATCCTGCCAAGATCTCCGCTATCCAGGACTGGCCTCTCCCCATCAGTGTTAAAGCCATTCAAAGATTTATTGGCTTTGCTAACTATTATAGACAATTTATCAAGGGGTTTTCTTCCAAAATTGCTCCCATTCTTTCACTTATCAGAAAAGGGGGTAAGCCTCAGCAATGGCCACCTTCAGCTTTGGAAGCATTCAAGGATCTTAAAACTTCTTTTTCTTCTGCCCCCATTCTCAGACACCCTGAACCCTTCCAGCCAAGTCCAAGAAGTCCTTTCCCGTCTGCGGAAAAATAACTTATTTGCCAAATTGGAAAAATGTTCCTTTGAAGTATCGTCCATCTCTTTCCTTGGGTACATCATCTCTCAACAGGGTTTTAGAATGGATCCTGCCAAGATCTCCGCTATCCAGGACTGGCCTCTCCCCACCAGTGTTAAAGCCATTCAAAGATTTATTGGCTTTGCTAACTATTATAGACAATTTATCAAGGGGTTTTCTTCCAAAATTGCTCCCATTCTTTCACTTATCAGAAAAGGGGGTAAGCCTCAGCAATGGCCACCTTCAGCTTTGGAAGCATTCAAGGATCTTAAAACTTCTTTTTCTTCTGCCCCCATTCTCAGACACCCTGAACCCTTCCAGCCATTTTTTATTGAAGTCGATGCCTCAGATGTCGGTGTCGGAGCAATTTTGTCCCAAAGAGCGTCTACTGATGGGAAACTTCATCCTTGTGCTTTCTTTTCTAAGAAATTCACCTCTTCTGAACAAAATTATGATGTTGGAAATCGTGAGTTACTGGCCGTAAAACTTGCCCTAGAAGAATGGAGACATTTGTTGGAAGGCTCTTCTATCCCTGTGACCATCTATACAGACCATAAAAATCTTGAATATATCCAATCACTCAAACGCCTCAACCCTCGTCAGGCCAGGTGGGCACTATTCTTCTCCCGTTTTAATTTCATTCTAACTTTTCGGCCTGGTGCTAGAAACAGAAAGGCAGACGCTCTTTCCAGAAGTTTTCTTATTGAAGATCTCGCTTCCGTCGAACCAGAGTCCATTGTACCTCCTACTAAAATCATCGCTGCTCTATTTCCATCCTTGGCCTCCCAGTTATTGTCAGTTCAACCTTCTGCTCCTGTAGGAACTCCTCCTGGTGTTGCCTTTGTTCCCCCTGAACTCCGTCATTCCATTTTGGTTCAGTCCCACAGTTCCAAGCAGGCCGGGCATCCTGGAATCAAGAAAACCACTGAACTTCTGTCTCGTCTTGTATGGTGGCCTTCCCTAAGAAAGGATGTCAAAGACTTTGTTTCTTCTTGCTCTGTATGTGCCGTATCCAAGTCTGGGCATTCCCCTCCCAAGGGGTTACTCTTACCACTACCCATTCCTTCTCGCCCATGGACTCATTTATCTATGGACTTCATCGTGGACCTCCCTAACTCCTCTGGTTACACTGTTATTTGGGTGGTAATTGACAGATTCAGTAAAGTCGCACATTTTACTCCTCTTCGAAAACTTCCCTCTGCTCCTGAACTTTCTTCATTATTCATTAAACACATTTTCCGCCTCCATGGTTTCCCTGCCGAATTGTCTGTCTGGTTCCCAATTTGTTTCCAAATTTTGGAGATCCCTGTGTAAAGCCCTTGGTGTTTCTCTTCAATTTTCTTCTTCATACCATCCACAGTCTAATGGAGCAGCAGAAAGGGTTAACCAGGCCCTTGAACAGTTTCTTCGATGCCATGTATCATTGTGCCAAGACGATTGGGCGGATCTGCTTCCATGGGCTGAATTCGCAAATAACAATGCATTACACGTTTCCTCTGAAAAGTCCCCTTTTTTCTGTATGTATGGTCTTAACCCTTTGGCTTTTCCTCAGGACTTATTACTTACCAATGTCCCTGCCGCCAATGACCAAGCTGCCCACATGTCGGCCATCTGGCACGCCACGGTCGTCAATCTGGAAAAAAGTTCCCTGATCCAGAAAAGGTTCGCGGATCAAAGAAGAATCCCTTCCCCTTTGTACGCACCTGGTGACAAGGTTTGGCTATCCACCCGGAACATTCGTCTCAAAGTCCCCTCTCCGAAACTTGGTCCTAAGTTTATTGGTCCCTTCTCCATCTCTGAGATCATCAACCCGGTGGCTGTCCGTTTACAACTTCCCTCGGAAATGCGGATTCCTAACGCCTTCCATGTCTCCTTGCTCAAACCTGCAAGTACTTCTTCTTCTTCTTCCTCCTCAGCTCCTGTCTTGGTGGACGGTCATCAAGAATTCGAGGTTAAAAGAATCCTGGACTCCCAGATTTCGAGGGGCACCCTACAATACCTCATTGAGTGGAAGGGGTTCGGCCCTGAGGAGTGCTCCTGGGTAAGAAACTCAGATGTCCATGCCCCTCTCCTGGTCCAAAAATTCCATCGGCAATTTCCTTCTAACCCAGGTGGTCCTGAGGCCCCCCCTAGGGGGGGTACTGTAATAGAATCTGAGCTGGGTGACCAAGATGGCGTCCAAGATGGTGGCTCCCTGGTTCCTCACGGATGCAGACGGATGATGCCGACCTCTTCCCGCACTCAGATTGGTCGCCGGCGACGGAATGGGCGCCAGCGTCAGTCGCACACGTCAGCGCGTCAGTCGCTGACGTCAGCGCGTCCGCGCACACGTCATGACGCCGATGCGTCCAAAATTGGCGCCAAACCTGGGCCTATAAGAGGGAACTCTGGATAATCATCAGTGCCCAATTATAGGTTTAGTTTACTACTCCTGGGTGTGATTCTTTGCGAACTTCTTGTTATTTGTGTACCGAACCTTGCCTGAAATCTTCGACCTTGAACCTCTTCTGCCTGGACTGATCTTGTTGCCTGTTTGACCATTCTTCCGTCTCATCCTCTTCTGTACTGCGAACTTGGACATTGTTATTTCCTCCCTTGGTCCTCACTACTCCTGAGGCCTTTGGCCTTACAAGGAGAATCAAGATGGCGCCGCTGGTGGAGCGACGGCCGACCCCGCCGCGTAGGTAATTTTATTACAGACTATTTATCTATTGTTCAGTTCTTGGTTATCAAGTTTTCCGCTTGTGTCCTGGCATATTACTTCAGATTGCACTTCTTGTTAAGACTTGGCTGGGACCTGACAACCGATGCCTTCACCTACTCAATTTAACCACTGGTACTTTGGACCTCATAGGCCTCTCTTGATTTTCACTGCCTTCCTGTTCCAAACTTGGACAAGCCTGGTGTTTGTGAATTATTTCCTACACGCAATCCAGATGTTTGTCCTTCAACCTCAAAGGCTTGGTATTGGTGGCTGTTCTTTATCCTAATTTGCTTTGCATCTCTTACCTTCAGTGTAACTTTTCCTAACAGTTCCTCATTACCTGTTGGACCCTCTATTGGTGTGCTCCAAGGTCCTGTCTTAGACCTCCCTTCTCTTTTTCTTTACATTGTCTCTTGGTGACTCATCATATCCTTTGGTTTCTCCTACCATTGTTATTCAGATTACAGAGATGAGACATGTCCATTTCTGCTCTACCTTTATTATACTATTATTAAGTAATACAGTATCTAAGTGTTACATAAGATCTTTTCCTTACCCTTTTATTCTTCCTCTGATCCACCCCAATTCCTTACTCCATGCTAACCTTTCTTATCCTGATCCACAAAAATCCACCTCATGGTCTACCTGTCAATGTCATTGCTCCTACTGTTAATGCTAGTGATTTGCGGGCTGGCCCAATACCCACAGGACCCACGAGTTTACCTGTGGGTTGGGCCAGTTTGGACCGACCTCGCTGCGCCGTTTGAGGATAACCGGTTTTATAGGCACGCCCGTCCCCTTTGTGATGTAATCGGGGGGGTCTATAAAAGGAGGAGGGAAGCAGGTGCAGGTTGGACAGGTGCAGGTCCGGGTCAAGAAAATTTTGACCCGCACACCACTAATTTACGCCCTCCCTCCACCCATCTATGTCACTTCTCCACCCCCTTACATCCTTGCCCTACCCCTCATATGTTGATGTACCTCCCTTTCTAAATAATTGGTCCACCCCCAGCTTGCCCAGCCAGTATTCACTCCAATAGAAAAGGTCGCAATCCTATATCCAATGCATAGAAAAGCTACATACATATGGCTTTTGTGCATGGTTACCTGAGTATTGCATGTTACTGATCCATTTATAGTACAGCGCTGCCAGTCCGGGCCTGATCACTGTGAAATATGCTGAATCTGTAATAATAATAAAAAGCTCTCCAAACCCAAACTGATGATGCAGGCAGTATAAAACCGACAAAGCTTCTGTTAGCCCCCTAGCTGGGATTTTAGAAGTTAAGGTGGCCATAGACATAACAATTACGATCTTTCTTGGAAAAGATTGTTCATTCAATACACATGTGAAGAGCTGAATCATAAGATATACGGGAAGAAAAATAGAATTCCACCTGTATCTGCCGATTCAGCACTAACAATGGGCGATGTTTGGCTGCCTTCAAAGACACCCAATCCAAATTTTCCGTCCAGGCAGATCGACGAGCCGACCGATATCAAAGTCTTCTGCCGATATAAATCGGCTTGTTTCCAACCATACACGCACAGGATATTGCACGAAAATTCATTTAGTACGATATTATCTGTATGTCTATGGCCACATCTAATTAGTACAGTTTGTTGATATAACATTTCTGCTTTATTTTGGAATGAAACTACAAATACAGAGAAAGTGAGTTGATAGAGAGAGATACTGTAGATGTGTTGTCTATGAAAGACACAATGTGAAAATGCTTGAGAAACATAAAGCGGTGATGGACTGAAGTATTGTGGCATACATTGAGGCATGGTGTGCACTTTGTCATGATATTTAAAGAGAAGCTAAAAGTAAACTTGACATTGAGGTCTCTGAAGTTTAACCTCATGTAGTGTCATCACATAAAAACAAATTCTGCCAGGAGTTTCAACAGAAACAGCACAGTCACAAAGTCCTACTCTTTCCAACTGTGTTACACCAAAGCCTCAGTCCAAACTGGGAGCAACACAAGCACTACTACTGGTAAGTGCTCTCTCCATTATAATTGGCATCTTTCTATAGAGTAAATTAATGGCACAGGTGGGTCTAAAAATGTGATGGAGAGAGGATATTATACCATTTTTTTAAATAATGTGTTTTTATTTATGTTTATCACATAAAGTTTGTTCCAATTGTGCTTTCTGTTCAAAAAAGAAAAGATTCTTAACAATTGTTCCAACAATATAAATTAACATTTTGAACTTTCAGCTCAAAGTCAAGTATAATACCCTATGAGGAATTTTGTGGGAATGTGGTCAACAATTATACCAATTTTTAAAAAATATCTTCTAATATCTTCTAATATTACTTTGCAGCACAGGTATGGGATCCTTTATCTGAAAAGCCCCCATACACGGGCCAATAAAAGCTGCAGACAGACCGAGTCGGCAGTTTATTGGCCCATGTGGGGCCATTCGATGGGAGTCCCCGATCGATATCTGGCCGAAAGTCGGCCACATGCCGATCGGGCAGGGTAAAAAATCCCGTCGAATTGCTGCCGCATCTGTTCGTTGATACAGTTCCATGATCAGTTTCCCAATATATTTTAGACAAACCTTTACATTTATAGACACTGCATTTCTTTACAATTCATCTCAAATTCTGCTTTTTCCACCCAATAAATTTTTTTCCAACACTAATCTCAATCTCAAAACATATCACAGAGATGTTTGTCTGAAAAGCTTTGTGTATTGAATCCCTTGATAGTTTGTTTCACAAGCCTTAAACATTCTGGCTTGGTTTCTCCCTTCCCAAAACAATGTTATTTTAGCTTCTTGTTTATAAAAATGAAGCCTTGTTGACTTCTGAAGCTAATCCTTCTGTTCTAAAGCAAGTGTGCATATGTATCTGAAGTTACAGAAGGGGGTGACCCGAAGAGAACAAATTGTTTATAGCATGGGCCAGTAGAACAAATATTTGGTTCATAGTCTTTTTCATTTGAATTTTGAAGTTAAATAGAAAGTTATCTACATGCATTTTGTGCTACAAAGTATGACTTCAAACAAGTAATTCCAAGTGCAATATCCCATTATTTAGGGCTCTGTAATACGTCTGGAGCACCATGGCCAGGACCTCTCTGCAAGTCTGTGCTGTGCTCCTTGCTCTCTCCGGAATGACTTGCATCCTTGTGTCTACTGTGTCCACCAGATGGAGGGTCTCCAGCACTGCAGGCACCATTATTACCTCCACCTCTATATTTGAGGGTCTCTGGATGAACTGTATCGGCACCTCCTCAGGGTCTGTGCAGTGTAAGAGGTTCTCATCCATGTTCAGTCTGGCCAGTAAGTTACTCAACTCTCACTACCTTCCATTGCTCCCCTTTCTGCTCTTTATGTCTGTTTGGTAGCATGTTTTACCAATATCAAGATGAATCCAGTTAGCTGTACTTAAGTAAAGGTAAGGGGTTGGTTTATGGACCCTGCAACTTTTTACCACTCCATAAAAAATGAAAAATGTAGATTTCCCACAGAAAATATGTTTTACTCAATTATAAAGTGCATATTAAATAAATAAAAAAACACCTTTTCCAGGCATATTCCAAGTTGTCATATTTAAGGGGACCTTTTTAAATTAAGCAAAGAAAAACCAAATTCTTTTCAGTTTTCATGGACGCGCATAACCCCTCCCCGCGAGTGCTCCTTCACCGGAACACTGAGGAGCTGTGCTCACTAGAGAACGGCTGGGCGGCATGCCGCCCCTAATATTTTGCCACCCTAGGCCCTGGCTTTTGTGGCCTCGCCACAAATTCGGGCCTGACGCTGTCCCGTAAAATCCTGCCTGGGTGTTGGTGGCCTTTCCACAAATCTAGGCCTGCTCTCATTCCTTCTCCATCTTCACCATCTAATTGTGTAGTCAGTGCATGGGCATTAGGTGCCTTATTCTGGTGCATACAAAATGCTTTGGGATGATAGAAAGTTTGTCTTAATAGCAGTGCCCACAAAATGGTGCCTGCCTGCTTAGTGTGACTGGGAATTACAAGACTGAAGGAAACTTGAAAATAATTTATGAAGGAAAATTGAAACAATTTATATAGTGTAAGTAAAGTTTATTTTTGCTTGACAAACACAATTCAAAAAAAAAAAGTGGAAATATTTCTTAGGGTGACAGATCCCCTTTAAATATTTTAGTCGGACTGCTCAAGCAGTTCACAATGACGAACTGATACTTTGATCTAAAATGCGAAGTTCATTAACAATTCTTTTCAGCAGTGTTTAAAGGGCACCTGTCACCCCAAAAATATTTCCTCCACTGGAAGTGTAGGCTAATAGAGCCTAATAGAACCTGCTTTCTGGTTGGGGGAAACAATAGTTGTCTTTTTTTTAAATGCCCCCAATTATGCTAAGCCCCCAGCACTGGGAGGAAGCTCCCAGTATGGGCGGCCAATCGGCCATGTTTAGTGGCATGCATGTGCATAATGAGCGCTTCATATGGGGAGCTTGTTATCACATTTTCTTATTGCTACAATAAAGCTTCCTCCCAGTGCATGGCCTAGTGCTTGGGGTGGCATTTTAAAAAGCAGGAGCATGCACACTGATTGGTTCCTGGCACCAGGGACACAGCACCAGATATTCAAATAATAAAGGTGCAAACATTTGCACAGGTGAATATATTGCGTGAACCTGGGATCAATATATGTCCATGATGTAGGGGGTAGCAAGAGCATATAGAGTAGGCATGCAATCAGACTCACCTCAACTGCATGTCATTTTAGTGCTGCAAAGCAGGGGTTAAATATGGGGCTCTGTTGTACCTTGTTGTTAATATGCATTAGTATTACCTTGTAAGTAGTTCCATACTTTTGCTAAACCAGTCACCAGTTGCATCACTGGAACTATCTATCTTGCTCCCAATGTAGGGAAGATGTCAGAAAGGCCAAGAAGTGAAAAAATATTTTACCAGCAGAAATTTTTCTTTTTCTCTCACTGGCATTATCTCACCTAAATGTCTCATTCAAAACCAGTGAGCTCACCAGCATTTGCTTTAGGAGATATTTATATCAGGGGATTTAACTTGAGTTGTTGGAGTAAATCCATTAAATGAAAGTCTAAATTTTTTTGGGTCAATGTAAGTAATAACAAATGTGCACAGGAGAAAACTTTAGAGCAGGGGCCCCAACCTTTTTTTACCCGTGAGCCACATCCAAATGTAAAAAGAGTTTGAGAGCAACACAAGCATCCAAAACATTCCTGGGGTAGCAAATAAGGGCTGTGATTGGCTATTGGTAGCCCCTATGAGGACTGGCAGCCTACAGTCTCTGTTTGGCAGTACACCTGGTTACCATTAGGGATGCACCGAATCCAGGATTTGGTTCGGGATTCGGCCAGGATTCAGCCTTTTTCAGCAGGATTCGGCCGAATCCTTCTGCCCGACTGAACCAAATTCTAATTTGCATATGCAAATTAGGGGCAGGGAGGGAAATCATGTGACTTTTTGTAACAAAACAAGGCAGTAAAAAATGTTTTCCCCTTCCCATCCCTAATTTGCATATGCAAGTTAGGATTTGGTTCGGTATTCGGCCGAATCTTTCCCATAGTATCTGGGGTTTGGCCGAATCCAAAATAGTGGATTCGGTGCATCCCTAGTTACCATGAACCTAAAACTTGGCTCCAAGCCTGGAATTCAAAAATAAGCACCTGCTTTGAGGCCACTGGGAGCAACATCCGAGGGGGAGTAACATGTTGCTCAGGAGCCACTGGTTGGGGATCACTGCTTTAGAGACTTGTGATGTCAAGTGAGAAAACTGGAGAAGGTTTCTCAAATTTTAATATCTATGCTCCTCAATGTCATTGTCATTTACTGAAATAATGTCCCTACTAAATTTAAAGGAAAACTATAGCTCCAAAATGATTAATTAAGCAACAGATAGTTTATATCAAATTAAGTGACATATTAAAGAATCTTACCAAATTGTTAAATATATTTAAATAAATCTTGGCCTTTTGCATCTCTTGCCTTGAACCACCTTTTCGTGATGGTCTGTGTGCTGCTGTCAGTATTTCTGACCAGAAATACTACAACTCTAACAGGAAGAAGTGTGGCAGCAAAATACAGAACTCTGTCTATTAATTGGCTCATGTGACCTAACATGTATAGTTTGTATGTGTGCACTGTGAATCGTACGATCCCAGGGGGCGGCCCTTATTTATTAAAATGGCAATTTTCTATTTGTGATTACCCAATGGCCCATACTACTAAAAAAGTAAAATGCTTTATTTACATGAAGCTGGGTTTTACATATGAGCTGTTTTATGCAATATCTTTTTATAGAGACCTACATTGCTCTGGGGTTATAGTTTCCCTTTATGAGCGACTGTCCTCTCTCAGGGACAACCTAGTAATATTTGTACAAATATATCACAAATATATCAGTCTGTTATAAACACTGCAAGATATACAGCTCTGAGGAACAGTGTCTGATGCTTTCCAAAACCTTCCCACTGAATGCCTAAGAGCCTAACCTGCCTTACACTTCCCTTACCTACCATACTCCTCACATGCTGATGTGTTTATTTCATTATCTGCCTACTTACTATCTATTGGCATTGTACCAACAAGATAAAGTCTGTACTCACAAGCTATCTGTACTGTCTGTCTCCCAGCCTTCTAACAGCGCCCTCTCAGCCATACACAGCCTGTCTACTTCAACATATTGGGCCACAAATATGTTATATGGGGACTTTTGATATTCATATAATACACAAGAGCTGTATAAACAGTTCTCAGTTTCGTCATTTGTTATAACTAGTTCTTAGTGATGTTATTTATATTTACTGAAACTTGTGTATTAGAACAAAAACCTTTTGCCATCACATGGTCATGGCACTCCTTGGTGGCTTCTGTTCTCTTTATATTTTACAATAGGGGTTACATTATTTACTATATACAGTATGATTTATCATTCTTTATATAAGCCTAGTTAATAGTACTGGGTACTCAAAATACAATAAGAATGGAATAACCATATGTACAGTATATTGTAAATATGTACTGCCCTATGCTACTTTTTTTTTATTTTGCCACATTTTTAGGCAGAGTGAACAAAGTATCCCTAGTTATTATAATTTAAATCTGGAGTCTATGATATAAAGGGCCTGTTCGTTATACGTTATACATAATTACAATATGAGTACGTTAGAGATGAATAGATATATCTGTCAACCTCCCCCAATGGAATTGTAGCTCATTTCTCATATGAAACTGTCAGAGAAACATTTCAGAGAACCTGAGCTTATCTCATGTAACCCATTTTCTTATCACTTTCACCCCTCCTTCACTGATGAGTCACTGTTATCTCCCCCATCGGAACACACCTGTCTCCTCGCCCACTGGTTCCCGCCATGTTTCTAAACAAGCCTGTGACATACAGGGAGACCCTGCTGGGGTTCATCAGGATGGTTCCAGTTGATTTATTTAGCAAGAAATAATAAATATGAAATAAAAGAGCCTTCCTGGCACAAGAAACATAGCTTTCTATCACAGGCATTGGCACTTTAGCAGAGCACAGAATGAGTTGCCGGGTCCTATAACCTTTGGCCAGTTTCGAAGTTGCCTGAGTCATGTGACTGAATGTTTGCTTTGGGATTAGCTCAGTTGTAATAAATATCAATGTTCTGTCAAACATTAATGGTTTCTGTGCTGTTGATGAGCGATGGGAGATAGCAGGTGCACTTTAGTTATCACACAGGCACCACCATTCTGTCACATAACTTTGCTTGTGTGTAGGATCTGGGGCTTTTTTCCCCAACTATCATGATCTTAAATTTGAGGGGATTTCCAATAACTCTATAAATATTTCAGTACCAATTCATAATGAGCATCAAATAAAATGAACAAATAAAAAACCCAGCTATATAATAGGGGTGCAGGATAGTCAAAATTGCCACAGATTCTCCAGAATTTGACTGTAAGCAGTGCTGACAGGGTAGTCCCTACTTTCATTCTAGATATTCCTTTGGCGGTCCTCTCACTGTCACCAAAACAATTATTTTAGAAGATCCATTCCCCTATATCCATCTTTTGTTTAACCATATAACTCCAAAGGTGCCCCAAACCTCCAGGGCACGGGCTTGAGCATGCTCAGTTTGCTCCTCTCTCCCTCCTTCCTCCCCTCCCTGATGTAATCTGAGCCCAGAGCTATGAGTGAGCAGGGAGAGACTCAGGCAGGAAGTGATGTCACACCAAGCAAAAATGGCAGCTGCTATCCTAAACAAATAGAGAGCTTCTAGATCTATTAACTTGGGTATGGTTAAGCATTCTACAGAATAAATATAGGATTTTAGCTTGCACTATTATGGTCAATCTATTGTCCTTTAAAGGAGAAGGAAAACCAAAATCACTAGGGGGGAAAATTTTCCAGCAAGGACATTTCCAGCTGGAAATGTACACTGCTATCTTCATTCCTTCACCCATTTATACCATAAGACACTCTGGGCAGACACATGTACAGTACAATTATTTGTCATGAAATGAGCATGTGCATTGTATATAATAGAAATGAAGATGATGGTGCAATGCAGTGAATGAGGTAGAAAGTATGTGATTTTACTCATTTGAGTGGAACCAGCAGCAGCCCCCAAAAAGGAACATGTAAGACCCATGTCAGAGAAATCAACCGTTTCCTTACATCTCCAAACCTCTTGCCTCCTCACAGAAGTAGTTGGAGGACTCACCTCCCAACAGAAGTGACAGAGCATACAAAGAAATCTCATCTGTTTTTTTTTATTGCTGCTTGTATACAAACATGATAACAAAATTGGTATTGGACAATGGAGTTATCTTTACAGTAAATTGGTTAGTTAGCTCATCTGAGACATGTTTTCTTCTAACAAAGAACTTGAAATTTGTGAGTATTAAAACTGCTCAGAAAGCTAAAACAGACACAGAATCTTTGGGGGACTACTGGGAAAGGTAGAACTTCTTGAAGAGGCACATATTTCTGTTGTAAGGACAGCAGTCAGTAAAGCAGATGATATCCAGATACAGTATATTTAGACACACCTTCACTAACCACTGATATTTAGGGTAGGACTACACGGAAGTTTTCAGGACGATCCGACGCGCTGCGACAAAACGCCAGCGACAAATTGCAACGGAAGGAAATAAGGTAAGATAGAAATGTCGGATGAAGTCGCAGCATTGATCCAATGCCACATAACAGTCGGATGCAGACGAAGCCTGCAGCGTCTGCATCTGACAGTCATGTCGCGTCTGATCAATGCTGCAACTTCCGACAATGCATTTACTTACCTTATTTCCGTCACATGTGATTTGTCGCTGGCATTTTGACACAGCACATCGGATCGCGCCGAAAACGTCCATGTAGTCCTACCCTTAGACTCAGATTTCCACTAGATGTCTCTTTCTGGATGTATTAAGTTCATCTCAGATTGAAGCTAACAAAAAATGTAACCCATTGGGGCAAATTCACTAAAGGGCGAATTTTCGCTTGCGAAGGCTCTGCCACACTTCGCACCACGTTGTCAGACGTAAATTCGCTAATTCACTAAAAGATGTGTCTTGGCAGCCGATCGCTGATGAAGTTTCGCTAAGCGAAACTTTGTTAGTACACTTACCGGTATGCTTATTTCCATATGAATAGGGCTGGTACATGTAGGTCATATATATGTCTTTATTAGTGATGTTGGGGCCACTTATTATTAAAAATGTTCAAGGAAGCATAATAAAGATAAAAGAGATAGTCTAATGCCCTAGACATGAGCCCAACCTGAAACAAATGTGACATGCCCCTCAAATGGTTGGAAAAAAAATGTTAACTTAAAAAGCTTCAATAATTAGGACTTTTGAAGGCAATCCTGCTTTTAAAACATGAAAAAACGCCAGCGTTTTTTTAGAATTTTTATGAATTTCCGGCATACTGGATATGGTGTAAGATTGAGGAAGAGGTAGCTTCATCTTATCAGTTCGCCTGGTCTAAGGTGGTGAAGGAAACTCTGGCGAAAGAAATAACGTTCTGTAAAATTAGCATTCGCCTGAGAGAAAATTCTCCTGGTGATAGGGCACGAAATTGCGCTAGGAACAGTCTCTTTCTCGAGTGAATTCTCCTTTATGCCTGTTAATAAATTAGCAATGTGCCTGCGGATGGGATTTCACTAGTGACGGCCCCTTTAGTAAATTTGCCCCATTGTCTTTTGACCAAAAACCTGGCCTGACTCAGTTTCTTCAGTTACTATTGATGCCAGGCATGTTAATTAACTCTTTTGTTTCAGCAAACTTCTTGGGGTTTCTCTAGCTAATACCATTCATATATCGGAACTCTAGTTTATGATAGGTTTGGTTACTGGGGAAGGATAGTCTCACGGGGTGCAGCACCTCAGTCCTTGATCAATATATAAATTCAATGTGTTTTTACCGGTGAGACATGCAGAACTTGGACTTTGATTCTAGTTCATTTTTAAGTATGAATGAGAACCCTGCTTATCTGATTATCATACATAAACTCAGCAATCCTCATCCCCCTAGATACCCTAAACCACAGTTTTCCTGGTTACCTTTATGCGCATATTTATAAAAGAATTGATAAAATAATGGCTAATAACTAATGGTTAACTAAGTAGTGCAGCTCTGACTGAAACAACTTTTTTTCATAAAGCAACAAAGTGAAAATGATATAGTGATGTAGTAAGTCGATAGTCTACAATGAGATATATGGAAATCCTTATCGTCTCAGTGATGTCTCTGGGCAAAGAGCAAAGGTGGAAGGTTTTTATCTAACAGGGAAATCCGTGATGGGAAGTCATTTCTCTGTACTGGAAGAATTCTCCGGCTAAGTTTGATTCAACTTATTTTTCTTCTGTAAAATAACCAACCCCTGACAATGGCCGCAGCTTTGGAGATCATTGGGTTTTTAATGAGTTTGGCAGGGAATTTAATAACTGGAGTAACGTTGTCGAGCGAGCGCTGGAAAACCTCTACTGTACATGGTAGTGTGATCACCACGTCTGTTGTGTATGAGAACCTTTGGAAAAGCTGTGCATCAGACAGTACTGGCATCAGCAACTGCAAGAAATTTGATTCCATATTGTCATTACCAGGTATGTCCCCACCATAAGACTTGATGGATATGATAACTTGGGCATGATGTTGCTTTAAATTGCATGTTTTGATCTCACTTATAATGAATCCGTCAGTAATCCCATGCCCTGTTTGATTGACTAAGACACTGATGTCCAACTGTATATGTTCCAGATCCAGAGGAACCTCATATAAATCAATTCTACTCTAGAGAGCAGTGTATTGAGCTCTTGGCCAGGAAGAAGGTCACACACATCCCTTGGGGTTTGCGTCTGTTTATGAATAATGGATTCCTCACTTGTACAGGTCCATTTTTATGTGAAGCTGAACTTTAGAATGGCTTTATCTATTGTTCAGATCACAAGCACCCACTGGAAAGCTTTTTCTGCTCTACTTAAGAATATATATTTTTAACCAAGCGATTGAAGATTATATTAGAGTGAAATGCACTCTCTTGGCATGTGCTGATACATTTTAATTCCACGTAGAGATGTATTTGAGACTTGGGGTGGACAAATATGGGCTTATTGCCATGAGTTGCCAATAGATTTTAGTATTTCATCTGCCTTTCTATGATGGAAATCATCTTTTTTGTTCAGGATGATTACCCCTGAGGTGTGATGGAGCTGCCCCTCGTATTCACGTTTTCCCTTCAGCAGGCCTCAAGTTGGCCTTAAGGGATCCTGTTTTTCCTGATTCCAGGGAACTGTTCCACTATGGGTTTGCACTAGGGATGCACCGAATCCACTATTTTGGATTCGGCCGAACCCCCGAATCCTTCATGAAAGATTCGGCCGAATACCGAACCGAATCCAAACCCTAATTTGCATATGCAAATTAGGGGTTGGAAGGGGAAAACATTTTTTACTTCCTTGTTTTGTGACAAAAAGTCACGCGATTGCCCTCCCCACCCTTAATTTGCATATGCAAATTAGGATTCGGATTCGGTTCGGGCGGGCAGAAGGATTCGGCCGAATCCGAATCCTGCTGAAAAAGGCCGAATCCTGGCCGAATCCCGAACCGAATCCTGGATTCGGTGCATCCCTAGTTTGCACTAATGTTACAGTTTCTATTCAGTTCAGTCCAGCACAAGGAATCACACAAATTTGAATCCTGCCAAAAAAAGCTGAATCCAGTATTCAGTGCACCCCTATCTTTAAACCATAAGAATACCTGCAATACACAGTTTTTGGGGGTGTTTTTGCTGTTCATACACACAGTGTCAGATTAATGACATGTAGGGCTATATCTGCTTGGGTGTCACTTCTAGGCTACTGCTGGGTCCAGATACATGCAGATTCAGGCACACATGCAACTGAGCTCTTTATGCCGGGTCAGGGCCTTCTTCTTCCAGCATGTGGGCTGGACCAGACCCAGCAACACAAAAAAAATAAGAAAAAAATAAAATAGTAATAATTTGAAAAGATTTAAACAATCTAGATGGGCTCATGATCGCACTAGGCCCCTAGGCTTCTTATCTTTGCAAGCCGCCATTTTGCTTATCTCTGCTCGGTTATTCTGCACAGAGTTTTATGGAACATCGTAATATAGTGAGCTAGAACATAGTGCACTCACACTCATATTTGAATATCCATAGGCAGAAAAGGAATGCTGTGTCTAATAATGAGTCAGAGCCCATAGTGACTGACCTTTAGATAGTAAGCTCTTGTGAGCAGGGCCCTCTGATAATTTTTACACTGCAACCCTTGCTTGTTAAATTATTGTAAGACCGCTGTTTGTTAGAAATTGATTTATAAAACGGTGTAACTTGATGACACTATATAAATAAATAAGCAATGATGACTAACAGAAGACAAGTAGACAGCAAAGAAGATCACTTACAACATACAAATATAGGTACACCAGCCTGCAGTTACCAACAGCACTCAATCACAATTCTTTTCGATCATACTAACTCCAAATTAAATGAAATGAAAGCAAATATCTCATTGGTTGCTATGGATGACTGTCCTGATAAAATGTAGTACAGGTATAGGATACCTTATCCGGAAACCTGATATCCAGAAAGCTCCAAATTACGGAATGGCTGTCTCCCATAGACTCCAAATTTTTAAAAATGATTTCCTTTTTCTCTGTAATAATAAAACAGTAGCTTGTACTTGATCCCAACTAAGATATAATTAATCCTTATTGGAAGCAAAACCAGCCTATTGGGTTTATTTAATGTTTAAATTAATTTCTAGTAGACTTAAGGCATGAAGACCCAAATTATGGAAAGATCCATTATCCGGAAAACCCCAGGTCTCGAACATTCTGGATAACAGGTCCCATACCTGTACCACAAAGCCACCATAGATACAGGGTATGTTTTCCCATACAGAATGCAGTGTTGTCTATAGAAACCAAACAACTAGTGATGGGCGAATAAATTTGCCTGTAACTAATTCGCAGCGACTTTCCACATTTTGCCACCGCCGAATAAATTCGCGAAACTCCTGCAAAAATTTGACTGTGTCTGAAAAGTCGATCACGTCAAAATCTCCGCACATCAACACTATTCGGATGCCCATTGACTTTAACGCCAGCATCAAATTTGACGCAATCGACGTGTCCAAAATTGGATGCGGGCATCAATTCTGATTTTCAAGATTTTTTCGCCAGTTTTTTCCTCATTTCACAAACTTTGTGGGAAATTCACAAATTTTTCGGCGAAACGGGAGAAATTCGCCCATCACTACAAACAAATATAAGTGGGTTGAAATCTTAGTTCTTTGGTTAAAATTAGTTTAAACCATTATAATTATAGTATAGTATAATATATAATTAGTATAACAATTTTAATAATCCTAAAATCAGAAAAAAAATATTTTTCGGGTGGAAAATCCAAAAAATTCATACAATTTTTCTTTTCCTGCAAAGAAAATTATCGGGAAAGTGTATTGATAAACAAGGCATACCTCCCAACATTTTGAAAATAAAAAGAGGGCCAATTTTTTGCCATGCCCCCCAATTACCATGTTCATTTTACAAAATTTGGCAAGTTATGAAAGCTTGAATGTTTCTCTGTTTTTTTTCAGTTATTACAGTTTTGCTAATGAAGGTGAATTGCCCTTTAAGCTGAGTCTAACTTATCCCAAGAGAGCTGTTATCTTATTTTGTTACAATTATTTCTTTGCTTATCTCGAAATTGTTACAAAAGTATCTTATGTGAAGCTGTGACTGTTAAAGGCTCTCTGCCAAAAGCCAATTAAATTAGAAACTTTGTTTCTTTTTCTGGCCATTCAGTGCAGAGAAAAACGTGACTTTCCAGTACAAATGAGGGACTGCGGGTTGAGCAGTCAAAAGAGGGACTGTCCCTATAAAAATGGGACAGTTGGGAGGTATGATAAGGAGGAAAAACCTGTTCGGATTTGGTCAGAGTCGTTTTCAGAAAATATTGAGATAAATTCGGACTTTAAGGGCTCTTACTGATGAGCGGTTGAAGCTGCGCTCCCCTGCGTTCCGTTTTTCTGTGCTCAGCCACAGGGGAGCGCAGGAATAGACGCATTTAGCTTTTTTTTAATGGGGCTGTACTCACACAGGCAGGTGTAGGCGCCGACCGCTGGTTGAGATGCAACATGCTGCATTTTTCCTGCGTTCGGCAACTACACATGCCTGTGTGAGTACAGCCTCATTGGAAAAATCGTAATGCGTCTATTTCTGCGCTCCCCTAGGGCTGAACGCAGAAAAACGGAACACAGGGGAGCGCAGCTACAACCACTCGTCAGTAAGAGCCCTAAATGCGCCTCTAAGTGTACAGGTTATGAGTAAATTTATTCAGTTGGACATTTATATTGGGCTACGGACTAAAGCTAATTTGCTTGATTGACTTGACTTGATTAGTTTGCTTTGAGTGTGTGCAACAGCTACATCATTTATTTGCTTGGGTGTCATTTCAGTGACATACTGTAGGTCAGTGCATCGCAAATTGTACTGTCATCTGTCTGGACAATATTTTTCTTGTCTTACCCTTTCAATTACTGTATATAGAGCCAGCACATTATGCAGTGCTTTATAGAAATTGTTCACAATTTACATCACTCCCTGCCCCAGTTGAGCTTACATGTACCCCATCATAGCAGCGTACACTAGGGTTCATTTAATCAGAATTCAGGTTGAGGGAGGAAGCTAGAGTACAACCCAGAGGAAACCAGCAAATGCGGGAAAACACAAGTGGAAAGTAGTAGTTGTAATTGCGGAATAGTAACTACTGAACCACCATGCTATCAGCCAGATTCAGGCCTAATTCCCATACCCACTCTGAGTAGTGTAAACCCCCTTACAAAGACATTCTAATATTTTAGAGGCATAATAATCTAAAGAGAAAAAAAACAGTGGACCCACTGGTCGTTGGTGGTACTCAGTACTTGGTCCCTGATTGTCCATCTTTTTTTCTGCTTACCCACCATTTTCCTATAGGAGATGCAACTATTGGGTAGGTGCCATTAATTAAGCCCAATAGGATTGTTTTGCAATACGAATTCATTATGTCTTAATTGGGATCATGTACAAGGTACTGTTTTATTATTACAGAGAAAAAAGAAATCATTTAAAAAAAAAAATATTAAATGGTGGGTTCACCTATAAATGAACTTGTATGTTATAGAATGGCTAATTCTAAGCATTTTTTAAAATAGTTTTTGAATCATGTCTTCTTCTTCTAAATCTTTCCAGCTTTCAAATGAGGATCACTGACACAATCTAAATATATGAATAGGCCCTCTCCTATTCATATTCCAGTCTCTTATTCAAATCAATGAATGGTTGCTAGGGTACTTTGGACCCTACCAACCAGACTGCTGAAATTGGAGAGCTGCTGAATAAAAAGCTAAAAAAAAAAAAAAAGAACAAAACCAATTGCAAATTGTCTCAGAATATTACTCTCTACATCATACTAAACGTTAATTAAAAGGTGAACAACCTATTTCGCACATTCTGGGATGAACTTGCAAGTTTAATTGGCAATAACAAATAACCAGGTATTGCATTTTCCAGGTAGTAGATTTTTAAAAACTAATTTCTGGTTGCTATTTGCAATTTGTCCAATTTATCACATAGAGAATTATTGTAAATTAACCATAAACAGGGGTTGTAAGAACCAGAAAATGCCATATATTTAAACTACCGGTATCCAAATCCAAAAACAAAAAGAACTTTTCAAGGCAGGTGGTAATCGCTGGACTTTCTGTGACTCACCTGTGTGTCTTGGAGCTGGTGATAATCACCCTATGCTAAGTAGGTGCGACTCTGGACACAGGTTCAAAGGAGCGCATACAGTCATAACTACTAGTAGGTATGTGAATAGCTTTTTCATGGTGCGATTTTTTGCCCGTTTTTGTATCTAATGCTGCGACTAATTGTGTATAAGCCCAATGGGTATTGTAGTTTTCTTAGAAATAGAAATAATGGGGTTTCCTATGTTACAGAAAATCTATATTTTATTTAAAAACTGATGCTAGATTAAGAGGGATTGTATTTTTGTGCAGTATGCACTGTATTTGGCTTTTCTTATGGGAGAAAATGTGCATCGGGTGGGGACTTTCCTTTGCATTCTGCATAACAAAAAAAAAAACTCATTCTACAAAGAATGGTGGCCTCGCGGTCCGACCAGGCGGCCGCGCGGTCCTAGCGCCCACCTCACCTCCCCTTCCCAGCGCGCCGGCGAAAAAACGCCGGCGCAGCTGCTGTAATTGAATGGGGATGCACGCGTCTTTCCCCATAATGCAGCTGGGCAGCATGCCGCCCCAATTTTTTTGCCGCCCTAGGCCCCGGCCTATGCGGCCTTGCCGCAAATCCGGGCCTGACAAAGAGATAATAAAGGCAACTCTGATGAAGGAAAAGTACTACTGCTCAGTCTGTTCCATCCAATCATACTTTTCTTTATGGCCTGCTGCAATTCATTGTCTTTGCACTGCTGCTCCAAGCTTTCCATAAAGTAAAGATAAAGTGCCAATTCTTATGCTCTACCTCTCTGTCTCCCATGCAGTTCACATTCAAGTATGCCGAGCTTTGATGATAATTTCACTCATTCTGGGGCTACTGTCCTGTATAGTGTCACTGTTTGGCCTGAAGTGCACCAAATTTGGAACCAGTGATGAGCACACCAAGGGGAAGATTGCCCTCAGTGGAGGACTCATCTTCATTTTAGCAGGTACTGCACTACTTCCTTATGGCTAGGCCAATTGCAGATCAAAGATATAGTCACTTACACTAAGTGTCACATTCATTTACACTGGATCGGGGTCCATTTATTTAGAGCTGTAAAGGCTCTAAATAAATGGGCTCTACTGTCAGACCAGTAAACATTCGCTTACAGATACATCAGCACCCAGTTCCAGATCCAATGAGCACCTGCATACAGCTACCCACTTATAGACCCAAAAGCACCCACTTACAGAGCACCCATATGATCATACATTTATAGCCGATATGAACAAATGAACAATAAAGAGTGAATTAAGAAGTCCAGGATTAATTTTAGAGCAGACGGTGTATTTGCCTCGATCTCTCAGGCCCCCAAGGTAAGATTAAAATCTTTCTTGTATATAGCCTAGGGATGCACCGAATCCAGGATTTGGTTCGGGATTCAGCCAGGATTCGGCCTTTTTCACAGGATTCGGATTCGGCCGAATCCTTCTGCCCGGCCGAACCGAATCCGAATTTGCATATGCAAATTAGGGGCAGGGAGGGAAATTGCGTGACTTTTTGTCAGAAAACAAGGAAGTAAAAAATGTTTTCCCCTTCCCACCCCTAATTTGCATATGCAAATTAGGGTTCGGATTCGGTTCGGTATTCAGCCGAATCCTTCGTGAAGGATTCAGGGGTTCGGCCGAATCCAAAAAAGTGGATTCGGTGCATCCCTAATATAGCCCTCAATGTATTTCATGCAATGTGACCAAGGTCATGCTAATACAGAGCCTACCACCCACCTAAATCTTAAATAGTAAAAAATGGCAGCAGTTAAAGTGGACTTGTCACCCAGACACAAAAATCTGTATAACAAAATTCCTTTTCAAATTAAACATGAAATCCAATTTCTATTTTTTATTAAAGCATTCATAGCTGTTGTAAGCTCATTTAAAAATTCAGCTGTCAATCAAATATTTTCTGCCCCTCCTCTCTACCTTAGGCACACAATTACTTTCACTTTCCATTCAGCACTTCCTAGATGTCACTGCTCTCCCCACATTCCCCCGTTCTCTTCACCATTTAATTGTGTAGCCAGGGCATGGGGATGGACATCAGGTCCCCCATTCTGGTGCACTAAAAAGATTCTGAGATGATGCAAGGCTTGAATTAATAACAGTGTCCACAAAATGGCTGCTGCCTGACCCTTTCTCTACAAACAACTCCATTAGAGCACCCTCATGGTTGTGTCTTATGATTGTATCACTTTGCTCAACTACTGATCTCTGATTTTATTTCTACATACAGGACTTTTATGCTTAGTGGCAGTCTCATGGTACGCAGCCATGATCACAGCCCAGTTCTTTGATCCTCTGTATCTTGGGACAAAGTAAGTGTTTGACAAAGATTTTTGTATGTCTCTGTGTCATATGTATGTATATTAAACACAGTTTAAATAATATTCTAATTATTGTTAGAGCTAATGTATTATTATGTACTTGAATTTTACATTTGTCTACATGAGACAGTATTATTTAAATGGGTTTCCTTTGGACAATAGAAGATACAGGAAATAACTATGGCAGTGATCCCCAACCAATAGCTCTTGAGCAACATGTTGCTCTCCAACCCCTTGGATGTTGCTCCCAGTGGCCTCAAAGCAGGTGATTATTTTTGAATTCCAGGCTTGGAGGCAAGTTTTGGTTGTATAAAAACCAGGTGTACTGCCAAACTGAGCCTCAATGTAGGTTGACAATCCACATAGGGGCTACCAAATGGCCAATCACAGCACTTTTTTGGCACCCCAAGAACATTTTTCATGCTTGTGTTGCTCCCCAACTCCTTCTACTTCTAACTGTTGCTCACAGGTTCAAAAGGTTGGGGATCCCTGATCTATGCTAAAGTAAAAGCCTTATCTGGAGAAGCATGTCATTGCAAAAAAATCTTCCAGGGTCTTGTAGGAGAAGTTCCCAAGGAAATAATTGTGCTGACATCTCAGTCAGATTGAATCTTATAACTTCAACTTGTAGAAGTAAGTCTCCCTTTCTTCTTTCAAGAGCTCCCTTTAAATGGCTCAGTGAATCATAATATGGATCAGTTCGACCCCCCCACTCACCAGAGGCAGATAGAGTCTAAACTTTTGGCTTCTTTTCCAGCAGATTGACACCTTGTTTATCTAGTATGTGAGATGCTATAAACAAACTGTCAGTGATGGCTGCTCTCTGGCTTGACGTCCTGCTCCTCACTCAAGGAAAATGCAGTTTCGTTCAGCAAGGCCATAGCACATTGTGCCTACAAAATAACAAATACTAAATGATGTTGTTTTATTGATCTTCTAGACTATCTTTAAGACATGTAGAACGGAAATATAAAACAATCCTAAAGGAAACTAAATAATTTGTACATCATGCAGAGGTCCTACTCTCCAACTGCTCCATCCACCTCCCAACCTGGTTTCCAGTTGGCATGCTTCTTCTTTGTAATCAATAAGAGGGAGCCAGGGAGCAGAACATACATGGCTAGATATGGCAGAATTAAATTCACTGTGCTGCCATTGTTGTGGACGCCTGCAGAGGGAGGCCCTATTATGTAACATGTTGCTTTTAATCTTTTAATACTTTGACCTATTCATTTGGCTCAAGGACTGACTATGCTTTCTGAGATACCATTGCACATTTTGCTAGGCTCAGGCCCGGACTGGAAATCTGTGGGTTCTGGCAAATAAGGGGCTGCTCTAAGGTCCCATAGACAGTCACTATTTAGTGGGCTGGTAGAGGACTATTTGGGCCTCTGAGTGCTTGAATGCCAGAGCCTATTTTGATTCCCAGTCCAGACCTGCTCATAAGGCAAGGCATTCCCCTGCAAGTTACCAGAGCCAAATTTCCAGATAATAAATGAGAAATGTGGCTGTTCTAGTGCAGAGAGCACAAGATGCACCCCCTTGAATATCTTCCGATGCAACAAAGGTAAGAGCAGTAAGGATAGGGGGGTAGTATCGTAGCGACCTACTCAGGGTGCTTAGGGGCAAGAATCACCCCTGGCCAGGCTGTCATGTAATCTATTCATTTAATCTCAGTGGCATAACTGGATCATGTGACACCGGTTCCCAGTACCGTACTTCAGTGGACTGGTTGGATTTGGGGGGGGGGGACATTGTCAATCAGTGACCTCCTACCTTTTGTCTCTTAGCTTTTAATCTTCAACTGCATTTATTTGTATTATTATAAATAATATTATTGTCTGTTATGTTCATTTATTGTTCTGCTGTACAGTGCTGTAGTACTCTATAAATAAAAATATACACACATACATACTGATAAGCAGTGGGGCTTGGATAGGATCTCAGAAGACTGTGAGCACAAAACTCTTGAATAGAAAGGTTTTAGTATGTCAGATTATGACATAAAGAACAAGGCTCCCTTGTGCCCGACAGAGTTCTCTAAATTCTGCATCAGATCTTTGCTCTGGCGCAATGTATCAGTGCTAAAAGGGCTATGATCAACCCTTAAAGGGCACCTGGTACCCAAATAAATTTTCGTTCCAGAAAGCTCTGGAACTGGACTTTTCCAGATAAGGGATCTTTCTGTAATTTGGACCTTCATACCTTAAGTCTACTAAAAAATCATGTAAACTTAAATAAACCCAATAGGCTGGTTTTGCTTCCAATAAGAATTAATTATATGTTAGTTGGGATCAAGTACAAGGTACTGTTTTATTATTAGAGAAACAGAAAATCATTTTTAAAAAATGGGAATTCATTTGGTGTGCTATGTGTCTACGGGAGATGGCTTTCTCGTAATTTGGAGCTTTCTGGCTAACGGGTTTCCGGATAACGGATCCCCAACCTGTATTACAATTCGTGTCAGAGCTGTGAGTATGTGTAGTTGCACAATGAAGTATAGAGTCAGTAAGGGTGATGCACTTGGCTTATGTAAGGGTGTTATGCTAATTCCTGGCTCTTGGAAGCCAAATCTGCTCAATAAACAGCTGATTTTTCATGTAAGAAATGTATTAAACAAAGATGTGTTTATTATATGTGCTTTTGGCCGGAATCACAGTATGACCTAATATGTGTAATAGCCAGTGCGTGTGGCCATGTGATGATGGATGGGCAATGTCTGCTCTATGTACTCAGTCCTGCTGAGGTGGAAAATGGTATTGTATCAAAGGCTTATTGGGCTTGGAATGTATTAACCTCTTCTGCCAATTCACTGAATGTAGGCCACATCTTGTTCACCCTTGTTACCTTGTACATGCAACGGCCTTTGTGCTTCATTGGCATGAGAATGTGAAACGCTTATTCCTTCCAATTTTAGGTATGAGATTGGATCTGCACTATATATTGGATGGGCTGGATCTCTGCTTGCCGTACTCGGTGGATCCTTCCTGTGCTGCTCATTCAAGAAAAAGAAACCAGCAGCCAAATCAGGGTAAATTATTATGGGATAAAAAGGCTGTTCAAATAAACAGAGGCTGTGTAAGCATTGTCAACTGTTCACATTATCTGCTTAAATATTCTGCTTGTGTGCAAGTGTGGAGTGGATCACCGTGGACTTTGATTGTTCCCAAGTCTGGTTTGGGGCTCCCTGACCTCTGTTATATAACAGGCCTACTGCATGAGGACACGTGAGATTTATGTATACACTCAAATATGATGCGAGTGCAATGTGAGCGCAAATACATAGGGAAATTGTCATGTTTTTTTTAGCCACAATGCATTTTTCTCCAGACTTCCAACATAATTTTGGGTGCCTGCTAATTAAAATATTGTAGTTTGCAACTAATTACCAATGCTGACGTAATTGGTGAAGAGGGGCACACAAGAGTTTACTTATCCTAGTTAACTAACAGTGTCATATTAATGACATGTGGGGCCCCTAGGCTACATCCATGCAGTTCCAAGCACACGTACACCAAAGCTCTTCGCTGGGTCAGGCTCGGGTGCCTGCCTTTTTCTCCCAGCATGTGCGCTAGACCATACCCAGCAACGCAAATAAATATTAATAGTAATAGTAATTGAAAAATGCTAGATGGAGCCTGATGCACTGCAATCCCCAAGCTAACTTTTACCTGCTCACTTGCCGACCCACATCCGCCTACTCGTCACGCCACGTCCACCGACTCCCCACCCCCTTTTGAGTTGACATATATTCTCAGATAGTTGGTCAGTATGGATGAATTTGGTCAAACTGCCAGACCCGATCTGAGCATGTATAGCCAGCTTTACACTATTTACAAATGGGTGTAATAAGTATTATCCATAGAAAAATAGCAATTAAATGTTTAAGTCTAAGAGGCCTGTCAAAAGGGGCCATAGTTCCTGGGATATAGCCCCCAGTTCCAAGGGCACATATATAAAAAAAAACAAGAAAATATCCCATAACTCTATTATGTTATAAAATAGTCATACAGACCACCTGGTATTCTGCCATACTGGTACTTAATCATAGGCATAATTATTAAGTACCAGCAGGTATGAAACGCGTAAGGTGGAATACCAGGTGGTCTGTATGACTTTTTAAGATATTAATAGAGTTATGGGATATGTTCTTGGTTTTTGTAACATGTATTATCACGACTTGCACCAAGGTGCATTATGGGAAACAACACTGGTGTCCTGTGTGTTCCCCTCAAGCGCATTAAGGCTGACCACATGAACCTCAGGTCTACAACGAGACCACACAAGTAGCCCAACTATCACAATTTCATCCAATACATGGGGGCATATTTATCAAAATGTGAAGTTAGGGATAGCCACAGTCCTCTAGAGTGAAATTCTGCTGCTCTCTGTTCATTTCTATGGGATTTTTAAGAGTATTTATAAATGGGTGAAAGTTCACCCTTTGATAAATATGCCTTTCAGAATGCCATAGAAATGATTGGAGAGTGGTGGAAATTTCATCTAGAAAACTGTCTCTCACTTTGTGATAAATTTGCCCCATCAGCCTGCCCATGCCTTTAGGAAGAATGGAACTCCTCTGTAACTTCTAATATCCTTATGCTTTCCAGTAGGGGGTACGAGTCCCTCTATATTTGTCATGAATGAGAAACTCGTCCTAGAAGCATATTTAAATGTATATACTGAAGGTAACTGTTCTTTGTTGCCTTTGCAGAGCCTATAAGTACAACTACCAAGATCCAGAAAATGATTTCAAACAGTTCAAGGAGAGAAAAGAAACATCGGTGGCTTCCAAGGCTTATGTGTAACCCATTGGCTGAATGCCACTACACCGCACCCAGAGCATGCTTGTAATCAAACGTTCTTCTTTTCTGAAATGATTTTTTTTTTAAAAAAAAAAGTGGAAATATTTGTTTTTCTATTAAAGATGTAAAAATTAAAATTGGTACTGTAAACCGAGGATGTCAAACCTATATGTGTTTGCTTAAAACGGTACTGCTACCTTACATCATTATTTGTTCTGTGTTTTTGGGGGCAGCATCAGTTGCACCATTTCTACCTGAGGCCAGTCCAAAAGAAACACATTATAAATGAAAGTAGGATTCATAAATAAGTAGTGGAACTACTGACGCAGCACAGATCTATATAATTGTCTAAAAAAATGTTGGTGTCAGATCCACTTTAATTACTATTGCACAAGTGATGGTCAGTCCTTGAAAGAGTCTCTTTACATCTATAAACAGTATCTGACTGGTGGGTCCAGGCTCACAGGGGCTGCCACATTAGGGGCCCACACCCACCCGCTCCAGGCTTCCACTCCTTCCTCTGCCGACCCCCTTTGCTCCAACTTCAGATGCATCGGTCGGGGTGAGGAGAGATCATGGAGCACAGAGTGAGAGCAAATCTGGGACAGATGAGAGCAGATTTGGGCCGACAGGGGCTGCTGGCCCACTGGGTTTTTTCACTTTGTCCCACCAGCACAGTCCTACCCTGTATATAAAGCAATGTATTGCGAACTGGGTGGGCCTTCGGCCTCATGGGCCCCAGCCGGCCCAGACCAGCTCTCCTGATTGGCTGCTCCCCCCCCAAAAATCTATCAGTTAAAGAAGTGGGAGCATTTTCCATAAAAATTAGAAACTTAATGTGGTGTGCAGGGTCAACTGTAGTAATCACATGAAAGAAAGAAGGAAAAAGATTGTCCCATTCAGCTGCACCCTCCCACCTTTGTGTCCCGACCACTAGATTGAAAGCATAACTTTCAATATAATAATGTAAAAAGGAAAAGTACTTCCAGCAGAGAGATTTGCGCATGCGCGCGTGGGGAAAGTTTGGAACCTGGTGGGCACCTAATGCTCCAGTCCGAACCCTGGTTCTAAGAGCCAGTTTGGAACAGATATCCAAGTAAATACTGACTGTTTACTTAATGAAATGTGTGTCTGTGCATCTTTAGTTTCTGGGGACATTTAGGTACACTGGTTTGGAATTATGTGGTGCAGGCATGGGATCCATTAGCTGGAAACCCGTTATCCAGAAAGCTCTGAATTATGGAAAGGCCATCTCCCATAGACACCATTTTATCCAAATTCTTAAAGATGATTTACTCTGTAATAATTTAAATAATCCAAACTAAAATATCATGAATCCTTATTGGGTACAAAACTATCCTATTGGGTTTATTTAATGTTTAAATGATTTTTTTTAGGAGACTTGAGGTATGAAGATCCAAAATACATGAGTTATCCAGAAAATCCTAGGTCCCGAGCATTCTGGATAACAGGTCCCTATACCTGTACTTAGACCTGCAGGTTTTTGTGTCTTTGATCTAATGCAGGGGTACTCGTTGTGTTTCCACCCAGGCTTCTCATAGGCAGCATAGTCCCAGTCTATCAACTTATAAACATCATTGGCAACATCATAGTATCACTAACACTGGAACCAGAACAACTTTGGTGCAAAGTTATAATTTTTTTATTAAAGAAATCTTCTGGACTCTCAGTTCAACACATAAGGTTAGTAGAATGGCAGTTAATGCCAATTATTCAGTGAAAGAGTCACTTTGGCCTCATCAGACATGCAAATGATACTCACAAATACAGTTTCATGGATGCCAACATACCACTGGTGATTTCTGGTTTTTCAACACCTGACCATGTCCTTTTATGTCATGGCCACACCCAGTTAGGCCTCTCGCTCCTGCCCAAACCCAGTATACAAATTCGGAGTGACTCCCTGAACATCTTGTTGAGTTTATACAGTAGCTCTGAGGTTGGCCTTGGTATGTTAAAAATAAGGTCAGTTCACAAATGAAGAAGCTTAAAACCGTATCACTTGTATCAGTAGTGCTTCAGTACTGCATTTAAACAAAGACAAAATTACGTCTTCCAAGGAATAAAACAAATCAGTTTCTTGCTTGGCATTACAAAAGGTGGCCATAGTTGCACCGATAATATCATACACAACTAATTTTTGTGTGATATTCCATGCGTGTATAGTGGGAGACGAGCCAACCGATATCGGTCAGCTCCTCAATCAGGCTGGACGGAAAATTATTATTTGGGTGCCTTTAAAGAACATCGGCCATTGTTGATGCTGAATCGTCAGCTACAGGTAGAATTCTATTGTTTCTATATGTATATCTGACGATTCAGCTCTACATGTGTGTATTGAAAAAAAACAATCTTTCCTACGACCAATGGTCACAAGAAGGATTGTAATTGTTACATCCATGGTCACCTTGAGAAGTAGCTTTTGAATGTGGCATCTCTCATACAGACTGTATCAATAAGTGTTCTATATAATTACTGGACTGGGGAGGTGTGCAGCCCAGCTAGCAATTATTGTTAGTCACTGAACCAATTCTCCAAAATCTTAAATTAATGTGATGAATCCACTGCACTCCTGCAATTTACTTGTACTGCACTGGTGGTGCTGGCCCTCCGTTGACCTGGTCAGGCCCCTTAGTAACAGCAACATTATTTACGGATCCACACTGCACCAACTGCAGAAAATAGAGTGTGTGCGGATCCGTAAAAAATGTTGCCGAATTCTCCAAAAGCCACAACTATAGGGCTACAAGCTGGAAATCTCATGTCTAAACAATTGTGCTGCTCCAATCTAAAATCCTCACAATATTCTTGATAGTTCACATCAGTCTTACAATCAGGGCCGGAACTAGGGGTAGGCAGAGTAGGCGCCTGCCTAGGGCGCAATCATAGGGGGGCGCACTTTGAAGGGGGAATTTTTTCGTTTTTTTTTTTTTTTTAAATAAACCATGGTTTAATTGCATCTATATTTAATACACCGGCTGGCCATGTATATGTTTGATTTTTATCTGAACACTCACTGTAGCGCTTTCGGCAGTGCTCCCCAGAGTGCCCACCCCCCTCTTGCTTGCCGGCATTGGAGTCTCCTGAGAGGCAGATTGCTGGCCTGGCGCGTTGGTGTGACGCACATCAAAGAGAGATGCTGCTGCACACGGAGGAATGACTGGGCTTATTTTCTGATGCTGGCTGCTGACACAGGTACAGATTGAGGGGCAATATTTTGACTGCTGTTAGCCCAGATTTGGGGGCAATATTTTGGCTCCTGGCACAGGTACAGATTTGTTGACATTATTTTGCCTGCTGGCTGGCAGTGGTACAGATTTGGGGCAATATTTTGGCAGCTAGCATAGGCACAGATTTGGGGGGAATTATTTTGCCTACTTGCTGGCACAGATTGATGGGCAATATTTTGGCTGCTGGCTGGCACTGGTACAGATTTGGGGCAATATTTTGACTGTTGCTGGCACAGATACAGATTTGGGGGCAATAGTTTGGCTTCTGTGCTGGCACAGGCACATATTTGAGTGGCAATATTTTGGCTGCTGTTGGCATAGATTTGGGGGGCAATATTTGGGCTGCTGCTCTAACACAGGTACAGATTTGGGGGGTAATATTTTGGTTGCACAAATTTGGGGGCAATATTTTGTCACAGGTACACATTTGGGGCTATATTTTGGCTGCTGGCACAGATTGGGGGCAATGATATGATGGATTTTGCTGTTGGCACGGGTACATATAGCCATATGATGGGTGCTGGCACTGGTAAATGGGAACAATGAAGAAGGGGGGCTAATATTATGTGGCTGACTGATAGCAGCTGGCACGTTTATTAATTATATCTGGTTATCTGGGCCACAGAGGGGGCAACTGAGTGTGCTGTGACTGGGGGTTGTCGAGCTAGATCTGATAAGTGTTATATGTGTGCTGTAATTTGGGGGTAAGGGGCTGTTCATAAGAATTCAGTGTGCCTTAACTGTAAATCATCAGTCTGTCCTCGGACTGGGCCTCAAACCTCACTCCTTGTTGGTTATCAATATACCATTATCTTAAAGGTTTAATCGAAGGCGACCTACGACTTTTATGAATTATACTGTGCGGAAGTGTGGCCTGATTTCTGGCATCCATTGCTTTCACTGTTTGTTATATAATTGTTTTAATTACAATACTTCTCATGTATTTTACCTTATATATATTGTGATCAGACATTTCTTATTACAAAAGATTTTATTATCTTATGATGTAGATGCAAGCAGAGTACAATTCCAAGCCAGTCCATTGTGTTACGGTAAATACTTTTGTCACTGGCACCTTAAATATTTATATAAATTGAAAGTTTCAGTCATGAATGTGTTGTAAGCTTTCTTTACTAAAAACCCATAATAGTAAGTGGGGGGCGCTGATTGAATCCCTTGCCTAGGGTGCCAAACTACCTTGGCCCGGCCCTGCTTACAATGGAGATGATTCCTCAGGAATCTCAGGTCATCGTTGTCTTCAACTTACTGGCTCCTTTGCAGTGATTCTTCATATTGTTCCAGCTGAGACCAGAAACCTTCATTTGGTTCTATCCCCGGTCTTCCTGTTTTCAACACCTGCATTAACACATTATATATATATATATATATATATTTTTTTTTTTTTAACATGTATTTTTAAATATAAGTTGAAATTGATGTGCATTCTTATAATTCATGCTGGCCAGCATATTAGACAATGCATCAAAGAGAAAGTCCTTCACATAAATGCCCACACACTTGGGTTTATTTTATCTGTGTACCCATACGGTGGGCTCTCTATTGTTCCATTCATTTGTGATGGCAAACCATACAACCAGAAGAGTAAGAACCACAGCTCCACCTCCTCCTGAAGTTATGGCACATCGGTAGATAAGATTTTAAAATATGACCAATATCTCTAGTACGTAAATAATAGTCCAGATTGACAGGACACCATACAGATATGCAAAATTTCTTTCATACAGTATGGAGTTGTTAACCACACAGAAACATGGGTTAGCCGAGGTCCATTCAGCAAAGATTGCATTATAAGATTACTGGTGTAAATGACTATCACTGACCTTTAATCACTGGCTTTACACAGCGTGTGGATGCAACTCAATCATATTCTACTTGTGGGATAAGTTTATACCTGGCTGCTGTTAAAGGGGGGGGGGGGGGGGTTCACCTTTAAGCCAACGTTTAATATGTTATAAAATGGCCAACTGGTCTTCATTATTTAATTTTTATCATTTTTTAAAATTATTTGCCTTTTTCTTCTGACCCTTTCCAACTTTCACTAACTAAAAACACTCTGCAAGGCTACAGATTTATTGTTATTGCTACTTTTTATTACTCGTCTTTCTATTGAGGCCTCTCCTATTCATATTCCAGTCTCTTATTCAAATCAATGCATGGTTGCTAGGGTCATTTGGACCCTAGCAGCCAGATTGCTGAAATTGCAAACTGGAGAGCTGCTGAATAAAAAGCTAAATAAAAAAAACCACAATTAATAAAAAATGGAAACCAATGGCAACTTCACTCTCTACGTCATACTACAAGTGAACTCAAGGGTGAACAACCCCTTTAATATCATAGTCATGCTGTACAGGAATATCATTTCACCATCACACACCTCGTGCTAATTCCTATTTCGATCTACCTGGAAAGCCTCTTGTAGTGACAGATTTTTGTATTTCATCAAATAAGCAATGCAGATAGTGGCCGATCGACTTCGTCCATGTCTGCAATAGACAAGGCATTTCCCGCTGCTGCTTACTGTGCTTTCAATCAGGTCAGAACATTGGTCAAAGTGATCAGACAGATTTTGTAGTGGGTTGTCAAGCACAGGGATCCGAAGGGTATGGAGGTCTAAGTCTGGGAATGGTTGCTGCATGGAGACGTTAATACAACAGGTTACTCCTTCCTCCAGTAGCAGATTCTTCTTGCAAGCAGCCTTGGCATTGCTGATGAATAAAGAGTCTGTCACTTTAAAGAGTCTGTTGCTGTTCATGTTTGGAGGGAGAGATGTTGGTTTCCTATCCCACCGTATTCTTGGCTGGCTGGAAGAAACATGCGGAAGCTTGTGCTGTAGTTATTTTTAGCTCCTAGAAATCTGACCTACTGCAGAAATTACACAGAAAGCTTTGCGTGGAGAGTACTTTAATAGGACAAATGCATATGGCTGACTAGTTTATTTATAATACATTTTAAACCCTTATATAGAGAATGAATACCCCCAACTGTAAAATATAAGCATTTGGCAATCACCTGAATCCAAAAAAAATTTCAGGATTCAGCATTCCATAGAGCAAGACCGAATTCAACACAACATGTACCTAGGGCTTTTCAAAGGTGGTGAGCTTCTATTTGCCATACTTTCACCTCAAAAGCATACTCCTCCCATCTAACCAATCAGATTGCACCATTCCATAATGTCATACATTTACTCAGAATGACATTATTGCAATGGAGAAACAGTATACTTAAAGGTGTTGTTTACCATTGAATTAACTTTTGATATGATGTAGACTAGAGAGTGATATTCTGCGACAATTTGCAATTGGGTTAATTGTTTTTATTATTTACAGTTATCTTTTTATTCAGTGGCTCTACAGTTTGCAATTTGAGTAGACTGGGTTGCTAATGTCCAAATTACCCTAGCAACTATGCCCTGATTTGAACAAAAGACAGGAATATGAATAGGAGAGGCCTGAATAGAAAGAAGAGTAAGAAAAAGTAGCAATAAATGTATAGCCTTACAGAGCATTTGTTTTTTAGATGGGGTCACCGACCCCATTTGAAAGCTGGAAAAAGGCAAATAATTCAAGAACTATGAAAATGAAAAATTGAAGTCCAATTGAAAAGTTGCTTAGAATTGGCAATTCTATAACATACTAAAAGTTCAATCAAAGGTGAACCACCCCTTTAAGCGTTTTCAATGGTGCTAAGCCTAGTTAGACTGTCTGTTTGCCTGCAGAGCTGAATGGCTTACAAGCCAATGCTGGGCATAGGCCTGACTACTTGTCTGACCAATGACACTGCAGCATTCCATAGCAAATGTTTTGCAAGATGTAACATCACATTTTCAGGCAGAACTGGATATATTAGATAGTCACAGGCTATTCATGAACCTTGGGTACTATACTGGAAATATTGTACTCATTATTGTAAAATATAAGGAAATTAGAAGTCACCAAGAGAGTTCCATGACCACAGACTGGTCATGAAACTACAGGTTGACTTTGAATATCCTCATGTCTTACAGCAGGGGATACGTTATAATAGATATGGTTCAGTGAGTCATATGACACACATTGCTGGACCTCACTAAGGACTGATTATAACTGACTACATCACTAAGCACCATTTATAAGGACATACAGAATTTTCCAGGATATTGATGGCTCTTGTGTATTATATACATGTAACGTATACATGGTTTGTAATCATGTACTTTGTAATCATATCAGAAGAATTCTGCTGTAAATGTGCCAGTGCATAGCACCTTCGGTTCACTGAGGACTCTGAGCCCCATATGCAATATAAGGCACTAAGTTTGCCCAGGATCATGGCAACCAATAAGATGCTTGCATTTATACAGGTGACTAGTAAATTTTATCTGCTGATTGGTTGCTATGGATTGCTGCCCCTGGGCAAACTTGATTCCTTATATTACATAACCCCATATGTATTCTAGGAGAACTTGGCATATTGTAAATATACTACAGAGAGTGACAGAGCTCACAGGGCAATCTTAAGACCAATCAGAACATGATTAAGGTATCCATGGTAAGAGGTGATCAGTGTATCTGTCAGGCTAGTGGTGCACAACAGAGAAACTGAAGCTACTCCATGTTTGGTAGTTGCGAGGTAGATAATTAAAATATCAGCCCACAGATAAATAGAAGCCCATTTTGCAGTTGAATTATCTTTGCACTGGTAATTGAATTATCTACTTCGCAAGGAGCAAACATGGAATAGCTTCAGTTTGAAATATCAAAAACCATAGATTTCTGTAATCTAAACTATAGCTATAAAATGATTAAAACCCCTGTACTTACTTTAGGTGAACACTAAACAAATCCACATTTTTAAAACTCTTTCAGGAAAGCCTGGACCTCAATCTGGAGAAAAATTATATGAATCAGGGATGTGTCCAAAGTACAAATTGCATCTGCTCAGTTGGATATCCTTGATGTATTTACTGAAAATATAGAAACACTATTTTGCACATTGGTATGACTATGAAGATTTTCAATCATCCAGGTCATGGTATATCTAGTATAGGTAAATCTAAAAACAACTGGACTTGCGGAGTAATCAATGAAGACGTTTCACTACTCATCCGAGCAGCTTCTTCCACTAATCCAATCGCAATGGCCCATTGTAACTCTTCAAAGCGGTGAAATCTGAAGAAATTCACAGAGGTGTTGATTCTGTGTAGTTACTGTGATAGGATTATTCAATATGTCATGCAACTCATAGAAAGAGGTGTTACTTGTGAGAGTTGCATGAATGGACGTGTGAAGTGTTCTCAAACCGCCGGGGTACAGATGTTAAAACAGCATTGTATGTAGCAGACAGGTGGTGTCAAAGGCCCCCACCTCTGTTCAGGGATGGTTTCTCCACCTTGACATGAATCACATTGGTACACTATTTGGTACCTAGTACATTCCTTGTTTTTACCCAATTTGGACTCACACACAAAGAACCTAACTTGGAATCACACACACACAGATCTCTCAACTGACTTGGGAGCCAGTTAAGCTGGCCATAGACTCAAAGATCCGCTCATTTGGCGACATCGCCAAACGAGCAGATCTTTCCCCAATATGCCACTAACGGCACGGCTATATTGGGGGTAATTTGAACGTTCAGCTGTATAGTCGAACGATCGAATTATGATACGCCGAGGGGCTCCGACGGGTCGGTCGGGTAAAAATCAAACCTACCCGATCGATATCGTGGCCAGATATCGATCGGGAAGACTCGTTGGAAGCCCCCATACACGGGCAGATAAACTGTCAAATTGGTCTAAACTACCGATATCGGCAGCTTTATCTGCCCATGTATGGCCACCTTTACTCTTTAGCAGTACTGTTCAGATGTTACGTACAATCAGTCATTTTAAAGATACTTCAGACAATTTCATTCACTTGATGATGTTACACAGATTAGTGTTGGTAACCCAGAGGTGCTACAGTCATATCAAAAAGTTTGGGAACCCCTCTCAACCTGCATTTACTCCACTTTCAACAAAAAAAAAAAAATAACAGTGGTATGTCTTTCATTTCCCAGGAACATCTGAGTACTGGGTTGTTTTCTGAACAAAGATTTTTAGTGAAGCAGTATTCAGTTGTATGAAATTAAATCAAATGTGAAAAACTGGCTTTGCAAGAATTTGGGTACCCTTGTAGTTTTGCATGTAACTGCTCAATACTGATTACTGGCAACCCCAAATTGGTTGGATTAGCTTGTTAAGCCTTGAACTTCATTAATTACTTTAAGACTGGCTTAGATGATTTCTTAGGCAAGCATATGAAAGCCTAGGTTATGTGATACTATAATCTACAATTAGATGAGATATTGGTGAATATATTGTTTATTTACACACGTTTAAGTTGATATGAGTGTGTGTGTATATATATAGTGAATAAAGTACCCCCTATTGTAAAATATAAGGATATTATAAGGTACAGAGGAGTTTCATGACCATATAAAAACACGAGGCCAAAGGCCGAGTGCTTTTATACAGGTCATGGAACTCCGAGGTAACTTTTAATATCCTGATATTTTGCAACTGGGGGTACATTATTTATTATAATACACAAGTTTCAGTGAGTCATGTGACAGAAATGACATCAGAACTCACCGTTTATAACTAATGACATCAGAACTCACCGTTTATAAGGATATCATTTACAAGATATTCATGTGTATTATATATATATATATATATATATATATATATATATATATATATATATATATATATATATATATATATATATATATATATATATATATATATCTTTATAAAACCCAGGAGCCAATATTATATCCCGGTGACGTGGAGTTTTCACCACTGTAAACCTAATTTCAATTTTTTTTGCTTAAACTTATCTCTTATAAAAGAGAATATTAATAGCTAACCATCTCACCTTATAAGACGTGCTTTTAAAGGACGTAACAGCAACAAAAGCAACAAGTGCTGCGAGTATCAGCAGGATGAAACTCCTTTCTTTTCACAGTATTCCATAAAACCAATGGCTCGCATATGAGTCGAATAACCCGCGGCCATTTTTACTTCTGGCGTTGCCTACTGTTCCAAACAATGCAGTGGCTATTGACTAAAAGTTATGCACTAAAACAGTAAACATTCCCAAAAGGCTTTTAATACGAAACTACCTGCAGAGGGGCAAAAGGGAAATCCCACAGCGGAACCATTTAGGTAAGGTGGGTTATGTTTACGTCATAGATCTGCGCCAGTAACCAAGGAGCCGCGTCTAGTCATGTGACATTCTCTTGGCATTGCATTTGTTACCTCGGTGCCCATGGAAACTTAACTCTGTGCAATCCAGTCTGGAATGGGAGTCACCCGCCGAGGGGCTCATAACTGATGGTGCGAAACTGGTAAGTGAAAAAGTCATTTACTACCCACGTTTCTTCAGATGCGCAGTAATTATTGTAGTGTATGTGTATGAGGGATCTGTTTCACCTGCTCTTCAGCTGTAGGACTCCAGCTCCCAGCATCCTCTGTCTGACATAGAACCTTAGTTAAATACAATCATGTATGGCCTGATCAGCAAGTCAATGTATTTACTGCCCAATAAGATTAATATTGTCATTGCTGAACATTGTGTCTAATCAAGAATAAGACTAATTATTCATTAACTATTCAGTCATTTCATGATTCCTGCTTCTGCTGTACAACTGAAGGGGTTAACTTTATTATGTTACAAAATGTCCTTTTCTTAGCAACCTTAGCATTTTTTTAATAGTTTATTTGCCTTCCTCTGTTGCCTATTTCCAGCTTTCACATGGGGTTCAGTGGCCCAGGAGGCCAAAATTCTATTGCTCATGAGGCTACAATTTTATTGAAACTTTATATCACTGATATTTCCCTCCAGCTATTCATCTTCTAGTCTATCATTCAACCACAGCCTGGTTGCTTGTGGAATTTGGAGCCTAGTAAACATTAACCACAATAATTCCAAACTGGAGAGCTGTTGCCCAAATAGCTAAATAAATAAAAGAAAACAAACATAAGAAAAACAACAAGTGTGAATTGGATTGCATTCATAGTGCTACACAGTGCTGGGGCAGTGAGAGATCCGGGGTTGTGACAACATAATTCTCCAGTTACAAACATTCTACTTCCCAAATGAAACACTAGATATTTATGCTCCTATTTTGTTTCTCTTCTCAGATTTACATTTTGCAGATATGGCAGAGAGCCCAGTGAGGCTGAAGTCACAGGAGAAAGATGAGGAGACTGACAAAAGAAGCGGGCCGGAGAACCTTGACACAGAAGGATATCAGGAGAAGGTGGACATGGAGGAAGGTTTGATAGACACAGTCCTGAATGACAGCCAGGAGCTAAGCAGAGATCAAGACCATGGGGGAAGTAATTCGGAGCCAGAAAGGGAGTTGGATCTTAATAAACCATCCAGCTTTATAGACCTAAATGAAGCAGTGGGACTCCAAGAGTGGCCTGATGGATCGTGCTATAGAGGAGATGTTTCTTTGGATCTGAAGCTGGGCCATGGTGAATTCACTTGGGTTAATGGAGAGGTATGCAGATTGGGCTAACGGGGCTGAGTTCTTAGAATTATACAGGTCAAGTCTTATACAGTTCTGAGAATTATACAGTTCAAGTTATTGCTTGGTATGGGTCAATTCACCAGAACAGATGGGTACCTTAATTAATAAAGAACTTTCATAATGTGCTAGACTGCATTAATTTACTGCATCTTAGAATAGTGGCAGCTTAAGGGTAACTTAAATTCAACTAGTGATTCAATTAGAAATAAACTACCTGGTGCCATAGGACATGGATTGATACAATAAGCCATATGCATCAAAGAGCTAAGCCTCTGTAGCAGGGGTGTTCAAACTACGGCCAGCGGGCCAACTGCGGCCAGCGGTCCATTTTGAATTGGCCCACAGCCAGGGCCGGATTAGGCATTTGGCTAGGGCCTGCCTGGTTTTAGGGGCCTGGGGCATTGGATGGAAGACGCGCTATCCTCCACTTCCAGACTGCCACCAATTAGGCCCCACCTAACTGAAGGTTGCCGGGTGGCCGACTCAGGATGGAGAGAATTATCACCTGCCCCTAGAATCTTCTGGGTTCCGGGCCCCTGCGCACTTCTGAGGTAAAGTGAATCGGCCTGTCGCATCTTCCGGGTTCATGCGCACATTGAGGTACAGTGAAGTGGCCTACCGCATCCTCCGGTTCATGTTCATTAGGCCTTACATATTCTCAGCATCTAAGGGGATTTTCCAGTCTTCGAGGTTTATATCTGACAACACTTTTGGCCAATGCGACCCTTGTGGGACTCAATCCACAACAGTTAAATAGCTATGAGTTGAAAAACAATAATATAGGGGTTGCTGTATTTCCATATGAAGCCCATCTTGCCATACTGTCTTCAGCTTTCCCTACTGTCACCATCTTGCCCTACTGTGCCTGCTACATACCAATATTTTGGAAATAGAAAGAGGACAAACGATTTGGCAGGTTAGGAAAGTTTGAAAACATTTCTGTGGTTTTCATGTGTTATTACAGTTTTGCTCTTTAATCAGTTTACAGTTTGCTCTTTAATCTACAAATGGCTAAAACTATGGCAGCATAGGTATTTCCTGTGCTAAGCACAATTCAGCAGGAACAGCCCGCTAAGTTTGCTCATAGCAAGTACAGAGAGACACCTTGAAACTATGGCAGCATAGGTATTTCCTGTACAAAGCACAATTCAGCAGGAACAGTCCCCTAAGTTTGCTCATAGTACAGAGAGATGCCATAAATTGTAGTGGCTTCACATTTCATTTTGCCTTGGATCCAGCATGTCAGGCTGAATGGTCAGCCCCCACACATTTTTACCTCACCAAATCTGGCCCTCGTTGTAAAAAGTTTGGACACCCCTCATGTATCTGGTCTCTTATAGCCTTCTTCTTGGTATCCAGAGACTGCACATGCTTGTTGGTTTTAGGAAAGCTAAGAGTAAAGCTCCTGGAGTATGACAAATATGCTGAGCATTATGTGCATTACATTCTTTCAAATACATCTAACATTTAACCCAGATATACAAAGAGTTAAAGTTAGTTTACTAATCTTATTTCAAGTTGGAACAAACTGGAGAAACATCTGCCTGGCCTTTCACCCCTCTTTATAAAATCTGTATGCCTTAATTTATCAGTTCTAATTCAGATTGCACTGATTTGTAGGCAGTTATGCAGTCAATTATCAACAGTGCAGCCAATACAGATAACCGCTCACATCTGAATGGAATAATAATTAGTGATTAGTGATCCAACTGTAGTAAGCTGACCAGATCATCCCTTTACATGGGAATACAAACAGAATGCTACAAACGTCAGCGGTGATTTAATGTTCCACTGTAGCACATGCTTTCTAGCTCTCTTTTGTTTAGAGTAGTTCCACCTGGCCGGTATTGCTAAGCCCTATACTGTAAAGTACCAGGCAAGGCTGTGGCCAACACTACAAATTTACCAACAATGTACTTGTTGGTAAATTTGTAATCCTTAGTTGTACTGCCCCTGGTCCACGTCCAATCTACCACAATGCCCACACCTCCTCTATCCCTACAAACACTTCTATACCCTGTACTCACTTTGCCCACTTACATTATATCCAGCCCCCTCTTGGCCCTGGCTCTGGCCATGCCCCTTACATCATTGACTGGTATGCAGATAAAGGGTGGCAACCCTACTTGTTTTAGTTTGGGCCTTCTAGAACCCACCAGAGAACCTAAAATATAGGGCCCCTTCTAATAATCACTTTATATACTAAATGGTATTGGTGTGACATGGCTTTGTGGTAAAAATAACCATGTTGATGGGAATAATCCTACAGTGGGGCATAACAGGGCATAGGCCCACCAGGAGGTTTCCTGGTACTCTGGCAGGAATGATTTAGTCAGTATATTTTATATATTTTCAATTTTAAAGCAAACCAGTGCTGGATCAAACAGGGCAAACTTTCTGCCTACAGTTTGGGGCAGTCCTTTATTTCATTAAAGGAGAAGGAAAGCTACAGAGGCATTTTATTGCCAATAGATTAGCTGCATTAGTGCAAGCTAGAATGCTGTTTATTCTGTAGAATGCTTTACCATACCTGAGTAAAAATCTCCAGAATCTCTGCTTGTTTAGGATAGCAGCTGCAGTATTAGCTTGGTGTGACATTACTTCCTGCCTGAGTCTCTCCCTGCTCACTTATAGCTCAGGGCTTAGATTAATGCGGAGAAGGGGGGGGGAAGCGGAGCAAACTGAGCATGCTCATGCCTGGGGCAAGGAAGTTTAAGCTGAAGGCAGGAAGTCTGACACAAAAGCCCATGTGTACAGAGTACTTTTGACAGAGGACTCAGAGCAGCACTACTTTGAGGGTTTACTGGTATATTTAGGTGGATCTTTCTGATAAGGCTTACCTTTCTTTCTCCTTTAAAAACAAAGAACTTAAAAACATAACACACCATAATCAGAAGTGTTAGGTCAGATTAAGTGCAATGCAGAAAGGTCAGAAAGAATATAGCACTTTCATTAGCATTGCCTGTGCCAGTTGGCGCCATGAAACTTCTATATGCTGACTCTCTCTCATAGCAATCCATCTTTTAGACTTCTAAATGACGGCAGCAGGCAGTTTGACAATGAGCATAAGGTAAAATGATTTATACTATGTTTTCTTTGACATGTCGTTTAAATTATAAATGCATTGGGCTTCTGCGTTGTACATATGCAAACTAGTTGATTGCATTAATGGTATGGAATATTCTATTTGATTAATTCATTCCTTTCTTGGGCAATTAATATTTTGTACTTTCTGAATTGCCTGTGCAGTGGGCCACATAATGTTTTTAATGGGTTTTATTTTGTATTACACCAGGTGTTTTCATTTTCTGTCTGATGAGCCATGATTAAAAAGGTTTATATTGTGTATATTGGCAGTAAGCATCCCCTTCACAATGCCATTGATAGTTCTGTGTCTTTTTAAAGCCCAACATTCTTTGAACCATTAACATTAAATTACAGGAATCACGTAATCGTAGCAGTAATATATGGGCGCATTAGTGAAATAATCTGCCACTTGGTCTGTACTGCTGCCTGTGTGCTGAAGGTGTTAGTAATAGACACATACTGGAACGTAGTGACGCCATACTTTAGTTTACTGTACTGGCAGTACGTCTATTGACACCTTCAGCCCTAAAGAAGTATGTGAAAACAGCACATCTCTACGTGCCAGATCATTTCACTAATGTGCCCCAATAATGTTACTGCTATGGGATTCCTGATTGCACTGTGCTGGGGGGCCTCATTATTATTAATTTCATGATGGAGGCTGAGGGCCGGTGTAAATTTGAAAATGGGCCGCAATTGGCCCCCAGGCCGCACTTTGGACATGAACCATGGGTCACAATGGAGGACGTTTTGTTTCCATGTAAGGCTGACATCAATCCATGCAACATAAATCATTTGGCTCCAACAATCAATTAGTGTTTGGCAGGTCTGCCTTTGCATTCTTGTAATGGTCAGTGCCGGGCAAGTCTTTCTAAACAATAATGATTGCTTTTATTACTGGTATTGTTATTTTAGATCATACTGGTATTAAAGGCCCAGATTGTTTAGTCATTTTAACAAATAAAAAATTATAACGTGGCACACAAGTTCGCTGTAATTTCTGCAATCTTCCAGATGTAAAACCAAAAGAAACCTTTTGATCAATGAAAAAATGTTATTCTAAGCAATGTTATATTTTCAGGGGTTTTAAAGGGGTGGTTCACCTTTAAGTAAATTTTTAGTATGTTCTAGAATGAGTAATTCTAAGCAACTTTTCAATTGGTCTTCAGTTTTTCTTTTTTATGGTTTTTAAATTGTCTTTTTCTTCTGACGCTTTTCAGCTTTCAAATGGGGGTCACTGACCCCATCTAAAAAAATACTCTGTGAGGCTATACATTTATAGTCATTGCTACTTTTTATTAGTCATCTTTCTATTCAGCCCCTCTCCTGTTCATATTCCAGTCTCTTATTCAAATCAATGCATGTGCTGGTAAGCCATTCAGCTCTGCAGACAAACAGCCGGTCTTAGCACCCTTGATAACACTTGAAGGGGTGGTTCACCTTACTTTTAGTATGTTATAGAATGGTCAATTCTAAGCAACTTTTCAATCGTACTTAAAGGAAAACTATACCCCCCAAACAATGTAGGTCTCTATAAAAAGATATTGCATAAAACAGCTCATATGTAAAATCCTGCTTCATTTAAATAAACCATTTTCATAATAATATACTTTTCTAGTAGTATGTGCCATTGGGTAATCATAAATAGAAAATTGCCATTTTAAAAAATAAGGGCCGCCCCCTGGGATCGTAGGATTCACTATACTCACAAACATACCAACAAACCATACATGTTAGGTCACATGAGCCAATTAACAGACAGAGTTGTGTCTTTTGCTTCCACACTTCTTCCTGTTACAGTTAGAGTTGAAGTATTTCTGGTCAGGTGATCTCTGAGACAGAACAGAGACCATCATGAAATGGAGGCTCAAGACAAGAGATGTAAAAGGGCATTATTTACTTAAATATATATTCCAGTTTGGTAAGATTCTTTAATATGCCACTTAATATGATATGAACTATCTGTTGCTTAAGTGTTCATTTTGGGGGTATAGTTTTCCTTTAATTATTTTTTATAGTTTTTGAATTATGTGCCTTGGACCCTAGCAACCAGATTGCTGAAATAGCAAAATGGAGAGCTACTGAATAAAAAGCTAAATAACTCAAAAAACGCAAATAACAGAAAATGGAAACTAATTTCAAATTGTCTCACAATATCACTCTCTACATTATACTAAAGGTTAATGCAAAGGTTAACAACCCCTTTAAAGGAGAACTAAACCCTGAAAATTAATATGGCTAAAAATGTCATATTTTATATACTGAAATCACTGCACCAGCGTAAGGTTTCAACTCCTCAATAACAACAATGATCCAGGACTTCAAACTTGTCACAGGGGGTCACCATCTTGGAAAGTGTCTATGACACTCGCATGCTCAGTGGGCTCTGAGCAGCTGTTGAGAAGCTGAGCTTAGGGGTCGTCGCAAATTATCAAGCGGAAAATGAGGTTGGCCTGTAATATAAACTGATGCTACAGGGCTGATTATTAAATTCTGATGCTAATTGCACTGATTTATGTGCTGCCATTTAGTAATTATCTGTATTAATTACTAATCAGAATGATATTGTGACACTTATATTCTATGTGTACTGTATATTGTGAGTGGGTCCCTAAGCTCAGTAAGTGACAGCAGCACAGAGCATGTGCAGTGAATCAGCAGAAAGCTACTGGAGCCTATTTAGAGGAACTTAATTAAAGCCAAATGGCTGTGGTTGCCTTGGACTGGTACAAAATCCCAAAACATTAGACTTTCCCCCATATGTAATTAAAGGCACTAGGTTTGCCCAGGAGCATTAACCCACAGCAACCTATAAGATGTATGCTTTTAAACAGGTGACCAGTAAAATGCTATCTGCTGATTGGTTGCTATGGGTTACTGCTCCTGGGCAAACTTAGTGCGCTTTATTCCATAACCCTGCAAGTCTCTTAATTATCAACATATAATACACAAAAGCCATGAATATCTTGTAAATTATATCCTTATAAATGGTGAGTCATGATGTCATCAGTTATAAACGCTGAGTTCTGATGTCATTTCTGTCACATGACTCACTGAAACTTGTGTATCATAATAAATTAAGTACCCCCAGTTGCAAAATTATAGGATATTATAAGTTATCTCAGAGTTCCATGACCTGTATAAAAGCACTCGGCCTTCGGCCTCGTGCTTTTATATGGTCATGAAACTCCTTGGTAACTTATAATATCCTTATATTTTACAAGAGGGGGTACTTTAGTCACTATATATCTCTGTTTGGCTTGTTCTTTAGAGTTAAATGTGTTTCTGAGTGAGAAAGCTACCACATATGACTATTAACACCCTGTTGACATGCCCAGCAGGACCGGGAACTAGGGGTAGACAAAAGAGTTATGTACCTAGGGCACAAAGTTTGGGGGGGACAGGCACATACTTTCCCTGTCACCTACCCCTAGTCCATCAAGTGTTATCTCATAGCGTGCCAAGTTGCCAAGGCAAGTTGTGTTCTCTGAAGTCAAAGCGATGGCAGGGGTGGGGGCAATGCAGCTAGCCGAACTGCCTGTGGCGCTCGGCTGTCCTGGACAGGCACTGATGTTTGACTGAATTAGAGCCCACCACTGAACCTGGGCCTACTCTCACAGTAATGAGAAAGTCAAATAATATGAGTTTATATAGGTCCATGGTGGAAATAGGGTTGGGCTGGTATGAATTCTCCTAGGCCTGGGCCAACCAGGAGACTATCTTGCAGGCTAGTGTGACTCTTTAAAGGAGAACTAAAGCTATAAGAAGTAGGATAGAAATGTTTTACATTATGTTTTGGGCTTCTGTACCAGCCTAAGGCAACCACATCCCTCTAGCAGTAAAGTTCTGTGTCTCCAAAGATGCCCCAGTAGCTCCCCATCTTCTTTTCTGCTGATTCACTGCACATGCTCCGTGCTGCTGTCACTTACTGAGCTTAGGGACCCACTCACAATATACAGTACACATAGAAATGTCACAATAGAAGGCTGATTAGTAATTAATATAGATAATAACTATACAGAAACCAGTACAACTAGCATCAGAATTTAATAATCACCCTTGTAGCATCAGCTTATTACAGACAAACCTCATTTTCTGCTTGTTAATTTGCTAGACCTCTAAGCTTAGCTTCTCAACAGCTGCTCAGAGCCAACTGAGCATGTGAGTGTCACAGACATTTTCCAAGATGGTGACCCCCTGTGACAAGTTTGAAGTCCTGGATCATTGCTGCTATTGTGAAGCTGAAACTTTAATCTGGTGCAATAAGTTCATTTTATACAATATGGCAAACAATTTTAGGGTTTAGTTCTCCTTTAAAGGCTCATTTGTTAATGTGTCTAAAGTGCTAAATATCAGCACAGTACACCATTGTTTTACGCCAGAATCCTATCATTATAACTGGAGCTCCAAAAAATAACATATTCTGAACCATGTGATATACCAAGGTGGGCACTATTTAGTGTCAAGTTTGCCAGCTGCCTGAGCAAAAGTGCATTTGTATCCATGAATGATAAGGTGTTCTGACCATGCAGGACCAATATTCCCACAGATGTTATCATTGGCAGCATTTCACTTGTGACAGTTTGAGTTAATTTGTCAGTTCTGTATTGCAGGCGCTGTTTTTTAAGTGTATGCTCAGAAAAATCAAACATTTCAGGCATTTGATTCATAATGTATAAAATAAGCTTTGTATTTCAAATGTGACAGAATATATTTACTTCTCCTTGCAGAGCTACACTGGGGAGTTTTATAAAGACCACCAACATGGCAAAGGCATTTATACTTGGCCCGATGGCTCCAAATTTAGTGGATCTTTTTACCTTAGCCGAAAAGAAGGCTATGGAACCATGGAATTGCAAGAACACAAGATATACCAGGTATCTGTTACTATTGATAGAATTCGTAAAAGTATTCCGCCTCCTATTTACTGAAACAATATAATATAGTGTTATAGAATGAGAATATGAAACTCATGAGCAGGCTATAGGCCAGGTAATATGTTTAGGGCTGCCTTGGCCCCACAGGCCTTCAGTTGGACAGCCCTGTAACAGGCCAATAAACTTTTAATAAACATACAAATAAATTGCTGTTAATTGACCAGAAATAGTAAGTCTGGTTCTTGTCGGGGAAATTCAGTTATGGAAGATCACTTGAGGTGGAAGACAAAGTTTATATGACAAGCTCGGTGAACAAGGAGTCAGAACCCTGAGTAAAGAAATGACAACGTTTTTATAGACTTGTAAAAAGGGAGAGAATAGAGATATTGCTCCACGGCACATAAAAACAAAGAACTGCTCTTACAGCCAAACAGGTGGCTCTGCCCTCAAACCCAGGGTACTAGTGACCAAGGCTAACTTGATAACAGAATCCATTCTAGTTAGGGGGACTCGTGGGGAAATCTGCTAACACAGAATTTTATTCTCTATCATTGGTGACTTAAGATGGTCATTTGCTGATGGATCTGCTTGGTTGGCCATGCATGGCAGTTCCCAGTTAAGGATCATTAAACCTGTTAGTTAAAATGTTTATAGCTTATATCATAGTGTATTTGTTGAGCAAATGGCATGCTGTAATCTTACATAGTTAGTTACATAGTTAAATCGGGTTGAAAAAAGACAAAGTCCATCAAGTTCAACCCCTCCAAGTGAAAACCCAGCATCCATACACACACCCCTTCATACTTTCACATAAACTATATATATACCCATACCTATACTAACTATAGAGTTAAGTATCACAATAGCCTTTGATATTATGTCTGTCCAAGAAATCATCCAAGCCATTCTTAAAGGCATTAACTGAATCAGCCATCACAACATCACCCGGCAGTGCATTCCACAACCTCACTGTCCTGACTGTGAAGAACCCCCTACGTTGCTTCAAATGAAAGTTCTTTTCTTCTGGTGGCCTCTGGTACGGTGATCCACTTTATGGGTAAAAAGGTCCCCTGCTACTTGTCTATAATGTCCTCTAATGTACTTGTAAAGTGTAATCATGTTCCCTTGCAAGGTTTCTTTTTTCCAGAGAAAACCACCCCAACCTTGACAGTCTACCCTCATAATTTGTCTTCCATCCCTCTAACCAGTTTAGTTGCACTTAGTCTCATCACTCTCTCCAGCTCATTTATATCCCACTTAAAGACTGGAGTCCAAAACTGCACTGCATACTCCAGATGAGGCCTTACCAGGGACCTATAAAGTGGCATAATTATGTTTTCATCCCTTGAGTTAATGCCCTTTTTTATGCAAGACAGAAGACAGATCTCGATGAAAGTCTTTACTCTAAAAAATTTGAAGCAAGTGTAAAAAGTTGCATTTGGGTGTGAAGAGGCACAAATGATCACACCTACTGTGTTGTGGTTGCTGCTTACATTAATGTTGCTTTGTGTATGGCTATTTTGTTCATTGTTGTGTATCATGCCTTGTTTCTCCAGCTGCTAGCAGCATCTTAATGTGAATGACCTGTATTTTACTTCAACAGCTGGAAATTCCAACCCCTTTCTATGTGTTCAATAGGTTTTGAGGAATATGCCTAAGTGTATGGTCTTTGTTTTCTTTTAGGGCTTGTACAAATCTGATGTTCGATATGGGCCTGGCATTGAGACCTGCAATGATGGTTGCCAGGATGTAGGCATTTGGCTTGGACACCACCTCATAAGATTATGTAATTTAGTGCCTGGGGTTCCTTCTGTGTCTTGTTACCCAGAGCTACTTCAGCAGTCTAAAGGGACATCATATAAACATGATTGTCCCACTCCAGAGTCAGAGGAGAAACCGGCAGAAGATCCTATGCTGCATAGATACAGGGTCCTTCTGGAAGATAACTATACTCTTCCAGATAAAATATATTCCTATTCCACAAACACTGATCATCTCCCCCTCACTCCTTCTGAGTGCAAAGACTTTGATCTACACTTCTACAGAGACCCAGAGCAACCAGACCAAGTTCTGGTTCCCATGTGTCACAGAACAATTACTATCAATGACATGGATGAAATCCGAATGCATGTTCTCAAGCACAGGTCAGTTCAAAGACAATTGCAGTGTGTTTACACTTGTACAGGCAAATATTGACCTATAAATATGGTATGAGTTTTGCCAAACTAGAAATGGTCTGCAATTCTCAACAATGTATGTAGCACAGAACTGTGTATTCCTCCGTATAATATCGGTGTCATCCTTCTGTTTGTAAGAAGGCTTCCAAAAGTCCTTGACACACACACACATAGCTGTCCAGAAAGCTCCAAATTACGGGAAGGCAATCTTCCATAGACTCAATTTTAATCAAATAATTCAAATTTTTAAAAAATATTTTGTTTTTTTCTGAAATAATAAAACAATACATTGTACTTAATCCCGACTAAAATATAATTAGTCCTTATTGGAAGCAAAAGCAGACTATTCAATTTGAACATTTATCAAAGGTCGAATTTCAATTTATGTGACTTTTTTTAAACTCCCTTAAATTCTAATATAGTCGAAATTCGACTGTTGGGATATTTAATAAAAAAATCGAATATCTAAAACTCTGACTAATTTTACTGACATAAAAACTCGAATCGAATTCGACCAAACTCAATTGGAGTTTTTTCTCAGAAAAAAACTTGAATGTTAGGAAGGCTACAGTCATCTCCAAATTGATCACTGGACGTCTCCCAGACAGAAAAGGCAAGAGTAAGCCTGAACCGTTGCCTATTTGTTTGACCTAATAAATTCAAGTTTTCACTTTTTGCAACAAAGAGGTGCTGCAGCGGTAATTTTTTCCTACTGGATGTTTCCCATTGACTTACGTATATATGAATTCTGCAGGTTTCAGGTGGCAAATACTGGAATTTGAATTCTTTTTTTGTATAAACTTTTTATTATTCAAAAGAATAACAAGAAACAAAACAGACAAATATTACAGAAGTGATACATCAAATAGCCATGCAGAATGTATGCATTATGGTATTGTAAATATGTATATAGTATAAAAGCTCTCATTGAATATGTTGCATTAGCTGCAGATCGGAATTTGAATTCTTAAAGGGCCAGGGTATGATTAATCTCGAAAATCGAATCGAGTCAATTTTGACAGTTTTGACCATAACAATTTTTTCGAAAACTTGAATTTTCAATTCGACCCTTAATAAATGTGCACCTTAATGTTTACATGATTTTTTTTAGTAAACTTAAGGTATGAAGATCCAAATTATTGAAAGATCCATTATCCGGAAAACCCCATGTTCTGGATAGCAGGTCCCATACCTGTATACAAATTATATTTGTGGATTGTTTAAGTGTAGGGTGTACCTCATAGATTGGAACAAAACAGCTTGTTTACGCTTGCAAGTGCAGTTCTTCCTGCCTTCCATTCCAAAACAGGAATGACACAGGAAAAACATGGGGCTACAGCCATCTCCTGCCCAGTCATTAGCTCCAGGGTTCCCTTCATGCCCTGCGTCAATTGGTACGGCACACTTGCTCCTATAAAATCAGACACAGACATCACTCGAACAATGAACAGTGGAAATAATGCTGGGCAGACTGTGAAAATAAAACTGTGCCTGATTTGTGATAAAACACACCCTCAGCTGCGTTCATTTTGGCACATTGTGGGCAGAGCAATTGCGTCAGATTCAATAAGCTTTTGCACCATCAAATCTCCTGGAGTTCTGGAAAAAATGCTGTGGGAAAAACCATGGCCATTGTGCTCAAAGTTGCACTTTGCTCATTGCACTTGCGGACATTTGGTTTAAAGGAACAGTAACACCAAATAATGAAAGTTTTTAAAGTAATGAAAATATCATGTACTGTTGCCTTGCACTGGTAAAACGGATCTGTTTGCTTCAGAAACACTACTATAGTTCATATAAACAAGCTGCTGTGGAGCTATATCGGAAATTGAAAAAAGGCTATACGGCACAGGTTAAATAGTGGATAACAGAACACCATTAGGGCAGACACACGCTAGCATTCGGGAAGATTTAGTCACCTGGGACAAATCGTCTCTTCTTCAGGCTAATCTCTCTGAAAATTGATTTAGATTCTAGCCAGTGGGAAGGCAGTTCGGGGAGATTAGTCGCCCGAAAAAGAGGCGATTTGTCGCTGGGTGACTAAATCTCCCCGAACCTTCGTGTGTGTCTCTGCCCTTATGTTCTACAGAGCTTATCTGCTGTCTGCTGTGTAACTTGAGCCTTTTCTCCTTTGAATGGCTGCCCCCATTGCTACACAGCAGCTGATTTATATAAACAATAGTAGTGTTTCTGAAGCAAACACAGCAGTTTTATCAGTGCAGGGCAACACTGCATTATTATTTTTATTACTTTAAATTACATTTATTACGTAGCTGCTGTGTAGCATTGGCGGAAATTGAAAAAAGGCTGTATGTCACAGGTTAAATAGTGGATAACAGATAACACGATTATGTTCTACAGAGCTTATCTGCTCTATAACCTGAGCCTTTTCTCCTTTGAATGGCTGCCCCTATTGCTACACAGCAGCTTATTTATATAAACAATAATAGTGTTTATGGAGCAAACACAGCAGATTTACTAGTGCAGCGCAACACTGCATTATATTTTTATTACTTTAAAACTTTTCATTTTTTGGTTTTACTGATTCTTTAAAATACAAGCATCTGCATGAATGGTGTCTAAAACGTTTGTGTTTCACTAAGGGCTGGAAGGCATAACTAGGGACCTATGGGCCCCGTGCAAATATTACAATTGGGTCCCCCTGAAATATATCAGAAACCAAAGCCTGCTGCCATAGTGCAAGTGCCAAGTATGCACACCCCCACAAGCTACTCGGTAGATACTGTGGTGGATATCTCCATATTAGAGAGGCTGTCGGCTTTACTTTGCTGTCTCATACTGTAAAAATCAGGTTTATGAATGTATACAATGTCATTCCAAACTACAACTCTTTTACAGGAAAAGCCCAGAATACATGACCTGGGATATCAGTTCTATCGTGAATGGCAGCCGCGAGAAGTTTGGTCCACGTGGCCCCCGGGAACGTGTCGCTGAGCAGCTTATTCAAATGGCTGGAGAAGGGGATTATAATGGTGTTTCCAGGATTCTGAGACATGATTTGGCGCATGTAGATGTGGCTGATTTCCATGGGAATACAGCTCTTCATGCTGCTGCTGTGAGTAATAATGTCACCATTGGTTTCATTTTGTTCTTACAAATTACTCCTTACTTTTCATAAGACCACACTAGTCAGTAACTCCATACTGATACGCATCTTCACTTCACCTGCTAAATACAGATTACTCAAAAATCTGGATATACTGTTAACTATTTCATTGTCTGTTACTGTGCAAATACATTATTTTGTTTAAGAACAGGCTCTTACTGTTAAGATTGCAACAGTTGTTCAGGTCTCATAAGCCTTGAACAACATAAATAAAATCTGTGTCTTATATTAAATGTATTAAAAAAAAGTACACCGTTTAACTTCAAGTTGGTGTTACAGATCTGCAGTATAGCCTGTGTCTGTTAAAGGCATTGTTTACCTTCCAACACTTTCCAGTTCAGCTGGTTTCAGATAGATCAACAGAAATATAGACTTTTTCCAACTACTTTCTATTTCCTATGTGTGACTGTTTTTCTTATATTGAAGTGTAAAGATACATTTGTTATCTTTGGCCCTGCTAAGCAGAATCTCTGAGTTTCATTATAAAATAAGTGAATGTAAAACGGATGAGGGGGCTATTCTAAGCACTTTTGTAATGTACATTCATTATTTATTTTGTTTTTATTCCAAGATATTAAGGGATACATAAAGGGGCACATTCACTTAGTTCGAGTGAAGGAATAGATTAAAAAAAACTTCGAATTTTGAATGTTTTTTTGGCTACTTTGACCATCGAATTGGCTACTTCGACTTCGAATAGAATGATTCGAACTAAAAATCGCTCGAATATTTGACCATTCAATAGTCTAAGTACTGTCTCTTTGTGTGTGGCTTCCTAGAGCAGAAAAAGCGGTTAACAAGTGAGCGTTCCGTTATTTACAAAGGCAAGTAAGCATTTTTTCAGAGGCATCGCCCTCTATGATAGGGATATATGCAGCGCCTATATTTGTGAGCAACTTTTTTCAAGAATGAACACACAAGAGTAAAATTAGAACCAAATTATCTGATGAGCACCTTAAGAATTCGCTGAGAATTGCAACTACTTCCATTCAACCAGATATTGATACATTCGTTTCTCAAACACAACGTCAAAAATCTCATTAGGTTTATGATACCCTCTTTTCTTTTACTTTTAAAATAAAATAAATCAAAAGTTAGTGTTTGTGTGTATTTTGAGTGTGGCCCCAGAAAATTTTTCTTCTTCCAATGTGGCCCAGGGAAGCCAAAAGATTGGACACCCCTGCGTTAAAGGGTTAACGTTTAGTATGTTATAGAATGGCTAATTCTAAGCAACATTTGACCTGGTCCTTATTTTTTCCTTACGTTTTTATCGTTTTTGAATGATTTGCCTTCTTCTTCTATGGGGTGCCGTTTGTACCAAATACATTCTGTATACAAAACTATCCCTAATACACAGAATGAATGTCTCTCATGTTATATAAGTATTTGTGACCATACACAGAGAAAAAAAATATTCAAAATACTTATTTCTATTAAAGAATGAGAACAAAATCTGGTTAGTGCACAAAAGGATGTTATTATATCACAAACTCCATTCTGTACAATTTAACAAGCAATCTGTCGCACAAATGTATAACCTCCATGTAACGGACACACTTATGTGCAAAGTTACTTACAGAATGAATTATGTAAAAACAAAGTTGGACATAATATATAATAGTGTAACTAACTAGTGCTTGTCAAGCTAGATTTGACTGACAAAATAGATATCTGTGACCGAAAGCAAGATTTTATAGTACAGGATCCATTCTTTCCACAAAATTACAGTTTTGTTTCACAAAACAGATAAAATAACCATTCTGTGAAGCAACACTGTCAGACACATTCCTGAACCAATAAGAACAAAGATTATTGCCATATACAAACAAGATGAGAAGTGGCCAGCTCTGCTCCACATGGCTAAGGCAAAGTATCTGACCTGCTATAGAGGGCGCCCTCTAATGTCCCCTGTGCTGCTGTGCTGCTGTTAAACACTTGTAAGTTCTTGTAAGTTAGAAATGTTGTTTCTTTTTCTGGCTGTTCAGTGCAGGGAAAAGAGGGACTTTCCAGTACAAATGAGGCACTGCAGGCTGAGCTGTTAAAATAGGGACTGTCCCTCCAAAAAAGGGACAGTTGAGAGGTATGCACTGTGTACATGATCAGTCTCTGGCTAAAGCTATTATTACTCTCAGCTTAGACAGGAAGAGGAACAGGAGTGAGTCATAAGATAATGCAAAACAGCAGGAATGCCCTTAACCAAAATGGCCACACAAGCAGGTTACAACAATAAGAATAGCCATATCACCTAAAATGATCATATTTATATAAGTTTTGCATACTTTTCTTTCATTATAAGTGAAAGAAATTTCACAGCATTATATTTCTCAGCCATTTGTAAAAACTTCCATTTATGAACCTGTAGTGTTTAACAGCAGCTCTTTTAGCAAAGGTTTGTTCATGTTTATTACTATGCAGCACAGGGGACATTAGAGGGCGCCCTCTATAGCAGGTCAGATACTTTGCCTTAGCCATGTGGAGCAGAGCTGGCCACTTCTCATCTTGTTTGTATATGGCAATAAGCTTTGTTCTTATTGGTTCAGGAATGTGACTGACAGTGTTGCTTCACAGAATGGTTATTTTATCTGTTTTGTGAAACAAAATTGTCATTTTGTGGAAAGAATGAATCCTGTACTATAAAATCTTGCTTTCTGTCCCAGATATCTATTTTGTCAGTCAAATCTAGCTTGACAAGCAGTAGTTAGTTACACTATTATATATTATGTCCAACTTTGTTTTTACATAATTCATTCTGTAAGTAACTTTGCACATAAGTGCGTCCGTTCATGGAGGTTATACATTTGTGCGACAGATTGCTTGTTAAACTGTACAGAATGGAGTTTGTGATATAATGACATCCTTTTGTGCACTAACCAGATTTTGTTTTCATTCTTTAATATAAATAAGTCTTTTATATTTTTTTTTCTCTATGTGTGGTCACAAATACTTATATAACATGAGAGACATTCATTCTGTGTATTAGGGATAGTTTTGTATACAGAATGTATTTGGGACAAACGGCACCCCATATTCTTCTGACTCTTTCCAGCTTTCAAATGGGGGTCACTGACTCCATTTAAAAAACAAATGTTCTGTAAGGCTACAAATGTATTGCTATTGCTACTTCTTATTACTCGTCTTTCTATTCAGGCTTCTCCTATTCATAATCTAGTCTATTAGTCATATCAATGCATGGTTGCTAGGGTAATTTGAACCCTAGCTACTGGATTGCTGAAATTGCAAACTGAAGAGCTGCTGAATAAAGAGCTAAGTCAAAAAACACAGATAATGAAAAACAATTGCAAATTGTCTCAGAATACCACGCTCTACATGATACAAAAAGTTAATTTAAAGGTAAACAAACCCTTTAAGAATTCTGTATGAAGCCATATCTAATGAAACTGTCAATCAAAACATGTTTGTTAAAGGAAAACTATACCCCCAAAATGAATACTTGAGCAAGAGATTATATCAAATTAAGTGGCATATTAAAGAATCTTATCAAACTGGGATATATATTTAAGTAAATTTTGCCCTTTTACATCTCATGCCTTGAACCACCATTTTGTGATGGTCTGTGTGCTGCCTCAGAGTGGAAATGGAAAAGAACACAAAGAAATGGTAAAAGTACACAATGTTGTATGTGTTCATAGCTCTCACATTTCCATATAAATATCTCCCTTATCTCATCCCCTGGTCTAGTATTACATGCCATTTAGAAAATTACTGACCGTTTTATCATGGCTTTTTTTTAAAGCAATAGTAAACTGTATCACAGATGAGTATATAGGGGAAATTCATGCTTGAGTGACCTTTTTCAGTTGGTCTTTATTTTTTTGTTTTTTTTTTGTAGTCAGATATAACTGGCAATGCTAACAACTGCACATTTAATGAGATTTTTAAAATCAGAATGCAGTAGAGCACATAGTCCTCTATGTCTGCAGCTTATTCTTGCCCAGAGCTCAATCAGCCTGTAGACACTCAAAGTATGTGCCAATTGGGTCTCTATATTTGTCATGTTGAACTGCAACCTATAAAAAAGTGCTGGCAGTAGAAACATCATCTTGTCCATGGAGGGCAGGGTGTGTTTATAGTACATGATGCCTTGGTTTTTGGTTATGCTTTAATATCCTTTCAATAAAATTCTATATAAAGACGGGAGTCCATATTATTATCAAACCAAGCCCACGGGACTCGCCCCAGTTCAAAAGGGCCACTAACTATAGAAATATTTATATCAAAAATGATATAAGTCCCAAAGCTTTCTTCAAGTAAAAAATATTAATTTATTGAAGTACATTTTAAAAGAATTATAGCTGGTACATACTACCCCCCATATCCCACCTTACGCGTTTCGCACCCTCCGGCGCTTAGTCATAGGTGTGTCCACACCTATGACTAAGCGCCGGAGGGTGCGAAACGCGTAAGGTGGGATATGGGGGGTAGTATGTACCAGCTATAATTCTTTTAAAATGTACTTCAATAAATTAATATTTTTTACTTGAAGAAAGCTTTGGGACTTATATCATTTTTGATATAAATATTTCTATCCTTTCAATAAAGTCACCAGTAGCAACAGTCTCTCTGGGATTTATATGTATGAATATTGACAAGTAGCAGAATCTATAGGTTCATTAAGATGATTGATTATAGATTTTTAAAATCCTTTGTATATGGCATTTATTACAGTGTACCACAAGGGCATTAACAGTGCCTCCTTTTGCTAAGGTGGTAAGCAAATATATGCATGAAATCAGCAGCATAAATGATTGGGAATCAGATTTGGTTAAATAAGTGATGTTTTCATTGACTATGGGCAATGGTGCACAGGGCTGTTTGATTTTGATTAATTATCAGCTTGGAAGGTGGAGATAAAACCCCGGAAATGGTCCCTATGAACTGCAATATATCACAATTATTAAAGAAACTATGCTGAACACAAGCAGGGTATTTTACTTAGCAGTTGCAGTCAGTTGTATGAAAAATCCCACCAGGGGGCAGCTCCAGAATTCCTACAGCGCCTGCATTAATAAGTGCAGTACAGATGTGCCAAAAGTATCAATTGCACACATCAATGCATGTTGAAAATGATAAAAGTGATTTTTTCCTGTGTAAAGTTTGACATATCATACACAGTTGAGTCAGGTGCTCATTCCCTCTCCACCTGGTGACCACAACAATGTTGGAATTCAGGGAAAAATGCTGCATTGTTGGTAAAAAAATGAAAGTGTAGTTTGCATGCTGTGTCTTCAGTTAGCAAATTACCCCTAAGCTCTTCAAAGCCTACTTCAATATGAAAGATGTGCTTCAACAATACAATGTCACAATATATATCAGTGCATCACTGCCCCCAAAATGCATCATAGGGCTCATTGTGGCGAACAACCATGTAAAACCCATATATTATTACCAAAATGAGCCTGTACAAAATCAGTCTGTCCAAAAGAAAGTCCTGGAGTGTGCTTGCACTCCAAAACTGTCTTAGATTATTGTGAGTGCTGGGTCAAATCGTATGTATAGCTCAAATGGACCCGCACTTCAAAATCATGAAACCATCATATTTTATTGTTCATACAACATTTCGGCCCACGTTAGGGCCTTCATCACGGATGAAAAGTTTGGATGCACAAGAATGAACAATAAAATATGATGGTTCACTGATTTTGGAGTGTGGGTCCTTTTGAACTGTGTGTGTGCTTAATTCTTAAACATTCTGTAATGTAAGTGTTGAAATCAAAAAGGGAAATTGACTTGTTTGATGGCACAAAGCTTGCAATCATTGTACAGTTAAATTGGCCCTAGGAGATTGTGATCTAGCCCAGAAGGGGGTGTTAGCAACCCATATGCAGTCATGCAAAACAGTACACATAGATATTCAGTCATTTAAGAGTTTGAATGACAGAATGCAGGAAAAAAATAAATTAATTGAAGATAAAAATCTGAATTGTAAGAAATATGCTCAAAGAAGTACCAAGAACAAGAATATTCATCTGAAAGCGTTTGCATTATTCTTAATTCTTCTTTTCCTGTCATTTAAATCTATCGTTAGAATTCAGAATCAATAAGATAATGTGATTTACATGCTCTAATGGCATCTCCTCCCCCCAACCTCCACAGATCAGTGAGCAGCCCCCTCTTGCACATATAGTCATTCTGCTTACAGTAATGGCACTCCACAGGAGCCATACCATGGCCCAGCTTCTTCTACTGCATATTAGTAAATTGCAGGTAACATAACTCCATTCAAGGACTTGTCTCCATCTGATGATAAATGTTGCACTGCCGTCTCACAGAGCTTATCTATAAACATCAGCAGGCAGCAAGCTTCATCCTAAGAATGCTCAACATGGATACACCCTATAATTTCCCTTTATTAGATCCACTGGATGAATGACATATGCTTTTCAAAGGGGAATTAGTAGTTAAAGGCAAAATATTAAAGTGGGCATCAGATGTCTAAAGCAAGGCATGTTGGTAGAATATGCAGGTAGAGTATTTTAATGAGTTTTATTTTAGAACATAATCTTGCACAGTTAAGATAATTAATTGTACATTCCTTGATGCCATAAATCCAGCTGCCCCCAGTCATGTGACTTGTACTCTGATAAACTTCAGTCATTCTTTACTGCTGTACTGCAAGTTGGAGTGATATCACCCCCTCCCTCCCCCCCCCCCAGCAGCCTAACAACAGAACAATGGGAAGGTAACCAGATAGCAAGTCACCTGACTAAGGCAGCTGGGAAACTGACAATATGTCTAGCCCCATGTCAGATTTCAAAATGAAATCTAAAAATATCTGTTTGCTCTTTTGAGAATTGGATTTCAGTGCAGAATTCTGCTGGAGCAGCACTATTTACTGATGCATTTTGAAAAAAAATATGTTTTCCCATGACAGTATCCCTTTAAACATCATTGCAAGACCAAGACAATGCACATGCTCAGTATGGTCTGGGCTGCTGCTTAGGGATCGTCATAAATTATCAAAACAACACAAGTCAAATAATATCTGTCATAGAAGCCAATACAGCAAGACTGACTAATAATCAGAATATGCAGACTGTACTGGGTCCTCTGTTATCATGTAATCTAATGTGGATTTTATAGTATTTGTATTGTTTAATGCAAACTTTCACCAAATCTCCAGAACCAGTGGCTACAGCAAAAAAATCTTCCAAACAGAATACCATCTGTTTAAATCTGGGTCCATTATTAAATCTGGCTCCGTGATCCTTTATCCCATTAGCTGGAGTTGGAAACATTAAAGGCAAAGACAAAAATAAAATTCCATTTTTACTTTACTAACTGAAAAAAAAAACATATTCCCAATATACTTCAATTAAAAAATCTGTACAAGAAACCTGACTTTATGCAGTGAAATTCCCCTCTAACTGCTTCAGCTATGAATCTCTACATGGTTACTGGCTGTTCTACGGGGAAACAAACAAAGCTGCTCTAGTTCTGGGAAGTCCCTCCCCCCTGCCTTTTGAAAGTATGATCCTTTCCCTGCAGAGCAGCTAGGGACCGTCTGAAGTTTCCTATCAGAGCAAGTAAATAAAGGGAGAATTTTACTGCATACAGTTAGGTTTCTTATAAAAACTGTAGCGATTTTTTAATTAAAGTATATTGGAGATAGGTTCCTTTTTCATTAAAGAAAGTAAATGTTCCAGCTAAGAGGGTAAACCAGGACTGTATGCAGATAGTGAGCAGGCTATTACTTTGTGTAGCACACAGCTGAGAATTGCTCATAATAACATCAATTCTATTTTTTTCCAGGTCAACGGTCACAATAAAATGATTAACCTTCTCCTGGACAAAGGAGCGGATGTTAATAAATGCAACGACGAGGGCCTTTCAGCTTTGTCCTTGTGTATGCTGCTTTCCTACAGTGCCAAATCATTCCGAGCCAATGTGGCCGAGAGGAACCTCACACCATGCGAGGTCAGTGTTACGGCTTGTGTGCCAGAGAAGCTAATGCAGACTAATGGATGCAGCGTTATGAAAATCTAATTACAAAAATGTGAGCAGCGCATAAAGGGTAACAAAAGAATCAAATGAAGTAATTGGGGAATGAGAAACCATTGCTGGGCTAAATATCAAGGTTTTCACATTGAAGAATAAAATGTTCAGCCCAGCAGGCCCATATGGGCCAGAGACAAGCAAACGTGTTCTGCCAGGTTGGCTGCATGGTGTGTTTTGTGCCATATAAAAGAAAGCTGCCCTTTGTTTTGCTGTATGACACTTTAGCTCCATGTTACAGAAAGGCTTTTAGTGTTGGAGATAAATGTGTAGCATTTGTGATTAATACCATGGCTTGCCCTGACACCTTTTAGGTCCCGTTGTACTTTCTATATTCCATTAAACGAATAGCTCCTGGGTTCTCTTTCCCCTGTGAGCAATTGTTCTACCCTTTCCGGAAATTCCTGGTATAACTGCTGCCATTTATCTTTTCCATTTGGCCGTAGCTTTGCTGTGATTTATAAGTTGTGTATGAAACGTCTCTGTACCATCTTATGTACAAAGAAGTACGTGGCCACTATAAAATATAATGCAATGGCTCCCTCAGTGCATAAAACGATTCTGGACGTACAGGTATTAGAAAAGTCCAGGGATAGATAATGTTTTATGCAAGCAATTTTGAAATTGCTCTCACTTTTGTACCTTGCAGGGTAACAGCAGGCTAGGTGTTTTGATTGTTGCACCAGTTTCAATATCAACCTATGGGAAACACTGTGCCTGTAGCAACTAAAGTGGTGACAGGATGCCATCTGTTCAAAAGGGAGCAATCTCTGGGTGGAGGAACCCTTTTTATACAATAATATAGTTGCATAGTGGTAATTTACACTATACAGATTATGTCTTAGTCCCCCAAATCATTCTTTAATACCAGTTCTTTATTTGTTTACAGGAATTCAGAATGGAAGACTTCTCAACTGGCAGTAATAAAGGATTGGATCCCCAACCGATATGCACTCATCGTGAAAACTGCATGTGTCTCTCTGATGCTATCAATAAGGCCAGTCCTAGGATAGAAGGTCAAGATTATTGTCCAGCCTCACGTTCTCATAGGTAGTAGAAATACCATTCATCTCTTCTCTAGAGTTGATTTTATACTTGCAGTAAATATATAAATCGTAAATCTAGTAAGCACAAATAGCTAAAAATGTATATAATATTAATGAGCTTAGGGGTAACTTATAGCAAGTCAGCCATTAGATTATCACTTCTCTGGTTGTCCTTTGTGTTATTATTTACATAATTTAACAAAAATTAAGACCATGAAAAAAAAAAAACTGTCTGCAGCAGCTCTGTTGGACCCCATTACTGGCAAGCCAGGACTGACAGGTCTTGAAACTGCCCAAGAGGCTGCTGTAATCTAAGTGCTTTATAGCGTGGGGTTGCTTGGCCTTGCTATATGGGATCTGTTATCCAGAAACCAATTATCCAGAAAGCCGAGTATTACAAGACGGTCATCTCCCATCGACTCCTTTTTATTCAAAGAATTCAGATTTTTAAAAAGTATTTCCGTTTTTTCTGCAATAATAAAACCTTATAATTGATATAATTAATTCTTACTGAATGCAAAACAGTCCTATTTGGTTTAACTGATATTAAAAAGTTTTCTAAGTAGATTTAAGGAGTGGAGGTCCAAATTATGGAAATACCCTCTAGAAAACCCCAGGTCCTTAGCATTTTGTATAACAGGTCCCATATTTGTACTATAAATGCCAGGACCTGTTTAGAATAGCAGTACAAACATGCCCTGCATACTTGGCTGACTTGTGTTGGCTTGACTTGCAAACTAATGTTTTGTTCTCTACTTGTATTGCTGAATGTACAAGACAGGTATGGGACCTGTTATCCAGAATGTTCTGGTCCTGGGGGTTTCAGGGTAATGGATATTTCTGTAATTTAGATCTTCAAATCTTAAGTCTACTAGAAAATCATGTAAACATTAAATTAACCCAATAGGCTGGTTTTGCTTCCAATAAGGATTAATTATATCTTAGTTTGGATCAAGTACAAGCTACTGTTTTATTATTACAGAGAAAAAGGAAGTCATTTATTAAAATTTTGATGATTTGATTATAATGGAGTCCATGGAATATGACCTTTCCGTAATTCAGAGCCATCTGGATAATGGGTTTCCAGATAACGGATTCCATACCTGTACAAACGATCATTATTTTAAGAGTGTAGGTAACAGAAAAACCTATGTTGCTGTATCTGTCTAGGGTGGAAGAAAGAAGAGGTACTATCCGGCTACTTCTCCTCCGGGGAGCAGACCCTAATAGGTGCGGCGTACCAATGCACGCCCTCTTCTTTGCAATAAAGGCAGCTGATGTCAGTATCGTACAGTTACTCCTGGAGCGAGGGGCTCAAACTGATATACAACTTGGGACAAAGGTAATTTTTTTCTTTTGATATGACAGATTTGTTGTGTTTGCAATGCTTGTGGGCAGTCTGTAGAATAGTATTGATGCAAAAGGCTGTAGTGGAATATTTGTGAATATTTGTGATGACATCTGTAGCTCACAAAATATGTCCCAATCATTTAAATTATGAAATCAAATCTGATATTTTGAGTATCTTCAAAATGTTCCCAAACATACTCTCCCTATTTGGCTTGGATGATTCTTTGGACAGACAAAGGCTATTGTGATACTAAGCTCTATAGTTAGTATAGGTATGGGTATATAGAATTTATGTGAAAGTAGGGAGGGGTGTGTGTATGGATGCTGGGTTTTCATTTGGAGAGGTTGAACTTGATGGACTTTGTCTTTTTTCAACCCAATTTAACTATGTAACTAACTATGTAACTATGTATTTTATCATGTTTAAATAGCTTGTTGTGTTGTTTGTGAGTGTATATAACATGTCACTTTTTTTCCTTCCCTAGCATGGAACAATTACTCCCCTACATCTGGCTGCAGCACTGCCGGGAGCAGAGGGGGTCAGAATTACAGAGTTGCTGTTGCATGCATCCGCTGACCCTAATGCTAGAGCAGGAGACCGAGATTACATATATGAATATGACAGGGTACAGCACATTTACAGATACCACATACTTATGGGAAGATGTTGTTGGCATAGTCCACAGAGACATGACTGGGCGAGAAGACAAATTAACTAGTCTCTTGGGCTTTTATGCCATCTTGCTTGGAAAAGTCCCATGTGGGCTTTGTTTACTAAGGGCTATTATATAAGCAAATACGGTCATGTAATTACTCCTGTGTGTTTTTTATATTTGACAACCAATTTCTTCTTCCATTTCCAAAGCATTCCCACAAGATCTTCATTTAAGCAATGTGTACTTACAGGGGTGGTTCACCTTAAATTTAACTTTTAATATGTTATAAAATGGCTTATTCTAAGCAACTTTTCAAATGGTCTTCATTTTTTATAGTTTTTAAATTATTTGGCTTCTTCTTCTGACTCTTTCCAGCTTTCAAATGGGGGCCACTTACCCCATTTAAAAGAACAAATGCACTGTAAGGCTACACATTTATTTTTTATTGCTACTTTTTATTTCTCATCTTTCTATTCAGGGCCTCTTCTTTTCATATTCTAGTCTCTTATTCATGTCAGTACATGGTTACTAGGGTATTTTAACCCTAGCAACCAGATTGCTGAAATTACAAACTGGACGACTGCTGAATAAAAATCTAAATAGCTAAATAGCCACAAATAATAAAACATGAAAACCAATTGCAAATCGTCTCAGAATATCACTCGCTACATCACAATAAAATTTAAGTTAAAGGTGAACAACCCCTTTAAGCTGGCTCACAGCTGAATATTTTGCATACGTCACATAAAGCCATGTATAGTTGAGTCTGTCTGAAGCATGATGCACATTTTTAACTGGTGATGGAGAAATGGAAAAACAAAACACACACACCCTGAAATGTTAATCGCCTAGAGCCAGTTCATGGCACTATGGGTAACAAGCCCCTTGTTGGACTTGGAACAGGAATGGTTAATTTATATTATGCTGCCGAAAAAAATCTGACAAAAAATTCCTCCCCTCTGCTGCACTCTTGGTATTATAGAGTTTTCCATAGCAACTACATGAACTGGCTCCAAGAAAGGAAAAACTTTGTAAGGCCTATTTTAGTTTTCCATTTTCCTGAGAATATTTGTGAAAGTGGGCACGCTATGAGGCATACCCAAGCAATGAGACTAGGATGAGGAGAGAAACATACTCTGATACAGGAAAGTATCTGCTAATAATTTTTTATGTAAATTGTGTCTAAATGAGACAATGCTTAACAAAAGCAAACAGCTGTTGCAGAAACCACTTTAACTGGTGCTATAGATTTTAAAGCATAGCAGACATTTCTCTGGTAGAGTAGACTTACATTTTACCCTCTGGATTCTCATCTACTGCCGCATAGACCTGGTATTACTGAATACAATGGGTCCCCTTTACTAAATCGCATCAGTGCAGGTAGCCATAGCCACCAATCTATTAATTTAAATCAGTCCATTACAGTTACAGTTTGGACACCTACACGCTGGCCCAAATTGAGCAGATCCCCTAAATTACCGATAATAATGCCGGCCTATATAAACAAATCAGGAAAGGACCACATCGGTGGGCTGATGAGTCTAGCCCTCTGGTATTCTTAACCGGTCTCATAAATAGTTATCAGTCAGATATGTTAGGCAAGAAGCCTTATACATGGACTAATAAGCTGCCAACTTGATATAAAAAGGCGGAATTGACTGCCTATATTGACCCCTGTATGTCAATTTAAATGGGTTGTTCACCTTCCAAACACTTTTTTCAGTTCAATTGTTTTCAGTTTTTTCCCCATAAATAAAGATGTTTTTTAATGACTTTCCATTTTTTATTTTTTACCATTTTTTCCGAAGTTTAAACTTGAAGGTCCCTATCTCTGGTGTTTCAGTGTGGAAGCTCTGTAATTCAGGCGCAGACTCGAAACTGTTACAATTTGCTACATTAGTTGATACATTTCTCAGCAGCGTCCCTGGAGTATTAGCAACTATTGTATCAATTCTAACAGCTGCCTTGAAACTCAGGGATTCTGCTCAGCAGGGACAAAGATAAGAAATATATCAACTAAATGTATCAATTTAGAACAGTTTACAGGGTCATTGACCCAGAGCTGCTTTAGAAGGTGAAAAATGAAACTTTACACTTAAAAATTAGAAAAGCTGTCACATAGAAAGTAATTGGAAAAAGTCTTTATTTCTGGTGAACTATCTGAAAACAACTAAGGGGCAGATTTATCAATGGTCGAATTTCGAAGTGAAAAAAATGTCAAAATTCGACCATCGAATATGATAGTCCGACATTCAAAGTCGAATTCAAAGGATTTTTAAGATCGTACAATCGTACTACGATCATACGATCGTACTTCGATCTTACGATTTAATCGTTCTCAAAACTTAGCCAAATACTGGCTATGGGTTCTAGGAGGTCCCTATAGGCTAACATAGCGATTCGGCAGGTTTAAGGTGGCGAAGTGTCGAAGTCGAAGTTTTTTAAAGAGACAGTACTTCGATTATCGAATAGTCAAAGCATTTTCACTTCGAATCAAAGTTGAATTTGGCCTATCCGATGGTCGAAGTACCCAAAAATTACTTCGAAATTCGAAGTTTTTTAATTTGAATATTCACTTCGAATTCACTTCGACCCTTAGTAAATGTGCCCCAAAGTGTTTGAAAGTGAACAACCCCTTTAAGCAAGAATAAATCCATTCCGATGGCAAAAGAGCTACATGAGTTTTTAGCATGGTACTCGTGGCCAAAAATTTGCATTATTATCTGCAATAAAAATGCAGGTTCCAAGAATTCTGGATAATAGATACAGAGGTTTACACCTGCTTGGTCTGTGCATTTCACTGTGTTATTATATTGTCTCCTTTCTTTTTTTATTCCCCCTTTACAGCATGGAGCCAATTATTGAACTACAGTTAATACAACTGCTGTATATAATAGTACCCACCTTCAGTTAATAGTAGTACCATTACGTCTCTTTTTTTTATAATTTCATCCAGTTGTTAGATGCTTATTCTCTAAAACCAAATTTTAAAAACAGAATTTTACCCCACACAGGGTGAACTCCCAAACAGTGTCATTGGCTTTCCTATGAAAGGTTTTGCTGAGTCTGGCCTGGCCCTACATTACTACTTTAAGGAAGCAAGTGTAGTCCCAGAGGAAGGAGGACGTACACCACTGCATGTGGCATGTGAGAGAGAGGATAACTATAAGGTAAGGTTTTGTATTCTTTGTTACACATTTAACACACATACAACTAGAAGTCTTTTTAACTAAAGCATTGGTTGTGGGGACCTATTATCTATTCTGCAGGGCAATCATTATATTCATACCATGGCCTTTGCCTAGCAAAATACTATTTCTACTTGCTAATGGCATTTGGTTGATTACCATGTGTTGTGGTTTAAGGTCCCCATCTTACCAAAGCTTTGGCTTTAAACAGTATTAGTAATTATATTTGGAACCCCCAAGCTTTTGTTAAAACAGTTGGGAAGGCCATTGGTCCATGCTATTGATCGTTCCCGACCGAATACTGAATCAAATCCGAATCCTAATTTGCATATTCAAATTAGGGTCAGGAAACGAAAAATTTAAAAAAAAGTTTTACTTCCTTGTTTTGTGACAAAAGGTCACATGATTTCCCTTCCCGTCCCTAATTTGCTTATGCATATCAGGATTCGGTTTGACCAGGCACAAGGATTCAGACAAATCCAAATACTGTTGAAAAAGGCTGAATCCTGGCTAAATCCTGAACCGAATCCTGGATTCAGTGCATCCCTAATTTAATCTTTATGTTAGTACTGCTTGTCAGAAAACTTGCGCAAGTCATTTTGTGTCTTTGTTTCAGGAAGCTCGGGATATAATTTATTTGCTGGTGAGCCACAATGCCAACCTTAACCTATTATGGAGCGGGCACTCTCCACTTTCGTTGGCAGTGGCCAGTGGAAATGATCAGGTGAGATTGCCAGGGACTTTTCATCGTATTGTATTTTAGTATGCAAAGAATAAAGACTGAAGATTTCAGCACTGAGTTCAGGAAGGAGCTGCTTAATAACTACAGCATTCCATTCTTTAGATTGTAGTACCTAATGTGGAAATAGTTTGTGCATGTCTAGAACTGCTTTGTGTGGAATAGTAGGAGCTGGCATTGTGTTGTACATTGCCCCCTTTTGTGTGATGTACCACCTTAGATATGACAAATAATTTCACTTTCTCTCCCTTCCGCATATACTACTACTCATCAAACCTCAATCTGCCCATGTTATATTAATAGGGCAGACTCCATAGTATATTGCAAAGGTCCAAATTTATGTGCCCATGTTATGCTAAAACACAAGAACCCACCAGCACACCCTGGTCTCTCGAACACGAGTAGGACCAGTGCGCAGTCTCAGGGATCGGCACCCTCAATTATTAGTAATAAAAAGAAGATGAACCGGCACTATGGACCTCATGCAAGCGGGACAAGCCCTGCGTGTTTATTCAAAGTAACGTTTCGGGGGCGTGCCCCTTCGTTACTTTGAATGTTATGCTACACAGACTTTCACCTACCTTTCCTTAAAAATTGCATTGCAGAGATTTACTTTCCACTGTAACTCCTTTCATTGCCTCCCATTTTGCATTACATAGACATTCGTAAGTATGGGGCTGTATCGTTACCATTACCCCAAGTGCTAGAGCGTAGACAACACCTCATTTAGGCGAGCTGTAGCCCTTTTGCACTCTTTTCTGGGTGAACGCAGTACTGTGCCTTAGGCCATACAAACGCATGGGGCAAAGTGCAAAGAAGAGTTCCTTGTGCCTTTTTGTCCTCATCACATTACTCCATGCATGCAAATTTATGTAGCCTGTACTTTCATAGAACCCAATGTAATAAAAGGCACTAAGTTTGCCCAGGAGCAGTAACCCATAGCAACCAATAAGATGTTTGCTTCTAAACAGGTGACCAGTAAATTCTACCAGCTGATTGGTTACTATGGGTTACTGCTCCTAGCAAACTTAATACCTTTAATTATATAACCTCCAAAATGTCCTGCTAGTGTTATATTGATACAGTTGATACTGTTTTTCATTTAATTTAATTTTTGCCCCTGCCATATACAGCCATTAAATATAATGATGCAATTCTGTTATTTATCAAGTCTGCCACCTTCTGATTCTGATTCTGATTCTGAAACTACAATGTGTAGCGGCTCTCTATTTATTTATGTATATCTCAAAAACACTGTGTTCTTCTGATATGCAAATGACTCAAGGAGTGGGTCAGTCTTAAATTAGAGTGTTGTAGCACACAGTTAATGTGGGATCTAGAGCGTTAAGGAATAAAGAAAGTTATATTCTGTGGGGAATCAAGTGTTTAATTCCCTTTGCCCTAGGCTGTGAAAGAACTTCTAGCAAATGGAGCAGACCCTAACCTGCCTCTCAGTAGAGGAGTGGGCAGTGCCCTGTGTGCTGCCGTCAATACGGACTATGAGAAGGGAAGAACATCACTTGCACGTATTGCTATGGTAGGTGAAAGGGATATAATGTGCCATCCGTGTTTGATTAGAATAGTATATACAGAATCTGTTATCCGGAAATCTGTTATCAATAAATCTCTGAAATACAAGAAGGGCATCTCCCCCATATAATTCATTTTAATGAAATAATTAAATTTTGAAAAACGATTTCCTTTTTGTCTGTAATGAGAAAACAATATCTTGTACTGGATCCCAACTAAGATATAATTAATCCTTATTTGAGTTAAAACAATCCTATTAAATTTGTTTTTATATTATTATTATTAATAATAATAATAATCATCATAATAATAATAGTAATAATTATTATTATTATTATTTTTATTAGATTTAGGGTATTGAGATCCAAATTACAGAAAGATCCCTTATCCAGAAAACCCCAGGTCCTGAGCATTCTGGATAACAGGTCCCTTACCTGTATATTAATTATTCCTCATTGTATTAATTACTGGCAATGCTTACTAGCTAGATGATACATCAAACTGATCAGTGGAAACAGTTTTAGCAATTTCTGCCATAATGGCTGTGGGCACACAAAGGGTTCTCATTGCTACTCCTGCCGGTAATCAGTGTGGGTTTCTTTCCACTGACAGCCGTCAGAAGATCTGTGAGTGGTTTCTTGGGCTGCAATCAGCAGTGAAATCTATTTATTATAGACATGGAAAGGTATTTTTTTATAGGTATGCAAAAGGAGAGAGGCAAACACACCAATTTCCAGTGAGGAATTGTACACCTTAAATTAACCTTTTATTATATGATACAAAAGAGTGCACAGTGTTTTAGGGGTCTCCCCCTCTCTTCTCAAATGAAAATAAAAATCAATATTTTATGCGTAACCATGTTATTGTGATACTCTCCTTGGTTTCAGGATAATGCACAATAATTACACAGAGAACAAGGGGCATCAGCAGTAGGGAATTAGAAGGTCTGGCGAAAAGTGATAACAAGTCCTAAAGATGCTTCATCAATAGATGGGCAACTTGTAACCAAGCCATTAACTTTCCATTTCCATGCAGAATGAATATCCTTATTCTAATACCTGCAGGTGGCAGGTGCAGCACCTGGGTTTGTAGGCGAGGTGTAAAGCATCATATATTATACATTTTCCCCCTGTATCCATTATTCGAAAACCCGCTGTCCAGAAAGCTCCTAATTACATAAAGGCTGTCTCACATAGACTCAATTTTATCCAAATAATCCAAACTTTTCAAGATAATTTCCTTTTTCTCTGTAATAATAAAACCGTACCTTGTACTTGATCCAAACTAAGATACAATTAATCCATATTGGAAGCAGAACCAGCATATGAACCATATGGTCAACCGTTTTACACAATGCACTAAGCAAGCAGCCTTTTTCGTTTATAGGATGCTTCTCACGATTCACTTGAATAAATGTAGCGGTCTGAGCTCTGGTGATTTGTCATTAAAACAATCAGCTTTTGTATTGGCAGGTTGACAGGCTAATTAAAGCTGGAGCAAACATACTGATGCCCATTACTATCAGAGGAGGAAGAAAGAGTGCTGTAGGAACCGCCACAGACTATGCCTATTACAAATATTTTCAGGTACAGGCCTCAGGTATCGGGAAGGCCGATTGTATTTTTGTCTATATACAGTTTTAAATGTCTCTGACAATATTATTTTATCCTGTGCTCATGACTATGCTTAGGGATGTTGTACACGCTCACATACATAGCAACTCTGAGAGCCAGAGATCAGTTGGGGATTAGCGTAAAAATGTATGCAAAAATGTATATTAATATTCTTTTCTACTATCAGATGTAATAATATCATAATTTAAAAATATTGTATGAAATCAGAATGATAAATGTCCTCCACCCCTGCAGTTCAATTATTTTTACCAGCATCTCTGGCTGAATGCATTCACATAAATCACAGAATTAGACTTATCTTCTTATGTTCACATAGGCCTGACCCTACAGGGTGTGACCTTCACAGTCCTATACCCCAATGGGGGATTCTGTATCCTAAGAATTAACTACCCTATATGCCTAGTATATGGCAATCTCTAAACTCAGATGTCAGAAATAAAATATAGTACTGCATTTTTTTTTTGGGTGTTGTGACTATTGTGACTCCAGGTCACCACGCAGGTGATTAAGTTAGCCATTGTGGTGTTACTGATATACACTAGATAGCCCTTGTGACAGACAGGACGGTTTATGATACAATCTCAGTTGGGAAAATGGAGTTTGAGATACCCTGCATGGAGTGTGATGCCATATCATTTCATACCTGGATTGTATACAGTAGATGTTTTAATTCTATTTGACATAAAACAATACTGTGTTGATGCACATGCGCTATATTTGGAATTTCATAGTTTCTACAGATTATACACAATGATTACATTTTAATCTGTGTATGCTGCTGTCATTGAGAACATTGGTAATTTTTTTTCTTAGTTTACTTGTACTACTTTATCACTCAGCAGTGAGTATACAAAAGACAAAGATCCCTTGTAATGGTTATGGGTCCACAGTGGAGTAAAACCATAATCATGAGAGTGTATGATACTTAATGCTTTACATTTTGCAGGATAAAAGAATAGCCCATACTCCCTATCATGCGTTGTCACCAGAAGATCGGGATACATTTAATGCCAGAAAGAAACTTTTGGAGCATTTAGGGAGCCTCACTCGGGCGGCAGTAACCCAGAAAGAAAAGGAGTGGGCAGAGGAAGGCATACTACATGGTGAGAGGAACAGAAATGTGAGAAAGTTCATGGCATAAAAATACAACTTTTGTTTTAAAATCAGTGTTCCTTTGAGTCAGTATTAGAGGGTCTGTTTTATTTAATGCTTACCTGCAGTATGTATAGTGGTGCAATACCCCCCACAGACCATTCATTATCTGTGTCCCTACACAAAGGGGAAAAACATATGTACTCCTGTTTCTTCATCATTTATTTTCTTATTCATGTATCCCTCAACATTCTAAATCATGCACTCCCCACACAGCTCATCCATCTTTTGTATTCTCCTGTGATATCCCTTCTTTTTTCAGGCAGCCTAACCATCCAAGTGTTCTAAATAACATGTCTACCTTCTCCTTGTGACCTACAAAAGACTCTTGTAATGGTTGGCATCATAATATTCACCTATATATAAATTAAGCTACTAATTTAGCTCACATTACTGCTTATAACCAATGCTGAATAAACTGAAGGGTATGCAGTCCATATAGTTGCACCTCTGCCTTTGTCAGGGACCATTAAAGGAAGGGATCCCCAACCTTTTTTTACTCATGAGCCACATTCAAATGTAAAAAGAGAGCAACACAAGCATGAAAAAATGTTCCTGGGGATGCCAAATAAGGGCTGTAACTGTGGACTGGTAGTTCACGGGAAAGCTCTGTTAGGCAGTTCACCTGGTTTTTATGCAACCAAAACTTGCCTCCCAGCCAGGAATTCAAAAATAAGCATCTGCTTTGAGGCCACAGGCAGCAACACCTGAGAAGTTGGTGAGCAACATGTTGCTCATGAGCCACTGGTTGGGAATCACTGATTAAAGGGATAGAAAGTTGTTAATTAAAAAGGGGAGAGCCAGTACTTCCTAAGGGTAATAAGAACTGAAACTGTAGTAAATAACCACATGAAATATAGCTTTATTGAGTGTACATACAGTATGTATGGAATATAGAATAGGTGTTTGCTGTTTGTAAACATGTTCATGTTAATACTTTGCAGACACAGATATTGTTCTAGTTTGTGTGTTATATTCTCAGGAATGGAAATATTTCTTCATCAAAACACAACCGTGTACATGTAATAAGCTAATGATATGCTCTTATTCTATCATACAGGTTGCGCGGGGTTGTCCAGAGATACAGAAGCATCAAAGAATAACAGTGACAAACATAATGAATCAAACTTACAGTTGCCACGGTGAGATGTTATTTTCTGTATGCACTTTCCGCTTGTACCATATTCATAATTTCCAGCTACTGTATGTTAAAAGAAGATTGTGTCCCCCCAGGAAAGCCTTCTTTAAGTACTGCTACCAGTGTGGACGCTCTGTTGGTGTCAAGCTCACTCCTTGCTCGCGCTGTCATTCAATATATACATGTAGCAAGCAATGCAAGAAGAAGTCATGGGATGAAATTCACAAAGAGGAATGTCTTGAGTTTTCAGGTAAATATCTGTATGACTAAGGAGAATCTAGAGTACTAACTAAGAGACATATGTTCTGTAGTTCAATATAAATACAAACCAGGCATAAATGTTAGAGATAGGATAATAATGCCCATTTAACACACCTTGTAATAATAGTACAGATAGAATAAAATGGCATTGTTAAAATGTAATGAAGCACATTGGAATCACTTTTCCAGTGTGTTCATATGTAAAAACCAAGAATAACTATTCATGGATATCTCAGACCTCTGCATCCTTAACATGCAACGTGGTATTGCATTATTGTATTCCTTGAATATATATCCTTTAATATATTTCACTGGTTTCTCCTTAACCAGATTCATTTCGGTCTACAAAAACCCATCCAGCAGTTTTAGAGCTCTCACTCCCGAATCTCTTACATGTGAGGAAGGGGCTCTTTATTGTTTTCAAAAAGTTATCAGTGAAGCCAATCTTGAGATATCCAGTACAGGCCCAGATTTGTGGAAAGGCCACAAAGGCCTGGGCTTAAGGCAGCAGAATTTTAGGGGCAGCATGTCGCCCAGCTGCCTCACAATGGGGTTCCAAAGCTCTGGAGATGTGGGAGATTTGCTAGTTCTTTAAATCTCTCAAGCACCAATCCCCATGCTCCTGACTTGATTAGATAAGACTTGCACATGTATGAGTGCACATATGAAGGGGGAAAGGACGCGACAAGCGGTTCTGGCCTGGAGGCGCCCTATTTATAAATTAGCCTCTGATCCAATACCCTGGGATTGGTTTGGCTGATACAGGGAGAATCAGGTATTACATTTGCAGCTGCAAAAAGGAAAGAGATGGTGAGCACTACTGAAATAAATACAATTTTTAAGGATCAAAAATAGGAGGACATACTCACAGTTCACCCCAGTCCAAGCGCGCATATACACAGAAGCAAAACCAAGAATGCAAGTTCGTCCAAAAAATTGATAAGGCAGAAAGTAAAAAAAATACAAAAAGTTTATTAGGACATATTAAGACAAGGCCTAATTACATTTTTAGGGCACGGTAACTTTCTTGACATCTTCTGTTGCTCAGACTGTGAGCATTGGCTTTATCACTTTATTTGCCTCAAAGCAGAACTGTATGGAGTAGTATCAGATCCATGATGAGTTTAAAATAACTAAATGCACAATGGTTGGGTTTTGGTAGGTCTGAAGTCCAGTGCTGCAATTAGTTAAGAAGTATTTGTATCACTTCAAACCATCTCATCTGTTTTCCCCACTAACTGCACATGGCAATTTTAGTCATCTGTGTACACTACAAAGCTTACTTAAAACTGGATGAATTCACTCGGCATCTCCAGGGTAATTATCTACTCTGTCATTCCTTATTTCTTGAAGAGAAGATACTTCAGTTTACTTCTCTATCGCTTGTATTATTAATACAATAAAATAATAATAATGATAATATATATAGTTGTCCTTTAGAATAAAAGTATATGCAATCCTGGAGCTTCTCTGGAATGAGGTGATACAAAAATGTGCTTCAGGCAGCAGACAGTTCTCAGGTTCTCATGGGTTCCATTTGTCCGTGACAAGCTGGAATGTACACTGTGTACCAGAGTTATTACAGACAATCCCTTTCATTGTGCCACTAACAGCATGATGACTTCAAACCCTTCTGCGTGCAGCTCTTACACAGGGAATATTAAAGCATTCCCAGTGCAAGCTTATTATTGTATATTTACACAGTATTATTATAGGTTACAGGAGATGTATTATTGGTGTATGCAGTAATCATTATGACTAGTGAGTGTTTATGTAACAAAAGGAAATTATAAAAGAGGCTTTGGTTTTTAATAAATTAAATTCATACTTTGTCCCTAAAGTGATTCATGGAATAAGCAACCCTTTGGGCTCCAGAATAGCCTCATTTACTGAACAGTTGGTTTGTCCCATTTCTTTCAATAAAATTATAGACTGCTGTCCAGCCAGCTGTGTTGGCTCACCCATTCCTGTTCTCTTTCATCTGGCATGGAGTAACACAGGTTATGGTACGAGTTTTGCCCAGCAGCGTCCTAGATTCCTTTGGCTTGCCACTCATTCAGACAGATAATTCCATTGTCTTCCCTTAACACCAATGATACATATACATATAATGTTCAACTTAAATATATAATGATATTGTTAAGTTGAGTTGAAAATAGAGACCAAAGTCAATCAAGTTTAACCACTCAAAACAAACCCCAGTGTAGAGTCCTGCTCTGAACCTATTTGTTAAACCTGAACCCGACCCACAGCCCGGACCCGCAACCTGCATACTTACCCGCTTGGACCCGCTAGTTCCTTATCCGTAACCCAATCCATTACCCGCTGACCATCAATAAACAGGAAGGGCTGTCGTAAACCAGAAGTGACATCATTAGAAGTTGGCGTGATCAGAAAAAAGGAGTAAAACAGGAAGTGCTGTCATTGTAAACTGGAAGTGACATAATTGGAAGTAGACGTGATCAGAAAAAAGTAGTAAAACTCGCTATTGAGAAGACCCCCAAACCAGGAGAACCGATGGCCCGCTCTAGAAACTTCTGCCTGCAACCGCAGGTTTTTGCAGGTACCCTGCATGTTTCAGGCATAAGTTTCGATCATTTATATCTTTCTTAAGGACTGGAGTCCAAAACTGCACTGCATACTCCAGGTGAGGCCTTATCAGGGACCTATAAAGAGGCAAAATTATGTTTTCATCCCTTCTCTTTTTTATACAAGACAGTACTTTATTTGCTTTAGTAGCCAGAGAATGACACTGCCTGAAATTAGACAATCCCCAGATCCTTCTCAACTAAAAAAAAAATCCCACCACAATACCATTTAGTATATCATTTACATTTATATTATTTCTACGAAAGTTCATAACTTTCCATTTATCAACATTGAATCTCATTTTCCACTATGCCACTCAGTTTTTTTCAATTTAGTAAAATCACTCTGCAAACTGCCAGAATCCTGCATGGTAATATCTTGGGAAAAATACACTGGGTGGGCAACGGTATTGCATATTATATTGATGTTGTACATTATTCTTCCCTTCTGCTATGTGGTTCTGGCTCTTTCCCATCTCCTACATGAGCACTGCTGCACCTGGCCAAGGGGCTATTTTGAAGTGGTTTCCTTTTTCAGGCTCAGCGTTATTATGTATAAATGTGTTTTATATTTGTTAAATTGTTGGTTTTTAAGATTTTGCTCCATTAATAAATGATATTTAGCATAGATCTGCCTAGGAAAATATGATGGTTAAATGGCACACCATGCCAAATTTTAGCTTTCAAATGCATATGTACAATATGGAAAACACTACAACAGTGTACATTGCATCTCATGTTTTTCTCCTTTGAAGGAAAACTTAGCTCTAAGCTATCTGGAGCCAAAGCAAAAAAGATTGGGCAGAAACCCTCTGATATCATGGGCCGGACAAACCAGCCAGAGTCATCAGACAAGATACAAGACTCAAGTTCATTCAGCCAAAGGGTGCTGTCCAATAGAAGGCATGGAATGCACACAGATGAACACTACCCTGGTGGTAGAAACCTTAGGGTACAAACAGATATGGATAACAAGCTGGAGGCGTCAGGTAGAAGTCACGGGATGCACCCCAGTGGAGAAAGGTTTATATATAGTGAAAACTATAGTTTTAATTAAAGGGACAGTCATTCCTAGATGCTTCTGTGCAGCAATAAGTGAATATATTTACAAGAGTTATACATAAGCAATAGGTCCTGTGCTAGGAGGAGATTAGGTTTCAATCTCTATTCTAGTGCATTGAGGGATTTAGAGTTTTGTTTAATGATCCCCCTCCTTCTCAGTGCTACTTATGCTCACAGCCCTAAGAACTATTAGGATTTCTTTACTAATATACTGTAGGTGCCAGTCCTTGGTCGTAGTTGCCAATAGCAACAAATCCAGCCTTTGCTTTCATTTCCAAACTTGTAGCAGACTGTTCAAAATGAATTGCTAATTGGTTGTGTTTGGCAACTGTTGTGCAATTTAGCTCCCATGTTAGAAAATCAGAATTCATACACAGTGGATGCAATGGACCTAAAGCCAAATCAGATGGAAAGGCATTTGTGTACTTCATGGGCACTATTGTAAGAACTGTTATAAATGTATTGAAGATAAAACCACAGGCACTGCACTTTCCAGTATTTGCCCTATTTATTTGGCTTAAAAATAATTGTAGATATAAGGCCTAGAGCTGTGGCACAGAAGGCATTCATGGCTGATACTCCGTAAAACACAGGGGCTTAGTGAGGGTCATCTCCTCTTGACAGCAAAGGAAAGCCGTCAACTGCAGTTATAGACCACCATTTCACTAATCATGTGCCCAAATATTACTGCTACGGCTATGCGATTCCTTATCTAACTGAAGCGCGGAGAATAAGTCCAAACAGACTCCACGTCCTTCATGTACGCGTCCATCTCCAGGAGTGAATGATCCTGAGCACAAGCTAGCTACCTCGGAATTGGTGTCAGGCTGAATGGTCGGCCTTCACACATTTTCACCTCACTAAATCTGGCCCTCGTTGCAAAAAGTTTGGACACCCCTGGTTTAGGTATTTTATATAATCCCATATACCCATCTATGTACCTACTTAGATGCACAGAAATAGGAGCAGGTAAACAAATTTTTCAAGGTATGCTGGGAGAGATGATAGGGCTTTGCCTAGAAAGTCTCTCTTTTAGGGTGGTGGCAGACAGGGAGATTAGTCGACCAGCGACAAATCTTCTCTACTGCAGGAGACTAATCTTCCCGAAATGTCTTCCCACCGGCAAGAATACAAATTGCCAACAGGAAGGCATACGAATCGCTTCGGATTTCCAAAACTGCCTTACGAGGAAACGTCTGATGACTTCGGAAATCCGAAGCAATTTGTATGCCATCCCTCCGGCAATTTATATTGGCATTTCTGAAGGAGATTAGTCGCCACAGTAGAGAAGATTTTTAGGTGGGTGACAAAAGCTCAAATCACTGGGGAGGTGCCAGAATTTTAGGCACCTCCAGTAATTAAAATTGCTTACCCGATATTCCGGGCCAGTGCTCCTATTTGTTGAAAACTGCACCAGCCCAGAATATTGCTGTAGAAGTCCACCGTTGCCAATTTCACATGCACACAGTGAGTGAAAGCATAACTTAGGGGAAAAAGCCAGCTTTTTTTATCTGCTGCTCATGCACCTGCCTGTGTCCGGAGGAGGAAGATTGTGGCGGATCAGCTTCTACAGTAGTGTTGCAGTTTTCTGCTAACAGGAGCACCTGCCCAGGGTATCAGTTAAGTGATTACAATAACGGAGGGGTGACAAATATTTGTGCCCCCAATGATTTTAAGTTGAGTTCTCCAGTGCCAGGTTTCAAATGGCCTGGACCTAATTCCCCTTCCTGTGCACAAGCTGTGCCCACTCCCTCCTCCTCCACTCAACTAGGGATGCACTGAATCTACTATTTTGGATTTGGCCGAACCCCCGGATCCTTTGTGAAAGATTCGGCCGAATACCGAACCAAATCCTAATTTGCAAATTAGGGGTGGGAAGGGGAAAATATTTTTTACTTCCTTGTTTTGTGACCGAAAGTCACTCAATTTCCTTCCCCGCCCCTAATTTCCTGGATTCTGTGGATCCCTGCTCTCAACCCGCACATTGCCACACATCAGCAACAGATGGTTTGAAAATAGCCCGGTAAGTGGCAAGTGGGTGGCATTTAAATCTATTTTTGTATGCTGCATATATATATATATATATATATATATATATATATATATATATATATATATATATTTATACTGTATATGTATAAAAATATTTAAATTGTGTGCTTCTCCTGTATTTAATGATAAAGTGCTTTATTACATAATTTCCTTTATCTTTGGGGCATGACATACCAGGGCTAATTTGATAAGTACTAAATTGTCTGCAGTAGTTCCAATTAGCAAAGAATCAGATCTTTGCTTTCATTTTCTTAATTGAAGTGCTGACTAGTTGCTGTTGGTAACGGCACTGATTTAGAATCTATGTTAGAGTGTTAGCAGTCCATTTACGTATTTCAGTATATTCTTTCCCTCTTTACTCAATGCGTAGCACAATTTTCCCATAGCCAAGGCTGGGCAGTAGAAATATTTTTTGGCCTAGTGTGGTCTCACAAGACCAGTGGATTACCTGGATACACTGCTGTGGACTTTTGTGTACAGGGTTCTCGTCCGATCTCCTTTCCATACAATCTTTAGCAGTGCTTCAGTTCACTGGATGCCTGGCTGGGTATCACCATATACCAGAGTGCAAGACAGCAGGAACAAAACTCACATGTTCTGCACTTTGACTTCTAGCCAAAGTCTGACGTATGCGCGAATTCAATGCAGTCAGTTGATTAATAAAAGGCAAAATGCCAAAGGCTTTCAAGGGTTTGTTCACCTTTGAGTTAACTTTTAGTGGGTTATTTAATAAATGGGTTGAGTTGTGTTTTCTCAAAAAATTGGAGATTTTCTAGTGTAGTGGACTTTTTCGAGAAAAAAACTAGAATTTTTCAAAATGTATTATGCCCCCAAGCTGCAAAAAGTCCAAACCCGAAAATACTCCAGCTAAAACCTGTCAAATTCATGTAAAAGTCAATGGCAGAGGTCTCTTTAACCATTGAAGACTCGATCAGTTCACGGTATTCAAGGTTTTTTAGCCTATAAATTCAAGGTATTCGTGTTTTTTCCCGATTGCATTCAGTCAAGTCTTTTACATTCTGATATTTTGATGAATAAGCAAACAAAATCTGATTGCTAGGGTCTAAATTACCCTAGTAACCATGCATTGATTTGAATAAGAGACTGGAATATGAATATCCGTTTTATGATTTAGGTTTTTATGAAAAAAAAAGACACAACTAAAGCTGTACGTCAAAATCTGTGGTGGTGGATTATGCTAGAAAATACATAAATACATGCACTATGTAGAACTATGTTGACAGCAGCAAAACTAGCAGTCCTAGGAACAAATAAGGTACAGGTATAGGATCCATTTTCCGGAAACCCGTTATCCAGAAAGCGATGAAGCCGTCTTCCATACAAATAATCCACATTTTTAAAGATTATTTCCTTTTTCTCTGTAATAGTAAAACAGTACCTTCTACTAAAATATAAGTAATCCTTATTGGAAGCAAAACCAGCCTATTGAGTTTATTTAATGTTTATATGATTTTATAGTAGACTCAAGGTATGAAGATTCAAATTACAGAAAGATCTATTCTTCTGAAAACCTCAGGTGCTGAGCATTCTGGATAACAGGTCCTGCACCTACATACCTACATGGTATTGACTAAACTGGAGAGAAAAACAAATATCTTTCCAGATGTTGTGGAGCATGGAGCTACTTGCATAATGCAGTCCTTTTATATCTATTCTCCTATAGACTCCACATTCTGCTGAAATCTATAAGGGTCCTTTACATACATAAGTGTTGGATGCAAAGTGCAATTTTGGATGAAAATTTTCATCCAACGCAGCTTTTTCCCCAAAAGAATTCAAGTGAAATTGTTGGCATAAGTTCTGCCTGATCTAATCACAACTGATGCATCAAAGTGCATGCAATTGTGTGAATGCATTTAGAATCAAACACAATTATTGTGCTGAAAATTCTCACCGCTTGCTGTCAAAATGATATATGCAGTTGATTGTTTAGGCGTAAGTGTGCTGTGTAGACTCACAGTCAACTGCGGGAAACCTGAAGCTACTGCCACCTTCAAGGAATGCTGACAGGGTCCCATACAGGGTCCAACAAGCCCCTGACTTGGTCTGTCGGGGCCAAGGTAGCAGCTTTATAAACGTGTGTGTGTGTCCACCAACCCAATGAATATAGAGAAGAAAAGATAATGAGAATATAAACAGTAGAAACATGGAGTCCAGGTGTGTATGTCCAACCAACAGCTCAAGAAACTATCTCGTACCAAAGACTTCAGCAGGTATCCACAACCAGTAAATAAAAACTAATATTTTATTGTGCGAACAGCTCTATGCGTTTCATGCACAAATACATAGGCTTAAGCTTAAGTGCATTTGAGTACAAAACATGTAAAACTATATTACTAAAGCATTACTCTTTATTGGTTGTGGATTAGGAGTGCCTGCTGCAATCACCTTAATACATTGTCAGATTTCTTCCCCACCTTCAGGGTGGTGGCACACAAGGCGACCAGCGACAAATCACCTCTTCTTCGGGCAACTAACCTCCCCTAAATGGCTTCCCGTCGGCTAGAATGTTAATCGACGGCGAGATGGCACTTGGATCGCTTCAGCTTTCCGAAGTCGCCCGAAGTTTCCTCATGAGGCAACTTCGGAAAACAAATGTTCCGAGTGCCATCCTGCCATCAATTTACATTCTAGCCGGCGGGAAGGCATTTAGGGGAGATTAGTCGTCTGAAGAAGAGGTGATTTGTCGCTGGGTGACTAATCGCCCGCAGTAGCCTCGTGTGGCACCACCCTTATGACTGTGGCCACTAAACAAACATTTTAATAGCAAAAAAAAAAATTGACCACAAAGATTAGTATAAATGAAGTGTCCTCAATAAAGGCAAATACCACTCATTGTATAGGCATGTCCTACTTTATAAGAGTTTTTTTTTTTTAGAGAATAGGGTTAGTTTTTAGAAGTTTTTGCAATAACAAGTCTAATCTGGAACTACTAAACGTATCTCAGTCCCTCATCCAGCAGACTGGACTCACTGTACACCATTTATCAAACCTAGAAAGATTCTATTAACACTTATATACACTGGAAACAATCAAGTTACAATTGACAGTACAAGAATGATTAAATTGGGATTAGAATCACCAGAAGATTTTTGACCATTTTTTTTACAGAGTGTAGTTCATCCAGACATGAAAGAAAATCCCATTCCTTTCCCGATAGCTACATTCAGTTCCACTGTTACATCACATTTCATGGATAACATTCCAAAATTAATAGACAGACTGGAACATGCAAGTAAATACTGTGATGGAAGATGATTAGGAATTTATAATATATCATTTCATGGGTGTCCGAGCCTTTAACAGCATCGCTACACTTCTCCTGGCACCCAAGTGTTAGAACATATGCATATGAGTAGGTTTTGAGAATATAGGAATCCTTACAATTTGGCAGAAGAAACTGGAACCAAAAATATAAATATAGGGGGAACATGAGTAGAGTTTAAAGGGGACCTGTCACCTACACATAAAAAGCTATATAGTAAAAGTAATTTGCAAATACAACATGAAACCAAAATTCTTTTTTTCGTTAAAGCATCCATACTTATAAAGGTGTTTAAAGGGATCCTGTCATCGGAAAACATGTTTTTTTTCAAAACACATCAGTTGATAGTGCTACTCCAGCAGAATTCTGCACTGAAATCCATTTCTCAAAAGAGCAAACAGATTCTTTTATATTCAATTTTGAAATCTGACATGGGGCTAGACATTTTGTCAATTTCCCAGCTGCCCCTGGTCATGTGACTTGTGCCTTCACTTTAGGAGAGAAATGCTTTCTGGCAGGCTGCTGTTTTTCCTTCTCAATGTAACTGAATGTGTCTCAGTGAGACATGAGTTTTTACTATTGAGATCTACCAGGCAGCTGTTACCTTGTGTTAGGGAGCTGCTATCTGGTTACCTTCCCATTGTTCTTTTGTTTGGCTGCTGGGGGGGGTGATATCACTCCTGCTTGCAGTACAGCAGTAAAGAGTGATTGAAGTTTATCAGAGCACAAGTCACATGACTTGGGGCAGCTGGGAAATTGACAAAATGTCTAGCCCCATGTCAGATTTAAAAATTTAATATAAAAAAATGTGTTTGCTCTTTTGAGAAATGGATTTCAGTGCAGAATTCTGCTGGAGCAGCACTATTAACTGATTCATTTTGAAAAAAAAAGTTTTTCCCATGACAGTATCCCTTTAAATATCAGAGGTGTCAATGAAATATTACCAGCCTGAGGCATAGAGGCGGAGCAGTCAATTACTTTCACTTCCATTCAGCACTTCCTAGATGTCACTGCCCTTCTCACATTCCTCTCCTATCTAATGCTTTATAATTGTGTCGGACACCGTGTATTAGTGCATTAGGTCCCCCATTCTGGTGTATACACAAGATTTTTAGGTGATACACAACTTGTCTTAATAACATTGTCCACAAAGGGCCTCATGTCTGTGTGCTGGATATGCTCCAAGACTGAAGGAAACACATTTTAAATAATAAATGTAGTATATTATATTCTGCTCAACTAACATGATGGAAAATAACTTATTTCCTAGGGGGACAGGTCCCTTTTAAGTTGGGGGGTTAAGTGGGATTATTTCCTTTTTCGTCAGTAACATCATTATAGTGAGGAGTGGCCATTATGATAAAACCCACCAAATTATAGCAGATGGTTGATAAAACAAATACAATTGCTTTGGTCTCTCAGATACAAAATTCTTCCTCAACCTTCCTCCAAACACTTTTACACTTTTTATCTCTAACTCAGGATGGATTTTCACCCTTACATGGTTGTTTGGTAACAGTTTAATATGTACTATGAGAAGTGTCAGGAGTACCAAATTATAAAATATCCGCAAAAGATTACGAAAACGCTTAGCAGTACTCAGAGGAAAAAATGCAGAATGTTAAAGAATAATACAAACAACATACAGTATGAGAAACTTGAAAGTACAGTCATTTTCACCCAATATTAACATGCACAGCTTCCCCTTCTCTCTAAACCTAAACGTCTTGTTGGATCCAGATCTGCAAAGTCAAAATATATCATTTTTATTTTGTTTTGCAGCTTTAAAGCCCAGTCGCTCAATGAGTGCTTCCCGCTAACTCTATGTCTGAATAACAGCAGACAAGATGGTTGGAAGGAGGCCAGAACTGGACGATAATCAATACAAATCTGGCCGGACAATTCATCTGCCTTTTCATTGTCTGACCCTACCAGACCAGATTTCATTTAAAAGGGGTTGTTCACTTTTAAGTTAACTTTTAGTATTTTGTAGAATGGCCAATTCTTAGCAACGTTTTCAACTGGTCTTCATTTTTAGTTTTTTAAATTATTTGCCCCCTTCTTCTGCTTCTTTCCTGCTTTCAAATGGGGTCACTGACCCCGGTAGCTAAAAAAGTATTGCTCTGTGAGGTACTAATTTTGTTATTATTGTTATCTTTTGCTTATGTTTCTATTCAGGCCCTCTCCTATTCATCTTCCAGTCTGTCATTCAAGACAAGACAGATCTTAGCAATAATAATTCCAACCTGGAAAGCAAAAGATACCCCCACTGTCGCAGATTGTCTCAGAATATCTATGTCTATATGAGATGAATTTAAAGGTGGACTAACCCATCAAATACAGACTTGGAGGGTGGCAGAAAAGGATGTCAAATAAAAAAGAAGGACCAGTTGCAACGTTGCTTACATTATATTGGTCAACAAGATACTGAAAGTAAATTTCAAGGTGAACTCTAACCAAATAAAATTGCACCTAGAATTTAATTTGCATTATTTTATCCAGACTCCGCTCTTCATACATGGTAAAGAGACTGGACCCTTGTCACATACTGTAGTACCTACCAAGCCAATGCTTACTATGGTTTGATTTAAAAGGGTGACAGTACCATTTTTACCAGATTTAGTAGCACCGTCCTTACCCCTTCCTAATCAGCAACACAAGGCTGCCCATACAAGTCCATCAGGGGTGGGGGAAAGTCCTAGAGTCTTAAAAGTTATGGCTGCTAGACTAAAAGTACAATGTGGAGGTGTGGATCCAAAGTGACTTCAGTTTGCACAGTGTTTCACTGAACACAATAAAACTCCCAGTGCAGTAAATAACAAAAGGGTCCTTTATATAGAAACAGAAAGAAAATTGCATAAATGGCTGCAGCAGTGCGACTCTAGGAGCTGTACGTCTCTGAACTAATAAATATTTCTTGGAAGTTATTTCATCTTTAAAAAAAAAAAAGATATGTAATTAGTGTGATTCCCATCACTTGTAACAATAGTAACCTATGGACCATCTGTATTGGCAAATAAAATGCACTCGGATACAAAAGAAACTAGAGGTACAGAGGCAGGCTGAGACTGCAGAAGAGCACAGTGTTATAGTGACCCAGATGCCTGCACGCGCTTCCGCTTCCAAAATCTGGACGTTGTCAAGTTTATTTTGGGCAAACACAAGAGCATTCCCTTTATTATGACAATTGATATCAGTTACCATCTGGTGCACTGTGCAACAAGTAGAGCCACAAGACATATGATTAGGTCCCAGGAATAGAGGTGGGTGCCCGTCCCTGACACCCCAGGGTTAGGCTGGTTCGGAACTACGTGTGTTGCCGGCTGAATTATGACAGTGTCTCCAGAGAGCTTTCTACCACATACGTCCTCGTTGCAGCCATCGCCACTTCCAGAGCCGCTGATGTCATCACCTGGATAGGGACAATAATGAATTCATTACTGGAACGAGTTTTAAAGTTGGTTGCAGACAGAATAAAGGTGGAATGTATAGTCATATGAACCTTAGGGCCCACCACCTCACCCATGGAGGCCCCCAACCCCATTGCAAACCCTCCTCCACACCCCGCAGTGTACATCTTTAAATCACCTCAATTCAAGCCCTCAGACCTGGAAAGCCAGTGAGCGTGGGGAGGTTTTGTTTACGTTATGTAAACTCACATTTAAAAAAAACATAATTGTTTACTTATTTATGAAAAATTCAGAATATAAAAAACCTGAAATTGTGGGAAAAACTTGAATTTGCCAGTTAACATGCTAAAAAAAGCATTTGAAAAAAGACCTCAAATTGAAAAAATTGCTTAAATTTTGCCTGACAACTCCCATTAACTTCTACAAGAACACAGCAGCTTTTAGATGGCAAATTTTTCAATCCAAGTTTGTTTTGTGCGTAATAAACCTCTAAAATTCAAGTTTTTGAACTCTAATTTAAATTTGTGAGTTTTAGCTAAAAAAAACCTCAAAGTGTGGCACAAATTTCAATTCGAACTTTGATAAATAACCCCGTAGGCTGATGGCTTTGGACAAAAACCATGATGGATTATCCAGCGCAGATCACGATGTCAAGAAACAACAGGGACATCTGCCATTGACTTATACATGACCTCGATACGTTTGAGATGGAGTATTTTCAGATTCGGGTTTTTAGCAGTTTTGGGGTATAATAAATCGCTAAAAATTCGAGTTTTTATTTTTCCAAGCAAAATTCGAATTCTCCCCTTAAAAACTTCAACCAGATAAACTCGAGGTCCCCTAAAACTCATGAATGACACAGAGCCCAGCTAAACATGTAATCCAATGGTTACGTCCTATTACCAAACACATAGAGGGATGTGGCCAGATCAGAACAAGCCATAAATCTACTTACTGGTGTCTTGAAAATCCACATCGTTGCCATTGTATGCATTCCTCAGGCGACTTGTCATGATCTTCAGCTGCATTATTTGCTGTCGAATGGTCATATCGGGCTTTGTAATGTCAACATCAACCTCTGGGTTGTTAATCTGATTGGCCAAACCACTACCCATGGGTTCAGGCATATACCTAAAACAGGGCAAAACATCACCGTTACAATTCCCTTTAAAAGTTTCCAATTTGTTTGTTTTAAATGAAGAGACAGCGGGAGCTGTGCAATTCGCACAATGCAGTTTGCAACCGAGGAGCAGTTAGGAACAGAAGTTATAATGTTCTGCTATAGGAATTGTCATGGAGGGTAAAGGTTATCAGAAGTAACATGGGTCTATTGCCCATAGCAACTTGTCATATGAATGTGCCTCTATTTCAGGGTCTCCCATGGAATTCTCGGGTTCACGTGCAAAAACAGGCTTGGGTGGACTACGGATTTATAGGGATAACCAAAAGCTGCATTAGCCTATTATCCAATGCTCAGGACCTGAGGTATTCCAGATAAAGGGTCTGGAATCTCCATACCTTAAGTCTGCTGAAAAATAATTTAACATTAACGGTTCATGTTTACCTTAACTTTAGTATGTTATAGAATGGCTAATTCTAAGCAACTTTTCAACTGGCCTTCATTTTGTCTTTTTATAGTTTTTGAATTATTTGCTTTCTTCTTCTGACTATTTCCAGCTTTCAAATGGGGGTCACTGACCCCGTATAAAAAACGAACGTTCAGTAAGGCTACAAATGTATTCTTATTGCTGCACATTCCAGTCTCTTATTCAAATCAATAGGGTCATTTGGACCCTAGTTAACAGATTGCTGAAATTACAAACTGGAGAGCTGCTGAATAAAAAAAGCGAAATAACTCTAACCAATTGCAAATTGTCTCTGAATATCACACTCTACAACATACTTAATGTTAATTTAAAGGTGAACAGTTCCTTTAAATAAACCCAATAGGCATGTCTTGCCTCCAATAAGGATTGATTATATCTTAGATGGGATAAAGTACAAGGTCCTGTGTTATAAGTACAGAGAAAAATGATATAATTTCAAAATATTCTAATTATTTCCTTAAAATGGAGTCAACGGGAGATGGAATTCCTGTACTTCAGAACTTTCCTGGATAACAGAACCCATACCTGTACTATGATAAACATCAGTATGATTACGGTTTATAACGTGTGGTAGTAAATCAAGACTAATGCAACTGCAGCCCCCAGATCTCTTACCTGCCCTTAGTTATTCCATTCCAGCACTTGTCTTCGTTTCCAGGGCCAGCAGTCACCTTTTCAGTGCAGAATAAACTTGGTAGAGTAACCCAGTAATCTTGAATATCACTCAGTATTCCTTTCACATCTGAAATCTAACAACAAAACAAACAGTATTATGCACAGAAGTTTATTTCTATTGTTATAAGATCCCACTGTAAAATATATAGATATTACAAGCCATCATGGAGAACCTTGACCATAGCAAAGTACAAGCTCATAAGCTGAGTGCTTCAATACATGGGACTCCAAGGTGACTTCTAATATCTTCATATGTTACAACAGAGGAGATCCAATTTTTTTTTCGAATTTAAGCATTTAATGAGCTAAGTGACACAAAACTAAAGCACCAATTACAAGTGATGACATCATCATGGATATATATTAGTACAAGGAATGTGATATGTGTGTAAAGGAACAATCATGACTGCAGTTAGAAAACACACCAGCAGACCAGTAGCCTAAATATAGAGATAAAAGACTAAATGACTGTGCTGAGGATGCAGGGGATAGTGGGCCCAACAAGGTCCAACATTTGTTATCCTAAGGGGAGCACTGGCCAATCATGGGTCTGTTAAGTACCAGTCTGAGGGTAGAGGGATGTGACTGTATTTGTTTCCTCTAAGAAATAGGAAAACTTAATGTATTATGCATTATATTGGGGGTCTGCAACCTTTTTTTTTTACCCTGGATCCACATTCAGATGTAAAAAGAGTTGAGGAGCAACACAAGCATAAAACATGTTATGTAAGTGCTGTGATTGGCCATTTGGTAGCCCCTGTGTGGACCGCAAGCCTATAGGAGGCTCTGTTTAGCAGAACACTTTAGTTCACACTTATAAGCACATGCTTTGAGGTCATTGGGAGCTACATCCATGGGGTTGGTGAGCAGCATGTTGCTCGAGAGCCACTGGTTGGTGATCAATGCACTATATACTAGTGGGATCACATAACAAATGGTGTAAAATTTTAACTGGTATGCCAATGAATATGTATTTTTTAATCCAATAACTGGGCCCACTTTCATTTATGTTAGAGTGCCATACAGCAAATACTGGTGGAATTCAATGGCTTGGGTAGTGCAACAGAACTAGGGTTGGCTGCTCCAACTGGTTAATGTAACTGTTATTAATAGTTCAGAAGGATCATAGAGTCACAGAGGCTGGTATATCTTCCCAGAAAAGCATAGTCACATGGTAACAATGTTGCTCCTCCATCCATACACAGATGTTCTAGGAGAGTGGTTGGCCATTGAGAAGTCTTCTTTATTCCAACCTCCTGTGCAAACAATACCTTAGTCATTTTACCATAGCTTCTGTAAGAAGGGCTTTGACACTTAATTTAGGTGAGCAGAGGTTTAGAACATACAATATTTAATTTGTGCAGATAACTTGTATATGGATGTTGTCTCTTAGTCTGCTGGGGTATTGACATTTCAGTGTATAAGAGCCTCCCATGGGCAATTTAATTAATTATCCGACATATGACACTATTGGCTAAATTTTCAATTTGATAAGAAAACTTTTTCTCATAATTCAATTCCAGATTTTCCCATAGAGACAGATGCTATTCATTGAGAAAAAAAACTTTATTCACTATTTATCACATGAAAACTCTATTGAAGGCTATGGCAAAAAAAAAAGTATTAAATAAGTTTTTAGAAATAATGTTTTCTTATGGAATTGAATCTAGCCCTATATTGGGGATTTATTGAATCCCAGACTATGACCTGATGATCATTTATTTTCATAAGTAGAATGGGCCACTCTTGGAAAGGTTGAAACAATTATGCAGATTGCTTATGCACAAGCAGCAGGCAGACACAATATGGATTATGGATATGGATTATGGTTTACACACTCAAGGTGAATAGCCCCATGACCCTTCCTTCTCATTTCTAATGGCAGGCGTTCCTGCAATGCCAGCTTCCTTATGTGCCCTTGATTCTAGACATGTCTAGGTTTGTTGCTGTCCCATTTCTAATGTAACAACCTTACTGTCAGACCAACAATAACGGGCTCCTCTGATTTATTGTTTTGATATAATGGCCTGTTTCCCCCATATCAATATTTATACAGCAAATCAATTTTAGAATAAATGGACAGGGCCGTGCTGTTATCAGGCAGTGATGTGCAATGAATTCATTATCTCCTTGGCAGAATGACTGACAGAAGGCTGTCTGAAGAGTTACTGGACCATGAGATGTGCAGGGCAGGGAAGTCTCCCTAATGTTGTCTTGTTGATCTTTTTTTATTGATTTCCCTGTGTGAACAGTAGGGATCCAGTTGTGCTGCTAGGAACGTAAGGCAGGTCCTGCTTATCTGGGTCTCCCTATGGATGCAGCTTTTCTACAGTGGGGGGTTCCAGAGGACTGAATGCCAGCACTAAAGCCCCCAAACTATTTTTAAGTGTTAGGCCCCCTGCCCTTTCCCACCTGCATCAACCCAAGAGCTGCACCATGCTACATGTATTACATTCTGAATTTATTGCAGATTATACTGCTGGAAAAGCTGCCTGTACCATCACAATACCAAAAAGAAAGCCTTCCCACATTGCTCCCCTAACACAAACACATTAAAGAAAAACAGCAGGAGATTCAGCACAAACCAGGTTGTCCATTGTGGCAACAGCAGATTTTTCTTCCTGAGTAGCCTTGCCTTTCCGTCTTCTCTCCTCAGATTTGGAACCTTTGTTGGTCTTTTTTGGATTCCCGCAGACTTTAAATACCTGGTGGGAGACAGTTCATCACTCAGCTACATACAGAAATGAACATGGCCTTTTTCTAAACCCCCATTTTTGAAAGCTGGAAAGGGCCAGAAGAAGTCAAATAATTCAAAAACTTTAAAAAAAAATAATAATGAAGGCCAACTGAAAAGTTGCTTACAATATGCCATTCTATAACATGCTAAAAGTTAACTTAAAGGTGAACCACCCCTTTACTTTACTTTCTAAAGGTTGGACATGCCTTATTTTCAACACTGCTACCCAGTCCTTTGTAGCGGACAACATGGGAACACAAAATGGTTTTCCAGTAATTTTCTGTCAAACAGAACCTGCAGGTCCTAAACTAGACAGGTAAGTGTGGTTGGGTGAACGTCGTGAGTGGGTGGTAGTGAAGATGATGGGGTCCACTATCATTAGTGATCTCTTAACTGTTACCCTACAGGTCAAAATTCTCAGCACCCACCAAATGCCTCATGAGCTTTTATAGATAGGCCTTTCTCAGATATAAAAGGGGAATGTATGACCTTATCTCAGCCTGCCCAGGCCATGGACCAATCTGCCTTATAAGGGCTTTACTGTGCCCTCTGGAGGGTATAGTGATACCTCAATCAATATTTCATTTTAGCATATCACCTGTTTCTTTCCATCATTAGCACAGAGAATCCAAATAATTACCTTGTTTGTTAGGAGTTCCTTGTTTTCCTGCATGTGAGTAATTGCCTCCGAAATCTTGGTGTGGATCGCCCCCACAATATTCTCCACATTGGAAGACCCAGTAAACTTGTCGGCCACCAGCAGCAGTGACTCTGCGAAGAAGAAAAGGACAGGCGAATGAGAGGAGAGGCAATGTGTGCTCAAACTCAAGGGCGGAGTCTAGCTCATTCTGTCATTGAAAGAAGCAAGAGGGTCATGTAGCGCCTCACCAATAAGGTTTCTCCATTCTGAGTCCAGATCTGCCTGGTTGGCCAGACAACCGCGCATGACGTTCCAGCAGTAGTTACCACAAAGCTTTATGCTGGAATGGCCACGGCAGTGAGGACAGTACATGAGCTTCATGGTGGCACGTGCGCACTCTGTGCTCATGGGAACCTGTGGGAAGACAGACAAACACTGTCATTTACCAATATTGCTGTTAGAAGCTGAAGAAAATCACACTTCCCCTTTAAACAAATTTAATTTTATTGCCAAAATTGTTTCTATAGGCTACATTTGAACAAAACATCAGGCTAGTGATGCTACACCTTATATTTTAGGGTTCTCTTCCAGCCCATGACCATCGCAGCCCTTTAGCAGAGAAAATCTGTGCCTCTAAAGATGCCCCAGTAGCTCCCCATCTTCCTTTTGACTGATTTACTGCACATGCTCTGTGCTGCTGTCACTCACTAGTGTTTAGGGGCTGACTCACAATAGGTTGAACTTGATAGACGTGTCCTAACGGAGTAAATGAATAATTATCCCTGTAGCATCAGTTTCTATGCCTTTCTGCTAATGTGTTGCTTTCAGATTGACTTGACATCTCAACAGCAGCCCAGAGCTCACTGAGCATGTGCAGTGCCACCGGCACACACAAAAAATCATCCTAGATGGGGAGCTGCTGTGGACAATTTTGAAGGCCTGGATCATTACTGCCAGAACTGCGGAAACTTTGGGCTTGTACAGAGGTAACTACAGTTCAATATATAAAATACAGCACACTGTCATAATCTTTTTAGGCTTTACATTTCATTTAAGGGAAAACAGACTATTATATACAATACATTTTAATTTTTAATAACTAACATAGGCCACCTCTCCTTACTGTAACCCGACAGTCTTAATGTGGATCTAAAAAGAGAAATGGGAGTTGGAAGGTGCCCAGGGCTTGAGGCTGAGCAGGGAGGGTATAGCTGGCTGTTATTCAATGTAGTCAGGGTGAATTAGGGTTGCGGCCTATTTGTACAATAGCAGGAGGGCCCTGTGACCTGAGGAGACCTTCAACACAGAAGACTAGAAAAACCACAATGTGATGGAACCAGAGTGAAGACAGGGAAAGTGGGGCAACAAGAAATGTGGCAGACGGTTCAATCTGTAGTACAGGTATGAGAAAGCTGAGAATTACAGGAAGACCATCTCCCATAGACTCTATTTTCATCAAATAATTCAATTTTTTAAAAAGAATTTTCTTTTTCTCTGTAATAATAAAACAGTAGCTTGTACTTGCTCCCAACTCATATAATTAATCCTTGTTGGAGGCAAAACCAGCCTATTAGGTTTATTTATTGTTTAAATGATTTTTAACTAGACTTACGGAAACCTCTGTTATCCGGAAAACCCCAGGTCCTCAGAATTCTGGATAACAGGTCCCATACCAGTTTAGGTTGTATATGCATGGTGGATACATATAGAAAACCATTTTCTTGAATCCTAATTATTATCACATTTAACCATTGAGAGATAAGAAAAATACATGGGGCCTCATTACTAAAGAATGACCTTTCCATTCTATTTCTATGACTATTTTCTATTTCAGTAAAGTTAGCTTCGGGTTACATGCCTGGAAACAGAGCGATATAAATTCAAATTTCAGACAATAGGCCCCCCCTTGGCTTTGGTACTACTGTCTATTTACTAAAGAACAAATGAGAGTCACCAGCAGAGGGCGCTACAAACCTTCCCTGTGCTGTTAGAGATTCCTAGTTAAGTCTAACTGTTTAGACTCATTTGCAGTGCGGCACGACAGCCTCTGTACATTAGTGTCATTTAGAATGAGGCAGAGATATGAGAGGTGCACTTGGCATGAGTATAGAATGTAATGGAGCAGAGAAATGAAATCTCCTGTCAAGCAGGAGCCTCCCATTCCCATAATCTATTCACTTAGAGTGAAGCTTTTTTTTTGTGAATTATACAGTTTCACAATGGTTCCTCCGGGTACTGGGTTTGAATTGTATCTATTGTTAAAGTTAAACAAGCCTTATGTAATCTGTAATGAACATTTGCCAATGCCAGAGAATAGAAAAAATACAGTGTATTCCCCTTTAAAGAGACAGTGGATCAAATGAGTACAGTAGAGCATTTGTGTTATGAAAGCAAAGGCCTGGGGAATTCAGTGGAATACTGAAGATGTATTTTACAGTACTGTATCCCCCCCCCCCTCTTTTTATCTGCACTGACTCATCTCTCTCTCCGGTGGGTGCAAGCCGTCATTAACTAACCTCCTCTGTCAGGTTCTTGCGACAAACCCCTGTGAAATGTGAGCTCTTCTATCTGCCTGTCTCTCTCTAACAAGTGCTCCCCAGGAGCAACATCATGCTCACTGCACCCCTGCCATAAACAAGCCAAATGTGCCCAGTTGCCATGATCAGAGAAAGCATGGGCTTCCAATCATCAAATGGCAAGGTATGGGATCTTTTATCCAGAAACCAGTTATCCAGAAAGCTCCAAATTACAGGAAGGTCATCTCCCAAAGACTCAATTTTAATCAAATAATTCACATTTTTAAAAAGGATTTCCTTCCTATTTGTAATGATAAAACAGTACCTAGTACTTGATGCAAACTAAGATATAATTAATCCTTATTGGAGGCAAAACCCACCTATTGGGGTTATTTAAGGTTTAAATAAGTTTATCAGATATAAGGTATGAAGATCCAAATTATGGAAAGATCCCTGAGCATTCTGGATAACAGGTTCCACACCTGTACTGCAAAAAAAGGTACAGGTATGGGGATCTGGGTTTTTCCGGATAAAGGTTTTTTCTAATATGGATCTTAGGGGCAGACGGGCAGACGGGCAGATTCGGGGAGACTAATCGCCTCTCCCTGAACTGCCTTCTTCCTGCCTTCCACCTGCTTCAATGAGAAAACGCTAGTGCAATGCACTCGTGGTGCTTCGATTTCCGAAATCGCCCGAAGTTGCTTTTGGAAATTGAAGCGCCGCGAGTGCATTGCGCTGGTGTTTTCTCATTCAAGCAGGCGGAAGAAGGCAGTTCAGGGAGATTGTCGCCCCGCGGAAGAGGCGATTAGTCACCAGGCGACTAAATCCCCCCGAATCTGCCCATCTGCCCTTAGCCTAAGTCTACTAGAAAATAATGTAAACATTAAATAAACCCAATAGGCTGGTTTTGCTTCCAATAAGGATTAATTATATTTAGTTTGGATCAAGTACAAGCTACTGTTTTATTATTACAGAGAAAAAGGAAATCATTTTTAAAAATGTGGATTATTTGGATAAAATGGGAGACAGCCTTTCCGTGATTCAGAGTTTTCTGGATAACAGGTATGGGTACCTGTATAATACAGTTATTTTTTATGATGCCAACTCGCTGTCCTTGCACCTTATTTCCCCTTGCTGGAAGCAAGGGGAAATCTCCTGGGGTCGGTGGAAGACATAGAAAGGTTGGGGGTATTTCTGAAAGTTCCTTTGTTTCAGTGAGACATGACCCTTGGCATGGTCCTTTTAACAGGGTGCCATTGTAAATAAGGATATGTTCATATGTGTTCTTCACTGCCAATGTGCCCTATAATAATGATTGGCAGCGAAGGTCAGACATGGGTTAGCATTGTGTTCCTAACAGAGCCCGAGACACAGAGAAGTAGAGCTTGCTGCATATTTCCATGTCTGATCCATCAAACACATTTACACTTTCAACTGCCTTTTCCCCAGAGTGTCAGGTAAAAGGCTTATAAACCAACCAATAAAACTGATTCTCCTACAGAATAGAGAGCTGCTGATGACAGTTTCAAGCAATCTGCCAGCTGAGTCAGTGATGTCAAAAAAGGTAAAGTAGGGTAACCTGATGTCCTGAGGAGACTCGATTATATTTCCATGGTAGGGTATACAGATAAAAAGACATGTCCATCAAGTTCAACCCTTCAAATAACCTGTGGCATTTGGTAAGAGTATGGGGGAAATGTACAGTAACTCTTTTGCTTTCATAGAGGAAGTGCATCACCAGATACCTATATGGCTGTGGCTTATATTTCTGTATAAAACTGTAAACTGAAAAGGCATAAAAGATAGGCTGAGATAAGTTGAAGGTGATGTATAGTCATGTACATGGGATTACAATACACATTTATATGTATTGAGATAAACAATCCAATGTCCTCCACTCCAGCAGGCAGCCTCAACCAGCCCCTGCTTCATTTTTTCAGTCAGTACTGTCCAACTTCTGTGGTACCGAGGTCCTCTGCACTCAACCCATTATTAATATATTTAAGGCAGAGACATTTTGTGCATACTGCTAATGAAAAATGCCTTACCCTTTAAACAAAACAGGGATTGTTTGTCCATATATTGCAATTGATTTAAGCTGGCCAACTACGTCAAAGGCATCCCATATCTGGCAAGTCCTACGCTTAATTTTCATCTGATTATTGCAATATATTATATTGATATTGATATATAAATATATTGATAATGGGTTGAGTGCAGAGGACTTTTGTATTTGACTATATGTATTTTGTTGTCACAGCCTCATTGCACCCCCGCCTAATGTTTTTAAAAAATAGTGGTGAGCACAACTTTCCCTTGTCTGTGGTACCGAGGGCCAGAATTTTTCTGGCCTAGGTGGTGAAGGGCCAATAATGGAGGCCAGTGTTGGCCACTCCCTGTTTTTTTAAACCACACCCACTTTAATCCTCACCCATGTTACCACAAGACCATGTCCACATTAATGGTGGTAGCACACCAAAAAAAAATCAAATGGTTCATGCTCACTGCTGGATTTCACTTATCACTCATTTGCGAAAAAAGTTGTTATACCCTTGAATCCATATGCCTCCTCCTCCCCTGTGGATAACACAGCACCTCCACCCGCACGTGATTAAACACCTTAGGGCCCCTAACAATACTTTTCAAATGCTATGAGTATGGCACACACAGGGAGCATATGGAGCAGGAAACAGGGAAACCTATCAGGACCACTCTAAGATGTGCTACATACAGTGACACAGTGCTGGTGCCCCTCCAGCAGTTTGTATGAGTGTGAACAGTTGAACAATGTGGGCTGTTTCAGTCTGGGTCTCAGGTGTGAACAGTACAAGGTTTTAGGGGTGTGAACAATAGAGGTGTTACAGGTGTGAACAATGCAGGGAGGATTACACATGTGAACAATACAGGGGATTACAGTCTGAATTTGAGGTTTAAACAATGCAGGAACCTGTTAATCTCTGTATTGAAACCTTTTAAAGTTTACACGTGGTAAGCAGACACAGCAGGCAGACTTTAATGTGGGGGGCCACGGCCCACTGGCTGCCAGTTGGACAGCCCTGTTTTAAGTAATCCGGTTGGTCTCCTAATGCGCAGTCCTCCATGTGCAGTAGGAGCCAATTGGAAGCAAGTATGCTCAACACTTCTCTGTTCCAACAGGCGAGTGAACAGGGTGGCTGCATATACACATATTGAAACCTTACAGATTTAAGGAACTGCAGAGGAAATAATGTCAGAATAGCATGAAAACTATGCAACTCCTCGCTTTGCTGCAATAACAACCACTACTTTTTTGTCAGGATTGGGTGTTGGGTTGAGATCAGGGCTCAGTGCAATCTTGTCTAATTCTTCCACTCCCATCTCAGCAAACCTATTCTGTATGGGCCTTAATTTGTGCATGGGGGCATTGTTGGTCAGACACAGGGAAGAACCTTCCCCAAGCTGTTGCCACATAGTAGGAAGCACAGAATTGTCAAGAATGTAATTGTCTGATGTAGTGGCATCTGTGTCACGACAATGGCTATGACCAGTGTCATACTGGGGTGTGTGGAGCTCACAGGAGATGCCACCTCAGGGCCCTTCACCCCAGTCGCTCTGTCCTCTGTACTGCAAGCCCAGCAACACCACCCTTTCACCTTGAGTGTGTGCTCACCCCATAACTTTTCCCTTCTCTTTTTGGTTAAGATTGGGGGTGGTGGGGAAAGCAAAGCACCCACAGTTCCCAGCTGGCAGGCAGGCCTAGGTTGGTGGGGCCCATAGTCTTTCTTTCCTGGTGTCCCGCTGGCCAAGTCTAACCCCTGGCTGTGACTTACATAGCAAATTGCAATAATTAGAAGAGGTAGGCACATGCTTTTGGCCATATAATGTACCTATAGATATACAGGTATGGGACCTATTGTCCAGAATGCTCGGGACCTGGGTCTTTCCTGATAACGGGGCTTTCCATAATTTAGATGTTCACACATTAAGACTACTAGAAAATCATATAAATGTGAAATAACCCCAATAGGCTGGTTTTGCTTCCATCAAGTACACGGCACTGTTTTATTATTACAGAGAAAAAGGAAATCATTTTTAAAAATTTGGATTATTTGATTACAATGGAGTCTATGAGAGACGGCCTTTACATAATTCTGAACTTTCTGGATAACGGGTTTCTGGATAATGGATCCCATACCTGTACAACTTTTTGTTAAGCATTACTAAGTTAATAAAATAACTTACATATGACTAGTTGCATGATTATGTGGTTATTCATGATTCCAGGTGGCTGTTGGAGCTACAAATATGGGATATGTTATATGGAACTCAGGTGAGAATAAATAAGTCAATAGCCCAATTTTGTAGCATAGATTGCTACAGACTTTGGTGACTTACCTGGTTGGCTTTCCTGACAACATCAGCAGCAGCATTGAGTCCTTGCACAAAGGAACGGGCTGCAATAAATGCTCGGGCTGCTTTTAGCTTCACCTCTCGTGGGGTGTCCCCAAAGGGCTTGAGCTGCTCATATTGCTTCACTAAACAGTCCATGTATTCTTCTGAAAAGGAGTACTGTGTGTGCTGTGCCTTGAACACACGCTCCAGCAGCCGGCTCCAGAATTCCGTCAAGGCTTCTTCCAGGTTAATTCCGGAGCCTCTGTAATACTGACGCAGTTCTGAGTACAAGTCTTTGAATATTTTGCTATTTTGGCTATAAAGATCTCCATATTGGCTAGGGAAGCTTTCTTGAAGAACCCGCTCTGATGTATTCAGCAAGTCCTGGAAGTAACCTAGAGAGGAAATCAGGATCAATTCTGAGATGGGTGTGATGGGTCAGTTGCTGAAACTTGATTTATCTGCCTTCCCCCACATAAGGAAGCTATATATAACTGTTTTGTAAAGACAAAACTAGCAAGACCTTCCTCAGATGGCTGATGTACAAGAAGACAGGAGAGATTAGGGCAGGACACCTCTCTTATGGAAGCATAATGTAATGTGATAAAAGTCTCAAAGTCTGACTGCACCAGGTCTAGTAACCCATTGCGACCAATCATACTTTTGGTTTCAGACTGGTGACTCGCTAGGGGTGATACCCGGACCGCTGATTGGGTTCCTAGACTTAAATTAAATTACATCACCTTAATATAATGTTATATAAAATAATCCTGTTCTAGAATAGTGTTTCTTAAGCTTTTTATGGCAGGGGCCCCAAATTAAGCTGCAAATTAGACTTTCTTACCCAAAAGTTGTGTATTTTTTTTATTCATTATTTTCTATTATAGAAGGACATTTTACTGTATTCAGGGAGATCGTGACCCATTGTACAATACAGGAATTCATATTTGGGTCCCAACCTATAGGTTAGGAATCTCTGTTCTGGAGATACCACAATGCTCTTTTACATTATTTAACAAAACAGCAGTATCGGACTGGGACACCAGGGGCCCACCAAAAACCCTTAGACCAGGGGCCCATCCAAACACCTTTAGATGAGGGGCCCACTCTAAGTATTATTTTGTTCCTTTCCTTACTCAACCCCTATTCTCCTTTTCTTTACATACTATAACCTATTATTCAATCTATTTAGCCTCTTTATTCTCATAGAAATAGGGAATGGCCATGAAATAGGCCAAATGTTTAGAAGCAGGAGGGCCCACTGACACCTGGGCCCACCGGCAGTTTTCCTGGTTCACGGTGGGCCAGTCCGACACTGATCATATGTGGAAATATATGAATACGGTCCGTCTTGGCTTCATTTTGCCTCTGCAGGAACAGGATTGACCTTTCTAAAAGCTAATAAGTGTTGCATGCAGTATGTTCTTACTGTCAAAGTTCCTGTGCTGTGTAGTGAGCAGCCTCTGAATAGAAGCACTGGATTCCCTCAGTTTGGATTCAAACTCCAGTCTGCTTATATTGGCAAAGTTCTCCTCCATCTCTGAGGTGCAGCAGGTGTAACCTTGAGGACAGATCCTCAGATGCTCTCCTGTATAGAAAAACACAAAGAAGAAGAAAAAACGATTTATATGTGTTTCCAGCTGATGTGAGTCCTACATAATATTATGACAACATTAGAGAAACATGTTTACATCACAAAATCATCTAATGACAAATTCACAAACATTTTGATGCCAGTTTGAGATCATTTTACCAAAATATTGGAGAAACAGTATTTCTGACAATTCCATTTTTATGAATTTGACATTATGAACCAAGACAAATAGTATTAATAACATCAAGAAATTGACATCAACTATATTTTTTTCATAAGAGGTTATATGCCAAATTTGTGAGCTTTGCTGAAGGTTCTCCAAATCTATGAAATTGATGCAAACATCAAAACACAATTGAAAAAAGGGTTCCTCCAATTTCACTTACCTCCCCCCAAGGGTCGGACTGGGGGATAAGGGCCCACCGGGGCTGCCGCATAAGGGCCCATGTGACCCCCAAGGGCCCCTTCCCCAGTTGCAAACCACCCTTCCCAGTTGAAAACCCCCCTCGCCGGCGCATACCTGTCTCACACCGTCATTTTTATGAGATTGGGCAGGGGAAACGGAGGTCAGGAGTGGAGGAGGTCAGGCTCTATGTAGCAGGTCTGGGCCGGCACTGCATCGCTGGATACTGAGCAATTGGCTCCTCTGGAACATAATACTAATCATGCAACTAGAGGGCCTAGGGCCCACCAATGCCTGGGCCCACCGGGATTTTTCCCAGCAGGCCAGTCCGACCCTGTAAGCCACCTTTGTGTTGATGTAGACCTCAGTCCTGTTGGGTCTCACAACCACTTGTTTTTAATATCAAGATAATTGTAAACTTTTATTTTATAACGTCAAACAAAAGCAAAAGTCACACAAGTCACAGAATGCCTTATCCAATACAAGTAAAGGTCAATACATGGTAATAAACCAATAGGAATAATTGTATCCATTACATCACACATAAGTAATCCAATTAAGCAATTCACTTTTTCTAGTGGCTCTAATTACATGAAAAAATGCCTCCCCTTCTCTTCCCCCTTCTTTATCCCACCCTCCCCAATCTTCTTTTCCTTAATTGGATTACTTATGTGTGATGTAATATATACAATGCATTCCTATTGGTTTAATACCATGTATTGACTTGTATTGGATAAGGCATTGTGTGATGTCATGTATGTAAATTGTATTGGTCATTATCCCCCCTATAAAAAGGATTGTGCAGAGAGGAGACCAACAGCCTATGAGTAAGTGCCCACCCTTAGCACAAAATGCGTCAGGAGTAATTATGTCCTAAAAAAAGATTTTCTACTTTTTTATATATTATTTGGGCTCCTCTGTTTCAAGTAACAGTAAGTCTCTCCCAACTTTTGCTTTGGTTTGACGTTACCAAATCATATGGCCCGTGGACTGGGGGCCCTTTTTGGGATGTGACTACTGTGTATGATTTTTTTGAAATATTTCACTTTTTTGAGACAAAAATTGTATATGGAGCTCTGGATTATTGCCTAAAAAGTAGAACACCACAGCAATAAAGTAAATTAACTTTTATTTTATCCCTGTCTTTAAGCTGCGACAGGGGCCCCAGACAAGGTGAACTCCATACAGCTCAACATCATGATGGGACAAGGGAAAGTTCTGACAGTTCTACAAAGTCTTTCAACAGGGTCTGGAACCCAAGGAAAAGCAATATATTACTTTGAAATTCAATATTAGGCATAGAATCCTGATCCCTAGATCAGAGTGATATTCCTGAATATAAAATCAGGCCTTGGAAATAAAGAAGACAAGTGAGGCATCAAGATCTCTGTAATGTCCTTCTAGTATAGAGTGTCAGCCAGCCAGATAATCGATTCATAGTACAAACATTGGGGTAACTCTGTGTAGTACAATAGGACATTAAAAAGGTTTCTGCTAAACCTAGTACCATAACGTACCAGGCACATGACTAGCAGGGTACAGTGTCTGTTCTCATTTCAATCCATTTACCTAGTCTCCTGAATTTGCTGAGACAGTCTCAGAAAATACTTTTGGATCTCTGTCCACCATCATGGTACAGACACAGGGTCTAAATCCTCCGGTTTTGCAACCAAAAGCTTTGCCTGCGTGCTACTCTGAAATGGCACCTGATATCTGATGGGGCTTTTGGCCGGGGTCTTGAGCCTTAAAGGATCAGTAATATAAAGATTCTTTTTAAAAAAATTTGTTTCTTTTTAAGAAATTTCTTCTCTGCATGCGCTCCTCTTCAGAAGCGGGACAGGGTGACGATCCGTTGTGCGGTGCTCGATGGGAGGAGAAATCGAGCGCTGCAGGATGGATTGTCGCCCAGTCGCTGTTTCTGAAGAATGCAGAGAATCGGTAAGTAATTTCTTAATAATAGCTTTGCTATTTAAAAGTTAAAACTGTCTTTGTGTTTTATTTTCATTAAAAAGAAACACAATTTTCCCTACAATTTACTTTTTGTTACTGGTCCTTTAAGCCTAGTCATTTCTACATTGACTTTTCAATTAATCCTTGAAAAACCTCTTACAGTATCATTTCTCACTCATCTGACATATGACTCCATGTGTCATCTCAATAATATTTATCAGGATTCAGCCCGTGACTAATGAATACTGCATGATCCCCGGCATGATCTAATGGATTTTAAAGGGAAAACACAATTACTAGCATGGAAAGGAATCAATTTGTGTCCATATTAGAGCCCCTGTGTTAGTTTCTTGCATATAGATTTCCTACAGTTTTTTTTAAAAAAAAATCAGCAGAGCAATCATTTCAAAAATAGGAGAGTTTTGATCCAACGCCACCCTTATTTGTCAATGATCCTGAGAGGAAGGTGAGGAACCCCAGACACTACAGTAAGGAGACTTCACCTTCCATCAGGAGACCCCCATGTGCAGGTAATAAGCTGCCAACTTTGTCTGGAGGGGTTTGGCTACACATTTCACATTTGTTTTGATCAATTTATTAAAAAAAATGAACATTTTCTGTCTTGGCACAGAGTGATGTGTAGCCTGATTTCATTAAGCATCCTAACTATAGCATAAGATTATACTGTCCAAGGGGAGGTCTACAGACTGAGGATGACTCTTGAAGGACATTACGGACCCCTGAAGGATATTTCTGAGCCCTAGCTTGTTTATGGGCTCTACTGACATCTTCATAGGACATGATCATGTTAATTCAGTTTGCCTCTTGAAAACATGATCTATTGGAATATCTGCACCACTAAGTTGGGCAGCGTTTGCAAGAGAGAAGTAAGGTATAACATTATTCTGATGCCTAGAAGGCTACATCGTTATTTTTGGTACCTCGGCAGGGAATGTAACTCTCCCAACTCTGATAGGCATGCTACATATTCCCCTCCAGTGTGGCATTTAGATTATATATATATATATATATATTCTCACTCTAATTGCTTTATACTTACACTGTAGGTTTGCTCAGTGATTAAGGTTCATTTTGCTGCTTAAATGGAGCACATGCATTTTCTCCCCGTTTAATTAAATCCACCTACAGAGTTGTGTTGATTTTAATTTCCCTTCAGACAGTTTGTCATCACAAAGACATTCGTTCTCTCTCCAGCGCTATAGAATTTCTTTGTCAATTGGCAAAAAATCAAACCCAGAGCGGCCCTTGTCCCTCACACATTATCGGGGGCAGTTATCTACGGTGCCCTTTGATCCAGTATAAAATCTTCCCTACCGTCGGTATCGGCAGGAGAACTCAGCACAATATCATTACACCGGGCGATTATTAAACCCTAATGAAATGTTAGGTCAGAGATAAGAGATACATTTATTCTAGCAATATGGCATTCGTCAGCCCACCCCATTTGACCTTTAGATCTTTAATACTATTGATTGAAGGGGAATATACTCCTTTTTTAAAGAATGCCGCATCTTTCATTTACAATACTGGGACGCCCCTTCTTTATACCTACTTTATGGTTTCAAATAAATGTCACCCTCATAATAATGGCACTCTCTTTATAATACCAGCTTTGACTAATGCCATTGATTAGGCTGTATACTGAAGGAGCACTATAGTGGACACAGTGGTTCCAATACCCATAACAAAGACCAGTTAGACTGAAATTTGGAGAAAATGCCAATTTGCCCAGCCTGCTCTGATGACTAGAGCACTATTGACCCTGTAATTACCAAATTGCGTTACGTGAATCACTTGCTAATGGTGTTACTGATACATCAGTAGCTGCAATTTGCTTCGAATTAACAGAAACACGTATGGTAATTATCATTAGCGCACAATTGCAGCAGATACAACTGTTGAGATGCTGGGATTGTGGGAGAAAACATGGTGAATAGCATCTGAAACGTGTATTTTGCACTTTGGTGCTCTTCTCAATAAGCTTTTATGGCCAATAACATAATGTTTTCAAATATTTGTTATAAAATATATATATTTATACAGCATTCTTCCTTCTGCCCAGCTGCTCAACTCTTATGCATCTTAAGCCTGCCCTGGACTTTTTTGCCTTCATCAAGCTTGGAATTATGGGGGTGCCAACCCCTAGTTTTGGTTCTGGGTAAGTGACATGGACGTCCTGTAGCAGGGATCCCCAACCTTTTTTACCTGGGAGCCACATTTAAATGTAAAAAGCGTTAGAGAGCAACACAAGCATGAAATTACCTGGGGGTGCCAAATAAGGGCTGTGATTGGCTATTTGGTAGCCCCTATATGGACTGGCAGTCTAAAGGAGGCTCTGTTTATTCAACCAAAACTTGCCTCCAAGCCAGAAATTCAAAACTAAGCACTGGGAGCAACATCCAAGGGATTGGTAAGCAACATGATGCTCACAAGCCACTGGTTGGGATCACTGTCCTGTAGGATGTGTGCTGGCAATTTTTGTCAATTCCCACCTTTGCATCACCACACAAGCATGAGGGAGCAGGTGGGTTTTCGGATTATTTAGCTTTACCTTCAGCAGCTCTCCAGTCTGCAATTTCAGCCAACTGATTGCTAGGGTCCAAATTACCCTAGTGACCATATTTTGATATGATTAAGAGACTTGAATATGAATAAGATAGGGACTGAAAAGAAAGAGTAATAAAAAACAGCAATAACAATACATTTGTAGCCTAACAGAGCCTTTGTTTTTTAAATGGGGTCAGTGTACCCCAATTGAAAGCTGGAAAAGAGTCAGAAGAAGAAGGCATATAGTTTAAAAACTATAAAATAAATAAATAATGATAACTAATTGAAAGCTGCTTGGAATTAGCAATTCTATAAGATACTAAAAGTTAACTAAAAGGTGAACCACCCCTTTGATAGAAAACTGTTTACAGGCAGATGTAGGACTGTACAATAGGACTCCACAAATAGACCTTGCACTGTATACTGTACTTGAATGACCGCCAGCAGGTTTAAGGTGTAAATTGTATTTTTCACCCAACCTTGGAATTAAAATTTACTGGGGAGAATACTGTACATACAGTATATACTGTAACTATATATTGCTATAATTTAGGGGGACCCTGATCAAATGTTCAAAGGAGGTTTGAATCAAAAAAGTCTAAAGTGCACATTTATATATTTATTATCGCATCCAGTTATTGTAGTGTGTGACAAGTGAATCTGGTGAGGCAAGCAGTATGACAGCCAAGCTCCTATATATATATATATATATATATATATATATATAATATATCTGGCCGAGCTTCTGGCCAGACTATAGCCCCTCTGCAGATGAACTGTAACTATTGATGTGTTCATATCAATCTATCGATACACAAGCATTAGTCTGTGCTGTTTCCTTTTCGTACGACTGCGTGTTTCCAAGTTTCCAAGAACTGTTAACAAGAAGTAAGTCCCAGAGGGACGGGTAAAGCAGCAGAGACAATTGTTTTGTCTATCAACATAAACAGAAAAGAGAATTGCTTTTAATTGGGTAGCAATCAATTAAGGACACCCTGGTATGTGTAATTAAGCATGGAAGTGAAATCATACTATTGTACAAGGCTCCGAAGCTTCATAGGCTCCAAGGTAGAGCAACTTGCATATTCTGATTTCTGAAGAGGCGCATTTCATCCACTTCCTACTAATTCCTATGGAATATTAGGAAGTGTATCTATTATATGGTGAACTCTACTTGCACTCACTGATAAATAGGATTCTAGTTATCCCATAGGAATTCATCATTTCTTTAAATCTGCCCCTTATTTAATTAAATTAATATATTTAAAGTCACGTGACTTTAAGGGGTGACTCCGTATACAGCTGATTGGCGGAAGAGTAAAAACTGGTTAATGGCTATTGTTTCCTATTTGAAAGTCTTCGAGTAGCAACGTGTTGTGTTCCCATGGAATGTTCTCTCTCCAGACGACACTGCATTGAAAATGCATTGCACACTCGGCTTCTCACAACATAAATAACAGGCAAGAGGGGGCCCGGAGGGAGAGGAGCGTTTATTGTATACGGCGTTTTCACTTGAACTTGGCCCTCTCTGATACAAAAGAGCGAATGATATTATAGAAATTGGCACTGACCTGACAAAGAACAGGAAGGAAATGTTCTTTTTTTTTTATGCAGAAGGAGGGAGGAATTCTGTATGACAATGCCAAATAAAGAGGTCAGGCGAGTAAATTAGCTAGTGTTGGGGTTAGGGGCAGATGATTAAAAATAATGCATTGAGGATCGATTGAAGGCAATTTTGAATGGGATCCAAAGTCTAGTGCATAAGTATTGACATGAAGCCTTACCCACGCATTTCTGTCTATGGCTTAAGCACAGAAAATCAACGTATAGACGGCAGCGTTGTCTAGCGAGGGGCCAAACCCATCTCATTAACAAGAAGAACTGTCATCTCTAACTTCTTTTGTTTAATATTAGCAATTCAATCCAACTTCAATCCTATGGATACACAGCATATAGTATGCTATTCACTAGGTGCTAGTCAGCTGTGATTGTAGGCGATAAGTGAACCCGGGAAAAAGCACTCAAGAGGAATTGAAATGATGGTTTAAGGAAGCTACCAATAGGCAACTCCCAACAGGAGAGATTAATATCCCCATATTTTGCACAAAAACATATTTTCCCACAAAAACAATGTAGTGCTGCACAAACACTCTCACTGCTTTTTATAGCGTCAGGGTGCCGACTGTGACTCTGTCTGCTCAGGTCTAGTCCATATTGAAGAAGGTATTTCAGCAGCACTCCGATTAAGTGAAAAAATATTATTCGTGCCTCAAGCTAAGCAACGTTTTGACCTTATCCAGCCCTTTATACACAAGATTCAGTGAGTCATGTGACAGAAATGACATCACCACTCACTGTTTATAACTGATGACATCAGTACCCACCGTTCATAAGGATATAATTTACAAGGCTTTTGTGCATTATAATCATATACTTATATTGATGAAGTTTTGAAGAGGCTTGTTAAATCTTTATTATTTCCTCTGCCTATGAAGTAACACCTCCTAAAGCAGTGGTCCCCAAACTCTGTCCTTGGCACTGTAGGAAGAAGGGGGCTCAGCCTGAAGGCCAGTAAGCATGAGAATTGAGGAGGATGGCATTTTCTCTCCTGATACATCTGAAAGCCAAGCTTGAAGATCAGTTAGACTGAGCTCTAAGGTGAAAATGTATTTGCTGTCGAAGATATACCTGAAACCATTCTTGCTCCCTACCTCTGTGCTTGAGTACAGGGATTCATCAAGTCCATCCAAGTGCCTGGCTGAACCTAATCCAATCCTAAAAATGATGTGAATTTTCATTACACAAACAAGGATGGTAATTTTTTTAAATCTAATTTTATTGAAACTAATTTATTACTTCCTTGCACTAATTTGCAAATTGAACTGTATTCGGCTGAATCGTTCATGATCTTTCATGATTTGGCCGAATCCCACAATAGTGGATTTGATGAATCCTTAGCTGAGTCACAGGAAAACAACCTTTGTCCCTTAAACCTTCTTTGATACCCCACGCTGCCCATTTCTTCCACCCGAGCCAATGCTTTCACTGTTAAGATACACCATAATTCAATATTTCACACACTCAAAGACTTGTTCTATTACCACTAAAATTGCCTTACTAGAAAGCAACCCTACCCAAAATCATTACCTTTTGTACCTAAGAAGCCAAACTATAATCAGTTATTAGAATTCGCTTATTATTAGAGAGCTTGCCTATTAAAATCCCATCATTTCAGACTCTGCACTTAATGGTCCTCAGGAGAGTCTCTCATTAATAAAACAGTCTCACTGTATGAATACCTCGTTCTGTTTGCAATTTCCAGTGAAATACATTGATCCAGAAAACCCTAGACAGCAAGTCACGGATATGAAATGGCACAGATGTCTCTCTGTCCAGAGACACCTCTCGCAAGGCCAACTTGTCCCTCTCTCTCTTTCATTTATGGATTGACTCCTTAGCCTTTTTTATTTCATTACCTAAAGCATAGTGGAATTATAGAAACATTAATAATTTGCCGCTCCTGGGATCCATAAATATGACCCGTAACTCAGGGCTCGGCTTCTCTATTATATCACAAATTGCATTTGCAATTGATTTCCATGACCTCATCCACCATTCTGCAGCTCCCTACCTCGCAGACAACCATTAGCTCACACTGGAACACTTCAAAAGCCTCTCTGCCAGTCTTTCATCACTTCATCCTTAAAAAAAAACCCCTCCCAGACATTTCTGGAAATACAGAATAATTGTCATAGAACTGTTTGAAATGGGGAGTGAAAGGAAGCCGGTCGCGTTGAATGGGCGGGGGGCGAGTTTCCGATGCGCAGTCAGTGGAAAGCTCAAAATGCACGGGAACAAGAGAAAGGCACTAACACACCCATGTGGATTAATAGGAGAATGAGGCGAAAAATCTCTAATTACTCAACTATAATTGGAATGTGATCCAGTCCATCAATTACACACCTTTAGCAACACTCAAAATACAGTTATAACAAACAATATAAGGCTTACCATCTGGGCCAGGCGCATACCAACCTTAAAGCTGATCATTTGTTTTTAAATGGATATTTCACCTTCTTATGTCTTTCTAAAGCAGCTCTGGGAGGGGGGGTCGCCAACTCTGTAACTGTTTAAAATTGATACATTTAGTAGATACATTTCTTATATTTGTCCCTGAGTTTTACTAAAGCCATTTACTATCTATCTATCTATCTATCTATCCATCATCTATCGATCTATCTATCTATCTATCTATCTATCTATCTATCTATCTATCTATCATCTATCTAATTGTCTATCTATTTATTTTCTATCATCTGTCTATCTATCTATCTATCTATCTATCTATCTATCCATCATCTATCTATCTATCTATCTATCTATCTATCTATCTATCTATCTATCTATCTATCTATCTATCTATCTATCTATCTATCTATCATCTATCTAATTGTCTATCTATTTATTTTCTATCATCTGTCTATCTATCTATCTATCTATCTATCTATCTATCTATCTATCATCTATAGATCTACCTATCTATCAATCTGTCTGTCTGTCTGTCTATCTATCTATCTCTTTATCTATCTATCTATCTATCTATCTATCTATCTATCTATCTATCTATCTATCTATCTATCTATCTATCTATCTATCGTCTATCTATCAATATTTCTATCTGTCTATCTATCTATCTATCTATCTATCTATCTATCTATCTATCTATCTATCTATATACAGGTATATATATATATATATATATATATATATATATATATATCTATATACACACACACAAGTTGGCTAGATCTATTTTTATCAGCCCAGGAGTGTGCCCTGTGGTGCAGTGATGCATTTCTTACACAAGATTCCATCATGTCAAAGAACCTACACGGGTGTGTACTACTCTAGATCAGACACAGCATGACAGGCCTATACCCACAGGTATAGTATCCATTATTCGGAAATCCTTTATCAAGAAAGCCCTGAGTTACAGGAAAGCCATCTCCCATAGACTCCATTTTAATCAAATAATTTTAAATTCTATTGAGTTTATTTAATGGTTAAATGATTATTTTGCAGACTCAAGCTATGGAGATCCAAATTATGGGAATATCCCTTATCCGGAAAACACCAGGTCCCGAGCATTCTGGATAACAGGTCCCATACCTGTATCTCTAAAGGAAGAAGACCCTGCGACTGCTGGGGTGGGAGATATGGATGACCCAGTGAGGCACAGACTTATTCAGTTTCATATGTGGCTATGAAAAATTCTGAATTTTGAGGGGGAGTTTTCTGTGCAGCCCAGTACCTTCTTTATACTCCATATTGGGCTTTAACCAATGGCTTTACCTTCCCTTAAAGGAAAACGATACCCCCTAAACAATGTAGGTCTCTATTAAAAGATATTGAGTAAAACAGCTCATGTGTAAAACCCTGCTTCATGTAAATGAACCATTATCATAATAATATACTTTTTTAGTAGTATGTGCCATTGGGTAATCATAAATAGAAAATTGCCATTTTAAAAAATAAGGGCCACCCCCTGAGATCGTAAGATTCACTGTGTACACATGCAAACCACATGTAAGGTCACATGAGCCAATTAACAGACAGCTCTGCCTTTTGCTTCCTCACTTCTTCCTGTTACAGTTAGTGTTGTAGTATTTCTGGTCAGGTGATCTCTGAGGCAGCACAGATAGAGTCACAAAATGGTGGTTCAAGGCAAGAGATGTAAAAGGGCAATATTTATGTAAATATATATTACAGTTTGGTAAGATTCTTTAATATGTCATTCAATTTGATATAAACTATCTGTTGCTTAAGTGTTCATTTTGGGGGTATAGTTTTCCTTTAAGCAGTCACACTATGTTGCAGGAGGAAGAACACAGTCTGGCTTCTCCAGGGGACATATTTAAGGCATGGCCTATACAAGGGAAAGAAGCACTTCAAGGAAGAATGTCTTTGCTAATTGGGAATGTCACATCTACATTTCCACAGCCGACAGCAAGAATAGGAGATCTCAATTGCACTGAATCTGCCCAGAATACTGAGTCATCCATCACAAGTCTTTAGGACAAGACTCGGCTTGCTTGCTCCAACAAGCTGAAAGGCAAATGACTGCCAAGTGATAACTCAACACAATTTGAAGCAGAGAGCATGACAGTGAATCAGAAGCCTAAGGCTAATGGTACACAGGGCTGATTAAATATCCTAGTAACGCAGTATTTAAATACCCTCAAAGCAGCTCCCCCAAAGACCAGCTATGCAATCATCCTCCATTAAACTGGTACTTGCTTATGGATTTTATAGGCAAGTGTATAGTTAACCTTTAAATTAACTAAATTGATATTCTGTTTAGTTTATATAATTTTTTTCATGGTTTTTCAGCTTTTTATTTATACCAGCTCTCCACTTTTACCAGGTTTCTATTTGATAGGGTCTTATTTAGCCTAGCAACCAGGCAGCAGTTTGAATGAGATTGGGAATATAAATAGTAGAGGCGGAAGGCCTGCATAAGTATTACAAATTACCAATAACAATAGAACGATGGCCTCACAGAGCAATGGTTTTTGCCTGCTGGGGTCAGTGACCCCCCCCCCCATTTGAATGCTGGAAAGAGGCAGAAGAGTAAGGCAAATAATTCAAAAACTATGAAAAATAAATAATGAAAATCAATTGCAAAGTTGCTAGGAATAGGGCATTCTATAACATACACAATTTTAACATAAAGGTGAACCACCCTTAATGTGTTTTGTGCCTAATTAAAACATGGCACAAAGTATATGAAACAGCCCCCATGTATGTGCCATTAACCTTAGGTAAAGCCAAACTCAGAACTGGGAAAGATCTGCCTAGGGCAAATTGCTTTATGGGGATTGGATGAAACCCAAGGACACAGGGGCAAGGGATAGAGATGATAAGACAAGATTAGTCTGTTTCTTTTTCACCTAGAGAAGTAGGAACTGGTAGCAAGTGCTTAACATCTATGGCCCTTCCCAGACCTTAATAGCAGGTGGGTAAACTGAACAAAAATATTGTAAACCCTGTACCCATATTTCAAGGGAGCATTGACAACAATATGAGTGAACGTTTGTTCTATGGGTTTATCTTATCCTTTAATTTCTGTCCCCATAACCGTTCAACATTGGAGCCCATGTACTCTGCCCATTCTCACTCCTCCCTACACAGAACAAGTCAGGGCTGCCCTATCTCTCTCAGGTCATCTGTGGATTGCTCTTGTGCTCCCAACAGCTAAACTGTCACGCACACATTCCCCAGCCATGCACTTATTCATGCCATCGCCTTTGGGGGAAATCCCATACTCTTGATGATTTAACCCCACAACAGAATCTTGTTTCAACACTTCTCTCTCACAGAAAGGGGATTTTTTTCCCATGCTAATCAGTATTCACTTGTCTAAACCATACAGGCCCTTTTTGTGTCAGACGCTCCCTTTGAAATGTCATTTATTAGTTACTTTGCTCTAACATTCACTTCTATGTTAAAGGCTGATGCTTTTCTTCCCACTCTGTATAATATATCAGCCTTCCCTCTTTTGTCTTCCACTATAGAAACCTCTCGCATGAATCTGGTTTCGACAGTTTGTAAGTATTATAAATTCCGACTGTAAGCTTCTGTGATCCAGGTTCTCTCATCTTCTGTTTCACTGATCCTGTATTGTTTTATTGTATGCTCAGTTATTTCCCTGATTGTGCCGTATCAGTCTAAAGCAGTGATCCCCAACCAGTGGCTCACAAGCAATCCAATCCCTTGGATGTTGCTCCAAGTGGCCTCAAAACAGGTGCTTATTTTTGAATTCTTGGCTTGGAGGCAAGTTTTGGTTTCATGAACAACAGGGGTACTGCCAAACATAGTCTCTTGTTGGCTGCCAGTTCACATAGGGGCTACCAAATAGCCAATCACAGCACTTATTTGGCATTCCAGGAACATTTTTTTTATGTTTCGTTGCTCCCCCAATTCTTTTTAGATCTGAATGGATAAAAAAAGGTTGGGGAGTCCTGGTCTAAAGGGTACACTTAGACCATCTGAAACAACATTACCCTTCGAAATAAATCCATTGTACAACACTGTAAAGGATACAGAAACCCTAAAGGTCATTTATTCATGAACCACCAATTTTTCTGAATATTTTCAATACCAGTATTTTGCAGCATTATAACCCAGCAAGCAAAAGCCTTGTGCACCCATCTCATCTTGGGGCAGAGGCCACACATGGGTGCTATAGTAAAGGCAGCACTGAGTGATTATTTGGAGACAAGCCCTTCCCTTAAGCTGTGTTTATAATGTTCTCTGTAAGCTGTGCACACAAATACATAATATGACACAATCACCAGCCCACACAGCGAATTGTGGAGCACATAAGTTTCATGAAACTAATTCTAAAAAACAATTTGTGTGCACCCAGCCCATTGGAAATTAGAGGAGACATTGCCTGTGTATATTACATGCAGAAGACAAGGCAGTATTCTGCACAGAGAGCTCCTCTGGGGGTGATGGGCCCAGTAATTGCATTGAAACAGGCACTTGTTACAGCAATATGTAGGCAATTTACTAATTGCAGTCAAGGGTGACATTTAGAAACTTGCACACAAACTGTTATTAAATGTGCCCAGAGTCTTTCAGACAGAGGACCCGTGACTCTTTTGTGACTCAGTGATAGTAAAGAAAAAAAACACATTAAGAAACTATAGCAGGATAGTTATTTTCTTTCCAGGAAGAGATCAGGTATACAAAGTACCAGAAATACATGTTATTTGCATGGATTATACTCCTTTTAATTATCCATGACCTTTATTTATTGTGCTGTCTACTTTCATCACTTTTGAAAATTTCCTTTAAAGGAGAACTAAACCACAAAAATGAATAGGGCTAAAAATGCCATATTTTATATACTGAACGTATTGCACCAGCCTAAAGTTTCAGCTTGTCAATAGCAGCAATGATCCAGGACTTCAAACTTGTCACAGGGGGTCACCATCTTGGAAAGTGTCTGTGACACTCACATGCTCAGTGGGCTCTGAGCAGCTGTTGAGAAGCTAAGCTTAGGCGTCGTCACTAATTATCAAGCACAAAATGAGGTTTGCCTGTAATATAAGCTGATGCCACAGGCCTGATTATTAAATTCTGATGCTAGATGCACTGGTTTCTGTGGTGCCATGTAGTAATTATCTGTATTAATTACTAATCAACCTTATATTGTGACATTTCTATTCTGTATATTCTGTGGGTCCCTAAGCTCAGTAAGTGACAGCAGCACAGAGCATGTGCAGTGAATCAGCAGAAAAGAAGATGGGGAGCTACTGGGGCATCTTTGGAGACACAGATCTTTACTGCTTTGGGCTTCTGCCTTGGGCTGTTACAGAAGCCCAAAACATAATATACAATATTTCTAGCCTAATTCTTTAGTTAAGCTTTAGTTCTCCTTTAAAGGGGTGGTTCACCTGTAAAATACGTTTTATGTTGTAGAATGGCTTATTCTTTTATTTTTTATAGTTTTTTTTTATAGTTATTTGCCTTTCTCTTTTAAATAGGGGTCACGGACCCCATCTAAAACAAATGCCCTGGAAGGCTACAAATGTATTGTTTTTGCTACTTTTTATTATTCATCTTTCTACTCAGGCCTCTCCTATTCATATTCATATCAATGCATGGTTGCTAGGGTAATTTAGACCCTAGCAACCAGATTGCTAGAACCACAAACTGCAGATTAAAAAGTTAAATAACTCAAAAGCCACACATAATAAAAAATAAAAATGTATTTATTAAAGAATGCAGACATACAGTAAAAGCAGAGGGCATGTAGTGGAGGCCCATGGGCACAATTCTTGCCCTTCTGCCTTTGCTTCTTTCACCATCCTGCAAATACCAAAAGAGCCTTCCTGAAACGACCAGATGATTAGTTTTGTCCATCTGTTTTCACCAAATATCTCCCATGGAAACGTTCCCTAAAAGCAATAATACATGTTCTCTGTCGAGATGACACATTGTTGCCGCAAGGTAATGTTTTATCCAAGGGAAAAAGAGAGGCAAATATTTGAGAACATCTACTGTTCAGGTGGAGTGTTGTCAGCGCCAGAGAAGCATGACTACAGTCATTTATTTTTGACATCTACATCAATCTAGAATAGAAGAGTGAGAGGAGTGTAGCAGGATTCTGCGCCAGTCTAGCTTCAGGAAATGAGACTTTACATCTAATTTGTCTGTGCCAATCTTGTCTATCTGCCTCAATATCCAAAGAACACTTTGCTCAGACTCTTCTATAGACCCTTTCTCCCCCTTTTCATGTTCACTCTGCTAGGGAAAAAAGGAAGAAAGTAAAAAACTCAAGGCCTGAGCCCTGATCTTGCAAATGTTCCTATAAAGCAAGAGAAATGATTTGATAGAAACAAACAGAGCTCTCAAGGGAACATAACAGCTCTGGAGAACAGCATTGCTCAGAACCAGAAGAAATTGGCTAAAAGGGGTGGTTCACCTTTAAGTTAACCTTTATTATGTTATAGAATGGCCAATGCTAAGCAACTTTTCAACTGGTTGTTTTTATATTTTTTTTTCATTATTTCAATATAGGTATAGATATCCAGAATGCTCAGGACCTGGGGTTTTCCAGATCTTTCTATAATTTGGCTTAAATCTACTAAAAAATGTAAACATTAAATTACCCTAATTTGCTTCCAATAAGGATTAATTATATTTTAGTTGGGATCAATTACAAGCTACTGTTTTATCATTACAAGCTACTGTTTTATCATTACAGAGCAAATAGTAATCATTTTTAAAAAATGTGAATTATTTGTTTAAAATGGATCTATGGCAGCTGGCTGTCCATAATTTGGAGTTTCGGGATTATACGACCCAGTAATGAGGGAAATTTTGTGAAAAAAAAATCAAGAGTAAAATGCAGCAAAAAAACACCCATTTGTTTTAATGCATTTTGTCTGAGAAAACACAGAGAAAAAAACATTGATTGTCTTCAATGCGTTTCGTGAATTTTTGCTGTTTTGCAAATTTCTCCACAGTTTTGCTCATAGTTCAGCAAAGTGAACTTTGTGTCACCTGTCTGGCACAAAACAAGGCTGTCCCAGACACAAGGCTGAAATGACTCCTGATCTGCCCAATGCCCTTGCATTCATGTCATTGCCTGCACCCAGTGATTATAATGACACGTCTGGGATTAATATGCTCGTTATCCAGCTCTAACATTGAAGTTGCCTCATGAGGAAACCCTTTGGAAATCGCCGCGCCGCGAGTGCATTGGCGGTGGCGTTTACGCATTATAGCAGGTGGAAGGCAGGGGGAATTCAGTTGGGGGAGATTGTCGCCCCACAGAAGAGCGATTAAATCTCCCCGAATGCGCCCGTGTGCTAGCTCCCTTAAAGGGGACCTGTCACCCAGACATAAAAAGCTGTATATTAAAAGTCATTTTTATGTTAAACATGAATGACAAATTATCTTTTTTCATTAACACACCAATAACTTGTTTAAAAGTCTAAGCTGACAATCATATATTGCTGGCCCCTCCTCTATGCCTTGGGTTTCTGCACTTGCTAGATGTCACTGCACTTCTCACATTCCACCTCCATTCTCTACATTTAATTGTGTAGGCAGTGCACGGGCTAGAGTCCTGCAGAGGGTTGAGTACCTGCTGTACCTTGTGGGTTGAGGGGAGAAGTTCTGGGTGCGGGTAAAGACGCAGGTCGGCGGTTCTGCGGGTTTGCGGGTCAGGCCGCGGGTCTTTTCAATAGCGATATTTACTCCGGTTTATAATGACAGCACTTCTTGTTTTACTCCTTTTTTTCTGATCACGTCTACTTCCGATGATGTCACTTCCGGTTTACAATGACATTACTTCCTGATTCTTGATGGTCAGCAGGTCTTGGGTCCGAGTTGCGGATAAGGTACTTGCGGATAGGGTCCGGTAGTGGTTCCAAGCAGGTAAGAATGCGGGTTGCGGGTCCAGGTTGCAGAATGCAGGTTGCAGGTACGGGGCGGGTACGGGTCCCAAAAAATGGACCCGCGCAGGACTCTAGCATGGGCATCATTCTGGTGCATAAATTGGATTTTGTCATGCGGCAAAATTTTCCATAATAACACTTTTCATAAAATGACTGCTGCCTGATTGCTGTGATTGTGAATTCAAAGACTAAAAGAAACAAAATTTAAATAATTTATATCATATAAGTAAAGTTAATCTGGCTTGACTAACACCAAAAAATAAGATTTGGAACTATTAAGCCATACCCCCCAACTGTCCTGCTTTTCGCGGGACAGTCCCGTTTTTGACCCATCCCGCTGTCCCGGATAGACAGTTTAATGTCCCGCTGTGCTGCCTTTGCTGTGCGGCTCACAGCTCTTCCGTTTTTTTTTTACACAGGCAATTAGCGCATAGTCTCGCTAGAAGAGAAATAACTGACGTCACAGTCATGTGGTAATAATGCTTCAGAAGAGTAGACGTCTAACAGGAACGCAGTTCTGCTGGAGACAGCTAAGGGATTTATTAATGTTTCAATTATATCCTTGGGGATTTCCAGATAACCTAAGTAAATATCCTTCTCCCATTTGGCTCAGGTTTCAAATATTCGCACATGGCAGCGTCCAGAGCTCTGGCGGATGTTTAACCAATCTGCACGCATCCCTGTCCATGCTTGCTGCTAGTCTGGAAATTAAAATAAGCACAGTTCTGCAAGGCTTTTGGAAAAGGACCTCAAACATTTTCTTATTCACTGAGGTCTGGAAACAAGATTCTATTTTAGGTTTTTAGTTCCCCCTTGCCACCAGGGAGAATTTTTATCTGGATTTTGTTTCCATGCTGTGGCCTTATTAAGTTATGTTCCATTGTTTAGTAGCATCTCATATGCATACCCCCCCCAACTATGTTAGTGTGTGTGTGTGTTACTATGTCTGTGTTACTGTGGGTGTGTGTTAGTGTGTGTGTTACTATACTGTGTGTGTTCGTGTGTGTGTGTGTTAGTATGTGTGTGTTTTGCTCTCTGGGTGTGGCTGTTGGGAGTTGTAGTTCAATAACCAGTGGAGGGAAGCCAGTTGCACTACAACTTTATACATCACCTTAGTAGGGACTGCCATACAGCTCTCCCTGCCCATTTAAATTGATACGGCTTATTTACAATTTGTAAAATGAACATAGTAATTAGGGGGTGTGGCCACAAAAATGGGCGTGGCCAAAAATGGCACTTTTTGTCCCTCTTTTGATTTCCAAAATGTTGGGAGGTATGTTTAAGCCCCCTGCGACACATTCTGCGCTGCTCCTGCACTCCTCGTGACTCCCACTTCTAATCCTAGCGTGTATTCTGCCCCACCTCAGTTTTGCTTGATTGCGTGACTTCTAAACAAAGCCGTAATGAGCATTTCACGGTTACACAATGATTTATTCTGTTCCAATGATAATGAGGCTGCAAGTCACTGCCTAAAAGCTAATTATCCCTGAATTAGAAAACCTTTTTTTGTTGTGTTTAAATGGTTCCATCTAGTGTGTGCTCAGACTTTGCCTTGACGGTATTGAAGCACTTGTTATTTTGAAAAACCTATAGAGCAATATTTATTATGCAGGCTAAAGGTGGCCATACAAGGAAAAACAAGGGCTGATAAAAGCTGTCGACAGAGTCGGCAGCTTATTGGCCTGTCTATGGGGCCTTCCCAGGTCGATATCTGGCCGAAAGTCGAGGCAGATGCCGATCGGACGGGACTAAAAATCCTGTCGGATCGTGGACTGTATCTGTTCGTTGATGTGGTCCCGCAATCAAACCGCCCATTTACCCATCGTCACAATCGGATCAGCCCGATATCGCCCAACTCAAGGTGGACATATCGGAGAGGGAGAATGTCGCCAAACGATCTCTCCATGTACTGCCATCTTAAGGCAGTATGTTCAGGGTTATTATCAGTGCATGTGAGCAGGGGCGATCCATGGACTGCTGCTGCCTGAGGCAGCAACCCCGATGCCGCACCCCTCTCCCGATCCGCACTTAAAAGTTTAGCATCGGAGCGGGTCAAAAGGGGCAGTATCACTAGTGCAACAAGCGTGTACTGCTCTTTCAGCACTAGCAGAGCCGAATTTCCGGTTTAAAAAATGGAAATTCGGCTCTTAAAATTACAGGAGGCGGCTTTTTGCTCACCTTGCCTCATGGCAGGAATGGCCCTGCATGTGAGAATCCATCATGCTATGTGTGCCCGCACTCTGAATATTGGCACTGTTCCACAGTACAGACTGGATAACCAAACGCAGGACAAAACAAAGGATATATTCTTTGGTAAGTGCAGAGCCAGATCAAGTTGTACTCATATTTAAAACCCTGCTTTGAAATAAACCACTATCATGAAAATCTACTTTTCTAATAATATGTGTCATTGGGTAATCCTAAATAGAAAATTGCCAAGGGCTGCGCTTGGGATCCTACGATTCAAGGTGCACACAAACAAACCAAAGGCACACTTACATGTTATGTCACACCAGCCAATTACTGGGCAAAGTTCCATCTTTTATTCCCACACTTCTCCCTATTACAGTTAGAGCTGCAGTATTTCTGGTCAGGTGATCTCTGAGGCAGCACACAGACCATCACATGAAATGGTGGCTCAAAGTAAGAGATGTAAAAGGGCAGTATTTACTGATATATAATATTTACTGTATATAATTTACTGTATAGAATCCAGTTGAGTAAGATTATTTAATATGCCACTTAATATAATCAGTTAAGTATTCATTCTGGGGGTAAAGGTCTCCTTGAACAGATATTACATATTTTATGTACAGTAAATTCATAAGGTTTATGGCACATGCAACTTTTCTACACCAGCATACTCTGCTGGCACTGATAAAACAGATACAGAACCTCTGTGTGCCATTAGTGTTGATTCCCTTCATGTAAATTACAGGAAATGCAAAAAAAAGGGGAGTTGTGGGTGCACTCCAAGGCTAAGTCAAAATATATTTAAATACAATGGAAGTGCTACAAACAATAGAGAAAACATAGAGACATAGAGAAACATAGAGAAAAAGAAGGGGGATCGATCAATGCACATTCCCTAGCCCCCTGTCTCACAATCAATCTAGTATATATGCAAGTGCATAAATATTTATAAAAACAGTGGTTATAGTTACAAAGTTATGATCATAAAATCGGAAAGCCTCCATACCACGTGAAGGTAAACCCCTTATGGCGCTTCCTAACTATTTACCTCAGGTCATAGTATTGAAGGCTGGCCCCTTCCTAACTCTTTACCTCTTTTTTTTGCTTTTTTGGATTGTAGTAGAGTTATTCTGCCAGATATCTAGCAATTAAGCTGCAGGCCAGGCTTCCATGTGGTTGTAGCACCCCCCACAACCATCCCTTTAAATTGTGGTCCCATGCTTTTTATAAAATGGCTGTTGGTCTAGGCAGTCTCTCTCTCTTAAAAGACGCAAACGGGGGAGGATTAAGCAAGTGGAACCAAAGCTGTGTTCAAGGCAATCAGACGATTGCTTTCAGTGTTCAACCTGCAGCTGACTGAAAAAAGCTAATCACTGATTGGTTGCTATGGGTTACTGCCCAAGTGTAAATTTGCCCAGTGTTTATAAATGAGCCCCAGTGTGTTGAAATAAAGCCCATTTTTGAAAACAAACAGTCGTGGACAGCGCTGATGAATGCTGAAGTATCTCTATTTGCAAGTACCAAGCAGGCAGCTACCCTCAGTGGCTTCAACTACAACATCGCTTAAAAATGGTCTTTTTAGTTGATGGACAAATCGTACATTTAAACAATCGTTTGAAGATAAGCTTGGTCTTACGATAACGAAAAGATCTTTTAAAAATCTTTACATCTATGGCCAGCTTTACCCCAAGAAATGCTACTATGCAGGGAGGTGCCAGCCTTTGAATATTATGACCAGAGGTAAAGAGATAGGAAGGTGCCAGTCTTCAATACTATGACCGGAGGTAAATAGTTAGAGACCACCATATAGGGTTTACCTTGACGTGATATGGTGGCTTACCAATTTTATGATCATGACTTTGTAACTAATAACCCCTGTTTTTGTAAATGCATGCACTTGCATAGATACTAGATTGATTGTGAGACAGGGGACCAGGAATGTGCATTGATCAATCCCCCTTCTTTTTCTCTATGTTTGTACATTACAGGAAACACAGCTTATTTGCTGTTATATACAAGGTATGGAACGTGTGCCTACAGAGATGCCAACCCTGACCAAACCTGGTCCACGTGCATTTTGGCTCTTCCCGCCACACCCCTGATCTGCCCTGACCATACCCATTTCCACCTGGCATCACCCCTGATTAAGATTACTATTCAGCTATTTCAAAGGAGTGACGTTTCAATGCATTTCGATGGAGCAGGTAAAAGGATTGGGGTGCAAATTACTTACAGCAGGTGATGGTCCTGCTATTGCGGGCAAATTGACATGTCTGAGTTGAAATGTTGACTAGAAGATGGGAGCTGTAGTTTATCACCAGTTTGAAGGTCGTATGTTGGAAATATTGCACTTACATTGCCATTCTGTAATGTCTGGGCCACAAAATCTTTTACTTTGGCCCATGAACTCTTGAATATTATTCCTGTAATTTCTGGTAAAGTAAGAGCTGGAATAAAACAGTACCTGGGTCGTATATCTTCAGCTGACCTCCAGGTGTTCCACTATGAGCACTTACAGACTGGAAGGATTACGATCTTTAGAATGGCTCTACATTCATTGTAGGTGGGCTGTAGCAATTTAATGCTTGAATGGAAGCCTGTCTCGTTCCTTCCAGTTGTGGGACTCAAGAGTCAGAATTCTCTTTGTTCCCTTATATCACAACCCTATAGCCCAATTATTTGTTTACAGAGGAAAGGTCAGGAGAAAAAAAAAATAAATAAAAGCCCAAGGGTTTAGAATCACTTTAGCCTCTCATATTATAGGCTTCAAACAATAATTGGCCATTTAAATAGAAACCAGTCAACCACTATTCAAGGATCCTGTGGCTGGGAGTAGGAGGAGGTACCATAACCTTGACCAACCTCAATAAGCTAAATCACTTGCCTCTATAAAACTGGACTGGGGTACCTTCCTGAGTACCTCAGTGCCGTCTTGTTTTTTGGCTCATGTGTTCTTTGCACCAGCTTGGGTTGGACATGTGCAATACTCTCTTATTTTAAAGACTTGCTATACTGCCCATGTGCCCAGCCCAAGCCCACGGAAGGAACACCTGGCAGCCGAAGTGCTAGCACTCCATTATTGTAAACACCCACAAATGGGAAACTGCTGGCTCCTCATTTCACTGTTATTGCCATTGAGTTGAGCAAATCTGTTAATTTTCAGACTGATCCGTTACAAGTGGATCCCGTACTCTCGCTGTAATTTTTCTTCTTTGCGTGTTCCTTGCTGAGTTTACTTTCACGTCACAATATCTCACTTGATTCATTCCAAGAGAACCCCCAGCAAATCATTTCATGGCAAAGGTCAAACAGCCCTACTGGGACTATTTACTAAGGATGCACCAAATCCACTATTTTGGATTCAGCCGAACCCCCGAATCCTTCGCAAAAGAATACCAAACTAATCCGAATCCTAAATTAGGGGTGGGAAGGGGAAACCATTTTACACTTCCTTGTTTTGTGACAAAAAGTCACGCAATTTCCCTCCCAGCCCCTAATTTACATATACAAATTAGGATTCGGATTTGGTTCGGCCGGGCAGAAGGATTCAGCAGAATCATGACCGAATCCCAAACTGAATCCTGAACCGAATCCTGAATTCCCTACTATTTACCCGTTGCTATATTGGGATACTTTTGGAAGCTATAAATACACATTATAAAATATTGTTAATCACAAAGTTTGCAGTGGGCAAGTAAGCAAAGCCAATGCTGCCTACACATAAAAATAATTTTCAGTGACACTTTATGGCAGGCAGTACCATGATTATCAGACATATCATATTTAATAGGTTTACACAGTGATTCCAGTGGAGAAAGTGTCATCCCCATGCCACTGATCCTCACAGGCAGCCTCAATGGGCAAATACCAAGAATTCTGTTTTAAGCATAGTTAATAAACAAGGAAAACCTATTTCACAGAAAACCTATTTCACGGGGGGGGGGGGAGACAATATATTAGGAACCCCTCAGTGAAATCAAATGGTATTTTCCCCAGGATGCTGCATGGGTGAATATGACTCACAGTTTTGTACAAAGAGGAGCACTGGCCCAGGGAATTAGTGATGTGTGGGTCAACAAAACTTCTAACCAGCCTGCTCCCAACCATGGACCTCCATTTATAGACCTGCTCCCACCCATCTGTGATGTCATGAAATGGAGCTGGGCAAGCATTTGCCTATAAATGGAGGCTGCCGGAGCCGAAAAGCTGACAGTGTAAGGTCACGGGTGGGGAGAGCAGAAGAAGAGCTCAACCCGAATCCACCCACGACTACAAGAAATATACCTTCCTACTTATTTCAATTGGTGATCCAGAATGCTTTGGCACTAACAGTGAAATAGGCTCTCCTTGTCCTAAAGTAGCTCCAATAAACACAAGCTTGGTTGAGTAGATCCATGACACAAGGCTGCCATAGAAGCCTGCAGACACAGCAGCCCCAAATAAACATTGATTCCCTCCCTAAAAAATTACCCATAACCCTCTAGTACAACCCTATGGTGATATTGAGGCTGGGCAAGTTTGGGCTACTAACTACACATTCTTTGCAGGTCGTGGGGGGGGTTGAGCCAAACGCTGCAATCTACCTACCCCACAACCTCTTCTATGCCCCGCCATTTTCGGCTCCGGCAGACCGAATTTATATTATTGCTCCTGCTCTTCCCCCTTAGAGGAGGAATTTTTATTATAGAAATACAACCATGGAGCAGCCAGACAAAATGGAATGAGCAACAAAAAAATTTATATTTTTGTTGCTGCACCAGAATACTCATACAGCAGCCCTATAACATTGGTTCATTCAGTTCCACGACTGTTGAGGGATTTACCAATGAAAGCATCATTTCATCACAGCAAGAATAAAACAAAGGTTAACAAAAGCAAGTCAAACATGGATGCAGCTGTCAAAATATCACTGTGACATTTTATTGCAGAGTTTCTCTAATGAAAAATGAATGTCCTTCCATCCCGCAGGTGGACTTTATGGCTGGAAGCCGGGCCAAGCCACAGAACTGGAAGAACAGAAAATATTTTAATTTCTCTTTTCCTAATGTGTATGTGCAAGGTTAATTACCTAGGGCTGCTTCTCATCTCATGATTCCTTAGTGCCCCCTTTCTGTTGCCAAGGTAAATACACGTGTGCGCAGTTGCACACAACACAATCTCTCCAGTGAAAAAAAATGGTCGTTCTTAGAGGGTTAAATTACAGACGAGAACCATTAACTTTAATTTGGCATTGGGAGTGACATTGCCCCTTTAATGAATACAAAGGCTCATTACAGATTGCTAAAATTGATGTTTAAATACATTTAATACCCTTCCACACAGTTTAGACTATTGCACCAGTGCTACTGCACCTGTCCAGCTTGTTCTGGTGAAACTGAAGGGCCCAGTAGAGGGAGCTCTGGAATTAACGCCTTCATCCTTGAACTGGCGGCAGTTCCACAGATTCCTTAGCAGGTTGGACCTTCAAATGCAATTGACTTCCCTCAAGGGATTTGGCTGCTGAGGCAATTATTGATGCTGCAATAATCACCGTCCCCACTAAGAACAACATGCACCCACATTGGTGCTTTGGCAAATGGGCCCCATTGGCTCTATCCTACTTAGGACTGTAACAAAGTTTGTTTTTTCTGTTCCATATTTTTGGTACCTATTGTCCTGGTAATATTCAGTTTGCATAAAACAAATATTATGTAGGTCAATGTTTTGCAGCAATGCAGCCTTTGGGGGACAATGTACCAAATTAATTAAAGGGGTGGTTCACCTTTAAATTGACTGTTAATATATTATAGAATGGCTAATTCTAAGCAACTTTTTCATTTGCCTTAATTTTTTTTAATAGTTTTTGAACTTCTTCTGGCTCTTCCCAGCTTTCAAATGAGGGTCACTGACCCCATATAAAAAAACAAATGCTCTAAAAGGCTATACGTGTATTGCTATTGCTACTTTTTATTACTCATCTTTCTATTCAGGCCCTCTCCTATTCATATTCCAGTCAAAAAAATGCATGGCTGCTGGGCTAATTTGGACCCTAGCAACCAGATTGCTGACAGTTGTCAAAAGAGCAGATTTTGGGCCATCCTCATACTGGGCCAAATTGGTCTAATCCAATGGCTGGTCCATCATCCAGAGGGGCCTGCGGAGACCCATCAAATGATGACCCCATTAATGAGCTGATGCACTCCACATCCAATGGGATTTTCAAGCCTACTGGGTTAAATATGGGATAAATAATCAGCCAGATATCTGTTGGTGGGGCCCACACATGGCTTTCTTTAGCTGGATTGAGGTTACATCTTTAACTGGACCATTGAGGGACACTGAGGGCTCATTTAGGAACAAAACTGCAAATTGCAAAGCTCCAGAATGGATGCAATACTGAGCACAAATGAACACTAATTACAGAGTCACTTACACCTATACGTGCTTTGAGCAACTTGTAGAGTGTGCTGTTCATCCTACCCTGAAGAATCTTTGAGCAATTGCATGACTGGAGGCTGAAGGACTTTTTACTAGCACAAGCCTGGGCCTTGCAGGTTGAAACCATTGATGCAACTGATTTGCATGGTACTTAATGGTTTAAGCAAAAGTAATGTGAACAAAGCATGGGGCCTCATGGAATACATCCTTGAGTATTTCGAGAACTTAGTCTAGATTTATCTAGGCCAATTGTTTCTAACATTTTCTCAGACTCCCTGACATCTTGTATGGTAGCTATAGACTGGAGACAAACTGGTGTAATGACAATATTTAAAAAGAGATACAAATTCAGTCTGGCAGTTGTAGGCCTGTAAGTCTGACATCTGCTGTTGACAAGTTATTTCAATGTTTGCTTAGGTATCACATTCAAGATTATGCCCTGGAGAATGGCATGATAAGCAGTAATCAGCAAGGCTTTATAAAGGACAGATCATGTTAGGTAAATCTGTAAGGTAAGTAAGATGCTGGACAGTGGGGGGGGCAATAGATGTGATCTATTTGGATTTTGCCAAAGCGTTTGATACTGTGCCCCACAAATGACTGCTTTCTAAACGAAGGTCTGTTGGGCTTAATGAAGTCGTTTGCACATGGATAGGAAACTGGCTACAGGATCGGGTACAAAGGGTGGTTGTTAATGGGACATTCTCTACTTGAAGTAAAAAGTGGGGTCTGTCAGGGCTGGTATTGTGTCCGCTTTTGTTTAACTTGTTCATTATTGACTTAGGGGAGGGTATCAATAATCTATAAGTGTTGGCAGATGACACAAAACTATCCAGCCCAATTAATTCCATTCAGGATGCAACACCCTTGATTTTGACAAACTGTCGAGAAAGTGTCCGTTATGAAGAAAGACTGGACAAGTTGGGGTTGTTTAGGCTGGACAAGAGATGCTTAAGAGGGATATGATAATAATCTAATGCTTTATTCACCAGTATGTCCTTCCACTGGATCCAAGAGCATCTGTTCCAGTTAGAAGAAAGGAGGTTCCATCTTGATATTTGAAAAGGGTTTTTTAGAGTGAGAGCTGTGAAGTTGCTGAATTATTTCCCTTAAATCAGTTTTACCGGCAGATACATTAGATTCAAGAAGGGGTTGGATGACTTTTTAGAAAGAGAGAAAATACAAAGTTACTGAAATTAGACAGCTTTAACTTGATGAATCAGTGTCTTTTTTTCAGCCTTATCTGCTATGTTATTCTCCAGCTAACCTGAACAACCTGATGCAAATGTGCCTGGGTGATTGTAGAAGCCTTAACACTGGTATAGCTGCCATAGGTAAAATATGAAATTGTGGGGATGAAATACTGCAGTAAATTTTTTTTTCTATAATAATAGGGCTCATTAATTCTGTACCTTGTGCCCCCAACAGCACAACCAGCAGCAGGTGCAGAGTTCAATGCACAGAAGGGAACCCTGTACTTGCGGAAGGAGCTCGGGATAAACCCTGTGTTTGCAGGAAAAATGATGCCCACTTTCTGACTGCATGCTGCCACCCCTTCCATAGCACTCACAAGTATTCCCTGCCAGTACAGCATTAGATGCCAGTGTAGAAGGCTTGTCCCCAAGCGTGCTGGGTGCCAAGTAGGGGGAACAGTAAATATTGTGGGCTAAGAAAATATCATAGTTTACTGCAGTTTTTTGTCCTTTATATGCCCTTTATTAATGAGCCCTAATATTCAAAAAATAACACTGAGTACCAGTATTGTGTGGCATTTGTTACTCAGAAGTAGACAACTGATTGATCAGAAAAATTTTGAGAGGAAATGTATATTAAGTGGAGAACTCTTCTATAGGAAACAACCGTACACAGTACAAAGACACAATCAAGGAAACTAAGGCTACAGTCTGTGCCAAAAGGGCTAACGTTCTAATCGACTCCTGCTGGGTGCACATCTATTGGCTGGTACTGATACACATATACACCAGCTATGAGCATGGAAGCACAACAAGCAACGTCTGAGCAAGAATATAAAGTTACAGGGCAGGTAGCGACGCACAGAAATGGAGTCAATTACAATACGGAGAAAAAGAATAAAAGCACTCGGTCAGACATTATTCCTATTGCGGAACCCGTTTATGTGTGTCCATGGAAAGTGGCACAAGAGATATTTGGGTTGCCTTGCTTAGCAAACATATACTGTATAACAGCACAAGCCCCAAATTTAAATTCCCTCCTTTCAGGAACACATTACTTATTGGCACAATCATTTTGAGCATGTTTAAGCAATTGTGTATTTTGCACCCAAAGGGACTGTCTAGATCTGAAACATCAGTCATGTACAGCACCCAGCAATTCATTCCTTCTGACTTGAGGAAACCCTTGACCATGATGCAGCATATAGGTTGGCATCTGCCCTAGGTCACAGCTGAATTCCAGCTCCAAAATGCAACACAAACACACACAACTGTACTCCACCTTCATGTTTATGGGGACTTCACTAGAAAAGCAACATTGCTGAATTACTAGAGAAATTCAGGCTCGGGAAGAAAGAGCATTTAGCCAGGGCTCCCGAGGGGCCCCTTGTGGGGGAAAATGGAAATACAAGTAGAATGGACAGATCTAATTGTGTCTGATTTGCAGGTATTTACAGTCTACACATGTGGAATATCACAGCTGCTTTGAACCCCACATTGCTGTAGGTTGGACATCCTAGTTTATGTTAGGTGTGTAGGCTTCCATGGACTCCCTTTTCTCCAAATCCAGCCTGGATATGTTAAACAACTGTCTTACCTGAACCCGGGACTCTGTGAGAAGTGGCTTAAGTGACCAGACATATTTGTTTAGATTCTCATCTGAGAAGCCCCTCTAGGAAGTTGCCTGGCTCATGCGCATCCTCTAATAGACGCACTCACCTGAGATTTCTGATTGGGGTGCTCCATTCAGGCTGAAGCCTTTAGCCAGGTACACCTGCTTCACCTCACTGCAGCTTTTGGTTTTACTTCCAGTGTCCCCAGCTGCCCACTGCATAAGGCACAAAAAGCCTAGATGCCACCACCAACCCCAGCAGAGCCGCTCCATTACCTTTGTGGTTGGGTTGGGGTATAAGCCCAGGTTATAGAGGAAGGAGAGTTTTGAAGAAGACACAAGGGTAAAGGAAGCCACATAAACAGTCCAAGAGTAAAGCCAATAACTTTTACAGCTTCTGCTTTGTCCCTGGGAGCAGCTGAGAGCACAGAAGAGATACAGGAGCTAGTAGCTCAGCTGAGGGTGCATTCATATGTCAGTAGGGGAACACAAAAGCCCCTGGATAAAGATGATGCAGCAAAGCTGGGGTAGGGCATGCCCAGGATATGGATCCTTCGGTATAATGTGGATACTGGGATCAGACTACAAGGAGAACAAAGCACAAAGCAGGACAATGAGCAAAGTCTGTGCTGAAACCTGAATGCCACTTGCACTGCTGTCACTTGACTAGGTGACACTTAGCGAGAGCTTGAGCCTGGGGCAGCACTGGAGTCAGGATGGAGTTGAGTCAGGCTTGATTTGGGTCAGGCTGGAGTTGGGTCAGGCTGGAGTTGAGTCAGGCTGGAGGTCTCCCCTGGCTTGGGCTCGGGGCGGCTGCTAGTCAGTGACAGCAGGACAGGGGGTGCAGGCAGATCGCTGCTCCACTAAACAAGCGGCTCATGACGGCTGGAAGCTTTGCTGCTGGGTGTTGTCCTTATTCTGCGATGCCGCGATCGGACATTTCTGGCCGGCAGGGAAAGCGACACAATGTAACTGATGACCTTGTAACATTGGGGTTAAACGATCCCTTTGTAATGGATCCGTCAGTCAATAGGCTGCTCTGTATCACACCGCGACATGCTGCAGCCCCATCCTGCGTCTCTGTGCCGCTACAAACACATGCGTCTGTCGCACTGACAGCTCAACTGCATGACACGTTACCCACACACCGAGACTCTTCCGTGTAACCCACTGGTGTCCTCCCACTGTCACCGTTATACACCGCTTATTATGTGCAACCGAGATGCTCGCCCGGCGCTGATACTCCTGCCTCCCCCGCTACTCCCGGCCACACTGACTCCAGCATGGACACAGCCAATGACAGGCTCAGACACACTCGCCGCTCTACTCACACGCTCATTGGCTGAACGGCACTCACTGAAACGGGGGGCGGGGACTTCTACGTGTGTGTCTGTGAGTGTGATTAGATTGACAGATAGAGAGAAAGAGAGAGAGATACAGTAGATAGAAAGATAGATTACCTGAGCATAGACATAGAATAGGATAGATAGACAAATAATATAGATATATAGATGATAGATAGAGTTATAATATATATATATATATATATATATATATATATACATACAGTAGATAGATAGATTACCTGAGCATAGATATAAAATAGATATATAGATAGGCAGACAGACAGATAGATAGACAGAAAAACAGATAGATAGATAGATAGATAGATAGATAGATAGATAGATAGATAGATAGATCGATCAATAGATAGATAGATAATAGATTGACAGATAGATAGATAGATAGATAGATAGATAGATAGACAGACAGACAGATCAATAGATAATAGATAGATGATAGATAGATAGATAGATAGATAGATAGACAGACAGACAGACAGACAGATCGATCGATCGATAGATAATAGATAGATAGCTAGACAGACAGACAGATCAATAGATAATAGATAGATAGATAACAGATAGATAGATAGATAGATAGATAGACAGACAGACAGACAGACAGACAGACAGATAGATAGATAGACAGATAGATGATAGATAGATAATAGATAGATAGATCGATAGATAATAGATAGATAATAGATAGATAGATAATAGATAGATAGATAATAGATCAATAAATAGATCGATAGATAGATAGATAGACAGACAGACAGACAGACAGATAACTTCTTACTTGTCCTGCATATTCAGATTTGGAGTCCCACACAATTATACTCTGCTTCTTTACTTATTATTGCCCCCTCCCATTTTTCATGTTATTCTTTCTTCTCTAGCCCACCCTCTTTCATCTGACCATAAACCCGTCCAGACTTAAATATTTTATGCCTGTATGTAACATCATTTCAGATTGAGCTACTATAGTCATATACTGAGTGAGCATAACTTCCCTTTCCAGTATATACAGTATTCAGTCTTGTGCATTATATACTGCGGATGAGAATTGCTGGTGACACACAGTATATCTATCAGGAGCAACAGGTTGGGACTAGAACTATCTAGCACTGCTGGAAGGCCTTCACTGGCTTATACATGTTCTGAAAATAAAGTGATTCCTCGTATGTACATTGTTTCTGTAAGGAGTTTTTTTTTCCTGTTCTTATCTCGTTTAACATAATGAATTATTATGACACAAGAAAACAGTTAAGTGCTTAAAGGAATTGTTCAGAACAAATTTAAAACCATGTAATTAGATAGCGTGTATAAAATAAAAAATGTTTCTAATATAGTTAGCCAAAAATGTAATGAATAAAGTCTTGAGTGACTGGATTTCTAAAGCTGGCCATAGATGCAAAGATCCGATCGTTTCAATCCTCGAACGATCGGACTTCGCCATCTCCCGACCTGCAATCATACGAAAGTTTATGTCCGACAAAGCTGGTGACAGTCTCCCTCTGAAAATCGCCGGATCGGCAATACATGCAGAGATATTATTGGCACCGACAGAAATCTTTCAACTTGTCTGATCAACCAAACGATCGATCTCCATGGGACGAAAAATGTCGGGACTCCACACACCTCCCGAAAATCGTACGAAACAAGGATTTTTACGATCGGATCTTTGCGTCTATGGCCAGCTTAACAGAACAGAACACTACTTGCTGCTTTTCAGCTCTCTGTTTGCTTTTGAATCTGAGCTGAATGCTGTTCATGTGACCCCCCTTCAGAGTTAGAGAGCTGAAAAGCAGAAAGTAGTGTTCTGGATGTTTTATTAGACATCCAGTCACTCCAACATAAATGGTTTGCCTAACTAACTATATTAGAAACATTTTTTATTTTGCACAGCCTTTACTCAGTTTTTATTTTTACACTGAACTGTTCCTTTAAGAGTGTTTTCTGCTCAAATTGAAATTCCTACTTAAACCATTTCTCAGAGTTCAGATGCCAACTCTATGAGGCCCCTCTTGTGTGCAAATAATGGCCAGTTACTTTCCTTGGCAGGAGAAACGTCATGCTCATCCAACACAATTGTTTCTTTAAATGAAAGATATGTGTTAAAAATGAGAATGTACCAGTGCATTTTACTTTTTAAATATACAATATAAAAGAGCTTTAAAAAGTGATGTTTCTGTAAAGGTGGCCATACACGGGCCGATAAAAGCTGCCGACAGACTGTGTCGGCAGCTTATTGGCCCGTGTATGGGGGCCCCCGACGAGCTTCCCCGCTCGAGATCTGGCCGAAAGTCGGGCAGATCTCGATCGGATGGGTTTAAAAACCCCGTTGGATCGCGGCCGCATCTGTTCGTTGATGCGGTCCCGCAATCTGACCGCCCATTTGCGAATGCTAGGATCCGATCGTTGGGCCCTAGGGCCCACGATCAGATCTGCCCGATATTGCCCACCTCAAGGTGGGCATATCGGAGGGAGATCCGCTCGTTTGGCGACATCGCCAAATGAGCGGATCTATCAATGTATGGCCACCTTTACTTTATTGAAAATTTCTGCAGAAACCCTTCTAGTCCCACCCATCGGTTCCACTTCCTGCTGCCTCCTTTCCCAGGTTGTGCAGGGGAGCTGGCGGGACCCAGTACACTGCACTGTAGGACAGGAACCAATCAGCAGCTAGGATGACCTGATCGGGAACTAAAGCCTGTCTTTTCTTGTGTGAATGCAGGGCTGTGATTGGTTGTTGCCTCCCCTCTCACCTTATCGGCAAGTGTCTCCTTATTCCTCACCTTTGCCCCTATGCCACTGACTGGCAAGTGTGTTCTTACAACAGTCTAACCCTTTATTTGAAAGGGTTGGTAGTCACCAGGCTGCACCTGCTAAAACTTCACCAAATGTGAAGGTCTCTGTGCTACTAAACTGATTGCTGAGCCTTCTGCTCCTTTTTGCAGCACAGAGAGCTGCTGCAATTTCTAAAATTGCTTCCATTTTTTTTGCACTTTTTGTCCTGCTATGAACTTAATAAATGATCCCTACTGTCTTTTTTTTTTTTTTTAAAAAACATATTTTTATTGGGTTTTAATCCCAATGAAAAGCAAAGAAGAAACATATCAAGGAAATAAAAAATACAAAAAAAACAAAAAACACAATTGAATGATAACATAATATAACAAAATAAAGAGCGAACCAAAATGTTACAATATATAACATATAACAGAAGGGACTTCATGCATCCGTTATGTTTCATTGACTAGGCACATCCATATGATTGGAACACTACATTTCATACTTGAGAATGAATTGGTATGGTTAAGGTTAGCAAAATGTTGTATACTGCTGCACTTCCCAATTGTTGGGGATACCTACTGTCTTCTAATCATACAGGAATATACTATGTACATTTAAAGCTGGTCATAGATGCAAAGATAAAGGCGTACACATATTTTCTGACCGTATGTGGAATGTCCCGTCCTATTTTGTACCACAAATTGGTCGTTTAGTCGATCTGCTACCGATCATATCTCCGCATGTGATGATATCAATCTGTGGACCCTGAGTTCAGCCTGGTGCTACCTCAAGGAGTTTGAATGTTCTTCCCACACTCCAAAAACATACAAGTCGTCGGCTTCTGATTACATTGACCCTAATGCAACAGGGACCTTAGACTATAAGATAATATATGACTGCTAAATAATCTCTGCATAAATGTATTGGGGCTACGGAGATAATAATATTTATGTGTAATAATAATAAGCTTTGTGGTTGTTCTTGCGGATAAGTCCGTCACTTTATGGACATTATCTTTAGAGAATGAGAGATGCCAAGCACATGTAACATTTCCTGCCTCTCATTTATAAGCTACCACAGTAGGTGTGTATATGATATTCTAGATTTATTTGTTGCCCAATGTATTACTGTTGCTCGCTTCATGCGGGATAGATGAGTTCAGCTTCCTTGAAAAGGAAAAGCCCAAACTAGCTCTACTTGATTCCAAACTAGCTCTACTTGATTCCAAACTAGCTCTACTTGATTCCAAACTAGCTCTACTTGAGTAACCTCTACTCTACCCCTAAGACTCATGTCTACAAATAAACCCACCATTGAGCTCTGACTCCAAATGGGGATTGCCTACATGTCCATCATCTGCCCAACTAGAAGATAAGCAATTATTTTGGCTGCTTGATATTTGCCTGTCTGCCCCAGCACACCTGCCATTTTCTGTCTTCAGCCAGACTATAATTCCTTTCAGTGAAGAATGTTCTGTCGGCCTTTGGCACAAACTGGGCTATTTTCTCTTTGCCTTCATTCTAACCTTAGATACCTTTCTGTCTCGCTCTCACTGGGTCTCCTTGTAATCTGGGAGATATTTCTATTCCAGGCTTGAGTTCTATCCAGTACAAAGAGAGAACTAACTCCTCAGATGTTTGTACTTATTGATTCCATTGCACAGTTTATCATAAAGACACAGTATACTTGGTACTGACTTTTTCTCTGCTCACGTGGAAAACAACAATTCAGGACGAGTATCACAATTATTTTCCATTACTTAAAGGGCATGTAAAGGCAAAAAGATATATAATCTCCAATACACTTTAATTAAAAAATGTGTACCGTTTTTTTAAGAAACCCGACTGTATGCAGTGAAATTCTCCCTTCATTTACTGCTGTGGATAGGAATTGTCAGACGGTCCCTAACTGCTGAGCAGGGAAACAATCATACTTATGAACAGCAGGGGAAGCCCCCCCATACTTCCCAGCCATGCAGAAATCAAGCAGCTTTGTTTATGATGATCCCTAAGCAGCCCAGACCACACTGAGCATGTGCACAGCCTTGGTCTTGCAAAGATGTTTAACAAAGTTACAAGATGGTGACCCCCTGTAGCCAACTTTGAAAGCATAAATTATTTGTTTGATTAGGCTTGTGGTGCAGTAAGTTCATGTTTATATTTAGTATACAAAATACAGCATTTCTAGCCTTATTCTATTTTAGACTTTACATGCCCTTTAAAGGGGTGCTTCACCTTTAAGTTAACTTTTAGAATGTTATAGAATGGCCAATTTTATGCAACTTTTCAGTGGGTCTTTACTGTTTATATTTTATAGTTTTTTTTATTTATTTGCTTTTTTCCTCTGACTCTTTAAAGCTTTCAAATGGGGATCAGTAACCCCATCTAAAAGCAAATGCTCTTTAAGGAATACAAATACTGCAACTGCATTTTTCCAGTTTTAAATGAGCTTTTAGTTTACTGTCCCGTGGAGGCAACTGCCCGCACAGCAACATATTAATTCAGATTGAAAAAAGACACAGGTCCATCAAGTTCAAACTTTTAAGTCTATATACTGTATAAATCCTGCGTAACTGCTGGTTGATCCAGAGTTGATCCAGAGGAAGGCAAAAAATCCATTTGAAGCCTCTCCAATTTGACTTAAAGGAGGAAAAATGATCAGCCAACCCCTTCTTAAAGCTATCTAATGTATCAGCCTGTACAACTGATTCAGGGAGAGAATTCCACATCTTCACAGCTCTCACTGTAAAAAACCCCTTCTGAATATTTAACCGGAACCTCTTTTCTTCTAATTAGAATAGATGACCTCACGTCAGCTGGAAAGACCTACTGGTAAATAAAGCATTGGAGAGGTTATTATATGATCCCCTTATATATTTATACATACTGGAACCAGGGTGAGAATTTTGTAATTACAACTTGTGGTCCTCCCTGTCCTTAACTGTACCCCCAACCAAATCTCCTCCCCCATTTTCCCTTTACCATGCCCCCTATCTCATCTAACCTAACTTCCACGGAATCCCATACTGCACCGTCCCCCACACCTAGTTTAAAATCTCCTACATCTCTACATATTTACATTAAATCGTGTTGGAAAAAGACCAAAATCCATCAAGTTCAACCCCTCCGAATGAAACTCAGCATCCATACACACTGACCCCTCCATACACTCACATAAACTATATATTCTAACTAGATATTTTAGTATCACAATAGGCTTGGATATTATGTCTGTCCAAGAAATCATGCAAACTCCTCTTAAAGGCATTAAGTGAATCAGCCATCACAACATCACCCGGCAGTGCATTCCACAACCTCCGTCCTCACTGTGAAGAACCCCCTACGTTGCTTCAAATGAAAGTTCTTTTCTTCTAGTCTAAAGGGGTGGCCTCTGGTACAGTGATCCACTTTATGGGTAAAAAGGTCCCCTGCCATTTGTCTATAATGTCCTCTAATGTACTTGTAAAGTGTAATCATGTCCCCTCGCAAGAGCCTTTTTTCCCAGAGAAAACAACCCCAACCTTGACAGTCTACCCTCATAATTTAAGTCTTCCGTCCCTCTAACCAATTTAGTTGCACTTAGTCTCTGCACTCTCTCCAGCTCATTTATATCCCTCTTAAGGACTGGAGTCCAAAACTGCACTGCATACTCCAGATGAGGCCTCACCAGGGACCTATAAAGAGGCATAATTATGTTTTCATTCATTTATACAATCACTCTGCAAAGTGGCAGCATCCTGCATAGAATGAATAGTTCTGCACAATTTAGTATCATCAGCAAGTTGAAAAGCAAGGGACCTAGTACAGAGCCCTGCGGTACTCCACGAACAACACTGGTCCAATCAGAAAATGTTCCATTTACCACCACTCTTTGTAGTCTATCTTTTAGCCAGTTCTCTATCCAGGTACAAATACTATGTTCCAAGCGAATATTCCCCTAAGCTCCCATTGTAATGTTGCTCATGGCACAGTTTTGGATCAGCTAGGGATCCCCATACACATTTTTATGGTGTCATTGGACAGCTTGCATTTTCCTTTGGGTCAATAGAATTTTGCTGATATATATTCACTTATGTTATCTCAAAGCACAAAAACATCTCCAGAATTTTCACACTGTCTGGTTAACTGCTCTTGAGGAATTCCTTCACGTAGGTGGGGAGATTTGAAAGACGAGAAATAACTAGATAGGGTTGGATTGTATTATTATCTGTTAAGAGAAAACTACTTCTGAAGGCTATGCACATAGCTAGGCATAAACATTTAAGGATGTAGAATCAAAAATATTGTAGCCACTGTATATATAGGAAGATATATAATTGCAGATGATGTTGTGCCCCCCCTAAAGTATAATATTAGGATTTTATATGTTAAAGGAGAACTAATAAACGGCTGTGGTTGCCTTGGGCTGGTGCAGAAGCGCAAAACATAATGTACAACATTTCTAGCTACTTCTTTTACTTCTTTAGTTACGCTTTAGTTCTCCTTTAACATTTTGTATGACATAGAGAGTGAAATTCTGAGAGAAGTTGCAATTGGTATCTGTTTTGTATTAATTAATTAATTGATAAAAGCCTGTAGCCTTTCGCAGTATTTGTTTTTAATTGGGGTCAGTGACTCCCTTTTGAAAGTTGGAAAGGGTCAGAAGAAAAAAGCAAATAATTATAAAAAATGATGAATGAATTATGACGAATTATGAAAAGTTGCTTAGAACTGTCCATTTTACAACATATTAAAATTTTGCTTAAACCCCTTTAATAAGGATTCGATATATCTTAATTAGGATCAGGTACAAGCTAATGTTTATTTTTACAGGTAAGAGAAACTCATTTAAAAAATATTGAATTATTTGATTAAAATGGAGTCTCTTTCCGTAACTCGGATCTTTCTGGATAACGGATCCAACACCTTTACTCTCTGTAGCAGTTAGTTGCTCGCCTTGACCACTCCTTGCTCCCCAACTCTGAGAAATCTCCTTTATTATGTCAGGACAGGTTTTAAACCCTGGTCTGTGTGATAATCAGCCAGTGCACTTCTCTGTTGTGCCGTTATAAAGTATTGGATTTCACTTCTGATAATCCAGATAAGCATTAGCTACCTTCTCGGTCTCCACCATCAATCTGTTTAGGCCAGGTGCCAGTAATCCTAATCATGTCACTTCTTCCCCCCATTGCTGGATTATTGAGCCATTCCAATACCTGAGTGTGAGTTACTGTCCCAGCCTTAAACTTACAGTATGTCCTGGATTGACCGTTGATCTGTTCTATGGATATGTTGTTATTTGGACTTGCTCCTCCACTTGCAAAGTATACCATAGCTACTGCTTCACTTTATTCAGTTTATTTATTAAACCATCCTGTTTACATCTAATGCCTCCAGTTATCCTCGAATGGCTACATGGCCACAGACGTACAGATTTAACTTCCTATCGGATGAACAATCATTCTGTGCCATCTCCCGACCTGCCATTAACCATTTAGATCAAATAAAGTAGTAAAAGAACAGATCAGACAATGTTCTGCTCCTGACAACAATCGTACAAAAGTTATGTCTGACAAAAGCTGATGACAGTCTCCCACTGAAATCATCAGATAGGCAATACACACAGAGATATTTTCAATAGCCAACAGAAATTTTCTAACCTGTCCGATCGTCTGAAGTCCGATCGTGCCATGGCACGAAAAATATCGAGACACCACACACTGTCCGAAAATTGGACGAATCGAAGCTTCATACAATCAAATCTTTGCGTCTATGGCCACCTTTACATGTATTGTAGTTACTCATAGTTTCTTACCAGCCAGTTCTACCCCTGTGCTATTTCCTGGCAGCTTATCCAAAGGCAAATGCTAATAGAAGATTGCACCAAATGTAATATATTGGATCTATTTCTCTCTTTTTTTAGGTTTATTTAGGTAAATAAACCTAATACAAGGAAAAGAGCTAAAGGTCACTATCCAAAATTATTTTTTCTTAAAAATAACCCCCCTAAGGTTTTGTCTAAAAATGGTATAAACTGTTAAGAGTTAACAGGCCTCCTTGTGGGGTCCTGCAGTTAGTCAAATGATCAGCTAGATTATACGGGATTTCTCCACACATCTTCAATTTCTCTTTCCTACTTTGTTATGGAATCAGAACTATTAATATTTGTACTATAATTGATCTATAAGAGAATTTATTACAACCTGTTGGCACTCTAGCACTTAATATTGGTGTTTTAATTGATTTTTAATAATCCAATATTCACTAATACCTAATGAACTGTTTATGAATTACAAATTATAAAGCATATTTAGCAATTAATTGAAAATCTACTTGAATTTTAGCTTTACTCTATTTAAGCACTAAATCACTTTATAAACATTAAATCATTTTTAATAACCTCAATTGAGGTTAATCTATTCATTTATGTAAATCAAGCACTTGCACTTTGTGGGAGTATTTATTAAGTGGGTAACTAATATATACAGAGCTGCGGGATTAAAGGGTCCAGTCCAATACCGAAACATATAGGGATAAACATTTACTTTGGGTGGTTTTCCTGATTGAAAGGGGATACTTTCTATCTTTTCCCTTGTATAAAACCTTAAATACTGACAGAAGTCAGATCTCCTTTTTCAATCAATTCTATATAACTGACGACAGATCATTTCCTTTTAATTGTAAATAAACCTAATGTTATCAAAGTGCTTTGCAGTCCCTTTTCGTATAGTACTACTACTACTACTAGTAGTAGTAGTAGTAGTAGTAGTAGTAGTAGGAGGAGGAGGAGGATACACCAAGAGACAGACCAAGGATTGCCAAGGGGCATTATTGGACTAAGGTGATAGCAATGATGCATTTGTATAAAAGGGAAAAATGTTGCAATGGATATTCCAGCTTAGTTGTTTATATAATGCACGGAAAGCACAGTCATAGTAGGAAATCTTTTCCCAGAGGGCAAAATACCTTCAATAGACACTAATATAATGTTAATATAACAACAAGCCATAGAACAAGACATTCAGAGCAGAAACCTTTTTCAATCAATTTGGATGATTCATGATACCTAAATCCTGCTGCTTAGTAAGTCATTGCTGCTTGGCTGACTTGGTGCAGAGCATTTAGGTTTAGGGCATATTCTTGCTGGTGTTTTTTACACAGAGAAGAAGCCCCAAACCTGCCGTTTGTTGCAGTGGGTCAATGGTCATTGATCTTGTGGTTGGAATCTGATAGAAAAATCAGTTCATGTGTGGTCAGCTGACCTTTTGGTTTTGTGTATTAGATTTCTCTGTATTTAGGGCTCAAAAACAGGGACCCTTGTGGATCTATAATGTTCAACCCGCCCTCCTTGAAAACACAAAACAAACAAGTAGTTCACTGAAATGGGAGAAATGCTAATACTTTTTCAATAGGAAGAGAAAGCATCATCCAAGGTGTAAGCAGGCATTTGCCTGTGTTTTATTTATAGCAGGGTTTCCCACAAATAAAGGAAAATTTAAGTTTTAAACAAACTAACCAACGTTCATTATTCTGATACCAGAGCAGACTGGTCCAACTAAGAAACCGGCTCTTTGTATCTTGCCTTAATCATAACCTGAACAGAGATCCCACTTACAGCCCCAACCTTTTTCCCCAGGTGATAACTCATTAATATAAATATCTCTACTGCCTTCTTCAGCCTGAGTGAACACAACCCCTGTTATTCTCCACCTCTTTTGTCTCACTGAGCATTCTGGGAGAAACATACTGTATACTACCATCTAGGGTTTTAGTATGTATTATTAGGCAAGTCCCAAAAGTCTCAGAATTAGGGGAAACAAATATAATCAAATATCTATCATCACCAAATTGTATGGAAATTTATATAAAACAAGCTTGTTGTCAAAGTATATAAAAGTGAACTTTATAAGCAGGTATCCAGTTAGCTGTCCTCTATTGAGCTGGTTTAACAGCTGTTACACTGTAGTCCACTGGACCATGGCCAAGTCTTAACTGGGTTATCTGCAAGGAGGCAATGATTATATTCTGTGCTATAATGCTCCTAGGGAGGAAATTACTGGCCTGTACAGGAGCAGTCTGGAAGTCATGGTCTGAGGATGTGAAAATCCACTGGAGGTTATGCTCTTGAGTCATTGGAAGCAGCAATCAGCTGGTAAGCTATTAAACACCAGATGGTGTGTTTATCAACATGTGAAGCAGAATATATTGCGCTTTATGAAACTGTCAAAGATGGGAAGCAGCTATCTGTGTGAATGTGATATTGGCAAGCCTTATTGCATACATCCAGCAACACGGAGAGACCTGCTGCCATTCTGCACTCACACTGCAAGAACATTTCATTCAACATGATACAACGTTATACAAATGCCACTCATCCCAGGTATCTATTTATGTCGAATAAACTAAAACAAGAACATTTTTAGCTGATCTGAGAAGCAGTTGAACAAACAAGTCATACCATGTAGAAAAACAACATAAAAAATCAGCTTGTATTAATTTTTAATGGCAAAAAGGCCAACAGTTTCCCAAGCATTAAGATATTCAATCTCAATCCCCAAAATTGCTTTGCCCTTTATATGATATGTACATGATCGCTTTATTTGGCAAAAGGGGCCTGGTATTTATACAGCAAATAAATGATTATTCAACATTCATAACTGGGAGAACATTTCTACTCATGAGATATTTAATAGATGTTGCTTGAATTTTCTCAAGCGTGAAATGCCCTTGAAAAAGTACTTCCATAGGCTTTAATGGTAAATCAGCGCAAGAAGTCTCAACTACGCTAGTGATGGAAAGAGTTTAATACAAACATTCGTCGGTTTGGATAGATCCACACTGAAAGATAATCCCCCCCCCCACCCTGATCAGGGAATCAGGGAAATTCCTTATGCATTAGTTATAGGTGGAACCACCAAAACATTGTAAAATGTGGAAAAATTCAGGGGATGTAAAAATTAAAGAACTAATTAAAAACTACGTGCAAATTTCATTGCAAAACAGGCACAATTTCACTGAGGGCCATCTGGTGTAATTTCCAGTGTTTGGCATATCTGATCTTTTAGGAGCAAGTGTGTTGTGTCTATAAACACTGGATGTGAAGGCTTCCCCTGCATCAATAGGTGCAACAGTGCTCGATTTAGAAAGAAGAAAGGAAGAAATGAGGGGCACAGAGTGTAACTATACAGAGGAACAAGGGGCACATGTTGACGCAAGTACCTTGAATACTACAGGGGGGTTTAACAGGCAACTCACCACAGAGAAAAGGCGTGCACCTGCGCTTGTGGATGGAAATGAGCCCTATAGTTTCCCATTACGTGGAGATAAATAGGGATCAATTGACACTCATGACTTTTTATACACCTACAAGGTGCAAAGCCTTTCTATTTAAAACAAGGCTGTTGTAGCCAAGAAATATGTATTTGTACATTCTGGACAAAGAGATATTAGGGCTTGTTTACATAGTGCTAAGTGCTAAACATGGTCAACATGTGGATCAGCAAAAAAGAATAGATAAGGAGATCCTGGGGTGTCATGGGAAGCACATGTCTTAAGTTCTAAAGTGTGGCAGTGGCCTTGAGTTGGTACAGGATATCAAAATAACATGTACCATGTTTTCCCAAATTATGTTTTAAGCTTTAGTGAAAACCAGTGACCACCAGATTGAAGCAATACTCCGTTACATGGAAAGACTCGCTGTGCATCGTACAGAATCTGTTTTTTAACCGGCAGATCTGTTTTTTTGGGGGTGTCCCTATTGTAGGATCAGTTTGTAGATCTCCAGATGAGTGGCCTAGAACAAGTATACCACCAGCTTAACATAAAATAGCCTGTGCCATTTTTATATTGTTTTGGTGAGACTATAATGTAAGCACACTTTGTAATTGCTACTTCTGAAACTGGATTCATTCATTTTAATGTGTGACTGTGTGTCTGTACTTTCCTGAAACAGAACATTGCAGAGGGCTTCATTTCACTTGCCGAAATAGCCAGATGCCCGACCCTGATGTTAGTACTTATTATCCTTATAAATATATCATTCATTTAGAAATGGACCATATCTATGATTCAGTATGGGTTTTGCCCAAACCTAATCTTTAGGGGCCTATTTATTATCATTTTAAGCCTAGAAGGTTTAATGATAACAAATACTGAAGCGTTGCAGGGCCTCCTTACAGGGACAACATATTCTCCTTTACCTTCAATTTATTTTGCTAACAATACATACTACAATATCATAGCATTGGTGTGTTTGCCAAACTGACTTTCAGATGATCAGATACATACAGAGCTCTGTGCAGGTGCTGTGCTACTGAGGGATGTGAAACTGCTTTATATAAAATATTGAAGCCGGTTTTAACTTTCATTTGATTTAAAAGTTTCATTTGCATTCTTGTTTCCTGTATAAGAAATACATGTTGAGGAGATTTATTTGTACACGCTATGAGAAAATGTACACATTGACAAATATCTGATCTTCTCTATTGACATCAAGGATGAACAGATATACCCCAATAGCCCACATAGGCATAACTAAAGGCACAAGACCCCCATGTGCTCATTTTATGCAGGACCCCTCTTTAAAGGGATTTTGCCATGGTTCTTATGGTATAGTTTTTATTTCTATATTACACTGTTTACATTACAAATAATTCACTCTACTATATAACATTGTATTCCTGAACCAACAAGTATTTTTTAGCTGTAATATTGCTGTGTAGGCAGCCATCTTAGGTCATTGTGCTTGATCCTGCGCTTTCAGAAAGATCCAGCACTTCACAATGGAACTGCTCTCAGACAGGCTATTGTTTCTCCTACTCAATGTAACTGAAGTAGTTGTTATCTGGTGTCAGGGAGCTGTTATCTTGTTACATTCCCATTGTTTGGCAGGTGGGCTGCCTAAAGCTGGCCATCGATGCATAGATCCGATCGTACGAATCGAGGATTCGTACGATTTTCGGACCCTGTGTGGAGAGTCTCGACATTGTTCGTCCGCTTGGTTGATCAGACAGGTTAAAAGATTTCTGTCGGCTGATGATTATATCTCTGCATGTATTGCCAATCATACGATTTTCAGTGGGAGACTGTCACCAGCTTTGTCGGACATAACTTTCGTACGATTGCTGTCAGGGGCAGAACATCGGCTGATCTGTTCTCTTCTGCTTTATTTGATCTGAATGGTTAGTGGCAGGTCAGGAGATTGGGAAGTCCGATCGTTCGAGGATTCGAACGATCGGATCTTTGCATCTATGGCCAGATTTAGGGTGTGGGGTGGGGGTTGACATTAATCCAATTTGCAGTTGAGCAGTAAGGGTGGTGGCAGACATGGCTACTGGGGGAGATTAGTCGCCCAGCGACAAAGCGCCTCTTCTTTGGGTGACGAATCTCCCCTAAATGCCTTCCCACTAGCTTGAATGTAAATCGCCGGCGGGATGACACTCAGAACGCTTTGGCTTTCTTAAATCGCCCGAACTTCAGAAAATTAAGTGTTTCGAGTGCCATCACGCTGGCAATTTATATTCTAGCTAGCGGGAAGGCATGAGGGGAGATTAGTCGTCGAAAAAGAGGCATTTTGTTGCTGTGTGCCTAGTCCCTCCCAGTAGCCAAGTCTGCCACCACCCTTAAAAGTAACTGAAGTTTATCAGATTACAAGTCACATGACTGAAGGCCCCTGGGAAACTAACAACATGTCTAGCCTCAAGTCAGATTTCTAAATTAAAAATAAAAAAATCTGTTTGCTCTCATGAAAACTGCAGGATTTTGCTGGAGCAGCACTATTTAATGATTTTTTTAACTGAGGTTTTGAAAAAAATGTTTTTCCGTCACATAATCCCGTTAACCTCACCTGTGTTCTTGTAACTCCAGTTTTTATAGTGCTTCTCCTCCTATGCAGCTCCAAATCTCTCTGTCTTTGTAACATTGCAAAATAACTGTGTAATGCAGATTCTTTCTATAATTTGGAGAAAGACCTATTTCATTGGTTTTGTGCCCATGCAAGGGTGTAAGCATGGTCACTGGTACTTCTAATGACTACAACAAAGCAAACGGAATCATGATCCCCAGCATCTAGCTGTACAGGATATTGAATTCTGGACCTGTTGTGTTGCTGTTTCTTCACCTTAAAGGAGTAAATACTTCAAAGGACAGGAGTAGCTATTTCTCCCACAGAGTAAGGCCTATATGTCTCGTGAATACACCACTGCTTGAGTTTGTCAACACTGTATTCATGAGGGGCAGTGGAGGCACATTAGTGCTGCACCCTAACTTGTGCATTATTCACACACTCAAGTTTTCAGCCTGCCCTATGACAGTGCCTGATGGTCCTGTGCTTTATCCCACCAAAAATCTTATCACTGGTATTCAGACATGGACGTGCTCAAACCAGAACATTTGCAGGGATCCTCAGAAGAGAATTTGATATTAGGCCATAGATTAAGTGAAGGGTTACAACTAGGTCTCTCCTTCTTTAAGGAATTAAGGTCCAGAAGCAATCCATGATTTCACTGAGGCTTTTTGAGCTTCATATGCAACTTCCAGAAGGAACCTCAAGTTCAGGTCAAAGCAAAAGCTGAAGGAGATTAGAAGTTTCAGGATAGTACCAATGCACCAGAACAAGCTATGCAGATTTAGAAACTCTTGAACGGACTTCAGCCCCTGGATCCAATCACTACAGTGCTGATATTTTGTTTTCAAGGGAAACATCCTCAGGTTTCAAGGACTTGGTAGACTTGAGAGGACAGGGATAACCAATACCAACTGTATTGCAAGGAAGAACATTATTCATCTAAGATGACACTTCTTGAGCGTGGCTGAAAGAGATACAAACCTAGGCTATCAATCTATAGATTCTGGCAAATTCCAGAGGGGCTGCTGTGAGATGTCATAGATAGTGACTATTTATTAAGTCTGTATAGGGCTGTTTGGGCCTCTGTGCACTAGAAATGCCAGACACTGTTTTGATACTCAGTACTGACCTGGAGTGCATCGAGAACAGGTTAAACCGTGAGGAAGGGCAGTGGCTGGTGGGGGGCACATCCTAAAGGCCATTTAGTTTGAGATTTGATAGTAAATCTACATTCTCATATATTTCTGGAACTCTAGAAATGTGCCCTGTAAGACCATATTTTCCATCTCTTTGTTTTGAGAACACGTGGGGGGGGTCTGACCAAACATTGGTACCCATATAGGTGCCCCCCTTAAGTCAAAAACCTCAAGTTGCCTATATATGCTGAATAATTAATTGTGATATTTATACATGTCTTCATACCCTGAATAAGTTCAGACATTTTTCAGCAATAAGTAAATATTAAAGAGGTTTGTAGTAATTCAGTGTTTGGATGAATTTGGTCACATTAGCAGTAATCTAGATGATAAATATACAGAAGTACTCATATATAAATATATCTATGAATATATTTTTGGGGGGCAGTTGTAGATCATTTATTGTATTGTTTTGTAACAGCTCAATGATTCAAAGAAGTGAAGACTGCGCTTAGTCCAAAGCGATAGGAACAAGAGCTGCACCAAAGTTCAGTTTGTGGATCCACTCGTCCACATATGATTCGATAAAAAAAAAGAAAGAAACAAAAGGTGCGCTTGGATATACCTATAGAGAGAGGGGAGACAAGGCCTATATAGTGTAGTACCCTCTATGCACTCAAGAAAATATTGGACGATTGGTTCTACTCACATATAAAGAGATGTAATTTCGCGAAAAGAATACCGATCGCGTCTGCCAGCAGTCAGAGGTCGGTTTGCGGCTGATGTATCTGGTCAGTCTTGTGCCTATTGGATGGGAGTGCCAAATAGTGTGGTAACGCTAATTAAAGTAAAACTGTCGAGCAGTATTGCGCTTACCTCAGTTACAGATTTAAAGGCGCTGATTCGATCGTGTTCCGTTCCTCCACTTCTAAATCGTCTGAGCGGCACTTGTACGGATCTTTGCCGGGTCGCGGCCAGGGCCGCTCCGGCCATGAGGCAAGGTGAGAATCTTGCCTCAGGCGGCACGGAGCGGCCAGTTACCAGGGGCGGCAAAAAGCCGCCTCTGGTAACTTTAAGAGCCGAATTTCCGTTTTTTAAAACGGAAGTTCGGCTCTTCTAGCGCAGCGAGCGCAATAGCGCTCACTGCTCTAGCGATGCGGCCCCTCCTCCACCCGCTCCGACGCTGTTAGTTAGAAGAGCGGAGCAGGAGGAGGGGCGGCATTGGGGCTGCTGCCTCAGGCAGCAGCAGCCCCTGAAACGTGCCTGGTCGCGGCCAGATGTCCTTGCGTTGGGAGGGATACAATCTCCTCCTGCTGGTGTAGATCCGATGTCCACAAATGTTAGTACCAAGCTGTCTACTTGATGTTTCAGGACATCTGGCCGCGACCCGGCAAAGATCCGTACAAGTGCCGCTCAGCCGATTTAGAAGTGGAGGAACGGAACACGATCGAATCAGCGCCTTTAAATCTGTAACTGAGGTAAGCGCAATACTGCTCGACAGTTTTACTTTAATTAGCGTTACCACACTATTTGGCACTCCCATCCAATAGGCACAAGACTGACCAGATACATCAGCCGCAAACCGACCTCTGACTGCTGGCAGACGCGATCGGTATTCTTTTCGCGAAATTACATCTCTTTATATGTGAGTAGAACCAATCGTCCAATATTTTCTCGAGTGCATAGAGGGTACTACACTATATAGGCCTTGTCTCCCCTCTCTCTATAGGTATATCCAAGCGCACCTTTTGTTTCTTTCTTTTTTTGTAACAGCTCAGTCTAACCAGTGTGGAGGGAAGGAGCACAGGGAGCAAAATGTCTTACATTATTGTGTATTTGTGGAAGTGGGATGTCAGTACGCTGATGGACCTACAGTCTAAGAGATATATTGGTGCTCTCCCATCCAGGTGGAGGTTCCAGAAAAAGCCCTGCTGATGATTGGGAGATATTTGAGAAGTCTGGCATCCACAGACAGAGACAGGCACAGAGCCTGGGAATGTTCCCTGGAAAAGTGTCCTAGTGGAGCTGGAAATAGTAAAACAGAGAGACACAGCAAACAGGAATGCATCAAGGTAGGGCAGGAATATCATGTTATACCAAGGACCAGAATTTAAAAGCACTCGAAGAATGCTCCCTGTCTCCCGCAAATGGTTCCAGGAGGAGAAAGAGTGGTGACACTCAATTCCTAAGGGAGACTGTATTGTGACATACTGTATAATAATATTTAGAAGCATATATACCTCTGTAAAGCATTATGTACAGAGCAAAGCCAACACATCTTAAGTGATATATTTGCAATCACTCTTATGGAGGTTTTTCCGCTATAAAGAGTTCACAATACTTCTTGAAAAGATCCTGAGCAGGAAGGTCATGGCTTTGACCCACGTGCAGGTCAACAAATTGCCAACCCAGTTGGCAAATCTGCAGGCAATATTAGCCAGTGTATGACCAGCTTTTGATCAGGCTTATGAGAGGGTTCACACATGGCTTTGACTGACAAAAGTACTTTGAGAAGACATAAGAAGAAACTGGGCAGGGAAACAAGGCAAAGACTACTATAGGTGATAGTAATAAGCGGGAAAATGTGTTCTGTCGGTTAGTATGACTTTAATAATACTCTCAAAAAGGAGACATCCGTGCACTCTAGGAAATCCACAGGGACACTTTATTTTGATTCAATTAAAAAAATGAACAGCTACAATGGCCCTATACATTTCATGCCCTATAGACACCTGGACCCCTACTTCTACTGGGTTATCTGTACCAGTCCTCTGTGGCACCTTCTCTGTTGTTATTGAAATTAGTTTGCCTTTACAACAACCAGTATGGGGTGATAAATTAAAAAACAAGTTATTTAAACATTTAAGTAATTCAAACTCTTGTTATTAAGATCATAATAGGATGTGTACTAATACTCTGTGTGTGTCTCTTCTTCTATTGTTGGTTGAAGGCCCTCAATACTGTATCAGCTTGGGAGAGTCTGGCCTGACAAGATGCCATGATGCTGTGACTGATGCAATAAGAGCATACAACCACAATAGTTTGCTCTTTTAACAAGAGACTGAAGACACAGATGGAATCATAAGCCATCCTGATCTGAGTGGCCAGGGGGACAGGTAACAGATCCCATCACTGTACATAATGTATCCATGCACTGAAAGATAACATACTGCTAATTATCTCTTCTTACAGACCATACATTGAGAAATAAATGAGAACAGTTGCAGCCCCAATTAGAGAGCACGCAAGCAAAACAGAAAATAAATTGTACTTCTGCTAGCTAAGGAAATAAATTGGCTGGATAATTTAATGATATGAGGAGAGAACCCCTAGGTAATTGGACACGTGAGAAGAGAGCAGCATGACAGGATTGATATGAAGAATGCAGAAAATGAGGAAATATATTGTAAGTGCCTTATTTACAGAATAAAGTGTGGCTCGGGTATAAGTGCACACAGAGGCTTGGGTATACAGTAAGTGCACTTCATTGATGTCTTAGAGGGAAAACTACAGTTCAACTGAAATAAACGGTCAGACTGAAGCATTGGGGACCCACTGGGACTGCAATCCAAAGGGCCCTCCTGGCAGTCAACAGGGCCCCCTCCCGACTTTGAAACCATGTCCGCGCGCATGAGTAAGCAGCCGACGCGCTAATCAGGGAGTCGGTCTGTGCCAGTGGGGGCCCATGAGGGCCAGGACCCACCGGGTTTTTTTTCGGGAGTCCTGCCGGCCCAGTCTGACCCTGCTGAAATACATTATATATAGTCTGTCTGTTCACAGTGTGTATGTGTGTTGGCATATAGGCTGCAAGCTAGTTTTAAATTAGAGTAGAGGCAAGAGAGCATCTGGCCAGAAAAGGCCCGTATGCATAAAATAGTAAGAGAATTACCAAGCACAGAAAATTGGTCCCTGACTAAATGGGCACAATGGACAGTGCATAGAGCAGAATTATTTTATAATAAGGTACATGCGTCAAAACACACTCCGGTACTTCAACATGCTTGCCAATGAACCCACCCTGCCTCTTCTGATGAATGGAGCACAACTTTACTTATTGGGGATGATTGGAGCCACCGCCTCCCCAGGACCTGGTGGTAGATTCAGGTTACCCACAGCATGTTCTGTCAATAGGTCCACCAGACTTGTGCCCAGTGAATAGGATGCAGACACTATTTTGATGCAGTAGGTGCAAGGCCACGCTTATGTTGGAATTATGCATCATGGGTAAAAACAATATTGCATAGTGCACACCTTTACCTCACTATTTAGTATTTGCACTGAGACATTGGTATGTTTTAAACAACTTCTTTGCAGGGCAGGAGTTGAAACTCTGAAGATACAATTGTTTCTTTACTCCAGTTTATCGGAGCCTTGTCTTGCACGTTAATCCAGTGTTAAAGAAAAGATAGAAGCACTGGACGATTACAAGCAATTAGGCAACCCCCAGTTGTCACTGTTGGACTGGGGTGTCTGGGGCCGACCAGTGCTGTCACCTCAGGGCTCCCTGCCCCCCACCATATTGTACTGGTGTCACAGACACCCTCTAATAATTCTCACCTCCACTCGGGGAGAGGGGGGGATGAGACAAACAGCTTGGCACCCCCAGTGAATATTATCTTCTTCTCCTTTAAGGGGTACAATACAATAACCTGCCGGGAAGGGAAGAGTTTGCATAATAAAAAGACACCACTCTCACTGGTGCTTTAATACATATTGACACAATCCTTATAGACCGTAGAAAAAACACCAATGGAAACTATTGAATTGTATTTCCATTCTGCTCCGAGACCTTCATCTTCATAAAAACATGAATGGATTTATTTGATTTATCCAGGGTCATGTGAGAACTGTGTTTTTTTTGTACCTTTAATTAACATATATATATATTTACACACACATTGACATTCACATACAGATATAAACAGGTTTTTGTATAGGAATTATAATGTGAAATGTCAGACCGAATAGAGTAATTTATGCAGTACAATAGGCTTTCTGCCACTTTGAGCGTGCAGATGAATTTCACGTTGTAAGATGCATAATAACAATGCCAAACAATACCTCTTACTAGCGTCTCTCCCCCTCTCTATTAGATTTCCCAAGGTTTTCATCTTGGCTCTCATCCTTGCACCTGTATCTCAGTTCCATGGAAAATCAACAGACTTTCTTTCATGCGTCCCCCACATGTCGTCACTACCAGTTTCCAACTCATTTTGTATCTATTCTGCTACACTTGGGAGTCAACCATTGTTTTGAAGAGTTAATACCGTCCCATCCAAAGGACAAGCAGCAAATGTTATTATAATTCTTCCAAGCAGCTGGGAAACTGGAGCACAGGGAATGGCTTTGAGAGATGTCATAATCTGCCCTGTATTATTGCATTTACTCATAGATAAGACTAGTAGGAGAAGTAGTTGCAGGTGCCGGAAATGGGATTGGGCAGTCTTAGTTTAGTCTTAGTTATATAATGAAGTTTTTTTGCTCACCCATAGGGGAGTCATGCTCATCAATAGAGCTCTATCCCGTGAGACTGTGAGAATGACCCTGAAATGCATTGCTGAGAAACCGTTCAGCTAAAACCCTGTGTAGGAGAAATGATACAGAGGGCAAATGCCCAATAAGGAAGTCAGAGCCCTCATGATTAAAATGTCTTTTTTAAAGATAACTTTTTTTAGTAAGGCACAGCCAGACCATGAAATGCTTTCAGTGTCTGTGAGGCTGACCGTATCTGCCCTATCATGGGATTGAAATAAATAGACTATTCAGGCAAATTGCATTCAAATGATTGCTCTCTTATGAAATAACAGCTAAGAAATCATGTGTGTTGCATCTATTAACAGTTTCATACTATACATACAGTATATATATATATATATATATATATATATTTTTTAGAAATGATGGACAGCACTCACTCTTAATGCAAAAAATTCTGTATTAAATATTAAAATACATCACCGTGTATGTGCACATTATTCAGCGACGTTTCGAGCCAAGCTTGGCTCTTTCTCAAGCCATATGTGACATGGTGCAAGCACCATGTCACATATGGCTTGAGAAAGAGCCAAGCTTGGCTCGAAACGTCGCTGAATAATGTGCACATACACGGTGATGTATTTTAATATTTAATACAGAATTTTTTGCATTAAGAGTGAGTGCTGTCCATCATTTCTAAAAAATATATTATGGAGGAACTACCGGAGAACTCCTAAGGACGTGCACCGCAACAACGGATTTTAGCGTGAGTGCTGTTACTGAAATTTTTCTGTTTCTTTATATATATATATATATATATATATATATATATATATATATATATATATATATATAGTTATATATATAGTGTTATATAAAGAGTTATATAAAGATATATATATATATATATATATATATATATATATATATATCTATATAAAGAGTTATATAAAGATATTTATAGGGTATATGAAATATGTATCTACATATATAACAGGAGTGCTGTCCTTGGTTCTTTATTCTTTGTACTAGCACCCAGGTGTTGTTGCTGCATATGGTGTGTGCGCAACCTTTGGACTTTTTGTTTATATATCAGAATATACAGAGGTGTTCGATGACAATTTGATGGTGTTGTACTGTAACTGAAGCTGCTGTATTTGATTTATAGGTTGGTTAGTACTGTACCTTCTACCAAGGAATAACTGTACTGGCTTGGAGGTACACATAGAGGATTCATGCCTCTGAAAATGCCCTTGGGGCTCCTTTTCAGTGTTCCAGGGTTGTAAGTGTGCCAGACCAGCAGTTACAGTAAGGTTACACTTGTCATTCTCCCTTTAAACCAAGTAATCCAAGCCTCAGACTGACTCACAGTGCACCTGAGGATTTCCTGGTGGGCCCTGGTAAGGGAGTTAGCTCTTTCTTATTGCCACTTTAATCTTATATAACCTTTATACCATTTGTAGCTTTGCCACCCAGCCAGTATTTCACCAGTTTAGCCGATAAAACTAAGGCCAAGGCTGGGGTAAGTAAAACCAATGTTCCAACCCCCATCAAGCACGGCTGTATTCTTCTAATGGAAAGTTGGTAGCCTTAACCACTTGCCACAGATTCCATCTAATTGCTATAAGAGTGGGCTTTAAGGTCCCCATAGACGCAAGATTATTCTTTGATGAACGACCGATTTCAGTGCAATCCAACCAATCCATCAAAATTATCGTGAGTTTAGTGGGAATCGAATGATTGTGCATCTAACGATTTTTCGACTGGCATCGGTCAGAAAAATGATTGGCCAGGTTATAAAATTTTCATCATCTGTCTATTGTCCAATTGTTTGCAGGGCCAATCAGGCAGCTTCCCTCAGTTTTCCTGCTTTTAAGTAGACAACATCACTTGAAATGGTCTTTTTAGTTGATGGACAAATCATTTCATTTCATCGTTTGAAGAAAAAGCTTGGTCTTTACGATAATGAAAAGATCTTTTAAAAATCCTAACGTCTATGGTCAGCTTTAGATGTCAGGTTCCCTGGTGAGCCCTACGACCCCATCAGACAATCCTGAAGAAAATTATATTGTTCCTTTGTGCTCTTTGGCATTCAGTGAAGGCTTTTGTTATCTTTGGCAACACAACTTGCATGTCTATTTTGTATATTTATTAAGAGGAATCTGCATTCATTGTGTGGAGTGAATGCTGAATTTATTGTATGAGATGATAGGATCTTTATCCCCTTGCTAATGGAAATATTGTTTATTTGCAGCCCTGAGTTTCCAGTAACAGTCGACTGGAACACTAAATACCCAGTGATACATTTCTATTGTCTAAAGCAATTTCTAGAAAGAAAGAGGCACTGAAAAAAGAAGTTTTTCCTTTTATGTGATTTATGAAATGAGATTTCCATGCCATGGCTTTGGGTTACAATAAAATCTACATTAAAAGGGTTTAAAGCTAATAGAAAGCTGTCTCTGGCAATAAACAAATATGTTGATGTAAATGTTTATTGTGCTTTAGTCGCAGATCACATTTCAAAGGGGGCCTGAGGGCTTTGAAAAATTCTTTAATCCACGTGGAGGTTAAGGTCAGGCCTGGATGAAAATTTGGAGGGGGGGAGATGGGATGAGCATGGATGAGTAGTACTACTAACCTGCTTTTCTGCCATATAGTCTCAATATTCTGACTGAGGATGCTACTGTACAAGGTGTTTCATCAGTTTGCAGTTTGGATGGTAATGATAAATTCACTTGAGACTGCAATTGTATAATGCTGACATGGGACAACCCTAATCAGTGGCATTGTGAGAATAGGTAAACCTGGTACACTAACATGCATAGCACTCACAACTTATGTATTTTGGGAGATTCCACTCAATGAGATCCAGCAGGAAGGAAACTATGTGGTTCCTTGTAGAGTTGCTCCTTGACCCAGTTTCATCTATATATCATCCCCTGGATTGTTCACAAACAGCCAATACTGAAACATGGCAGTTAGTGCAGGCCCTTGGACTAGTCTTGGACTAATGGAGCTACATTATATTCAGGAAGGTTGAGGAGATGGGAAGAACAACCCAAGATAGGAAAGGTTCTCACTTGAGTTTGAATAGACCAAACAAAACAAATGTCAGTTTGCAGCTTGCTTTCTAGCCCATTAAACTGCAGTACTTTTGCCTAGACTTGAAGAGAGTGTAGGTGGAAGCATTATGGACTCCACTGCCCCAACTAAGAGAGAAAAAGAAGTTTAATACTCTAAAGTACTTGAAGAAAAATTGCTGAACAAAGTCAAACACTACATTGACAAAGATAACCACCGCTCATGAGGAGTGAAGTGCAACTCAGAGGTGCAGGCTGGGATACAGTGATATGAATAATGGATGTACTGAATGCTATACATATTGTATTAGTCAGTATATAATGTAGATTTGTAATCCTTCAGCAGACATAAAATGTGTCTAAACTCCAGTCCTGAGGTTTCAGTACAGCAGGTCAGCACAGTTTATAGTTTGCAGGGATTAGTGATTTGAGGGTCAGGAAAAACTCAACCAACCCTAACCCGCAAAAGCTTAACCTGAACAGAAGTAGAATGTACTTCCCCAGTCTGTCCCGCACCCAAACCAAACCTGCAATAGTTGGCAAAATTTCAACATAAACCCGCCTAACCATTGCTCAACCCGCTGGTCACAGTTCAACCTGCACTTTACTAGCAGTGATGGATGTTACTTCTCAGTATTGTTTGAGCAAGACAGGGAACTGTCTGGGTACAGTCATAACATGCTCTTTATAGGACCAGTCAATTCTTCAGCATTGCCCTTGCATGAGAGGAACACCTGATCTACCATGGATTTATCTCTGTATAAGATAAACAGTCCATTGTTTGGGTAGTTATGCCTTTTTATGACATTGTGCCATGCTCCCCAGACCAGGCTATGCCTTATTAGTGGCTCCTAAGGGCTTACAAACCCATGGCCAATGGGAAATGGCCAGTCTGCCAGTTAGGCAATAACTTCTTAGACTAAAACTATAGGAAACCCCTTTATAGAAGCTGGAGTACATAGAGCAAAATTTAAAATAAATTTACTCTATCAACTCCCAAAATTTCTCTTATACAAATTAATAGGAACCATTATAAAACCAAAAAGTCCACAGAAGAACCATGACCATATAGGCCGTAAGTGCTACTGAGCAGGGCCCTCTATACTTTATGTTTGATGCATGTCTAGTAGAAGAACATCTAGATCAAGAGCAACTGGACTTGCTGAGTAATCATTGAAGACGTTTCACTACTCATTCAAGCAGCTGCTCGGATGAGTAGTGAAACGTATGCAATGATCACTCAGCAAGTCCAGTTGCTCTAGATTTACTTCTACTAGATATAACATGACCTGGATGAATGAAAACCTTCATAGACATGTTTGATGCATATACCCATCTGCCAATCTGTATGCCAGAGGGGCTGCTATGAGGTGCCATAGAAAGTCAGTATTTAGTGGGCTGGTAGAGGCTGTTTGGGCCTCTGTGTGGGCTGATTGGGCCTCTCTCTCTCTCTCTGTACCTGAAATGCCAGGGCCTATTTTAATTCTAGTCCAGACCTGTATGGGACCTGTTATCCAGAATACTCGGGACCTGGGGTTTGCCAGATATAGGAGCTTTCCATAATTTGGAGCTTTATACATTAAATAAACCCAATAGGCTGGTTTTGATCCCAATAAGGATTAATTATATTTTAATTTTGGATCAAGTACAAGGTACTGTTTTATTATTACAGAGAAAAAGGACATAATTTTCCAAAATTTTGGAGTATTTGGGTAAAATGGAGTCTATGGGAGGCGGCCTTTCCCTAATTCATAATTTCCGGATAACGGATCCTATACCTGTACAGCTTTGTGGAATATGCTGCTGTTTAAATAATAATGATAATAATAATAATAATAAAAATCATTGCATTACTGTTTGTAGCATTCTCATAAACATAGTGGTTTATGTATGTGATAATAAAAAATAATAATAACAATAATAATAATAAAAACAAGAGCCTATATGAGCCTAGGAATAGAGCAGAGACAGTAGTTGCATAGCTGTCAGTTATAGTATCAGTACAGCACATGCACCTGGAGATGAGCACCAATCCTTTGTCAGCCCCTTGCCTCAGATGGAACCAAGAGAACATTCTGCACCCCCAGCATGACACCGTTATCAGTAGCACAATGGGTTCATTTACCAAAGCATCACTAGCTACAATAGTAATTGCAAGAGGAATGGAACCTGATTAGATTATCTGGGGGAGAAACCTCCTAATGGTCTGAAATGCTCAGCAGTGAACTGGGCCTCTGTGCTGTACTCTGCTGCTCTTTATCTCACATCACTCCTTCTGTTGGTCAGCTGCTCACACAAATGTGCCTGGGAGTCAGCTGCCTCTGTGGGATTATCCATCAGCAGAAAAAGACATGTGTGTGTGCTGGGGGGTGGTACAGACGCGGTCACTTCCCCCCATCTATCCTTGCTAAAGTGGGGCTGTCTCTCAGTGTGTAATAAACAACAAGCGCATGGAATTCTGGCACAGCAATGTTTAATGATTTGTTATTAAATGGTACAGTCTTAAATATCACACATTGATTCAAACCAACCATTCATTTGCTCTTATTCTGTGTACACACACCATAACTGGGGTTGCCACCTTTTCTGGAAAAAAATACCTTCCTATATATTTATCTTTTTCCCCTATTAATAACATTGGGAACAGCCATCATTTTTACTGGCCAGGCCGGTGAAATACCAGCCAGGTGGCAACCCTAACCACAACACATATTGGTAGTGATGGGCGAATTTGCACCGAAAATTCGTCCATTTTTTTTTTTTGGACGCTGTTCATTTTTGACTGGTCGGGTATTTATTTACGCCGGCGAATTTTCGCGAATTTATTCGTCCGCGGCGAATCTCACAAATTTGCCGCAAGTTTGCGCCTGGCGAATAAATTCGTCCATCACTACATATTGGAGCTCATTTATTACACTTGCCCATGGGCAATAACCTATAGAAACCGGTCAGTTATTGCCTTTTTTCAGCCAGCTGCAGGCAGAACAATGATGCAATAATCTGATTGCAAATTCAATGCAATGCAGTGAATAAAGTACAACTTCCACGTTTTTATTCCCACAATGTGGGTTTTTTTCCCAAGAATTCCAGCACACAAACACAATCATTCATGTCTGATTTGACAAAATTAACTCAAATGGGATGAAGTCCAACTGGGATCATGTCTGGTGTTCAGCTTGCCTATTGACAGTGGGAAACTGTGTATCAATAGTAGCGGCAGCACCTGGTTTGGAAAGTTATGCCACTGATCTAAGCCTAATTTGATGTTCACCACACATATAGAATGTTATTGTATACTATTAGTATGTTATAGAATGGCCAATTCTAAACAAATTTTTAATTGATCTTCATTACTTATTTGTTTATAGTTATTAAATTATTTTCTTTCCTTCTTCTTCTGAAACTTTCCAACTTTTAAATGCGGGCAACTGACCCCACCTAAAAGACAAACGCTCTATAAGGCTACACATTGGTTGTTATTGCTACTTTTCATGACACATCTCTCTATTACGACCCTCTACTTTGGACTCTAGCAACCAACTCAAAATGGAGAGCTGCTGAATAAAAAGCCAAATAACTCAAAAACCGCAAATAATAAAAAATGAAAACCAACTGCAAATTGTCTCAGAATATCACTCTTGACATCATACTAAATGTTAACTCAGAAGTGAACAACCCCTTTCAGGAGTGTAAAATGACTTGCATAAAAGCACTTGTGTCAGGGGACTGGTTGTGCTCTGCATAGGGTTGTCAGCTGACTGGTATTTTACCGTTCAAATGGTTAGGAAATGGACAAGGTGCTCCAGAATTAAATGTATAGTCACTCACCAAACAGTAAAAGTTGTCCGGGTGCACCAATAAAATCATTTTTTAACTGAATATCTCTGGTCCTGTGGATCCGTTCGGCAGGTCCGGACTGAGAATTAAAATAGACCCTGGTATTTCAGATACACATAGGCCCAATCAGCCCACAAAGATGCCCAGACAGCCCCCACCAGCCCACTAAATACTGACTGTCTCTGGGACCTTATAGCAGCCCCTCTGGCATTTGCCAGAACCCACAGATTGCCAGTCCGGGCCTGCGTTCGAGTGCCAGTCAGCTCTGCTTTCCAATGTTCTGCGGTATTTTACCAGCCTGGCCGGTATAAATGATGGTTGATCCCAATGTCACTAATAAGGAAAAAATATAAATACATAGGAAGGCTGGTATTTTTTTTTCCAGAAAAGGTGGCAACCCTAGCTCTGCACCTAATACTGAGTATAAGCCAGCTTTACTGTTAAGTAGCCATAGGGTTCTGGACTCCACTGGTGCACCCTAACATTCATGTCTGAGAAGCAAGTTACAGGACTAGTAAATGGTTCAAGCTCTTTCAAACAGAGTCTTCTTCCTGTTTCTTACTCTGTAACCCTTGTTAGTTAAATTAGCTGGCACAAAAATAAATAAATAATGACTGGGAAGAGAAGAGGGACACAACTTTGCCCCCCCCCCCAAATTAAGCTCAGCTAAATGCAGGCAGCACTGTATTCATCTGTTTTGGAGCCCAGAGACCTGTGGCAGTTTTTTAACTGCAGAGCGGTGGTGCACACTCCAGATTGTAGCCCATACTTATATGCACCGAAAATCCAAATGATCCCTCTATACACATTAGTTTAAACCAACATTATATGCAGTGAGTGTTTTCAAACAGAATGCCTGAATTTTGCCCTCAAAATTATGGGGACGATTACACCCATGAAGCATTTACAGTGGTAAATATAATCCTCTAGAGTGTAAGCTCTTGTGAGCAGGCCCTCTGGTCCTATTTTTTACTCTGTATCCCTTGTTTGTTAAATGATTGTAAAGGGCTGCGTAACTTGCTGGCACTAACTTATCTTTCCTATCACCCCCACTCAACTGCTACACAAAATCATTATATGTCCTGAAATTTATCTGCTTCGCTTATCTGGATTCTTCCAGCTGTCGACCCATTCACTTACGAATTGTAATGCCTCACCTCATTTGGTCTCACTTAATTATACTGACATGTCAAACTAAAACTCTGCTTACAATGCTCCTTGTTAACTATGGATCCTTTTATCTCCCCTTATGTATTGGTTGTCCCTTACCCCAAGTGACCTCTCCCAGACCTCTCTCATTGGCTTGTGGGTGTGTTTATCATTTGGGTACCTGGCACCAGAATGCATTCCTTCTCTTGTCTTCTTCATTGTATAAAACATGTTTGTACTATTTTAAATAAATATTATATTATTATATTAATTTGAAGAAATAAATGCCTAAAGGTAACCCACTGAATGATCATTGGGAACGTAACACTTTCTTGCCTGTATTGTCTAAATCCAGCAGCTCCCCATTACATTTACGACCCTCTTTCTAAGATGAGCCCTTACAAAAGCCGGCTGAAAGTTGAGACTGAACTCTAACTCTCAACACACATAGAGATTTAAAGGAGAACTAAACCATAAAAATGAGCATGGCTAAAAATGCCATATTTTATTTACTGAATTTATTGCACCAGCCTAAAGTTCCAGCTTCTCAATAGCAGCAATGATCCAGGACTTCAAACTTGTCACAGGGGGTCACCATCTTGGAAAGTGTCTGTGACACTCACATGCTCAGTGGGCTCTGAGCAGCTGTTGAGAAGCTAAGCTTAGGGGTCGTCACTAATTATCAAGCAGAAAATGAGGTTCTCCTGTAATATAATCTGTCGGTCCCTAAGCTCAGTAAGTGACAGCAGCACAGAGTATATGCAGTGAATCAGCAGAAAAGAAGATGGGGAGCTACAGGGGCATCTTTGGAGACACAGATCTTTACTGCTAAAGGGCTGTGGTTGCCTTGGTCTGGTACAGAAGCCCAAAACATAATGTACAACATTTCTAGCTACTTCTTTAGTTAGGCTTTAGTTCTCCTTTAAGAATAATGTATGTCAGTGGTTCTTGAACCAAATAATGATTCATTAAAGGGATGGTTCACCTTTCTGTCAACTTTTAGTATGGTATAGCGTGGCCAATTCTAAATAACTTTTCAATTGGTTTTCATTATCATTTCATGAAACTTTCCAGCTATCAAATGGACGTCAATGACCTCAGCTAAAGAACAAATGCTCTTTAAGGCTACAAATGTATTGTTATTGCTACTTATTATTACTCATCTGTCTATTCAGACCCTCTCCTATTCATATTCCAGTCTCTTACTTAAATCAATGCATGGTTGCTAGGGTAATTTGGACCCTAGCAACCAGATTGCTGAAACTGCAAACTGGAGAGCTGCTGAATAAAAAGTTAAATAACTCAAAAACTCAATTGCAAATTGTCTCAGAATATCAGTCTCTGTCATACTAAAAGTTATCTCATAGGTGAACAACCCCTGTAACAGATAGCAGCAAGTACTTCATACATAGAGTACTAGTGTTAACTATAGACCAAGATATATTGGGGTTTATACACACAAATGACAAGCATACCTCTCAGCATTTGAAAATCAGAAAGAGGGACAAAAAGTTCTGGAGCGCACAGCGAAAATTTTTGAACACGCCTGTTTGTGGCCACACCTCCTAAATGCCATGTCCATTGTACAAAATTTGACAGGCTGAACACATTTCCGGGTGTTTTAGGGTCATGTTTTATGTGTTATTACAGTTTTGCTAATGAAGGTGAATTGCCCTTTAAACTGCAAGTCACTGTTCTCCCAAGAGACCTGCTGATCTTAAATAGTTACAATTGCATCTTTGCTCATCTTAGATTGTTACAAATGTATCTAAGTGCAGGCGCTGAGTATTCCTGGCTCTCAGCCAAAAGCCTCTAAATGAATAAGGTTTTAGAAACTTTGTATCTTTTTCTGCAGGAGATAAAACAGAAACTTGGGTCATTTTAGTAGCAATCCAGGACTATGGGCTGAGCTGTCAAAATCTATGCGAAAATAGGAAAAGGGATAAGTATTGTGTCCCAGGCTGCCTTATGGTGTTCCATGGGACTCCAGACAGACTAGAGTCTGGACCACAAGTTGCTCTCTCTAGCTACCCTGTCTATCTGATCACCCCTACGAAGTTGCTTTTTTACAAGATTCACTATCCATTATCTACACCTTGTTTACTCACAGGGCCCCATCCCCTGACTTCTCTAAGAGATTCCTCTTCCCTTACAGCACAGCACTTCCTACTTGGGCCTTATTCCAGTCTCCAGCAAGAACCATGTGCCGTCTCCCCTTATATAACCTAAGAACAGGAACAACCCACTCTACTCCCAGGTCTAGGGGAACACATTCCACATCCCAGGGAACAGGTTACAGTGACTGAGACTAACCCTTTGGGTCCCCGACACTAATAATAACAATAAATCATCTGTTATTGACGGCACATGCCTCTCATTTTTATGTGTGGGGGCACATGTTATTACTGAACTTGTGTTTTGGCTGCACTTCAGCAAATTCAAATCTAAGTGCTCTATATAGAAGGGGCACAGATGCAGTGTTTATACATGGGATTTTATCCTGGCAGAGGCCTCTATGTATAACATATGTTAGTGTAAAGGATTAGCATAGGGATTTTCAGGCTAAGTATCAAAATGGATTGTGGCAGCCCCTACATTACAGAGAATTAAACACAGGCAGTTTTGCTGCAGAATACTCGGGAAAATAAAGCAGATATGGAAACCAAATAATTACCTTGTGTATTAGGATTAGGGATGCACCGAATCCACTTTTTTGGATTGGCCGAACCCCCGAATCCTTCACGAAAGATTCGGCTGAATACCGAACCGAATCCGAACCCTAATTTGCATATGCAAATTAGGGGTGGTAAGGGGAAAACATTTTTTACTTCCTTGTTTTTTGACAAAAAGTCACACAATTTCCCTCTCGCCCCTAATTTGCATATGCAAATTAGGATTCGGATTCGGTTCGGCCAGGCAGAAGGATTCGGCCGAATCCGAATCCTGCTGAAAAAGGCCGAATCCTGGCCGAATCCCGAACCGAATCCTGGATTCGGTGCATCCCTAATTAGGATATACATTAGAGTGGAAAGTAAAAAGAAGCTCTAATTATAATTATGCATAGTATGTAAAGGTTTTCCAATCATCATGCTTTATCCCTCCTAGAAGACCAAATGACTTAGATGGTCATGCATTGAGATGAAGCAATATAGTAGAATTCAGAGTAGTCAGGCCCTGTCTGTAAGGTGTAGGCAAAGTGGCTGAAGTCCTGTTTGTACAGAATGTGAGGGTGCTGCAATAAAACAGCACTGTACTTCAGCTGATTAGTCGCCTGGCGACCAATCTCCCCAAACGCCTTCCCTCACTATGTGCCGGATAAAATGAAAAAATGCCGGCGCTAATCACACACGGCGATTTATTTTCCAAAGTCGCCTGAAGTTTCCTGCAACTTCAGGCGACTTCGGAAAACGAATCGCCGCGTGTGATTAGCACAGTCGTTTTTTTTTCATTTTAGCCGGCAGAGTGAGGGAAGGCAAAAAACAAGGCCATTAATCGCCAGGCGACCCAATCTCCCGAAAACGACCAGTGTGGCCTGACCCTAAGGGTCAGGGCACAGTTTCCTCGTGAGGCAACTTTGGACGACTTCGGAAAACTAAACGCGCCGAGTGCCATCCCACCGGCCATTTATATTCTAGCCGGCAGGAAGGCAGTTTGGGGAGATTAGTTGCCCCGAAGAAGAGGAAATTTGTTGCCGGGCGACTAATTGCCCTGAATCTGCCTGTGTGCCCTGACCCATAAGTTAACTTTCAGTGTGTTATAGAATGGCCGATTCTTAGCAATTTTGCAATTGTTCATTATTTGTTTTAAATAATCTTTTTCTGCCTCTTTTCAGCTTTTCAGTGTGAGTCACTGATCCCGGCACCCAAAAACTATTACTTTATGAGGCTACAGATTTAATATGTTGGTTTGAAAAAAAAACTAAATATTGTTCTTCGACTTCAGCCTATTCTTCAGCTTCCCCCATTTTCTAAACGCTTCTTCTGCAACAGTTTTAGGGGTTAAACAACCAAACTCTCCACCCTTCTTCACCCTATTGGAGAGCAGGTTGCTTGAGCTTTTCTAAGTGATCCCGCCCTCCATCTTTTTATGGCTCCAATCTGAACACCCCAATTTTTCCATTGTCTTTGACAGGGAAGATTTACTGCTGGCACACTTACAGCTTTGAAGCTACACTCACCAAACTTGAATCACATAATAATGGGGTCACCCCTAACGAAAGCGACAAAAGTGCCCAAAGTGGGAGGATACAACAACAGTCAATTCAAATTTCACTCATTGACTTTCAATGGGAACATTTAAATTGCTGCCACTTTTACATCCATGGGGTCAACCTTAATGAAAGGATGATATCTGCTGGATGCCCAAAAGTTGGCGGAGCCATGAACAACTAATCATATATAACCCATTAACTTTCAATGGGGAAATAGAAGTTGATGTCATTCTCACAATGTAATTCCAGGGTCCCCAAACTCTTCACTGGTGGAATGTAGGTCATGGTTAGTAAAAGTAGGTGGAGCTGCCAGCATCCAATCACATTTCTTTCATTGATTTCAATGGGGAAATAACTGCTGCCATTCTTACACATTTAATGCCAGGGTCCCCATACTTCGCATGGTTTGTCACCAGTGACTTAGTTCAAGTTTAGAAAAGAGGGTTTAGAACAGCCAATTAGATTTCACCTACTGAATTTTATTGATTTAAATTTAAAATGCTGCCATTCTTATGCTATATATGTGTAATAAAAACTCACCCTGGTGGTCTAGTGAGGGGACAGCAGGGACTTGTGACTTGAAAATCTGGAAAGCTGAATTATCCTGAAAACCTTAAATCCTGAGCTTGCTGCATAACAGGTCCCATACCTGTATATGTGTATTTACATGGTTTTCTTCGGGTAAATTACACAGCAGTCCAGGGTCGGAATGGCCTGCTGGGGCACTGGGAAAAAAACAGGTGGGCCCAGTCATTGGTGGGCCCTAGGCCCTCTAGTTGCATGATTAGTATTATGTTCCAGAGGACCCAGCTGCTCAGTACCCAGTGATGCATCGCTGCCCAGACCTGCTACAAAGAGCCTGACCTCCTCCACTCCTGACCTCCGTCCCCCTGCCCGATCGCATAAAAATGGCGGCTTGAAGCAGGGGGGTTTTCAACAGGGTAGGGGGGTTTGCGACTGGGGAAGGGGCCATTGGGGGGTACGGGGGCCCTGATGTGGCAGCCCCCAGTCCGACCCTGCAGCAGTCCTATGTTCCGAATAAACTTTATACAGTACCAATGGAACAGTGTGGCATACACTAATTAAAAGGAACGACACCATATATACAAACCCTGGCGTAAAGCAGAAACTGACCATACAGTCTGTAAATGCTGTTTCCATGATCTATAATAATACACAGATGGGATAGTTAAAATACACATAAGGCTGATTCATAGTTAAACAAATCCATAACTTTTACATTTAATAGCTATAATAATACATCAGCCAAGCGGTTAAATAAGAAAAAGAAAACATAAAAGTGAATCTTGGTTAAACAAATCCCTGCGCTGTACATTTAATACCCATAATAACTAGCAACTGAAAACGATAAAAGCGCTGAAGAATCAATAGCTTTAAGGTCATTTTTAGCATTATAAAGACAAATTAAAAAACACTTCTCCAACCTGCTGCAGCCTGTACAGAAGATCCATTCGGAGCGACAGGGGTCCCATCCGCAGATTTTAAGAGATAAATTTAGCTAACTGTGCCGAACTAGTAAAAAAAAACAAAACTGTAATCCCACAGTGGGTTGTACATACAGCAGGGACTGATATAAAGATGTCACACTGATATATTCTTGGCAGCGCACATTAAACAGGCCATTTTATGAAATTACAATGGACATTTTTCTTTCTAATGATCCGTCACATTTTTCTGGTGATATGCATCTCAAGGAATATATTTGTATTCAGCGGGTGATTCATGAAGTTCTAGCTCTGTTAACATTTTTCAAAAACCTTTTTTTTGGGGCGGACAAGTGCAACGGATTTACAGAACGAGAAAATATTTCTTGAAACGCTTTCATATTTGATATGACATAGGGAACTGCTTAGGTTCATGCTTATTCTGAATTACAGCCACCGTCAAAATTCAGAGCTGGATTTTCATCAGTTTAGAGCAGTGCTCCCCAAAATGTGGGACTGGCGTTACTGGGGTCAGCTTGGTGCAGGAGACGAGGCTCAGCCTATTGGCCAGTTAGAGTGAGAACTAAGGAGAATGGTTAGTTGCTCTCCTAGATATACCTAAAAGCCAAGCTTGAAGGTCAGTTAAAGGAGAAACAAACCCTTAATAAAAAAAACCCTACCCCCTACCCTACATAGATCCCCCCCAACCTAGCTGCCCACCCAGGCAAATGCCCCTAACTCTTTACTTACCCCTCCGTGCAGATTCTGTCCAGCAGAGTTCACGGCAGCCATCTTCTTTTCTTCAGTAATCTTCAGAATGAGAACAGCAAATCGGCGCATGCTCAGTTGTCGGTCTTGCGCATGCGCCAAAACTCACGAAAATTGCCAAAGTGCCATTCTCATTCCCAAGATAACCAAATCAGCTGAAGATGGCGCCCGTGAACTCTGCTGGACAGAATCTGCACGGAGGGGTAAGTAAAGAGTTAGGGGCATTTTCCCGGGGGCAGCTAGGCAGGGGGGAGGAGGGAGAGGGATCTATGTAGGGTGGAGGGTAGGGTTTTTTTAAATTAAGGGGTTGTTTCTCCTTTAAGGGTAGATTTAGGGTAAATATGTATTTGCTCTACTATTTTTGAAACTATGACTGAATGATTTGAGACCATGACTAAAGGTTGGACCTTAAAAAGGGGCCATGGCCAAAGGTTGGACATTGAAGTGGGACTTGAACTGAAAAGGTTTGACAACCACTTCGTTTAGAGGCTTGGACAATGAGATACACAAACTTCCAGTAATAAAGATGGCGGCTTTAGAAAAGATGAGATATGTGCCACCTGTATGTCAGTATTACTGACTGCAGCCCTTTTCCATCTTCTTCTCTCTTGCCATCATGGACAACCCTCAATATACTGTGGGGCAGTTGAGAAAGTTCTTCTTGGAGAGGCTGATGCCAAATTTAGAGACAGAAAGAACAGTTTTATGTGTCATCCACCCATACTGAATTAGTAAACCAGCTTGTGAAAGGCAAATTTGAAAAAGACGATAATGTAGGATATTTCAAGATGTTAAAGGAACAGTAACACCAAAAAATGAAAGTTTTTTAAAGTAATGAAAATATCATGTAATGTTGCCCAGCACTGGTTAAAATGGTCTGTTAGCTTCAGAAACACTACTATAGTTTATATAAGCAAGCTGCTGTGTAGCAATGGCGGAAATTGAAAAAAGGCTTAATTAGTGGATAACAGATAACACCATTATGTGCTACTTATCTGCTATCTGCTGTGTAACCTGAGCCTTTTCTCTTTTGAATGGCTGCCCCCATTGCTACACAGCAGCTTAATTATATAAACAATAGTAGTGTTTCTGAAGCAAACACAGCAATTTTACCAGTGCAGGGCAACCCTGCATTATATTTTTATTACTTTAAAACACTTTAATTTTTTGATGTTACTGTTCCTTTAAAATAACAGACACAGATACACTTTTCCTATGACAAATCAATGTAGCAGTACATCCCTTTTTTCAACATGAGCTTAATGATACAGATTTGTGTGAATATTCTGCCTATTATTTTGATGAAGAAACTTTTTATTTTTTATTTCTTGCATTAAACAGGGCATAGACTTTCAATTTTTAACTCTCTGTTGTACTTTCTGGTTCTGTTAAGTCACTGTTTGAGAAGAAGAGGCAGTAAGTAGTGATGTAGCGTACTGCCGATTTGATGTTCGCGAACGCCGTTCGCGAACACCGGCAAAAAAGCGAACAGTTCGCGAACAGTTCGCGAACTTCGAACGCTCGATAAAATCGTTCGATCGAAGGATTTTATTCGTTCGATCGAACGATTTTCGTTCGAATCGAACGATCGAAGCTATTCGATCGAATGATTTTAATTCAATCGAATGCTTATAATCGTTCGAACGAATGGAAATCATTCGATTTTAGCGATCGAACGGTCGAATGGTCGAATGGTCGAACGAAATTTTACTTCGAATCGAACGCGAACACCAATTGGCGAACGTCGCGCGACGTTCGCGAACATTCGGCGGACGCGAACAGTCGAAGTTCGCGCGAACTAGTTCGCCGGCGAACAGTTCGCTACATCCCTAGCAGTAAGACAAATTACCAGTCCAGTGATAAGCCCTCTGTATAATGAGCTGTTCCTTAGCTGAAAGCCTGACAAAGGCTACATCTTGGGAAAGGGAGGAGAGAAGAAGCGGAGGTGGTTTGGTTCAGGGAAAAAGTATAGTTTCCCATTAGTCCTTCAGGGTCAGGGCCGGAGGGAAGCAGTTCGGGGAGATTAGTCGCCCCAGATGAAGAGGAGATTTGTCGCGGGCAATAATAAAAAAGATGGGAAAATATTTTTTTATTGATACAATAGGCAGAATACAACACAAATCCTATTTATTGTGTTAAGCACAGGAGTATATATAGTGAATAAAGAACCCCCTCTTGTAAAATATAAGGATATTATAAGTTACCGAGGAGTTTTTCATGACCTTATAAAAACACAAGGCCGAAGGCGGAGTGTTTTTATACAGGTCATGGAACTCTGGGGTAGCTTCTGATATCCTCATATTTTGCAACTAGGGGTACTTTATTCATTATAATACACAAGTTTCAGTGTCATGTGACAGAAATGACATCAGAACTCACCATTTATAACTGATGACATCAGAACTCACCGTTTATCAGGATATCATTTTCAAGATATTCATGGCTTTTGTGTATTATATGTGCATATTGTCCCTTTTTGAAGTAGTGGTGTAACTACTATGGGACAAGAAAAATAAAAAAAGATTCTGTAGGAGTAAAAGGCTCAACTTCAGCCTTCATTCAATGTGAATTTATCGTACCCCATAACATGTTTAAGGGTACTCACATGTCCATGTCCCTTGGATTTATGTATCCAAGGTCCAACCCCTTAGTTACATCATCATGAGGGGTCAAAAGTAATTTTACTCATAAGTCCCAGGGGGCATTGGAAGAGTGACCATGACAGGCCTACCACTAATGTGGATCTGGGACAGAACTTTAGCGGACCAAAAATGAACAACTAAAATTAGGCTGCTGACAAGGGAAAGGGGAGTCAGCTAAAGTAATGGCCACTGATGGTGGGTGGTGTTTATGCTCTGGAGGTGCAAAGAAGATGTCTCTTTGTGGTTGGCTGTAAAAAAAACAAGTGTTGTATCCTATGAATATTACACGCCCTCAAGTCAATTTTGATTCCCAGCCACCACATAGAAAGTGTTTGTCCACAGTGTTCTGTCTTCTGTTTGGGTCTTTGGGCTTCTCAGATTGCACATTTCAGACCTTTTATTTGAGTGATCCTTTTTCATGAACACATAAATCTCTGCTCAGAAATGATTTGGGCACAATCCCATTTCTACTGCATCCAGTAAATGGAATAATGTTCATTTTCAGTGCAGACAGATGTAACTTGGGCTCTGCTGTCCTCAGCTGTATGTGTGTGGCCCTGTCGAGACGACTACTACTACTACTGTCTACAGTCGAGATTCCAGGAGGGCCCTATAAATAGCGGAGGCAGCTGGCTTGGTGGGCTGATAGCTATAATAGGCTTTTGGAGGAGGTGGATGTGGGCATCTTTGTGTTCCAGATGGAAAAATATGTAAATCAGCATTTAATCTGGAATAATCAGCCTGAACTATGTCGTGCTGATAGAGTGTCTATACAAATTGCCCAGCATGGCGACAGTGAATTTCCTCAGCAGGGTTACAATGAACACAATGCCCTATATAACAGTATAAATCTTTTTTATTAATGGCAAGGAAAAAGCTACATTGTATAATGATATGCAGTGCATATGGCATAATGATATTTGGGGCCTACACACTGAAAATATCACAGTGGGCTGCATCATGTTGCTGAAAGTCTATTCTAATTTTAAAGGATAAGTAAACTTTAAAAATAACTGAATGTAAAATTGATGAAGGTGCTATTCTAAGCACTATTGCAATGTACATTCATTGTTTATTTATTTCTAATTCCAAGATATTAAAGGATACATGTACTGTTAATATGAATGAATTTTGTTACAACACCGCCACCTGCTGGTCATTTTCCCACCAGTCTGACCATCAAGTAGTCAAGGAATTTGTCAGGAGAAAGAAAGAGGCTGCTCTGATGTTCTTCTGCTTAGGAACTCAAATGTTTGCTTATTTATAAAAAAAAAAAACAAAAAACCCCAATGTAAAAAACTAGATTGAATGCAATCAGGGGCAAAAACTGGAATACTTGAATTGATCGAGTTTTCGTGCACAAACCACCAGAAACGGAACTAGAGGGAGGCGGGCCCTGGCGCAGGACGCGCAGCCGGGCCCCCCGCCCCCCTCCGTAAACCCGGAGCTGGCTGGGATATGCACGGCGCGCGGACTGCCGGGGGGCCCTGAAGGGGTGCGGGCCCTGGCCGCTCGCACCCCCTGCTCCCCCGGTAGTTCCGCCCCTGCAAACCACAGAATAAATCCTGGAAATAGAAACCTCTTCAAATGGTTCAAGGAACCTCTGTCACTGACTTATACATGACCTCGACAGGTTTAAGCTGACTTTTTGCAGCCTTGGGGCATAATAAATCTCGAAAAATTTGATTTTTTTTTATTCTGAAAAATTCAAGTTTTTACTGAAACTACCCACTAAAAACTAAAAATTGTCAGGAGGACACAACTCAAAATGTAATAAATTACCCCCTAAGAGTTATGTTTAAAGGAGAAGGAAAGTTATTTACTTGGGGGTGCAAAATGTTAGGCACCCCCAAGTGATTGCATTTACTTACCTGAAACCCCGGGCCCGTGCTCCTATCAGCAGAAAATGTTAGGCGCCCACAATTGATTGTATTTACTTACCTAACACTCTGGGCCGGGGCTCCTATCAGCGGAAAACTGCACCGGCTTGGGGTTCTTCCAGTGAGCACCACGGATCGATCCTCTTCCGGCTTCTTCTTTCTTCAAATTTCCCGGGGCAGAGACAAGTGCAGGAAAAACAAAATAGCTGACATTTTCATTAAAGTTCGGCTCATCGCTCTATGGCGCATGTGCAGCTGTGTGAGGAAAGAAGAAGCCGGAAGAGAATTGCTCCGTGGTACTCACTGGAAGAACCCCAAGCCGGTGCAGTTTTCCGCTGATAGGAGCCCCGGCCCAGAGGGTCAGGTAAGTAAATACAATCACTTGTGGGCGCCTAACATTTGGCCAAATTACTTTATTTCTCCTTTAAAAGGGGTGATGTAGAAGCCCAACACAAAGATACAGCATTTCAAGCCCAATTCTTTGACTTTGATCTTCAGTATGAAAAACATACAAAAAAGTTATCAAAGTAAAGAAAAAAGTGAATATATTCAGTATGTTTTTAGAACAGTTTGGTATTTTGTGCTCACTGAGAGTGCGCTGGCAGGTAGAGTACAAATGAAGCTAGGTTCAGCTGTTACTTTTAGAAAGATGTGGGATGTTGGTTCAAAGAGACATCTGATTGCATTTTGGGAAATCAGTATAATTATGATGCATTTTTTAGCACTCAGCTGCATCTTCCACGAAAGTCAATAGCAGGTGGCACATTTCCCTATCTTTTATAATCACTTATTTAATGTATACCATATCTTTCAACAAAAGGGAAGCCTGAATGATGCCTAACACCAGAATCCAACATAAACATTCCTCTGAAAATGCATTTATTTTGACCTCTCTTTCTAATAGCCATGGTTCTTGGGAGAAAACATTATCCATGGAAATGGAAAAAAAAACCCCATAAAATAAAAGCACTTGTGGAGTCTGTGTTATACAGGATTATGCTAAGTATTGTTTTCTGCATGAATAATTTATTCCAGACTGTAGAATGATGATGGACTGCTCTAAAACACCGTTGCTATATTAAGTTATCGCTAGAAGCTGATTGGCCAAGCTGTAGCATATGGGTCTTTAATTACATCTATTGTTACTGATTTCTTGGGGGGATGGGGGACATGTTATCCTTTCAATATCACAGCACAGATGATAGAATTTATGGCATTAGAATTAAAGTACCAGCATGCAAATACCCTATAGGAAAAAATGCATTGCTTATCAACGGGTGCATTTGTTGTGAATGACCTATCCTACCATTGGTTTTGTTGTGGTGTCCCAAATTCCAAAACATTCCCATAAACACATGGGGGTAGATATTGGTCAATTGGCTGCCTGGAAAGAATGTTGCTGCATTATAGAGACCATGAGAACATGAAACCATGTTATACTTTATTACAGTTCATGTACAATCCATACTATGCTTAGACCAAGATTACCGTGACAATGGCACTAGGCCAAAACAAATGGACAGGTACAAGCAAACCTCCAGCCATGTCTTTTAGAAACTGGTGTTTTACACAGACACTTATAAAGTAGAGATGATCTCATGCCAGGATGCTGAATTGCACGTTGGATAGGAGAACTCTTTCCGCAAGCACATTCTCCTCCTCTCCAATGGAAGAGGCTCTCCCCTCATGTCTCTCCGTAATTTATACCTCGAGCAGCTATTTCAGATTTTTACCAAGTCAACCTTTTTCCTTTGGCAGACGCTGCTGCTGAAATCCATGGAATCTGAAAAGCCTCAGTCTTGAGAAAAAGACAATTTGTATTCAGCCAGGCTCTCTATTTCTGTCTGCCACCCTTTAAAAACAATAATTAGCAGAAAATGATAGGGTTGGGAAAAAGAAAAAAAAAGACAGAAAAAAGTGCGGTTCTCTCATACCTTAAATATTTTATCGGTTATTTGCTTGGAAAACACATGCTGCTTGGTTTTGATGACATAACCAGGGATGTGGTTTCGCTTTGCATATTTTCCACTTGTTTGTCTAAAGTTTGCTACACTTGCAAAAAAAAGTTTTGTGTCTTCATTAATTTTAAAGTAAACCAGTTGCCAATGCTGTTGCCAGCATCTAACTTTCTCCCTGTCTGTCTGCTGAATGGTTCCTTATCAATAGGTTCACTGCATAGTTGGATCCAACAGTATTGATGAAGAACAGGAGCTCAAAAAGTCATCTCCCAAACAGGCTTGTAAAAACCAACAGTAGTTTAGTTTAGGCAATTAGGCTACCTTCATGAGTACTGAAATAAACTACTATAAGTTTTTACACGCGTGTTTGGGACATGTCTTTTTGAGCTCCTGTTCTTCATTAGGGATGTAGCGAACTGTTCTGCTGCAAACTAGTTTGCGCGAACTTCGACCGTTCGCGTCCGCCGAATGTTTGCGAACGTTTGGGAACGTTCACATTTTGAGTTCGCGTTCGATTCGAATACAAATCGTTCGACCAATCGAATTCCTTCGACCGCTAAAAATCGAACGATTTCCATTCGTTCGAACGATTGTAAGCATTCGATCGAATGAAAAGCATTCGATCGAATGGCTTCGATCGTTCGATTCGAATGAAAATCCTTCGATCGAATGATTAAAATCCTTCGATCGTTCGAATCGAACGATTTTAGCGGGTGTTCGAAGTTCGCGAACTGTCCGCGAACGTTCGCATTTTTTGCCGGTATTCGCGAACGGCGTTCGCGAACACCAAATCGGCAGTTCGCTACATCCCTATTCTTCATCAATATGGTTGGATCCACTCCCTTATCTAAAGGCTCAGAGAAGTGCACTTGGGCCTATTCCATTACTTGGTGAGTCTTGAGAATCAGTTTTCATCTTTTCACTGCATAGTCGTTTGCCAAATGAAGAGCAAGCTACAGAGTTTGGCAGGACTAGAAGGATGCGGGAGGTATGTTAGGAGTTCTAGTGATATTTTGAACTGGCCCATTGAGATTCAGGCACAGTTTGGCCCATGTTCAGCAATGGCAATAGACCGACCTGCATTCTACCTGTATAAAAGCATCTCCTTTAGTCTTTTAGGCTTTTGCATGGTCATGGAACTCCTCTGTGACTTTTAATATCCTTATATTAGAAGAGTGTCCATCTCAGCTTGTCCTCAGAACAAGTAAGTGCCAACAGGGCAGTGCTCACAAGCAAAACTCAGGTTTGTGGGTTCAGTCAGAGAGGGCCAAGCAAAGCATTTCGGGCAACATACTTGAGCTGGTGGAAAAATCATTGGAACTGATGATATGAAAGTGTGTCCTGGTGATACTGACAATATCGCACCTTAGGAGCTGGCCTTAATTCCAAAACAAAAGCTTATATATTACCTATAGTAACTTGCACAAGCGAGACTATCCATGAGTAATATTGGTGTTGCTATGGCACTGGAACAGTGCTGAAAAGTGAGTCATGACTAGCCTGCTTATGTTCTGGAGACCAACTGATGCATTCATCACCTACAGAATCTTGATGGTAATGATGCATGAGACACCAGGTAATGCTGGGAAATTGCCTTGCCATGACTGCAATAGCATTCACAGGGGCTACAGAAACGACTGGGAATAGGTATAAAAATTCCTTGAAATGAAGGATGGCAAGATCATGAATTAACCTTTCCTTAGCAGTATTACGAGAAAGAAATTTGGTGGGGGTGGTTTTGGAAATTTCTGATCTGCAGCGCACATCACTCATTCAAAACACACACAAACCTGCACAAACAGGACAATACAGATATATCTAGTATAGGTCAATCTAAAAACAACTGGACTGAGTAATCAATGAAGACGTTTCTTCATTGACTTCATAGTCATAGGACAATACAGATTTTTACCTTGTCTCTGCTCTTAACAATGCGTGAGAGTGCAAAGTAGGCCTGTGGTTATCAGCCGCTCACAGACACTTGCCATCAGGGCAAAAACAGACGACCCACATGTTAAATATGGTCTGAGGATGAACTGTAGGTAGAACAAAGCCAACTCAATAGGCAGGTGGTTCTTCTGTGACATCAAAGGCATACTTTTCTGCTTGCACGTGGGATACGTCAGCATTTATTCAACACCACAGCATGAGGAAATAATGGCTAATTATATATCAGCACGCTTGTTTCCAGACATCGCTCTGTAGCGGGGGAGACTGGGTCACTGGAAAGCATTACAGAAAGGGTTTAAATATTTATGAACAAAGTGCAATGAGCATGTTCCATGGTCTAGACTACAAACGGAGCAGACATTAGCACACTCACAGCTACAAGGTACAAGTCAATCCTTTTGATGAACTTCAGCCAAATGAGAGCAGAATATACACGTCAGTAAATAATCAGAAGCAGCACTTCATTAATACAATGCAAGGTGCAAGTGAGGAGACAAATGAAGTGTGAACCTGTGCTTGGTCCATAAATTGAGCTTTCTGCACATCACTTGGTTTCATGTGAAGAGACTAGCATCAACAAGTAACCAATCAGACTGGGGATGGAGTTAACAACAATCCAATCAGGCAGTAGAATTTTCACAGTCTAATTTAAAGCCAGTCAGTGCACTGGAGCATTCACAGATCCAAGCACAGCAAAAAACGCAGGCATCTTTGTATGTTTTGTTCTTTAGAAGGGATTTAAGGTAGGAAAGGGAGGGCGCCCCTGTTTATTTACCAAACACACACATCAATTTGGGGGTATAAACCATCTCCAAATCTGGACCTGCCTAAAGTCTTCTTTTTTCAGATTATTAAAAAAATAATGATAATGGGCAAACATATTCCAAAATGTGGTACAACAGAAATGATATTGTGCAGATGAGTGTATTTTTTCTTTTATAAGATTTGACCTCATTGTATGAGAAAAAGTTAGCATGAATAGATTAGAACAAATTGGCTCCTATTCAATTGGTGGCTCAGTTATCATCAGCCTATATTGTACTTTTCAATGTCTTAATCAATACCCAACTAGCATGGGTCTATACCAAAATGGCAGATCAGAGCAATCTAGGCTTACTCGCCTGGAACAACCCAGTCCTATGTGCTTTCCTCCATATGAACAATTTACCTTTATTCTGGGCTTTTACTTCTTCCGTGGGCAAAACCAGGCCAGATCCATATCAGAAACATTGTAAGTTTAACATTTTCCTAAATACACACACATAAACAGTCACAGGGCTTAATTATGAGTCTGTCCATCCCTTTACATCCCCCCTTCAGTTTAAACTTAGATACAGGTTAGAGAGGCAGGTCAGCACATGTATAAGAGGAATCTTTACACTAGTGATACTGGAGCTAATCTGTCCTTCTATAAGGAGGGGTTTCTCTAGATTTACTCCCAGCTCATGTTACTCTGGTTGTCAAGTCAATAAATAACACCTCATTAAGGAGCTCAGGCTCATTTGTTTTCTATGTGTATTACCCACAATTCTGTCTTTTTTTCTGACATGCTATTTATTAGAGTGTTTGAGCATGGGCCACAGTGAACTAGCCGCTGGCAATATTTTGTGTCAGAGAGGAAGAGGAGCATATTGGCTCTGAACATATCACACCTTAAGATGTTGCATATATTGAATAAACACAAAAGACATGAAGAAAATGGACAAGAAATAAAAAGAGAGCCCTCAGGCCTGTGTTGGGTTGCCATCATGTGACTATTGGAGTTGGCAGGGGGGAATTCTGGAAGTTTTGGTGCTGGTCTGAATAATACATTGGGCAAAGCTCCCATGTGCCATAGTCTATATTGTTTCATGGTAGCAGCAATATGTTTGTGATAGTAAGGGTGGTGACAGACTTGGCTACTGGGGGAGATTAGTCGTCCAGTAACAAATCGCCTCTTCTTCGGACGACTAATCTCCGCTAAATATCTTTCCGCGGGCTAGGATCGTTTCGGCTTTCCAAAGTCGCTGAAGTTTCCTCGTGAGGCAACTTCAGAAAAAGAAGCATTCCGAGTGCCATCCCTCCGGCAATTTACATTCTAGCCAGCTGGAAGGCATTTAGGGGAGATTAGTCACCGGAAGAAGAGACAATTTGTTGTTGGGTGACTAATCTTCCCCAGTAGCCACGTCTGCCATCACCCTAAATGTGCATTACATACTATATACAAGGGAAAGAGAAGGCTCTCGGACTGCCTGTTTTATGGGGGCTGGGTAAAAGTATTTCTCCTGGGCCCACAGCATTGGAGGGGCCCCTGGAGGTGGGAAAGAGTACAAAAGTACAAAGGACAATCGCTAGATAAAGAAAAACAGCAGTTTCTAGATAAACTTAATACTGTTTATACATCTGGCATGACCAGATCTGTGGCCCTCTAGTCTTTGGCTGGATTGGTGGGATGCTGGGGTATGAAATTCAGCAACAGCTGGAAAGCCACAGGTTGGGCATCCCTGATTTATATATTTTTTACCCCTTACATGGGGGCCCTGGCCGAGGGGGCCATTTCTATTTTAAAAGTTAATTGGAAATGCTTGAATGACTGAGTGAGTAGCAGACTGGGAGAAGGAAGAACATTTTAGACTTGCTTAGAAAGCTCCCCTGAATGATTCAGTCTTAATCTGCAGCTCCTGGGTAACAGATGGAGGTTTTAAATCAATGACAAGCAACACAAAGCAATGCGCCCCAAGAGTGCCATCTCTTTCTGTTAGAATGATATACTTTATTATTACCATTTTACTTCTTCAAATATAGAGCATAATCTTCCAGGAGCAATCCCCAGCCTGCGCCCTGCTTTCCCAGCTCCCATAAAGAACACTGCCGCCATAGAGAATGATTAGAAACAAATTCAACGTGCTTTAAAGCATTGTGTTAGTGGATTCTGGGCAATGGGTTATACTCACAAAACACAGCTGTCCTGAGGCTTTCTGTCAGCAACACCACAGAAGTCTTCTGGTTACTTTGTGCACACTGTGCCTTTGTTCATTCATTCTGCAACTATTTTTGGATTTGGATTCACGTCTTATCACAGCTGTGTGCGGCTATTATGCCTCCTGCAGATATTATGCTGTAGCCTTCAATGGGACTTACTGTTCTTGTCTATAATCCAATCCAAAAGGGTCACTATACCTTTATTATTACTTTCAGTATGGATTTGTCTAATGGAAACATTAAAAAAATACTATATATTTTACTTTTACTTTATTCTATCATACTCCTATTAAAAAAATCAGTTCAGCGTGCAGCTTCAGCCTTACTTTAGCAGCCATTGTCCCAGGGGTTGACTAAGAACAAGCCTCCTGATTCTATCACACAATCCCACCAAACTGGCATGTCCAGCTCGAAAGGGTTTAAATGGGATCTTTCACAAACTATCCTCTAGGTTTTCTCAAAGCTTGCCAGCATAGGTAATGCACCAATGATTGTGTAATAATTGCAGAGTTTGATGGAAGAGGCAGAATGCTTTGGCACTGTTTTATACTTTTAATTTCAGAGAAAAAAAAGATCTCCACCCTACAATAATATTTTAGATGATTGCATGCTTCCTCTTTGGTGGTAACAGTTTTGGGAAGCCCATTTTATGTTTCATCATGATAATGCTCCCATGCACAAAGTGGGTGTTGAACAGAATAGGTTTGGAGAGATGGAAAAGGAAGAATATGTCTGACCTGCACAGAGCCTGGGCCTCAACCCAATTGATGACCTTTAGAACACTAAATAGAAGTCAGGTCTGATCACCCAATATCAGCACCCAACTTTACTAAACTGTAAAACCTTTCAGAAGAGTAGAGGCCTTTACAGCAGCAATAGGAGGACCAACTTCATATAATAGTTTTAGAGAGAGTATCAGAACTTCACTGCTCTCACAGTAAAGGCATTTTCTGCTTCTAAAAATGACCTCTACGACAAGGGTCCCCAGTTTTTTTTTACTTTTAAGCCACAGTTAAATGTAAAAGAAGTTGGGGAAGCAATAACAGGATAATTGTTTATTGGTTAATTGATGTGTTGTTTTGATTAGTGCACATTTGTTTAAATATCAAAAGCATAGCTCTGTACAGATAGCCTATGGCTAAGTTTTGGTAACACGAAACGTGTAAGGCTGGGGACACAATAAATTGTTACACTTTGATTCAACTGCCTGGTAGAAGATTGCCTTTATTTGAGCGCCTGCCTCAAAGAATTTTCAGTTTGTCCGCACCCCGTGCTGAGGGCTCAAGTCAGTGCACCTGGGCCTGTTCCTTTATGTGGTGCGTAACTATCTTACTATTTGGAGACCCCCCTTCAAGTATTATCTAGCAACATAAGCATGCCAAAAGTTCCTGGGATGCCAAATATGAACTGTGATTGGCTATTTGGTAGCCCCTATGTTGACTGGAGCAGTCTACTGGAGGCTTTGTTTGGCAGTACCCCTGGTTTATAATGAATAATACATCTATTAAAAAATTAAAAGTATTAGTAAAAAAGCACTATTATGTATCCACTTTTTAATAATGATGGTCCCCTGTAAGATCTCAGACAAAAACAAAGATGAGCTCAGACAGCAGTTTGAGGAAACTGTGGTGTGAGGACAATCCTGCTGAAGAAGTGAGTTGGAACCAACAAAATATATTAAGGGAGTGCGTCTCACTTCCGGACTGTATCATGTCATTGGTCACTCATGTTTATTACAATTTATTAAAAATTACTACCTTCTTTATAAAGAGTTTGGTCACACCAAATCATTTTTATCCGGAAATTCAGTTCTGATTTAAACCAAATCCAGTCTCACATGACTTTAAGGTCTGTGATTTGGTTTAGCTAGGCATGAAGGACCAAACTGAATCCTGGATTGATTGCTGTCATACAGCACAGGTTTCCCACTGTCCTGATGGGCCATTCCTTAATTGAGGGATCATGCTTAGTAGGGGCTGTGGCTGCTACAGCTGAGAAAGACCAGCAATTAATGTATGACAATTTAACAGTTGGTGACCAGGATTTCACAGCTGCTGTCAGGTAACATAAGAAGTGAGGGAAAAGCAAAGTAATTATTTATGGTGTACTGTTCAAAAAATAATCTGGTCCTTTACTTACCTTGGGGGCATAGGAGTATGATCCCTTACTGATCACTTGGTTTCTCACTTAGTTGCTGGTTTCTGCAATGAGCTTGGAATCAGAAATTCAATGCCCTTTCCTTAATGCCCTGTTGCAAGTTGTGTCTCCTTTGCAGCCGGCAAGTGCAAAAAGCTGGCCAGAAAACTGTGCCCATTCCTTGACGCTGCACATTGAGTCCTGCAATGTAAATGAGGCCTAATCATTTTTATTGGGGCAATCTTACATATCCTGTATCAGTCCAATCGATTCTGGTAAACCACCTAATATTCTATAAAGGCAGAACAGTGGGAGCTTCCTTGCACTATACCATAGCTATTCCTCTGTTAAGGAGTTTTTTAGATTGTAACTTTATTGGGCAGGGCCCTCTTTACCTCTTGTATTGGTTATTGGTTGCTTTGTATTTAAATCTGGATGTTTAGTGTCTACATCCATTTATTGTACAGTGCTGCAGAATATGCTGGTGCTTTGTAAATACATAATAATACAGTAGAACCCTCATTTTACATCCCCTGATTTTAAGTTTTCCCTCATTTTACATTGTTGTTTTGTGGTCCCACCTATATTTTATGCATATTACATTTCCCTGATTTTATATTTTCCTGGATTTTACACCATTTTTTTCTGGTCCCTTGAAAAACGTAAAATGGGGGTTCTACTGCAATATAATAGTGTATATAGCGCGAGTAACTAATAGTTTGCTATTGAGTCTCTCACATAGTGTAGGAAACAGTAGTATATTTATTATTAATCATTTTACTGCATAAATACTCAACATCATTCTACATGGCTCTGAGGCTTGTAAACAAGGGCAGACAAATAAGCCACCAATTCATTTCTTTATTTTGCTCTTTGCCTTAATTGCTTTCTGCAACGTGTGTGCCAAAGAGCAAGCTGTTCCTTAGTGGCTGCATGCGGGTAGCACATGTGCTCAGCAAACCACAGCTTCTCATACATAGTACTCCTGCTTTTAGTTTCTGTAAACCACACAGCTACTAACAATGGGATATGTAAATGTCTAAACAGTGGCATAACTAGAAACTAATGGGCCCCACAGAAAATTATTTTTGAGGCCCCAAGATTTCTAGAGGTTGACTTTATTAACCAACATTGATTGTAATTATATATGAATTAGGGCTTCCTGGGCACCGCTATACCTCCTTGGCCCCCCTGCAGACACAGAGTTTGCTTCCTCTGTAGTTACGCCCCAGTGTCTAAAGTCCTGAGAGCTCAACTGCTACTAGGCCAATAAATCACAAAGCACTCAATAACTGCACAGTACTGAATATCACTTGCTAACTCCTATGGTCACCATACTTTATTCCCAATAAAGGTGTAAGTTATAATAGGTACAATTTTTGTTCTAGTAACAGAAAGCAACCAAATATGTTTGCCCATCAGCTAATGGGTTGCTTTTATTGACTAGAGCTGGAACAAACATTGCTATTGGGTTTTCATAGCTTGCTGATTGGCCGCTGTTCTACCAATTACAGGGCTTCATGTTATAATCTGAGAACAGCAGCCAAAACCCAAGCACCCATTTCAGCTATCCTTTCCTATTCTACTCTAGCCACAGTTACATATTGTATATGTACTCCCTATATATAATACACAAGAGCCATGAATATCCTGTAAATTATATCCTTATAAACGGGGCTTAATGATGTCATTGGTTATAATCGGAGCTTAATGGTGTCATTTCTGTCACATGACTCACTGAAACTTGTGTATTATAATAAATAAAGTATGCCCTGTTGCAAAATATATATAATATATAATATATATAATAATTCACCTCGGAGTTCCGTGACCTGTATAAAAGCAGTCAGCCTTCTGCCTCCTGTTTTTATATGGTCATGGAACTCTTCGGTAACATTATATCCTTACATTTTACAATAGGGTGTACTTTATTCACTGTATATATATATCTATATATATATATATATATATATATATATATATAGATAGATATATATATAAATAGATGCTGGTGCACACAGGGATATTTTCTTGTGTGCACCAGCATCTATTTATCTATATTTTGGAACTTCTGGGAGCACCAGGGTATCTGGCTGAACCACAAGTATATATATATATATATACACTGTATGTATGTATAATTAGGTTTCTGCACTTAATCACAGGAAGACCAAATAGGGTAGCACAGTGGCTTAATACAAAAGAATACAAATTATTGTCGCTGCCTCCACATTTTCCAGCCTCACAGCTTGGCCACATCACTTAGTCAGGCCTCCTTCAGTTTCTTATCGTCCCCCACCATGTTACACAGTGACAGGCTGTAAATTGCAACACTAATGTGTGTACTAGGCAGTTCATATGAAATATTCAGTGATGTATTCTTATAATACAGTATAAATCACTCAGACCTTTTTCATTTGGGCTCTGAGGGTTGAAGGCTGAATTGTACACTGTATATTAGGTAAACATGGCTGCATATTTCATATGAACTGTCTGTACCATTGGGCATTTTATTCTGTTTGATGGAGAGCTGACAAAAAGGGAGCTGCAAGACTGAGGGCCATCAATGACAAGCCGTAGCATCGCTGTGCTTAAATCTGTCACAGTACAACTTGGTGGAGGATGAAGAAGGTGACCCATTGCAAAAGGTTGTGCTGAAGGTGATGAATATAATCTTTTGATCAATACTTATCTGTCCCAAGAGTATTTGTTACAATTGGAGAGAAAATTAAGCGTAGGACTGGCCAGATATGGGATGACTTTGACGTAGTTGGCCAGCTTAAATATATTGCAATATATGGACAAACAATCCCTGTGTTGTTTAAAGGGTAAGGCATTTTTCAGTAGCAGTATGCACAAAATGTCTCTGTCTTAAATATATTGATAATGGGTTGAGTGCAGAGGACTCTTGTATTTGTCTATATGAATTTTGTGGTCACAGCCTCATTGCACCCCCGCCTAATGGTTTTAAAAAGTAGTGGTGAGCACAACTTTCCCTTGTTTGTTATAGTTACAATGGAGAGAAACCCTTTTATGAGTATTGCATTTAAGAACAGTGTTCTCCAGGCATGGCAGAAATGGTGGTTCATACAACTTCCATTTAAAAAGTGTCCTTATAAACTCCTAGTTATGGTGGTGGGGTAGCACAACTCTTCACCACGGGATGAAAGTGGGGACCAAAAAAATCCCTTTCTCTCCATCATCTTGACGGGGGGGTGGTATTCTAATAACCCTCATACTTCATTCTTAACTGTGATGGAGAAGGAGTTAAGTCTCACACAAAAGGGTTCTGAACCCCATAAACTCATTTAGAAGACTCTTTTCTATATCTTTCATCTCTTGAAGTAGAAACTACTAAAGTGTTCCTTTTTCTGGGCTGAAGATAAACTTGACAACATACATTGCCATAAGTGGAGGAATCCTCATCTCAGTATACTGGGAGTCAGAAATGCAACCTAGATTATATTGGAGCATCTCCAAAGGATTTCAAACAGGTAACAACCCATTAAATTTTACTTGTAGATTGCTTTCTATAGGAGACTAGTCACTAGACCTAAATACATTGGTGTGGTTTAAAGTGGGTGTGGTCTAAAAACAGGGAGTGGCTAACTCTGTCTTCCTTTATCGGCCCTCCACCATGTAGATTAGAAAAATTCCGGCCCTCTGTACGATATAAATTGGACAGCACTGATCTAGCATATAACATGTTTAAAATTAACACAAAGCAACCTTCTCACACCTCAAAGAATGAATAAGAGAACACATTTCTAATATACCAACTGCAACAAGTGAATGGCTTTAGATCTAATAGGATATACTGACTAAGCTATTATATGAGGAAGTCAAATAGATCTTCTAAACAATCTTTAGGTTTAAGGTGAGTTCTGCAGCTCCATACAACTGATCCTATGTGAGTTATGTAGTTCTGCACAATTGGTCCTAAATGAGTTTTTTAGTTCTGTACATCTGGTCTAAAGCTCTGTATTTCTGGCACTGAGTTCCGTAGTTCTGTACAGCTGGCCTTAAGTGAGTTCTATACTTCTGTATACCTGGCCTTAAGTGAGTTCTGTAGTTCTGTACAGCTGGCCTTAAATGAATTCTGTAGCTGTGTATATCTGGGTCTAAGTAAGTCAGGGCTGGAACTAGGGGCAGGAAGAGTAGGCACCCGCCGAGGGCGCAATCATGGGGGAGGGGTGCACTTTTAAGGGGATTTTCTTTCTTTCTTTTTTTTAACTCTGGTTTGCTTGGCCCTTATTAGTTTTTAAATTTCATAAACCCTCTATTCCAAACCCTTCTTGACCATGATTCGTACTGTGGGCAGAAGCACTCCCCACCTTCCACTTGGCTGCTGCTGGCACAGGTAAATATTTATGGGCAATATCTTGGATGCTACTTGCACAGGTAAACAGATGATTAGGGGCAATATGATGGATTTTGACTGCTGCTGGCACAAGTACAGATTGGGGACATTATGAGGGATTGGCTGATGCTGGATCAGGAATATGAGGCAATATGGTGTCTGCTGGCACAGGTACACAGATGTTTCTTGGCAATATGATGGATTTTTGGCTCCTGCTGGAACAGGTACAAATTAGGGGCAATATGATGGGTTTTTTGGGTGCAACTGGCATAGGTACAGATTGGGGGTAACAATATGATGGATGTTTTGGCTTATGCTGCTGCAGGTACAGATTGGGGGCTTGGGGCAATCTAAAGGCAGTGTCGGACTAGCCCACCGGGATACCAGGAAAACTCCCGGTGGGCCCAGGTGTCAGTGGACCCTCATGCTGCTAAACATTTGGCCTATTTCATGGTCATTACCTATTTCAATCAGAACAAAGTGGTGAAATAGATGAAATAATAGATTATAGTATGAAAAGAAAAGAGACTAGGAGAATAGAGGTTGAGTGAGGAGAGGAAGAATAATAGCAGTGAGAGTGGGCCCCTGGTCTAAAATTACTTAGTGGGCCAAAGGTTTTTGGGTGGGCCTCTGGTGTCCCAGTCCAACACTGTCTAAAGGGATTGACTGTCGTTTGCATAGATACAAATGGGGGCAATATGATAGGTGCTGGCACAGGTACAGGGGGCAATATGAATGGTAAGGTGAGAAATGATAATGCAGGACCCGTTGGGGGGGCACTAATTGAAGCCCTTGCCTAGGGTGCCAAAATACCTTGGCCCGGCCCTGAAGTAAATTCTGTACTTCTGTACATCTGGGTCTAAGTAAGTTATTTAGCTCTGTACAACTGACTGTGGTGAGTTCTATAGTTCTGTACATTTGGCCCTATGCGAGTTCTGTATCTCAGCACAATTGGGCCTGCTGTAGAGCTACAATACTTGTAAGCTAGAGTTATTGTTGACAATGGGTACAGTACTGGATGTCTCTCTTTTGTTTTGCCCTCATTTTTATTTTATTAAGAAGCTATTTATGGCCGAAATTATGTTCTACGGAATTCTATCCCTGGCACAACCACAAGGGCATCCACTGAGTGCATTTTATCAGTAAAGCCAAGAGTTTGTGCCAAAATAATGTGGTACCCTGCACATATAAATATTATTGCTTTTATTAAAGCCCAAGGCAACCCCTGAAAAGATTGTGTCTTAAAAGATAAGCCTACCTATACAAGCTACACTATTTGGCAGAATATGTAGTGGTTTTCCTGTAGCAATACCATGCATTTCCAAATATCACCAAAAAGTAGAAAAGTAAGGTCCCATAATTCCTTGCTCTCACTCGGAGACCAGCGAGTCCTCTTTATTTTACTTCAGTTGCGTGCAGTAGGTTCAAACTAGACATTGCAACGTGAGCACGGGGATATTAGTGCATGTGCAGATTGAGCTTGGCGGCCATCTTTTTTACATTGCTAAAAGGCAATATGGCAACAGCAATTATACGGGGGGTGAAGTTCCATGCGGCAGGGAGCTGAAGTAAGCACTATTTGGAGAAAAAACGTAGCGAATAGTAAGGTGAAAGGGGGTCTAACAGATGAAAAAAAGTTACAAAAGTAGGTTGCCTTGACCTTTAAAGGGGTTGTTCACATTAAATAAACTTTTAGTATGATGTAGAGAGTGATATTCTGAGACGATTTGCAATTGGTTTTCATTTTTTATTATTTGAGCTTTTTGAGTGATTTAGCTTTTTATTCAGCAGCTCTCCAGTTTGCCACTTCAGCAATCTGGTTGCTAGGGTCCAAATTACCCGAGCAACCATGCATTGATTTAAATAAGAGACTGGAATATGAATATGAATAAAAAGATGAGTAATAGTAATACAATTGGAACCTTACAGAGCCTTTGTTTTAATTGAGGTCAGTGACTCCCATCTAAAAGCTGGAAAGAATCAGAAGAACAAGGCAAATAATTAAAAAAACTATAAACAAAATAAACGATGAAGACCAATTGAAAAGTTGCTTAGAATTGGCCGTACTATAACATACTAAACGTTAATTTAAAGGTGAACCACCCCTTTAAGGATTAAATTACACGCATTTAGATTAGGGATGCACCAAATCCACTATTTTGGATTCGGACGAACCCCCCGATTGTTCAGCCGAATACTGAACCGAATCCGAATTTGCAAATTAGGGATGGGAAAAAATGTTTACTTCCTTGTTTTGTGCCAAAAAGTCATGTGATTTCCCTCCCCATCCCTAATTTGCATATGTAAATTGGGATTCGGTTCGGCCGGGCAGAAGGATTCGGCCGAATCCGAATCCTGCTGAAAAAGGCCGAATCACGAACCGAATGCTGGATTCGGTGCATCCCTAATTTATTGGTGAAAATAAGGAATTCAGAGCAACAACGACATTTGTGGCAGCAACACTGCCCTTTCATTATAAACACGGGGATTATAAAATCATTGTTAATGGACTGCTTTAGTGAACTTCCCACTCGGCAGACAATGAAAGGTTAAACATCAGGCAGAGGTTAATGCTGGGAGCTTTTATGATTCTCCTCTAAACAGGAGGGAATGGGAGGCTGGAGGTTAAATGAGCATATTGTGAAACATCGCTAATGATGCTTTATCTGCTTCTTTGTTGCTTCTCATCTTGTTGGCTTGAGTCTCTGCCAAGGTGACATACATTCATTAAGTGTTTCATCAGATCCCCTAATTCCACCTGGTGTTGCTTCTAACTCTGACCTCTCCGGGGAGTCAGGCAAACAGTCACATTAGCATAATAAGGCAGAAAGGCTTGTGATAACCTGTTGCTGCCAGAGACAAGTCTGCCGACGAGTATTCCGGTCCCACGGCATCAGAAAAACACAGGTGCAGTGCCCAGGCTCCATTCCAAGGGATCCTTCTCAATGTGCACTGAGGGCAAGACTTCTTCTGCATGATTTTTAATTAGCTCTATGGGCATCGAATTGATAGTCTGTATTCTAATTTAAAAAAAATTATTCTATGCAACTTTGCAATATACATTCATTGCACTTTTTCGATGGTATTTAAGATATTTGTATATGTATTGCTAACGAAAGCAGTGTCTGTCCCTTTCTTTTCACTAGCCCTGATGGCTCGGACACTTGATACAACGTAAGACAAGGCCGCTGATTAACAGATATTGCAGCGTTGTTTACAAAGTAACAGTCAGGAGTTAAGCGAATGCTGCTTTCAATAGCAATTGTTAATGCCAATTCTTAGGGGCAGATTTATCAAAGGTCGAGGTGAATTTTCGAATGAAAGAAATTCGAATTTCAAGCTATTTTTTGTGTACTTCGACTAGGGAATAGTCCAAATTCGATTCGAATTTGTAAAAATTCTAATATAGAAATTTATCATGTACTGTCTCTTTAAAAATTAGACGTCAACTATTTACTATCTAAAATCTGGCGAATTGCTGTTTTAGCCTATGGGGGACCTCCTAGAACCTATTTGGAGTCAATTGGTGGACTTTGAAAAATCAAATTTTTTGTTGGGGAAAAACTTAGAATCGAAATTGATCGAATGCGCTATTCCTTTGATTCGTACAATATGAATTCGGCCGAATGTGAACCTATTCGATCGAAAACTGACCTATTCGACCTAAAAAATTTGGTAGGTCTTTTTGAATTAGAATTTTTTTCAATTCGAAATTCGACCCTTGATAAATATGCCCCTTAATGTGGGCTAAATACCACGGGGGAAAAGGCAAATGGTACCAGATACATGTAGCACAGGTACGGAGCTTTCTACACAGCTCTGGCTCAGGCAAATAGAGGTCCAATACCATTGTCACCTATATACAAGCAGAAACTTTTATTACTTATTTGTTATTATTATTTTTTTTATCTTTTATTATACTGAAGAATGAACACATGTGCAGTTTCCAATTTCTGGTGGAGTAAACAATGAATTCAGGTAAATTAGTTGCCAGGCGACAAACTAAGGGGTAGTTCACCTTTAAGTTAATATTTAGTATGTTATAGAATGGCTAATTCTAATCAACCTTTCAATTGGCCTTGATTTTTTTTCTTTTTTATAGGTTTTGCCTTCTTCTGATTGTTTTCAGCTTTCTCATGGGGGTCACTGACCCCATATAAAATCAAATGTTTTTTAAGGCTACACATTTATTGTTACTGCTACTTTTTATTACTCATCTTTCTATTCTGGCCTCTCCTATTCATATACCAGTGCTACGGCAATTAGGGCCTAACAACTGGATTGCTGACATTGCACTGCTGAATAAAAAGCTAAATAACTCAAAAACTATAAATAATAAAAAATGAAAAGCAATCACAAATTGGCTCAGAATATCCCTCTCTGCATCATATTAAAAGTTAATGTAAAGGTAAACAATCCTTTTAAAGTTACCAGGGATTGTTTTTCTTACCCCCTTCTTCCTTTGTAAAGTGTTGGGAGACAGTAAGCTTATACTGCATTGAATTCAATCTTTCGTTCAATTTGGGGGTGCTTCTAGCAGCTACAAAGCCACTATTGAGAACCAGCGATTGATAATGGAGGTATCGCACCTACAGAAATGGAGTGAAAGCTTTGCAATACCTGTTTGCAGGAGTTACATGTTAGCAGCCTATGTCAGCTGATTGGAGAATTTGCTGCATTCTGTGTATACTGCACATGACTATGGGGTGAGCAGATTCACTATAGAAGCAGAAGGGACCTGGTTCAAATCAGCTGTCATCTCGGATCCCCCCCATTAAAGAAAGTGTCCCCAGTTTTTTAGTTCCTGCCTCCCCCCATTCAAATGGATCACTGGGGATACACAGAGGTATTAATGCCGATATTTGTCAATTTATACATTGCATTTGTTATCTCTGCTGATGCGGAGGTGCCTGCGTTCCAGCATCATTGAGTTTGGATAGGGAAAACAGTCCAACTGGACAGATGGCAGTCACCATGGCCAGCATTTAAAAAGTTAATTCTGTATGGAATGGTTTCTGAGGTTTAAATGAATACTCTGCGTGGGGAGCATGAAATAAGCTTACATTTGTCCCACTATATTCCCAGTTATTATAGCATGGCACACCCACCCACATATACACTACGTGCTCTTTCCTTAGCCCATATTCATTCTACCTCTGTCATAAGAACCACAGAACCACGCCATCCCATTCACATCCTATACTTACATTAACTGCCAAATAACAACCCTTCACATACGTTAGTGACTCTGCGCCTGTGGAAGAAACCCCTCGCTATAATTTATTCTCGTTTTATAAAGGATTTGTGTCATGCTCACTGCTGTAGTTTTGGGAATAATATTGAAAAAGTTACAGTTGCTTTTGTGCTTACACAGGGAGTTATAACAAATACTTACGGCCCTTTCTTTTCTATCAAAACACAGCAGTTCTGTCATGCTTTATGGCTGAGATTCTGTATTTATTAAAGGAAATCTTTACCCCCAAAATATTTAAGCAATAGTTTATATCATATTAAGTGACATATTAAAGAATCTTACCAAACTGGTATATATATATTTAATTAAATATTGTCATTTTTCATCTCTTACCTTGAACCACCATTTCGTGATGGTCTGTGTGCTGCCTCAGAGATCACCTGACCAGAAATACTGCAACTCTAACTGTAACAGGAAGAAGTGTGGAAGTAAAAGACAGAACTTGTTTGTGTGCACCGTGAATCCTACGATCCCAGGGGGGCGGCCCTTATTGTTAACAATGCCAATTTCCATTTAGTATTACCCCAATGGCACATACTACTAGAAAAGTATATTATTATGAAAATAATACACATAATTATGTATATTATTAATAATATATATAATTATGAAGCAGGCTTTCACATATGAGCAGTTTTATGCAATATCTTTTCATAGATTTATGGTAACTTTAAGAGACTAATTCACATTTTTCAAACTGTAATTCAGCTCTTCTAGTGCAGAGAGACCAATCGTGCGCTCTCACTAGCACCCCCTGGACCCCCCCCAGCGCCAAAAAGGTGATCACAGCAGGAAGCCGCCTCTAGCGGATGAGGGGCTAGGATTGCCCCAGCACCCATGTTCCCCACTACTACCAGCTCCCACTCCCACGCTGCACCAGTAAACACCATAGCCCTTCTGGTCAATGCACTCTTTGGTGGGCAGGTGTTGTGGAGGGTGACCGAGGGCCAGTTGCCTTTGTGAAAACTGAGATTTATGGAGGTGGCACTGCATACCACCCTATAGATTTCTGTGTTAACCTGTTTTTCAGTGGCAAAAGCAACCCCGCAGAATAATTATTTAGGGTCCCAACACCCCGCAAACCTTTAGAAGGGTAGCCCTTTTAATACACAGGGCTAGTGGGGGTATCCATCAATCTCTAGGTCACTGTCTGACCTTCTATTACTGATATGTCCCAGTTTGCTAATGAGAGCAAGTTCTTCATGATTTCTAATTCAAACTAATACCCTCCCGTCTATGCAGCCAAAGCACTGGCAATATCCTTTCCGTTGAACACTGTCCTTGCTTAGCTGGGGAACATCAGAGACAAAACACATTACTTCATAGGGTGTGACACTCATTTAATGAAGCAACATTCCTAACAGATTGAAAACTTAATCTCTCAGATGTGCCTTGGCCAGCGACCCAATAAACGGGCTGGTGAGCTTATCCCGCAAGCATTTAATGCTCTTACTCGTGGGCATAATCCCAGTTATGACCAACATGCCATTGATTAAGCTTTCATTTTTAGATGTTTCTAAAAATAAACTGACATTAATCTGACGGCTGTTGCTATAAATAGAGAACTCCAACAATTTCCTGAAAGCTTCACCAAATATAAAGTGAATGTAAATATTTACCCCATAATTGTTGACCATAAGCATTCCCAGTTCTGTAGTGCATTGCTGCCTTCTGCGACATTCTCATTTGCCATTTAATATACTAATCTTCTTTAAAAATTCAGCATCAGCCCTTACCCTTTTACAGTTTCACTGTACAGAGGCCTCTTTGTTATGTTTTGGGTAGCGGAGGGTTTAGTAGAGTATAACAGTGCTTTATTAGCAGAGTCATGCAGGCATTACACAACAGTAACTTTCACTTTTAAGCTGACAGGAAGTATGCACATCATAAGTCTAAACACAGTGACATTTACAGGCCATTTGTATAAACACCACACTCTTCATTCAACAGTGCAGTAAAGGGTAACTGATCCTGCAGTTTGTTGTTGAGACACTTGGGACCAGGAATCCTCTCCAAAATTGATAGAGATAGTGTCATGAGTACCAAGAAAGATATTGCCCAATGAAATGTATGGAAAATCACAGGGAATCCACTACAGGAGCTTGTGCCATAAGAAAGGTAGTGTCACTGGTGAGTGCCCTGCCCTAACCCACAAAATGTTGCCATTGTAGGTTTAGCACCCAAACCTTTCCCTGCATCTTCCTGTCCCTTACGCTACATCTGCCTCTTTTTCCAAGAGAAGGAATCTTTGGGTGCATCTTTAGCACCCCCTAAGGTTGCCACCTGTCTGTAGGATTGCCACCTGGCCGGTATTTTACTGGCCTGGCCGGTAAAAATGATGGTTGATCCTAATGTTATTAATAGGGAGAAAAGATAATTATATAGAAAGGCCGGTATTTTTTTCCAGAAAAGGTGGCAACCCTAACTGTCTGGTTTTCACCCCAACCCCATGTTTTTGTAAGGGCTCTTTGGGTAAAAACTGCTTGTCTGGATTTCCCACTTATAAAGTCTGGAGAGTACTGTAAAATAAATGATGCAGCGACCAACCAGTCACAAATAGCTGCCCCCTGACATTACCAACCTTCCCAAAAACATAACCTGCCCTGCCCTACCCCCCCTGATGTCACCTGCAAAGTCCCCTGCCCGCACTTAAAGGCACCTTTGAGTTAACTTTTAGTATGATGTAGACATTCTGAGACAATTTGCAATAGGTTGTTATTTTTTATTTGTGATTTTTAAGTTATTTAGCAGCTCTCCAGTTTGCAATTTTAGCAATCTGGTTGCTAGGGTCCAAATGACCCTAGAAACCATGCACTGATTTGAAGAAGAGACTGGAATATGAATGGGAGAGCAACCGTGCACTGATTCAACTGAGACTGGGATCTGAATAGGAGAGGCCTGAAAAGAAATATAAGTAATAAAAAGTAGCAAAACAATTCATTTGTAGCCTTACAGACCATTTGTTTTTAGATGGGGTCAGTGACCCCCCCCCATTTTAAAGCTGAATAAGATGAAAATTAATTAATTAATTCATAAAAAAACTATAAAAATAACACTGAAGACCAATAATAGACATTTGTTGATGCATTTTGGGCAACATATACATATTAAAATCCATTTGCTCATGAAACTTCATAAAAGATAAAAAAAAAAAAGCCACAAATATATAAATACTGTTAGTTATCCTGGCAGGCAAATAGGATAACATTTTTCCAGGCCTCAGATGTTCGGATCATCACAGGAAGCACATTATTGTGGGCTGGGAGGGGGAGCCGTGCATATTACTGTGAGCCTGGAAGCCCTTAAATCCACTTACTTGCAAATCATGTTGGTTTTCAGATGACATCCATGCACAATAGGAGTGTGTGTTGTTCTGTCCGTGCACAGCTCCAATCAAACTCAATGCAAAGGGAAAAAAGCTTGCAGATTGTAGTTTATTATTACTGGTACAGTTACAGCACCCGGTCAGTGGCGTAACTACCAGGGGTGCAAAGGGTGCGATGGCACCTGGGTCCGCACCTTCTTGGGGCCCATCGGAGCCATGATAATGGATAATGGTTGGGCAGGGGGAGATTTTACAGCGCACGCGATTCATAGGGGGGAGGGCCCAACAGGGGGCCCAGGTGCTCATCCTATACCAGGGACTGCTGGTGAGTAGTTACACCACTGCCGGTGCCACACACACAATTTATTAGATTAAGTGGCTCTCAATGACAATTTCAGCTCTCAATGACAATTTCAGTCAAGTAATTTAAAATATTTTGGAAACTATTATCCTTGTATAAAGTCTGCGTAGTACATAAATCCAGTGCAATAAGATAGTTTATAATGTGTTTGTGAAGTTAATTCCTTACGGATATCAATGGGTTCAATTCTTCTTCCCATATCTCCAGTGACATAATGATGCTACAGTTCTCTCATTCTACGCACAGGAGCCATTCAGTGCACTAGTGTATCTCATCTCCTCCACTTTGTACATTGTCATTTTATTGTAATTTTTTATGTGATATGCACTAGCTCTATGCAAGTGCAAAGGACGATTCAGCAGCCATTTAAAAGGGACTTGTGCCTATACAAGCTTCTACGTCCAACTATCAAAGGGACATTGTTTTTACTCACTGGAGGTGCATTCTAATACAGTCTTTACTCTGGTTGGAGGAACAATACTATTTTTTCAAGAAGACAGCCCTTGTGATCACTATGTGTCCTATACCAGGCAAAAGGAGCCCCCTATAAGATATATTGGATCTAACTGTCAATGAATAACTGACACTCAACTGCTGCATAAAGAGAGAATGAAGAGAAACAGATGCTGAGAGAGGGATAGTGAATATAAACTTGATTATTTCAGAAACAATGCAGAATATTTAATTGTTTATATTTAGAAAGTGTCTTATTTCAGTATGATGAAGCTTATATTAAATGTTCATTTTCACGATAGTTCTCCTTTACTTGTGTTTTTGTGCAAACAAACCATGTTGTGATATAAAAGTGATGTACTGGTGAAAAAACAATTTATTCTTTCGTTTTAGGGGCACTGTCATCAAGAATAAAATGATAAACAATTGTAAGCAGAACATTTAGAAAGCAGAAGCCGTGGCTTTTGGGCAGCCCACGGAGTAGAGAGAAAATAGGGGAGAGGGGGAAAAAATGACATACCAGAACGATAAGGCAAGGCACATAATATGTCAAAAAACATACGTGGCCAGTTACAGCAACAAAAAGTCTTCTTTACAGTCAGTGACAATATTATTTCAAGGACAAGGAACGTGTTATTGCACTAGGGTGGGAGTGCCAACACCTGGTCAATATATTCACTAACCTTGGATCCCGGGTCGACAGTCCTATTTACTGAAAAGCTTAGCAGACTGGGGTTCTATTCTAGTGAGTGCTGCACTGTCATCTATTGTAATGGCTACTGAGCATTTGTAGATTTCCTGATAGATTCCTGCACATGCCAGAAGTAGAGGCTTGTACAGGTCCAGTCTAGCAGACCAGTATCCAACCTGTAACCGCAAGTTTACCCAGACTTGGCAACACTTTATATCCCCTTTATAACCTGCTACTTGACCCTACTTGCAAGAGTTAAATTTTTTCCAACCTGGGAACTGCAAAACTGGAAGTGCCACCCCCATGGTTTGGAAAGTGACACACAGGGGTCAGATTTACCAGGTCAGGGGACCTGGATTAGATTGTATTCAGAGGGGATGGGTGGATTAGAACCTGCACTTTACTAGGGTGGTCCGACTGGGTGACCATTAGTGATGTGTGGGCCGGCCTGATACCCACAGGTTGGACAAGTTTGAGCCGGCATCCACAGTTTGCGATTCATGGCTGGGTTCAGGTTGAACTCTTCCCTCCACTCTCCCTGCCTGCAACCTTCCTGTGCTGGCTTCCAACGTCTATTCATAGGTGCGTGCCAGCCTGCCCCCTTTCATGACATCTGAGATGGGTGGGTCAGGCAGGGGCTGATAAATAGAAGTGCTGGGCGGGTTTAGGTGCGGATTGGGAGCGGACAAGTTAGGGTCGTGTGCAGGTTGACTTTTTGTTGACCAACACATCACCAGTGCCCACAGATTGTCTGCATGGTCAGGGAATCAGGGACTTACTGCCTTAAACCCATCTATTTTTGGTTTGTTTTGAGAATTTGATATTTCTGGGAAAGGCAAGAAGACGGATGCCTGCATTCACATACAGGTGTGGGACTTTTTATCGTGAATGCTTGGGACCTGGGGTTTTCCTGATAAGAAATCTTGCCATTATTTGGATCTTCATACCTTAAGTCTACTAGAAAATCATGTAAACATTAAATAAACCCAATAGGCTGGTTTTGCTTCCAATAAGGATTAATTATATCTTAGTATGGATCAAGTACAAGGTACTAGTGATGTGTGGGCCAGCCAGAAACATGCAGGACTGGCTGGCTTGCGGGCGGGTTCGGGTTGAGTGGTCCTTTAGCTCTTCCCACCACACACTGCCGACTTCTGTACCCTGAATTTATAGACTTGAGCCTGCCCCACTTGTGAAGTCATAGAGGGGACGGAGTGGGCCGGGCCAGGTTCAGGTTGGGTGGGGGCAGGATTGGGTCAGGTGTGGTCGAGGGACCCACACATCACTACAAGGTACTGTTTTATTATTACAGAGAAATGGTGTCTATAGGAGAAGGATTTTTTTGGATCTTTCTGTACAGCTTTACAGATGATGGATCACATTCCTGTACAAGATCTACCCTGTAGTTGTTTTTAACAATATCAAGTATCAGCTGGAGGGCTGCACATTTGCATTCTTTAGCATCCATAATGACCATATAAACATTAATACATGAGTGTAATAATGTGCAATTCCTAAATTTATCAGACTAGGATAAATGCAATTTTAAACCTTCTTTAAAACCAGGTCGGATGCTGCTGAGTTGCTTGTAGAGGGCTGGAAATCATTGCTCATGTGTCAGGTGCTAACGTGCCGCTCTGTCCAATATAATGTGAGTATATGAGTGTATATATGAGTGTGTAATTGGATACAGCACAGCAAACCTACCAGTATTTATTTATTAAAGCTGCCAGAGATTATTGCAGGATGAGCATTTCTTCTCCCCTTTACAAGTGAGCAGAATGACAAAAGGATGTTGTACATTCAATTCCATGGGGCATAAATATGACTCAGGATTGACTCCATCCATCCAATTTGTTGTCAAGGGGAAACCTTATAGATCCAGTGTGATATTTGCTTACAGAACTGCCTGAGTGCTGCTGTTAACACACTACCAAAAATATCTCAACCTTCAGCCCCATGAAACCTCTCCGCACCACGTCAGAATGTCATCGCATGTAACCAGAGCCCAACTTGACAATGCTGTGACATAGCTGGTAAAACACAGCAGCCGAGGTTAAAACAGACATAAATCCATCGAGTTCAACCTCATATACGGTATACTCTGAACAATATATTATTATATTGCCAGCATGGAATATAATGTACAGTCCTTTGTAATAGTCATTTTGCTGTGGGGCCCTGTTCTATTAACATGGCTGGAAATATGATAATATGAGCTTAACAGCAAACCAACAAACAAATAATAGCATGGGGGAAAGGTACTCAGCCAAGTTCTTGGCACCCAAAATGATCTTGTCTTTTCTAGTGCAGCCACTAAATATTTGATAGAGGATATTGTTTTGTGGAAGTGTTTGCCCATGTTGCTGCACAATCCCAATAATGAAGTTATTGTAAATATGAACACACAGGAAATAAACTGAGCCCTTCACTATATATGTAGAGTCGGAAGGGCAGCGCATTCATCCCTAAAAAAAGGCAAAAAAAGCCCAGGTGCTGCAGCAAAACATAATATCGGCATGAAGAACAAGAAGCAGTCATGGGACTTATGTTGTGTGCAAGACTTTAATGGTGTAAGTCAACATTTTGGTCCTACACAGAGGATGTCTTGATAAAGGTCCTCTGTGTAGGACCTAAACAGTTTTGTACATAGTCCCATGAGTGCTCCGTGTTCTTCATGTTGATATTTATATAGTGCCTATAGTAGCAATGGGGATAATAGTCTCTGGGAAGGGACTGTGGGATAACAGGTATAGTAGGGAGAGATGATGCCTATAGTAACAGTGGATAATAGTCTCTGGGAAGGGAGTGTGACTGTGGGATAGCAGGTATAGTAGGGAGAGATTATGCCTATAGTAACAGTGGGATAATAGTCTCTGGGAAGGGAGTGTGACTGTGGGATAGCAGGTATAGTATGGAGAGATGGTGCCTATAGTAACAGTGGGATAATAGTCTCTGGGAAGGGACTGTGACTGTGTTATAGCAGGTATAGTAGGGAGAGATGGTGCCTATAGTAACAGGGGGTAATAGTCTCTGGGAAGGGAGTGTGACTGTGGAATAGCAGGTATAGTAGGGAGAGATGGTGCCTATAGTAACAGTGGGATAATAGTCTCTGGGAAGGGACTGTGACTGTGTTATAGCAGGTATAGTAGGGAGAGATGGTGCCTATAGTAACAGGGGGTAATAGTCTCTGGGAAGGGAGTGTGACTGTGGAATAGCAGGTATAGTAGGGAGTGATGATGCCTATAGTAACAGTGGGATAATAGTCTCTGGGAAGGGAGTGTGACTGTGGGATAGCAGGTATAGTAGGGAGAGATGGTGCCTATAGTAACAGTGGGATAGTCTCTGGGAAGGGAGTGTGGCTGTGGGATAGCAGGTATAGTAGGGAGAGATGATGCCTATAGTAACAGTGGGATAATAGTCTATGGGAAGGGACTGTGGGATAGCAGATAAAATAGGGAAAGATGGTGCCTATAGTAACAGTGAGATAATAGTCTATGGGAAGGGACTGTGGGATAGCAGGTATAGTAGGGAGAGATGGTGCCTATAGTAGCAGTGGGATAATAGTCTCTGGGAAGGGACTGTGGGATAACAGGTATAGTAGGGAGAGATGGTGCCTATAGTAGCAGTGGGGATAATAGTCTCTGGGAAGAGAGTGTGACTGAGGGATAGCAGGTATAGTAGGGAGAGATGGTGCCTATAGTAACAGTGGGATAATAGTCTCTGGGAAGGGAGTGTGACTGTGGGATAGCAGGTATAGTAGGGAGAGATGGTGCCTATAGTAACAGTGGGATAATAGTTTATGGGAAGGGATTGTGACTGTGGGATAGCAGGTATAGTAGGGAGAGATGGTGCCTATAGTAACAGTGGGATAATAGTCTCTGGGAAGGGAGTGTGGCTGTGGGATAGCAGGTATAGTAGGGAGAGATGGTGTCTATAGTAACAGTGGGATAATAGTTTATGGGAAGGGAGTGTGACTGTGGGATAGCAGGTATAGTAGGGAGAGATGGTGCCTATAGTAACAGTGGGATAATAGTTTATGGGAAGGGATTGTGACTGTGGGATAGCAGGTATAGTAGGGAGAGATGGTGCCTATAGTAACAGTGGGATAATAGTCTCTGGGAAGGGAGTGTGGCTGTGGGATAGCAGGTATAGTAGGGAGAGATGGTGCCTATAGTAGAAGTGGGATAATAGTCTCTGGGAAGGGACTGTGGGATAACAGGTATAGTAGGGAGAGATGGTGCCTATAGTAGCAGTGGGGATAATAGTCTCTGGGAAGGGAGTGTGACTGAGGGATAGCAGGTATAGCAGGGAGAGATGGTGCCTATAGTAACAGTGGGATAATAGTTGCTGGGAAGGGAGTGTGACTGTGGGATAGCAGGTATAGTAGGGAGAGATGGGGTCTATAGTAACAGTGGATACTAGTCTCTGGGAATGGACTGTGGGATAGCAGGTATAGTAGGGAGAGATGTTGTCTATAGTAACAGTGGGATAATAATCTCTGGGAAGGGAGTGTGACTGTGTGATAGCAGGTAAAGTAGGGAGAGATGGTGTCTATAGTAACAGTGGGATAATAGTCTCTGGGAAGGGAGTGTGACTGTGGGATAGCAGGTATAGTAGGGAGAGATGGTGCCTATAGTAACAGTGGGATAATAGTCTCTGGGAAGGGGCTGTGGGATAGCAGGTATAATATAGCCCTATTTACATAAATATTAGGATCCAGCAGTAAAAAAACTTGCTTTTGATAAATTACACTGCCCTACATTTATTGCCCTGCTCAACACACCCCACTCAATGCAAAACAGGATCTACACAACACAGTGTTCCAGCTTTGCTGATATGAAATAAGTGTTTAGAACAAATGGCTTTTACTGTCCTTTTTGTAAACAGTTTTATTGAACATCCACCACATCTTAGCTGCATGACTACAGCTGTGACACGTCCCCTTTAAGTTCCAGTAAACAAAAATTTTTTTAAAAATGACATAGTAAATGTGGTTGTAAGAAATGTTAACATAAATAAAGTGGCTTGGTTAAAAAGTAGCACTCACAGCAACATGAGGTTAGCACATCGCATTTCCCCACCAGTTGCTATTTTGGGTCTTCCCAACATCCTCCCACCCAACAATAACTCCATGGACAGCACTTCAATGGACAGTAAAATGTTATTATTTTTAAATTGGACTCAGAGAGACATCTTGATGCCAATACGGATCTCTACCAAACACAGCTGTGATCTTGATAACCAGCCATATTGGATCGCTCTGTCCCAAATGAAAATAAAGGATTTTTTTGTACATGGGAGTACTAAGCCATTATATATTCAAGTAGGGCACATGATAGCTGGAATCATATGTTTTGTTTACCTGTGCTGATTTTATCCCCTATATATGATAAAAAATTAGACCAGAACTCCCTAAATTACATTTATATTTCTCATTGGAGCATATACAGAAGAGTAATATAGCCTGTCCTACCACTTGCAGGCAACAAATAAAGATCTAATTGCACTAATGTAGTGTTAGAACCTACTCCCACAATGCATCGTAAAAAATAAAAATCATTTTACTAGTAATGCTGCATTAGCGGTTACATTGATGATGTTTTTTTCTCTTCACATGTGTCGTGCTGGGCCTAAACCTAAAATAAAAACTATTTTATCTATAAAAGACTAAGTCCCACAGATATCTGTGTGATAGTTTGAATTAAACTGAATATATCTGTGAACATTTTTTATTATGGGCCAAGTCATTTATCTGTGTGCATCAGACACCCTGCTGTCAGACTGAAGAAGGGCACAGCCGTAAGGGCAGGAACACATAAAGCTACTGGGGGAGATTAGTCGCCCAGCGACAAATCGCTTCTTCTTCGGGCAACTAATTTCCCCTAACTGCCTCCCCACCGGCTAGAATGTGAATCGCCGGCGGGTTGGCACTCAGAGTGCTTAGTTTTCTGAAGTCGCCCGAAGTTTCCTCGTGAGGCAACTTCGGACTACTTCAGAAAAGAAGCATTTCAAGTGCCAACACGCCAGAGATTTTGATTCTAGCCAGCGGGGAGGCAGTTTGGGGAGATGGGCGCCTAATCTCCCCCAGTAGCTTTGTGTGTCCCTGCCCTAAAACTAAAGGGTAAATGGCACATAGGTCATTTTTAATTTTCCACTTTTTAATTACAATTTTATGTCACCAAAATAAAAATAAATCAGAGGCTTCTCATTGAAACCAATGTGTGCCTTACCCATTCAATATAAAGGGATTTTTTTTGTCACCAAACCCAATCTTGCGAAGAAAAAAGCTGGCAATTGGCCTTCAAATAATAAAGATAACAAGATTGACTTCATAAAATTAGTTCCCAGGTTTGGAAAAAATGTATATATACGTATTGGTTTGGCAACATTACAAAAAATATTTTTATAATGGATCAATTTTTATTTTTAGGTTTTTAGTTATTGCCTATAGAAGAAAAGTACTCGGTTTATACAAAAGTTTAGAGGTGCTCCTGCTTCTTGGATGTCTGGCTAGGCATCACGATCTAGCAGTATCTTGAGTAACCACAGGAACGACACTCACAAGGCATTTAGCCAATTATATCAAGCCATGGACTGGCTTGTGATGGAGTTTAGTACCTTTAGGGGAAAAAGTCTCCCTTTGTCCTGATGAAGGAAGTGTTGAACTCAATCACAAGTCTGCTTCTTGTTAAAACTGGCTTAACACCTTATATTAATCTGACTGCTATCCCTTTAAGTTACAGTCACAAGAGGGACATTTAACCATGACCCTCTAGCAGTTGCGAAGCCCACGTTCCACTTTCATCAGCCGGTTTCCATCTTCTGAAGGCTGCACGTTTAGCTTTCAATGTAACCCTCAGTTTAAGAAGGTTTTGTCTCCCAGTGGTCTTTGGTTAATGGCAAACCAGTGTCATCTACTACCAGTTCCTTTCTCGTTATTGAACCAATACTGTAGACCTTTCTTGCTTCCTCACAACCAGGCTAACATTTCAGCGGCTTTCCAAAAACTGAGATATCTAACGAGCCCAGGATAAAAAAAATACTTTGAAAAGTATACAAATTTCTGGTGAAAGATAAAAAGTTGACAATCATCTGTTTGAAATTTTACTAGATGTTGAGAGGTATTGCATTATATGAAGCACAGCTTGGTTTAGTGGCTTCTAAAGTGCAAAGACATGTATCTGTGGGCCTGCTGGTTCAGAAGACGAGGTGCTGGTTTGAACACATCTATTCCCACCATAACTGTCCAAGTTTCACTTGCATATTACAAATTGAATGTGGACAACTACAGTCCATACTGCTCCCAGCACGTTTATCTTCTTTGCAAGTTCTTCCATCTCAGTTTAAGGCGACAGAGACCCAAAGTCAAGTACCACCAGATTCATCTATTTGTTTCAGCCCTTTGTTTCTTCAATAAGGCTTCAAAGGATTATGAACACATTCTTAAAAGGTAGCTGCAGCATTAGAAAGCCATTAGATATACTGACATATGAATAATAAGGCAGCCAAAGGTAGAGTTGAAGAAAATGTCAACCTGCTACCAGTGTCTGGTAGGTTCTTCTGTTTATGGGATGTCTTGGTGGAACCTGGATGGGGAAGGAGAACAAGCACCGTGGCATTGCCTTTCCGTGAGACTTCAGGTATTAGTTTTGTGCCTGAAAGAGAGAGGAAGCCCAATTTTAGCCGGTCACCACAAGGTGGCTATGAGGTCACATATTAAACTGGCAGCTGTTAATCATAATGTGGTTTCTTGGTTAAGTGCTTGAGGAACTTGCTGAGCAAAGCTTCTATGACATATATATGAAATGCCCCAACATTATGATCTTTACAGGGATCTGCAACCTCGGTTCTCCATATGTTATGGAACTACAAGTCCCACAATGCAATGAAGGAGTCTAATGAAGAAGTCTAAAGGCAAATGCATTGTGGGACTTGTAGTTCCTTAACATCTGGAGAGCCAAGGTTGCAGATCCCGTTGTCCAAATCAACACAACAACACTCTCTTAAATTAATTGTTCAGTGTAGAAATAAAAACTGGGTAAATAGATAAGCTGTGCAAAATAAAAAAAATTTCAATATAGTTTTCAAGAATGTAATGTATAAAAACTGGAGTGACGATGTGTAACATAATAGCCAGAACCCAACCAGCTCTCTTGGTTTCCATTGATTGTACCAGGCAGTAACCAATCAGTGATTTGGGGGGGGGGGGGCATATGGATCATAACTATTTGCTTTTGAATCTGGGCTGCGTGTTAAGGATCAATTGCAAACTCACTGAATAGTTATGTCCCATGTAGCTCCCCTTATAGTCGCTGACTAACTTAGAGAGCTGAAAAGCTGGAAGTTGGGTTCTGTTCTGGTATATATCCAGTCACTCCAGCCTTTATACATTACATTTTTGGCTTACTAACCATATAAGAAACATTTTTTATGTAGCACAGCCTATCTATTTACCCAGTTTTTATTTTTACAGAAGTGTTTCTTTAAAAAAATATCTGAAGCACTACAGACCAACCTCTATAGCCTGTATAATTACAGAATATTGGCCTAGTATGAACACACTGGACTTGAATTGGAGCCAGAATTTAAATTATGTGATTAAAAGTCTTAAAGTCTCAATCTCAATTGCTAGGCACAGCACTAGGTATAATGCACCAATGAAAACCTCATACATTGCAAATCTACTAATCTATAGTAGCTTTGTGTGCCATTTTCTGGCTATATCTAAGACAGAGGTCTCCCTTGGCATGTTGTGCCCAGAGATGTTTTATGTCGCAAAAGCTTAAAGGAAAACCATACCTCCAATACAATGTATATCTCCTTTAAAAATATATTGAATAAAACAGCTCATATGTAAAACCCTGCATCATGTAAATAAACCATTTAAATAATAATATACTTTTTTATTAATATGTGCCATTGGGTAATCCTAAATAGAAAATTGCCATTTTAACAAATAAGTCCAGTTCCCTGGGATCCTAGGATTCGCTGTGGACACAAACAAACCAAATAAATCATACATGTTAGGTCACATGAGCCAATTAAAAGACATTTTGCTTCCACAATTCTTCCTGTTACAGTTAGAGCTGTAGTATTTCTGGTCAGGTGATCTCTAAAGCAGCACACAGACCATCACAAAATGGTGGTTCAAGGCTAGAGATGTAAAAAGGACAATATTTGCTTAAATATATATTTATACCAGTTTGGTAAGATTCTTTAATATGCCACTTAATTTGATAAAAACTATCTATTGCTTAAATATTCATTTTGGGGTATAGTTTTCCTTTAATAACATGATTATCGGCCGTATCAGTTCATGCACGAAGGTGTAGAAACAATGTATTAGAATTTAGCTATCCTCCAAACAAGACTACAAGTCCCACAATGCCTTGCATGCTTCTATTCTCAGGACTGTTAATCACAGAACAGGCAAGGCATTGTGGGAATTGGAGTCTTGAGCTTTATTAGTATGGAATATTTAAAGTGGCAATAAAATAGAGCTGCTGCGTATGCAAGAAGTGAGACAGACTAGTATGCACGTAAGTAGAATTAAGAATATGATTCATTTTCAGTTAGTCATTACTTCATGGCAACTGCATCTCCAGGGAATTTTAGAGAACAAAACTTCTACCCCTAGACTCTCATGATCACTTAGCTACTAAAATGCTGCTTTTTTTTATTTTTAGTCCACAGACAGGGAAGTCGGAACAAAGGAAAGACAGAGAGAATAATCTGGAACTAATGTGTAACGTATTACTGAATTTCTGTTATAGCATAAAATATGATCAAATGTGAACATTTTCTCGGCATCATAATTCTTTGAGGTATCATGAAAATTTCCGCCCTCTGAATGATGCCATTCTCATACTCCTTTTAGACTTTGGCTACTTACGAGGCTTCATAAATGTTTATGTCCCAGCAGTGGTAGTTTTCCTGCTTCTTGTTAGAGCATTTAGTTGAATAGGGAATGTAGAAATGAAGACCCCCTCAAGAGAAAACCCGGCAACAAAATGGTCAGAGGACCGTGGAGAAAAGAAGATCAACCTAATCAAATATTGATGAATTAAACATTTGCTTTAGCAAGCAGACGTTTCTGAGTGTGACTGGCAACATCATGCCGTGGCTGGTCATGCATCTCCCTCAGTGCCTTATTCTGAATGGATAGTGACAATGGTAAGTATTTTAGCATTTCTGTGATGCCAGTCTTGTTTAAAGTGGTCATATACTGGTTGATTCCCCAAAATATCCAACAGAAGCCCATGTCCATCCTGCCTGGTACACTGGCAAATGAAATATCCAAACTGGACAGATCAACTGCAATCCGACAAGACCGCAGCATAGTATGAAAACGGTCCCGCAAATTGCCATATATGTCCAGACAGGTAGCATGGTAAAGCCTGACCCAATCTGGGTAAGAATGACCAGCTTGAGTCTAGTGCAGGGATCCCCAACCTTTGAACCTGTGAACAACATTCAGAAGTAAAAGGAGTTGGGGAGCAACTAAAGCATGAAAAATGTTCTTGGGGTGCAAAATAAGTGCTGTCATTGGCAATTTGGATGCCCCTATGTGGATTGTCAACCTACACTGAGGCTCTGTTTGGCAGTACACCTGGTTTTTATGCAACCAAAACTTCTCCTCCAGGACTCCAAGCCTGGAACCCAAAAATAAACACCTGCTTTGAGGCCATTGGGAGCAACATCCAAGGGGTTGGAGAGCAACATGTTGCTCGCGAGCTACTGGTTGGGGACCACTGGTCTAGTGAGACCTAAAAGTGTCCATAAAAGATCTTTCCAAGAAAGATTGTTTGTTTCAATACACATGTGTAGAGCTAAATCGTCAGATATACAGGGCGAAACAATAGAATTCTACCCGTATCTGACGATTCAGCACTAACAATGGGCAATGTTTGGATGCCTTCAAAGGTACCCTATCATAATTTTACGTCCAGCGCGATCGATCGATATCCAAGTCTTGTGCCGATACCGCTCAGCTCTTTTCCCACCATACACGCAACGAATATCATACGAAAGTTTGTTACGTACAATATTATCTGTGCGCCTATGGCCACCTTAAGTGGATTTCTTGTTCCTTATATGTTGTAGTAGCTGCTATTACTCTTACCAAACATGGATCAGATGTGGTTTCATAGAGATCTTTACAAGTACTCTAATTGTAATCTTGCTAGTGATGTTGGGTGAGACCTGGGTGTTGCCTATAAAATGCTACTGGATCCTTGATGAGAAAGGCTGAACATGTATAAACTGTTGGATGTATCCCATATCCTGTACCACTGGGCAGATCATTTAAATATTTGAACAGTTTTGCAAGTCATGTGGATGGCCAAACTGCACTGATCCAACCCATCAGCCTGATGACCAGTATAGTGGATCAGTACATGAATGTGAAAGCTTGAACACATTTTAGTTATCTAAAGAAGCCATACCTGCACTACATTGGGTTAGCTTGGTTTTTCAAATTCTTTAGGGAGGATGCACACATGCTTTGGGGATATTACGGCTGCAAGTTTACTAAATAAATAATAAGTTATATGACTTATGTGGAAATTTTCATGTTGTGTAATTAAGTAGATTTAAACGACGGGATGTGCATTAAGCAGACATAAAAACCACTGCTTGACACAAGTTTTTGTTGTTGCAAATTCCTTTAAAATCATAAAACTGGTACAGGTATGGGATCCATTATCCCGCTATACAGAAAGCTCTGAATTAGGGAAAGCCTGTCTCCCATAGACTCGATTTTATCCAAATAATCCAAATTTTTTAAAATGATTCCCCTTTTCTCTGTCATAATAAAACAATACCTTGTAATTGATCCTAACTAAGATACAATTAATCCTTATTGGAAGCAAAACCTGCCTATTGGGTTTATTTCATGTTTATTTCATGTTTACATGATTTTCTAGTAGACTTAAGGTGTGAAGATCCAAATTACAGAAAGATCTGTTATCCGGAAAACCCCAGGTCCCGACCATTCTCGATAACATGTCCCATATCTGTACTGTGCAACCGTGAATACGGAAAAAATGTAGTCTAAAAATATGAACAAAAATGTTCTTTCTGTCTTGAGCTAAAACATCCATCGTCTTTATGATTGTGCTATCCCCAGAGATGCTAATAACTTGTTCCTCACTCAACCAGTAATTCCTTTTGTTGGCTTGAACTGATTCATTATGGTGTTTGCGCAGATAATGCTATAGAGACTTCTCACCAACACACTCATTTACCTTCCTATTTCTAGACATTTCTGAAAAACACCACAAAAGTTGGTTAAGCAACACTCACGTTGTAGCAGAACACTAATCCTGGGACCTCAGTCGTAGACCACTACTCAACTTCGGCCATGTTTTTTAATGTAAGGCTCCCAGAGTGCTTATATGATCCAATAATATAAGTCTAAACAAGGCTGAAGAATGTCACTTAAGCCAAAAGCCCAGTAAGAAAGACCACCAGCAAAATAAGTATAGGCACAATGGAACTAATCAAGATAACCTGGGTAAAACCAATACCAACACATACGAGAGGGAGGCAATACTAGGCAGCAATATGCAGCAAGCTCAAAAGCAGGTAGAGATCAACAAGACGACCACAGAGAACACAAGCGAGAGCAACTTCAAACAGAAGCAGAAACAGATATCGCTATAAAGCACAAAACAGTAGCCAAAGCTTTATGAATCAACTGTTGAGTCCAGCCAAATCACGAGGAGCATGAAGGGTTGGTAGCCCCCTAATAATTCTTCAAAAACATATTTAAAAGCCCCAAACCTTATTGTGAGCTGTCTATAATGGTTGTGTTCAGCAACACCACCAGATGTTTGTATGCTCCTTTTAGCAATACTAAAACATCCCTTCAGTTACTTGTGTAACCAATGTTCTTTTGGAGTCCTGGGCTTTCTGCAGTGGCATCTACATGGGATCATTTATATCTAGGACACTAGACCAGCAGGACATTGAAGGCCAAGCATATAACAAAACCAGGTTAATGGGTGTCAAGCGAGCTGGGCAAATAATAAACAGTAGCTAATAACAGGCTGAGGTCAAATACAGTAACAGAGTGATAGGAAAAGAGATGTACACAAAAGATGTAAGACAGACCACATTTGTCCATTGAACTGTACTTTAGAGATGCCAAATGTAATTTTGATCTCCACGCCTTAAGTCTACTAAAAAATCTCAAACCTAATAGGATTGTTGTGCCTCCAATAAGGATCAATTATATCTTAGTTGGGATCAAGTACATTGTTTAATTATTATAAATAAAAAGGAAACCTTTTTAAAAATTTGATTTGATTAAAATGGAATCTATGGGAGACTACCTTCCCGTAATTCAGATCTTTCTGGATAATGAGTTTCTGGCAGTGTCGGACTGGCCCACTGGGATACCAGGAAAACTCCTGGTGGGCCCAGGTATCAAGTGGGATCTCCTGCTTCTAAACATTTGGCCTATTTCATGGTCATTGCCTATTTCTATGAGAATAAAGAGGCTAAATAGATGGAAGAATAGGTTATAGTGTGTAAAGAAAAGAGAATAGGAGAATAGAGGTTGAGTGAGGAGAGGAAGAAAATAATATTTAGAGTGGGCCCCTGGTCTAAAGGTTTTTGGGTGGGCCCCTGGTCTAAGGGTTTTTGGTGGGCCCCTAGTTTCCCAGGCCGACACTGTTTTCTGGATAATGGATCCCGTACCTGTATGTGATAAAATACTGCTAATGCAATAAAAGATAGACAGCTGACTTCTATTGTGTCTTCTGTAATACTATGGCAGCACACATAATTTGTCACAAGTTGAAGATTATGACTTTATGTGGCCCCCAGTATTTATTCATCAAAGAGCAAAACACAAGAAATCACAAAAATATTAGGTCGGCTTCAAAGCAAGACAGCAGATGGGATAGTCACGTTCTGCTGTGGGATCCAGACAATATTTCAGACTTTTCCATGTAAAAGAGTCCACCCACACTATCTAAAGAAAGGAGCTCTGCAAAAATAAGAGAACATATTGTTTGGAGTGCTGCCCACTTGCCACATACAGAGCTTGGTTATCTTGTGCCCCGGAGTGAGATAATCTGTTCTAAGAATAATAACGCACTGCTCGTATGCCCACCAAATCCCACAATGCATAATATCTAATATGCCTTACAACATGTCAGCTGCGGGCAACTAGGTCTAGTAGGTACAAATGCTAGCCGCATCCGTCTGTGATGGAAAATGCAGGACGGGCTGATAAAAAAAAGATCAGAGAATACAAGAGGGAACCAGAAGAGGTTCTCAAACTGACTGCTTAATTTCAGATAAAAACCAGAAATTAGAAAAAAAAATGTAATATTGGAAGGGAAATAAAGTCTTGGCATGGCCTGGGTTTGTAGATAGCAGTGCTGCAAGGATGGTCAAAGAACAACATGTAGGAGCAGCCAGCAGGTGTTAATAAGAACAAGAGCTGTCGGCACAGGAAAGCCACCAGTATAAATATCCAAGTACACTTAAAAGATAAACGGAGAATAATCGAGTTAGTGAGTCGGTTTTATCTGCAATGAGTTAAATCATTTTGGCAAAGACAGAGAATCTGGAGTTTTCCTATGTGATCACAGGGAAGCCAAACGTCTCTTTGTCATGCAATGCATTTGTCAATGCCAGCGCCTAATTGGCTTTAGTTTTGCAAATATTCCGTACACATCGTCAGCTCTGCACACCGCTGTCGACAGTCAGCCAACCAGAACAGCAGCTCTATCACAGCTGACAGTTATTGACATGGGGCTTGATTGGACTATGGGCTCGTGTTAATATTCAGAGAGAGGATAGTGCTCATCAAAGGCCCCTATCTTAAAACAATCCAGCTTTCAAAAAACTATAAAGCCTCTGTAACATCCAGCAACACAAAAGAGAAAGAAAAATTGTATAAGAAATAAGAGCAGAAATTAAAATTCATTTAGGAATCTTTGAGGCTAGATTAGCTTCAGTGGAGGGAGACACTGGTCAGGCAAAGGCACATGGAAGGGCGAGCCATTAGCCCTTCAATAATATTGGTTTCCGATACCTCATTCTGTGAGCTGCCTTGACTCTAAATTCTAGAGAGAGAGAGAGGCTGCATGATAATAAAGATCAGCAGGGATGCCTGGCCTGCGGGGAGACATTGTCATTTAACGACTGATGAATCCTGCAGGTTGGATATCGGCAATTAAAACATACACTGTATCTTTTATTCCAACAGTTATATAAAAAAATGTTTGACTCTTTTCCTAGTGTAGCCATTAATACAAGTGTATCTAAGCATCGTATTTGCTAAGCATGTGAGCCATATTTGCTCTAGCTGCTTATAAATAGCGCTAACTGTGGGCACAGCTCTGAACATTTCTTACATACGTTTATATTACAGGCAGGGAGAACAACTGTGCATTACAACGAACGATATACACTATATGGCCAAAAGCACAGTATGTGGACAAAACTTCTGAATTTTAGAATTGGCTATTTAAAGGAATTGTTCAGTATGAAAAAAAAACTGGGTAAATAGATAGGCTGTGAAAAATAAATATATATTTCTGATAAAGGCTGAAGTGAGCGGATATATAACCCAATAGCCAGAACACTTCTTCCTGCTTTTCAGCTTTCTTGTTTTCCACTGATTGGTTACCAGGCAGTAACCAATAAGTGACTCCAGAGGGGGCCACATGGGTCATAAGTTTTGAGCTGAATGCTGAGGATCAATTGCAAACTCACTGAACAGTTATGTCCCATGTGGCCCCCCTTAAAGTCACTGACTAACTCAGAGTTATAGAGCTGAAAAGCAGGAAGTAGTAGTAGTGTTCTGGCTATTATGTTAGACACCCAGTCACGTCAGCTTTTATACATTACATTTTTGGCTAACTAAATATATTGGAAGCATTTTTTTATTTTTCACAGACTGTCTATTTACCTAGTTTTAATTTTTACACTGAACTGTTCCTTTAAGCCACAACCACAGATCAAAAACCAGTGGGAAGAACTAGAACGTTGACTCCAAAACAGGCATTAACCCTAACGTGAGTGACCGACCTCACTAATGCTCTTGCAGCTGAATGGAAGCAAATCCCACCAATGTTCCAATATTTAGTGAAGAGCCTTCCTTTCCTTTCTATCCTTGTTTCATACATGGTTTGTAGCCTGATATTGCTTAGCGATGCCATTCAGCCAGTTTTACTGCAAGTGCTCAGGATCATAGGTATACCTTGCTTAGCTGAGGCTTAAAAGCTTCCCAGCTTGTCTTGATAGAGTTCCTAAGTAAAGGTTAAGAGAAGATAATTTTACTGCTCAGCTACACACTAAATCTTACTTATCTTTTTAAGGGGATAAATTATTTTAAATGCATCATAACATTTAATATACCAATATGCAGTACATGATTCATGTATAATCATGTCCTTGGCATGTCCTATACATTTACTATTAACACCTAATTTATTTGTAATATTTACCCAGATATCCTCAGGCTGAACTTGTGCACCAGTAATATTATTTTCTGGGTTTTCCTGCAGGCTCCCTAGCTGCACCCATCCCAGGAGGGCACCCTTGTTTGGGTCTCTGGTTCACAACTGCCATACTCCATTTACATATGGACTTTTGAACAACCCCCCTTCCTTTTAAGGGAGAACTGAATCTTAGGGTAAAGTAGGGTAGACATGCTACACATTATTTTCTTGGTGTTCCGTACCAGTCCAATGTTACCTACAGCCCTTTCGCAGGGAAGATCTGTGAAGATGCCCCAGTAGCCCCCATTTCTTTTCTGCTGATTCCCCACACATGCTCTGTGCTGTGCTGCTCTCACATATCTGAGCTTAGGGACTGACTCACAATATAATGTATACATACAATATAATTGTCACAAGGCTGATTAAATACAGCTCAGAAAGCAGTACATTTAGCATAACAATGTAATAATCAGCCCTGTAGCATCAGCTTATATGACAGACAGACCTCATTTTCTGTATAATGATTTACAACCCCTAAGCATAGCTTCTCAACAACTGATGAGCACACACTGAGCATGTGCAGAGTCACTGACACAAAGTAAAAATCAAAAACAAAACCCAACATGGTGAGCTTGACTCTGTAGGCTTGGATCATGACTCTTAGGGTACAACTACTTGGGTGATTTAGATCCCATCTGAAGTAGTGTGAAAGAACGCTGGCGTCAAGTCGGATGTGACTAAGATAAGGTTAGTTGTAGGATTCATATTCATATTTAGGGTTTAGTTCCTCTTTTAAACAGCTACACTTGGCTCCTTTGGTTCCTGAATAAATAACGTGTTGTCTGTCCATGAATCCTGGCCAAGAGCCCCTAAAGCACAATGATGCAATGGGTGAATGGCACGTTGCCTGTGTATTTATCTTAAACACAGACATGGAAAGATAGATATCAATGCAAGTGACTGTACACCGCCAACTAATGAGAGCACAATTCATAATACAAAGGCCACAATACAACCTAAATATTACTTTAGTTTTGTCTTTTAAAGGGGTTGTTCACTTTTAAATGAACTTTTAGGGTAAGGGCACATGCTAAGATTCGGGGAGATTTAGTCGCCTGGTGATAAATAGCCTATTCTTCGGGCGACTAATCTCCCTGCACTGCCTCCTGCCAGCTAGAATATAAATCGCCGGCAGGATGGCACTTGGAGCGATTCGTTTTCCGAAGTTGCCCGAAGTTTCCTCGTGAGGTAACTCCGGAAAATGAATCGCATTGATTGCCATCACGCCGGCAATTTACAGTCTAGCTGGCAGGAGGCAGTTTATTCTCCCTGAAGACTAATCTCTCCGAATCTGAGCGTGGGTCTCTGCCCTTAGTATGATGTAGAGAGTGATATTCTGAGACAATTTCCGATTGTTTTTCATTTTTTATTATTTGTGGTTTTTGAGTTATTTAGCTTATTATTCAGCAGCTCTCCGGTTTGCAATTTCAGTAATCTGGTTGCTAGGGTCCATATTACCCTCACAACCATGCATTGATCTGAATAAGAGACTGGAATATAAATAGGAGAGGGACTGAATAGAAAGATGAGTAATAAAAATAGCAATAATAAAAAAAACCTGCAGCCTTACAGAGCATTTGTTTTGAGATGGGGGTCGGATGGGGGCTTAGAAGTTATACACAGTTTTTTGCTTTTCATATAACTCGTTAAATATAAATTGTTCTTCAACAGTCTGGCTGCAAGTTACTAAAGGGCAGAAAGGGATGTGGCCTAGAGGACAAGAGGGGGCATAAATGGTAAAAAAAGATCAGTATTAGAAAAAGCATAAGAATTGCATCATTTGGAGCAATTGTGAAATTTATAAAAAAATAGGCAGAGCAAATTTTAAATGCATTTTTAAATGTTTGCCTATTTTATTGGTTTCACGCCTGGCGACTAATCGCCTCATTTTTTCGGCGACCAATCTCCCCAAACACCTTACCTGTTCCTGCGCCGGCTGAAATGAAAAAACGCCGGCGCTAATCACAAGCGGTGATTCATTTTCCGAAGTTGCTCGAAGTTTCCTCGTGAGGCACGAACCGCCAGGTGTGATTAGCGCCGGCTTGGATGAAAAGATGCCGGCGCTAATCACATGTGGCACAATTGTAAATGTAATAGAGAACAGTCTATGCTTTCCTGCACTGTTGCTGTCTTTTGATACAATGCAGCATAAATCAGCACACACGTCTGTTAATCAGTTGGCTTCTGACTTCTACATTGTTTCAAGAGTCACATCAGGGCAGAAGACAGAAAGATGCACAGATACTGCATTTACAAATAAGTATTGAAAACACTATTGAAAGTTGCTTAGCATGAAGCACTATTTAATTTTGGGGGTTATTTTCTCTTGAACATGGGGGGGGCTGCAATTGTTTCTTTTCTATGTATGGATGACTTTAATTTAGGTAAGCATGTGCTACAAAGATCAGGATCATTTACCAGGTGCACCTGTTATCCAGAATGCTCAGGACTTGTGGTTTTCCGATTAACGGATCTATCCGTAATTTGGATCTTCATACCTTAAGTCTGCTAGAAAATCATGTATTAAATAATCCTAATAGGCTGGTGTTGCTTCCAATAAAGATTAATTATATCTTAGTTTGGATCAAGTACATGCTACTGTTTTTTATCACGGAGAAAAAGGAAATCATTTTTTAAAATTTGGATCATTTGGATAAAATGGAGTCTATGAGAGACTTTTTTGTAATTCGGAGCTTTCTGGATAACAGATCCCATACCTGTATAGGAAAATCAAGTAGCCCGTTACTGGCTCTCCTGCACTACTGAATAATGGCAGAAAAGAAAGAGACATTCAGGCCCGGATTTGCGGCAAGGCCGCATAGGCCCGGGCCTAGGGCGGCAGAAAAATAGGGGCGGCATGCCGCCCAGCCGCATAATGGGGACGCGGCATTCATTTACAGCAGCTGCGCCGGCGTTTTTTCGCCGGCGTGCTGGGAAAGTGAAGTGAGGTGGGCGCTAGGACCGCGCGGCCGCCTGGTCGGACCGCGCGGCCTAGGGGCGCGCCTCTGTGAAATCCGGCGCTGGAGACATTTACTCTCCATCAGCCAACAATGAGTCGAGCATTTGGCTCAGCGAGACGATAGTGATGACAGCCGCCTAATGAAAGTGACACCAGACTGTGGACCTTCTCTGCATCAAGGGCCTGGCTGGTGCTGCTGCTGGTAGAGTGCTCAGAGAGCCGGCTAATGAACGTTATCTTATTAAGCTCTCATCTATCACTGTAATTCTATTGATCAGCTATCTGAGCTATTTATTGTTTCCACACCTGCAGTGATGGGGAATTATTGCATTATATCCTCAGCTCTCCCGGAGCCTTCTATCGATTGCTGCGTGATGTGTTTACTCAGGATGTACAGAGCACATTGTATACACAGGAGACTTATATACAACTATATACAACTTGCCACCCTGATTTGTGCTGGGTGCTGCAAGGATATTAGCCATTAAAGGAGACATTTAGGATAAATTAACCCCCCCCTAATTTTGTAGGCAATTGTGTATACTATATGGTAATGGTTTCACGTTGTGCTAAAAATTAATATTATCTTTAAAATTGTCCCCTTTATTGAAGCTCCCTATAGATGTTCACTGGTCCCTGTATCAAATGAGTGGTGGGCGTGACCTAAGGGGTCTCTGCCAGAAGCACAATAGTAGGGGGACAGCCAATCACAGCCCTGCAGTCACGCAAGCAAAGACAGGCTTCAGTTCCCTATCAGGTCAGTCTAGCTTGCGATTGGTTCTTGTCCTACAGTGCAGTGTACTGGGCGCCGCTAGTTTTTGAATTATTTGCCGTCTTCTTCTGACTCTTTCCAGCTTTCAAATGGGGATCACTGACTACATCTAAAAAACAAATGCTCTGTTGTCACAAATGTATTGTCATTGCTACTTTTCATTACTCATCTTTCTATTTCTGCTAGGGTAATTCGGACCCTAGCTACCAGATTGCTAAAACTGCAAACTGGAGAGCTGGTGAATAAAAAGCTAAATAACTCAAAAACGACAAATAATATAAAATGAAAAACCAACAGCAAATTGTCTCAGAATAACGCTAGAGATATCATACTAAAAATTCATTTAAATTGAATGCACTGGCATATTCTTGTTTTTTGAAAAAATTTGTCTCCCTTTTATGCGCATAGTGCAAAAATGTTTGGTTTTGAAAGCAACAGAGATGTCAATGTAGACAGCACTGCGGCACTGAGCATAGATTCAGCAAAGGATACTGTGAATACAAAACTCTTTATACAGGACTGGCCAACATGTTTATTGGCAGAAAGTAAAGTTCAATTTACTCGGCTTGTAGCTCAGTAATATCTAGAGCGCTGAATATTTGATTATAATAATGGGACCCCAGGCAAGACAAAGTATGAACCCGTTTTTGTGAAAGAACTCCACTATGGGCACCCCTATCTAAACCCACTCTCGCCACAAACCTCACTACCAACTCATCCACCTAAGTGTTTCCCATGGGCTCCCTATACCTGTATCTTTTGCAAGGCTGAAAACAAAGTCTATTTAGAATTGTTGTTATTATTTTCTATCACTGAGATTGGTGACTTGCCGACAATGGATCTAGTTGGTATCCAAATGGCCAGTGATTGGGTGCTTAAGTTGTGAATTAGACTGGGATCAGATATAAATAGGAGCAAGCATATAAAAATATATATTCCTCTGCTGATGGCAGGGGTAGTTCACCTTTATTTGTTATAAAAATAACAAATCTAAGCAACTTTTCAGTTGGTCTTTATCATTTATTTTTTATAGTTTTAATAATTATTAATTATTTGCCTTATTCTAACTCTTTTCAGCTTTCAAATGGGGGGTCACTGACCCTATCTAAAAAAACAAATGCTCTGTATGGCAGTAGTACAAATGTATTGTTGCTACTTTTTATTACTCCTTTCTATTCAGACCCTCTCCTATTCATATTCCAGTCTCTTATTCAAATCAGTGCATAGTTGCTATTGCAATTTGGATTCTAGCAACCAGATTGATGAAACTGCAAACTGAAGAGCTGCTGAATAAAAAGCTAAATAATTTAAAAAAAACACATATTATCTCAGTATATCGCTCTCTTGATTTTTTATTATTTGTAATTTTTTAATGATTTAGTTTCCTGTTCAGTTTGGAATTTCCATTATCTGGTTGCTAGGGTCTAAATTGCCCTATTAATCAGGCAGTAGTTTGAATGAGAATAGGAGAGGGCCTGCATAGAATGCTAAGTAATAAAAAGTAACCATAACAATAGTATTTTTGCTGCGGGGTCAGTGACCCCCATTTGAGAGCTGGAAAGAGTCAGAAGAAGAAAGTAAATTGTTCAAAAAATATACAAAATAAAACATGAAGACCAATTAAAGAGTTGCTAAGAATTGACCATTCTGTAACATATTAGAAGTTGGGTGAACTTCCCCTTTAAATGTGTTTTGGTTTTCAGTCCCTTAACCAAAACACACCTTGCCTATTCTTTCTCCAAATCATTATTTGTATTCCATATAGCCTGCATACCGGTATATTACCTCCAGCTTCTCTACAAGATCTGTCTAGTAGGCCCCAAAATAGACCTTCCAGTGTCTCATTGGTTGGTGTCTGAAAAAAGGAATGTCATTCCCAGTTAGCTACATATGTTTTCTCCAAGCTTCACCTACTCATACTATACTACCATACCATACTATCATTGTTTACATGCCTGCATATCCATTAGTATATCCAGCATTATAAAAAGTCCTCTTGTGGGATAAGACTGGATCATAGACATTACCATGGCTGGGACAATATGCCTTCTAATGTCTCTTCTTTGGTTGTATGCACATATATAAATTCTTAAAAAATCTGTTGAGGTCACTTTACTAATACAGATCGGCAATGATTTTAAAGAGGTTGTTCACCTTCCAAACACTTTTTTAAGTTCAGTTGTTTTCAGATTGTTCCCCACAAATAAAGGCTTTTTTCAATTACTTTCCATTATTTATTTTTTAATTTTTTTTCAAAATCTAAATGTCCCTGTCTCTGGTGTTTGAGTCTGGCAGCTCAATAATTCAGGCGCAGACTCAAAACTGATACAATTTTGCAACATTGAGTTGATACATTTCTCAGCAGCATCTCTGGAGTATTAGCAACTATTGTATCAAGTCTAACAGCTGCCTGTAATGAAACCCAGAGATTCTGCTCAGCAGGGACAAAGATAAGAAATGTATCAACTAAATGTATCCATTTAGAACAGTTTACAGGGTCAGCGACCCCTACTCCCAGGTGAAAAATGACACTTTACACTTCAATATTAGAAAAACAGTGACACATAGAAAATAGTAAAGAAATAAAGTAAAAAGGAAAATAATTGGAAAAAAATATTATTTCTTATGATCTATCTGAAAACAACTAGTTGTTTGAGGGTGAACTACCCCTCTAATGGGGGATCATAACAAAGATTTCCATGCAATGCTTTTCCCAACATGCCATATTTTAGTGCACCTCTTGCTTGTGCTTCTGTGTATTTGCTCCCACACCTTTTCACTGAAATAAAGCAAAATATAAAGTGACACTATGCAGCCTCCTTTGTGCAAATGCTTTGGCAGTGTCAGTGAGAACACAAAGCACAAATCTCGAACATAAATTATGTCAAAAAAAGGCACTGTGTTTGAAAATAGTGCAAATATGTGCTATTTGTAAATGAGCCCCAGTGAGCCTACTGCCGCACAAAATTGAAATGTCTTTCAGTAAGATTTATGATTTTACGTGAGCCGTGACAGATTCTGTTTTGGTATAAATTGTGTTTAGAATAAAAGTCTTTGGTCAGAGAATGTGTAAACGTCTATAACAAAGACAACTTGTGGGATGGAGAGCGTGACCTGACAAGCATGTCAAATAGATCGGGACTAATTCTCTCAGAAGAAAGGGATGGTCCTTGGCCAGAATGAGGGGGCCTGTAGTTACATAAAAGAACAATAGAAAGGAAACAAGAGGAGCTTTGTCTTTGTATCATAGAAATGAATGAACAAGGGCATGACTTGGAACAGACAAGGAAATCATTCACAGATCCCTCCCAGAGTACACACACATCCTTCACTGTGTTTGTGGATGAAACGCCCAAGTTCAGGGCAAACCGCCGGCGTGCTCTTCACATTCCCTTCTTTGTGGTCACATCTTTGCTGCAAACTTCACAGAATGGCATGTGATTGTCAAAATTGGGGAGACAGATTGTGAAACAGCTCATTGGAAGTGGAGACACAGCTGACCCGAGCCCATACAAAATAGTGAGCCATGGGTTGGGAGAGGTGTCATCTAATCCAGGATCTAGGGATATGTACCCACATGCCTGGGGATTAGTCAAAAGGAAACCCAAGATGCCCCTCCATATATTATATTGGATAGTGACAATGGTTAATAGCAGCATCTCTGCATAGGTTTTGTCATTGTTCCAAATATGTGTATATAGCCAGGCAAGCCTCATAAGGAGCAATGGCATTCTGCTAAGCCCTTGAACCAATCAACTGGATAGCCTGTATACTGGCTAGGGATGCACCGAATCCACTTTTTTGGATTCGGCCGAACCCCCGAATCCTTCACGAAAGATTCGGCCGAATACCGAACCGAATCCGAACCCTAATTTGCATATGCAAATTAGGGGTGGGAAGGGAAAACATTTTTTACTTCCTTGTTTTCTGACAAAAAGTCACGCAATTTCCCTCCCGCCCCTAATTTGCATATGCAAATTAGAATTCGGATTCGGTTCGGCCAGGCAGAAGGATTCGGCCGAATCCGAATCCTGCAGAAAAAAGCCGAATCCTGGCCGAATCCCGAACCGAATCCTGGATTCGGTGCATCCCTAATACTGGCTTATGTTTGGTGAGCTTTACAGCATGCCAAGGGCTATAGTGCCACAAAGTAGTCATTATCCCAGCCTGGTGTAATTCTCTGGATCTGAACACCGGGTGTGTTTTAGGGTTGCCACACTGCCAGTAATTCACCTGCCTAGCAGGTGTTGGTATTACAAATTTGGCAGCAATGTAATTGCCAATAAATTTGCATTTCCCCCTGTCTTAAAGATTTCTCCCTGAGCTACTCACTTTTTAGCACTAGCATCGGTTCTTCCTAACCAGCTACTCTCCTCCTGCTCCGCCCATACCTTGCCCCCTATCCGCCCATACCCACCCCTGATCCACCCATACCCCACCCCTGATCCACCACCCAATAGGACACCCCTGTGACATCACCATTGCAGGCTGGTAAAACTTTTGAAAAAGGTGGCAACCCTAGGTGGATTCCAATTATGCTCTGTTGCAAAAAAAAAATATATATATATATATCTGTAGATCTCATGATTAACAGATATTACATTACTTTGCAGCAACACAGGGTTAGGAAAGACTGTAGTTAGTATAAAGAAGTTGTTCAACTTTAAATGAAATATTAGTATGATGTAGAGAGTGATAAGGTAGCCTTTATTGTAGTCACATATATAATATATCTAATATATGCCTGTATACCACTTTAAGCTAAGTCTCTTTCTTGAATAATATTCTATAATATTCTAGGTCAGCATGACAGAAAGTCCCCAAACTTCCATCAGGCTTATCATGATTAGCAAACATCCCCTAGTTAATCATACCCCAATCAAGGGCTAAACCCATGAGACAGAACTAGGTGAACGGTCATGTCATATTTGTTGTTTCTAAACCTAAATACTCTTCTCTAATTGGTTATGGTGGGAAACCACCGTAACCCACCTTAAAGCATAATCATAAACTAATTCTGTACTCCACCTATAAATAAATGGTCTGTCCACCAATATGGTAGAACAGAACAAATAAGACTCCTGGTCTGCGTTTCTTCTCTTGCGTGCAATCATCCTGCAGCTGACATTCCTTCTTGTACTTATGGATAACCCTAACAAGAGTGATATTCTGAGACAATTTGCAATTGGTTTTCGTGTTTTAGTATTTGTAGGTTTTAGTAATTTAGCAGCTCTCCAGTTTGAAATTTCACAAGCTATCTGGTTGCTTGGGTGTTTACCTTAGCAACCTGCCAATGGTTTGAATGAGAGATTCGAAGATAAATAGGAGAGGGTCTGAATATAAAGATAAGGCATAAAGTATCAATAATAGTAGAATTTTAAGCTCACAGAGCAATAGGTTTAACAGCCATTAAAAAGCTGGAAAGATGTAGAAGAGGAAGGCAAATAATGCAAAAACTATAAGAAATAAATAATGAAGGCCAACTGCACAGTTGCTAGGAATAAAACATTGAATAACATAGTAAACTTTAATTTAAATATGAATCACCCCTTTAAACAGTTTCTTTAATGCACTTGCATTAAAAAAAAATTGCAGACAGGGTAGGACTGGCCCTTGGGGGTGTGAAAGCCCCTGGGAAGGCAGCCCTGCACCCACCAGTCCGAGCCTGATTGCAGGAATTTTACCCATTCTTCCTTAGAATCGGCTGGTTCTCCTCCTGCATAGAAAAGCAGGTGGAGAAGAAGCTGATCTGAGCAGATCGTTTCCCATCCATTAATGGTATAAAGAAAGAGGTGACAGGGCTAATGTGCATATCTTGAAGTTCAGATCTGGGGGACTGAGTATATGAGGGAAGATCATACGCCCCATGGATCACATTACACCCTGCTCTTGCCTGGAGATGTAAGGCACCTGCAGTTCTACATAAATTACAGCTTCAAAGCATTGGAATCTCTGCTGTTGAACATGTATCACATATCATACAAACCAGGGAAAGTCCACTGAAACAGTCATTTATCACATGTAATACTGATAATGGGTTCTTTGGGCTGGTGGAAAGAAACAAAGTAAATGTCCCCAGGCTGAGCATTAGTCTGTTTAGCAATTGTACCATTTTCCATAGGCATAATCCATTTTTCTAAAGCTGTGCATTCATAGCCCTCCTCCCAAATAAGTTAACCCTTTCACTCCTTACCAGCATCTGCTTAGTGTAAATGTATTTCTGAAGATTCAATTTTTCTTCTTCTTCACTGTTAAAATTACCAGTCTATGACTTGTGCTTTAACTATCTAATTGCATGTCCTACGGACTAAATACCCAAAATATAATCCTCTCATGTCAATATTTTAAATACCGCTAAGATTTTCTATGAAAGTCCAGTTTGTACTTTTCCCCCTTCCCCTAGGTGGGACATCTTGTGTTCCATTAGGTGTATCATGATTCCATTATATTCTTTGTACTTCTATTTAGCTATAATTGTCCTCTCACCAAAAAGATAAAAAGCACACAGGATAAACCCATTAAAAAGCTGGAAATCATGGGAAGGGGTATATGCTGGGTGTGGCCAGTGAAGCTGGATATCCTATAAGATGGCACTGTATGGGACACATGACTTAGAGAAGCAAACGCTTTGCTTTGGAAGCAGGATTTTGTATATATATATTTATATATTGGTTCAATGTATTAAAGAATTCTGCACTGAAATACATTTTTCAAAAGAGCAAACAGATTTTGTTATATTCAATTTTGAAATCTGACATGGGGCTAGACATATTGTCAGTTTCCTAGCTGCCCCCAGTCATGTGACCTTTGCTCTAATAAACTAAAGTCACTCTTTACTGCTGTACTGCAAGTTGGAGTGATATCGACCCCTCCCAGGTCTGGACATTTCAAGTACACAGAGGCCCAACCAGTCTCCCACCAGCCCATTTAATAGTGACTGTCTATGGCATCTTACAGCAGCCCCTCTGGCATTTGCCAGTCCGGGCCTGCCCCCTCCCTTTTACACCCCCCCCAGCAGCATAACAACAGAACAATGGGAAGGTAACGAGATAGCAGGTCTCTAACAGAACAGCGCTCAATAGTAAAAGCCAAGTCCCACTGAGACTGATTCAGTTACATTAAGTAGGAGAAATAACAGCCTGGCGGAAAGTAGTTCCATCCTAAAAGTGTAGACACAAGTCACATGACTGGGGCAGCTGGGAAACTGACACTATTATGTCTAGCCCCATGTCAAATTTCAAAATTGAATATAACAAAATGTGTTTGCTCTTTTGAGAAATGGATTTCAGTGCAGAATTCTGCTGGAGCAGTACTGTTAACTGATGCGTTTTGGAAAAAAACATGTTTTCCCATGACAGTATCCCTTTAAGAGCAGTAAATGCAGAGATTACATTTTCCACCCCACTAGGTGGTTTTTAATCTTACCCTTACAGCAACCCCTATCAACCTAACTGACATGTGGGGGCACATTTACTTAGCTCGAGTGAAGGATTCAAAGTAAAAAAACTTCGAATTTCAAAGTTATTTTTTGGGTACTTTGACCATTGAATAGGCTACTTCGACTACAACTTCGAATCGAACGCTTGGAACTAAAAATCGTTCGACTATTCGACCATTCAATAGTCGAAGTACTGTCTCTTTAAAAGAAACTTCGACTACCTACTTCGCCTACTTAAAAGCTACCGAGCACCAGTGTTAGCCTATGGGGGCCTTCCCCATAAGCTTTCTAAGCAATTTCTGATCGAAGGAAAATCGTTAGATCGATGGATTAAAATCCTTCGAATCGTTTGATCGAACGATTTTTCCTTCAATCAAAGTAAATGTGGTAAATCCTTCAACTTCGATATTTGAAGGATTTTACTTCGATGGTCGAATATCGAGGGTTAATTAACCCTCGATAATCGACCCTTAGTAAATGTGCCCCAAGTCAACAGTTTAGTTTTGTAATACAGGTACAGGATCGCTTATGCAGAAACCGGTCATCCAGAAAGCTCTAAATTACAGGAAGGTCATCCCCCATAGACTCAATTGTAATTAAATTTTTTAAAACCTATTTTTATCTGTAAAAACAAAACAGTGTCTTGGACTTGATTTCAGCTAAGATATACTGTAATTAATCCCTATTGGTGGGAAAACATTCCTTTTGGGTTTATTATAGGGATGCACCAAATCCAAGATTCAGTTTGGTATTCGGCCCTTTGGCCGAATCTTGTGCTTGGCAGAACTGAATCCTTAAAATCAGATTAGAATGAAGGATTCAGGAGTTCGGCCGACTTCAAAATAGGGTATGAAGTTCCAAATTACAGAAAGATCCCTTATCTGTAAAACCACAGGTCCCAAACATTCTGGATAACAGGCTCCATACCTATACTATTTGTGGACCCCCTCACCAGAAAATAAGAGACATTTTGAAAGCAATAAAAACAGGCTGCCATAGTACCTGTGTGCGTAGAAGAATCCCCAGAACCTTGGCATCCATCTTCATCATCACAGTCACCACTGGGATCTGCGTCTTCCAGTTTTTCATTTCCTCCACTCCCTTCCCTGATCCGATTCTTGTCAGGCTTAATCTGCTTTTGGGAACCGGTCTGGAAATGCACAAGGACATTTTAATCACAGAGGGTGAAAACTGTTTACGGTTATATTAGTAATTAATTGCAAAACTACAAATCTTTATTTGGGAAAAAAACATCTAATATTCACATTTTTATGAAAGAATCTCATAAGGGAGAAAGTGAAGGACACAGACTGTTATGTCTGCAAATTGCAAGCTTTTGAAAACATTATGGACATCAGCTTCTGGCAAATAGTGAATGCTTTTTCTGTCCTTGTCTGATCTAAAGTGGTGGGTTTTTGAAAAATTGTATGGCAGTTAGTGGTAAGAATCTTATTTCAACCAAGCATAAAAGTGCTGGCTGGAAAGTTATAATATGGGGCCAAAATATGCTGATGGTGTGTTCTGCACATAGGTGTGGGTGAAACTAGGTATTCCCAAGTTGCCTCCTTTCCTTGCATTAACAATTCAATGGCAAGTTGTGCCAAAACTTTCCTTCTGCAGAAATATATAATTATTTATATATTCAAATTAAAATACATAAAAAGAGACAGATCAATCCACAGTGTAACCAGACTGGGAACTAGACGTTCTATGAATGCATTTTCCATATTGTGAGGATGGCAACCCTAGCACCTAGGATTAAGGGCCCTAGTTTGATGACCAGCTAACAACATAAGTGCATGGTCCCAGAATGTTTGTGCGGGAAAGCTTGTTTCCAATATTAGAATCAAAAGACAAGTAGACATGAAAGGGACTGGGTGTATATTTATAAAGATTCAGATTTAGATCAAGGGCAAGGACACTGTGAGGATCATTCACTTTCATCAGGCCGATGCCTTGCCTGCCAATGGAGCTATGTGAAGGAGTGGATAACAGCAGAACCACTTTCCTCCGCTTGCATACAAACTGCAGGTCGAGGAAGGTGGATGATCTGTTCACTTTGCCCTTGCCTAAATGGTACACAGACCTTTTTAACTTCCACTTCTGTACATATGAAAAAGTTATTGCTTCTAATAAAAGGTGCCGTGTCCGATGAGCATGAAGCCCCACACAAAAACAGAGCCCGATATGCCTTAGGCTACGGTCAGACCAGGTCATTTCTTGGCCTGTGGGTAAACATAGACTAAGAAACAGTCTGAGCACTCCCCTCGGCTCTGTGTTGTTTCTGCACCAAAAGGGCGAATTTTCACCAGTAAATGCTCTGCCACACTTCATGCCACTTCGCCAGGGGTAAATTCGTTACCACTTTGCTAATTCACTAAAAAGCGAAGTTGCATCCCTGTAGCCGAATGCTGGCGAAGTTTCAGTAGCATTAATTTGTTTGTGTGAGCATTTCATAGCGAACTTATGTTAGTGCTCTTATGTGTAGGTCAATTAGAAAAGGGATGGTACATATAGGTCTTATACTGTATACATCTTTATTAGAGACGTTGGTGCAAATGCTTTAAGTATAACAAACAAGGGAAAGTGGTGCTCACCACTAATTTTTAAAACCATTACGCCGGGGTGCAATGAGGCTGTGACCACAAAATACATAATTTTGTGGTCACAGCCTCATTGCAACAACTTTCCCTTGTGTGTTATAGTTATACAGGAGCAGTGACCAGCTCCATGTTGTAGCTCCCACCCTTCCCAGCTATAGTCAGGTGATCCCACTGGTGTCTAATAAAAGGGCAGCCAAGTTTGGGAGTTTTACTTTGAAAGCAGCAAGTAAGTTGCAGGTAAAACCTAGTCCCTTTGTAAAATGTATAATGAAGCAATAGAATTCTTAATGAATCAGATAAAATTGAGCATAGGACTGGCCAGATATGGGATGACTTTGACGTAGTTTGCCAGCTTAAATATATTGCAATATATGGACAAACAATCCCTGTTTTGTTTAAAGGGTAAGGCATTTTTCAGTAGCAGTATGCACAAAATGTCTCTGTCTTAAATATATTGATAATGGGTTGAGTGCTGAGGACTCTTGTATTTGTAAATGCTTAAAGTGGCCACTTATTATTACAAATGTCCACATGGCTAACAAATAAAACTAAGGGATGTTACAAATGTGGAGGCTGTCTAACATGCCCCTACGTACAAAAAACTATGTGTTATGGGGAGAATGGGCATCGCTAATTTCAAAATAGCGCACTGTATCAACTGTAAGACAGTAGGTGTCGTTTATGTCATGTGGAAAAACGTATGTGGGAAAAACACGGAGAGAACTGAGAAGACGAATCCTTGAGCATGTCGGAGATGTTAAAAATAACCGCAACACGACCGTAGCTACCCATATAAATGAAATACACAATGGGGATACAGGAGTCATGACATTTTTTTCGGGGTAGAACATTTTAATCCCTCTTCCAGAGTTGGTGACATAGATAGGAAATTATTAGAGTGCAAAGCCAAATGGATTTATTGGCTGAACAGCAAAGCCCCTAACGGGCTTATAGTCTGTTTCTATAAGGTGAACAAAGCGCTGCTGTCAATGCGAAAGGTAGGCAGACTATTGGATCACATGTCACGTGATTGCTATCTTACCGATTACAGTACTCCTCTAATAGTTTGCCTCTCACATTTAGATCAAATTAACGGAGGGCTTTGAATCCTCCTACTAAATGTACACTCCAGTACAGGACCTCATCTGTTTATAGTACACCTTTGAAAGTATTTAATGAAACACATTGTGAGTTTTCAATCATCCACTCTGTGAAATGACAAAAAACGGAATTAACAATGGGCAAGGTCACGGCCGATATACTGCGAGATCTCGAGTACCCGGGATTTTCAATTTACCTATTTAAACTTAGGAATCAAACACGCTCATCACGTGTGCCCCTGACGAAACCGAGGTTATCGATGAAACGCATAGTCCCGACGTAGGCAGGTGAAGCACGGGGGAAACTGCTTGGAAGGGAGGGAGCGGGCAGATTATGTCTCCTTGTATTTGGAGGGTTAAATTGGTTAAGTAATGTCTCTCAGAGACCCTACCGATCCACCTTTTGCAAAAACATTTATTTTTAAAGACAATGTCCAGCACTACCGACAGTCTGATTGGTTAGTGGTAGGGTTGCCACCTTTTCCCAAATGTTTTACCGGCCGGTGGGGGGCGGGAACAAAAAGGGACGGGACCGTGATGCAAAAGGGGGCATGGCTACGGCGCCAAGATTTTCAGACGGGGGACAAAGTTAGCAAAACTAAGTTTACTGGGGATTGGGGGCAGCCCGAGGGTTTTTTTTTTTAAGGGTATTACAAATTTACCGGCAGCTACATTGTAATACCGGCCCCCGGCAGGTGTTTTACCGGCTAGGCCGGTAAAATACCGGCTAGGCCGGTAAAATACCGGCTGAGTGGCAACCCTAGTTAGTGGGTGTGTGTTTCAATGAGTGTGTTTTATCGGTCAATGGTAGTAAATGTTACATTTTAACTTATAAGGCATTTTCTGTATTACCACTTTCAGAACTGGCTTGCTTTGCGGTGAAGAGTGGTCACTTGTAACTATTAGCGTCCAGTCAGTCGCCACTGTCTTTTGGTCTTTATAAATGTCCAAGGAACCATAATAAAGACAGAAGAGGTCCTGTAGACATGAGCCCACCCTAAAACAAATGTGACATGCCCCTCAAATTGGTAACAAAAAATTGTTAAGACACAAATTTTCAAGTTAGAATTTTTGAAGGCAATCCTGCTTTAAAATATGAAAAAACGTCAGCGTTTTTTAGAACTTATATTCGGCATACAGGATATGATGTCACTGACATAAGATTGAGGATGATGTACCTTATCAGTTTGAATGGTCTAAGGTGCTGAAGGAAACTCTGACGAAAGAGGAAATGTTCTGTAAAACTCGAACTTTAGTGAATCTGGCTGAGCGCAAATTCACCTGGATTTCTGGCAAATTTTCGCTAGCGATGGCCACTTAGCCCCTTTAGTAAATCCTGTATTGGCTCAGGTGAAGACACACGTTGCAGATTTCGGCAATGAGATGTTAGAGTATGTGACTTCAGTACAGAATCAACGCCAAGCGGTCAAACTTCTTGGCCTGCTCTTATCCACATGCCAAGAATGTGTTGCTTTAAGTATTGCATCAGGTTAGATATACCATATTCTATTGATACAATATATTTAAGCAAGTTAGATGCAATTGAATTCATTGGATAGTTTGTTATTGTTCATGATATGAGGTCATTTGTTAACGCCGGGTACAAGTGCAAATGTGTGCCAATTCATATGCAATTTAACTGCAGTGAAAGTTTAATTTCACGCATCCGCGTTTAGCACTTGTTTTTTTGTGGTCCTACCAATTTATAATGCATTTCAATGGGTACTTTCTCTGATTTTACACCGATTTCTTTAAATTGAATTTTAAAAATCTTTACATTTTTAAAATCTGATTTTAAAATGTGTTTCCAAAAATAGCTGTTTGTGAATGTTATTATTAGGTAAATGAAGAGGTTTAAAATACTATCCATATGCATATTATGCCATGGTTTTGCCTGTAAATTCGGTCAATTCTGCAGCTCCTACAGTCATACACCAGTCACTTATTGCTTTAGGTTGTGCAAGTGACTGTCAGAGAGGCCTTGAACATGCCCCCCATAATGTCAAATGAATGCCTCAATACTTAAGCTTTGTCATTAACAGAGTTTATATTGTATATTGACTTCTGGGCTTATAGCCTTTCACACATTTCCCTGATTTGACATTTTCCAGGATTTGCCCAGGGGTTCTTCTGTAGCGCTTGCATCTGGGACCTGTGATAGCAAATCCAGGGCACTGCTACTCAAGGGAACCCTGTCCTAAATACCAGCCTTAGGCCAGCAGAAAATACCGCACACTGGATGCCGTTCAATAGCAGGTAAAAACATCTGCCCTTGAAGATTTAGGTGCATAGATTTATGCAAAAAAATGACAGAGAACATTTTGCTTCATAAATGTTTTCTTTCACTTTACACTTTGCTCTCTTTAATAAGTGAGCCTATATTATTTTTAGGGATGCACCGAACCCACTATTTTGGCCGAACCCCCGAATATTTCACGAAAGATTCTGCTGAATATTGAACCGAATCAGAGTCCTAATTTGCATATGCAAATTAGGGATGGGAAGGGGAACATTTTTTTTTACTTCTTTCTTTTGTGACAAAAAGTCACACAATTTCCCTCCCCTGCACCTAATTTGCATATGCAAATTAGGATTTGGATTCAGTGCATCCCTAATTATTTTCATTATTATTAATAAAAAAAATGTATTTTTAAAGCGCCAACATATTTGGAAGCGTCTACAATAAATGTGTAAACATTAAGCATTTACACACTAAAAAATCAATAACCAATAAAAGATAAAGAATACCCTTCCCAAAAAAGCTTACAATCTAAATGTGATGAACTATAATTTCCTTCCCACCACAGCAGCAGAAGCTCAAGTCTGATGTATATAGTGCTGTGCCTGCCATGTTATGGGCTCTATATGATAATATCTATGTTATCAATGTCCTTTCATGGGAGCATTGCCTTTTGGGACCCAATCATGCCTGAATGGCTGGAGATTAGTCAGAGTTTAGATCATACAGCACTTGTGGAAAGGGCCTTTCATCAAAATAACAGAGCATTATTATACTCAAACAATAGCCAATGCATCATCCATTACTGAATCCTGCCCACGCCAGGGAAGTGCTGATATGATAAAGTCACCCACCAAACCCAGAATATAACACAGCCATAAATATGTATTATAAATATGACTCCCTGTTTTGCACATTACACTATCTACTCTGGGCCCATCGTCTTTGCAGAGCCCCATACACATTACAAATGGCCCATTCTCACACAGTATAGATTTGTGGTTCCCACGAGCATTGTCTCTAAATGCCAGCTGAGACAAGCCATTAGCAAGCGCTCATGTTGCTGCCAGCTATAACAAGTGGTGCTTCCTCTTCTGTGTGGTCTTGGATGTTCCATAGCGAAAAACATCAGTAAATGTGTGCGGCATTCAGCAGCGCAAGACGTAATTACATTTTTAGAAGGGAAATATAACCATTAGCCATGAATGAAACAGTTGCCCTCTGACTCATTGGCTACCCTTCCGTAACACCCTTAAAATGATTTTAAAGGTCATTTTTTAACTAAACCGAGCGATTGTTAGACTTGTCGACAACCCAGAACAAATTGTTCTTTCTACTGCTTTCGGCATTGGCTTTAATTCCCTCTTAAGACTGATACGCTGGGTGAACATATCTATGTGCAGCATATACATTGCAGGGAAAGAAGAATGCACTCCTTGAAATCTGATCGGGTGAAAGATTAATAAAAAATGTACAGTGCTGCCTTTACAAGTATGTGAATAAAAATATACATACCGTACATACATTATATGTTCTTTAAGTGTTTGCCAAATATCAGAGAGTGCTTTTTATTATTCTTTATTTATACAGAGCTGACATGTGAGGCAGAGCTTTCCAGGGATTATACATCATTCACATCAGTCCCTGCCCCAGTGGAGCTTACAGTCTAAGGTCACATTTAGGTGGTGTAACTAGATGTTACTGGGCCCCACAGCAAATTCATTTTAGGGCCCCAACATAGCCAGAGGTTGTTATGTTTTATCAATATACGTTGAAATTGCTTATTAATTAGGGCTCGTGGGGCCCCCTATACCTCCTGGGCACCCCTGCAGCCGCAGGGTCTGCTTCCTCTGTAGTTATCGCCCTGAACCCAGAGGAAACATCTTGTAAAGAGTGGTCAGAATAACAATGCCAGCTACCAAGACACCAAAATCTTAACCATGTGTTGTATGTGCTGTAGTTGGTTTAGTGTGGGAAATCTCAAGGATTCTGTCAAGTATAAATTTTGCCAAGAATGTTGTATTTTGTCTGAAATCTCTTAATATATTCTATTTAATTCAATGAAACGATCGTACATCTTACGATTTTTCGGGCCGACATCTGTCAGAAAACTGATCGGCCAAGTTAAAAAATGTTTATCGGTCCCAGTGCAATCTATCTATGTCTGCAGGGACAAGCAGGCAGCTCCCCTTTGTTTTCCTGGCAATATTGCCTGAAATGGGTCTTTTTAGTTGATGGACAATTCGTACAATCATACGAGATAATCGTGGTCTCACTATGACGATCGGATCTTTTAAAAATCTTTACATCTATGGCCAGCTTTAGGCACACAACAGAAGGATTTGTATAAGTGGTCTTTCAGAAACTACTACAGGTAGGAGATCCATTATCCAGACACCTGTTATCCGGAAAGCTCTGAATTATGGGAAGGCCATCTCAATTTTAATTAAAAAATTCACATTTTAATAAATTCACATAAAAATAATTTCCTTTTTATCTGTAATGATAAAACAGTAGATTGTACTTGATCCCAACTAAGATATAATTAATCCTTATTGGAATCAAAGCAATCTTATTGGTTTTTATTATTTTTTTTTAGTACATTTAAGGTATGGAAATCCAAATTACACAACCTCAGATCCCAAGCATTCTGTATAACAGGTCCTATACCTTAGTGAGAATGGCGTTGGGGAGCAAACCAGAAATTCCATAGTTACAAGATTTACATGTTGGCTGCATATGAAAACTCTCATGTCAAAACTCATGACAAAATAATTCTATAGAGTTCATTGCAACCTTCAAGCATGAAGATAATACCACAGTGCCATGCTGTGATTCAGGCCCACATAAGAAATTGCAGAAAACGTCTCGCTGAATGTGGCACTGTTGGGTGACAGTTGTGCAGAACTGAATGTCAAATTGACACCAATGAAATGAGACAACCATTTGTGCAGAAAAATCACTTGTGCAGTCACTTGCACGCTCATGGTCAATCTTTTAATTAGTCACGAAAGCCTACAAATCAGTGTCACAAATATTCAGCAATGTAGAAATCTCTTTGCGAATAAAGGATCTGAATGAATCTGATTCCCTCTGGTAGGGAAGGGACAAGTCTGCAGTTAAAAAACCAAATCTGGTTTGCGAATGTCTCTATTTGGTGCACAAATAATAGGTCATCCACTTGCCATAAAGACACAAGGACTGCAAGTCCCTCCTGCTTCCCCTGAGATCCCTTTGACCCCCTAACCTATGCAAGTAGATTATTTCACTGCTGCCATTCATGTTGGTGGGTTGGTGACCAGCACATAGTCATATGGTTGTGAATGTTCTTACTTCCATTCCTGCAGGCTATATATATGCAGGGTATATAGCTAATTTTAGCCGGAATGTGAAGTGTTGTAGCTATTGTGCATTGTATTATTATGTATGCATTGTGCAGTTAATGGGAGCCTACAGCTGAGCTTCTAAACTTGTGTCTAGCAGCTATTCCATCCTTAGGGGCCCTGGGATTATTCCCTTACTAGCAGAACAAAATGATCATAATAAGATAATGCAACACACTCATCCAAGGAGTTAATATTTAATGGTATGGGGTTGCCTCACCCTGAAGCCTTGCTTTGTATTAGTTGAACAAAAGAAAGGGACAAAACCATATTGGGTTAGTGATAATAAGCATCTAGCTCTAAATTTAGATCCATTCCTATGACATTAGCATGATCTTGGGATCTGTACCTTTGTTATAAACACTATAGGGGCCTATTTATCATGCTGTGTAAAAAGTGGAGTGAAGCATTTCCGGTAATGATGCCCTGAGCAACCAATCAGCAATTCGATTTTAACTGGTTGCTATGATCCACTTTTTGCACAGCATGATAAATAGACCCCCTATTGGTCCATCTTGCTGAACAGCTCAGAGTATGAATCAACTTTAAGCCAATCAAAATATTAGAAAGTCTTTCTAGAATAATGTGTAGCCCAGCAGAGCATTAACAATCAACTTGCTATACCTACTACTGGACTTAAAAGCACCAAATGCAAATGAGTGAAATTAAAATTTAAATTCTCGAAAAAGTAATTTGGTGGGGGTTTTCTGTGAACAAAATGCACTGAAAATATCAGTGGGTGATTTTTCAGTGTTTTTGTTTTTTTGTTTTTTATTTGTACAAAGTACATTAAAATTCATGGGCAATTTTTCCCTGCTTTTGGCATGCAAAAGTTTTGTTGTTTCAATAAAAAAAATATGCTGATGCCTGCCGATAAACTTTGCTCATTGCTATGGATGACTATTGAAAAAAGTGTATGTGGAGACCCCAGATTTGCCACAGTAAGTGCCATAGATTGTAAGTTACTGGGCCCCAGACTCCTTAGAAAGATGACCTGCACCCAGCATTTGCTTGCTTTGCTGCCCCTCTTTGCAACCCAGTTGCAAATAACACAACTTGATTTCTTTTGTAGCTGAGCCAGGATAGTCTACTTGTTAAATCTAAAGCCTTAAATATTAGACCCTTGAGTTGTGACTAACCTTTTCCATAAGGCTGTTCCATTTGAATGAAGGGCTCCCAGGACAATATAAAGAGGTAGTCAGTGTGAGAAGTGCTGAGCACACCCATCATATAGTAAAATATGAATTTATAGTGCTTATGTGCACATACAGTGCAATTTTGGCCTTTTCTGACTATTTCTCTTTTGCATGTGGATCATCGCTTATGGTGCCTGGAGCCAATGTCCTTTAACATTAAATTACATTTTAAAAGGTCAGGCATGTCTTGTGGCTTGAAATCAATGATTACTGAGTAGACTATTCCTTGTATTCTTAAAAATGATATAGGAGAGTGTGCTAGGTGTAGAGCAGGGTTCCTATACGCATGTAACTAGATACGTTACACCAAGATGGCAGTACATTGTTTCCTTGCAAGCTGGATATGCTTCTGTCTCAGCCCCTGACTTAGAATTCTTTAACATGCTCTTGGAATAAATGTTCTTAAATTCCAAGTTTAGCATCACTACTTGAAGGCGATTTTTTGCCATTCAGAAGCAGAACATCGGCAACCCTAAGTATGTTGTCATCAACCTTTCTTCTTCTTTGACTGTATTTACAGAATTAAAAAGCTGAGCTGATCAATGCCCGTATACATCTGGCTGCTCTTGGCTGTGAGACTGCTGAGGTAGAAATTAAGATTGCTGTACATAATATATGGCAGCACAAGCCATTTAGTTAATTCACTTGCTGGATCCCATTGCATGTAATGTTAATTATCCACAACCTTGAGCTCCTGCTGCCACTCATCACATACCCACACAGTCTCATGCTCTTGCTCTTATTCAGTCTATGCAATCAGAATGTTTTTGGGACAGTGGGCATCCAAGCCATGGCTATTCAGCTGTTGAACTACAAATCACAGCACCCACGCCAACAGCATTTGGCTTCCCATCTACAACTATTGCTCTTCTGGGACCCTGCTATAAACAAGGTCGTGGGCTGTAAACCCAATTTGTAGCCTCTAAAGATAGCTCTGAATATATTATATATTTAACAGCTGGAAGCTGAGAATGTCTGATTTATATAACGTAAATATCTAGCAATTTAATGTGTCTATCCTAACCTAAACCTGCACTGGCTAGCCATATCCTAATTAGCTTGATTTTCAAAACCATTTTAATTTTAAAAACAAGCGTGCTTCTGAGTATGTTGAGTATGCCAGTGGGGGGCAGCAGTGTCTGAGCAACATGGATGACCTTGCTACAGGGCATGTGCAGCCACTCGGTAAGCAGCTCCTTAGGGGCTACAGTCTGGGATAATGGCTGGGAGGCGACTGGCGGCTATTGCATTCGAACTGTGTTCTCTTTTAATATATGTGTCAGTGCTACATTCCCAGAAAATAAATTCAAGTCTAAATATAAAAATGTTTGTGTTTAACTAAAGACCAGGGCAGTAAAAGCCACTGAAATTCTGGGAATTATATGTCCCACCAGCTGCTTGTGGCACAAGTCTTTCCAGTGTTTTTCAGGAGGAGCACATGAAGGCGAGAATCCAACTGCACCAGGGGTAGGAGCATTTTGAATTTGGGATTTTTGTGATCACATTCTTCCAGGCTGTTGGAAAGCAACACAAGCATGAAAAAAGTCCCGGGATGCCAGATAAGGGCTGTGATTGGTTATTTTGTAGCCCCTATGTGGACAGGCAGCCTATAGGAGGCAGTACAGCTGATTTTTATGCAACCAAAACTTGCCTACAAGCCTGGAATTAAAGTAGAAGGAAAGCTACTGAAGAATTTTATTGCCAATAGATAAGCCACACTAGTACAAGCTACCCAATTTTTTATTTTGCAGAATGCTTTACCACACGTAGGTAAACAGCTCTAGAAGCTATCTCTGTTTGTTTAGGATAGCAGCTACCATATTAGCTTGGTGTGACATCACTTCCTGCTCACTCGTAGCTCTGGGCTCAGATTACAGCAGGGAGCGGGGGAGGGAGTGGGAGAGAGTAGCAAACTGAGCATGCTCAAGCCCTAGACCTGGAGGTTTAAGCTAAAATCAGGAAGTGTAAAACAGAAGCCCATATGTACACAATAGAAGGAAAGAAATGTAGTGTTTCTTTTGACAGGGGACTCAGAGCAAGATTACTGTGAGGGGTTTACCGGTGTATTTATATAGACCTTTCTGATAAAGCTTACTTAATTTAATTTTAATCTTTACTTCTCCTTTAAAAAATAAGCACCTGCTTTGAGGGCACTGAGAGCAACATCTAAGGGGTTAGTGAGTGACATGTTATATGTTATGAGCCACTGGTAGGGAATCACTGGGCTACACTTTCATGTTTGAGTCCTTCTCCAAACCTGAAAAAGGCCCTAAATTAAGAGGGGGGACTCCATTAATACCAATGGCAGGCTGCACAGTCTCTTGTGCCACAAGCTTGATGGGCCAAATCAGGATGATGCCTGGGCCAAGGATCTGCTCATATAGGGGAGATCTGACAGAAGGGAACTGCATCCCGACAGATATCTGGCGGATCTTCAATCAGATATCACTCAGGCAGGCAGTTCATCCCTCAGATCCTTACAGACCATCAGGCAGGGCCCCCATAGGGAAACTACTTCCTTAAAGGATTCTAAGAGAGCTTAGTTCAGTTTTAGACCAGCCCTTATTTCTGATTTTCTCAGATTCACTGTCATCTGGTATGGTGCCTATGGATTGGAGAAAAGCTGATGTTATTCCAATATTTAAAAAGGGATTACGATCTCAGCCTGGCAATTATAGGCCAGTAAGCTTGACATCTGTGGTGGGCAAATTATTTGAAGGCTTGTTAAGGGATCACATTCAAAATTTTGTCCTAATGAATGGCATTATGAGCAACAATCAGCATGGCTTTATGAAGGATAGGTCATGTCAGACGAATTTGATTGCATTTTATGATGTGGTAAGTAAGATTCTGGATACTGGGGGGGCAGTAGATGTGATCTATTTGGATTTCGCCAAAGCGTTTGATACTGTGCCCCACAAACGACTGCTTTCTAAACTAAGGTCTGTTGGGCTTAATGAAGTCATTTGCACATGGATAAGAAACTGGCTACAGGATCGGGTACAGAGGGTAGTTGTTAATGGGACATTCTCTACTTGGAGTAAGGTTCTTAGTGGGGTCCCCCAGGGCTCAGTATTGGGTCCACTTTTATTTAATTTGTTCATTAATGACTTAGGGGAGGGTGTTGTAAGTAATGTATCAGTGTTTGCAGATGACACAAAATTATCCAGCCCAATTAATTCCATCCAGGATGTGGCATCCTTGCAACATGATCTTGACAAACTGGCAATCTGGGCAGCTAAGTGGCAAATGAGATTCAATGTTGATAAATGTAAAGTCATGCACCTGGGATGTAAAAATATCCAAGCCACTTATACCCTTAATGGGACTGCACTAGGCAAATCCATTATGGAAAAGGACCTTGGAGTCCTTGTAGATGATAAACTTGGCTGTAGCAAGCAATGCCAGTCAGCAGCATCAAGGGCAAATAAGGTCTTGAGCTGTATTAAAAGGGGCATAGAGTCAAGGGAGGAGGGGGTCATTCTTCCACTGTATAGAGCACTTGTAAGGCCCCATCTAGAATATGCCGTACAGTTTTGGTCTCCATCACTCAAACAGGACATTATTGTATTAGAGAGGGTACAGAGAAGGGCAACTAAGCTGGTAAAAGGTATTGAAAATCTTAGCTATGAGGAAAGACTGGCCAAATTGGGGATGTTCACTCTGGAGAAGAGGCGCTTAAGGGGTGATATGATAACTATGTATAAATATATAAGGGGATCATATAATAATCTCTCTAATGCTTTATTTACCAGTAGGTCTTTCCAGCTGACACGAGGTCACCCATTCCGATTAGAAGAAAAGAGGTTCCGCCTAAATATTCGGAAGGGGTTTTTTACAGTGAGAGCTGTGAAGATGTGGAATTCTCTCCCTGAATCAGTTGTACAGGCTGATACATTAGATAGCTTTAAGAAGGGGTTGGATGGCTTTTTAGCAAGTAAGGGAATACAGGGTTATGGGAAATAGCTCATAGTCCAAGTTGATCCAGGGACTAGTCCGATTGCCATTTTGGAGTCAGGAAGGAATTTTTCCCCCTCTAAGGCAAATTGGAGAGGCTTCAGATGGGTTTTTTTGCCTTCCTCTGGATCAACTGGCAGATAGGTAGTTAATAAAAAAAAAAAAAAGGTTGAACTCGATGGACATGTGTCTTTTTTCAACCTTACTTACTATGTTACTATGTTACTATGTAATCACTCTACTCTATTCTGATATACTTTTATAAATGCATGTGATTAAATTTTATGGGCAAATTAGGAAGCAGACATTTTCTGATGCTGCTGAAATGTGTAATCTCATGGAACATGATGGATGTTTCTATCTACTACCAAAACCCTCATTCCCTCCGCCAAAAGTAAGTTCATTCCTGATGTCTGACTGTTCATCCAAAGTGGCCACTAATGAGAGTCGAGCACCACAAGCTAGTGATTAGGGCAGATGGCTGAATGCGCAGGAGGTCAGGGTGCCTGGATTTCTGCTGATGAATCAGTTGGATGATCATACACATGGCAGCCATTAGTTCTCCCTCTCTCTCAGGGCTGAGCTGGACAGTAGGAGAGAAGCTAGCATTGAATAAGTCACTGGGTGCAAATATAATGCATGCCTTGGGATCACTTATATAGCAGCATCTGCCTAACCCAAGAAACCTCACACATGCCTAACTCACCAGGGATCGACTGAACTCTGCCTTTTAAATGGAAAATAAACTCCTGGAGAATAGAAACGTTAGATAAATCCTACCACCATGTTATGGATTTCACATTATTTGAAGCTATTACATTTTTTACATTTACATTTTTTTCGGTTTGCTGTTCCTAGAGACAGGCACCGATCTGGAATTAAACAGGACAGGGTGTCAACAGAAAAAGCAGCAATAAAACAGTATAAATGCAGCCAGATAATACGTTTTTAGGTTACAGTGACCTCGGCAAGCAGATAGCATACCGTATTAAACAGAAGAGAGAAAGGATGGCTAATAATTCAAAAGGGCTTGAACTTAACCATTAAAGGGGTCGCTTACATTTAAAGTAACTTTTAGTATCATGTAGACTAGAGAGTGATATTCTGAGAAAATGTATTATTTGCCATTTTTGAGTTATTTGGCTTTTTATTCGCCAGCTCTCCAGTTTGCAATTTCAGCAATCTGGTTGCTAGTGTCCAAATTACCCTAACAACCATGCAATGATTTGAAGAAGAGACTGGAATATGATTAGAAGAGGCCTGAATAGAAAGAGAAGTAATACAAATCAGCAATAACAATAGATTTGTAGCCTTACCAAGCATTTGTTTTTTTTGGGCCTAGGGCTCCACTCCTATCACCATACAGGCAGAGGCACTGTGCTGTCTAAATAGACAGAGCCAGGACATCCCATGCAACCTAGACATTTTCACCTGCTTTTACATTAGATTTCTTCACAGACAAGACAGGTTTAGCCTTTAATGTTTAGGGCTGGGCTCTGCTCGCTAAAAGAGAATATGGAGTGTAGAAACCTTACCTGTAACAGAAGAACAATGATATAGTGAAAGATAGGGAGCAGTAAAGCCACACATATATTATTCAGCAATTCACAATGCTTATCCCGTTAATGCTGCTATAAATGAAATTTTTTTGAAATTGCGTTGATGCTCAGGAATGGGAGGGTTAGTTGCTGTACTGTTATTACAAGATATTGGGCCTTGCAGCAAACTATTTTTAGGGACCCCAATGTCAGATACGGGTCCCAAAAAATGGACCTGTACAGAAGACGTTAGGCTATTATACCACCTCTCCTCACTCAACCTCTTTATTCTCCCAGTCTTTTCTCAGCATTCTAAACTCTATTACTCCATTATTAAGCCTCTTTGTACCCTTAGGGCTCTTACTAATGAGCATTTTTACCTGCGCTCCCCTGCGTTCCGTTTTTTGGCGTTCAGCCGCAGGGGAGCGCAGGAATAGACGCATTTCATTATTTCAAATGGGGCTGTACTCACACAGGCGCGTGTAGGCGCGAACGCAGGAAAAATGCAGCATGTTGCGTCTCAACCTGCGTTCGGCGCCTACATGAGCCTGTGTGAGTACAGCCCCATTTGAAATAATGAAATGCGTCTATTCCTGCGCTCCCCTGCGGCTAAACGCCGAAAAAAAGGAACGCAGGTAAAAACGCTCATGAGTAAGAGCCCTTAAAGAAATAGGGAATGACCATGAAATAGGCCAAATGGTTAGAAGCAAGAGGCCCGATGACATTTAGGCCACTTGGGGACCCCAAGCTCCAAGACATCCTGGTTCATACCCAGAATGATTTAAAAATTAGCCACTACAGTATGTGAAACAGGAGGCTCTTTTTGACAATACATCTGGTTTTTATGCAACCAAAACTTGCCTCCAAGCCTGGAATTCAAAAACCTCTACATCCATAAGATGATTTTTGCTTTCCCAGCTGCAAACAAAAAAACCTAATATGCAGGAACAGGAAGATAAAAAGATACCATGTTCTTTAAGCCCTTTAAAACTGAATGGTACCTTGTTTGAAGACGGTAATCTGTGATGTTTTTCCTATTCTGACTGCAGTGCTTTTGTCACTTCAAGGCACAGTAGATTAATGGCAGTGACAGGGCTAAGACTGAGAGCTGAGGCTGGCTGCAAGGGAAGGGTGAGGATGCACAATCTGTCATTTTGCTTGGGCTGCCTTGATCCCCTGTGATCATGGGTAGACACACTAGATGAACTAATTGCTTCACTTCTACAAAACTGTATCATCCTATAAAGACAGTGGCAAACACAACTTTATGATAAAGGCTGAAAACTCATACCTTGCTATTCAGCGCCATAAAATTATAACCCCTAATAAATTAACCTTACACACATTCTTTGGCCTGCTCATGCTAAATATGGCCTGTGATACACATATCCTGCCTGGCAGGATAGTTGCAGTTGCCTAACTGCAAAGAAATCCCTACCCTGGCACCCTGTCTGCCCACTCTCTAAGTTCCGTTGCCAACATCCATATGATGAGTCCTCCCTCCAGGCTAGCAGGTAGGAAAGTGACCGAAGAGGGGGTAATTTTATTGCTGCTATAGAGGAAGGAGACCCAGTGGTCCGTACCCCCCCTCATGACTGCGGGATCTGCTTCCTCAATTTCTGTTCATTGGACATTGGTGAGTATGTTGATTGGACATACACACGGAAACAATCTAGCCACTCATACTGCCCATTCAGTCTCATCCAATCAAATCAAATACCTACAAGTATCAGCTAACATATGCCCACCAATGATCATAAAAAGCAGTCTCATGTTCTGCATTTAACATTCCCTCTACAAACGTTCAAACCACTAACTCACAATGAGCCCTTGCATGGACTGACGCCATGTAGAGCGGGTCTCAAAGGAAACAGTTTGCCCATTACAGACAATTCCAATCCAAATGCAAGATTCAGTGCATCTGATCCCACCCCCCGTTTACCCTAATGCCTTATTATACCTCATCCAGCTTCCATTTCAGCCCAGGAGATAAATACGGTTTTCCATCTGCTTGTGCCAAGACTATTTACACCCTGTTGTTGAAGAGGAACGGGCACGGCTCCCTCATTATTGCTGTGCAACTCTGTCTGGCATAGTGCAACTTCAGTAAAGCCCTGGGTTATATCTCACACATCTCATTATCTTTTAAATTGGCTCATGATTCAAGGTGCGGTGCCCAGAGGCCTCCAGAACACCATAGGTTTTTATCCACCACGGAGAACTAATGAGCATAATTAGAAATAGCTGCTGGCCTCATTCAGAGAGCTGCGTTACATCTGCCGCTTTCCATAGCTGTCAATTCACACTCTGAGAAACATTATTATCACCACTTCTGCAGAGCTGCCAATATTTTGGATACTATAAAAATAGATTTCAGGTACACTTTGCAGCTGGGTGGGTCCTTCATTAAAAAGCAGAATGCAGTGCCATGTGCAGCTTACAGTGCCATTATGCTAAGGGAAGACTCGGAAAATTGCTTTCTAGCCACACTTGTACATTCAGTCGCTCATAAAAACCTAGGACATTTCCAGAGACTAATTTCTTGGAAGACAGGGACTGGAAACATGGACTTTCTTACATACTTAGCACCACTATCAGTGGCGTAACTAGTTGTTACTGGGCCCCATAGCAAATTCAATTTAGGGCCCCAAAATATTTATAAGTTGGCCTATTTTACCAAGATATATTAAAATTGCTCATTAATTAGGGTCTCACTGGGCCCCCTACACTCCTGGGCCCCCCTGCAACCGCAGGGTCTGCTTCCTCTATAGTTATGCCCCTGACCACTATGCATTATGGTTCATATCATGGCAATGCTCACGTCAAATTTAGCACCCAATACGGCATAGCTCATTTATAGTGTAAGAGTCTATGCTTTCTGCCAAATACAACACACACTGGAATACCCATACACAAATACTAAATGCTACCCTGAGTGTAGACATGCAGAGCCATTATCTGATTGAAAATGGCCAAATTGCCTGACCACATTGCTCTGTGTATGGTTCATTTTCAACACAGCAGAAAAAAGAAACTGTAGCTGCTACCAGATGACTTCCATCACATAACATCACAATGCAAAGGTTAAAGAGGTTGCTCACCTTTGAGTTAACTTTTAGTATGATGTAGAACGTGATATTCCAAAACAATTTGCAGTTGGTTTTCATTTTTGACTATATGTGGTTTTTGAGTTATTTAACTTATTATGCAGCAACACTCCTGTTTGCAATTTCAGCAATCCAGTTCCCAAAGTTCAAATTACTCTAGTAACCATGCACTGATTTAAATAAGGGACTGGAATATGAATAGGAAAGGACCTGATTAGCAATGAAAAAACTATTACCTTGTAGCTTTACAGAACATTTGTTTTAAGATGGGGTCAGTGACCCCCATTTGTACACTGGAAATAGTCAAAAGAAAAAACTGTAAATAAATAAATAAATAAATAAATAAATAAATAATGAAGACCATAGTTACATAGTTAAATTGGGTTGAAAAAAGACAAAGTCCATCAAGTTCAACCCCTCCAAATGAAAACCCAGCATCCATACATACACTCCTCTCTACTTTTAATCAGGGCCGCTTCTGCCATGAGGCAAGGTGAAACCCTTGCCTCAGGCGGCAGCGAGCGGCCAGTTACAAGGGGTGGCAAAAAGCCGCCTCTTGTAACTTTAAGAGCCGAACTTCCGGGTTTTAATCCGGAAACTCTATATACCCATACTAACTATAGAGCTTAGTATCACAATAGCCTTTGATATTATGTCTGTCCAAAAAATCATCCAAGCCATTCTTAAAGGCATTAACTGAATCAGCCATCACAACATCACCCGGCAGTGCATTCCACAACCTCACTGTCCTGACTGTGAAGAACCCCCTACGTTGCTTCAAATGAAAGTTCTTTTCTTCTAGTCTAAAGGGGTGGCCTCTGGTACGGTGATCCACTTTATGGGTAAAAAGGTCCCCTGCCATTTGTCTATAATGTCCTCTAATGTACTTGTAAAGTGTAATCCTGTCCCCTCGCAAGTGCCTTTTTTCCAGAGAAAACAACCCCAACCTTGACAGTCTACCCTCATAATTTAAGTCTTCCGTCCCTCTAACCAATTTAGTTGCACATCTCTGCGCTCTCTCCAGCTCATTTATATCCCTCTTAAGGACTGGAGTCCAAAACTGCACTGCATACTCCAGATGAGGCCTTACCAGGGACCTATAAAGAGGCATAACTATGTTTTCATCCCTTGAGTTAATGCCCTTTTTTATGCAAGACAGAACTTTACTTGCTTTAGTAGCCACTGAATGACACTGCCCAGAATTAGACGTGTTATCTACAAAGACCCCTAGATCCTTCTCATTTAAGGAAACTCCCAACACACTGCCATTTAGTGTATAACTTGCATTTATATTATTTTTGCCAAAGTGCATAACCTTGCATTTATCAACATTGAACCTCATTTTCCAGTTTTCTGCCCAGTTTTCCAGTTTAGACAAATCACTCTGCAAAGTGGCAGCATCCTGCATGGAACCTATAGTTCTGCACAATTTAGTATCATCTGCAAAAATAGAAACAGTACTTTCAATGCCCACCTCCAGGTCATTAATAAACAAGTTGAAAAGCAAGGGACCTAGTACAGAGCCCTGCGGTACTCCACTAACAACACTGGTCCAATTAGAAAATGTTCCATTTACCACCACTCTTTGTAGTCTATCTTTTAGCCAGTTCTCTATCCAGGTACAAATACTATGTTCCAGGCCAACATTCCTTAATTTAACCAGTAACCTTTTGTGTGGCACTGTATCAAATGCTTTAGCAAAATCTAAGTAAATCACATCCACTGCCATCCCAGAATCGAGGTGTCTACTTACATTCTCATAAAAAGAAATTAAGTTAGTCTGGCAAGATCTATTACGCATAAAACCATGCTGGCACAAACTCATAGTATTATGATTTGCTATGAAGTCCAGTATCTTATCCTTTATTAACCCTTCGAAAAGCTTTCCTACCACTGACGTCAGACTAACTGGCCTATAGTTTTGAGGCTGAGAACGGGATCCTTTTTTGAATAGAGGCACCACATTAGCAATTCGCCAGTCTCTCGGCACTATGCCAGATCTCAATGAATCCTGAAAAATTGAGTAAAGAGGTTTGGCAATCACAGAGCTAAGTTCGCTAATTACCCTGGGATGAATACCATCTGGCCCTGGACCTTTGTTAATCTTAACATGTTCTAGTCTCTTTTGAATTTCATCATGTGTGAACCATGCATCATTAGTTGTATTACTAGAATTGGGACTGTTAAGAAGGAAACCTTCACTTACTGATTCCTCATTTGTGTAGACAGATGAAAAATATGTATTCAGAATCTGCGCTTTTAATTTGTTTTCATCAACCAGCTGACCCCCCTCTGATAGTAAGGGACCCACCCCTTCCTGCTTCATTTTTTTACTATTAACATATTTAAAAAATAATTTTGGATTTTTTTTACTGCTTGCTGCAATATCCTTTTCTATAGCAATTTTAGCTTGCCTTATAGCTTCTTTGCATGATTTATTGGCCTCCTTGTACCTTATAAATGATTCGGCTGTACCAGCTAACTTGAAAGTTTTAAAAGCACGTCTTTTCTTACCCACCTCAACACCAACGCTTCTATTGAACCAAAAAGGTTTTGCTTTGCAACAACGTTCCTTGCTTACAAGTGGAATATACTGACAAGTATATTTATTAAGCAGCATTTTAAAGACTTCCCATTTTTGTTCTGTGTTTAACCCTGAGAAAAGCATTTCCCACTTAATATGTTGCAGAGATGCCCTTATACTGTCAAAGTTTGCACGTCTGAAATTTAGTGTTTTAGTTACTCCCTTATAGAATTGCTTCTGCAACAGAATCTCAAAGGAGACCATGTTATGATCACTATTCCCTAAATGCTCACCCACACAAATGTTAAAGATGAGTTCAGTGTTGTTAGTTATTACAAGGTCCAAAAGAGAGTTATTCCTAGTAGGTTCTTGAACGAGCTGGAATAAAAAGTTGTCATTCAGCATATTTACAAACCTACTAGCTTTTTCTGTCTTAGCAACCCCATTACCCCAGTCAATGTCTGGATAATTGAAGTCACCCATAGCAACAACTTGACCCAGCTGTGAAGCCGCTTGTATCTGCAAGAGTAGCTGGGCTTCATACTCGACACTTATACGAGGTGGTTTATAGCATACACCAATGATAATTCTTTTTGTTACCTTTTGCCCAGTCAAAATTTCTACCCAGATTGATTCTATACCCTCACCAGTGCCAACTATTGTTATTTCTTTAGCGCATGGTTTTTAAAAGTTGCTTAGAATTAGAATTTAGTATAACATACTACAACTTAACTTATAGGTGAACCACTCCTTTAAGACGGCATAGAATGTTAAAAGGGGAAATTGCATGACTGTAAAGTGAAAATATTGCATGTAACCCCCTCCAATTTATTACATCAGAAGATCTGAAGCACTAGGTTCAAAGTGACCGACAAATTAAGAAGTATAAAGAAATTATCTTGGGAAACAATGTCTTTCCTTTGTTTTTTAGCATCTGGGTACAAATACACAAGGGAAAACACAAGAGCACTTTGTAAACCGAAGATAACAGACTTTAGATCAGAAAATACACCAAAGATCTTTATATAGTCTCTATCAGCTGGGAGCTGAAGAACCTCTTTCAGAGTCAAGATATTTTGGGACAATGTAATTTTCTATGGAGGAAAACTCACTTAACATACAGTTTAGCCTATAGATTCCAAACTTCTGAGAATACATCTAGTTCTGTCTATCATCAAACATTGCACTGCGTCATTTATTAGAACAATGCACCACTCATATACCAGTGTTATGCTCTTTCGTGGAAAAAAAAAAATTAAATTTTTTGAGATTTATTATACCTCGATGCTGCAAAAAGGCAAAATCTGAAAATTCTCAATCTCAGACCTGTCAAGGTCATGTATAACTCAATGTCCCTATTCCAATTGAAGATATTGCGGTCTGCACTGAGTTTACCCCGATACCCTGATAATACAACAAATTTGGAGTTTTCGGGCACAACCCCCAAAAAAAATTTAATGATTCGGGAGAAAAGCCAAAATTTGGGTTTTGATTTGTTTTTATCAAGTTTTTTTACCAATTAATTCGAGTTACTTTATTAATAAATAAGGCAAAATCAGGGATGGGAGTTTGGTCAAGCTTTTTTTTATTGAAACAATGAGATAAAATCAGATTATAGTAAATAACCCCCTTAAACTATGCTGTATAATGTACATATTGTAACACATAAGTGCAATATTGAGTGTTTTAAGGGCTATTTTAATGTACACACGCTCCTATACACTTGTACCTGTTGCCTAAATGCAAGGGGAAGCTTTTTGTGTGTTCACTCATGCAGTTCATGTGCACTTAAAATCAGGCTTACATTGGTTCCAACGTCACTAGCATGGCAATGATAGAAATAATTCAATAGCTAAATGCAAATAGAACTTGCATGTGAATTACCAATTGAATGCCAATTAGCACTGCTGTTTGCTGGCGGTTGCAATAAGCTGAAATTTTGGGACAATTGTTTTATTATATTTAAAGAAACATGGCGACTTGGGCTGCTTCGATCTTGAATATTGCAATTCTTTATTCCCACAGAGCTAGCACCTGCATGATTACATTTAATAACATATATATCCATTGTGATGAGATTTGGTGGTAAATTCTATGTAAAAAAATGTCATTAGTTTTTGGGGTAAAGTCTATGTAAAAAATTCTGTGCAGCCAATGTTATTGGATTTTGGGGTAAACCAATGTGATTGGATTTTGGGGTAAATTCAATGAAACCATTATGGTTGGCTTTTGGGGTAAATTCAGTGGAACCAATGGCAGCTGATTTTTGTGTAGATTCAACTGAACCAAAATAAATGGATTTGGGGATAATTTCAATGGAATCAGTGTGTATTTGCTGTAATGGAAACAAATTATTAGCATTTTGGGGTAAATTCAGTGTAAGCAATGTCATCTGATTTTGGGATAAATTCAATGGAACCAATGTAATTGGATTTTGGGATAGATTTAATGAAACCATTGTAATTGGATTTTGGGATAAATTCAATGGAACCAATGTCATTGGATTTTGGGATAAATTCAATGGAACCAATGTCATTGGATTTTGGGATAAATTCAATGGAACCATTGTAATTGTATTTTGGGATAAATTCAATGGAACCAATGTCATTGGATTTTGGGATAAATTCAATGGAACCAATGTCATTGGATTTTGGGATAAATTCAATGGAACCATTGTAATTGTATTTTGGGATAAATTCAATGGAACCAATGTCATTGGATTTTGGGATAAATTCAATGGAACCATTGTAATTGTATTTTGGGGTAAATTCAATGGAACCAATGTCATTGGATTTTGGGATACATTCAATGGAACCAATATCACTGGATTTTGGGATAAATTCAATAGAAAGAATGTCAATGGATTTTGGGATAAACTCAATGGAACCAATGTCATTGGATTCTGGTGACTGCATCACAGATACTAATAACCTAGATGGATGGCAATCTTCATAGATATTTCAGTGAAAATAAAAATGCACCATATATATATATATATATATATATATATATATATATAACATTATCTTATATTTCTAGGTACTCACATGCATGACTTAATTTAAACGGTATCAGTCAATATGCACTCAGTGCTATCAATTGTCATATGGGACATTTACTGTGTAGTCGCATATTTTACCCTGATTATTTTAACCTAATTAGATTGTGTTAATTAAGCCAACTATATTAATTCCTACTCATTAACTATTATTTCCCACATATAAAAAAAATCACGAAGGAGGGACCAGTAAATGAGTACTGAGGCAAACAGGATAAAGCTGGCACAGTATTTATGGTTAAGGGCGTTTGGTAGTGCCTGTTCCATCCCTGCCTGAAACCCAAAAGTGCACATATTTATAAGCAGATGGGGGAGCAGTGGTGTGGGCCAACACACTGGCAGCAATGAGGCCCAGTAAGTGTGATATATGAGCTCACGCTGTGCTCACTGCACTATTCCCTTCTGTACAAGCCCTCAATCAATGTGCACAGCGGCAAACTGATTATTCTTTCTCCCACATGAGAAGGAAATAGCCTTTGCTTCTGTACTGCAAATTCATCTTTTTGTATACAATAGTAAATGTGCTGCATGCTAAATCTTGTGAATTCGGCTAAAAATAGAATATAAAAAGGAAAGGCTATGTTCCAACAGCTTGCCATCCTCTTCGGAGAAATCTGACATATTCTAATCAAACTGTCTCTCCGATATGGTTCCTCCTGACCTACTGTAACTCTGCCTTAGCAGTCACTGGAGTTGTGTAGCCATTTCAGTGGCAAGAAGAAGGGGTTATAACTCCTAAATTGCTGTGTAGTTGCCAATAATTCTACAGTATTTACATTCCGTAGAGTGAGAACTATTAGAAATATAAAAATATGTTTTGTAAAGGCAAACTGCTCCATGAAATAATTGTTTCCATAACTGCATTATTTTGCAAATAAAGGTATGGGACCTGTTGCCCGGAATGGTCGGGACATGGGGTTTTCCTGATAAGGGGTCTGTCTGTAATTTGGATCACCATACCTTAAGTCTACTATAAAAAGACATTTAAATATTAATTAAACCCAATATGACTGTTTTGCCTTTAGAAAGGATTAATTATATCTTAGTTTGGATCCAGTACAATGTATTGTTTTAGTATTACAGACTAAAAGGAAATAATATTTTAAAAATGGAATTATTTGCTTATAAAGTCTATGGGAGATGGCCTTCCTGTAATTCAGTGCTTTCTGGATAATGGATCTCGTACCTGTATACGGATTTAAATATAAGAACCCAAATATTCATAATATTAAGGACCGGTAACACCTTTTCACCCTTCATTGTTTAATTTGGCTTACACGTTTGGGTTGTTAATTCTGCTGTCTGTGATTATGCTCATTCTTTAAAAATAATGCAAGAGATTTCAATTGGCTTTTCATGCAGGATGGGTCTCTGTTTGTAGATCTAGAGAGTAAATGTTGATGCCAGAGGGAGAGAGAGATTGAGAGAAATATCAGGTCACAAGAAGGTGAGTGGGGAATCAAAGTCAGGCCTCCCTGTAACAGAGTGACCTGTATCCCTTTCAAACATAAATGCCTTACCTTCAAGTCCAGTAACAATATCATTAACCATTATATCAAGTTTGACAGGTCCCAGCAAGAACGGCTGAGATACCCTCCAGGCAAGAATCCCAAGAATATCCTTCTAAAGCCGCCTTTCATCATTAGGCACTCCATTATGTGCAACACATTATCTAATGACTTGTCCTAACACCCTACCAATGTAGCTTATGTGTGTGTTCCTTGTGTGGCATAACGTCAAATCATCTATTTTCTATTCTCACTGAATAGTCAATGTGTGATCTATTACCAATGAACATATAAGATGTTTAACTGCGGTTTAACTGCTACATTTTTTGCCTTGTTCAACTCAAAAGAAGCAGATGGAATCAGAATAGGATACTACTAAAATTGTATGTGTTACTTAAAGGGAAAAGAAATACACTTATTAAGGCAATATATTTTTTATAAGGTATCAACTGTAACCTAAGTTCCTTATTCGTTATAAAATTCTACATTCCTCTTTTCAGGTCTCGCATCTTTGTTATATCCAACTGCAACTCCATGTTAACAGTCATATAACAAAGTCTAAGAGGCTGTTCATCAGCACCCCATACCATTAGAATGGGGTTGCCAACCCTTTTTACCCATTAACCAAAAAGTTCCTGGGGGGTAGTAATTAAGGGCTGTGAAACATCCAAGGGGTTGGTAAGAAACATGTTGCTCGCGAGCCATTGGTTAGGAATCATTGCATTAGACTGTAATATATAAGCATGCACCAAAAGGGAAGCCAGTCTGAACAATACCTGCTATCATGGCACTGCAGTTAGGTACAATAATTTACTGGTACAGGACTTTATATTTAGAGGAGCATAGGCTGGAGCAAGCAGCTGAATGACTTGATATACTTCCTATTTCTGTGCTAATTTCATGGGGTAAGGGGGGCCTCACCAAAGGTTGGACCCTCAACAAGGACCTTGGCCAAAGGCCTGTTCAATCTGAACTGAAAGGGTGAGACAAACCCCACTTGGTTTTCAATAAGAGCTAAAGTAGGTACTAATCATATTTCAACTTCAGATTTGTTTCATGCATTTTTAAAGCCCATCAGTGTCTGTTGATCAGTATATGCAGGACAGGAAATTTGTTCTACATGCACATTTGGGATGAGGAGAGTCTCTCCTTATCTTTGAAATGAAACCAAGTTTTGCTCAAAAATTTCCATTTCAATGCAAAATTGTACAGGCTGAAGTACACCCACAGGGTCAGTGCAAACATTACACCCATATTTGTAGTCTGCAGAGCAATCCTTTACCTGGAGCATTCTTTGTGTAATGATCATGGTTTATTAGAATCTCAGACACGGAGACATTTGTAAATCCCTATGCGCTGTTCTGTCCTGTTTGTATGATGTTAAGTTATGTTTTGTTGCCAGAGAGGCTCTCCTTGGCATTCAAATCTGATTTAATCCAACTGCTCCCAAAACAAACAGTGGGGCAGCCAGGAGTGACTGAGAGCCAGTCATGCATGAGACACTAACAACTGAATCCAGCATGTAGAGACTGAGATTTTTCTTTCCATTATTAGAATAAAAAAAGTGTCATTCTAAAGCAACGCTTTCACTTGACAGCAAATAACAGAGCAAACATTGAGAGGAATCTGTTACAAGCCACAGCACATCCCGCACTGGATGTAGAGAGACAGAAATGCAATCTCACAGGGAATCAAGCACAAAAAAATCCCCATAACCAGCGGCAAGAGATGGAGCTGATCAAGCACTGCCCAACTGGCCGTCGTCTCTGACACGAGTGCTTTATCATCAGCCCACCAGCTCTTACTAACATACAACTCCCAGCAACCCCCAACAGCCAAAAGCTTATCTGTAAGGCTGATGGTTATCATTCAACAACAGCTGAAGAGCCAAGTTCACTTATCCGTGCAACTGTAGCACTCCTTCAGAGATTGCTGGACAGATAATAGGGCAAATTAAGATGAGTTGCACCAATTATTCCTATAAGAAGGTCAGCTCTGCTGTGTGTTTATTTCATTGCTGACAGTGGAGAAGAAATCTAATATACACACTCTGTTTCTGGGGGAAGGGGAATACCTAGGCTAATCAGCAAGGAAGTAATTATCTTGAAGTCCCATGACCTTAAAATAGAAGGCATAAGCAATACACAGAAGGGTTACATTTCCGGGCCATGTATGGTCCATGCCCATTCAAATTGCTATTCACAAAGGTACTTTTATCAGTACATATCTCTTTATATTTGCTTGTTGCACCAAACTGCCAATTGCATTCACTTTGCTGAATAAGGTGCAAAGTACAGCATTAAAGCATGGACCCAGGGGACACTTGGAATTATCACTTGCCTAGAGATGTCACTTTCAAAGCTCCCTATGGGTGTTGCACATACATGCACTGCATTGTGGGTTAAAAACTTGCAATTTTGCACCTTGAACTTACTTTGAAAATACTAAATGCTTCCATGAATTTTACTTTTGTAGCCTATATAATATAAATGCATATGGGTGAGCACAGAATATTCCTTCAGGCAGAGTCCCTTTATAGTTAGAGGTGCAATTCTTTCATACATTACTTTTTCATATAAAGGAAAATACAAAACAACTTGTACTGTATATTCTATTCTACTGTCCATGTTATCAACTTTCTTAGTGCCATGTGATGCATATTTAGATACATATTTAGTGCATAACTTCCTGCAAAGTGTATAAAACCAACAATACAATGTATGGCAATCACCAACTGATTACGATAAGGCTGTACAAATACAATATCTTCTGTGATGTGGCCTTTATGTATGCTTCTAGAAATAAAATTACTGACAAGACCATGCAATCGGGGAGAACCCCTGCATGTTTATTACAGATGTCTGACGAAGGGGCGTGTCTCCGAAATGTTACAACGCAGGGGATCTCTCCGCTTGCATGGAGTCTTGTGTGCCGGTAATCTTGACTTGGAGAAGCATTTGTTTAAGCCCCCACTTAGATAATAGTATAATAAAAATATCTACCATAGCAAACAAGTGTTTAGACCTTCAAACTAGGCTTCCAGAAGTATCTGGCAGAAGAAATGTGAATTCCAACCCTTATTGACCCTAGCTGGGTCCCCACCGACTGTTTGTTCTGCTCAAGGGTTGCCAGCTAAAAGCTGGGGAACTAATGTTGTTCCTCAATTTGTTCAGCAGGACATAAGTTAATATATTTTATATTATTTTAATAAACTAGAATAGACATGCTTGTGCAGTGATGACGCCACTGGTCTGAGCTGGCGAAGGCAAGTCTGTCGAATGAGGTAACATTCGGTAAAATTTGCGGAGTTACGTCCGTTCGCCTGGTGTTAGAGTGCGAAGCAAAATTAGCATTTATCTCCTTCGCTAGCAAAGTGACACCTGCGCACGCCCCTAAGGAAATCGGCGACGTTCCGAAATGACGTCACGCTGGCAAATTTTCGCTAGCATTAGTCACTTCGCCTTTGGTGGAATCTGCCCCTAGGGATCTTGTGTGGAAATCAGGAAGTGGTCTCAAAGTAGAGTCCTGCAGTGGGTACCCTGCGGGATAAGGGTGGAATTTTCAGGTGCATAGATGCAGGTCTGTGGGTTTCAGGTTGGGTTTTGGGCCCCACAGCAAATTATTTTTCAGGCCCCCAAAATGTTTAGAGGTTGACTTGTTTCTCCAATATTTATTGAAATTGTATATGAATTAGGGCCTTATGGGGCCCCTATACCTCCTGGGCCCCCCTGCAGCCGCAGGGTCTGCTTCCTCTATAGTTACGCCCCTGGTTTTGGGTCTCATCTAAATTTCTTATCTTATGTTATATTGTCTATATTTTACAAACTTTTTTCTGACCCGCCTACTTTTGATAATTCCACTATCACCCCCTCTCCCCAGGCCCGGTGCCTTGGGGTTATCCTAGATTCTGCCCTGTCATTCACTCCTCATATCCAGTCACTTATCAAATCATGTCATTTCCACCTAAGGAACATTTCCAAAATACGATCATTTATCACCCAAGACGCTGCCAAAATTCTTATTCACTCTCTCATCATATTGCGTCTAGACTACTGTAACTCTCTTTTAATTGGCCTCCCCCTCCAGAGACTGTCACCTCTCCAGTCCATAATGAACACTGCTGCGAGGCTCATACACCTCAGCAACCGCTCCTCCTCTGCCTCGCCATTCTGTCAATCCCTGCACTGGCTTCCGTTACCTTTCAGAATCAAATTCAAATTAATGACATTGACTTTCAAAGCACTTCACAACTCTGCTCCACCCTACCTCTCTGAACTCATCTCTATATACTCACCCACTCGCTTACTACGCTCCTCTACTGACCTGCTACTCAACTCTTCTCTCATTACCTCCTCACTTGCTCGCATTCAAGACTTTGCAAGGGCTGCACCCCTCCTCTGGAACGCTCTCCCACGGTCTGTCCGACTTTCTCCCAACCTTTCTGCTTTCAAAAAATCTCTGAAAACGCACTTCTTTCGAGAAGCCTACCCTCACTCTGCTTAACTACCAAACGCAACACCACATACAGTACCACATTTCTCACCCACTTACTTTGATCTTGCCCACTCCCACACCTTGTGTATTACTCCCTTCCCTTTAGACTGTATGCCTATGCATAGGGCCTTCCTCACCTTTTTGTACCTGTATTGATTGTGATGTTTGTTACTCCATATATTCTATATATGTAATTCGTGTGATGTAGTTGTATAATCACATTTACTTTACAGTGCTACGCAATATGTTGGCGCTATATAAATACATGTTAATAATAATAATAAATAATGTCACTTCTGGTTTGCAGCAACATATTCCAACTTCCTGTTTAATGGCGTTTGGCTGGTTGCGGATAAGGCAGATGCGGGTAAAGTGGGTAAATATGCGGGTTGCGGTTCGGGTTGCGGGCTGCGGATTCAGGTCCTGGTCTTGTAAATAGGTTCCACGCAGGACTCTATCTCAAAGCACCCGAATGGCATGAAATTTAGCCTTAACATCATTAATACAATGAACTTGGCCAGCTAATAGGTACAATTATTTCTGTTTCCTCTGCCTTTGGTAATCCTTTCTCCTATCCTGGCAGTAATCTTGTCTAGTCCTGGCCCTGCTTATATGCTGCCTTTTCTAAACTAGTGCCTGGACAAAGAACATTGTGTTGTTAACCCCATGCATGCTAAACCTTGGATGCTGTCCTACCTGCCTGTGAGTCTAATTGCATTATAACCTTGCTTGTGGCAGTACTTATCCTTTATGTGACTCAATAAAGTGTAATATAGTTTGTTTTACACAACTCAGCCCACTCCTTGGTCTCAGTTGTCAGTGCCCACCTTAGACCCAGCTGTGGCCCCTTGATCATAACATTCAGATAGCAGGCTTGTCTTCTGCTGTTTCTCTATTTTAACATAATGCAGCAGAGACATCCATGATATACCAACAATCACATGGTTAAATGGTACAGAAGAGGCTTAGACGTATTGATAGTGCATAGACATTGGCAATAAATCTGGAGTGTGAAATCACCAGGGAAGGTGAGTCAGACTTCTTGAGCTTTGATGTTTCATAAGATACTTGTATAAATTATGATCAAACAGTCTGAGCTATTTATGTCATTAAGGAGGAAAACATTGAGGCATTAATCAGTATTCTGTCTGGGAATAAACAGGCAGCTCATGTAGGGACCTCAAGCAGTCTGTCATTGGAATCAGCGAGTCTCCTAGGAATTCAGCTTGTTAGGGCTCAGCTGAGTGATGGAGTGGGAGCTGCTTAGGAAATAAGATTGTTCATCCAGAGGCTTGAGAAGGAAGGTGGCAAATGGTAAACTGTTGAGCTGTATATCTCTCTGAAGCATCTAAGTGGCGACAAAGACTGCAAGTAATGGATATTAATTTATAGACTGTGTCTGTCCAGCACCTGCTGATAAAATGATTCTTTGTGGCAACATTTGTGTATGTGAATATACAGCTCTGAATGACATTTGACCCAATTGCTGCCACAAAAAGGAGTGGTTCACTGTTAAGTTTTAGTAGTTGTAGAATGGCTTATTCTAAGCAAAATTTCAATTGGCCTTCATTTTTTTTAAAATCATTTTTTTAATTATTTGCCTACTTCTAACTCTTTCCAGCTTTCAAATGTGGGTCACTGACCCCATCTTAAAACAAATGCTCTGTAAGCCTACAAATTTATTGTTATTGCTTCTTTTTATTACCAATCTTTCTATTTAGGGCCTATCCTATTTATATTACAATCTCTTATTCAAATCAGGGCATGGCTGCTAGGGTAATTGGGGTAGAGTCCTGCGCGGGTCCATTTTTTGGAACCCGTACCCGACCCATACCCACAACCTGCAATCCGCAACCCGGACCCACATTCTTACCCGCTTGGACCTGCTACCCAACCCGCAAGTACCTTATCCGCAACCAGGGACCCGCTGACCATCAAGAATCAGGAAGTGCTGTCGTAAACCAGAAGTGACATCATCGGAAGTAGGCGTGATCAGAAAAAAGGGGGTTAAACAGGAAGTGCTCATTGTAAACCGGAAGTGACATCATCGGAAGTAGGCATGATTAGAAAAAAGGAGTAAAAAAAAATCGCTATTGAGAAGACCCGTGGCTCAACCCGCAAAGCTGCAGAACCTCTGACCCAAGTCTATACCCGCACCTGGAACTTATACCCACAACCCGCAGGGTACCGCAAGTTTTGGGGCCATCGCAACCAGATTGCTGAAATGGCAAACTGAAGAGATGCTGAATAAAAATTACTCAAAAATCACAAATAATAAAAAATGTAAACCAAGTGCAAATTGTCTCAAATTATCTCTGCATCATACGAAAAAATAATTTAAACGTGAACTAGCCCTTTACAAACTAAATCTACTTAATTCTGTATAGCTTATCTGCTATGCAAATGTGAGCCCTACATGGTGCTGGGTGGTAGCTGCCACCAATACAAAAGAGTTGTAGGTATATGCTCCTAAAATCTGGGGACACCTATCATGACAAATAGCAGCAACTTTGTTTCCCAAGGGCGCAAACATCATTTCAAATGGCAAGAGCCGGAAGTCAAATCATCTGGACTTTTTAGTGCAATTTTGCATGATTTGCATCAAAAAACACGTGCAAGTGTGTTCATTTGAAAAGCATCAACTGCAATTGCCTTTGGTGACAGATCACAGATATCCGGGTTCCAGGAAACACCTCTGTTGAGGTTAGGCAATATTACTGCTCTCTTGGCTTCACAGGGATATGACCACTAGCCTTTACATAAGTGCCCGTTTGGTATGATTTTCAGACCGTGTGTGGAGAGTCCCGACATTTTCCGTCCGGCGGAGATCGGTCGTTTGGTCGATCGGACGGGTTAAAAGATTTCTGTCGGCTGTGGGTAATATCTCTGCATGTATTGCCGATCGTACGATTTTCAGTGGGAGACTGTCACTAGCTTTTGTCGTACATAACTTTCGTACGATTGCTGTCAGGGGCAGAACATTGGCAGATCTGTTCTTTTGTACTTTATTGGATCTGAATGGTTAGTGGCAGGTCTGGAGATGGGGAAGTCCGACCGTACGTTGATTCGTACGATCGGATCTTTGCGTCTGTGGCCATCTTAAAACTCACCACCGCAACTTGCATCTGATGAGCTTTTAGTTCTGCTTTAAAAAGCCAATGTGTGTATCTCAGTTGCTGAGAAATCTGATAGTTAAATTAACTATATATTGAGATGATAAATGTAGGGGGGGGTAACATTTATCATCTCAATGTATAGTTTATTTATATCAGATTTCAGAGTCTACAGGCTATATCTAACGGGTTCCTGTTATTCCCTGTCTAGAATAAAAGAAAGATGATTATGAGGATCTCTTACCTGGATAAAATGATTCAGCCTGTTGATGACATTGGCGATAAGAACATTGTGCCCTCTGACCTTCACTTCAGGGTTTTTTGCTTGAGCTTTGAACTCATTGGAGACGACTACATTTGCATAACTACAAAATAAAAAAAAGAGTGTGAGTTCCCAGCCAAGACCTTAAGCCCTATAGACTCACATAATCATTTAGTTCAAGAATATATGCATTTAGTATCTGAAGGTAGGCAGATCCCAAATTGTACAAAATGCTGCCGAACCAAATCTTAGTCTGTGCTCAATGATACATTAGAAAACAGAAGAATCTTATTCTGTGCACAGTAGTACGGCACACTGGGAGACAGTACAGTCCCAATTTCTATGTATTATTACTGTATGCTTGGTGACAGTACAAAGAAAATATCAATCTCCATGTAGGTAACAGTACAATATAATCTTGGCCTCTATGCAATGTTTTTGTACTTAAAGTGACAGAGTGCAATAGAATAGAGCACAAGAGAATCTCAATATACATGTGATAAAACTATACATTAGTTTTCGGTACAACAGAATCTCAATCTACATGTGATAGAATTGTACATTAGATCCCGGTAAAATATAATCTCAATCTACATACAGCAGTACTGTACATTATTTTCCAGTACATTAGAATTTCAATCTATACACAGCAGTACTGTACTCTCAATCTACATGCAGCAGTACTGTACATTATTTTCCAGTACAATAGAATTTCAATCTATACACAGCAGTACTGTACATTAGTTTCCAGTACAATAGAATTTCAATCTATACACAGCAGTACTGTACATTAGTTTCCAGTACAATAGAATCTCAATCTACATGCAGTAGTACTGTACATTGGTTCCCAGTACAATAGAATCTCAATCTACACGCAGTATGACAATACATTATTTGATGGTACAATAGAATCTAATTTACATTAGCTCACACTACAACCAAATCTCTATCTCCATACAATATTACTATAAAAGAGTTGATGGTACAATAGAATCTCAATCTCCAAGCAGTATTACAATACATTATTTGACGGTACAAAATAATCTCATTTACTCTTTTTTTTTAAATCACAATACAACCGAATCTCAATCTCCATACAATATTACTAGAATACAATAGAATCTGTCTCTGTGATGTAGTACTGTACATTAGAGGCAATACAATAGAATCTCATTCTCCATTCCCTATTACTGTACATTAGGTTATGTTACAATTCAATTATAGTCTCTGTGTAGTATTAATGTACATTAGGTGGCACTGCTTAGAGACAGATTCTGTAGTACAGGTAATGGGGTCTGTTATCCAGAATGCTTGAGACCTGGGTTTTCCAGATAACAGATATTTCTGTAATTTGGATCTACTAGAAAATCATTTAAACTGTAAATAAAACAAATAGGATTGTTTACCTCCAATATGGATTAATTATATCTTCACTGGGATCAAGTACAAGGAACTGTTTTATTAAATTTTTTTTAGCATTTTGAATTATTTTAATAATAATAATAATAATTGTCTAAGGAAGATGGCCTTCCTGTAATTTGGAGCTTTCTAGATAACATGATTCTGGGTAACAGATCCCATAGCTGAATTATTTTTGTACCTTAAGTGACAGTATCATCTCAATCTCCACACAATTTTACTATACATGAGGCTCCTTAAAATATCCGTTTCAATACAACATTATTGCCCATTAAGGGACAGTTAGTAGAATATTAAAGTGAATGCAATGCTAGTGCACTTTAAGAGACAGGAATTGCCAATTGTTCTATAGTGAGATGCAGAGCAGAGAGTTAAGGACTCCCACAATTTATAGCACTGCGGCAACAAAAGAGTAAAATCAATTTTGGAGAGAAGGGGAAGGACCTGCTCAGGGTAGCTGTGTGGTAAGCCTGGCCCTTTCAGTCCACATAAAACATCCTGTAAGGATCAATGGTATTAATTCTGGGCCTATAATTATTCCTGCAGTGAATTGAGACTGAGCAAGGACAGTCTTATTATTCATCCTTCTGAGGTCAACGGGAGGTAAAGGCACATCTGCCCCCAAAGAGCTAATGCAGAGATAATAGCACAGAGCCCTGAACCCCGCAGCCGATTCAGCACTGCAGCCACTGTGCCTATATATATATATATATATATAAATATATATATATATATATATATATATATATATATATATATATATATATATAAATATACATTGGAGCAATTTAGCTTTCACATGGAACAAGAAATACATCAGTCGCCCAGGAAACTCCATGTTAAATGACCACCATTCAGGCAATGTGTGATTTAAACTTTTGATTAGGGAGCTCTCCCATTCATACTAATAAAAAGATGGTGAGCAACTCTGAAACCCCATAACAGATAAGCAGTCAACTAGGGTACAGCAAGAGGCTGGCAATGAACTTACAGGGTGGTGCTGTGAATTATACCCATCCGATGATAATTACAATTATGGTTTTTAGCGTTAGGGGAACCACCAAAACAGGGTTGTGTAATGGGGGCAGTGGGCTTGGCATTCAATTATATCACATCACTGAACCCCTGGGAATGCGACGGATGTGATCCAAGAAAACAAATGGGATGGATGTGCACTGTAAACAATGCTAAAAGGTTTATGTAATAATAGGTGCAAAGTTTGCCCCAGTTCTGTTAACCAAGTGATGCCCAACTAGTGACTAGCAAGCAACATTTTGATTACCAACCCCTTGAATGTTGCTGTCAGTGGTCTTAAAGCAGGTGCTTATTTTTGAATTCTAGTTTTGGAGGCAAGTTTTGGTTCCATAAAATCCCTGTGTATTGCCAAACAGAGCCTCCTGTAGACTGCCACTCCACATAGGCATTTTTATTATAAAAATGCACTTACATTAATTAATCAAACATAACACAACATTAGCAAATTAAAATGCCACAAACCCACCCATACACCCTCCTGCCCGTAGAGTCCATCCCTCCATAGGCAATAGTCCAAAACCCTTCGCCAAGCCACCAATTCACAAGGCCAAACTTGTAAAGTCTTGTTTTTGTCCATATGTCCTTTATACCATCCAAACACAAAAATAATATCCAAACTCCCCCACCCTCTCCTAAAATTGCATGAAAAACAAAAGAAGGCATTTGCAGGACATACTGTACCTCTCTTCTGTGCTGTGCAATATCTCTGCCATCAACCTGAGGATAAAAGCCACTCCACATAGGGGCTGCCAAATAGACAATCACCACAGGGACTTTTTTAATGCTTGTGTTGCCCCCAACTTTTTACATTTGAATGTGGCTCATGGGTAAAAAAGGTTGGGGACCCCAATAATTTACCTATATTAACCAATGAGCAGTTAGCACTTATTAGATTGTTGTTAGTTACTAGAAATGAAAAAAAAACTTTGTGCCTGGTATTACATCACCCACTACTATTTCTGATGTCGTTTTATGAATTTGTGACGTATCCGTTACTGCTGTTCCGGTCCCATACCAAATCAGCTTATTGTGAACTGTATGTGTCAAACCTCCTAGCATTAATGATCGTACAGCAGTCGAGTCGGATGTAGATAACTTGGGTCTCCATCTTATAGGAAGTCACTCAATTTTCCATTATTTACACTCAGTGGCCCCCAGTGAGCCCTCACTTGCCGCTGTTGCTAGTGTGTCTCGTCGACATAATGAAACAGTCACCAGAATAGTAATAGAAGCCTTCCCACAGCCACGGCATTGCTGCTTACAGTACCAGTCAAGAGCATATTTATTGATTGGAGAGAAGCAGATTCCTAATGTGCACTAATTTACCTCGATCGGCCTGTCGGATTCTGCTGAGCGCAGCACTCTTCTGAAATAGCAGCACTTTAGCAGCACTGCAATGTCCCTTGCGCTCACAAGAAAATAATGTCCCCTTAATGGCACAGCACAGGGAGTTTATTGGGGAGGAGATGACACTTTCCTTAATGACCTCTAGACATCAGTACCCTAAGGAATAAACAGCAGACAAGAACTGGGAATGTGCACAGCAACCAAGCACTGGGGGTTGCAGAGGCAGCAGCTACGTCTCCTTTTGTATAGACTGAACAGAAAAGCAGTGTCTTAATGGTATGTCCAACCTGTCAACCTCTAGTAGTTGAACTACAACTCCCAGAATTCTCCAGCCAAACTTATACTGGACCTTCCTGGGTTATATTCGGTGTTACAGTTAGCGAAGTAATGAAAGAAACATGGACCTCGTTTGAGGTGTTTGTAATTAATAAGCAGCTCGCCTCCAACCGTTGTTTGAACTGCCGTGGCACCCAGCATCCCACCAAATTCTTCCAGGAGATGCACTTGTTTATAGGGATGCACCGAATCCAGGATTCGGTTCGGGATTCGGCCAGATTTCAGCAGGATTCAGATTCGGCCGAATCCTTCTGCCCGGCCGAACCGAATCCTAATTTGCATATGCAAATTAGGGGCAGGGAGGGGAATTGCTAAAATTTTTTCAGAAAACAAGGAAGTAAAAAAAATTTCCCCTTCCCACCCCTAATTTGCATATGCAAATTAGGGTTCGGATTCGGTTCGGTATTCGGCCGAATCCTTCGTGAAGGATTCGGGGGTTCGGCCAAATCCAAAAAAGTGGATTCGGTGCATCCCTACTTGTTTAGTCCATGAAAGAGGAAGGTAAGGGCATCAGGGTATAACAAAGACAATAACAACACATGCAGGGAAGGATTCAGCCAAAACAACAACAGTGCAGTAAAATTCCATTATATTGATTACACTGTGCTTTCCCCATGCTTGGATATGTTTATTTAAAGAGGTAAAAAACAAGGCCATTCTTTAAAGTATATAGCCTATAGACCTTAGCACAATAAGCTTTTAATTGGCATTACCCCTAAATTGCCAGGCAGTCTGCATTGTTGGCTGTTCCTAGCCTTGTCTCGCACAGGCAGTTGGCAAAGAATGGAAGGCAAATTGTTTGTGCTTTATTTTGTGAAAGACAAGACTGCCCTCTCCTGTCATTACATGTGCTCTGCACTGAGAGCTATTGTATTATTGGTTAATCTGAGCAAGGGGCATCCCAAGCTATACAGTGGGATTTACACCTGACTTGCTCAGCTGACAAACTTTACCATGTGCATAATTTCTGTAAAAATAATCAGTACAGGTATGGGATTCGTTATCCAGAAACTTGTTATCCAGAAAGCTCCGAATAACAGGAAGGTCGTCCCCATTTTAATTAAATAATTGACATTTTTAAAACGTATTTCCTTTTTGTCTGTAATAAGAAAAAATCACATTGTACTTCATCCCAGCTAAGATATACAGTAATGAATTCTTTTTGGTGGGAAACCAATCCTATTGGGTTTATTAGAAGTTTATACTGATTTTTAGCAGACTTGAGGTGTTGGGCGAATTTGACCCGTTTCGTCAAAAATTCGCCGCCGGTGAAATGTCGCTGACGCCCATTAAAGTCTATGGTGTCAAAAAACTTTTGACGCGCAATTAAATAATTTGCCCATCCCTAGTGTGGAGTAGTGATGTGTGGGTCGGCCTTTTCTTGACCCACACCTGCTCACAACGCGACCTCCCACCATCCACGCCCACCCGAGCCAACTTCTGGGTCTCTTTTATAGACCAGCGCCGACCTGCCACGCCGATGACGTCACAAAGCTCAACCCAGAAGTCGGAAGCCGGCATTTGGAAGGTCGTGGAAAAGAGCGTGCCAGGTTGGCCTGAACCCGTGGGTATCGGGTCGGCCCGCATATCACTAGTGTGGAGATCCAAATTACAGAAAGATCCCTTATCTGGAAAACCCCAGGTAATGAGCATTTTGGGCCCTTACCCATGTCCTGAGATTTGCTCTCATCTCCAAACATAACAACATCCAATGCAGTGCAGTGTAAAAGCAAACCCTGCACGTGCGAGGAGCTCAGTGCAGACAGTACATGCAGTGCTCTACACCGTGGGTAGCTCCATGCAACATTACGTACTGTTTGTAGCTCTTTGACACATGACCTCCTGTGGGTAGTTGTCTGCAACATTTGTGGATTTAGGCAGCTTGCTGCAAGTTTCCCCAATGGGTAGCGCAGTACAATAGCGCCACCTGTAGATAAATCTGTGCAACTGTACCTCAATTGAGTATCTTAACATTTGGTGCAGTGGCGGAACTACCGGGGGAGCAGGGGGTGCGAGCAGGCCAGGGCCCGCACCCCCTCAGGGCCTCCCGGCAGTCCGCGCGCCGCTTTGCACCGCATATTCCCTGCCAGTTCCGGGTGTACGGAGGGGGGCCCGGCTGCGCGTCCTGCGCCAGGGCCTGTCCCCCTCTAGTTACGTTTCTGATTTGGTGGCATATGATACCAAATGCCGACATTGGTGCAGGTATGGGACCTGTTATCCATAATACTTGGGACATGGGTTTTCCGGATAACTGATATTTCCGTAATTTGGATCTTCATACCTTGTCTACTAAAAAATAATTTAAATATTAAATAAACTCAATAGGCTTGCTTTGCCTCCAATCAGGATTAATTATATCTTAGTTTGGATCAAGTACAAGGTACTGTTTTATTATTAAAGCGAACCAGGGAATTATTTTTAAACATCAGAATTATTTGGATAAAATTAAGTCTATGGGAGATAGCATTCCCGTAGAACGTATTTATTTGCAGTTGGGTAATACTTCTTTCAGCGCCCTTCTTGGGTATCATAATCCACCAGGACACACGTACATCAGTTGCCTATAGAGTGGGCTGAATAGCCAGAATATCCCCTTGTGTCTTTGCTTGTGCACTTACCTGCATGTGCAAATATGACTGCTGTATGTTAACATAAGCAGAATGAGACCATCTATATACAAAGTTTTCTGAAGGCTTTCCTTCTGCTTGCTGGGGTGATACAGATCTTTCACAGGAATATTTTCCTGTTTCTGTCACTTGTTTTGCTTCCTGGCTGACACCTCCTGTGACTGCTTTTGGGACTGACTTTCTGCTCTTACCTATAACCTGAACCAGTAGCTGTCTATCACTACCCTCCACCTGATCCCATACTTTTCTTTATTTTCTGACTTCTCTTGATTGCTTACAGCTGCATTTTCTGTGCCGCTATCTGCCAACAAATTCACTAACACTCCTTTCCTCCTTGTTTACACACAAAGCATTTAACCTTGACTTTCGGCCTTCCTTGGCTGAAGCATTTGGAGCATTCAGTGGTAAAGTACCTGTCGGACCTGTAATCCAGAATGCTCGGGACCTGGGGTTTTTCTGATAACAGATCTTTCTGTAATTTGGATCTTCATACCTGAAGTCTCCTAGTAAATCATGTAAATCATGGTTTTGCTTCCAATAAGGATTAATTATATCCTTGTTGGGATCAAGTACAGGGTACCGTTTTATTAAATCAAATTTTGATTATTTGGATACAATGGAATCTATGGGAGATGGCCTTTCCATAATTCAGAGATATAGCGGGTTTCTAGATAACAGACCCCCATACCTGTATATCTTGCAAAAAAATATATATTGCATAATTGATGTTGATAGAATTGGAAGACATTGACATGGGAAGAAATAGAGGGCAAAATGTATCTTATTCCATGTCCTGAAAATGTATCTTATTCCATGTCCTGAGTTTCCCATTCTGCAATGGCGCCTTACCGTGACTGTGCCCTCTAAACCACTTCACATGCCCAGCTACTAGGCTTGCTCAATTCAACACTCTTTAATCTTAATTGCTGCCCTTTCAACTCTCAAATAATCAATTTAAGCAGACTTGAGATATTATACAGATGCGCTAGCAGAAAAACTGAGTATGTCCCTTTTAATGAAATAAAGTCACTAGATGTGAATAAGGTACAATGATATCACATGTTGAACAGAACACATGAGTAGTGTACATATGGCCACTAGTGATGTGCGGGTCGAGAATTTCTTAACCCGCACCAGACCTTAACCCGCCTGCTCCCTACCCGCATCGGCCCCGGGCCCGCTGCTCTACTTTATTTATAGACCCTCCCACACAGTTATCTCATGTGTTAGAGCAGAGACACACGCTGCTATTTCGGGAGATTAGTCGCCCAGCGACAAATGGATTCTTCTTCGGGCGACTAATCTCCCTGAACTGCCTTCCCGTCGCCGATGGGATGGCACTCGGATCACTTTGGCTTTTTGAAATAGCCTGAAGTTTCCTCATGAGACAACTTCAGCGTTCCGACTGCCATCCTGTCAGCGATTTACATTCTAGCCAATGGGAAGGTAGTTCGGGGACATTAGTCGCTGGAAGAAGAAGCCATTTGTTGCTGGGCAACTAATCTCCCGAAATAGCAGCGCGTGTCTGTACGGTTTTCCGTATAAGGGGGTCTTTCCATAATTTGAAGCTTTCTGGATAGCGGGTTCCCGGATAACATACCTGTAGCACTTAACCAATCTGTTTGGTATACTAGTCAGCAGTCTGATTGGCTAGCAGATCCCAAGCCCTTATTTGAATAGGCAAGGATCATCCTGGACTCAGTTATGCAGCACCTCCCTTGGTGCCAGCATAGCGTGTGTGTTTTTTGGAATATGGGTCAGTAAATAATATTATTTGCTAGAAAAGTTATTTGAAAAGCTTCAGAGCATTACACTATTTCTATTTGGCAACAATGCCAGGCAAATTGAATCCAGATCCAGGGAAATAGTGTTTGAAGTTGGTATTTTTCCCCTTATTAAATTCATTTTTATTGCTTTGTAAAACTATTAGACTGGTAAATAAGAGGCTGTTAACAATATAAGGCAGAGGAACTAAAATAAACATTTGGAGTAGATATTAAGGCTGAAATGAAAGGAAGAATGGAGATTAGTGGGACTCATTAGCCTGAGGTGCGGATTTGTAATGCTTCTCAGTGGCTAAAGATAGAACTAATAAAGAATATATTCTGACAGGGTGAATTAAAGGGATTTTATCAGGATGTATCATGCTACTTTTAAACCCTTTTTCAGATACTGAATGGCAGAGATCTGATGCCAGGGCTTTCAACTGGTCTCTTTTAAATGACCTAGATTGCTCTCTAATAAGGTAAAAAATAGTATATACATGTATACCATGCAAAAAGAGGTGGCAAATGGTGCAACTGCTAAATTATACAGGGTGCGTTTTTTACTTAATTATATCCCGCGCCCCTTTTTTCTGTGTTAGTACTTGTATAATACCACAAAATAAAAACAAAATTCTTAAAAGCCTAGGATCAATCCTAAGTAATACTGGTGTACAAATGTTGTGCTTCCTTGTATTTTCCTCCTTATGCAAGGAACAGTGTTGTACACAGGTATGGGACCTGTTATTCAGAATGCTCGGGACCTAGGGTTTTCTATATAACGGATGTTTCTGTAATTTGGATCTTCATACTTTAAAGGGGTGTTTCATCTTTAAAGGGATACTGTCATGGGAAAACATGTTTTTTTCAAAACACATCAGTTAATAGTGCTGTTCCAGCAGAATTCTGCAGTGAAACAGATTTTTTTAATTCAATTTTGAAATCTGACATGGGGCTAGACATGTTGTCAGTTTCCCAGCTGCCCCAGTCATGTGACTTGTGCCTGCACTTGAGGATGGAACTACTTTCTGGCAGGCTGTTATTTCTACTACTTAATGTAACTAAATCAGTCTCAGTAGGACTTGGCTTTTAGGGCTATTCCACACGGGGAGATAGCGACACGTTTGCGGCGACAAAGCGCCGCGACAGTCGCCGCGACCGGCGCAGGCGACAGTTTTGTATGGGCGCCTATGTAAAAACGCCTGTGCTAACCACACGAGGCGATGCGCTTTTCAACAGTCGCCTGAAAAAGCCTGGCGAGGCATTTTCAGGCGACTGTTGAAAAGCGCATCGCCTCGTGTGGTTAGCACAGGCGTTTTTACATAGGCGCCCATACAAAACTGTCGCCTGCGCCGGTCGCGGCGCTTTGTCGCCGCGACCGCAAACGCGTCGCTATCTCCCCGTGTGGAATAGCCCTTACTATTGAGTGCTGTTCTTAGATCTACCAGGGAGCTGTTATCTTGTGTTAGAGAGCTGCTATCTCGTTACCTTCCTATCGTTCTGTTGTTAGGCTGCTGGGGGGGGAAGGGAGAGGGGTGATATCACTCCAACTTGCAGTACAGCAGTAAAGAGTGATTGAAGTTTATCAGAGCACAAGTCACATGACTGGGGCAGCTGGTAAATTGTCAATATGTCTAGCCCCATGTCAGATTTCAAAATTGAATATAACAAAATCTGTTTGCTCTTTTGAAAAATGAATTCAATGCAGAATTGTGCTGGAGCAGCACAATTAACTGATGCCTTTTGAAAAAAAATTGTTTTCTCATGACAGTATCCCTTTAAGTTAACTTTTAGTATGTTATAGAATGCCCAATTGTAGGCAACATTTTAAATGGTTTTCATTTTTTATTTTTCTATATTTTTATAATTATTTGCCTTTTTCTTCTGACTCTTTCCAGCTTTCAAATGGGGGTCGCTGACCCAACTAAAAAGCAAATGCTCTGTAAAGTTACGGATGTATTGTTATTGCTATTTTTTTATTTCTCATCATTCTAGTAAGGTCCTCTCCTATTCACATTCCAGTCTCTTATACAAATGAATTCATGGTTGCTAGGGTAATTTGGACCCTAGCTACCAGACTACTTAAAGGCGAAGTCAACCCTTAGTAAAAAAAAACCCTACCCCCTACTCTACAAAGACCACCCTCCCTCCTTCCCCCCAGCCTAGCTGCTACCCCGGATAAATGCCCCTAACTTTTTACTTACCCCTCGGTGCAGATTCTGTCCAGCAGAGTTCACAGCAGCCATCTTCTTTGGTAATCTTCGGGTCTTCTTCTGGCTCTTCGGGTCTTCTTCTGTCGCTTTTGCAATTTCAGTGACTTTTGGTGCATGCGCAGTTGTTCGGGACCAGGCAGACTGCTCCAACTGCACATGTGCCGATAAGGCGCTTACTTCCCGAAGAACACCGAAGAGAAGAAGATGGATGCCGTGAACTTTTTAAAATGTTTTATTTGGAGTTTATGGGAGATGTCCTTACTATAATTCTGAGCTCTCTGGATAATGGGTTCCCTAATAACAGATCCCATACCTGTAATAAGTGCATCAAACCCATATGCCATACACGGAGACCCATTTATTACAGGTCGAATTTTAGTGACATTAGAGGTTTTTTGAAACCACAATTACACGAATTTCCTCTAAAACTACAAGTGCTAAAAAAATTTATGAAAATCTCAAGAAAAATTTGAAAGCCTCTAAAAATTTGCAAGCCTAAGAAAACAGGTCCAATAGGATCAGAGCAGTTCCCATTGACTTTCATAGGACTCCTCAACTACCTTTATTTGCCAAAGTTTTGTATTTGAGTTTTTCGTGGTTTTTACACTTAATAAATCTTGAATTTTTTAGTAAATCTGCCCCATAGAGTCAAAGTGGGCACAGGTTACTAATGCCGCAATCGCCGTGTTTTAACTTCCTGCCGAATTCCTCGGCCATGATTGCTGTTTTTCTCAAGCTTTTCCATTCAGATGAGTGGCTCTGTTCAATCTGCATAACAATAGATGGGAAGATAGGAAAACAGAGATTCCTCTATGTGCTGCTATTAGGCCAGGAATCCTGTGTGCATGGTAACCGTACGGCACAAAGTTGGGATGTGAAGGACAGCAAGGCGGCCTGTGAGCTTGTTAATCAGGACATGATGGAATAAAACAATAGCCTACTTTATCCAATAACGTGATTCCCACCGGCTCTGCTCATTTTCACCAATTAAGCCGGGAATGGGAACATCTGACAGACAGAACATGCATCTCGTGTTTCTGACATGAGGAATGTGACAAATAATGTCTGTTATTCCAGTCCTGATGGCATCTGACAACAGTAAAAGCACCTGGTGCATGAAGGGACAGGCTCGCTATGCCTGTCTTGAACGGTGCCACCCATACCTTACTCCAGGCCTAGAGAGACTGGTTAACAATGACACATACACTTGTCCTTGGAATACCCAGTAAACAGTTCTATTCTTAACCCTGACCCCATTATTGGCTCCTCTACTGCTGCCCTGCTGCATACAGCTGCCCACTGTAATTCAGCAATGCTAACCTAAGTTTACCACTTTTTGCTATTAGAGAGCTTTCCGGAACCCCACTCCTTGCCATAACTTGCTATTGATTGTAGCAAAATATTTACTCTGTTTTCTGGTTCCTCTACCAAAAGCAGGCTGCAACTGCTGCTGCCTCAGGCGGCGGAGGGGCCAGGATCGCCCCTGGTACCTATTTATGTACTGTATGCAATGTTGGCAGAGCAACAAATGGGCAGGTTATGGGTTTTCCCTGGCATACCTCTACAATGCATGGCATTCCGGACACTGAAGGCAGGAGCTCCAGAAGACACCAGATGATCTTGACTAATGTATAATGAATGATGTGCCATGCAGAAGCATGCCAGGGGATCCCCAGTATGAGATGTGCTCTGGGCCTTGGGGTGGCAAGAACACAGCTAAAGGCAAGAACATGGCTTTTCACCTTCCATAAGTACAAATGTAAGTCCTTAGGGAGAAATTTTGCACCCGTAAGTACTCTAACACTTGCACCTGTACCCATGGTGAACAATACACAGTTTGCTAGTTTTGTCACTTAGTTTCTTCCTGCATACGTATATGATCTTCGCCTATTTATCAGTTCTACTTTGTTTTTCCGTAGGGTCAGTGCAAGAATCTAAAATTTTACCAACATAGTAGTAAGTATAAATTCTGTAGTTGTAGTGTAGATCATGTAGGGGTTATAGGGGCTGTTTTTTACAGGCTGAAGTGGCACACAGGATTACATGCTAAACGGGTCTCCACATCAGATTATTAAAACCACGTGATGCTCTAAACAGTAAAAATGCTAAAACATCACATGCCATGTAAATCCTCAATCAAGTGACGGATGACGTGATTTTACCTGATCAGAAATACACAAGCAACACTGCGTAAGGTATTGTATGCACATGTAATCTTTATGTCCCCACAATCATCCAGAAACTATAAAAATAATTGCTGTGGGTTACTGCTCCTGGACAAGCTTTATGCCTTTCATTACATATGTGGAAAATGTCTTTGAGTCTGGGAGAGCAGGGAAATACACACTGCAATTTTTGGGTTTTATATATATATTCATGGATGGCATTTGGCCTCTTTTAGGTCAGATCTGGCCAGATTTTGATCTAATTCTTTTTATGTCCATGGGTCAAATTTCCTAGAAATTGGGGCAGTTGGCTAAACCCCTGATGCCCATATCCCATGCTTAATAACAAAGGCAGTATTACAATCTGCAGTGGCTCCCCCTACTGGATTATTCCAACAGTGTTGTGCACTAGTGATGTGCTGGCCAACCTCGCATCCCCTTTTGAGGGTCCGGGTTGAGCTCCTCTTCCTGCTCTCCCCGCACGCCACCTTGCACTGCCGTCTTCCAACTTCCTTTTTATAGATGCGAGCCTGATCGCCTGCCCCTTTTGTGACATCATAAGCGGGGCAGGTCGACACGGGTCTATAGATGAATGCCGGAAGTCAAGCTCCAGCAGGTGTGGGTGGAGGGAGGGCAGGTTAGAGTCAGGTTTTACCCGACCCACACATCACTATTGTGCCCCATTAGCCTAATGACGGTCTATAATGGGCTGTGTGTACATTAGCCAAAATGTCTGGTTGCTAGTGATTTATTTGTAAGTAACCAATCTTATCAGGACACCTGCATAAACCAATGCCGGGTCTCCTGAAAATAAATAAGAAATTGCACATAATGCGTACCTTAATGGGGGCTTTCTTTTTTTAACAATACAGAGATGTGTGACAACAAGTTGATCTTACGTTGGCAATATATTAATATGGATATAGGATTGTGGGTATTCCACACATATGATACAGCCATAGGAAAGGTGTTTGTGTGTGTGTGTGTGTGTGTACGCAAAGAATATAATGACGAACAATGAGCATCTATAGAGTAAGGGATAATCAGCAAAGATGTACATACTTCTGACCTTTGGGTTCATGCCATTCTACTCTGCTTTAAGCTGCTTTTCTAGACAAGAGGATGTCAGGAGGTCACAGATTATTTAAATAAGCCCTTTAATATATATTAGCTGCTGGCCATCTCATCCCATATAGTTTTAGCCTCCAGAAATACCTTAGCCAAGCCTGATTTCATAGTCTGGAACACTAACACACTGCCACTGCTACTACATCCCAAATACATATTTTTTTTATTATGTAAGCTAAAAATGTCCTGACATTCATACTTCTCATAACCCCAGAGCTGTATTTGTCAGGGGCAGGGGGAAAGTATATAAAATGTACGGTAATATCTCTGGACAGTTACAATTCTCTAACATGCCAGGAAATACATTAGGCATAATTGAACAGGATCCAAAATCTCCCTCTAAAAGGCAGCAGATATCACTAGTAAACTTCATTTCAAGAATTCAAAGTCACAGACAAGGTCTGGGAACGTATAAAGGCACAGGGCTTAAGCCAAATGCTTTTTCTTCTGTTCATGGAACACTGAGATAAGTAATTTTTTTTTTATAATGCACATAATTTAAGTCATGCGACACACGTTACATCAGTAATCACTAAATATAACCACTGACATCCCTAAGCATTGTTAATAATTATATATCCAGAATGCTCGGGACCTAACTTTTTTTATGGATAACGGATCTTTCTGCAATTTGGATCTTCATTCCTTACGTGTACTAGAAAATCATGTAAACAATAAATAAACCCAATAGGCGGGTTTTTCTTCCACTAAGAATTACTTATATCTTAGTTTGGATCAAGCTACTGTTTTATTATTAGAGAAAAAGGGAATCATTTAAAAAAATGTTTGCAGGTTATTTATTGTGTAAGTTCACCAGAAGGGTTGAATTCAAAGCACAGAAAAGACTATATATGTGCCTGGATACATTAACTGCTGGCAACACCCTTTTCAAGCAAATATCCACAGTAAATGATGGCAACAAGAGGAGGTAATTACTTTTTTTTTCTAGTGGCTACTAGCAGGCTGGCAGTTATTAGATGGGTAGATGCAAAAAGTCATTACAACAATCTCCGTTGGAAAACAATAATAGACTTTGCTAAAGCATTTGATACAGTGACACACAAAAGGTTACTGGTTAAATTAAGGAATGTTGGCCTGGAACATAGTATTTGTACCTGGATAGAGAACTGGCTAAAATATAAATTACAAAGAGTGGTGGTAAATGGAACATTTTCTAATTGGATTAGTGTTGTTAGTGGAGTACCGCAGGGCTCTGTACTAGGTCCCTTGCTTTTCAACTTGTTTATTAATGAACTGGAGGTGGGCATTGAAAGTACTGTTTCTATTTTTGCAGATGATACTAAATTGTGCAGAACTATAGGTTCCATGCAGGATGCTGCCACTTTGCAAAGTGATCTGTCTAAACTGGATAACTGGGCAGCAAACTGGAAAATGAGGTTCAATGTTGATAAATGCAAGGTTATGCACTTTGGCAAAAATAATATAAATGCAAGTTATACACTAAATGGCAGTGTGTTGGGAGTTTCCTTAAATGAGAAGAATCTAGGGGTCTTTGTAGATAACACGTTGTCTAATTCTGGGCAGTGTCATTCTGTGGCTACTAAAGCAAATAAAGTTCTGTCTTGCATAAAAAAGGGCATTAACTCAAGGGATGAAAACATAATTATGCCTCTTTATAGGTCCCTGGTAAGGCCTTATCTGGAGTATGCAGTGCAGTTTTGGACTCCAGTCCTTAAGAGGGATATAAATGAGCTGGAGAGAGTGCAGAGACTAAGTGCAACTAAATTGGTTAGAGGGACGGAAGACTTAAATTATGAGGGTAGACTGTCAAGGTTTGGGTTGGTTTCTCTGGAAAAAAGGAGCTTGCGAGGGGACATGATTACACTTTACAAGTACATTAGAGGACATTATAGACAAATAGCAGGGGACCTTTTTACCCATAAAGTGGATCACCGTACCAGAGGCCACCCCTTTAGACTAGAAGAAAAGAACTTTCATTTGAAGCAACGTAGGGGGTTCTTCACAGTCAGGACAGTGAGGTTGTGGAATGCACTGCCGGGTGATGTTGTGATGGCTGATTCAGTTAATGCCTTTAAGAATGGCTTGGATGATTTTTTGGACAGACATAATATCAAAGGCTATTCTGATACTAAGCTCTATAGTTAGTATAGGTATGGGTATATAGAATTTAATTAAAAGTAGCGATGGGTGTATGGATGCTGGGTTTTCATTTGGAGGGGTTGAACTTGATGGACTTTGTCGTTTTTCAACCCAATTTAACTATGTAACTAACTATGTAACATAAAAATCTATATTTACCTTTCTACCACATCTTCTCCATCCCAGCAAGTGGATCCATCTCTCACTGCCAGATCGCCGCTGCACAACCGCTCTGCTAACGTGGCATAAAATGCTTTAGAATTTTCCATATACTTGATAAATTCACTGAAAATAGATTAGAAGGTAGAGTTAGAGAACTTAACTGAAGGGCAATTGGTTTACAACTGAGCGAGCACATCTCCTCTATCAGATTTAAAAAGGTGGTCCACCTTTGATTTAACTTTTAATACGGTATGTTATAGAATGGCTGATTCTAATCAGATTTTCAATTGATCTTCATTTTTGCTTTTTTATAGTTTTTGAATTAATTGCCTTCTTCTTCTGACTCTTTCCAGCTTTCAAATGGGGGTCAGTGACCCCATCTAAACAACTATTGCTCTGTAAGGCTACACGTGTAGTGTTACTGCTACTTTGTATTACTCATATTTCTATTCAGGCCCTCTCCTATTAATATTTTATTAATTCGTATTAAAATGAATGCATGGTTGCTATGGTAATTTGGACCCAAGCAACCAGATCGCTGAAAACTGCAAACTGGAGAGCTGGTGAATAAAAAGCTAAATAACTCAAAAACTTCAAATAAAAAATGAAAACCAATTGCAAATTACTAAACGTTAATACAAAGGTGAACAGCCCCTATAAGGCTACATACACACTGAGCGATCTCCTACCTAAAGTATGCTTTGGCAAGAACTGGTTTGTATGTAGCTTAAATTTAAGTGTAATATCTCACCCTGGTGGTCTAGCAGGCTACGTGCCATGCACATGATGTCATCACTATCGTTTGGCACGAAATTCTAATATTTAAAGGGCCTTTGCGCCCAAACGCATTGCCCGTTGTAGGTCTAACTTGTTTAGTATCTGGGTGTAATTCCTGTCTGTTTTGATTCCGGTTTTGATCCTTGCCTGCTGACTATTCTGAACTCTGACAATCCTAACCCTTGCCTGCCTGACTATTCTGAAATCTACCAGTACTGACCCTTGCCTGCCTGACTTTCCATGAACCAACCTGTCAATCAGGCTGGGGTTGCCTGTACCAACCCCAGCCTGATTGACCTTGCTTGAACTCCGCCTGTACCGACCACTGCCTGTCTGACCCTGCTTGAACTCTGACTGTAAGACCCTGGCCTGCCTGACTACGCTTTTTGTCTATTACCTGAACTGTTGCCTTCTGTCCAAAACCTTGGAAACGCATGTGCCCCTTTGCTCATAGAGAACATCTGCTTTGCTCCTCTCAAGGTAAGACCTGGCGGCATCTGAGTAGCTGAGGGCTCCTCTCGAGGCCAAAGTCGGAAGATTAAGCCGTGACCAGGGAGCTTAGCACTTGTTCTGAATTTAGGTAGCCGTACGTGACACTAAGGCTCACATCCAATATAGTTGTCCAAGCCAAACAAACCTCTCACAAATGTGGTTCTAATGTTCTTGTTTCAATTCCATGTTGTTTATGTAGTAACAGTGCACACTTTCCAAGTACAGGAACCCACAGCAGCCAGTAGGAGATTAGATTTAATTGGTCTAGTACATTCAGAACGCTAAAAGAATATTTATTGAGGTGGGCTACTACAGTAAAAGTATGCCATATTCTACATAAGCTGGAAAAAATGGCCTTCCTTGCATGTGGTTTTCTTAGGAGGGCCAGACACATACATAACTGCATGCCTGGCAATGTGCACTGCCGCTGACTAAAAGGCTTTCTGTATTGGGGTGTAGTTATTTCAGCTAGTTATGGCTGTGTTAGATTGTGCAAGGTTTCTCAATTAAACTTATTCTTTATTACACATTCCACAAAAATGCAGTCAAAATAACGTGATGAGCTACAAGAGCTGAACTTACAAATGCGGGGGTCACGGTGAAAAAATAAGATGAAAGAAGTCTATTGTATGCAGAATTAATTACACATGTTGAAATCTCACAGCTGAATCAGCTGTGCCATTAAAAAAGAAGAGAGGACAGAGCCAAACAAAATGTTATCTAGCTGCAGGAGGTTGAGGCACACAAACATTCCGAACTGAGTGCTGGACCAGACAGAAGAGACGGAAAGTGAGCAGTCAGCCTAAGAATATCTTACCGAGAGACTCTCTTCATATTGCGAGGTCGGTCGTTCTTCGTAGCTTTCAAAGGCAGAGAGCTGTAGGCCCAACGTAAAGTAAGAGGTGTCCAGCAGAGGACAGTTTTGTGGAGAAGAGCAGGAGATGAAGCAAAAGGGTTGAGAAGAGAAATGAAAACAAGGCAAACAGTTCATTAGATAAAATATTTAACAGCACATGCAAAGGTCTTATAGTCAAAGCCACAGGAAAATGTTCTGTTGGAAATGGCATGCACAGTACCTTCAGGGGAGGTGAGCATAGTTATAGAATATACAATTGAACTGGAATACAAAATATCTCCAGCAGCAGGATGCTTCAGAAATAACAAGGTACCTTCTCAGATGACCAGAAGCTGGAAACTTTGTTACTTGGGGTAGTTTATCTTCCATATTCATCTGTACAATGACATCTGGGGAAGGTTTGGCACTCTCCTGTAGTGGCCCACAGACCTTCTCTACCTGTGGAGGAAGGTAAGAATGAAAGCAGGCCCCCAACTACAGGCAAAAGCTAATGTTCTCAGGGTGTTCCAGCTCAGACCTAGTGAGACATAAATAGGGATAAAGGCTTTCAAGAACACCACGTATCATATAATGGTGCCTTCTCATTAATGTGACAACACTTAAAAATTGGCCAGACATAGAAGGTATCGTAATTAAAAAATTATTTTGTGGGTTCCTGATAGGATTGATCATAGTCTGTGTGAAAGTTATAGAGACTTTGTTATCAGTATGGCCCAGTGCAGCTTACAATCTTTGATGTAAAGCTGTGGAATATATTGCTCAATATATAAATAAAGATAATAATAATGCCAACACCTTTCCTATGCCTTTCTACTAGAACCACTTCTTTAACTCATAAATGTGTCATGTCCTACCTACATGAGTAAAATTCAGACTCATGATGTCACCATTGAGGCTGGAATTACATCACGTGTCTTTAAAGGGGTTCTTCACCTTTTCATCTAACTTTTATTGACATAGACAGTGCTGTTCTGAGACAATCTGCAATTTGCCTTTATTATTTGTGTTTCTTTTAATTATTTAGGTTTTTGTTCAGCAGCTTCCTGATTGCTAGGGTGCAAATTACCCAAGCAACCAGGCTGTGGTTTGAATGAGAGACTTGAATTGGAGCTGTCGTAACTGCCCTAACACTTTCTCCTGTTGCAATTAACAATATCCCTGTTGGTCATAACTACAGTGCTGCTGAAGTCTGGAGAAAGCTTCAGTCAATATATAAATAGAGATATGGAATGTTCCAGGCACAAAAAAATCTCTAACCCCATGCTTTACTCTCTGATGTATCACATGTATTCTATATCTGACAGTTTCAAGAGATGGTTTAGCAACCCCCAATGTTAGTAATAGGGAATAAATATAAAAATAAATAAAGGCCGGTATTTTTTTCCCAAAAAAGGTGGCAACCCTATCTATACATGAGTTGTATAAACTAGAAAACATGTGCCCTCTGAGAGGGCTATATGACCCCCATCCAGTAATTGTCTTGCTCACTGTTCATGCAGTAGGCTTCTGGTTATTATGATTTTGTAAGTATTAAGGCAATATAACCTGATTTAAAAGTAGAAACAAGTAGTACAAATATGTTTCTGAACATAATACAAGTATGGAACCCGGAATTGTCGGGACCTGGGATTTTCTGGATGAAGGATCTTTCTGTAATTTGGATCTTCATACATGAAGTCTACTAAAATAAGATTTAACATGAATTTAAAGCTCAGGAATTTTGTTTTGCCTTCAGAAGGGATTCATTATATATCAGTTTGGATAAAGTACAAGGCACTGTTTTATAATTATAATAAAAGGGAAATCATTTTTCAAAATTTGGATTATTTGGATATAATGGAGTCTATGGTAGACTGCCTTTCTGTAATTAGAGCTTACTGGATAACAGGTTTACTCATAATGGATCCTATAGCTGTACCTCTTCACTTTAATACAGCTACATTTAATTATTCTCTGTCCAGAGAAGCTTAATGTAAATCCTGTATGTCACAGAGGAGTTCTATGACCATATACTGTAAAGGCACCAGGCTGAAAGCAGTGTTTTTATACAGGTCATATTTACATAGTTAAATTGAGTTGCAAAAAGTCCATCAAGTTCAACCCCTCCAAATGAAAACCCAGCATCCATACACACACCCCTCCCTACTTTCACATAAATTATATATACCCATACCTATACTAACTATAGAGTTTAGTATCACAATAGCCTTTGATATTATGTCTGTTCAAAAAATCATCCAAGCCATTCTTAAAGGCATTAACTGAATCAGCCATCACAACATCACCCGGCAGTGCATTCCACAACCTCATTGTCCTGACTGTGAAGAACCCCCTACGTTCTTTTCTTCTAGTCTAAAGGGGTGGCCTCTGGTACGGTGATCCTCTTTATGGGTAAAAAGGTCCCCTGCTATTTGTCTATAATGTCCTCTAATGTACTTCTACATTACATTGTACATTGAAGTCATGGAACTTCAAAGTGACATCTAATATATTCATATGTTACAGGCGGTACATTATATATTATAATACACATGTGACATCACTGAGCTCTGGTTATAACAGATGACATCACTAAGCACCATATTTGGGCAGTAGGGCACACATACTTCTACAAAAGTGGTTATGTTTTAGTATTATAATCCATGTTTGAAGCTGGCAAAGCCAAAGATACTAATCTAGCCAAATTAACAGACATAGAGAAAAAAAAGGGACCAATGCTGGAAAATCCTTCCACATATAACTTACTTCACAGGTTCATAGCTTAAGATGAACATCCATGTATGGGTTTGGCCCTACTGTCTGACAATCTGGGCGTTACTAAAAGATTAAACTAAGACACTGGGGGTCTATATTGCCAGTCCTGATAAGGCAGCTGAGTGGCAGGAACTTGCCCCAGTTCTCAAGGCACCATTAAATCACCATTAAAGGGGAACTAAAGTCTAAAATAGAATAATGCTAGCAATGCTGTATTTTGTATACCAAACATAAACATGAACTTACTGCACTAGAAGCCTAATTAAACAAATGATTTATGTTTTCAAAGTTGGCTACAGGGGGTCACCACCTTGTAACTTTGTTAAACATCTTTGCAAGACTAAGACTGTGCAAGTGCTCAGTGTGGTCTGGGCTGCTTAGGGGTCATCATAAAAAAACCTGCTTGAGTTCTGCATGGATGGGAAGTAAGGTGGGGGCTCCCCCTGCTGTTCATAAGTATGATTGTTTCCCTGCAGAGCAGTTAGGGTCCGTCTGACAATTTCTATCCACAGCAGTAAATGAAGGGAGAATTTCACTGTATACAGTCAGGTTTCTTATAAAAACAGTACAGGGATCGTCATAAATTATCAAAACAGCACAAGTCAAATAATATCTGCCATAGAAGCCGACACAGCAAGACATGATTAATAAACAGAATATGCAGACTGCTCTGGGTCTGCAGATATGAATCTCTACACAGTCGCTGGCTGCTTTATAGGGAAACAAACAAAGCTGCTCGAGTTCTGATAAGTAAGGTGGGGGGCTCACCCCCTGCCGTTTGAAAGTATGATCAGTTTCCCCACAGAGCAGTTTGAAGTTTCCTGTCTGCAGCTGTCAGAGCAAGTAAAACAAAGGGGGGAATTTCACTGCATACAGTCAGGTTTCTTATAAAAACAGTACAATTTTTTTAATTAAAGTATATTGGAGATAGATGTATTTTTCATTAAAAGTGGAAAGTGGATGCCTTTACATCCACTTTAAACAAATTGTCCCAATACTCATGATTCATAAAATTCAGAAATGTATTCAATCAGCATAATAATAAAAATTAGTACATACTGACCCCATAGGATCCACCGAATCTGGGCCTTACTGGCTTGTTACATTTTGAAATTCTCAGCTGATAACGTTTGCAGAATCGATGAATATCAGCACTGAGTAGTTCTGGGTTTTGTAAAAAATATATAAATGTATAAAATAACAACAGGGGATGCTTAACCTCTTGGTCAGGACATTAAAATGGGGCCTTGTGCTGTTTACAGGCCCGGATTTGTGGAAGGACCACCAAGGCCCGGGCCTAGGATAGCAGGATTTTAGGGGGCGGCATGCTGTCCACCCACACCCACATTGGTCCAGAAATACTGGGGATGTGCGAATAAAGTGGAGGGGACGGGGGCGACGAATGACAGCAGGCCTAAGGGATGTAAATCCGGCCCAGGCTGTTTACGGCGGGTCTTTATAATCCACATTTATATAGTCACATGACATACAGACATAGGAGCCAATTTATCAGGCTTGATATTTTGTACCAACTGATGGGCATTTCCTATTTGACTATATAATTTCTGTGCTGGAAAGGCCAATGGCTGGATCGTAATGAAAGGCAGTACAGGCCATTCGGAGAAGAACACATAAACATGCTGATGCCATCCTCTCCAGGGTCCATAAATGGGCAAATAAACTGCAGAATCTGTCTGAAGGGGCTGAATTGGCAGATAAAATCTGCCTGTGTATTGCCAGCTTAAAGGGGACCCATCACCCAAAAAAATAATTAAAAATCCTATTTTATCATATTAGTCAAGCAAAATTAACTTTAATTGCACTATATAAATTATTTGAATCTTGTTTCCTTCAGTCTGGGAATTTATAATTACAGCAAGTAGGCAGGAGCCATTTTGTGGACACTGTTATTAAGACAAGCCTTGCATCATCTGAGAATCTTGTTTGTGCACCAGAATGGGGGACCCGATGTCCATCCCCATGTACTGGCTACACAATTGAATGGTGAAGAGAACAGGGGGAGTGTGTGGACAGCAGTGACATCTGGGAAGCGCTGAATGGAAAGTGAAAGTAATTGTCTGTCCCGTTTCTATGCCTAAGGCATAGAGGCGGGGCAGACAATATTTGATTGACAGCTGAGAATTTTAAATGAGCTTACAACAGCTATGAACGCTTTAATAAAAAATATAAATTGGATTTCAAGTTTAATTTGAAAAGGACTTTTATTATAAAGATTTTTGTGTCTGGGTGACAGGTCGACTTTAAAGGGGGTGTTCAACTTCCAATACATTTTTCAGTTCAGTTGGTACACCAGAAATAAAGACTGTTAGAATTGATAAAATAGTTGTTAATACTCCAGAGATGCTGCTGAGAAATGTATCAACTAATGTAGCAAATTGTAACAGTTCCAAATCTGCACCTGAATTACTGAGCTGCCAGACTGAAACCCCAGAGACACAAACATTACACTTATAGATTTTGGAGGAAACGGTAAAAAATAAAAAATGGAAATCAATTTAAAAAAGTATTTATTTCTAGAGAACAATCTGAAAACAACTCAACTTTAAGGTTTCAATTGGTGATTGTTCTCAATACATTTTGACAAGCTGAAACAGGTATTTACATTCATATATTGGATTGTTTTTTGATAAATGGGGAAAATATTATTGTCTGCTGGGAATCTTTTCTAAGTTCACTTTTTGATCAATCTTTCCATTAATTTGGGTCTCCTGTTGGTTAAAGACAAATAATCAGTGGGGAAAAGCAAATATAAAAATGAAAGACAGTTGTATATAAAATGTGTGATCATTTCATGAACACAACACATCTACAATATGCAGTGGAGCGGATAAGTGTGTGTGTGTATGGGATCCATTATCCGGAAACCCATCATCCAGAAAGCTCTGCATGGGAGGATGCTCTCCTCCCATAGACTCCATTTTAATCAAATAATTCAAATTTGTAAAAAGGATTTCCTTTTCTCTGTAAAAATAAAAGAGTACCTTGTACTTCATTCATTCTAACTAACATATAATTAATCCTAACATGAGGCAAAACAATCCTATTGGATTTAGTTACTATTTTAATTATTTTTCAGTAAACTTAGGGCAGGTTTATTAAGGTTGGAGTTGTGTTTTGCACAAAAAAATCGAGTTTTCGAGGTTATTTTGGAGTAAAAAATAGGGTTTTAGGGTTTTTTCAGTTATTTAAAAAAAAAACTAAAATTTTTTGAGATTTATTATACTCCGACCCTGAAAATAGCATGAATCTGAAAATACACCAACTAAAACCTGTCAAAGTCATGTAGGAGTCATTGGCAGAGGTCCCTTGAACCATTTGAAACATGAATAGCCTTCATGATGTTCGAGTTTTTTTTTTTTTTTTTGGAAGGTTTTGCTTGAAAACTAGATCAATTCGAGTTTTCGTGAAAAACTCGACTCGAGTAACTGTAACAGGAAGAAGTATGGAAGCAAAAGACAGAACTCTGTCTGTTAATTGGCTCATGTGACCTAACATGTATGGTATGTTTGTGTGCACCGTGAATCATACGATCCCCGGGGGGCGGCCCTTATTTTTAAAATGGCAGTTTCTATTTAGGATTACCCAATGGCACATACTACTAAAAAAGTATATTGTTATGTAAATAGTTTATTTACAGGGTTTTACATATGAGCTGTTTTATGCAATATCTTTTTATAGAGACCTACAGCGCCGGATTTCATTGACGGCCACCCCTAGGCTGCGCAGTCCGACCAGGCAGCCGTGCGGTCCTAGCGCCCACCTCACCTCCCCTTCCAAGCGCGCGTAGCTGCTGTAATTGAATGGGGACGCACACGCCCGCATAATGCGGCTGGGCGGCTTGCCGCCCCTATTTTTTTGCCGCCCTAGGCCCGGGCCTATGCGGCCTTGCCGCAAATCCGGGCCTGGAGACCTACATTGTTTGAGGGATATAGTTTTCCTTTAATATATGGAGATCCAAACAAAGTAAAGATCTGGAAAACCCCAGGTCCTGAGTATTCTGGATAACAGGTCCCATACCTGTATATGTAAGGAATATTACATCCCTTCAAGGAGGGCCGGAGTTGCAGCCATTTAGATATACAGTAAGTGCCTTATTGCCAGTGGTCTCTGCCCTAAATAAGCCTTCATCTCCATTTTTTTACATCTTTTTCTGAAATTGTTGAACACTGGACAACCTGCAATCAATGAATATAGTAGGTAACAGCATGACTTATTAACAGTGGGCAGCACAGTAGGACAGGTGCAGGAAACATACAGTTATTTCAATCAGTATCAGCCTAAGTGGTGTCTGAGCTGCTCTGCTCTCCTGAGCTCAGTGACGTCTGCTGGACATTCTCTGCTCAGAGAGAGAGAATATTTGGCAAGCACAACACTAGGACAACACAGAACTAGACGACACACCGAAGAGACAAGCCTGACGTTAAAAAAAGCCCAGTGGCGTCTCTGTGCTGGCATGTGTGTGTTTTTATAGGTCAGAGAAATGCCTAGAGGTTCTGCAGATGGGCAATAACAGTTGTATATCATCAACCCGACTGCTTATTTACTTTGTTAAAAGAAGTGACGTAAGGACATGATGCCGATTTTTTTAAGACCCCCATTGTGCACAGGTTAGGAGAAGGGGGTTAAAGAAAAAGGAAAGCTACAGAGACAGTTTATTGCCAATAGAGAGCCAGGCTATAACATTGTATTTATTCTGTAGAATACTTTACCATACCTGAGTAAACAGTTCTAGAAACTCTCTCTGTTTGTTTAGGATAGCAGCTGCCATATTAGCATACTGTGACATCACTAAATAATTTATATGCTAAATTATAATAAAAGAGAGTAAATATTACTATAGAGGCCTACAAATGAAACAGAACAGCTTTCAATCTATTACTATTGTGAATTATGCAGTGAATTTAATACTGTTGGAGGAATCTCTAGGAGATCAATCCAACTACTTATAGTTTCTGAAACCGATAATAACATATAATTAATAACATATGTCAAATACAGGAATGACCTAGAGAATATGACAGCAAGCTTGATGAAGAATTCTAAAAATAATGTTTTTAAACTCACATACACAATTCATGATTGTATTACTAACTTGTTTTTTACTCACTATAGGTATTTATATGTATATCACCTTTGCAATCAGTGCACTATTCATTGTAATGTTTGATATATGAATTACAGATACACTCACATAGATATGTATATATTCTTACTTATTCACTTTCAATGCAATTAATTAATTACCATGATGTGTTGGGTTTGAATGCACTTTATTTATTTATGCCTTTAAGAATATGTAATGAGTTAAGTGCACACTATATAAAACCTGAGGCATGTGATTTCTAATGACTCTGGGGAAGTGCAGAATATTTAGTCCTGCACACCCACTGCAAAATATTTGTACCACTTAGTGTGTTCTAATAAAGCCATTTTTATGAAGTAAATTGGGTCTGGAATAGTGTCGGTGTATGCGGGAATTCTTTGTGCTAATGTGACATCACTTCCTGCCTGATTCTCTCCCTGCTCGCTCATGGCTCTGGGCTCAGATTACAGCATTGAGGGGAGGGGGTGAGGAGGAAACTGAGCATGCTCAAGCCCTGCCCTGGAGGCTTATGCTAAAAGCAGGAAGTCTGATACAGAAGCCCACGTGTACACAATAGAAGGAAAGAAATGTGGTGTTTCTTTTGACAGAGGACTCAGAGCAGTATTACTTTGAGGATTTACTGGTGTATTTATATAGGCCTTTCTGAAAAAGCTTACTTAGTTTTAAACTTTCCTTTCCTTTAAAGGAAAGGTAGAACCAACCAATCAGGGTTAGCTTCTTTCTTTTCTCAAACCACCAAAAAAAATGTTTTCCAGTTCAGGACCCAAAATAATACTTGTCTATTCGATGATTCTTTTAATGCTATAAGGAAAATGTATATGCCACATATCTTATACACAGAATACACTGTATACAATCCTATTACAGGACAAAATATAATGTATGCTTACAAAATGAAGAGATGTCAGCAATTTATATCCGGGCCACGTTCCCAGTCATGTTCCCACAATCAATCACAATTCACTCTGCCCTGAGCGGAGCAGACAGAAGGGCAAGATTTGTTTTATCTGTTGAACCCTCTGTAATGCAGTAATAGCATTCAAATCAAGATCCGACTTTCCTAAATGGCAGGAGAGATGTAACAGGCAGCACAACACAGACTGCCATTCAGTGCATAGCTGCAGTGTGATAATCTGGATTCTCCTAAACAGGCTGACAGTACGGTTTGTTCAAATTAGTCCTTTGCTGGGCTACAGTGACAGGCAGATGGAAGGCTGCCACTTTGTACTCTATCTGATCAGTCAGCACTATACTGAGGCTTTTTCTCCAAGAACCTTATTCATTCTGTGCTACTCTAAAAGGCCAGAGAAGTGTACAGTATGGCTGAATGGTGGTGTCTTTGTCATACGGCTGCTGTACTAGTTTAAAACAATTTATTGCTGTAAGTTCTGATTAGTTCTAATGCCATGAAATCTTTGGACTCAGGCTCATGCCCCACATATACCTACTGGCTATTAGCGATGTGTGGGCAAGCACAAAACTCGTAGGTCGGGTAGTTTGGGTTGGCTACTGCAAAAAATCTTCGGCAGTGTTAGGTGGCGGGCATGGAGAGCGGAACAGATTGATCAACCCAAACCCGCCTGCGACCTCACACTGTCGCCCCCTGAATTTATAAACTCACACCTGCCGCACCCCTCTTGTGATGTCACCATGGGGCGGGTGCAGGTCTATAAATAGAGGGGGCGGAGTGGGCCAGGCAGGGGCGCTCCGCCAATAAGGCGAGCTGAGCCACTCGCCTCAGGCAGCAGCGCCAGAAAAGATTCCAGGGGCGTCAAAAAGCCGCTCCTGCACCTTTAATAGCCGAATTTCCAGGTTTTGCGATCTCCGCAATAGTGTTCCTGCCTCCCGACAGGTAAGCCGGTGAGGGGGGGTAGCATTGCAGGAGCCGCCTCAGGCAGCTCCTTAGTCAGAATCTGCACTGGGGCCAGGTTCAGGTTGGGAGGGTTTAGGGTGGAGGGATACTCGACGCGCACATCACTTCTGGTTACTTGAAGCAGCCCGAAGGAGAGTATGCCACCTCCTGTACTCACTAAATAAGCTTAGCCAAAAGAGATTTTTTAGAGGTGTTACCATGCAGCTGCCCAGTTTGACTTTGGGTTACAATATTTGCTGTGCTGCAAAAGAAACTCTCTTATTCCCCCCTAATATCAACATACCTGGGTAAAAGCAGGAATTATTTCTGGGCTGATATAACAGGGGTTCATAGATACAAATATTAAACCCAGAGAAAAAAGAGGACCCTTGGATTTTGTAAGGAATGCAGACATTTAACAGGTTGAGAATGTGCAAATACTTTTACAGGGTTTGCTCCATTATAATTTGCAATATTTGTATCTTTGTAGCCCTCACCTAAAGGGTTAAACTACTAGGACTATTACTGCAGAGCTTCGTATGTCCAGGAAATTGAACCCTCAACAATAATTTCTCAAGTTGCAAGCAATTCATTAAAACTGACTCTCAAAATCAATACAGGCATTAATTCATAGTCAATGCAGGCATACACCCACAAGCTGGGTTACACTGATATAGACGTGATCATCAAGTTCAACCATTTTGTCCAAGCCTGTTACTGGATTCTGTGTGTACCTGATTCTTTAGCCAATTTCCTTTGCGTGTACAAGCAACATTCCCAAGACAAACAGACTTTATCTAAAGGAGAAGGAAAGGTATAATCTCAGGCACCCCAATGATTATAATTGATTACCTGAGACTCCAGGCCAGCGCTCCTATTAGCTGAAAACTACGCTGGCCCAGGGTGGCTTGGCTATAACAGAAGTAGTGGGAGTATCCACTTGCTTAAACATTTGAGTGCCATTCCTGTGGCAGCCACTTGTTTGAGCTGAGCAATGTGTACATTTACAGAATTGATCTTCTATATTGTGAACATTGAAGGAAAGAACTGTTTAAGCACATTTGCTTAACCAAAATATTTAAATGTTTTAATGGATCCACACTCTTGACTATTACTGATGTACTTTGAAACATTTTTGGTATTAGTCCTTGCAAATAAAGCAATCTGTTCCTCATTTTCTATTTTTACATTCTTGATTGCTGCTTTACAACACTGGTTGTAGTAAATATTAGTCAGGTATCTCTTATTAGTGACACATAGGAATGAAATCTAAAAGCATTACTGGCCATCCTAAAGAAATACATTTAAAACAGTATTGGTTAAATATTATTCATGATGAGCATTTCTGTTTTTAGTATTTTTTAAAATATACCTTTTAAAATAATGATCCAGGGTTCTCAGGGTCTTTATAGTCACTAATACCCAGGTGATCTAGAACATTTGTAATTCGATCTGGGTTGTTAGAGATCAGTAGATACAATATAGCATCATTCTTGTTTGGGTCATCAACAATTTGTGACATGAACTTATCATGCAGAACATTTATATTATTGCTCCAATCAATTTCTGGGGTGATGAAACCCCCTATTATTGAGATGTGCACTAAGTGCAGCTTTTTATATTTTAACAGGAGCATGAAGCAGTCTGAGATAGTCAGGCTAAAGGCAGCATACATGGGCATACCGCAAATGCTCTCCACCCAATAGGCCAACAGGCCAAACAGACTAAGAAAATATGACTGGCTGCCTTCCTATTGTCCTATAGTGTGTACAAGGAATAAAAAGAATGAGAACAGTAGGAAGCTGCAGTTCTTCTTTCTCATTTGTTGAGGCACCAGGCACTGGTTTAAACAGGCATAATTGTATGCAAGTGTGTGGCAAACTTAGGTGAATAAGAAACTAGGCTGGGACTTGCAAGCAAGAGTATATAGCTGTCCAGGCTGTAACTTACTAGCTAACGTACATAAAAAAAACACAATGGACAGGTTATTGCAGATCAGAAAGTCAAGGTAGGACACCAATATACATGAACAACTGGGCTGCATAAAAGCTATACTGAGCTCATGGAGTGCTGACTTGCCTTGTCTTCCCACCACAGTCACTCACTACACCTTAATACCAAAAAGAGAAAAGTCAAATGATTGTAACACCACAAGTCACTATCTGGGACAATCTAAGGGAGTCATTTTGACTTGTCAATAAATATTAACAAAATGTTCCCTTCCCTTATACATTCCATCACACTTGTTCTCAATCATGTTCTGTCTCACACTTCCTTCGCCTTTTATATAGAACATTCTAATAATCAGGGCCGTAATAATTTGTACGTTTGATATATATAAAGCCTTCGTTTCTACAGCCCTGTGGAATAAACTGGTGCTTTATAAATGTGGGTTAATATAAAAAGCGTACATAAAATACCCAGTCGCCACAGCATATAATATAATGCAAAATAATGCAATGCCTTTAGACTTTAGAAAGTCAGGTTACCATCAAGGTCCCAGTAACAAACAGACCCTGACTAGTTAATTGAAGGTGGGGTTACCCCATTTATTGGGCTACAGATCTAGCAGATACAATGTTTTAGGGCTGTATTTTAACCTTCCTTTATACAAAAATGATATATTAAACTACTTCCCCAGTATCACTGGAAATCCATACTCAAAAGAAAATTGCATAAGTTCAACCTTTCAGCTCCAGACTAGGGTACATCATACACTTCTTTCCAAAAGCAGAATTTTGGATTTTAAACACAAACTCTTGCAGAATAGGGGGCTTGCATTTGATCTGCATTCATTTGTCTTGGTCCCATCCTGAGGAACATGTTTGTTTGTACCCACAGTGGAACATATACATTGCTCTGCAGCCAAAGATACTAAAGAACAATCTTGCTACGCATTGTATGAGCAATAGAACTCAATGCAGAACAGTTGTTGTTCCTCTGTCTTACACACCAGGAGTCACAAACTGAAACCAGATGTCCCATCCACTGACTCACTATAGTCCTGTAAAGCTCCTTGCATCTCCTAAGGTCATGGAAGTATAATGCTGAGTAGATGATGTCCATTTACTCAAGTAAGAACAATATCTGATCCTGAAGTTGTGCTTCAATAATATCTGGACAGCAGGGAATATTTAAATGATTTTCTAATCTGTCTAATTCTAATCTATTTCTGGCCTCACACTGATTTAGGGGAGAAATTGATCTACAGCAACATGGATGGCCAAATTGCACTGATGCCTTGATTCTGCTCATGAACTGAGTGGCCACAGCAGTTGCAGGTTAATTCCTTGGTTGGTCAAATTAGGTTAACTGCCAACCTAAATTCATGATTGGTACAGTAGCTCACCTATGGTGCATTGGGGATTTTTGAGCCCACTTATTAGCAACGTGCATTGAAGATCTGTTCGTAAATAACGTATAATCTTTTATTTGTTATAATAAACTTGTAACATTTATAACGTTTGTAAGATGAATACATCCTTTTAAATGAATCTGGTGCCATGCCTTATACTGATCAGATTTCTACCTCACAGTTTTGTATCAGGTTTTTAAAATTACTTCACAGCTCAAGCAATGACTCTCTGCACAATGGTTTTTCCTTCTCTAATTTTACCTCTCCATAGATAATCTGTAACACCCACCAAATTCAATTCTGTAGATAATAAGTGTCCTTGGGCTGGTTGGGAAAGTGATGCCCTTACCCAACCATCTGAATGCCTAAATGATTAGAACTGAAAAGGGTACTCAAGTCAGTTTTTTTGTTGTCAAAAAACAAAAGGTAAACTTATTTAGATTTAAACTAAACTCTAAAAATGAATATAGCTAGAAAAGCTGTATTTTATATAATGGATTTATTAAACCAGCCTAAAGATTCCGCATCTCTAAAGTAGTAACGATCCAGTCCTTCAGAGTTTTCACAGGATTTTCCCATTTTGGATTTTGTTAGATGTGTCTGTAACATGCACATGCTCAGTGTGTTTTGAGCGGCTGTTGAGAAATTAAGCTTAGGGGTCACTGCAAATCATCAAGCAGAAATTGAGGTTTGCTTATCATTTAAGCTAATGCTACAGGGCTAATTATTAAATTCTGATGCTAATTGTTTTGGTTTCTGAGCTGCCATGCACCAAAAATTATTTTATATTCAGTATACTGTGCGTCGGTCCTAAAGCTCAAGTAAGTGACAGCAGCACAGAGCATGTACAGTAAATCAGCAGAAAAGAAGATGGGGAGGTACAGGGGCATCTTTGGAGGCACAGAAGTTTCACTGCCTTGAGCTGATACAGAAGCTCAAAACATAATGTACATAATTTTTACCCTACTTTTTTAGTTAAGCTTCAGATCTCCTTTAATGCAATATCATCAAGTCTTGACTATGTTTGTATGTCTATAGCCTACAGAACAGCATGAGCCAACATAGGGAAACATTTGTTTTCTGTACTAACGAGAAAATACTAATTTATATACCACATTTTTGCCTAGAACTCACTAATAAATCTGCCACCCAATTGGTTAATTAGGCAATTGATCTATAATGAAGAAAAATATTGTGCTGCGGTTGTTGGGAAACACTGCTTCTCCTGCAACAGATTTACTGTACACCCAGAGCTAAGGTGTTTTATAAATCTGGTATCCATCACATTATTCAAGCACCTCTCTGTAAATAGGGAGCAGCTTTATGGCCCCTTCAGTGAGGGATTGTAGGTCTGCCTCTCCTGTTATAATGAGAACAATAGACTAATTCTGCTCTGAAGCTTGAGGGTAGTCATTGTATGGGATAATCACTCAAGTGTTGCCACTAGCAAGCTAAATCAGCCTTCAGAGAAAGTTTTAGAGCTGCTGAGCTCAGCATGTTTCTTTATTGGATTATTGGAAACATATCTGTTGGGACAGGCAGAGCATGACAAGTGCTGCAAAAGGGTTCACATCAGAGAAGGCAGGCTATTCATCAACACAAAAGATACTGTGTCTGTGCCCGTTATAAAGAGGCAGCAACATGGTGGGCAGCTACTACTGACTTGTTGCTCCCAACAGGGTATATAAGTTGAGGAACATCTACTTGCCTCTGAAGCCATCTACCACAATGTTTAGAGGGGTGGTCTTGAGTAACACCTAAATTAAAGGTTTAAAGCAGGGACCTGAAGTCTGTGAAGCTTTAATGCTAGCATGCTGGCATTAAACAGTGACAGATACACATTGTAGATGATCCCTTTAGACAAGGCTTACATTTCTGAAACACAAACTTTGTTGACTCACCAGAGATGAAATGTTGGATCCATGCATCTCTGCATACTGGATGGATTTTTTCACCACTTCCCTGATCCCCAAAAGTGACAACTCTAAGTCATATGACCCAGACAACTGCCTTGCAAGATGCTCCAGTAAAGAGATAAAGTCCCTCCAAGGAGCATCCAATTCTGCCAGAGTAGCAAGGCATCCTCTCATAACATTGAGACAGTAGCCAACACAGGGCCGAATAAGAGTAAGACCTTGGCAGTGAGGGCAGTACTGCATTTTCACCAATGCCCGTGTGCACTCCCGTGTCATGACTGTCTGTTCGGTACCGTTAATGACATGTTCCACCATGTTTAGCGCCTGATTCATCATCCTGCTAGCCCAGAGTGACTTAGAAAGCCCCGTCACCATTGTCTGAGAGTAAGGCCCAAAGGGATTAATATCCTGCCGCGTCAGGCGAAGACACTCCAAGTGTTCTTTCGGAAGGGGTGCCATCCTTGGATTTATAAGATGCTTGTATACCAGAGGAAAAAGGGCATCAAAAAAACGTGAGACAGCAGCATCAACAGGTATCTCTTCTCCAAGTACATACAGAGAGATGTCAGTGAACAGTTCCCTCACTGGATCCACGGCTTCTTGCTCCAAAAGCCAGAAGGTGCTATCAAACAGGGAGAGTGTGTGGTTTACGGCAAGATCAATCAAATGGGTGAAGCCCTCTATAAAAAACAAAAAGGAAACATACCAGTAAATGGACTTCTTGGAGAACAAGTTTTAACAAATCCAAAAATTAGTTTCAAAGCTGAAAATAAGCATGTATTTGAAATCTTCTCCAAACTAAAGCAAAGAAAGCTGGTAATTATTTTGCAAAAAAGATTACTGTAAATTACTAAAATATCCCATTATGCAAAATAGAATATTAGAAGTTGACAAATGTCAGAGTAAGGAGTTTGTTATATACTATGCTGCACAGAACGTAATGTTTTTAACTGGGGCCTCTATCCACCAAAACAACTTAATTTATTAATTTGTTTCCAAGTAGCAGTTCCATTGCTCCTGTCACAATGAGTTTAAAGGGGGCAATAGACGCACTGACAATATTGTATGAATAAATTTTCATACGATATTCGGTGCATGTATGGTGGAAGACAAGCAGACGGATATCAGCAGATGACTTGGATATTGGTCTGCTTGACAATTGGGTTGGCCGGAAAATTTGATGAGGCGGCTTTGAAGGCACCTGAACATCGCCCATTGTTGGTGCTGAATTATCAGATAAAGGTAGAATTCTATTGTTTCTCCCTGTATATCTGAAGAGTCAGCTCTACACGTCTGTATTGAAACTAACAATCTTTTCTGGAAAGACCTTTTCAAGGAAATATCGTAATTGCAATGTCTATGGCTACCTTTAAGCTGGCCATACATTCGGAGGTCCGCTCGTTTGGCGAGATAACCTCTCTCCCAGATATGACCACCTTGAGGTGGGCGATATTGGGTTGATTTGATCGTGGGCTGAACCGATGCAATCCTCGATCCGACAGGATTTTTAAACCTGCCCGGCTGATATCTGGAAGACTTTCACTAGATACACTGCCCAATAAGCTGCCAACCTAATCTGTCGGCAGCTTATATCTACTCGTGTATTGAGGCCTTTAGACCTAAGCATTAATAAAGCTAATCATACATTTAAAAAGGTCGCCAAACTAGCAGATCTTTTGGGCGATATCAGGCTAATTGGGGCAAGGACCACATGAACAAGATAATGCATTCCTTGACCCTACAGAATTTTTAGACCTGCCTGATCAATACCTGGTTGATTTTCAGACAGATATCAGTCAGGCCCACTGGAGAGCCCCATACACAGGCCAATAAGATGTCACTAACTGACTAGCAAATAGCCTGGATTTAATCTCTGACATAGATGGACACTAACTGAAAAAAACATATGTTATGTGATAAAAATTTGTGTCAGTTGCAGCTCAGCCCAGACTCTTCCACCTCTTTGTCATGGACCATTCTTGGTATTCTTGACGATTGGTATAGAGTAAAAACAGATGGACCAATCAGAATACTGGTTGCTTATTATTCGCTGGGAACACACTTACACATTAAACCTGCCATCCTCTGACAAAACAACTAAATAAGTATGCAATACACTGGTTATCTCCACTGTAGTGAGTAAAATATTATTAAGATATTAGTAAAAGGATAAACTAATGACTGAGCAGGACAAAATAACCTTCTGCATATCAAAGACCGGCAAGGGTTAAACAGAGCATGGAATTTCTACAGAATATAAAGGGGAGTAAAAGAGCTGACCAGAGAGTGGGGCGTGGGGGACCTGCTGTCAGTTCATTAGTTTCTAAATGAGTTAAACAACAGTGAAGGGTGGCGGGTGTGTGCTGTGTAAGTGAGCTCCGCTAACTGTCAGGCAAATACACTGAATTTATGAGGAGGTGTTAAAGGTTAAACCGTACATGTTTTATAGCATCTCTGATCCAGATGGACGCTAATTGAAAAAACACATCTTGTGTGATAACAATATTTGTGTCTCCCACAGCCCAGGCTCTTCCACCTCTTTGTCATGGACCATTCTCAGTGCTCAGCAGGACCGCTCATTTCTCAGTATCGGGCATGGAAACACAGAAGATCCGCCTCCTTACTTGGAGATAGTAATTCGTTTTCTAAGCACTAGAAATTGCCTTCAATAATACAATTCAGTTGAGTTAAACCTGCTACTTAAATATCCATTTTGCTGGCTTTTCAGGGGTGTCTAGGTAGGGTTCTGCTGTTCTGCAGGCTCAGGCTTGGCCCCATTCCCTCCAACATGTTGTAAAGATTATGGATCTGGAAACCTCACCCCCACTAACAATGAGATCCTCTGAGGGCTGTCAGCAGTTTCTCACTTACACAGATAAAGTATTGGCAAATCCACCATAAAATGCACTTTGCTGGCTGAAATGAGAACACGGATCCATGTCTCTGAAAACCAAACCGTGTGTCATTCTCTGGGATTTAACATCTGCTGATTCAGAGAAAGGAAAAACCACAATACTGGTGAAATCCCCAGCATGATTAGGCACTGGTGCATTAATCAAGCACGTGCATTCCACTGCTGTCATAGCAAAGGTTCACAATGCTACAAATAAGTCATTTACTGCATCAGGGACCCAGAGAATATACAGGGATTGTCCACTTCTCATATAAACTGCCTTTCAGCTCTGCTCCTCCTGAGACTATAAACTTCCTCCAGAGACGATAGACTTCCTCCCAGGTTCATTTCTCATAGATATGAGTTTATTTCTGCTAGATCAGGCAGATAAATGAGCTGTACAGACATGATTTAAACCGCACAAATCCCAATAAGGCTGTTTTTAAGATTTAAAAGACTTATTAGCTTCCAAAAATGTGTTCACGCTTTTTGTATTTAGAACGGACTTTCTGTATATACTGCTTATATACATGTCTCAGTTGGAAAGTGTACTTGAAATCCAGTTTAAACTGGCCATATGCTAATAAATCTGCTAATTTGGCCAGACTGTTAAACAAGTGCATCTTTGGCCAATTTGGCCACTCTGACAACAATTGGATTATAATAGAGAGAGACTATTCAGGAATGGGCCACATCAATAATCTAATCTGGTCCTGCCTCAAAAGTATTTTCTAACCTGCCCAATAGATATCAAGCAGGTCATCAGGAGCCCCCATAAAAAAACAGAGTCTTCTATCAAGACCAGAATGCAGACAACTCAGAGTACCCAGGAAGCTAATTTTTGTGGTACCAGAATTGAGTTAAAGCTTTAACTCTATGTGGACATCCAGCATGGTGCAATGGACGTCGCATATTGCAGACCAGAGGCCCACAATTGCAATAGCCTCCTTGAAATACAACCAAAAAGAAACATTGTCGAAGGTAAAACATCCAATTCTGATGTTGGTTCTAAAGACTTAATTAGCATTGATTAACCTGTTTAGGTTTGAGTTCATTTGGGTCTAATTAGACATTTACGCGTATGTCGTTGAAAGTACGCATGAAAATCCGCATTTATTGCATCAACTCTATCAATTGCACCAACTTGGTGATTTATACGCATGTTCATCCGCATAATCGCATTTAACGCGTAAATTACAGCATACGCACTGCGTATTAAAACTAAGTTAAATTCCGCAAGACAAATAAAAGAATCAAGAAATTGATATACGAGACTGGAGCATATGATAAATATGTATTACGCATCAACAACATACGTGTAAAAATAAAATGTTACGCATAATTAACGCATAACGCTTAAGTTACTTCAACTCACACTCTTTGATTCAACTTAGTATTACGCGTAAGAATACGTAAAGTACGCATTAGACAAGTTTAAGAAACGACAATAGATAATTAAACATGGATTGCTCTCAACAGAAGACAACTTTATCTTTTTATCTATGTATCTTTATATGTTAGCAAATGATATTTGTTAAGGTCTCATTGATTAAAACAGTCAAGTTTATATGTTGATGTAAAAATCTTACTAATATTGATGATATGTCATTATGATGATTGTTATTTTCCTGGAAAATTTTTTCAATAAAAATTATTGAAACCAATTGCAATAGCCAGTGGCAACAAATTAGCTTTGCACAGTCTGTTACAAGTTAAAGTGGCCATGCACTATAAGATTCACTCGTTTGGCGAGGTCGCCCACCAAAGGCAGGCAATATCGGGCTAATCCGATCGTTCGGTCTAAGGCCAAACAATCAGATTACAACAATGGCAATGGGGCCCAACAGGTTGTAGGACCGCATCAACTAGCCAATGTAGTCCTCAATAGCAGGAAAATTCAAACCTGCCCGACCGATATCTGGCCGATCTTTGGCCAGACATTGATCGGGGAGACCCGTCAGAAGCCCCCCCATACACGGGCAGATAAGATGCAGAATCGGTCTAAAGGACTTATATCGGCAGCTTTAATCTGCCTGTGTATGGTCACCTTTAGAAAATGATCTGGTTGGTTGAAATTGCCAGCTGCACTAGTGCAATTTAGAACCTTTTTTTCAATATTAACCAATAGAAGCATGACTTAGATCAGGAGACAACAAACTGTAAGTTATGCACTTATATCTAGAGCCAGCTCTCCTCTACCAGCCCAGCACCACTCCACAAGTCAACCCTTCAGGAGAAGCGATGTGCTGGTTCCCCACGTTTACTTAAGGCAGTCTCTTACTAACATAGACCTGCTTGTGAAAAACTGCTTGTAAAAACTATCCTAATGCAATGGTGTGCCACCACTGGGGAAGGTCTCACAATCCTTTCAGCATCTACAGTACTCACCTTTGAAATTAGACTTGTGTGAGACTATCATGAATTTGATCTCAAAGTTCAGTGCTTGGATGTTATGGGCAATCTCTCTTCTCACAGCAGCCTGGTAGCTCTCCTCCATCTTTCTGGTACAGCAGGTAGGGGCTTTGTGCTGACAAATCTCCAGGTCAGACTCTAAAACAACAAGAGCATTAAGCTGAAACAAAGGTGCAACTGACACTTTAAAAAACTTGGAATATTCTTACATCAGGAACACATTAGTGTCTGGCATATGTACAGTAATAAAAAATATTAAAGAACCTCCCACACTCTATAAAATTGGAGACCCCAACCTTTTAAACCTGTAAACATTGTATAAAGAGTTGGGGAGCAACGCAAGCATGAAGAAGGTTCCTGGGGTCTTGAAGTTGATCTGCTACTTTGCATCTGTTATATTCTGCGTTATTTGTATATCTGTCTCCCTCAATGTAAAACAACACTGTTATAACTAATAAAGTTTTTAGTTACAAAAAAAGAAAAAGGTTCCTGGTGTGCCCAATAAGGGCTTGGATTGGCTATTTGGTAGCCCCTATGTGGACTGGCAATATATAGGAGGCTTTGTTTGTCAGTGCACTTGGATTTTATGCAACCAAAACTTGTCTCCATGCCAGGAATTCAAAAATAAGCACCTGCTTTAAGACCACTGGGAGCAACATTCAATGTTGCTCGTGAACCACTTATTGGGGATCATTGCTATTTATTGTGACCACTTGTGCCGTAGCATAACTAGATGTTACCGGGCCCCACTGGGCCCCCTGCAATCGCAGGATCTGCTTCTTCTTTAGTTACGCCCCAACACCTGTGCATCAACATGTGCATCAAAGAAGATCTGATCTTTGATGAGGGGAGGGAGCAGAGTGTGGGTGTGTTGTGGGCAGGTTTCTGCAAAACAGGGTGTGCCTGAAGTGGATCGGGTCGGAGTGCATGCTCCTAGAATTTTAGTTTTCACGGAGGACCCATTCTGATCGTTGGCCTTATGCCCAGGTGAGAATAGGTTAAATATTGGGCACCCTGGTGTGGGTGCAGCTCTGCTAATTTAGTAGAATGGGATTGTGTGATTCCTATGACAGCTTTGAATGTTTATTCACCTTTTCAGCATACTATTAAGTGGCCATACTACTTAATTGGTGGGGTCCACTTCCTGGGGTTCTACACAAGCTGTAGAATTATAAACCTGGCCCCTTGGGGGAGGGCCCTTCTAAATAAGTAGTATTTTTCCCATGAGTTCTGATGGTGGTCCTGCTGATATCTGACCTAGTCTCGAGCTGGATTCAATGCATCCCTTGCACTAAAGGAACCATGCACCTCCATTCAGTGATCTTTTTAATGTGATTCTTCTACTTTCGCAGTTAGGGATCCCTATCACCCATATTACTCTAATGTTCTCCTAACAGCACCACCCACAGTTGATGTTCCCTCTCCCTGTAGAATAACAATCTGTGCAGTGTTTAATTCCATTAGCTGCAGGAAATCCACCTTTGCCATATGATTTAATTTAATCCTTGGATTCCATCCTACTATTTCAACACTAGGCATTAACTGCAGTTTAATTTCCCACCATGTACTGCACAGAAAGGCAAGATCACAGGAACAATGTTAATCAATTCCACCTTCCTCTTAACAGAGCACAAAGATCCCCCCAAACTGAAGCACCACCATTAAAGGCACCACATTACCTCTTCTTGGGGCCACCACTGAGTGGGCCAGCAGGGAATGCTGGGAAACACAGTTAACTTTCAGTGCAACCCTCTGAATACAGGAAAGTTTCAGGCTCCTCTGGGCTAATGCCAAGACCAGGCAGCATTATATATACAGTAAGCATTTCACAGGCTTCAGCCCTTTTTCATCTGTTTTTTCTTTTTTCTGCATTCTTCTGTGCCATGTATTTTATCTTCACATAGAAGAATGCAAACCCCCCATTCATTAGGCATGCTACTCCCCACATGTTTTCAATGGCACCACAACGCAGCACAATAACAAAATAGCACGAATATCAACACAACCGAAGCCAAAATATGCACCAGAATAAAATAAGCAGAAAAAAATGCCTGAAGGATAAAGCTTTTAAAATATCCCAGCTAGAGCCTCATCAAAGTGCCTTGCTACCAAGCTAATAACCTGGGAAATGACACAAGGAACTGTCAGTCTTTACTACAGTAAATGAAAATGTTAAGTATGGCCTGTGGTGGGTTTAGAGGGGGGGTTATTATCCTCTACTCCCACCCTCACCCTACAAGCCAAAATCAATATAGGGACTGTTAAACTACTTACAAGAAACCATCTTTGGTAGATAGATAGGGTTCTATAACTGTTTAATATGCTACACTCAATAAGATAGTTTTTTATGGCAGTCATAGGTCAAGTTATAGAGCTGGGATATACAACCTGCAGTCCTCAAGCTCTTTTTAACTATCATTGTAGTATCCATAGCCTAGAGATTATGGACTTCACATACTGTGTGTTTTTTATGCCTATGCCATGCATCTATTACATATCTATAGGAGACATTGCATGGGTCGGTTTCAGCAAGTAGAAGCACATTAGGTTTAGACAGGGGGGTTATAATCCTTAGGAGCTCCTATAGGAGCTTTTGAACTAGTTACAAGAAGATGTGTTTTGCTCTAAATACAAGTTAAGGTGGTCATACACTATAAGATCTTTCCTCTATATGCCCAAAGGCAGGGCAATATCGGGCTAATCCAATTATTCGGCCCTAGGGCCAAACGACTGGATTACTGGACAAGGGCCGCATCAACTAGCCAATGCGGTCCTTGATCGCAAGGGAAAATGAAACCTGCCAGATATCGATCAGGGAGGCTGACGGAAAGCCCCATACATGAGCAGATAACTTGCCAAATCAGTCCAAAGGACCAATATCGGCGTCTTAAAGGAATAGTACAGTGTGAAAATAAAAACTGGGTAAATAGATAGGCTGTACAAAATAAAAAATGTTTCTAATATAGTTAGTTACAATACTCTATTGTATCCTATAAACCCAACAGGCCGGTTTTGCTTCCAATGATGATTAATTATATCTTGTTCTGGATCAAATACAAAGTACGGTTTTAGTATTACAAAGAAAAAGGAAATCATTTTTAAAAAAATTTGGATTACTTAGATAAAATGGAGATGACCTCACTGTAATTCGGAGCTTTCTGGATAACGGGTTTCTGGATAAGGGATCCTATAACTGTGCTATCTCTTATATAGCATCCAACCTATATTCACGGTAGGGATGCAACAAATCCAGGATTCGGTTCAGGATTCGGCCAGAATTCAGCCTTTTTCAGCGTGATTCGGCCGAATCCTTCTGCCTGGCGAACCGAATCTGGTTCCTAATTTGCATATGCAAATAAGGGCGGGGAGGGAAAACCCGTGACTTTTTGTCACAAAACAAGGAAGTAAAAAAAGTTTCCCCCTTCCCATCCTTAATTTGCATATGCAAATTCAGATTTGCAGGATCGGTATTCGGCTGAATCTTTGACGAAGGATTCGGGGGTTCGGCGATATATGTATGAATGATAATAATTCATATGCAGCCCATATAACCTCCCAAAAAATAAAAATATATATTTATTATACATATATGTATATTGTGGCAAGCTGGCAGCTTGAACACGTAACTTTGGGGGGAATTTAGCAAATGGTAGGGCAGGCAGCATAGGAAAAGGAGCAGTTAAACAGGGACACACAGGCTCTTCAAAGAAACAATGGTTTATTTTCCCACTTTTAAACAAACACAGTCAATTATGCACAGGGGTGATCATTGTGGCAAACAAACATAAATCATAAAATAAAAACCTTGCCCACTGGGCACTACCATCACACTTTGAAGCAGTCCCTGACTAGACTGGGCCCCTTGTGGACAACCAGCACAACAAACAACTAGTTTGGCTCACCCCTGTACTTACAAGACTTTCTCCCGAATAATATTCAGCCTCCTGGCTTCCTCACTCTCTTCACAACACTCTCTGTGAGAGTCACAGGCTAGAGTCCTGCGCGGGTCCATTTTTTGGGACCCGTACCCGCAACCCGGACCCACAACCCGCTTTCTTACCCGTTTGGAACCGATACCCTACTCGCAAGTACCTTATTCGCAACCCGGGCCAGCGACCTGCTGACCATCAAGAATCAGTAAGTGCTGTCATTGTAAACCGGAAGTGACATCATCGGAAGTAGCCATGACCAGAAAAAGGGAGTAAATATCACAATTGAGAAGTCCCGCGGCCCGAAACGCGACCCGCAGAACCACGTCTTTACCCGCACCCAGAACTTCTCCCCTCAACCCGCAAGGTACCGCAGGTTTTTGCGGGTAACCCGCGGGTACCCGACCCGCTGCAGGACCCTATCACAGGCTCCCTCTGCTTCATGCAGTATTAGGTGGCACCCCCATCTCCTCTGGGAGTTCCTCACACAGCCAGGTCTCCTACAATGCTGTGCCCTGCTGAGAGACACACCCATTCTAATTAATTTTAAACAGCCTTTCCACAGGACAGCTTTCCTTTATCTGCAAAATGTTCTGTGTAATAATAAAACAGAACTAATAAAATAAATAATAATACAGAACCTTGATGGGAACTAAGCTGCATGAATCCATATTGGTGTCAAAACAATCCTACTGGGTTTATTTAAAATGATTTTTAACAGACTTAAGGTATGGTGACACAAAATTATGAAAAGATCCCTCATCTGGAAACGCCCAGGTCCCAAACACAAAGCATTCCTCATAAGAGATTTTATACCAGTATAAGATATCCCTTATAATCTCCAAAATACTAAATATTTCTCTCAGACATTCTATATAAAGCCACTACAACATAAATATATACAGGTATGGGATTCGTTATCCAGAAAGTTCAGAGTTACGGAAAGGCTGCCTCTAATCGACTCTATTTTATACAAATAATTAGAATTTTTAAGTGATTTCCTTTTTTTCTGTTATAATAAAACCGTACCTTGTACTAACATATCATTAATCATTATAGGAGACAAAAGAAGCCTATTGGGTTTATTTTAGGGATGCACCGAATCCAGGATTCGGTTCGGGATTCGGCCAGGATTCGGCTTTTTTCTGCAGGATTCGGATTCGGCCGAATCCTTCTGCCTGGCCGAACCGAATCCGAATCCTAATTTGCATATGCAAATTAGGGGCGGGAGGGAAATTGCGTGACTTTTTGTCAGAAAACAAGGAAGTAAAAAATGTTTTCCCCTTCCCACCCCTAATTTGCATATGCAAATTAGGGTTCGGATTCGGTTCGGTATTCGGCCGAATCTTTCGTGAAGGATTCGGGGGTTCGGCCGAATCCAAAAAAGTGGATTCGGTGCATCCCTAGTTTATTTAGTAGATTTAAGGTATAGTGTTCCAAATTACAGAAAGATCTGTTATTCAGAAAACCCCAGGTCCCGAGCATTCTGGATAACACTGGATTTTCCACTGTATATAGATTTTTTCACAGGCATCCAGTATAAACTCCAACAACATATACTGCTCTCAGGCATCCCATATACCGGTATGCCCCCTCAATGTGCATGTACAGTTACATGTATGTTTAAAAAGCCCTACATGTGTACACAGTGCTGTAGATTAATAATGCAATCTACAGACGTGATCCTACTTACATTACTACATTGTGAGTATATGTAATCCTACTAAACACACTTCCCACAATGGATTTACTAGCACGCAATCCTACTTTGTACAAAGCAAACTCCTTGCACATATTGTTGGACTGAATCCCCATGTAATCCCATTACATACCCTGCACCGTTTGCCTCTGTTCCTACCCAGGACATTCCTGTATACACGGATATGTGGGAGGCTATTAATGGGTGTATAATAACAGCTCTTTTGCACCACTCATACTTCTGCCATCCATCTGAGCACAGTGACAGGCTCCCATTAGATGGGAACAAGATGGGAGACGTGTAAGGCACACGTGTTGGAATAATGCAGCTGTTGGCCACGGACCACTCTCACAGCAGGGCGGCTTGTTACTGTACAGTGGCACGGGGACTCAAAAGGTACAGTCAAGCATAGTGCTGTGTTTGCACGTAATATGGTTGTGTAAATGGAAGAATACAGGAATACATCGGAATGCTTAAACCAAGTCCACCACCTGAGTCAAACTATATCATATCGGCCAAGGGAACCCTGAATTGTGTTGCCTTTCACTTAGTTTTGTAAATAGCAGGTATAGAGTCCATGGTTCCCTTAAGGTGTCCATAGATGTAACAATTACGATCTTTCTTGGAAAAGATCTTTCCAAGAAAGATCGTCCGTTTCAATACACACGTGTAGAGCTGAATCGTCAGATATACAGGTAGAAACAATAGAAACCGGTATCTGATGATTGATGGCAATCAATCAAAATTTCCATTCAGCTGAATCGACGATATCCAGATCTTTTGCCAATAACAGTCGGTTCTTTTCCGACCATACACACACTGAATATCGTACGAAAATTTGTTTTGTACGATATTATCTGTGCGTCTATGGCCACCATTATTAGGGTCAGGGCACATAGGCAGATTCGGGGGAGATTAGTCGCCCGGGGACTTTGTGGTGACTTAACTCCCCTGTACTGCCTCCCCTGCAGCTTAAGCGTAAATCGCCAGTGGGATGGCACTCGGTGCAATTCGTTTTCCAAAGTTTCCTAGTGAGTGCACCCATACCCTGCACCCTGCAGCATAATTCATGTATTAGTTAAATACCCAGGATTTAGTAGAGCAGGCACTCAAGTAAAAGTTATCTTCCCCAGGCAGTAGAATTCAGTTACAATATTTATTATGTCATCATTAGCCTTACGTGTTTTGTGTTATATACACTTAGTCATAGGTATAACAAGAAACGCTAATGACATAATGAACATTTTTTATTGAATTCTACTGCCTGGGGAAGATTGCCTTTACTTGAGTGCCTGCTCTACTAAATCCTGGTTGTGACTGCTCCCCTTTGCTAAAGGCTCAGGGCAGTGCACCCTTTCTACCTTGCAGGATAAATGCAGTACCAGTTTCCTATATAATACCCAGAACAGGACAAGATCAATATTGTGCCACTTACATACACTGCAAATACATGGCAGGATACATACAGTGCCAGTTCCTGGACAATGCCCCCAGAATACACGGTACAGGTATGGGATCCATTTTCCAGAAATCTGTTATCCAGAAAGCTCAAATTATGGAAACGCTGTCTCCCATAGACTCCATTATAATCAAATAATCCCAAATTTTTACAAATGATTTCCTTTTTCTTTGTAATAATAAAACAGTACCTTGTACTTGATCCAAAGTAAGATATAATTAATCCTTATTGGAGGCAGAACCCACCCATTGGGTTTATATGATGATTACACGATTTTCTAGCAAGTAAACATGTGAAGATCCAAATTACAGAAAGACACGTTATCCGGAAAAACTCAGATCCCAAGCTTTCTGGATAACAGGTCCCATACTTAGGTAGTAGTATAAGTCCAATGACAATTCTATGTATAATAACCCAAGAACACATGGCAGGATAATCGCAGAGCCAACTCATACATAATACCTACCGTATGTCCTGTCTGATGTAAGAAATGTATTGGTGTTGGTTTGGGGAGGCTCAGAATTCTCTTGCCCTCATTAAAACCCACCCATGGCACTCGGTGCTACAGTACTGATGCTAAACATAACAGCAGCACGGTAAAAAACCCATATTAGTCAGCAGCATTGCTTTCAATGTATCTATCAGGGACGACCAACTTGCAGACCTGCAGCTATTGCACTGCAACTCCCAGTACCCACTGACAGCTAGAGAAAAACATACCCACCCTCACACTGCGTGCCACCCTTGCTGCCGTTTTCTTTTTCAAATCTTCTCTCTGCTCTGACACTCATACAAGCAAATATATAAATATTAAACTCATGCGTTTGTATATGAATTCATTCAACAATCCTTATTCTCTTTATTCATACCTAGTGATGGGCGAATATATTTGGCAGGCGCAAATTCCGCATTTTGCCGCAGGCGAATACATTTGCGAAACTGCAGCGAAAATTCGCCAGTGTCAAAAAATGAGGACGCGTGTCGGAAAAGTCGCTGGCGTCAAAACTGACGCACGTCGGCATTATTCGGACGCCCATTGACTTTAATGCAGAAGTCAAAATTGACATGAGCGTCAAAATTCACATTTCGCAGGAATTTTTCGGTGAAACGGGACAAATTCGCCCATCACTGTTCATACCAACAATTAAAAGGAAAATCTGCGTTGCTTTTTATCTCTACCACTCAAGTGATCTCTCAGGACAGAGAATTTCAGGCATAACAGCAGCCTTATCTGTTATTCTTCAGATGTTGACAAACTACATTTCCCAGGATCCCCCTCCATCCCCTCATCAGGCATTGGCAGGGTGAGAGCCGCTAGTGAGGGCAGCAGGTGGAATAGAGCAGCAATAGGATGAGGGAGTTGCCTGTACTCACCCTCCACAGGTACTTCGGGTACCAGGCGTCCCCTTCCGACCTGCTGCAGCTGGAAAGCCGTTCGCACTTCATGGCAACTCGGAGGGCGCTGGGAGGGAGTCATGGCCACGAGTTTCAGGAGCAGTAGGAGGAGCGAGAGCGAACGGGACATTTCACAGGAGAAAGGGGGGCACAAAGTGCTGTGGCAGCTCCTATACACATGTATATCCCCAAATATCCACTGATCCCACAGGAACCGGCTCCCTGTGCCTCTGTAATCCCAGAGCTTGTGCCTCTGTATGACAGCTCTGCCTGACTAGTTACACTGATTCCTTCACTGACCAACGAGCGTCCCCCTCCTGTAAAGCCCCGAGTACACGACTTGTCCCTCCTCTTCCCACTCGCTTCAATGAGGGAGCAGCATGGTGAATACAGGAGAAAGCACTACACGGACTGCTTGGGATAACAGACCTGGTCTGGGGAAGGGGTGGGTGGGTTTGCAATTCAGACAAAGGGGGGTGACTTAAGGGGAGGGAAGAAGGGCAGAGCCAAGGAACAAAAATGATATTTAATTTAACAGTGTAGCTGTATACTTTAAAGTATGCACCAATCCAGGATTCTGCCAATTCTTCCAAGTGCCTGGCAACAGGGTCGAACTGGAGCCTTGAGGGCCCACCAGGGCTGCAAAACATAAGGCCCTTCTGGCAGTTTCAGGGGCCCCTCCACACTGGCGTGTAATTAGGGTTGCCACCTTTTCAGGATAGAAATACTGACCTTCCTATATATTTATCTTTTTTCTTCCCTATTAAAGTAGAATTCAACCTGTGGGGAAAAAAATCCGTACCCCCATCCCGTGTAGACCCCCCTCCCTCCTCCCCCAGGCCAACTACAACCCCCCCCCCTGGGGAAATGTCGCAGACCGCTCCAACTGCGCATGTGCAGAAATACCAATCTCTCAGTCAGCTTACAGAGGAGCCAGAAAATGGATGCGTGGAACTCCGCTGGAAGAATCTGCGGCGAGGGGTAAGTATGGAGTATGGGCAGGGGCGCTCCACCAATGAGGCGAGTTGAGCTAATCACCTGAGGCGGCAGCGCCCCCCTGGTTGCCAGGGGCGGCAAACATGCTGCTTCGGGTAACTAAGAGCCAAATTTCCGGTTTCAACCCGGAAATTCGGCTCTTCTAGTGCAGAGAGCGCAATGTGCAGGGGCTGCTGCCGCCTGAGGCAGCAGCCATGATACTGCCCCCCTCCCACTCCACACTTTTAAATTGTAGCGTCAGAGTGGGTCTAGGAGGGGCCGCATCGCTAGTGCAGCGAGCGATATTGCGATCGCTGCACTAGAAGAGCCAAATTTCCGCTTTAAAAAAAAATAAAGCTTTTGTCGCCCCTGGTAACTGGCTGCTCCGTGCCGCAGAGGATTGCCACCAGGTCTAATTTTCAAAACCAGCCAAAGTCAGCTACAAAACCAGCTAAGAGGCACTTCAAAAGTAGCCCAAAAATTACCACAATATGTGCAGTGAAATAAAAATAAATGAATATATTTCTCCATGAAGCAAAATGGGACAGATTCACCTGTCACCAGGGACATAACTACAGAGGGGGCCCAAGAGGTATAGGGGCCCCATACGGCCATAATATACAGTTTCAATAAGGTGGCCAGCAGATTCTTGCCCCAAAATTAGCTGAAATTGAGGAACGTGATAATGCTTAAGAGTGATGGGAGACTGGGGTAGAGAGCTCAAAATCTGATAACTCCCGACTTCTACACAAGTCAGTCCAATTGCATGCTGGGTATTGTAGTCTTACATTAAACTTGGCAGTTGGCAAAAACTACATTACCCAACATGCATTGGGAGATGCAGGCTTGGCACATTAGGGCAAGAAAAAACTTTCGCTGGTTTCCAAAGAACAAGCCAGCCAAAGGCCCAAAAAGTAGGCCAAATCCGTACCTAGGCTAGTTTGTACTTTCAAAACCCACCTGCATTTTAAATTCAGCCAATTTGGTAAAATTTAGGCCTTGTGCATATTTTTGTTTTATATGCAATTAGTTGATCCAACTCAGCTGCCCATCTAAAATCAGCTGGGAGTGACAACTGATGGATATACTGTAACTACTGTGCTGATTGCCTTGAAACTGGGCACAGTGTGCAGGCAGCTACTGTAATAGTGTGAATGCGCTAGCTCTGTCTATGATAAGTGTCTATGAATGCATCTAGTGCTACCCACCTTACCATGGAAAAATGCAGGCAAAACGAAACTGCTTTATAATAAAAGGAAATATAATGTTTTCAATTAAAAGAACAGGCAATTAAAAGAACAGCGTATGTACTATTGAGCACACACTCAATTATACTACCATTTTCAAGGTACATGATTATTGGTGACATGAACCATTGAAACTTGCAAGAAATAACATCCCCTTTGTTAAAATATGAAGATGTTAAAAATCACCTCAAAGTACCTTGACAGGGAACGCACTCTTTCTTACCTTTATATGGTCATCAAAGTCCTTTAAGGCTTCTAGTATTCTTATAATGTACAAGGGACACATTAGTCTCTATATTTTTACAGCAAAGTCAATAGAGGAAGTTAAATCATTAATTGGATTGGATAGATGTGTGCTGCTTTACTTCAGTAACAACAAAAGACGACCTGCAGCCTGCATCTAGTCAGTTGTCCCCAATGCATGGAGACCCACAGACTGCTTCTAGTTAGTTGTCCCCAATGCATGGAGACCCACAGGCTGCATCTAGTTAGTACTTCCCAATGCATGGAGACCCACAGACTGCATCTAGTCAGTAGTCCCCAATGTATGAAGACCCACAGGCTGCATCTAGTCAGTACTTCCCCATGCATGGAGACCCGCAGGCTGCATCTAGTCAGTACTTTCCAATGCATGGAGACCCGCAGGCTGCATCTAGCCAGTACTTCCCAATGCATAGAGATCCACAGACTGCATCTAGTTAGTACTTCCCAATGCATGGAGACCCACAGACTGCATCTAGTCAGTAGTCCCCAATGTATGAAGACCCACAGGCTGCATCTAGTCAGTACTTCCCCAATGCATGGAGACCCGCAGGCTGCATCTAGTCAGTACTTTCCAATGCATGGAGACCTGTAGGCTGCATCTAGTCAGTACTTCCCAATGCATGGAGATCCACAGGCTGCATCTGGTCAGTATTTCCCAATGCATGGAGACCCGCAGGCTGCTTATAGTTAGTACTTCCTAACGCATGGAGACCCGCAGGCTGCTTCTAGTCAGTAATTCCTAATGCATGGAGACCCACAGGCTACATCTAGTCATTACTTCTCAATGCAAATTGGAGACCCACACGCTGCTTCTAGTCAGTACTTCCCAGTGCATGGCATCCTGCAGGCTTCATCTAGTCAGTACTTCCCAATGCACAGAGACCTGCAGGCTGTATCTAGTCAACATCTCCCAGTGCATAAAGACCTGTAGGCTGCATTTAGTACATATATACCAAAAGAAAATCAGATGCCACTCTCAACAGCAAATGTGCTGAAACCCTTAGTGTGTTTATTGAGATCTCCACACAACGTTTCTGGGGTTGCTCCCCCTTTCTCAAGTGCAACCCCTGAAACATTGTGTGGAGATCTCAATAAAACACCCTGAGGGTTTCAGCACATTTGCTGTTGTACCATCTGATTTTCTTTTGGTATATATGAACTTTCTAAACCTAGTGCAGCAGGGTTTCCAGGTGCACCACCGCTCATTCCACACAGAACTGAGGATTTTTAGTCATATTGCATCAAGTCATTAGTTCCCTACACTTAGAGACTTGCAGAAAGCATCTAGTCAGTGGTCCTTCATACCTGAGAAAGGTTTTGTCCCCAAAGTACTTTTGCGGGTCAGTTTTCTTCCTTTGTAGGAAGTTGCTCTTTTTAGACCTTACATAGAATATGGTAAGCCTGGATAAATGGCCATAAGGAGAACATGTTCCAAGGGAAAGGAAGTTTGAAAACAAAGCTTGATTGAGCTAATGTTCTTAACTACAAACCTGGTCAACACATGGAGACTTGCAGACTTCTTCTAGTCAGTGGAGGAAAGTTGCAAGCTGCATCTAGTCAGTGGTCCCCAATAGAGGAGTGCTGTATCCTGCATCCACAACATGTGCTCTGTAAAATAGATTTGCTAAACATGTTACCAGCCTAATTAAAATAACTAAATGTAATTTAAAAAACCTGTAACTGTAGTTAATTTTAGAAGTATTTGGTTGTTATTCAGTTTTAAGGGTGAGGAGTGGCTTAATTAGTTCTGTTTTAACTCAACAGGCCTGGTTTTGATTCCTATGTTAATTACTTATGACCTTGGAAAAATCAATGAACGTGCTGAAGAATTTAAGATCTACAGGGAGGGGTGGGGCAGTCACTCAGCGTGCCTGATTTTGTGTATGGCAGCGTATATGAATTAGCAGCATTATACAGGAATGAAGATGATAACATAGCATATAGGACATAAATGACCATGTCTCAAATTTACATTCATGTGTAAAACCAAAAAGCGTAATGTTTCTTTCATGCATGATTCTAAACACATGCTATAAACACACAATAACAAAGAACCAACATGAGTGCTGGGGTGGCGTATTATGGTATCAGACTGCTGGGATGACATATATCTTATGCTATCAGACTGCTGGCTGCAGTATTCTAAAATGGGAGAAAGCTCTCTGACATATGATATGTCTACAGAATACAAGTAAGTCCTCTTAACTAAGTATTTCTTGGAGAATGATTATATACTGTACTTTAGGCTAGTGTCACACGGATGACCTTATTGAGAAAGCTCAGCCCTCCTTCCAGGCTCCTTGAGTCACTTCCTTGTGACAAATTTCTATGCAATCAGCCATAATGACCATTACCTACATTTGAGAAGTGAAGCATAAGAGCTCATCTACTGATCTGCTCTTGTTAATACCCAAAGAGGCTAGTTAGTTATGGATCAATTGTCACTGAAACGTAATATATTCTGATGTCATATTAGGGAAGAATATGTGCCTTAACAGGTCTCTAATTACTCCCCTTTTCCAGTGATGAGGGGCGTCTTGGCATGCATGGGTTTGAGATCATCATTTTCGCAAGCTTACAAAATTTAAAGAACCACAAAGCAACACTGCTTAGAAAGGAGTGAAGGAACATTGATCTTTAAATTCAGCAGCACAGGAACCCTAATGAACAAAACAAAACTCTTAAGAATGCTGCAATCCAATCATTTGACCAACGATCCCCCTGCTCCGAAATGCCTTTTTTTACCACTTTCATATGCTTACAGGGCATCCTCCATTGTTAGGGCGAAGCCAGACATGGCCCTTTGCTGCCTAAAGGTAATCTTCTCTCCTGTTGGTAACAAAGTGCCCATTAAAATGTTTTTCTCAGGAAGAATGGAACTTGCCATTGTACATGTGGAGCACCAGCGTGATCTTGTAGAAATGCAGATGAAGGCAATTTGTAGCTGCCTTGGACACAGGACCAAGCATCTTTCTGGCTAGCCCTGTTGCATGCTAGAAGCAAATTATAGTCTGCCTTAAACAGTTCAGTTGCACTTTAACAGAACGTCTAAAATGTATTCATAAAGAACAGCTTTCGACATTTTGCCATAAGGCTCCTATTCCAGCTTGACTCCCTTGTTTTTGTGCCTTTATACTTACTAGGAATTTCATTTCTTGGATACCTGACAGCAGAAGCCATACCTGGGGCAGGCAACACAGTCTCCTGGAACAAAATGTTCTTAGCTCTAGAATAAAACTGGCCACAAGGTCTCAGCTATGCTCTAACACAAGTGACATATTGGGGCATGGGCCAAGTCACAAAAACAAAGCATAAGGAATTGTTTCCATGCAAAAATATAAAGAGACATAGGTAAAATTGGGAAAGTGGGGTAAGACATCTAGATTGTCCATCCTACTGCCCAAAACCAAAGATGGAGGCAATAAGCATGCGTAGGTGTCTTTACAAGGGTAGAACAACAGTTGCAATCCTAAGCATTTCACAACTAGGACATTATCTCTAGTTATATAATATCAGCCCCAAGGCAAAAACAGAGGGACTTGGAGGTTTAGCTGTCTGTAAGTGCAGATATTTGCTTAAAGGGGTGGTTCACCTTTAAATGAACTTTTATTATGTCAAAGAATGCCCAACTCTAAGCAACTTTTCAAAATGCCTTCATTATTTCTTTTTTATAGTATTTGAATTATTTGCCTTATTCATGTGACTCTTTCAAATTGGGGTCACTGACCCCATCTAAAAAAAACAAATGCTCTGTAACACAACAAATGTATTGTTATTGCTACATATTATCACTCCTCTCTCTATTCAGGCCCTCTCCTATTCATATTCCAGTCTCCTATTTGAATCAATGCATGGTTTCTAGTGTAATTTGGACCCTAACAACCAGACTGCTGAAATTGTAAACTGGAGAGCTGCTGAATATAAAGGTAAATAGGTCAAAAAAACACAAATAATAAAAAATGAAAACCGTTTGCAAATTGTCTCAGAAAATCTCTACATCATACCAAGAGTTACCTCAGAGGCAAATAACCTCTTTAATCTGAATTCAACTGAGAAATTTTTTTAAAAAAAAAAACACAAATGTTTTCTCTCAGAATTATTCTGGCAGATCTAATTGTTACACTGTTCCCTGCTTCATTCTCCAGTCCAGAGCAGTATAAATAAATTATCCAATTTATGTTGCTAAGAGCCAAATTCTCTCTTTAAATATTGCAAAATCTGCAAATGGTGTTGGGAACAGAGGGGATGAAACATCCAAGAGGCATTTCATAAACTAAACAGGAACAAGACACAAATCTTTTCACTAAAGCAAATGGCAACATGGATAAAGTGCAATAATAAGTCTTCAGGATCTTATTGGAGAGTCCAAGCTCGAGAGTAATGTAATCTCCATTGTTTCACTGGAATGTTATTGTAACACCAGAATGTAAACTGCAAGATATTCCTCTGCCATGATGCAGTCATACACTTTTATTTGACATTAGCAATTACTCGTGCAACGTTCATCATCATCATTTATTTATATAGCGCCAAAGAGTTACACAGCACTTCCCATTAATCTATAACAAACAAGTGGGATCTTTTGGCCCTGATCACAACATTCCTTTAGTATGACGTATGAAAGAAAATATAATTCTATAGAACTTTCCAATATCTACTATCTATTCCAATATCTATCCATTGAAGATTTTCACTGGTTTTGTTATTTATAAATAAAATTGAAAATAGTATCTGTATTTTTTATATATCCTGCATTACTAGTTCCGACAATGCAGCAGAAGCCAGTGATCAGACCTGGAGGAAAAAATGAACTTCTGCTACATGATTTCAATCAGATCCAGAATGCGATCAGCAAACACTGCAAATTCACTCACAAATTCTTTCGCACAGTTTTTTTTAATTTATATTAATGGGAAAGATGATCAGAATGATATTTTCAATTGTCAAAACCATATTCTGTAACGGTGCAATGTTTTCTGGGAGGGAGAAGAAAGCTTAAATTGCAAACCGCTGCATAATATGTCAGTGCTTTATGAATTCATATTATTATTAATAATAGTTATAATAATAATAATAATCCCCTCCCCATGTGTGTAGCAGTGACATGAGAGGCAACCTTCTGTCCCTGTGTACAATGGGCTGGCCCCATAGTTCTATTTGCAATGTGTAAGTAAATATTCTTTCAGTTATGTTTTGCTCCCTTTTCTTAAAGATGGTACTTTCACCCATTTGCATTCAATTGTCCTACAAAATCTGGCACAAAATAATTTTTCTAATTGAGGAGGAGAGCAACTATGCTAGAAATGTGTCAATGGGCTCTCATATCTCCAGCATCAGGAAAACATATAAAATATGAGTTATCCTTTAATATTTCCAACATTAGATATCCTTCCTTTTCCTAAAACACGTTATGTTGCTCCAGCTTTATATGACTCATATTGCCCTACACCACTTCACCCAAGAACATGGTTTCAGAATCTAATAACAGAAATCCACATAATTCACTTTTCTGGGTTTACTACAGAAAAAAACACAAGACAGGTTTAAACCGAGAAGTAAGATGAATCAGTGTTACATTTTCTAAATGAAAAATTTGGCCTACAGATGCATAACACGTATGGAACTCCAAACTGATCCCAGATGTTCCGCTGTACAATAACTGCTTTCTTGACCCAAGGTCTAGTCTCATTAGCTCCATAGATACATCTCATAACAAAGGAGTGAGATCAAGCTCGGCAAACAGTTATTCCTCTAACCAAGGGCTTAAAGTCCCTGTAGCAGCCAACTGCTCTTTTCAGAAAATGTCCCGTTACTCTGGGTTCGATTAGGTTCTGGGATTCTTTGTCTCAGAAATATGCCTTAGTAACCAGCCATGGAAATCCTGCTCTACAGAATGCACCATTATGCTATTTACACAATGGACAATGACCACAAAAAGCCTCTTTAGAAAAGCAACATTTTACCCCAAAGCTCTTTATTTTAATAATTAACTATTTATTTTAGTATCATTCATTGAGCTGCAATCTATTAAGAATATATAATGTTTCTTCACTTGTATACGACCATGGTGATAAGTGTGCCACAGATATTCTAATGTTTCTGCCCCTGTGTATCACGGAGATGATAAAACCTCTCCCCCATCGTTCCATTGACATGTTAATGTTTCTACCGCTGAGCTCATAATAATTTCTACCTGACATACCACTGCAATAATAGCATGTCTGTCCCTAAGAAAAGCGGTAATGTGACCTTGCATGAAATGCGTCAGGTGACTACACTTCATTATAATGGAAGTGTGTTTGTTTATGGTATATGTTCCATGCTCTTAAAGGAGTTGCTCAGTATAAAAATAAAAACTGGGTAAATAGAGCTGTGCAAATAAAACATGTTTTCAATACAGTTAGGCAAAAATGTAATCTATAAAGTCTGGAATGACTGGATGTACAACATAACAGAACACTACTTCCTGCTTTGTATATCTCTTGGTTTCCACTGATTGGTTACCAGACAGTATCCAATCAGTGGTTTTAAGGGTGGGCCACATGGGTCATAACTGTTTGATTTTGAATGTGACCTGCATGCTAAGGATCAATTGAAAACTCACTGAACATTTATGTCCCATGTGGCCCCCCTTTCGCTGACTAACTCAGAGTTAGAGAGTTGAAGAGCAGGAAGTTGGGTTCAGTTCTGTTACACATCAGTTCACAAATTAGAAACATTTGTTATTATGCACAGCCTATCTATTTATCATTACGCTGAACTTTAAAGGAGAAGGAAAGCTCCAAGACAGTTTATTGCCAATAGAATAGCCACAATAGTGCAAGCTAGAATGCTATATTTATTCTGCAGAATGCTTTACCATACCTGAGTAAACAGCTCTAGACACTGTCTCTGTTTGTTTAGGATAGAAGCTGCCATATATGCTTGGTGTGACATCACTTCCTGCCTGAGTCTCTCCCTGCTTACTAACAGCTCTGAGCTCAGATTACAGTAGGGATTGGGAGGAGGGAGGGGGAGAGGAGCAAACTGAGCATGCTCAAGGCCATGCCCTGGAGGTTTAAACAGGAAGTCTGATACAGAAGCCCATGTGTACACAATAAAAGCAAAGAACTGTGTGTGGTGTTTCTTTTGACAGAGGACTCAGAGCAGCATTACTTTGAGGGGTTACTGGTGTATTTATATAGACCTTTCTGATAAAGCTTACTTAATTTTAGCCTTTCCTTCTCCTTTAAAGGAAGTTTGATAATAAAAACCTGGAGGACCACCTTTTTGCTTTTGGTTGCCCTAAGTACAGATGGAGATACACATAAAGGTCTTCTGTCTGGTGAACCACTTGCCTAGGTCAAATCAGGTTGACCTGATGGTTTCTCCTACAATCAATGACAGGATCATAATGTCGACCTATGCAGACCTGCCAAATAAGAACTGCACCAATAGGCCATTGTTGGTTATTGCCAGGCAGAACTTCTAACCTACATGATAGATATATGGCTGATTTTTATCCAGTTTTTGATCAGGCTGTCCCCTTACATAGGAAGATAAGGAAGCAGGGCTGACCGGCACTCAAACGGATCCACAAGACCAGAGATATTCAGTTAAAAAATAAATTTATTAGTAGAAAAGTTAAAAATGTAGCTTCCTCTCTATCCACCCTATGCATTTAACACCCTTCAGGGTGCTTAGTCATGGGCTCATGACCCCTTACATAGACCAGTAAGATTTCAACTCAGTCTGGAGAGGCCTATCAGTATACTGATGCATAAAAATAACATGTTCTTTAATATGCATACCAATGACATGGTAAAGTTTCTGCCCTGTGTACCACGACCCTTGTGTACCACTGAGATGATAATATATCGTAATGTTATTTACCATGAAAATCTTAAAATTGATGTTTCCTTTACTGTCAGCTAACTGGCCACTACAGCAGTGAAGTCCAAAGACAGCTTGGGAGCTCAGATTATTGAGGGGATGGAAGGGGTGTAAGTTGTAGTTCAACAATATTTTGAGAAGTCACCAATTTTACTGTCATCTGACTGCTGGAAGGTTGCTGCAACTGTTTGAGATCTGCAGGCATTTAGTGACTATATATACAGTCACAAGGCCGAGTGCTTGTATAAGCTCATGAGACTCAAAGGTGACTTCTAATATAAGTATGAGTAATTTATAGAAAGGTGGGTACATAATAAACAATTCATGTGACACAAGTGAGTTCAATAAACACTGATTATAACTAAAGGCATCACTAACTAGTGCTTATAAAAAAAAATGTATTTAATGGAAAAGGATGCGTATCCATACATCAATATATACTGTATATTATATATATACATGCATAGAACGTACACCTGCGTACATATAAAATGGTAATAACTAGACATTATCTTATCCATTAATATATTAACAGGCCTACATTTTGGTCTCCTTATAAACATGTATCAATATATCTTGGTGATAGTAAATAAGGAGCATTTATGCTGGTGAAAAATTACTTGATACCAGGCTTGATAAAGGGCCCGAGTGGTACGAAACGTTGCCTTTTTTCTGTATGTGTTTGGGGTGAATAAATTTTACACTTTTTCAGCATTCAGTGTGCTACTGGAATTTTTCTATGTACCTGTATGACCCGTATGGCAGGAGTGGGTCCCCCAGTGTAGCACCTGGTACCACAAAGGGTACATGATCAGGGGTGGTAGCACTTTACCATTGTTGTTGGTGAAAAATTACTTGTCGCTGGTGGAATGTGGTGGCATTGGTCAAAAACCTTGTGAGCCATTGTTATTTGGGGAAAAGCTCAGAACTATTCATCCTGCTATAACCCACTGAAAAGATCAATCAGAACCAAACATTCTAAGGAGAGATGTCACCAAGTCTGATTGTATAAGGGATGTGTGTGGGAAGGGGTGATATCACAGAGAACACATATCACAGAGAACACAGAGAAATCAATGATTGGGTGGGGAACAGTTCCTTTCGTAAATCAGTCCTGTTAGATATCCTGACTGATAAGAAAACCCACATTGTGGATCTCCTAGCAGGTCTCTCATCTGTAGATTTCTGGCTCTTGTCTCCCAGGCAGCACAGCGAGGGTCAGGACAAGAGGATGGAACTCATTACAAATTACTTCATAAGGGCGCCTAGGGAACGTAACTTACAGAAATTCTTGCAGCCAGGTCAGTAGGAAAGGCCCATCCCTTCAGAAAAAGAGAAAAGAAAAAGAAACATATAGTACTGGCAAGAGATGAATAGTGACAACAACACAAACAACAACCTTTCAATAGAAAAGAAAGGTCACTCCCCGGCTGTGAAAGAAGGTCGACAAACAGACAATGGTATTTGTATGAATTCTTATTGACCATTTTCTCCTTGTCTTTTTTATTGGTCCAGTTCCAAGTAACTTGCTTTCCAGGAACAAGTCGATCTACCCAAGTCTGACAGGACTGTAGTACTAAGGGATCCTCTTCATGCCTAAATATACATCATGCTTTATTTGTCTTCGGCTAGGCATTGGAGCTATTGCTATGTTTTGGAGTTATTGCTATGCTTTTGTATAGTAATAATTGTATTAAGTTGTAACTAAAAGGTGGATTACAAGGTCCACACCCTTAGCTGGCTTGAGTTTTTGGTGACAATTCACTGATATAATGCACTATAACAAGCTCATCAAAGTTACATAATATAAAAAATCTATACCGCAAGTTGAACGTGGCTGATTTAGTTTTTTTTTTAATAAATTTACAATAAATATTTAGGCACAGAAAGTGTCTCCACAAACAATAGCCCTTTATGTAGTATACATGGACCATCAGGGTGCACTGTTATACCCAAGCCCAAAATGAGCCCTTATATCACCCATATAGTGTGCCATTTCCATGTAAGAGCCCTATGCATTAAGAAATTATGGCCATATCAACTGGGAAAGGCTTTTCACAAGGTTAAACACAGAATAAAAATGGAATGTTGCTTAATAAATATTCAAGTTAGTATGTTCCCTTTGTAAGCAAGGAATGTCCAGAGGAAACTAGAGACTAGAGGAACATCAAAAAAAGACTATAACATGTAAAGATAGACATAGGTCCGGGACCAGATGGTATTCATCCCAGGGAATTAAACAAGCTTAGCTCTGTGATTGCCAAAGCTATTTTTTAGGGTTCATTGAGGTCTGGCATGGTGCAGAGAGATTGGCAATTGCTAATGTGCTGCAGCTATTCAAAAAGGGATCCCGTTCTCAGCCTCAAAACTACAGGCAGGTTTGTCTGACATCAGTGGTAGGAAAGCTTTTTGAAGGGGTATTAAAGGACACGTAAAGCCTACATTTTCTACCATCTATGTAAGTTGGGCTCTTCCCCACCTAAATGGCATTATTTGTAGTGCATATATTCCCTTCATCTGCCATCGCCATCACATTTTCTTAAACACAAACAGCAGCTTTCACCCAGCGGCCATTTTCCCTCTGACATATCATCAGTGACATTTACATCTGCAAAGAACACATTTGTACTGTAGGGTTCATGCAATCAAGAATGCAAACTTACACAGGCAAAACTTACTTTGATAGTTAGTTCTGCTAGGAATGAGCCCTGTAATAGTCAAGCTGAGCTCACCTGGCGTATACAGTGCAGTTTTGGGCTCCAGTCCTTAAGAACGATATAAATGAGAGAGTGCAGAGGTGTGCAACTAAACTGATTAGAGGGATAGAAGACTTAAATTATGAGGATGGACTGTCAAGGTCGGGGTTTTTTTTCTCTGGAAAAAAGATGCTTGCAAGAAGACATGATTACACTTTACAAGTACATTAGAGGACATTATAGACAAATAGCAGGGGACCTTTTTTTCCAATAAATCACCATACCAGAGGCCACCCCTTCAGACTAGAGGAAAAGAACTTTCATTTGAAGCAATGTAGGGGGTTCTTCACAATGAGGACAGTGAGGTTGTGGAATGCACTGCCGGGTGATGTTGTGATGGCTGATTCAGTTAATACTTTTAATAGTGGCTTGAAAGTTTTTGGTCAAGCATAAAATCCAAAGTTATTGTGATACTAAAATCAAAAATTAGTATAGATATTGGTGTATATAGGGTATGTGAGTGCGTGGAGGGTTCGGTGTGAGTGTGTGGAGCTGGGTTTCATTTGAGAGGTTGAACTTGATGGACTTTTTTTCAACCCAGCTTAACTATGCAACTATGTAACTGAACAGTTCCAGGCCTCAATACGAAAGCAGCCCTTAACAATTACAGAAATAGCTTTGAGGATGCAATTGAAATGGCTGTTTCACTTGCAGACAAATGGTGAGTTTCTGCAAAGTTTGTTCATAAAAGAATTATAAACACAAAACACTGTGAGATTAACTGACAGGAAGAAAGGCTGGAGGATCCAGAAAACTGATTCAAAACTAATTTTTTTTTGGTGATTTGGTGAATTAGTGCTTGCTATAGAATCAGATGCAGAACTGTTTTGAGTTTGCAACACAACTGCAATAGTATTAGAAGCTTTATCTCCATACTTCCTAGGTCAACTGCTACATTTTTGAAGTATACTTCAAAGTGAGATCTGATCCTCTAAAGTAAAGGACCTTCCTCGTTTATTAATTATTGACAATGCTGCTGTGTATTTAACACAGGATACAGTGTCAATATTGATCAATTACTCAGGTCTAGCAATAGGTTACTCTAAGAAGGCATGAATGTCCTTTGACAACTGATATAACTGATAAGCCACAGTGCTGCAGTTCTTGAGAATAATGTATTGGCTGTATTGAAACCAAGGGCATGGCAATGTCAAAATGTTGTGGGCAGGGTTTTGATGGTACTGCTACGATGAGTGGTGTGTATATAAGCTCAGAAAATTGTTTTTATTGAAGTTTTTTTAAAGAAATTGCATTACAACAGGTATATAGGGCCTCAAAGTGGCCACTGTAGTAAAAACACATGGAAAAGAAAAACTGAAGAACAAATAAACAGAAAGGAAGACACAGCAACGATCAATAACCACTGGCAAGTGTGATCACATTCTATGGCCTAAAGGAACATGCAGCCCATTACACTCATTGCTCACCACTAATTTTTAAAACCATTGTGTAAAACCCTTTGATGGAACCGGTTGCGAATAAGTAAAATAAATAACCTTAATTTAGTGCTACAAACTGCTGAAAGACTGAAGCCTTGAATAAGCACATGAAGATGAAAATATAAGTCTTTATTTTTTTTAATAACTATCCCACAGAACACTGTTTTAGAAAACACAAATGACATTCTTGAAGGGCGTCAATCAGACTTTTGAGAATGCAAAATAAACTGCTGTTTCACTTGAAAAAAAATGGTGACTATCTGCAAAAAAAGGAGATAAAAGAATTCAAAAAAAGATGCGTCACTCTGATTAACTAGTTTATCAGGAAGAAAGATGGGAAGATCCAGAAAACGTATTTAAGCTTCCACAACATTGTGCCCTACATATTGTCACCCCAATATTAATCACTGCCAACCTAAATATTATGAAGGCACTGTCAATGCTAATCTTGACATCCACTAAAAGGAATGAAAGAGAGGAGACCAGAAGAGAAAAAAAAGTATTTTGAGTTTATTTCCATCATTTTTCTACAGAGCACTATTTTAGACAACATAACGTCCGCATCTAAAGTGCCACTATCAGAGAAGATGGATCTGTCCAGGGTTGCTCAATTAATACACAATGCCAAAGTACCCCTTAGCGATTAAAGAAATATTGTTTGTTTTCTCACTTGCAGAAAAACCTAAGGGGCAGATTTACTAAAGGGCGAAGTGGCAAACGCTGTCCACAATTCCAGCATTACCGGCAATTTACTAACAGGCACCGATTTGCTAGCAAAAGAGATAGGCGCTAGCACTTATTCACACTTTATCGCATTCTGGCGAATGGACGTTACTCCGCTAATTCACTAAAATGCGGATTTTACTGAACGTTACATCTTTCGCCAAACTTGCCTTTGCCAGCTTAGACCAGGCAAAGTGCAATGGAGTACATAGATCTTCCTCGATCCTCAGTTACTTACATCATATTCTGTGAGTGGAAAAAACAACAAATTTTAAAAAACGCTGGCGTCTTTTCCTTTTTTTAGAGTGATAGCCTGCAAAAGTCCTAAAAAAATTTTTTTTTGGGTAACCTGTTTCCCCCACAAATTTTCTAACATAAGAAAAAAATGTAACTTTAAATTTCCCGCCATATACAAATAAACCTGAGCGCAAGACCTCTAGCGAAGTTGCGCTAGGCAGAAAGGAACACTAGCGCATCATCGCTTTGAATTGCTCGCATTGCCAAAGTAACGCAAGCAAAAAATCGCCTGCATTTTTGTCAATAAAGTATTGTCTGAGCAAATGGGCGATGGGTGCGAAGTTGTCGCTGGCAACTTTTTCCGGTTAGTGAATCTGCCCCATAAGAATTTTTAAATGGTGGTTTAGGCATTATCATATGTTAGTTGTGCAGTAGACTTGATGGCAAGACCACTGCAGTTGAGAGATTTCAGATTCTTCATTATGAACTGCTTGCTGTGGTTTAAAAGTGGCAACACAACTGCAACAGTATTATCAGGATGATCAGTCTCCATACTTTCCAGGCCAGCTGCTGAGTTTTTGAAGTATACTTCAGGGTGAGATCTGCCAGTCCTCAACAGTGAAGGACCTTGATCATTTATTAATTATTGACAATGCTGCTTTGTCTTCAACACTGCCAAACGTTTGTACAATAGTGTCACTGCTTCTCACGTTAACAAAACGTTCTTTCTCTAAATGAAAAGATATTAGAGAGGCACTATGTCATAACAAAGGCTTTTTGGCCTTGCTATACTGAGCATCAAAAATGAACAGGCCAGGAAACATGGCTCAGAAAGTATTTGTTGAGTCTAAAATAAGAAGTTGCAATTTGTTTAGGCATGATGTTGGGTCTAGGGAGTTTAACTAAAAATTGTAAAACTAACCAAAACCTACTTTCTTAACTCACACTGTTCAAAACTGAAATAACAGACCACCTGCCTGCTTGCTAAATATATGATACAGATGATACATCATTTTTCCCACTTGGCTCCTTTTTATTTGAAACTGAGCTCACTGCTGAAAAAGAAGGCAGTTCTGCCAAACGACATATTCTTCAATATTAATTAGGGATGCATCAAATGTAAAATTTCTGGACTTGGCCAAATCCAAACCCTAATTTGCATATGAATATTTTAGTAAACAAAGAACATATTTTTAGAATAAAAATGTTTTTAGCAGTTGTTCTGAGCTTTAAGTTTTAGATTTAGATTAAGTTCAGCTGAACAGTAAGGGGCACATTTATCAAACATTGTGCAATTGTGGGAGAAAGGTGCATAAAAGCGACTATAAACAAATGGGTTAATTTTGATGACACCAAATTGCATAAAATAATTGTTTGTTTGCAAATAGCAGTTGCATGCATTTTTAAACCATTCAAGGTTTCGCAATTTATGCCGAAAAAAACCACCAATATTATCCATTTTCCAAAACTGACTTTTTTTGGCATCATGGCGGAATGTCCCGGCTTTGTTATATTTTTTCACTAATATATTTTTGACTAGAAACCGGTTAAGAAAAATGTCTGGCCTTGAATAATGCTGTAACTAGTTTTAGTAACTAAAAATAACTTTTTAAATTTAATCCTGTGATTGGGGTCAGTAAAGTGTGGGCTGGTGCAAAATTTGAACTAGGGCCCATAGGTATCTAGTTACACAATACAGAACATCACTGAATAGCTTTTAAAGATCTGATCTTTTTTCTGACATCACATTGTTCCAATATTCTTGGAAGAAAAGGCAAAATACTCAAAAACTCATGTACATTTAAATCTTTCTAACAAATGGCATCATTCCGAAGCTCTGTATATGAGACCACATTCTGTTTCACATTAGACAATAAAAAATATAAACACATGCACAATTGTGAGCCCATGCAGACACAGAAACAGATACACAAATGTTAGAACTTGCAGTTTCTGTTTAATGTCCTATCAAAAGTTCTATGAATCATTTATGAAACAGACATGTCTTAGGACCCGTAAACAAAAATATACTGTATATATACAGTATATATTTTGAAAAATTTTAGGTCATCAAAACAACTGGATTCATCACCTGTTGTAAAAGAATAAAATAACACAGTAAATCATTATATCTATGTAAAGCAAACAGGCTGACTCTTTGTTTCTTCATTGTGACGTCAATATTTCTGATTGAAGATTAATCTTCTTATTAGTGAGTTCTTTATGCAGACTCCAATGCACCCAGGAATAGTTTAAAAACGTCTTTTATTGCACCATATAAGACGATGTTTTGAGACAGCACAGTATCCCTTTTTGCAAGTCACATTATTAGTGAGTTTGTAAATTGACATTATGGGGGGTAATTACTAAGACTCTAATTTTACCTAATTTTTATTAAAAAAAAAAAGTCGATCCACAAATTTACTTAATTTATCAATAAATCAGATCGAAAATGTAAGTGCAGGAAAGGGTCTCGAAAAAAAGTGCGTCAAATTGAATCGTACGACTTTGTTCGATTTGGCACCAGAAAAATTCAACTTTTTCAGATTATCGAACAAAAACCAGCCTGAAACCCTCGAAAATCATGAAGGCAAGAAACATCTTCAAATGGTAAAAGGGACATCTGCCATTGACTTTTACATGACTTTGACAGGTTTTAGCTAGAGTATTTTCAGATTTGGATTCTTAGAAGTTTTGGAGCATAATCAAATTGTGAGTTTTTTTCCCTCTAAAAATTCAAACTTTCCCCAAAAAACTCAACCAGAAAAAATGGAGGCTTCATAAATAGACCTCCAAGTGGTTTCTTATTTTATTGTTTTTGAATTTTCAGTTGTACCAAATATATACATAGATGTATGTCTTGAAAAACATATTGTTGGGCACTGAAACATTGGCCTGTTCATGTTTTCAATAGAAACAACACAAGTTATTTTCTTTCATGTTTGTTAATTTTGTAAAAAATTGAGCCTCTAATAACAGTAAATGATTTCCGATATTCTTAAAATGTCTCCCTATGGGTTATTTACTCCGGTTGGAGTAAATTTTTCAAGATTTAAAGCTGATGCAGCAAGAATCCAAAAATCTGCCATCTCAGACCTGTCGAGGTTGTGTATAAGTCAATGGCAGAGGTCCCTATCTTATTTTGAAGTTTCTGTGGTCTGCGCTGGAATTAGCCCAATAATATGACCATTTTGGACTTTTCAGGCAAAAATTCGAAAAATTCAGGCTTTTCAGGAAAAAAATCCCAGAAAAAAACGTAGAACTCTGATTTTCATCCCATTTTATCAAGTTTTTAACCAAACTGAATAATTCAAACGTTTTAATAACAAATATGGTAAAAATCGGGTATGGGAGTTGGGAGGATTTTAGTAAATAACCCTCTAAAAGTGAAATAAAAATGTATATCATTTTTAATATAGTTTGCTGTTTGCCAATCTTAATCTATGGGGCATATTTATTGAATTTCAAAGTAATTTTTGGGTACTTCGACCACCGAATAGTCCAACTTCGATTCAAAGAAAAAAAAAAATGTTGAAATTCGAATATCTAAATTTATCATGTACTGTCTCTTTAAAACTTCAACTTTGACCATTCGCCACCTAAAAGCTGCCAAAGTGCTGTTTTAGCCTATGGGGGACCTCCTAGAACCCGTATGGAGGCAATTGGGGGAGTTTGGGAGATCGAAGGTTGAAGTTAAAAAAACTTAGAATCGATGTATTGCTACTTCGAATTGTACGATTAGAAGTTGGCCCACTTCGACCCCAAAAAACTTCGACCACCATTCGGTTGGTCTTTTTGAATTTTAGGTTCGACGTTTTTTTAAATTCGAACTTCGACCTTTGATAAATCTGCCCCTAAATGTGCACTTATTAAATAAATTTGAATCTCAAAAACTCCATGGTTTAAGCAACTGAAATACAAATCCAACCCAGTGAAACACACATTTTACCCATCATTTTCAAGGAGTTTGCCGAATTTCAAATTACTCTTAAAAACTCAAATTGAAATATAGAAATAGCTTAAATTTGGTAAGACAAATCCCAGTTACTTCTACATGAACTTAACAGCTTTTAGATGGCAAATATTACATTTTTTTGTGCTTAACCTTAAACCTTAAAAATGTGAGTTCTGGAAAGCTGAATTTGCTTTTTTTCTAAAAAAAAACCCCTAAAATTGTGCTAAAAATAGAATTCAAGGGGGTTATTTATCAAAGGTTGTTTATTTAAGAAAAAACTTGAATGAAAAAAACTAGATTCTGCGGGTTCCCGTTGCAAAACCCCAAAACTCTAATTAATCAAGTTTTCTGCAAAAAAAAAAAAACTTGAATCGCTCAAATTGATTACGTTTTTCAGGCAAAACCCTCCAGAAAAAAAACTCAACATCATGCAGGCTAGTAACATCTTCAAATGGTTAAAGTGACCTCTGCCATTAACTCTAAAACCTCAACAGGTTTTAGATGGTGTATTTTTGTACTTGAGCTATTGTCGGGTATAATAAATCTTGAAAGATTCGGTTAAAAGGTTTTTTTAACACGAAAATGTGAGTTTTGACAAAAAACAAATCACCTCAAAAACACAACTCAAATCTTTATAAATAACCCCCTCAAATGGTGATAAATCAGCATTTGTTACAATACAACTTGCTAACATCGTTCCCTCTTCATCAACTCTATTTCATTTTTGAAATTATTATTATTCTTATCATTAACATGTATTTAATGTATAAAGCACCAACATATGCTGCCGTGCTTTGAGTATTCTGTCTGTGCTAAACAGATCAAAGCAAATTACTGATGAGTTGCTATTGGGCACTGCCCATGTTGGTAAACAAGCCCCAGTTTATATTATTCCAGCCCAGCATAAAGCGTTCATTGCTAATGACAGAATATCACTAAGGGGTTAGTTAGAAGAGAAACTGTTATGATGGAGGTATATTTCGATTCAGCTCATGAGTATGCCTGGCAAGTGGTTGACAGCAGGAGACCTCTCAAGAAACAACTGGGCAGCCAGTAGTTCTCTGGCAAGATGTTCCCAATCCAGCAACAACCTCCATGAGCTGTTAGAGAGGAAAAGAGAACAAGTCCCAGGAGACATTTAGATCAATCAATTACAGCACACTTGGACTGAAAGGGTTTGGCAAACTTGTAATCCAGCTCTGCTAAGATGAAAATGAGTGATTGACCTTTCCATTTAAATATCGGTGTGCATCCCTCAGTGTGCACCAGCCAGGGCACCTTTCATTGAAAAATATTTTGGGCAGTAACAGATGGAGATGGGTATTAGACAGCTGCTGTTTTCTACCAGACAACATCTTCTACAAGTAGGGATTATCCTATTAGATATGGTAAGTCAACAGGGAGGTAAATATTCCAGTATATACAAGTGGTTAAAGCAGCCATGGGGGGGGGGGTGCTGCAAGAGCTGCAAAGGTGTGAGTCTAAGGGGTTTGAGAAGATCATGGGTGGGGTTTTGGTACAAAGAGAGTTGAAGGTGCGGTTCAGGAACATTCCAATTGTTGGCAAGGCTTAGTTCACCAGTGGCCTAATAAATGGGGGCCGCTGGGGGGAGGGCCTGCTAACCTAGTAGTGTGGAGTCATAGTTACATAGTTAAGTTGGGTTGAAAAAAGACCAAAGTCCATCAAGTTCAACGCCTCCAAATGATCCCCAGTGCACATATAAACATACATATATACAACCATATTGTACTATGTATACACCTCACATAATATAAATATATATACCAACATCTTTACTAATTTTATATTACCATAGCCCCTAACATTATGCTTCTTCCAAGAAATCATTCAGGCCACTCTTAAAGGCATTAACAGAATCAGCCATCACAACATCACCCGGCAGTGCATTCCACAAAATCACTGTCCTGACTGTGAAGAACCCCCTACGTTGCTTCAAATGAAAGTTCTTTTCTTCTATTCTAAAGGGGTGGCCTCTGGTACAGTGATCCTCTTCATGGGAAAAAATATCCCACACTATTTTTCCATAATGCCCTCTAATGTATTTGTAAAGCGTAATCATGACCCCTCCCCAGCAGCTCGCAACCCCATACGTGACAGTCTACCTTCATAAATTAAATTCTCCACTCCTCTAACCAATTTAGTTGCACTTAGTATCTGCACTCTCTGCAGCTCATTTATATCCCTCTTAAGTACTGGAGTCCAAAACTGCACTGCATACTCCAGATGAGGCCTTACCAGGGACCTATAAAGAGGCATAATTATGTTTTCATCCTTTGAATCAGTTTAGTAGCCACAGAATGACACTGCTTGGAATTAGACAACATCAATTAAGGAAATTCCCAACAAACTGCCATTTAGTGTATAACTTGCATTTATATAATTTCTACCAAAGTGCATAACCTTGCACTAATCAACCTGGAACCTCATTTACCAGTTTGCTGGAAATAACTGGAACTATGAAAACAGTAGTAACTGTGATAAGAGTGGTAATTATGGAAACAATAGTGACTATGGGAACAATAGTGACTATGGTGGAAATTGTAATTATGGAAACAATAGTAACTATGGAAACAATAGTAAATATGGTAGCAATAGTAACTATGGAAACAATAGTAAATATGGTAGCACTGGTGACTATGAACAATAGAGGAATACCTATGCCTATGTCTGAATTATAAAAAAATTAAGATTAACCCACTATAAAAGTTTTGCTTTTATTAAAAGCTGTGGCGTTCTTCAGTTTTAATGGAACTTGAGGAATGGGATATTATTTATATTTATGTTAACGACCCTAATGAGCCAACTGCATGCTGGGATCGGAACGAAAGTACATTTATTCAGCTGTCACATATTAACAGGGAGCTGTTTATCTGCCATTTACTTTGTCACATGGTGGGAAAGGATGAGTTGTGTCTCTGGGATCCCCTTCCATGACTCCTGCTGTCACCAGCCATATGACTAATCTGACAGGTCGGAGCAGACACATCCAGAGACAATGTTATTAATAGATCCCAGACTGGCACGCATTGCCTTTCCTCTCTACAACTGCAGGCTGCACTGCAATATATACTGTCTGTCTGTGCTGCATCCTACACATGCAACTTGGTAAATACTTGAAAAAACAAAACCTTTAAAAACCTCAAAAATTGGAAGGAAAAGGAACTGCAGCAGATTAACTGTAAAACCTTTATTCCAGGGTAGTGGCAACACTGAGCTGCTGCACAAAGCAACTAGAAGGAATTGGACATTGCTTTGTACAGATTACCAACCCCATGTTTGCTGTGGTAAATACTTGCACTGTTTTATGATACATGTATGCAGGTTATAATGTTCACATATCAACACCGTGCAGTCTGTTACATAATCAGCCCTTGGGATTGTCCTGGTGAATACTGTAGGTCGGTTATACCATTGCCCGTATGCTACAACCCTATGAACTAATATTATAGCAGCAAAAAGTGGTGCAAATAAGAATGAAACAAAACTCTCCCAAGCTATTATGTACCTGGATGAATTTCCATTACACGCAGTCTGTTATAAAAACATAAATGCACTTAAATCTGTTTCTAAATTTCAGTTGTTTGTTTGGTTTAGTGTGCACCCTGTAATATGCTGTTTACAAAGGAGAAGCCAGAGTATGCCTTTAAGAGTAAAAACCCCAGGGTCAGACTGGGCCGGTGGGACACCGGGAAAAAACCCGGTAGGCCCCGCCAGCCCAGATCTGCTACCCGTCTGCCTGAAACTACCTGTGCTCATTGAAGGATTTGAGAAATGCGGGTATGCAGGAAGGTGTGTGTGGGCTCTGGTTGCGGCAGCTCCGGAGGGCCCAGACCCAGTCCGACACTGAAAAACCTTGTTGCGGTCGCACAAATTTGCCTGCAAAAAAATCACATTCATTAAAAGGTACTTGAGCATCCAAAGCCTCTCCTTGTGCTTTCGCATCAAGTGCCCCTTGATTCGCAACTAAGCCAAGCATTGTGATAATTTAAAAGCATTGGCAGCAGTTGCGGCAGGTGCATCACCCAGTTAGGACCTGTTATCCAGAATGCTCAGGGCCTGGAGTTTTTCAGTAAAGGGATCTTTCCATAATTTGGATATTCATACCTTTACCTATACCCTGTTATAAAAATGTAAACATTAAATAAACCCAATAGAACTGTTTTACCTCCAATAAGGATTAATTATATCTTAGTTTGGATCAAGGGCAAGGTACTGTTTTGTTCTTACAGAGAAAAAGGAAATCATTTTCAAAAAATGTGAATTATTTAATTAAAATGGAGTCTATGGGAGATGGCCTTGCTGCATCACGGGGATTTCTGGATAATGGGTCCCATGCCTCTGCTTTCAAGAGTTTACAATCTAAAGAACTCTTAGGGGCCGATTCACGAAGGGTCGAATATCGAGGGTTAATTAACCCTCGATATTCGACTGGGAATTTAAATCCTTCGAATTCGAATATCGAATTCGAAGGATTTAGCGCTAAAAATTCGATCGATCGATCGAAGGATTATTCCTTCGATCGAACGATTAAATCCTTCGAATCGAACGATTCGAAGGATTTTAATTCAACGATCGAAGGAAAATCCTTCGATCAAAAAATCACAGGCAAGCCTATGGGGACCTTCCCCATAGGCTAACATTGACTTCGGTAGCTTTTAGCTGCCGAAGTAGGGGGTCGAAGTTTTTCGAATTCGATCGAATTTAACCAATTCGATGGTCGAAGTACCCAAAAAATACTTCGAAATTCGAATTTTTTTTATTCGAACCCTTCACCGAATTTCGTGAATCGGCCCCTTAATCTGCAGTAGTGAGTCTGACATTCCCTTACAGTGTGGCCCAACACTACAATAAATTCACTTGTGCCTTAATTCCCCCCAGGCTCCGATATCATATCTTGTCTGTTTCTATTGGTTGAACTGTGGGTATCTACTACTAATGAATAGTATAATGGTAGGGGATACACGCACATGGAGAAGATAATCAGTTTCACCATCTGAGTATCATGGATACAAACACACAAGGACACATTTGCATTAACTGTGCAGTTACGGGACCTGTTATGCAGGTTTTCCGAATAAGGAAATTGTAGTTTGTATCTCCATACCATAATACCACTAAAAAGTAATTTACACAATACTAATAAAACCTAATATAATTGTTTTACTTCCAATAGGGATTAATTATGTCTTAGTTGGGATCAAGTACAACTGTTTTATTATTACAGAGAAAAATTTTAATTATATTTAAAAATGTGAATTATTTGATTAAAATGGTGTCGGTTGGAAATGGGCTTCCAATAATTTGGAGCTTTCTGGAAAATATTATATTATCCAATCAACCACATTTTTAAATCTGATTTCCTTTTTCTCTGTAATAATAAAACAGTACCTTGTACATGATCCAAACTATTTTATGTTTAAATGATTTTCTAGTAGACTAAAGATCCAAATTACAGAAAAATCCATTATCCGGAAAACCCCAGGTCCTGAGCTTTCTGGATAACAGAACCTATACCTGTACAGCTATTTATATCACTATTGCCAATTTGACATAGGATACCTTAAATAGAGACTACAAAAATAGAGTGCTCTCTGTCCTGCACAGCAAAGGTGAAGTGCTGCTCTCACTGAATAGCAATGTAATAAACTAAATCTGCAGTGAAATTGAATTTATTCTCCCCCTACCGAGGCAGTGTATAAAGTGGGTGCTGGGAGTTGTAGTCCGCGCTAGCTGGGAGATGAGGGGAAGAGGGGGAGGGGGAACAGCTGCACCGAGAATGTGGGCCCACTTGCCCACTTGTGGATAAATGTGAATAAAGATTTAGTGCGCTGTATTCTCGAATGGCAATAACCTAGAAAGGAAGAAAAGGCCTAGATGGTGTATTAACCTTTGTATATATGGGTATTTATGCGCTCGGATTTACTCACATGGAGATGGCGATAATCAGACAGTTCAAATACGTGGTCGCTCCTTAATCCAGGTGTATACGGCCCTCTCTGCTGCGTGCCTGGCGGGGGGGAAGCTCACAATAGTGCAGAGCGGCTGATGTTAAATGCAAAAACTAAAAATTTCTGCGCTTACCGGAAGGTGGATAATCACAGTGCATTCAGTCCTCTGGAGGTAGCGGTATGCTGCAGCAGTCCTCGCGGGTGTATTCGCCGCCCCGGTTCGCCGATCTTGTTAGATAGAGCTGGGAGATGGAGTTGAGCAATAGGCGGTGGATCGACCTCTTTCCGCTTCCAAAGGATAGCGCTCAGCTTGTTCTCCACGCTTCCAGGTGAAGGGACAGTTAAATAAGTTACTTGAGGAAGCTCGCAAATTAGGGATTCCAAGCAAAAAAGAATTTGAATATATTAAGATCGACCACCCAAGAATTCCAGTCATATATACACTACCGAAAATACACGAGGATGTAGAAAAACCACCAGGGAGACCAATCATTTCAGGCTACGGTTCCCTGACCTCAAACCTTTCGGAGTATATTGATCTATTCTTACAAAAATACGTAATTACCCTCCCTTCATATTTCAAGGACACTATCGAAACTATTAATTTTACTGATACCATCATCTGGCAAGATGACTACAGGACTATAGGAACATGTGACGTTACCTCCCTCTACACCGTCATCGAACATCAGCTAGGGATAATGGCAGTGCATCAGTATCTGAAGGACGACACCTCTATGACAATATCACAACGGGAATTCATAATCAAAGGAATTGAATTCATTTTGAACAAAAATTATTTTTGGTTTGAGGGTGATCATTATTTACAAATTAAGGGGACCGCGATGGGAACGAGGTTCGCTCCGAGTTATGCTAATCTGTTCATGGGACACTGGGAAAAACAATTTATCACACCATTGTTAAACCAAAAATATGGACTGTTACACTGGAAACACTACATTGACGATTGCATGTTCATTTGGCAGGGCTCGGAAGGAGACTTGGAGACCCAATTCCTTGACTCACTCAATAACAATGCTTATAATATTAAATTCACCACTACTTATTCCAAAAGAAGTGTAAATTTCCTCGATTTAGTGATCACAGCTGAAAGCAACAAATTATACACTAGCTTATATCGTAAACCTACAGATAGTAACGGATTCATTCTGAACAGCAGCTGCCATCACAAGAAATGGCTAAATAATATCCCATTGAGCCAATTCAATAGGGTAAAAAGGAATTGTAGCAAGCAGATAGACTACGAGAATGAATGCAAATTTTTGCAAAAACAATTTAAGGACAAGGGATACAAAGATCAAGTCGTTATTAAAGCAAAAAAAGAATGTGACCAAAAAGATCGTAAGGAAATGCTAATGAACAAAAAGAAAAACCAAGAAAATGCATCTAATAAATTTATTCCATTTATCACCACTGTCCAACAAACAGTTTCAACAAATTCTGAAAAAACATTGGCATATCCTGAGAAAAGATAAAGATCTATCGAAGGACCTATCTGACATACCAAGAATAATATATAAGAAAGCTCAAACTTTGAAACAGATTTTAGCTCCAAGTTGCATACCAGTAAAACAACACAAAAATATAAAAACATTTTTTTCTCAGGATAACAACGGATTCTTTAGTTGCAAGAACTGTAAGGCTTGCAGAACCTGCAAACCAAAAGATAAGAAAATTTCCTCGTTTAAATCCAATGTAACAAACGAAAAATTTGATATTAAATGTTTTATTAATTGCAACAGTAGCAATGTCATTTATCTCCTAGAATGTCCCTGCAAACTGCAATACATAGGAAGAACAGGCAGAAATCTTAAAACACGAATACATGAACATATTAATAACATTAGAAAAGGGGTCTCAACACACAGTGTATCAGCACATTTTAAATCCCACCACAATTCCAATCCTTCATTACTAACCTTCACAGGAATCACCAAAAAAATGACACACTGGAGAGGCAGCAACATAATTAATCAGATATCCAAAGAAGAAACCTTTTGGATTCACAAGTTAAAAACTGACACCAAAAGGGTTAAATATAGAAATAGATCTTAAATGTTTTCTAACCGATTAATTCAAGATCGTATAGAATTTTTATTTTAACTGAAAATGGTTTTAATTGTTTTTAATTGTACTAATTATGCAAATTTGTAAACCCACCCACCAACCTGTTAAATTGTGGCCAATGGTGGGATGCAGGTAATTTGCCCCTGAAGAAGTATTCAAAGATACGAAACGCGTTGGGCCATGAGCAACACAATAGCTCTGTAAAGTCTTTTATATATTTAATTATTTATTCCAATAAAAGTATTTATTCATTTCCCTGAAATGAGCTTGAATGTGTTAATGCCAAAAAAGGATTAGCGGAGACTAACCCTTCACCTGGAAGCGTGGAGAACAAGCTGAGCGCTATCCTTTGGAAGCGGAAAGAGGTTGATCCACCGCCTATTGCTCAACTCCATCTCCCAGCTCTACCTAACAAGATCGGTGAACCGGGGCGGCGAATACACCCGCGAGGACTGCTGCAGCATACCGCTACCTCCAGAGGACTGAATGCACTGTGATTATCCACCTTCCGGTAAGCGCAGAAATTTTTAGTTTTTGCATTTAACATCAGCCGCTCTGCACTATTGTGAGCTTCCCCCCCGCCAGGCACGCAGCAGAGAGGGCCGTATACACCTGGATTAAGGAGCGATCACATATTTGAACTGAATGTCTGATTATCGCCATCTCCATGTGAGTAAATCCGAGCGCATAAATACCCATATATACAAAGGTTAATACACCATCTAGGCCTCTTCTTCCTTTCTAGGTTATTGCCATTCGAGAATACAGCGCACTAAATCTTTATTCACAGTGTATAAAGTGGGCCTCGCACTGCTAGTCATTACTGCATTCTGCTAAAGTAATTTATGCCCAGTGCAAGTTGTCCATAACAGCATTATCAGGGCCCTGATAGACTCCATTGATCAGACCACCCACCAGCCAGTCAGCAGAGACACAGGCAGAGAGACTGTTAGCGTAAGGAGGACAAAGGCTTTCAATCATCAGGGGGGAGACAGCAAAGATAATGAAGCCGCTCGCAATATTTCATCTGAAAGGGTATCGCCTATTGAAAAGCGGATCTCTACTAGGAAATGCTCATCAGTCAAGTCGATGTGAATGAGGGAAAGGCATAAAGCATATTTATTCTTTTATTAAAGAGGGGAAAATAACTGGAATATGCCTTCTGCATCGGGTGCGTAGAGTCTGCCTCCCGACATAAGGCTATACAGGTATAGGATCTGTCACCCAGAAACCCATTATCCAGAAAGAACTGAATTACAGGAGGGCTGTCTCTCATAGATTCAATTTTATTGAAATGATTTAAAGTACAGGTATGGAATCTGTTATCTGGAAACTTGCTATCTAGAAAGCTCTGAATTACGGAAAGGCTGTCTCCCATAGACTCCATTTTATCCAAATAATCCAGATTTTTAAAAATAATTTCCTTTTTCTCTGTAATAGATATATATATATATAGATATAATTAATCCTTATTGGTAGAAAAAAACAGCCTATTGGGTTTATTTGATGTTTACATGCTTTTCTAGTAGACAAAGTATGAAGATCCAAATTACAGCAGGATCCGATATCTGGAAAACCCGAGGTCCCGAGCATTCTGGAAAACAGGTCACATACCTGTACCTTGTACTTTATCCCAACTAAGATATATTCAGGGTCAGATTTATGTAAGCAGTTAAACTTATTGGGTTTATTTAACTTCTAAATTATTTTTTAGTAGCCTTAAGGTATGGAGATCCAAATTAAAAAAAAGATTCCTTACCTGGAAAACCCCAGGCCCAGAGTCCATACACCAGAACAGGATATATACAGTATATATATATTTGTTTGTCACCTTGTTACAGCTTTAGTAGTATACAGGATTCAGGGCAGATATCAATATTAGGGGTGGTTCCTAGATAATTATTATAGAATGGGTAATTCTTAGCAAATTTTCAACTGGCCTTAATGTTTTCTTCATTTGGCCTTCATTTTATTCTTTTTTATAGTTTTTTAATTATTTGCCTTTTCTTTGGACTCTTTATACCTTTCCAATGGGGGTCACTAACCCCATCTAAAAACACAAAAAAAACAAAAGCTCTGTAAGGCTACACATATATTATTATCGCTACTTTTTATTATTCATCATCTTTCGATTCAGGCCGTCTCCTGCCTCATATTCCAGTCTCTTATTCAAATCAGTACATGGTAACTTGGACCCTACAAACCAGAATGCTGAAACTGCAATCTAAAGAGCTGCTGAATAAAAAGTTAAATAACTCAAAGACCACAAATAATAAAACATGTAAACCAATTGTTAATTGTCTCTGAATATCACTCTCTACATCAGGGGTCCCAGTATGTCGATCGCAGTCTACCAGTAGATTGCGTTAATGTTCCTGGTAGACCGCGATCTGAGGCCCGGCGTCTCTGACTTGAAGGAGATGAGCAGCACAGCACGGAGAGGGGCACGAGCGGCAAGAAGGGAAGAGAGGGGAGATGAGCGGCACAAAGGGAAGGGAAGGGAGAAAAGCGGCACAAAGAGAAGGGATGGGAGTAGACTGGCACAAGGGGAAGAGAGGGGAGATAAGTGGCACAAAGGGAAGGGAGAAGAGCGGCACAAAGAGAAGAGAGGGTAGACGAGCGGCACAAAGGGAAAGGGGAAGAGCAGCACAAAAGGGAGACGAGGAGCACAAAGGGAAGGGAGAAGAGCACATAAAGGGATGAGAGGGGAGACAAGCGGCACAAAGGGAAAGGAAGGGAGAAGAGCGGCACAAAGAGAAGGGAAGGTAAAGAGAGGCACAAAGGGGAGACGAGCGGCACAAAGAGAAGGGAGAAGAGTGGCACAAAGAGAAGGGAAGGGTGAAGAGTGGCACAAAGGGAAGAGAGGGGAGATGAGCTGCACATAGAGAAGGGAAGGGAGAAGATCGGCACTAAGGGAAGAGAGGGGAGACGAGCGGCACAAACAGAAGGGAAGGGAGAAAATAGGCACAAACGGAAGGGAAGGGAGAAGATCGTCACAAAGGGAAGGCAGGGAGAAGAGCAGAACAGCAGGGCGGGTAGACAAAAACAGCATGAAGGGAGGGCTGCAGGCACAGAGGGAAAAGACAGAGGAGTGAGAACTGCAGGCATGGAGGGAAAGGACAGAGGATGGAGTGCTGCAGGCACAGAGGGGAAGGACTTGGTAGGGAGGGGAAGGGAGGGTTGACAGCAGGGAGAGCTGAGAGCAGCAAGCATGGGGAAGGGAGTGAGTTCAAACTTTCATAACCTGCCAAATTTTGTAAAATAAACATGGTAATTAGGGGTTGTGGTCAAAAAATGGGTGTGGTCAAAAAAATTCTGCGCGTAAATTCTGTGCGTTATCAAGGTAGATCTCCTGATGGGTGCCAGGTGTCGAGAGTAGATCTCAGCATAACAAAATCTGGGCACCCCTGCTCTACATCATACTAAACGTTCATTTAAAGGTGAACAAATCCTTTAACTCATAAAAGAGCAACAGCTACAGTATTAAAATTAACACATACATTTTTATAATTAATACCCTGCTATAGTTCCAGGGGTATCCAGGGAAGCAAACAAGAACTTATTGCAATTTTCATCCAAACTGGCCAGTTGACCTACTGTCAAAGTTTGGTTAGTGGTCGTCATATCTGTCTGTTTGGCTTTTTTTTGATCCTGGATCTGGAGCATGTGCATTTGATTCTTATCTGGTCTTTGCGTATACTCCTGGTCACCAGAGAGCCAAAGTAAAGCAGTCAAAGATGGGGACCCCCAACTCTGCTGCACTATTCTGTCTTTTATCATGATGTAAGGGGAGCCAATAAGGATAAAGATTAATTATGTTGATCAAGTAAAAGGTACTGTTTTATTATAACAGAGAAAAAATAAATGATTTTTTTAGAAAATTTTGATTATTTGGATAAAATGGAGTCTATGGGAGACGGTCTTCTTGTATTTCGGAGCTTTCTGGATAACGGGTTTCCCGATAATGCATCCCATACCTGTATTCTCTTTTTACCACTTCCCTCATAATATTGAATGATTAACACTTCTAATTGATTTTGCATGCTAACACACAAAGCCATCTGCTTCTATTCTACTTGAGCTGTAATCAGTCAGCTAGAAGAGCAATAAATCTTATAGGCAAGAGATAGATATTTCCTGGCTTACGTCCACACATCCTAGGCAATATGTTTATTTCACAGGACATGTATAGCTTGCAAAATTGTGACTGCAGTTGCAGTCGGTCTGGGAGCTAATATTGTCTGTATTTAATCAGCCCTTGTTAGTCCAAGGAATAATGATGCCTGTAGTTCAGCAGCTGTGCTCAGGAAGATGAAATGTCTGTGATAAAAACTCTAAACTGTAATGCTTTACTATGGCAGGGAGAAAAAAACAAGCATTTTTTCAGTGACACTGATGGCTTCCATAGCAAAGTGTTTTGTGTCAGAAATCTATAGGAAACCACCTTCCAATCAAACACCCTTCCTGGTTGACGACTCTCTAATAGGGATGTAGCGAACCGCCGACAATGTGTTCGCGAACGCAGTTCGCGAACACCGGCAAAAAATGCGAACAGTTCGCGAACAGTTCGCGAACTTCGAACATCCGAAAATCGTTCGATTCGAACGATCGAAGGATTTTAATCGTTCGATTGAACGATTTCCGTTCGAATCGAACGATCGAAGCCATTGGATCGAATGATTTCATTCAATCCAATGGCTTCGATCGTTCGATTCGAACGAAAATCGTTCAATTTTAGCGATCGAATGGTCGAATGGTCGAACGATTTTGACGCGAACGCCTATTGGCGAACGTTGCGCGAACTTGCGGCGGACGCGAACAGTCGAAGTTCGCGCGAACTAGTCGCCGGCGAACAGTTCGCTACATCCCTACTCTCTAAACCCCTTTCCTCGACCATAGTCACAGACCATAGTCCAATGCATTTTTTATACAGGTATAGGAGCCGATATTTGTAAACCAAATCCAAAAATCCTGATGGCTCAGCATTACGGGAAGGCCATCTGCCATAGACTCCATTATAATAAAAATAATGCAACATTTTTTAAAATGCTTTTCCTTCTCTGTAATAATAAAACAGTATCTTGTACTTGATCCAAACTATATATATATATATATATATATATATATATATATATATATATATATATATATATATATATATATATATATATATATATATATTACTTACTAGAGGAAAAATCCTATTGGCTTCAATGTATATTTAAATGCTTTTTTAGTAGACTTAAGGTATGGAGATCTAAATTATGGAAAGTTCCCTTATCTGGAAAACCCCAAGTCCCACTCAATCTGTATAACAGGTCCTATGCCTGTATAGCACAGGGGTAAGTTATTTAGCTGAACATGCAAAATATCTAATAAAACAATGCATAGGTAGCTTTCAAAGTTCTCTCTGATAATGTTGTCCCTCTCTACTGTGTTTTTTTTGCCCTTTAATATTATGGTGTTATTTTTTTAATAGGTCGGCTGGTACAACACTTGCCAGGTGGAAGCCCTAATAATAGAATATATATCCAGCCTGTTAATTTAGTGTGACAACATGTGAAGCAAAAGCATGCACATAACAGATTTTTCTGGTAAGAATAAGAGAGCTTCTTGTTTTAGCCATGGAAGAAGAACATTGGCCAACAGTCCCAAATTTAGACCCCCATGACCCAAATCACAATATTATGAAATATTCAGGTGGACACTTAGGGGGTTATTTATCAAAGTCCGAATTTATCTCAATATTTTCTGTAAAAAACTCAGACTAAATCCGCATTGGGTTTTTTCGGCTTATTTATTAATAAACTTTCCCGAAAATTTTGTTTGCGAAAAAAAATCCTATAAAATCGTGAAAATATGAATTTTATGTTTTTTCCCCGCATTTTTCCCAGAAAACTCTTATTTTTGCTCCAAAAAAACGGATTATTGCATGAAACCCAGCACAGATCAAAAAATCTTTGGGACTTCTCCCATTGACTTATATGCAACATCAGTTGGTCTGAGATGCCGGATTTTCGGATTCTAACTTTTTCCATCCTCGGGGGATAATGAAAAATGTGCTTTTTTTCACAAAAAATTCGGATTTCATGGAAAAAAAATACAAAAAAATACAATTTTTTCGGGTTTTTGGCATTCAGAGATTTATTAAATAAGGGTGACAGGTATTAAGTACAGGTATGGCATCCATTATCTGGAAAGTTCCAAATTAAGGAAAAGCCGTCTCCCATAGACTCCATTTTATCCAAATAATCCAGATTTTAAAAAATGCTTTAATAATAAAACAGTACCTTGATGCAAACTAAGATATAATGGATCCTTATTGGAGGAAAAATCTATAAGGTTTATTTAATGTTTACATAATTTTCTAGTAGACTTAAGGTATAAAGATCCAAAATATGGAAAGATCCATTATCTGGAAAACCCCAGGTCCCGAGGCTTCTGGAAAACAGGTCCCATGCCTGTCAGGGCTACCATACTGTGCATTGTGCCGAATATGCTCCAGTACCAGACACAAGTAGAAACAATATTATGCCCATTATGGGCCCTAATATCTACCTAACAACTTTTTACCCAAAATGTAAATGTTTATATGGCTGCAGCAAATCTCCAAGGCTTAATCAGGTACTTTATTCTCTTTTTTTTCAGCTTTCCCATACAATATACTGTATTTCCCCATATGTTAACAATGATGGGCTTGTGTAATAAAAGGTACAAAGGTTACTATAGATCTAACCACCTATAGCCATAAATCAGGAGATACATTTTACCGGTGTAAAGCTGTGTTGAAAGCAAACATTATATTGGTTGCTACTGGTTACTGCACCTGGGCAAATGTTGTGCCTTTTATTACATAGAAAGCTAAGAAAGAATAATACAGTCTTATTTGTACTGACTAATTTACATGCCAAATATATACAACTATTTACTATACTGTATTTATTTACATAGTACCACAAATGTACAGAGTGCTTTACAAGGAACAAACACAAGCATGGGTTTAGTTATAAATTAGACAGTGAAAGTAAATACCCAGTTAGTATGAGGAACCTGTCCCAAAGAGCTTACAATCGATCAGGAACTATGGAATTTATTATATAGCATGCCAGGGGTCTGGAGTTTTCTGGATAAAGGATCTTTCTGTGGAACAGCACTTAAAGTTGTTTAAAACACTGAAAAATGAGTGAAACACAATAGAAATGTTTTGCTGTCACCATGGATTGCGGCATCCAGAATGCTTGGGAGATGGGGTTTTCAGGATAATGTATCTTTTAGGGATGCACCGAAACAACTCTTTTGGATTCGGCCAAATCCCCGAATCCATCTTGGAAGATTCGGCCAAATCCTAATTTGCACATGCAAATTAGGGGCAGGGAAGGAAAAAGTGGAAAAAATTGGGTTATTTCCTTGTTTTGTAACAAAAAGTCATGTGAAATCCTGCCCTCCCCACAATTTGCATATGCAAATTAGGATTCAGATTCGGTTTGCCAGGCACAAGGATTCGGCCGAATCCGAATCTGACTGAAAAAGGCCGAATCTTGGCAGAATCCCGAACCATATCCTGGATTCGGTGCATCCCTAGTATCTTTCAATAATTTGGATCTTCCTACATTTAGTCTTCTAGGAAATCATGTAAACGTCAGATAAACCCAATAGACTGGTTTTTCTTCCAATAAGGATTAATTATATCTTAGTTTGGATCAAGTACAAGCTACTGTTTTATTATCTCAGAGAAAAAGGAAATCATTTTTAAAAATGTTGATTATTTGGATACAATGGAGCCTATAAGTGATATCCTTTCTCAAAATTTATTGTTATAAATGTTCTCGCCTTGCACAAGGCTCTGTAAGGCGTCCTCGGCGCGTCCAAGATGGCGGCGCCCAGAAGAGGCCATGTGCGAACCGTGTTTGCCTATTGTACCGCGAACTGTGTTTGCCTATTTGCTTCCTCCTTGGTCCGCACTCCAAATTGTGCCTTCGGCCCCTGACAGGCTCTGATGGACTTCAATGGTAAACAAATGGAGAATTCCTGTAAGTGTAGTGCTAGACAAATTCCCATCCAAATGATAATGTGTCCATTGAATGCATTTAGATTTTTACTAAGAAGCAAGAAATATTTCCAAGGTATATAAGATGTCCTTACTAGAACTGCTGACAGTTCATCAGCAAGAATGTGTGATAACCAAGAAGATCCTTGTGCTAATGGAACTCACTCAGGGCCATTGGATTGTACAGTGTAAACATGTCCTTGTGCAGAACTGGGATGATTCCAAATAAAGCAATGCAACACTGCTGAACTCTGTGCTCTTGCACATTCTATGCACTCTTTGCCATTGTGTTTAGGTGTATGAACATCATTCCAGAGTTCGTAAAACTATGGGGCTGATCCCCATTATCCTTGGTAGCAAAACAAGAGACCTGTGGCACAGCTGATGCAATTGATTCTGTGATCAGTGTTTATTCAGATCCGCTGGGCCCTGAGCCCCGAAACGTTTCCGCTTTGTTTTGTGAGCTGAATAAACACTGATCACCGAATCAATTGCATCAGCTGTGCCACAGGTCTCTTGTTTTGCTATATACCGTATATACTCGAGTATAAGCCGTCCCGAGTATAAGCCGAGGTACCTAATTTTACCTCCAAAAACTGGGAAAGCTTATTGACTCGAGTATAAGCCGAGGGTGAGAAATGCAGCAGCTTCTGGTAAGTTTCAATCTCGTTTTTGGATGACTATTCTTAGGCGCCGGCTACTATTCTAAGGCGCCGGCTACTATTCTAAGGCGCCAGCGAATATTCTTAGGCGCCAGCGACCGTTTTTGCGCTTGACCCGAGTATAAGCCGAGGTAGAGTTTTTCAGCATATTTTGGGGGCTGAAAAACTCGGCTTATACTCGAGTATATACGGTACAATTTTTGGGCTTTGGGCAGCATTGGGCCCGATACCTGATGGCACCTGACACCAGTCCGGTGTTTCAGGCCTGGAGCAGCACTCCATTGTTGGGATTCACCTTATCCGTGGTAGGACTTGGTAATAAAACAGTACATTGTACTTGCTCTTAACTAAGATCTAATGTATCCTTAGTGGATGTAAAACAATCCTATTGGGTTTATTTAATGCTTAAATGATTTTAAGTTGACAAAGTATGAAGATCCAAATAATGGAAAGATCCCTTATCTGGAAAAACCCAGGTCCTGAGCATTGTTGATAAATGATCCCATACCTGAACAGCTGCAAGTTGTACGAACATGCCAGCGTGGAGTTTAGTTGGAAAGATCCCTGGACCAGGGCAGTTTTACTAAATAGGAGCATGTAATATGAAGAAAATAGTACTATTATTTGTGGTTTTTGAGTTATTTAGCTTTTTATTCAGCAGCTCTCCAGTTTGCAAAGTAGTAATCCAAATTACCCTAGAAAACATGCATTGATTTAAATAAGAGACTGGAATATGAATAGGAGAGGGTCTGAATAGAAAGAGGAGTAATAAAAAGTAGCAATAACAATACATTTGTGGCCTTACAAAGCATTTTTTAAGATGGGCAGGGCCGGATTTACATAGCGTGCGCCCCTAGGCCCAATGCCGTTCGTCACCCGTGCCCCCCCCTTTATTCATGCAAATTTTCATAATCGGGACCTAAGCAACGTGGATTGGGCATGGGAAATTTACAAAATTATTGTATCTTCTGCGCATCCCCAGTGTTTTTGAACCAATGTGGGTGTGGTTGGACAGCATGCCGCATCCCTAAAATCCTGCCACCCTAGGCCCGGGCCTAGGTGGCCTTTCCACAAATCCGGGCCTGAAGATGGGGTCAGTGACCCTCATTTGAAAACTGGAAAGAGTCAGAAGAAGGCATATAATTCAAAAACTAGGTCAGTTGAAAAGTTTCTTAGAATTAGCCATTTTATAACATACTAAGAGTTAACTTAAAGGTGAACAACCATTTAACCTTTCCTTGTCCTTTAATACTAAAAAGTATGTTGGTTCTTTAACAGTGGCGGAACTACCGGGGGTGCGAGCGGGCCAGGGACCACACCCCTCAGGGCCCCCCAGCAGCTCGCGCTCCACTGAAATGCTTATGGAGGGGGCGGGGGGCCCGGCTGCGCGTCCCGCACCAGGGCCGCCCCCCTCTAGTTACGTTACTGATTATAAAACAACCTAATACACCTCCATGTAGAAAAAAGATTAGCATTCGTCTTTTGCCTTATCAGTACTGAACTTCACTATCATTTCGCAGCCCATTGCTCCTGTTTAGCAACAGTATTTTTTGCTCCAGGGAAATATCCTGCTTAGGTCTCACTATCTTACATAGTCATGTGTTATTAGCAAGCACAGATACACTGCTTCGAGTTAATTAATAAACAATCTAGATGTGGCCCGAAGGCAAAGCTGTAAGATAATGAGCCCATTAGAAGAATAAGCCATTGGAGGGATACTGTCAAGCCTTGTATAAAAACAATTGAGCTTGGGGCCCATATATTTTTGCCTGCTGACCATTCTATTTTCTATTTCTTCTGGGTTTCCAAGTTCTAGTTGCTAAAGTGCCTGACCTTGATGCTCACAAGGTGAAAGCACTTACTTTATATAATACAATAGAATGATTGTACACGTATGGCTTCTATTATCCGGAAAACCCATTATCCACAAAGCTCCAAATTATGAGAAGGCATTCTCCCACAGACTTCATTATGATTAAATAACTCAAGATTTCCTTTTTCTCTGTAATTATAAAAACTGCAGCTTATACTTGATCCCAACTACAATCAAATGAATCGATATTGGAGGCAAAACAGTCTTATTAGGTTTATGTAATATTTACATTTTCTGTAGACTTAAGGTATGGAGATCCAAATTACAGAAAGATACCTTATCTGGAAACCCCCAGGTCCTGAGCATTCTGGATAACAGATCCCATTTCACGATGGCATCGCCATAAGATGCCACCTTTCCAACTAGTCTGTTTATAAAATTCTGAGCCACCCCAGTCATCTGTAAGTAATGTGATTGTGAAAAGGCATTATATTAAAATGTTGTATTTATTCTCATTTGTTGGTTCATTAATAGAGAACAGACATGACGAGTATTTGTGGTTCATTAAATTTGCCCTAAGTGTCTAAACACCAACATAGACAAGCGTGGCAATTAGAAAGATTTTTCATCATTTAGGCACAATTTTTATTGTTTTTCACTAAATAGTGGCTAAGCTCTAACCCCCAGTTCCCTCCCTGGTTCTGGCCTAGATTCACAGATGAGAACAGGATAAAGTTTATTGATGAAAAATGCAATTAGCATGAGCAGGCGCGCTGCATTCCTTAGTAACAATGTTTTGATGTTTATGCCAGGAATAACAGAAAAGAAGAGGTTGTTTTGGAGGCACCCAGCAGATTCAGGGACAAGACCGGTGGGGAGGGGGGTTGTTTATCCATTTTAACTATCCACTTACTGACACATTTTTAAACTGGAAACCTAAACCTCTGAAATGTTGACCTCTGCATTCAATAAGGCAGACTCCATATTCAGCTCTAGGACCCTACATGAGATAAGGTGTGAACACAACCCTACAGTGCCCCAATATCCAACCAACCAGACCAACGCTTTGGACAGTCCAGGAACTGGGAAGGGAGGTGAACTTACTATGAATAAAGAAGATAGTGGTATCTTTCAGTAGTAAATGCTGCACTCGTTGTTTCAGGCAGAATAAAATAATATTCCTGCCATGGGAACACATGTAAAATCTTCTGTGGGCAGCTGCCACCCCTGCAGGAGGCCCTGTGCTCATTTCGGAAATACCATAGGGGGGGGGAACCAGTCTTACAAAATGTGTTTTTAGTTCTAAGGATCCTTTATCAATTATACTGACAATGCCGAGGTCAAGCATATGGAAACCCCACCCTGAGCATTCATACAGATACAGTAACAAGAACAATTACTTCATTGAATACGCTTGTTTGCGCTTATTTATTATTACATTTTCCCCCACGAAACCCAGTGCACATAAAAAAATCATTGGGACTTCTCCCATTGGGGCAAATTCACTAACCTCCGAAAATTCACCAGCGACGGCTTCACTCACAGAGCAACATTTCGCCAGCCGTAGATTCGCCAGGACAACACTAATTCACTAAAATCTTTTTCAGTCTATCACCCTGAAAAAGGCAAAGACGCTAGCGTTTTTTGGAACTTAGAAAAATTTTCAACTATTGCACTAATCTATTGCACTTCGCCTGGTCTGAGGTTCAGTAAAATCCGCATTGTCTGAGGTTCAGTAAAATCCGCATCTTTTGAATTTGCGTAGTTACGTCCATTCGCCAGAGGGAAAATTCACCAGGCGTTAGGGAGCAAAGTACCGCTAGAGTCTATCTCCTTCACTAGCGAAGTTACGCCAGCGACCGTTCAAAGTACCAAAATGACGTCAGGCTGGCGAATTTTAGCCCGCGTTAGTCACTTCGCCCTTTAGTAAATTTGCCCCATTGACTTATATTCAACCTCGACAGGTCTGAGATGTTGGATTTTCTGATTCGGACTTTTCCATCCTCGGGGTTTAAAGGGGTTTTTCACCTTCAAGTTAACTTTTAGTATGTTATAGAATTGCCAACTCTAAGCAACTTTTTAATTGGTCTTCACTATTTATTTTTTCATAATTTTTGAATGAATTGCCTTTTTCTTTTGACTCTGTCCAGTATTCTCTGACCCCATCTAAGAAACAAATGCTCTGTAAGCCTACAAATGTATTGTTATTGTTACATTTTGTTACTCATCTTTCTATTCAGGCCTTGCCTATTCATATTCCAGTCGGTTATTCAAATCATTGCATGGTTGCTAAGGTAATTTGGATTAGCAACCCAATTGCTGACACTGCAAATTGGAGAGCTGCTGAATAAAAAGCTAAATAACTCAAAAACCACAAATAATAAAAAATGAAAACCAATTGTAAATAGTCTCAGAATATCCCTCTCTACATCATACTAAAAGGTAACGCAAAGGTGGAAAATCCCTTTAATAAATTCCAAAAATGTAGTGATTTTTTAAAAGTCAGATTTCATAAAAAAAATAAGGAATTTTTCTTGATTTTTGCATTCGGAGTTTAGTAAATAACCCCCTAAGTATATAATTATACCTGTCTCTATTTTCTCTTGTTCATATGAAGCAGTTACTGGTTGCATTTGCACTTACTTTAGCAACTGTTTAAGCTGGCTGGCCAAATTATTTCTCATTATTTCCCATTAATGCTCTGTGAAGTTTAAAGCTCCCTAAGGAAGGTATGTTAGCTACTCACTGCTAGTTGTTTTCCCATGATGTACAATGAAACCTCTTAGAAACAACAGTACATGTTTTCAGGAGATTGTTACCCGTGAAGGTCAGCCAGCAGTGCCAAGGCCAATAAGCAGCATACAGACTACAGTCAAAGGCATGAAATCCTCCTACCTCACCCATATGAATATATTTTGGCATTAAGCCATGTTGTGCATAAAGTTACAAAAAAAAACGCCTTTTAATAAAACAGGGATTGTTTGTCCATATAATGCAATATATTTAAACTGGCCAACTGCATGAAAGCTACCCCTGGTCTGGCCAGTCCTACTCTCACTTCATCATCTGATACATTAAGTGGGTTATTTATCAAAGGTCGAGTTTGTGAGGTTTTCTTATACAGTATGGGATCCATAATCCGGAAACCCGTTATCCAGAAATTATGGGATGGCCACCTCCTATAGACTCCATTTTATCCAAATAATCCAGATTTCTAAAATTGATTTCCATTTTCTCTGTAATAATAAAACAGTACCTTGTACTTGATCCAAGCTAAGATATAATTAATCTTCATTGGAAGCAAGTAGACTTAAGTCTTTCATACCTTAAGTAGACTTAAGGTATGAAAATCCAAAGAACGGAAAGATCCTTTATCTGGAAAACCCCAGGTCCCGAGCATTCTGGATAACAGGTTCTATACCTGTACCTTGAATAAACTCACATCTCAAATCAGTGTAATTGGGGTGAAAAACCCGAATACTCAAATTTATCGAGTTTTCGGTAAAAAAAACCAAAACTCGAATAGCTCGAATTTATCAAGATTTCTTTAGGCAATTTCTATGGGAACTACATGTGTCTTGCTTTCCAAGGTTAAAACTCCCTTTTATTGGCCACCACTGGGATCAGATGACAGAAGATGAAACGCTGGAAGCTATAACATAGAGCTGGTTACTCCTCCTGTATAAACTATAGCAAAATGCAAAGCAGAGAGATGTAAGTAGATTGTGGTTTGACTGCAGCTAAAAGTAATGGTGATTAAGCAGTTAGGAGTCGTAATAACCAAGCAATCATAAGTACTGACCAGTCCGCCCTAGTGTTGTTCCCCTATAATAATGATTAATATTTTAATTATTTTTTTAAAGAATAGTTGTTCTGACAAGGGCTCTAACCCAAAAAATATTTAAAGGGGTGGTTCACCGTCAAGTTAACTTTAAATATGTTATAGAATGGACAATTCTAAGCAATCTAAAGTCTGGGATGCACCGAATCCAGGATTCGGTTCGGCCTTTTTCAGCAGGATTCGGATTCAGCCGAATTCTTGTGCCTGGTCGAACTGAATCCTAATTTGCATATGCAAATTAGGGGCGGGTATGAAAATCACGTGACTTTTCATCACAAAAGAAGATTTTTTCCAATTTTTCCTTTCCTGCCTCTAAATTCTGTTTCACCAAGGATTCGGGGATTTGGCTGAATCCCAAATAGTGGATTCTAAAGACAAATTCTCTGTAAGGCTACAAATTTATTGGTGTTGCTACTTTTTATTACTCTTTCTAGTAAGGCTGTCTTCTATTCATATTCCAGTGTTTTATTCAAATCAATGCATTGTTGCTAGGAAACTTTGGGCCCTAGCAACCAGATTGCTGAAATTGCAAACTAGAGAGCTGCTGAATAAAAAGCTAAATAACTAATAAAAAAATATGAAAACTAATTGCAAATTGTTTTAGAAGATCACTCTCTACATCATAATAAAAGTTACTTTAAAGGAGAAGCAAACCCAAAAGTTAAACCCACCTGGCCAAGTGTAACCCCAGGCAAATGCCCCTAAGTCTTTACTTACACCCCCATGCACCGAAACTGACGAAAATTGTCAAAGCAATGTTCTCATTCCGAAGATTACTGAGGCGGCTGAAGATGGCGTCCGTGAACTCTGATACCTGAATCTGCACTGAGGGGTAACTAAAACATTAGGGGCATTTGCCCGGGGAAACACTTAGGCTGGGGGGGAGGAGGGGGGTCTATGTAGGGTAGGGGGGTAGAGTTTTTTTAACTTTTGGGTTTGCTTCTGCTTTAAAGGAGAATAACCCCTTTAAATTATTGCTCTCATAGAATCACCCAAGCCATAAACAAAGCATAAATAATCCTTGTGGAAACTAATACACATCAAAAAATGCCACACATTTTGTACCCCCCTCTCTTAAATGCACGAATCAAATCTCCAGAAGCTCTGCTACTCCGTATGCCCACCCCAGGGCACTTATCAACCAAGTTTAAGGCAAGTTACCCTTGAAATTAATCAGATTAATTTAAAATGTTATTGTTGGCATGTTATATTATTTACAAGTTGCTTCAGGCTCAATTTTAATTCATCTTCCAGTCTGGCAAAAGAAAAGTTTTAAAATATGTAATTTTATGAAAACCTGATATACTTAGTAGCAGAAAACAGCCCGGTGCTAATTAGAATGGCACTTTATGATGATTTTATAATTGTAATGCATAGGCTCATACTCTGATTGCTTTCAACTCCATATATTCTGGAAATCGTTTAACACGTGTTCCACAATCAAAGTTTTGGACTCATTGAACATTGTCAAGCCAAAAGGTTACATCACAAACACCTAAATCCCATATAAAACAAACAAGGGCCAACAAGCTATACTCATGCTGTCTCTCGTGGAATAACTGGGGTTACTATTGCAACAGAAGTACAGTAAACCGTCAGATTGGATCCATATGGTAATGTCTGCAATATTACATATAAAACATTCACCGTAAAGATGAGGCAAAATAAAATGTAACAACCCACAGATCAATAAATGTAGGAAAACAGGAGAAAATTATTATCTGTAAAGGTTGAGCATGTTATAACCATGTTAATGGTTATAACAAACATAAACTGATGGCAAAATATATACATTAACTGAGACACTAATATTGTACATGTTTTTACTTGGTCCAGGCATCGGCATGGTCACTCTGCTTGCCACACAGTGGCGGAACTACCGGGGGAGCAAGGGATGCAATTGGAACAGGGCCCGCACCCCCTCAGGGCCCCCCGACAGCTCGCAAACTGCCGATTTCCGGCTGCATCGGAAGATTTTGGGTCAAATAATATGGTACGGAGGGGGGCCCGGCATCACATCCCACACCAGGACCCGCCCCCTCCAGTTACGTTATTGTTGCCACATCTGACTTTATCACCATAGTATTTTGCTATTTTACAGGGCAAGCAATCTGGGTCTGTGAGGCTCAGAAGATTCCACCCCCCCCCCCAGCATGGCACAACTCAGGATCGGTGCAGATCCACTAAACCTTTCCCAAAACAACAAACAGGTGCCACAAGTAACCAATGTAGATAACTCAGGGAAAGACAACAAGAAAAGATGAAAAGTGAGAAAAAATTCCAAATATAGTGTAGTAAATTGTGTTATTTTTCACCACCTCTTTGTGTGAAATCTTTTTACTGATCACTCTCACGTGAAAACCCACTCCTTCTTTCAGCAGAATAAAGTGGCACTTGTTCTTAACTCTTTGTGATTCACCATCAAAAGTGGATGGGTACTTATAGACATTCTATATAGTTTTATGCTTATCAATCATTAAAGTTGTCCAGATCCCAATCCGATTGAGTAGGAAAAATGCACTTTTTATAGTGTAAAACCTTTTTAATACACAGTATTATAGTTTAAAAGTTACACTCACATAAAAACAAGCAGAATGGCACTTATCAGTCTTTTCAGTGTTTAGATTTATATTATTGTTACCATTTGGAGAACAAATAAGAAACGGCTACAGGAGTGAACTTCCAGAATCCTTTCGACTTTCCTTTTTAAAATATAGATAACTCACCAAGCATAAACTCACCAGGTGCTCCAGGCCCCAGACACTCAGTTTATGGAGCGGAAACCCGTTAATTATGGAAAAAGACAAGTGTGAGTATGTGTGAGTATGAATAGGGCCTTTGGGGATGCCTATATTTTATGTTTTTCCCAATAAAAGTTGTTTTTTTACTTTTATATCTGTGGTCCTGTGAATTTTCTAGAGTTTGCAGGTCCTTGAGGCTCCAGGCTTTCCAAGGTGACTCAAACACCATCATCAAGTGGCACAAAATTCTTCCTTTAAAAGCATGGTGATGCTGCCAGTTTGTTATAGTCACCTTGTGGAAGGTAGGCCCTCCTTCTGCCCACTTGTATCCTGGTATTTGATCCTAACTCTGCCTATTCCTTGCCTGCCTTGATTATAACCTGGACATTGCTTCTTGTTAACCCCCTGTTTGCTCAACTCTGGTACATTCCTTTTTGACTTTTTCCTGCCTTATCTACCAGTCACCGGCTTACCTGTCTCTATTAGGGTAAGGTCACACTGGGCGTTTCGGGGAGATTTAGTCACCTGACGACTAATTGCCTCGTCTTTGCATAGACCAATCTCTCCGAACACATTCCCTCACTCTTGCGCTGGCTAAAATGAAAAATCGCCGGCGCCAAGCACACGTGGTGATTCATTTTCTGAAGTTGCCTGAAGTTTCCTCGTGCCAGCGTAAGTGTGAGGGAAGGCGTTCGGGGAGATTGGTCACCGCAAAGAAGAGGCAAGATGACTAGATCTCGCCGAAACGCCCAGTGTGACCTTACCCTTAACCCTGATTGAGCCAGTACCTTTTATTAACCTTGTCTATGCTTAGATAATGTGTCTACCTTCTGTTAATCTCATTAATTTCTGTTTGCCGAACAACTGCCTACCAGCCTGTTTTCCAGCTCAGACTCCTCCGTGGTCCTTACATCAAACACTATGACCAGTGGCCCCTGAGATTGCAGTGTATCCATGTGGTCATGACATTTTATAATATAGACTGGAAGAACATTCCACCTTTCCAATACATTATAGAAAATAAGACATTTTTACAAATGTTCTAAATGTGGTACTTTTCTTCCTTTATTTCTTTAAACAGTGGTTCACTGTGAGTGTTCCACGAAGACTTTCTTAATGTTGACCACTAAAATTCCACTCAGTTTTGAATTTATTTTGCCCAAACCACTAAAACATGCACTTTACAGCCCTGTGAGGAATGCTGTTATTAAACCCACTTTAAATGGAGTTAAAAGTCCCTGGTTTTAGTAGAATTCAGACATTCTCTGGTAACAAAGTAATGTGCTAGGGTAGACACCCTGTCCTGATAATGCCTAAGAAGTAAGAGCCAGTCTCTGAATGAGCAAGGGACAGCTTGCCAAGTATTCATATGAAGCAGCCGCATAAACCAAACCCTGCATTTCTTCCATTCCTTGAGCCATAACCATTCCAAGTCCTTGCAAATATTTCCCTTAGTTACAGAAGTGATGCCGAGGAAAAATTCTGACCTCATAATATTCTTGAGTGATTCTGAATATTATGTGAACTTTCTCCTGTCCTCTACATAGTGACAAGTGACAGCTAGTCCCTGTGAGCCCAAACTAGTACCCATAGTTGAAATGTTATTCTGAGTGTCAGTCCTGCAGCACATACATGACTGTCAACCTTAACCTCTACATACAGGTTCCTGTGAAATATATAATTTGCTTACAGGTTTAAAAGCTTACTGTTTATCTCCTATGGGTTATTAGACCTGGTGCCAACTTTCATTGAGTTAATGCTGTACCTATATACACGTCACTTTAGAATTGTGTTAATCCATATAAAAGAATTTGCTCTGCAGCACTGTGCCTTGGTCAAGCAGCTCGTTGTTGATCCTACAGGGCTACATATCCAAAAATTAATATTTAGAATTGTGGGCAGAAATGTGTGTCCCTGTATAAAGCTGGTGTCTGTATGCAAAGTAAAGTTGTACTGTATGCAAAGTAAAGTTCTATTTGTACCTACTGATGAATACTATTCAGAGCCCCTATCTTATGATATCTTATTATTTTGATGTGACAACAGACAGAGGTCTTTTCTCCATTAGCATTCGATATAGCCTTGTTCAACAATGAAGAAGAAAGGTGATTAGTCTCACTGAAAGCCTTACCTTTTAGATGTTCCGATTATTATAGACCTGTCTCTATAATATATTTCTGCAGCTCTAATACTAACTTTGTTGCATTCATTAGGAAGAGAATTTTGCCTGTCTCTAACATACTACAAGTATGGGATCCATTATCCAGAAACTGTTATCCAGAAAGCTCCAAATTATGGAAAGGTCATCTCCTATAGACTCTATTATAATCAAATAACTCACATTTTTAAAAAATTTGTTTCTTTTTTTCTGTAATAATAAAACAGTACCCTACACTTGATCCAACTAACATATACTTCATCCTTATTGGAGGCAAAACAATTCTACTGGGTTTAATTAATATTGAAATGATTTTTTTAGCAGACTTAAGGTATGAAGATCCAAATTATGGAAAGACCCCCTTATCCTGAAAACCCCTGGCCTTCTGGATAACAGGTCTTATACCTGTACCTTCAGATCAACCATAACTTTAATCAAAACATTGAAGAAGAGCTTGAAGGGATCTTGTTGGAGAAATAAAACCCAAGCAGTTAATGTATCTTTAACCCACATGGAGGGTCCGGAGTTCTTTCTGCTGTAGCATTGTAGACTTTGTTGGCAATATATTGCAACCTGTCAGTAGGGCCCCCCTTTTACACAGAAATGCTATTGTGTCGATAAGACATAAGGTTCTTTAATTGTTCTCCTAGCAGCTTGTCTAGAAAGGAGAGTGAAATGTAATACCGTGCACAGTGACACTTCTCCTCGCAGCTCACTTCTCCCTGGGAATCTGGCAGCAAACACAGCGCACAGCTGTGTAAGCTGGACAAATATTTGGAAAGTATCCGAAATGGGAACTTCAATAAAAAAAAGCTCTTTCCACCGGCAACATAAAGTCAGCACCCCGGCGCTATACACTAACACCCACATACCCTCTCCATTGCCACTCATTGCCATGTATATATCTGTTTATATATCATCATTTATATATTTATATAGTGCAAACTATTTACAATTATTATAACAAACAAGGGCCTTACAATAAGTTAGCAAAAAAAGGGTTACACAGGTATGGGATCTATTATCCAGAATACTTGGGACCTGGGGGTTTTCAGATAAGGTGTCATGATTTTTATGGTGTAGTTTTTATTTCTAAATTACACTGTTTACACTTCAAATAATTCACTCTACCGTGTAAAATTTAATTCCTGGACCAACAAGTGTTTTTTTTAGTTGTAATACTGGTGAGTAGGCAGCCATCTCAGGTAATTTTGCCTGCTCATGTGCTTTCAGAAAGAGCCAGCACTTCATTATGGAACTGCTTTCAAATAAGCTATTTGTTCTCCAACTCAGTATAACTGAAGGAGTCACAGTGGGACATGGATTCTTTATATTGAGTGCTGTTCTTAGATCTACCAGGCAGCTGTTATCTTGTGTTAGGGAGCTGCTACCTGGCTACCTTCCCATTGTTCTGTTGTTATTCTGCTGGGGGGGGGAAGGAGGGGGTGATATCACTCCATCTTGCATTACAGCAGTAAAGAGTGACTGAAGTTTAGCAGAGCACAAGTCACATGACTGGGGGTACCTGGGAAACTGACAATATGTCTAGCCCCATGTCAGATTTCAAAATTTCATTGAGAAATTGATTTTAGTGGAGAATTCGCCTGGAGCAGTACTATTAATATTACAAAGTCAAAGTATCTGACATTATACTACTGCATATCTGTAGTGATGGGCGAATTTGGGGCGTTTCACTTCACCGAAAAGGCAAAAAATTAGCAAAACTGCGCCGGTTATGACGCGAATGGACGCCGGCGCACATTCGCAGCAGTTTTGCAAATTTATTTGCCGGCGGTGAAATTGCGGGAATTGCCGCAAATTTGCGCTTGCCGAATAAATTCACCCATCACTACATATCTGTTAACCTCATGATTTTAAAAGGGCAAAGTCCAACCATTGGTACTGTACAAAGGGCCAGAATCAATTCAAGAATAAAAATGTTTCTATTACAAATTTCCCCATAGATTTCAACTGAGTCTTCACATGATAAAACAAGGACAAAGTAAATCTCGTAAATGAGGCCAAATATACAGTACTTGGTCACGCGGCTATCCTTCTATGTAATTATCAGTTAAGTATCCAATATTTTGCTTCATGGATATTTCCAACCTCCGTTGCATCCTGGCGACGTAACTGCCATTTAGTAATGAGACGGCTACTTGGAAAATAAAGAGGAAATATTTATGGCTGTGCTTTCTGGACTCCTGACTCTCTGTCAGAAATAATGGCTGCTCTCCATTAATGCGGTGACAGGAGGAAGCTGTGTTTCATTAGTGACGGTAGAAGTTAAATGATGTTAAGCTTGTGTCTTGTGCATTGCCATTATACATAGAAGGCATTCAGACAGTCTTCTCTATGATGGGGATTTTCCACCTTCACCACAAATGAAGTGCAAGAAAGGAAAGTGTAATATCTGTATGTTTTACAGACATGACTATACCTCATGAACAAGGATAATTATAGGAGAGGATCCTACACACAGAGCAGAAGACACAGAAAAAGCTCTGGTCTGGATTGGAACTCTCACAGGAATTTCTGGGGATTGAACAAGCAGCGTTTTGGGGGGGCTCTGTTACCTGCAAGACAATATAAAAAGATTATAGGCTTTGTAAGGCAAGGGACCTTGTTCCTCTTGTGTTTTAATTCTTGCCGTTTCATTTTGAATGAAATTGAATTTGGCATATAGAACTTTGGTGTTCTGTTACTAGAGAGGTGATCATGACTTGTCCCAAAAGTAATGCCCAAACCATTGCCAGAGCCGGTAAATAAGCCACACAAATGGCCTATCGGATGAGATGTGATGTCAGTTTTCTACCAGGACCGTTGCCAGTTATTCCAATTGAAAAAGAATCGTACATATAACATATTAGTGAATTCGTTCAATGAAAAGAATTGGAATTAGCATTACGACTAATTTGATACATTGGGTCAAGTTCAATTCAGTGAAGGACAGCCTATGTAAAGTGAGCTCCAATATGCAAACTGGACCACTGGAATTGATTGTCTGGCTTGCCTGTTCCTTCCAGAACACTATAGCTTCCAGGGCCAGACAATGAAATCCTTAAAGAAGAACTAAACCCTAAAAATTAATATGGCTAAAAATGTCATATTTTATATACTGAACTTATTGTACCAGCCTAAAGTTTCAGCTTGTCAATAGCAGCAATGATCCAGGACTTCAAACTTGTCACAGGGGGTCACCATCTTGGAAAGTGTCTGTGACACTCACATGCTCAGTGGGCTCTGAGCAGCTGTTGAGAAGCTAAGCTTAGGGCTCGTCACTAATGATCAAGCAGAAAATGAGGTTGGTCTGTAATATAAGCTGATGCTACAGGGCTGATTATTACATTCTGATGCTAATTGCACTGGTTTCTGTGCTACCATATAGTTATTATCTGTATTAATTACTAATCAGCCTTATATTGTGACATTTATATTCTACAGTATATGTACTGTATATTGTGAGTCACCCCATGCTCAGTAAGTGACAACAGCACAGATCATGTGCAGTGAATTAGCAGAAAAGAAGATGGGGAGCTACTGGGGCATCTTTAGAGACACAGATCTTTACTGCTAAAGGGCTGTGGTTGCCTTGGGCTGGTGCAGAAGCTCAAAACATAATGTACAACATGTCTAGCTACTTCTTTAGTTAAGCTAATGTACAACATGTCTAGCTACTTCTTTAGTTAAGCTTTAGTTCTCATTTAAATGTGTTCAAGTGAAAGCCTACATTCTCAATATAATAGTGTATCAAAGCATTTAGTAAAAGGGAAAGGTTGTCTCCACATTAATTCAGTGGTCTATTTCCTGCATCTAAGCAGTAAATAAGAAGAAAAACTATTAAAATCTGGGGCAACTAGGGCCAAAAACCTTCCTTAAAACTCAAGTTACCATCACAGGCTGAGACTGACAATGAAAGACACATGCTCTCTATATTTATCCCTGCAACTGACACCAAACACCAAATACATTCAATGTCCCGATATCACTCAACCAAGTTGTCTGTCTGCCAAGAGGTCATCCATACAGACAACTCTTTTCATGTTCATGACAGGTTAATTCTGATAGGGCTGAACATGTTTTCTTTGCAAATGAGATGCAAAACAGACGGCGCTGTATGGAAATTTCTGAAATACCTTCCAAGCATTTTCCAATTTATATTCTCCACTAAGAGCAGTAGATAATCTCTGTGCTTAGTTCACTAAGAGTAGTTGCGTAGTTCAGATAGAGCTGGGGCTGGAGTCATTTCTCAATGGCTGTAAATGGAGCAAAAAAAAAAAAAAAAAACCCACAATCAAGAAAGGGCAAAAGTCAATGGTAAATAATAAATATGTCCTTTTGCCAGAGTTGCCTTCACCACCTCAGACCAGGAGAAGTGCTATAAAGCAGCTGAATCTTCCTTAATCTTCTGTCACTTGCATCATATCCTGTGTGCCGAAAATGCAACAAAGTTCAAAAAACGCTGGTGACTTTTTTTTGGGGAACCGTTTTTTCCAGACATTTCCTAACATATGGAGCATTGATTTTACAGTGGGCTCATGTGTAGGGCATTATATTAACTCTCTTGTCTTTATTATGGTTCCCTGGACATTTGTAATATATACAGCTAACCTAAATCATTTGCAGCAACATTTAAAATAAAGCCCTCCATACAACTTTAAATTACCTGCCGAACAGGCCCGGATTTGTGGAAAGGCCACCTAGGCCCGGGCCTAGAGTGGCAGGATTTTAGGGGGGTGGCATGCTGCCCAACCACACCCACATTGGTTCAAAAACACTGGGGATGCACTGGATATACAATAGTTTTTTAAATTCCCATTCGCCAATCCCCATCCAGTCCAGATGATGAAAATTTGCACGAATAAAGGGGAGGGGACAGGGGCGACAAACGGCACTGGGCCTAGGGGCGCCCACTATGTAAATTCGGCCCTGCCACCAAATGCAAATTGACCTGAGCGCAAGATCACTCGCGAATTTTCGCTAGGCAGAAATGAATGCTAGCGCATCTTTGCTTTGATATGCTCGCGCTGCTGAAGTAACGGTAGCAAAAAGTTGCCAGCGCTCGACACCCGGGACGAAACTCCGCACATTAGTGAATTGGCGTAGTCTGAGCGAATTTGCACCTGGCGAAGAGTTGCGATGGGGGCGAAACTGATGCTGCAGAAAATTCGCCGGTTAGTGAATCTGCCCCATTGACTTTAAATTAAAAAATAGGTATAGTGCGTAAGAAAATGACACGCGTCAAGAAAAAAGCTGCCGCCTGTTGACTTCAATGATTTTCGCAAATTTTTTAGCAGTTTCGCAAACTTTTCACCAAAGCGAAACAGGACAAATTGGTTCATCACTATTGTCTATTCCAGCAGGAAGAGAGTTACCGTATAGACTTTGGACAACAATTGTCAACAGAAACACAATTCACTGTGCCTTTTGTTCATTGAATAGATCTTTACTGCAAAGAACAAGCAATCAATTCTATAAATGTAATGGACAGAACTGAAATACCGGTATGAGATCTGTAATCCAGAAACCCGTAATCCAGAAAGACATGAATTACAGCAAATGTATTGTTATTGCTACTTTTTATTACTCATCTTTCTTTCCAGGCCTCTCCTATTCATATTCCAGTCTCTTATTCCAATCAATGCATGGTTGCTGGTGTAATTTGGACCCTAGTTACCAGATTGCTGAGATTCAAAACTGAAGAGCTGCTGAATAGTGATGGGCAAATCTGACCCATATAGTTTTGCGAAAATTCGCCAAAATGCATTAACGCTAAATAACTCAAAAATTACAAATAATAAAAACAAATTTCAAATTGTCTCAGAATATCAATCTCTACATCATACTAAAAGTTAATATAGGTGAACAACCCCTTTAAGGTATGGAGATCCAAATTACAGAAAGACCCCTTAGCCAGAAAACCCCAGGTCCCAAGCATTCTGGATAAAATACCTGTATTATGATAACTATGGAAGCCGAACTAGATTTCCGTGTTGGAGCACCCAGAGACCACATGGTCCTAGCACCGGCCATGTGTCCGAGAGCTGTTGCAGCCCTAACAGTCTTACTGCCCTAAGCCAGGGCATTTGTGGCCTTGTCTGTATGGAAGTTCACAATGGAAAGAAAAGAAATGTATTCTGCGTGACATCACTATCATTAGAGCATTTTCTCTAAAAGGATGTTCACTAATATTTCTCTACCGGCATTCTAGCAAGGATGATTAAAATCATATTCAGACTTATCATATCACTTTCATATGTGTGTGTGGACTTTCTGAACCAGAGCAATTCAGTTCATACATTTGGTAAGAGCCCTCTGAGGTCTGAAAAACAGCTGCGCTGGAATTCTGTATGTTGTAAGGCTGATATGTGGGTCCCTTAATAGGTATCATACCCTGCAACTTGATCACATTACAGAGAAAGAATTTGCGCAACAGAATCAGAACTATAAGTTAGATGTAGTATAAATCAAACAACATAGCACCCCTCTCATGGCTCAGGCTAACACCGTGTACATATTCTCTTGCACTTTATTCTCTTGCACTTTATTCTCTTGCACTTTATTCTCTTGCACTTTATTCTCTTGCACTTTATTCTCTTGCACTTTGGATTTTAAACTTACAAAGCAGCGTTGATCTAATTAGTGATGGGAGAATCTGTGCCGTGCAAAAAAATTCATGAAATGCATTGAAGTCAAAATGTGCGTCAAAATAAGTCGACTTTTATGCACCTGACTATTTTGACTCGCTGGATTTTTTGGCGCTGAGTTGTCGTCCGAGTTTCGCAAATTACTTTGCTCGCAGCAAAATGTGGAAATTCGTCTTTAATTTGTGTCTGCCAAATTAAAGAGGCCGGTCACCTTTGAGTTCACTTTTAATATGATGTTCTGAGACAATTTGCAATTGTTTTACATTTTTTTGTTTGCGGTTTTTGAGTTATTTAGCAGCTCTCCGGTTTGCAATTTCAGCAAACTGGTGTGACAAAGTCCAAATTCCCCTAGCAACCATGCAATGCTTTGAATAAGAGACTGGAATATGAATAGGAGAGGCCTGAACAGAAAGATAATAAAAAGTAGCAATAAAAATACATTTGAGGCCTTTGTATTTTTAGATTTGAAAAATGAAATCAGAAGAAGAAGGCAAATAATTTAATAAATATAAAAAGAAATAAATGAAGACCAATTGAAAAGTTGCTCAGAATTAGCCATTCTATAACATGCTAAAAGTTAACTAAAAGGTGAACCATCCCATTTAATACATTATGAATAAGCAAACACACCGTATATGTTGTGGTATTGTCAGGCTTGGCCACAGGTGAGTGGCTGGTAGTTAGGATCCTTGGTGCTGTATAACACGAGTACAGCGGGTATTTGAGGTTTTGATAGGACTAGGGATGTAGCGAACTGTTCGCCGGAGAACTAGTTCGCGCGAACTTCGACTGTTCGCGTCCGCCGAATGTTCGCGAACGTCGCGCAACGTTTGCCAATACGAGTTCGCGTTCGATTCAAACAAAAATCGTTCGACCATTCGATTCCTTCGACCGCTAAAATCGAAGGATTTTCGTTCGAATCGAACGATCGAAGCCATTCGATCGAATGGCTTCGATCGTTCGATTCGAACGATTTTGCGGATGTTCGAAGTTTGCTGTTCGCATTTTTGCCGGTGTTCGCGAACACATAAACGGCAGTTCGCTACATCCCTAGATAGGACGGAAACATGTTATGCAGAAGAATATTTTAATAATGAAAAGTATGGCAATATAACAGATGAACAAAAGATAAATAATATAAGTTCTTACACCAGGTTGGTGGTCAAGGGCAGGCAACAATAAAGCAAGTCCGAGAAACAGGCTGAGGTCGGGGGCAGGCTGATGGCAATAACAAGTCCGTATGGCAGGCCGAGGTCGGAGGCAGGCTGATGGCAGAGGGTAGTCCAGTAAACAAGCTGAGGTCAATTACCAGGAGATCCGACAGAGGGCAGGTAATGGGAACTGTAGCAGAGAACACAGGCACAGGGAACAAGGCAGGAATCTCAAGAACAAGGAGTCACAGGATCAAGGAGTCACAGGAACAAGGAGTCACAGGAACAAGGAGTCACAGGAACAAGGAGTCACAGGAACAAGGAGTCACAGGAACAAGGAGTATGCAGGATCTAGCTTGGGAGCTTCAATGATCAAGCCCCGGGGTATCATTAGCAACAGGCTTATAAAGGCCCTTAATTAACAAATTACCAACACCTGGTAGAGCAAGAAGGAGGAGGAGGAGGTGAGCAAACGTATAAGGTAGAAAGTCTTTAATCATACCAGTAGAATAAGATTCCAAAGGTCTCCAGTGGCTCAATGAAATAATGCAGGAGCTTGTGAGTGTATAGTTCAGAGTTTGATCCCAGGTAGCTCCTGACAGGTTAGGTGGGATAGAACGGACTACAAGGGGCTAGCAAAGTAGAGAAGCCTGAATTTGTAATAATAAAAATCAGTTTTTGCCCTGATGATATTCCTTTTCCTTACAGGCAAATCTTTCTCTCCCCATAGTGGACTATAACCCATAATTGAACTGATATCTCTATAATATTGGGCAATCATATGTTGATAGACTTAAAATACTAGTATATACAAAGTAGTCAGCACAGCCTCCTGGCTTTTTCTTTCTTGTGGTGCAGGTTTTCCAGTGGCCACTTTTCCACGGACAAAACAGCACCACCTTCCTTTTAAAATTAAAATGCCTCTATTGGAACCCTTTAGGGCATTACAGCAACGTTTCAGGTCACACCTGACCCTTTGTCAAGCTTAACTGACATTTTACAACACACTTTTTATACCCCCCCACCTCTCCACCTAGTGGTTGATACGCATCACGTGATAGGTAACATATTAACCTTTTTAAATATCCAATAATGTTTCCAATAATGCAAAAGATAACACGGTTCATGTGTAGCAAATCTGTGAAAGATACAAAGTAGAAACATATAAAACTGTTAAAATGTTTTATCTAAAGATTATTTTATCTAAAAATAGGTTTCAGATCATATTCTTTGTTTAAACCTAGAGGGGCTAATGTTTCAAGTTTCCTAATCCAGGAGGCTTCCTTAAATAATAGCTCTTTAAGTCTATCAACCCCTTTACTTTTTGGTTCTACCACCTCAATGATCTGAAACCGCAATTGGTTCACATTATGACCCAATGCATTAAAATGACCTGCAACTGCTTGCTCCTTTTTACCAGTCCTAATCGCCGACTTATGTTCACGAATACGTTCCCGGACGGTTCTAGTTGTCTGGCCCACATACGCAAGCCCACATGGGCGTTTGATTACATACACAGCGTAAGTGGAACTACAAGTGAACCGCCCGGGAATCTGAATTGGGTTACCCTTCCTTGGATGGTATAGAAATTCGCCTTTTTAAACATTAGAGCAGCAGTTGCAGTCAAAACATGGAAAAGTTCCTTTTTTATTTCTATATTTCAAATCTACACTCTTTGTGCTCAAATCAGATTTAACCAATGCTGAACCTAGATTTCTTCCTTTCTTATAGGCAATAACTGGGGGTCTCATAAAGGCTTCAATTTGTGGAAGATTATCCTTTAATAGAGACCAATGGCCTCTTAGAATTTTTGCTACATGTCTACTCAGGACATTGTAGCGTGTCACAAATGCTACATGATTGCCTGTTTTTTTCTCTTTCTTTTCGAACATATCAACCCTACTTTTTGTTTTCATATCAGCGCATTGTTTTTTCAAGAGGTCTTTTGGATATCCCCTTGCTTGATATTTTTGACACATTTCTGTTAGTCTCACCTACGCTTTATCATCCACCTCGACTATCCGTTTGACTATTGCCAACTGTGAATTGGGTAGAGCTTTTTTCAGCTGCGGCGGATGAAAAGAGTTGAACTGTAGTAGAAGGTTACGATCTGTTGGTTTCACATATAAATCAGTTATTAATCTATTGTTTTGTTTATACACTAATGTGTCTAAGAAGGGAATCTCTGTTAGACTAGAGTTCAGTGTAAATCTGATATGACCAAGAGCATTATTAATTTCCGAAACAAATGCCTCAAGGGTCCAATGGGGCTCCGTCCATAGCGCAAACACATCATCGATGTACCGAATCCACATCGTACAGTAGTTTTTATATAAATCATTCGTATATACAAATCTTTTCTCAAATTGATTCATGAATGTGTTTGCGTAGGAGGGGGCCACATTGGACCCCATTGCTGTACCTTTAATTTGCATAAAGAATTCCTCCTCGAATGAAAAAGAATTATTATGCAACAGTAAAGATAGACATTGAATTACAAACTTTTTTTGAGCACCATCCATGGATTGGTCCCCCAGAAGTTCAACTGTGACAGCCTCTACACCCCCATCATGTGGGATGGAGGTGTAGAGGCTCTCTACATATAGGGTGACCAAAAACCACTCACTCACACTGTAATTTGTTGTAATTTTTTAGAAATTCACTGGTATCTTGAATATAAGATAGCTGTTCCTTTACATAAGGTCTAATTATCTTATCCACAAAAATTGCAATGGGGGAGAAAACAGAATCCACACTGGAGACGATGGGCCTCCCAGACGGATGTTCAAGCCTCTTATGTATTAAAATACTGCCACGCAACTGACCCAACAGGGATTCCTCTACTTAGACAATGTTTGTCATTGGTCATTTTTACAGCACTTGTAGTGGATTATAGGAGAGCAACACTCTCACCTGTTTTATTAAAAGCCACCTCTAGGCTTATAGACAGAAGTGGCAACTACACTATAATACTGCTAAGAGGAAAATGATACCTTATTAAATTTAAATTAATAAATCTGAAGTTTTTCTCAAATACAGGTAGGGCAACCGTTATCTGGAAACCTGTTATCCAGAAAGCTCAAATTTAAGGAAAGGCAATCTCCCATAGAATCCAATTTATCCAAATTAAAATTTTTAAACATAATTAACCTTTTTTCTGTAATAATAAAACAGTAGCTTGTACTTGAGCCCAACTAAGATAGAATTAATCCTTATTGGAAACAAAACTAGCCTATTGGGTTTATTTAATTTTAAATTAATTTCTAGTAGACTTAAGGCATAAAGACCCAAATTACAGAAAGATCCGTTTTCCGGAAAACCCCAGGTCCTGAGCATTCTGGATAACAGGGCCCATACCTATAACAGTTAAAAAAAACTTCTACTATGTTGAAAAAAATAAAACAAAAGTAATTAATGTCGATTGCAAAAGTGCTTAGAAGAGAACGCTGAACAAATTCAAAATTTCCTTTAAATAATTGTTCTGAAGGTATAAAGGTCTTCCTTTAAGGACTTTGCTAATGGTGCAGAAATAATCCTTATGTGGCAGCTGTTAGTTCTCTTTTGATCCAGAATTTTTTTAGATACAAATATTTTCACAAGCATAAAATGGTTTGCATAATAATGGAGTTTATAGTTTAAAACGTGGCTTTTCTAATTTGCTAATAAATGCGTATTCATGCAAAACAAGCCTTCTCTGTTCTCCACTACTTGCCCTATGAATTTTTGGAATTCTTGCATCTAGGCCCAAAGGTTCCATATTACACACTGGCTCCCACAGGCATCGAGCAGTCCTTCCAGCTTTTTTTGCCATTTAAAACAACTGGCTCTGGCATGTCTGTGAGATGTAATGTATCAGTGCTAAAGAATCATTTGTATACTGGGGAGCAAATGCACAGACAAGACTTCACATAGTGCTCAGTGACCACTTACAACCGCCTACACAATATTAAGTCTGCTTTAGTTATCATTGATAGAGGATCATCATTCTAGTAAAGTAAAAGAGGTGTATAACATATTAGAAGTCCAACCCATAACTAAATTAAATGATGGTTGATCCCAATGTTATTAAAGTGGACCTGTCACCCAGACATAAAAATCTGTATAATAAAAGTAATTTTCAAATTAAACATGAAATCCAAATTCTTTTTTTATTAATATATTCATAGCTGTTGTAAACTCGTTTAAAAATCTCAGCTGTCAAATATTGCCTGCCCCTCCTCTGTGCCTAGAGGCGGGGCAGGTAATTACTTTCACTTTCCATTCAGCACTTCCTAGATGTCACTGCTCTCCCCACATTCCCCCGTTCTCTTTACCATTTAATTGTGTAGCCAGGGCATGGGGATGGACATCAGGTCCCCCATTCTGGTGCACAAACAGGATTCTGAGATGATATAAGGCTTGAATTAATAACAGTGTCCACAAAATGGCTCCTGCCCGCTTGCTATAATTATGAATTTCTAGACCGAAGGAAACAAGATTCAAATACTTTATATAGTGTAATTAAAGTTTATTTTGCTTGACGAATGTGATAAAATAGGATTTGGAATATTTTTTTCAGATGACAGGTCCCCTTTAATAGGGAAAAAAATATATATATATTGGAAGGCCGATTTTTTCCAGAATAGGTGACAACCCTACCCATAACTAAACCAACATTTAAAAACAGAGTTGACTATTGGAAATCTGTGCGTGTGACAACATTGAAAAGAAATAAAAGGACGTTGCTGTCGTTTTTGGAGATGGGAAATTCTCCAACTCATCACAAGTTTCTGCATATACCTCAGGCAAGATATTCTCATGCACAGTTAAAGCATGAAAACGTCTCATTTGCTCTGTGGCTTTGATAAATATCTACTGTCTGCAAAGACTGCTATTCATTAAAGCTGATTTACAACTATTTGTAACACATAGGATCAAAAAATATATTCATTCTGCAGGAAGGAGGTAAATCTGTGGACATTCAAGTAAGAACAAGTCCAGCCATGACTGGTCAGTTACTGGATTTCAGGCTTGCAAGTATAACCCTAATTTGGTTACTGTCTCTTTAAATAGCAATTAACCCTTGGCAATCCAGGGCCCTGAGTCCCTTTTGTGTATGAAAAGTGCCTTCACTGCATACTGGGTAGTAAGGGCGTCACCCTGGGAAGTTAATTCATCTGCATCATCAGACATGTCAGGCAGAACAATCTTCCATGGCCCTTCACTTTTAGCATCAATATCCTGGAATCCGGCCATGGTCTATCTCTCTGCGGCTCTCTCTAAGAACATTCAGCAGTACCCCGGCAGAATCTCACCGTGACGCAGCCACCCGTGGGCGGTAAAACATCTGTTGCTCATCTAGGATTTGGTAAATAAATTCCTCTTCCACTCTGGGCACCATGGGCCCCACAGTGGAAACCTCTCAGGGGTTAAGTCCCAATGCAGTACACCACTGGCAAACACTTTGTGGAGTTTGAAAGACAGACATACCTGTATTTTCATCAAACATATCCAGCTTTCCAGTCGACAGCTCAGCTGTGCCTCCAAATAGAAAACTAATTTGGTTACTGTCTCTTTAAATAGCAATTAACCCATGGCAATTCAGGGGATTTCCACTAGGAAAAATAAAACACACACAGTTTGCAATAAAACAAATATAAACTTTATATAAACTGTATTTAGTAACTGTAAATGCAAATCACACAATATACTGAAGCTTTTACTCTGGGGAACCTGTGTGGACTATCAACCCCTGGCACAGTCTCTCAATGCCACAGTCCCACACTTCACACCGGGTGGATAAATGTAGAATAAATCTGGTCAGGTCAATGTCCCTTCGCCAAGAGCTCTTATATCCCCAGGTAGCGTACCTTTTCCTTTGAAAGTAGTAGCCGCTCCCACATGGCCGGTACACGAGCAAAACCTGTGCTCACCCTGGGGAAACAGACAGTGTCCAAAGTATCCACAGACAGGAGATAGAAACTGGCTCAAATACTTTCTCAAGCAGAGCCCTTTCCTTTTCCTTCTGCTTCTTCCTGGAAACACCTTTCTAAGCTCTGTGGGAAACCCTGTACATTTGGCTCCAAAGTCAGGCACTCCCTCTCTCCCAAGGATGCATTAGGGCGCCCAGCCAATCAGATGGCTATCCAGCCTGTAACTGTGCTGGATGATGTCACAGACAGAAAAACAGGGGAAGTATTTCTCTGATCCCCTACACAAGCATTTAGGAATAGAGAAACCCAAGGTAGAAACTGATGGGGCAAGTACAAGCTGCCTGAAAGGATGTAGAGCAAGAGTTGTTTATAGGGAAGCAGTAGCTCACAAAAGACTTTAAGGGGGTTATTTATTAAACTCTTGAAAAATTTGTGATTCTTTTTATAAAATCGGACTTTTAAAAAAATCAAAAATCTTTCGGAATTTATTAAACCCAGAGGATGGAAATACGGCATCTCAGACCTGTCAAGGTTGAATACTGTATATTTTAAAGGGAGAAGTCCCAATGATTTTTTGATGTGCGCTGGGTTTTGTGCAATACCCAGAAGTTTTTGAGTTTTCAGGTGAAAATTCCGAAAAAATCATGAAATTCATGAAAATCACATAAAAAACCTGAAAATTTTTTGAAAATCTGAATTTTTTTCACCGCAAAGCAGATTTTCTAGAAAATGTAATAATAAATAAGCGTAAAAAAACCGAGCGGATTTGATCGGAGTTTGTAGCATAAAATATTGAGATAAATTTGGACTTTGATAAATAATCCCCTAATAGTCCAAATGGGGAATGTACACTTGCCTGGAAAGCTAACAAAAAATCTCACATGTGCAGAACTGTCGTCTTAGTAAGGAGATTTAACACTCAAGGCAAATAAAGTGCAGGGATCAAGTATCAAGGACGAAAAATAACTGGCACGAGCACAGCAATCATTTAGCATCATTTAGTATATTTAATATATTTTACTGTTATTTCATAGGCAGAGTAAACTGAGTTGACCGAGGAACACAAAAAAACCCAGCCAGTTCCGCCCCTCCATAGAAGATAAGCTGCTTATTTACCCTCACACCAGGAAAACATTCTGACCTGACATTCACATGGCAATAAGATTGCTTCCTGAATTAATAAATAAATCTAATATATCGATATTTCTAGGAAATGTCAAGAATCTTTTCTGCTCATGAGCATCAAATTTGATTAGGTCAACTCTTCTCATCTCATCTGCTAAGTGTTTAAGCCCTCTGATCACTGAAATCCTGTTACACCATTTCCAGGGGGAATACTGGGGCAGAAGAAAAAATATTGATTCTATAGATGCATCAAGTCCCAGACATTTCGGGGTTATTTATCAAAGGTTGTGTTTGTGAGGTTCTTTCTACCTCGAACAAACTCAAACTCAAATGTTTCCTTATTTCTGAAAAAACTCTAATGTAAAAAACTAAAAATAAGCCTCAAATGAATCACGTTTTCGAGCACAAAACATCGAAAAACCCCCAAAAATCATGAAGGCTTAAAACATTTTCAAGGGACCTCTGTCATTGTTTTCTACATGACCTCGACTAGTTTTAGCTGGAGTATTTTTGGATTCCAGCTTTTTGCAGCTTTGAGGCATAATAAATCTAGAAATGTTTGAGGTTTTTTTTACTCGAAAAATTCAAGTTTTTACTAAAACTACCCTCAAAATTTTTCGGGAAACCACAACTTGCTCCAGAGCCCACGCACCCCCACACCATAATAAAAAGGCTACACAAACATGGGCATTAAAACAAACGCTTAAAAAACAATTGGTGGTCAAGGGCCCGCATAAAAGTTACAAAAACTTCACAAGTGGCCAGGCTCCCGGTTATAAGTTAAAACACCATTTAGTGGCCAGCCCCCCCCCCCTACCAAAAAAACAATTGGTGGCCAGGGGCCCCTCTTAGAAGTTAAAAAAAACTTAATTGCTGACCAGGGTCCACCTACAAAGTAAAATAAGCATTGGTGGTAATGAAGCTTTGGCTCCATTTGTGGCTTCAAGTTTTCGGCCTTGGGAAGTCACGTTGGCTTCAGCTCCATTCACAGCTTTGGATCTTCACCGACGTCCCAGCCAGTCAAACCTTTAAACCCCTGATGGTGACTCTGATCCCAGCCAACTACATGTCTGACCCCTGCTCTCAAACAACTCCAGTGTCAAACTCACTTGTCGTTATTCTGCTAAACAACATTAAAATATTATCTTTCTTTATTTTTATAGCAAAAAAATGGTGCAGCAGTAGGCAACATTCTAATCAGCGCCCTCAAGGTTCTGCCCTATAATAAGACACTTTTATGTAAAATAATCAAAGTCAGCCCTGGACACTAACTGGGGTTTCTCTAACGTTCCATTCTATGATACTGGATCTGGTTATCCAATGTCTTTATAGCTGCATGATCAGGGACTATAAATAAATATAAGAGGATATTAACGTGTCATATTACTTCCCCTTCCAATAAATCCTGTGCACCAGATGTTTCTATCTATAGTGTCGGTGCTGCTAATGTAAAGCATACCTACACACAAGACACATGGAAAAGGTATGTGTTTTGGGCAGTTGGCCACAATGAAGAACAAAAGAGGGGAAAAGCCACTGACAAACTGTTTTTGCGCTTAATTCTTTACTTACACTTGGCACAAAAAAAAGCAGAAAGTAACATGTTTAGGCAAAATAGGTTTTATTTTATAACTCTATTAATAACAGGTTTTCTAGACAATTTCCTGAAAATGCCCCATGTGCCGCAGCCAGTAATCAGATGAATATTACTTTTATTGTCTAAAAGAGAAGTTGGGGGAACAAACAGATCACACTATGGAGCTAAAATTAAAAGAGTAATTAAGTAAGCAGTGCAGACAGCTAATTGGTCAAATACTGTCCCCAAGCTCCATCGGCAGGAACTTCAAGTGGAAACCCCATGGGACTCTGGACATTACAGCCCAGCAATGAAACATGGAGCACGAAGCCAGGATCAAATGAGAGGACACTCTTTATAGAACCCTGATCTGAATGGATTGTGCAAGTTCTAAGTGACGGGCAGCACCAACCATAATTCCCTATGTTAGTTAAAGGAACAGTAACACCAAAAAATTTAAGTGTTTTAAAGTAATGAAAATATAATGCAGTGTTGCCCTGCACTGGTAAAACTGATCTGTTTGCTTCAGAAACACTACTATAGTTCATATAAACAAGCTGCTGTGGAGCAATTGCGGAAATTGAAAAACGGCTATATGGCACAGGTTAACTGATGGATAACCGATAACACCATTAGATAGACAGAGCTTATTTGCTATCGGCTGTGTGACCTGAGCCTTTTCTCCTTTGAATGGCTGCCGCCATTGCTACACAGCAGCATATATATATATATATATATATATATATATATATATATATATATATATATATATATATATAGATATATATATAAACAATAGTAGTGTTTCTTGAGCAAATACAACAGTTTTACCAGTGCAGGGCAACACTGCATTATATTTTCATTACTTTAAAACACTTTTATATTTTGACGTTACTGTTCCTTTAATGAGAAACATAAGAGAGTCCCTAAAACAAACAAGAGAATCCCTTAAATTACTAAATTACAGTAACCAAATTACAGAATTAAAGGCCACTTTTTTCTCAAATTGTGAAAATTGCCAATTCAGTTTTTGATAAATTTCCACTCAAAGGCAGGGGTGTAACTATAGAGAAAACAGACCTTGCGGCTGCAGGGGGCCCAGGAGGTATAGGGAGCCCCATGAGGCCCCAATTAATGAGCAGTATTAAAATATATTGGTAGAAAAGGACAATTACTCAATATGTTAGGGGCCCCAAAATGTATTTGCTGTGGGGCCCAGTAACATCTAGTTATGCCACTGCTGAAAGGGGTAGCTCACCTTCAAGTTCACTTTTAGTATGTTATAGAATGGCCAATTCTAAGCAACTTTTCAATTGGTCTTCATTATTTATTTATTTTTAGTTATTTTTAGTTGTTTAATCAGTTGCCTTCTTCTTCTTCCAGCTCTTCCAGCTTTCAGATTGGGGTCACTGACCCCATCTAAACACAAATGCTGTATAAGGCTACAAATTTATTGTTATTGCTAATTTCTATTACTCATCTTTCTATCCAGGCCCTCTCCTATTCATATTCCAGTCTCAAATCAATGCATGGTTGCTAAGGTTATTTAGGCCCTAACAACCAGATTGCTGAAATTGCAAACTGTAGAGCTACAGAATAAAAAGCTAAATAACGCAAAAAAAAAAAATGAAAACCAATTGCAAAATGTCCCAGAACATCACTCTCTATGTCACACTAAAAGTTAACTCAAAGGTGAACAACCTATTGAAGCTAGAAATTGTGATCCCCCAAGAGTTAACTCTTTATATCTATTAATAAAATTACTTTGTACTGTTATTTTCCATAAAAGCTGAATCTCAGTATTTCTCTATGATAAATGATTGTGGTCTCAGAGTGGGGAGGTTTGTTACATGTTAATGATTTATTACATTCTACACATAATATCCCTCATTCTTTGCACCCATGTGTCATTGCCAATATCTAGCTGGTTATCTCTAGAAAACCTCTATATGATATATTGATATTCCGAGAAATATACACAGAGCACAAATGTAAATTATGGACATGATCTTGAAAAGCATAATAAATCATTAAAAACCAAATATAATTCCATGTCAACCATGTAAACACAGTACTGATTCAGTTTGAGTTTTTTTGGGGGGGTTTTGGGGCAAAGGCAGTGTAAGCCCTTCCTTCTGGAAACGACCCCAGGCAGGTGCATGTTGTAAAGAAGAGGGGAGCAGGCCCGGGGTAAGAGCTGAGCAAGATGCACCCACCCCCGGCCACTGTGGTTTTCTTTGTCCTTTAATATTTAATGACTCCTTGTTCTGTGGGTGCAAATTTCTATGTTGGCTCACTGCTGCACTCCCTTATTTGCAATGCATTCTGCCTGGCTTAAACATGGTGAATTTTTGGGGCATAAACATAATTTTTACCTGTGAGCTGTTTTATTATTACACATACTGTAGTTTTCTGTTGACTTTTATTACATTCCCTGTTTAAAGTTCCCTACTCACCCAGATATCCCTCCTCCCACTGGATCTACTGGAAAAAAACAGCCAATTCTGTGCTCAATTGGGAACTGATAAATTAAGAATTCCTGCTGTTTCCCATCAGTGTAATGAGTGCATAGTTAGGGCTCTTACTGAAGAGTGGTTGAAGCTGCGCTCCCCTGGGTTCCGTTTTTCTGCGTTCAGCCGCAGGGGAGTGCAGGAATAGACGCATTAGGTTTTTTTCAATGGGGTTGTACTCACACAGGCCCGTGTAGGTGCCGAACGCAGGTTGAGACAAAACATGCTGCATTTTTCCTGCGTTCGGCACCTACACGCGCCTGTGTGAGTACAACCCCATTGAAAAAAACCTAATGCGTCTATTCCTGCGCTCCCCTGCGGCTGAACGCAGAAAAACGGAACGCAGGGGAGCGCAGCTTCAACCACTATCATTACAGAGAAAGAGGAAATTTTACAATTTTAAATAATTTCATTAAAATGAAGCCTATGGGAGACAAACTTTCCATAATTGGATAACGGGTTTCAGAATCCTTTACCTGTACATAGGAGTTGTTAACTTTAACTGCTGGTAAATATACACAGGGGTTTGCTGCACTGTTTTCCCTTTGATGCCAAAGGAGAGGCACTTATATTTGGGAATAGCTGCAGTTGCACAAAGGTTGCCATGTTTTTTGCAGAATTAAAGCAGTAGCTGCTGCTTTTGTAATCAGATGTTAAAGAAAAAAAAACTAATTTCACAGATGAGCAGGTATATACAGGTATGGGACCTGTTATCAAGAGTGCTATCGACTTGGGGTTTTCTTTCTGTAATTTGGATCTTCATACCACAAGTCTACTAGAAAATCATATAAACATTAAATAAACCCAATGGGTTGGTTTTGCTTCCAATAAACATTACATATATGTCAATTGGGTAAGATACTGCTTTATTATTACAGAAAAAAAAGGAAAACATTTTTAAAATGTTTTATTATTTTGATAAAATGGAGTCTATGGGATAAGTCCTTTCTGTAATTCAGAGCTTTCTGGATAACAGGTTTCCATATAATGGATTCCATACGATACCTGTATTATTTTACACAAAGCAAATATAGTATGTATGAAGTATGTATGTTTAAATATCCAGTATATTCTGATGTTTGTTACAGCTGCAGCAATATACAATATTCTCTGCAGCAAATCAGTTCCTTTTTATTGAGCATATGAATTGCTAGACTGGATAGAGCAATCTGTTCATTGTATGTAATAAGCGATAAAAGCCACTAGGAGGCACTGGTTTCCCAAAAACTGTAATGTTCTACAAAGATTATCATGGGTAGAATCTGATTTTATAAGAAGGTAAAATGTGTTTTGTTTGAGATTCATGTGGCTGGTGATTAGACTAAATATCCTATTTATAAGCTATTCCTGAACAGCATTATAGTGCTTATTATTTAATCTGGTTATTGCTTTTCTAAATGGGTTAAAATGTATAGAACAGCAGATCTGAAAATGTCATTGTAACTATAAGGGCAATGTATCAGATGTATGAAACTTATGTGACACCTTGATACAAATAAAGCAATGAATTGTGATGAATTCAAGTATTTTTTCTCTGCAATGACTATTACGCACCAGCAGATGGCAGTGGGGAAGGTCACATTTATTAGGTCTGGTCAAACAGATTATACGAATAAGAATAAGATCATTTAGAACCTGTTTTTCTTCCTTCCCAGATGCCAAACCGCCAGTTTTATAGGATTGTTAACCTATGGGTGTCCATGAATTTAAGGGTAGTTTAGCATGTGCCTTGGTGCCATTAAACATTTTCCTGCAGTAAAACAGACATCAGCTACTGAAATGAGGCACAACAGATACTGAAGTTGAGATTTAATCTGAGCCCGGAAGAACAGTTTAAGAGAGTCATCTAGGGTAATGATTTTGCCAGTAAATGACCGGCCTACACAGTAAAGCACAAGCCAAGGCCAGTGCTAGAATTGCAAATTTAATGGGAATATGGTCTCTAGTAAATGTGAATTCCGCTGTCCTTCCACCAGAAACCCATCCCTATGTCTTCTCCCATATTGTCTTATTCATCCAAGTCATGGTATATCTATAGTAATAAGCGGGGCCGCCATCAGAGGGGGGCACTGGGGGGACAATTGTCCTGGGCCCAATGGCTTCTTTATGTTAAAGGGGGGCCCAACCATGCTGCATTTCCTGGATTAGCCAGGGCCTCCTTGAACTGCCAAAGAAGGACGCGAGTTGCGCTAAAGTAGGAGCCGAGCCATGGCGGACAATTTTTTTTTAAAAAACCTTTGGCCTTTGGGCGCTAATTTTTTTTAAACTTGGGGGGCCCTGGCTGCTGATGTTTTTTTAATTTGGGGGGCCCTGTCTACAAATGTTATTTTTTGACTTGGGGGCCCTGGCCGCTGATGTTTTTTTTTTAACTTGGGGGGCCCTGGCCACAAATGTTTATTTTTTAACTTAGGGGGCTGGTCACCAATATTTTTTTTTAACTTTTAGGGGGCCCAGAAAATGTTGTTGTACGTGGCCCCACGAATTCTGATGGTGGCCCTGGTAATAAGTCATATCAACTGGACCTGCTGTATTTTTCTTTATTGTTATTGGTGCTTTTTATTACTCACCTTTCTTTCTATTACTCATCTTGCTATTCAGGCCTGTCAATAATCCTACCCACCAAAACCTCACCTGATCAGCTCTTCTTAGTCACCACCCATCCCCTCATAGCCCTGCCAGCACCCCTTACTTAACCACCCCATCTCCACTACCACTGGGTCAAACTATTCTTTAGTAAAGGTGGAAACCATAGAGGCGGCTCACTCACAGTGAGAGCTTTGTGGCACTTGTGTCCCTCCGCTGCTCCTCGGCTATGAAAGTAAAGCTCCTGCAACTTGAAAATGCCCCTTGAGCCCATGTATTAAAATGAACCTTCTGAATAGTACTAGGGCAATCTCCAAAGATTCTCCCTGCACGTGGGCATATGTTTGGGGTTCGCTAAGCAGCCTATCACACTTTTTACCATATGTTTTACATTTACTGTAACATTTTCCAGCATAAAAGTTTGTACAGGTATGGGATCCGTTATCCAGAAACCCTTAATCCAGAAAGCTCCGAATTACAGGAAGCCCATCTCTCATAACTCTGTTTTTTTTTAAAAAAAAACAAACTTTTTTTAAAATAGATTTTCTTATTCTCTGTAAATATTAAACAGTAGCTTGTACTTGATTCACAACTAGGGCATAATTAATCCTTATTGGAGGCAAAATAATCCAATTGGGTTTAAATGATCTTTAGTAGAGTATGGAGATATAAAATATGGAAAGATCCCTTATCTGGGAAACCCCAAGTCCCGAGCATTTTGGATAACAGGTCCCAAACCTGTAAAACAGATACAAAAGACACAGGACAGCAGTGACACAGCACTTTCTACAACAAACCCAAAATAGCCAGGAAATTCCATACACTGAAATTAGATTCTCTACTACCCACATTCATATCGCGGTATGCAAATGAGAAACCATACTTCAGCTTTTTATTTGGTCTTGCCTTTTTCTTCTGACTCTTTTCAGATTTCAAATGGGGGTCACTGATCCCATCGAAAAACAAATGCTCTGTAAAGCTACAAATTTATTGTTATTGCTACTTTTTATTACTCATATTTCTATCCAGGTCCTCTACTCCAGTCAATGCATGGTTGCTAGGGTAAATTGGACCCTAGCGACTAAATTAAATTGCAAACGGGAGACCTGCTGAATATAAAAGTTAAATAACTCAAAAACCACAAATAATAAAAAATGAAAACCAGTTGCAAATTGTCTCAGACTATCCCTCTCTGCAACAAACTAAAAATTCAAAGATGAACAATCCCTTTAAGATGTTTAAGAATTCCCACCCATGCTTTCCATGTTTATTGGCCATACTGCCAGCTTCCATGGGGTTATTTTTTTTTAGGTTTTAGTGAACGGCCTTGTTTCTCTTATTTGTACAATCTATTTGTCATGTTCTTTGTACATAGAGCCATTCCTTTATTTTTAGAATTTGAAAAATTCAGTAAAATGATTAACCCAACCCAGTACAGGCATGGGATCCGTTATCCAGAAACCTGTTATCCAGAAGGTTCAGAATTACATAAAGGCCGTCTTTCCTAGGCTCCATTTTATCCAAATAATTGAAATGTTTAAAAATGATTTACTTTTTCTCTGTAATAATAAAACAGTACATTGTACTTGATCCCAACTAAGATATAATTAATCCTTATTGGAAGCAGAACCAGCCTATAGGGTTTATTTAATGTTTACATGATTTTCTAGTAGGCTTAATTTTGTGAAGATCCAAATTACTGAAAAATCCATTATTTGGAAAACCCCAGGTCCCGAGCATTCTGGATAACAGGTCCCATACCTGTACTTATTAAAACATCTGGCTTTATTCTATGTGTCAGATGCAGATAAACTCAACACACATCTAAGCTACTTAAATAAAGAGTAATACAGGTATGGGACCTGTTATCCAGAATGCTTGGGTTTTCCGGATAACAGATCTGTCTGTAATTTGCATCTTCAGACTTTTATTTTAAATTAAACTACTAAATGAATATGTCTAAAGATTGCTGGCCTTTATCATTATAAACCAGGGATGCACCAGATCCAGGATTTAGTTGGCAGTCAAACCTTTGGTGTGTAATCAAAATCTTAATATCTTGTTACTTTAAATCAACGTTTACACACATGAGATATCCATTTATTGATTTAAGTGACATTTAAATGTATGGAATAAATCAGGGGTCCCCAACCACAGGGCCGTGGCCCAGAAGAGGACCGCAGACACTCCTGCGCTGGGCCGCCGAGCTCAGTGCGGAAAAATGTGGCACGCCAAATTGGACGCCGGCAAACCCCGAATTTGGACACCATAGCGCCCAAATTTGTTGCTGACCCCTCCCAACCCCCGCTGACCCCTCCTCCTGCTCCGGTCCAAAAAAGGTGGGGAACCCCTGGAATAAATGATATGATTTGCTAGTTGGACAGATATTTTATGGAGGATTCCATGGAGCATTTTACCAGATTCTTTTGAGTACTTTGTTTATTTATGGCCCACTGCTTGAGAATCTGAGTTTACAGACTGTCCTTTCAACTAAGTGTAGGCCAACTGAAGCACCACAAAACAGGTAATTCACATTTTCAAAATGATTTCCTTTTCTCTGTAATAATAAAACAGTACCTTGTACTTGGCCCCAACTAATATATAATGAATCCTTATTGGAGGTAAAACAATCCCATTGGGTTTATTTAATGTTTAAATGATTTTTTTGAGGACTTAAAGTATGGAGATCCCTTATCCAGAAAAGCCCAGGTCTCAAGCATTCTTACCTGTACTGTGAGCTCCCTTTTCAGTTCCATGAGCTCCTCGTGGGTTTATGTCAGATATGGTAGAAATATAAGCTATTATTACATACAAACTGACACAATGTGAAGATAACATTAAGAACACATCTCAGTTGTGGTGAAATAAGAAGGTGTATCCTGTGTCACTGCAATTAAGATGATTATTTTTGGATAAAGCAATGGAACATTGAGCATGTCCAGTACCCCACTGATTTCATTTATCCGCAAACAAACTGAACTTGTTTTGATTGCTTCCTGATTGCTCAAATGATGCAGCCGTTAGTGACACGTGCTATAGCCCCTTTTATAAATAAAAACTACCCACAGGTGTTCAGTTGGGTTAAAGTCAGGGATCTGTGCAGGCCAATCCGTTCCTTCCCTCACATCTAATTATCAAACCCATTTTGTACAGACCTTGCTTTGTGCTGAAGGGAGGGGGGGCTTCCCCAAAACTGTTACCAAAAAGTGAGAGCACAGAACTGTCACATATGTAACTGTAAGCTCTAAAGGCTGCTTTCATTGGAACCAGGGGCCCTAGTTCAGCCCATAGAACACATCTCCAGACCATCCACTTTCCATTCAGTGCTCTCCTGGCATGGGCCTTTTCTGTCAGATTTCAGGAATGCAATTAATCACTTCGGGTGATACATTTCCACTACTTTGGAGCTCAATGGCACAGTTATCTTTACACAGCTCCAGCCAACACCTGGCATTAGACATGGCAGTTAAGTTAAAGGAGAAGGAAAGGCTTGCAGCACTTGGGGATACCAAATGTTAGGCACCCCCAAGTGATTGTAGTTACTTACCTGAAACCTCGGGCTTGTTTTCCTATCAGCAGAAAACTGCACTAGCCCAAGGTTATACCAGTGAGCACCATAGAGTGATCTTCTTCCGTTTTCCTTCTTCTTCGTGTGGCTGCGCATGCACAGTAGAATGAAAAGCTGAACTTTAACTGAAAAGTCGTCTATTTCATTCAACTGCGCATGCGTTTGCCCCAGGAAATTTGAAGCCAGAAGAAGCCAGAAGAGGATTGCTTCGTGGTGCTCACTGGTATAACCCCGGGCCGGTGCAGTTTTCTGTTGATAGGAACCAGGGTTTCAGGTAAGTAAATACAATCACTTGGGGGTGCCTAACATTTGGCACCCCCAAATGTATGAAGCCATTCCTTCTCCTTTAAGTTTGTTTGCCTATGATCCCCTATAAAAACCTTGCACTCCCTACAAATAGTTCTTGTGCTGACATTGCTTGCAGAGACAGTCTGGAACTAAGCAGAGAGTGTTCCAAATAAGAACATGCAACAAAATGACCAAGCACTCAATGGAGAGTGAAGCGGGGCGAACCCCTTGACTTGCCATTGTGTGCTTGGTCATTTTGTTGCATTTATGTGGGAGCGGTGCCAACCTCTCTAACCATCACCAGGCAGTTCTACGAATTGGCTGGAGGAAGAGGAAAATTAGTTTCTTACCCCAAATGAGGACAGGCCATTTAAGACTGAGGAGGTTATTTACTGAACTCTGGTTGGGCTTTCTGGGGCAAAACTCGAATTTTAATTTATTTAATTAAATGCTGCAAAAAGCCTGAATACAATTTTCGCTCAATTTTATTGAGTTCTTAGCAGAACCAATTAAATCAAGCTTTTTTAATGATATATCAGGTAAAATCTGTTATGGGGGTCTGGTCATGGCCTTTTTATTTAAATAATAAAGACAAATTTGGATTTTAGTCAATAACCCCCGCATGTCCAGATACTTTTGGGCCATTTTATTTAGCTTAACATCACTTAAGTCATTTTCTGCAACAGTAACAGTTTGTGATGCCCCCGCACCTTACCGTTAATAAGAGTTACTATCTATAGAACTTCTTACCCCTTTATTTTATGTTTCAGTCACATAAAATGCATGGGCAATGAGAGTTTAAGATATGGTTTGTACTCTAGTGATATAACTTTGGAGCAGCTGTTGGTGTGCTGGGCAAATTCCCTATGGACACAAAGGTTTATTTAGTTATATGTCAGTGAGAAAATTCTGAGCAGCCTTTGTGCTCTCTTCAGACAGCCCCCCTTTGTACAGCATGTGGGTAAGGAAGAACCTGAGAGAGAGGAGGCAGAACTGAGATCTGTATAGAAGGCAGCTGGGCAACCAATACAGAATCGCAGCTCATCGCAAGGGCCATAGGTGCACCACAAGGACTACAGGTAATGCTATGGATATGCTATGACTACTCCAACAGGTGCTGCAATTATTACAACATAACTACCATTCTGAAGTCAGGATTAATTTCTCCAGAAAATAACATTATTGTGCATAACTGTGTGATATAATTGACTAGTTTATGTAGTAAAAATGCTTATTTAAACCTGTTATGACTGGTACGTCTTCTTTTTCATGCTGTTCATGCACTTCTACAGGTACTCACAGTATCTGCTGCAGGATATAGTATATTACAGGGGTTATTTACTAAACTCTGAATGCAAAAATCACAAAAAAATGTGTTTTTTTATAAATAAAATCGGACTTTTAAAAAATATGTGAATTTTTCGGAAAAGTCCGAATATGAAAATCCGGCATCTCAGCCTTGTCGAGGTTGCCTATAGGTCAATGGGAGAAGCCCCAATGATTTTTTGATGTGCGCTGGGTTTCGTGCATGAGTTTTCGGGTGAGTTTTGAAAATTGCATGGAAAAATCTGAAAAAATCGTGAAAATCTGATTTTTTTTCCCCCAAAGCAAATTTCCGGGAAAATGTAATAATAAATAAGCGTAAAAAACTTGAGTGGATTTGATCGGAGTTTGTAGCAGAAAATATTGAGATAACTTCGGACGTTGATAAATAAGTGTTGTATATGGATACTCATATTACAGATCTAGATAGTTAATGTGAGACAGATTTAATTTATATTTAGGAGCTTAGTATCTCGTAGATGGTAGGGGAAGCCTAGTCTCAGCACGTTTATGCATATAATTAAATTTTCTGAACAAGCCAGTTTTGTTATGTTTTTTGGGTAGCATCCTTTCTCTTGTGATATTTAAATTTTTCGGCAGGTTTAATTTGGCGAAGTATTGAAGTCAAAGTTTTTTTAAAGAGACAGTACTTTGATTATCGAATGGTCGAATATTCAAACTATTTTACTTGTAATCTAATTCAAAGTCGAAGTCGTAGTATCCTATTGGATGGTCGAAGTATCCAAAAAAATTACTTCGAATTTTTTTACTTCGGAAATTCCCTAGAATTCACTTCGACCCTTGATGAATCTGCCTCCAAGTGTAAAAAACATGAAAAACTTTAAAACAATTCTTCAGCTAGATTTTTAAAAAGCAGTCAAGGTGCCAAAGAAGTCAATGGGAGCTGTGATGATGCTTTATGGGATATTTTTTTCTGGCCATTCAAACTTTTAGAGGTTTTGGATTTTTCTTCACTAGTAATTGTCCAAAAAACAAAAAATTTTTCAGTGGGTTTTTTTTTGGTTTGTACCTTTTATACAGATCTTTTCATAAATCACAAGCCATTTTTTATTAGTTTATTCCTGGTTTCAAAGACCTCTTTAACCGCTACAATGAGAATGTTGCTAAATGTTCCTCCCCATGTTATGAAAACTATATTTATATTTGGTATAAGAAAATTACACTGTAATTAAACCTTTATGTGTGAAACATATTCAGGATTTATAACAAAGCCTTCTGATGTACTGCTAGTAATACCTTACACACACACAAATACTAAAGGTATGGAACCTGTTAGCCATAATTCTTGGGACCTGTTACCCAGCATGCTTGGGACCTAGGGTTTTCCAGATAAGGGGCATTTCCATAATTTGGATCTCCATACCTTAAGTCTATTCAAAAAATCATTTAAACATTAAATAACCCAATAGGATTCTTTTGCTGTAATTCTGAGCTTTCTGGATAATGGATTTCCGGATAATGGATTCTATACCTGTAGTAGGATTAATTAGATGTACTAAACTTTGTATGATGACAATGAAAAAGATAGCCAGTTCAGCATCAATTCAATGCAATCAAGGAGCCCCGCAGCGTTTTTTGCATGCCCTTGAGGAACCCAGATAAAATCAATGATCCAAAATTCCTGGCACCCATTTAAGGGGTCTGAGAAAAAGCTACTGAACCCAGGTGGAGGAAGTCATTTTATGCTAAAAGTCTTGAAATATCTCCAACCTCAGGTGTTGCAATATTGTTTCAATAATCCACAAAACAGTTTTGTCAGTGTTTTGTCTGATTATTCAGCTGTCTCTTTGCTAAAACCTGGTTGTTCTTATGAATGTTTGCTGGGTAACTATTCCTGCACTGACTATGAGATATTTGCCTAGCAATATATGTCACTATAAATCATAGATATATACTGTATAATCATCAGGACCGCCATCAGAAATCGCAGGGCCCCGTACGACAAAATTTCCTGAGCCCCCTGGGCTGGGCCCACCGCAAGCCCCACCTACAGGTCCACCCTCCCCACCACACAGTAAAAAAACAAAAAAAATATTGGTGGCTAGGGTTCCCACATGTTAATAAAAGATATAAATATATTGGTGGTCAGGGCCCCCCATAAAAAAACATTTGTAGTAAGCCCCCCCATTAAAAAATATTGGTGGCTAAGACCCCACATGAGAAAAAAAATTGGTGGCCATAATTGGTGGCCAGCCCCCCCCCCCACCACATTATAAGAAAATTGGTGGCCAGGGCCCCTTAAACATCCATGCCTTCCTGAAGTCAGCAGCTCTCAGAAAGATGGGGGCCTGACTAATGACTAAGTAAGTGTGGCCAGGGCCCCCCTAACCCTCGGGCCCCCTACAACTCTCCCCCCTGATGGCTGCCCTGATAATCATTATAAAGTCAGTTAAAGAAATTTCCTGTACTACATTTAACACGAATCGATTCATTCAATTAAACAAAATCATCATCATTCAACAAAAATGCCTAAAAACAAAACACTTTTAATTAATTAATTTTAAAGCATCGCTTTAGTCGTTCTTTGATATTTTTGTGGTTAAAAATGACATTCTCTTGTAGATTACAGGTCATTTTGTTGGGAAATATCTCACAGAGGGATCATGAAGCTGCTTCTTATTGGATTATATTTCTGTTGTGTTTTACTTGGCACGTTCTTTGGTAAGTCATGCATTTTCCACTTTCAAAAGTCAGATTGTTTTTATCTGAGCCCAGTCATTTATTTATTATTCATGGTACAAGTTTGCTGGTTCTAATAAAAGGGAGGAAAGGACCATCAGTTAAGGAATAGGTCAAACAACTCTGATGTGTTTTTTTCTTAATGCCTTTGACTTATTTTCAGCCACAACTCAACATTTAAAGGTAAACTACCATGAAAATGAAAATTTAATATAAGCTTCATCATACTGGAATAAGGCGTTTTCTAAATATGATGAATTGAATTAAAAATTCTGAGTTGTTTTTGAAATAATCAAGTTACTCTTCACTCTTGGCATTTGTCTCTCTTCATGGAGTTGGGAGTCTGACTTGGAAGGACCGTTAAATCCACTATATCTTTTAAAAGGCGGGCTACTTTTGCCTAGAAGACATTATGGGGTATATTTATCAAAGAGTGAAGTTAATAGTGAAATTCCGCCACTCTCCATTCATTTCTATGGGATTTTCATAGGCGTATTTATCAAAGGGTGAACTTTCACCCATTGATAAATACGCCTTTCAAAATCCCATAGAAATGAATTGAGAGCTGCGGAATTTCACTCTAGTGGCGGAACTTCACCTTTTGGTAAATTTACCCCTATGCAGGGGTGACTGTTACCTTGTGTTCTTTAAGCGATTTGTTGGCTTCTCCCTTGTAATGTAGGCCGTCAACAGGTACAAGTTCAACTGGAAGCGATATATGTAGTACAGGTATGGGACTTGTTATCCAGAATGCTCGGGACCTGGGGTTTTCCAGATAATGGATCTTTCCGTAATTTGGGTCTTCATGCCTTATGTCTACTAGAAATTCATTTAAACATGAAATAAACCCAATAGGTTGGTTTTGCTTCCAATAAGGATTAATTATATCTTACTTGGGATCAAATACAAGCTACTGTTTTAATATTACAGAGAAAAAGGAAATCATTTTTAAAAATGTGGATTATTATTTTTATTATTAAAATGGAGTCTATGGGAGACAGCCATTCTGTAATTCGGAGCTTTCTGGATATCGGGTTACCGGAAAGGGGTCCTATACCTGTAGTAACAAGGAATAGCCTATGAGGCAGGTATGCTGTTCAAAAGTAATTTATTTGCACTTTATTATTTGCAAATAAGCAGCAAATTTTGCCTAGAAGATGTATTAGAGCTCACTCTTTTAAAATCAACAGAAATCGTGTCTCTCTACATGCAGAATTTGTGCTAAAGGCAGTTATTTTGTTAGATTTTGATTGTACTGGAAACAGTTATTTGAGTGAGCGCTAATTCATCTGCTAGGAAAGGAAGTCTCCCTATAAGATATATTGGATCAACCTGTCAATGAAAATCTAACACCAAACTTCTGCATGAAGAGAGAATGAAGAGAAAGTGGGATAGTAAGATAAACTGGATTATTTCAGAAATGGTACAGAATATAATTAAAAGGTTTCTTATTTCAGTGTGATTAAGCTTCATTTCATTCACCAAATATCCTGATAAAAATGTCAGAGGGGCTGAGTCCTTTCCATCTTGAAGAGTATTTTCTGGTTGGATTGAGCTTTCTAGAAGTACATGATTAAAGAGATACAGTCATACAAAAAAATGGATGCAGCCAATAGTACACTTGCATGTCATTCAAAAGACGAGGCAGGACAGACGTACAAGCACTGAGCTCAACTGCAGAAATGCAAGGGGCAGATGTTGCACAAAAAAGGTGGCTGTAGCTCCAGGATTCAAAAGGTCAATATATGCAGCACATCTGAGCCTAAAGAATTGGACACAGATGTGATTTTGATACAAGAAATGATGTAATACTTGAATTTTCAGTGCAGTTGTGTCCAATAACTACCAAATGCTACTCCCCCCTGGCGGCCACAATTAAGCTAAAATTATGGGAAAACTGCTCTATGATATACAGGTGTGGGATCCATTATCCAGAAATAGGACAGCCATCTCTCACACACTGCATTTTAATCAAATATTTCAGATTTTTCAAATTGATTTCCTTTTTCTCTGTATTGATAAAACAATAGCCTGTACTTGATCCCAACTAAGATATCATTAATCCTTATTGGAAGCAAAACCAGTGTATTGGGTTTATCTAATGTTTACATGATTTTTTTAGTAGGCTTATTGTCTACTGGTGATCCAAATTACGTAAAGATCGCTTATGCGGGGAAACCCCAGGTCCCGAGCATTCTGGATGACAGGTTCCATGCCTGTAGTATATTAGCTTGATTCTAGACAAAAATGGATAATAGCATAGACATATAAATATATAAAAACTTAAAGGGGAACTATTCTGAAATAATCAGGTTCATTTTCAGATATTCATTGACAGTTAGATCAAATATATCTTATAGGGGGCTCCTTTTGCCTAGAAGATGTATTACTCTATCATTCTATAAAAATCACCAGACATCATGGGGCAAATTCACTAAGATTCGTAGTTGCGCCAGGCGTAACTTTGCCACACTTCGCCAGGCGTAGTTTCGCCAGCGCTCCGCAAATTCACTAAAATCCGAAGTTGCGCTAGCGTTGATTCACTAAGCGAAGCTACACTAGCGATGGTTAATTTGCATACGGCGCCAAATTCAAATTTCAATGGAGGAATACGTACAATCACTACAAATGCCTGGAAAACCTTCAAAACATCAAATACATTTTTTTTTTTGCCCTACACATGTGCCCACTGTATAGTTAAGTTGCCATGAGTTAGAAAATGTAGGGGGGAAGGAGGGGAGCCCCAAAAAATTTTTCGATCTTTTATAGCCTATCACCCATAATATAGAAAACACGCCAGCGTTTTTTGGGACTTAGAAAAAATTTTAACTTTTTTGGAAGCAATCCCTATCTACTCTATTGCGCTTCGCCTGGTCTGAGGTGGCGAAGGAAGTCTAGCGTTAAAGGTAGCGTTCAGTACAATGCGCGCGTTACTGAATTTGCGTAGTTACGTCCGTAGCGAAAATTCGCCAGGCGTAAGGGTGCGAAGTAACAGTAGCAAATTTACGCCAGCGTTAGTTAGTGAATTTGCGAAGCAACGAAAATGACCAACGCTATCGAATTAACGCTAGCGTTAGGCGCTTCGGCGCAAAGTGAATTTGCCCCCATGTCTCTCTACATGCAAGATTTGTGCAAAGGCAGTTATTTTGCTTGTACATGTATGGGGCCTGTTATCCAGAATGCTTGGGACCTGTGGCTTTCTAGACAAGGGATATTTCTGTAATTTGGATCTTCATACCATAATCTACTAGAAAATCATGTAAACTTAGTTAACTCATTAGGCTGGTTCTGCCTCCAATAAGGATTAATTCAAGTATATCTTAGTTGGGATAAAGTACAAGGCACTGTTTTATTTTTAAAAATTTGGATTATTTGGATAAAATGGAGTCTATGAGAGGTGGCCTTTCTGTAATTCAGAGCATTCTGGATAATGGGTTTCCAGATAATTGATCCCATACCTGTACTGGAATCAGTTTTTTGAGTGAGCTCTAATTCATCTGCTAGGAAAGGAAGCCCCCCTATAAGATCTAAAGGTGGCCATAGACGCAAAGATCCACTCGTTCGGTGACATCGCCAAACGAGCCGATCTTTCCCCGATATGCCATTTACAGGCATGGCTATATCGGGGGTAATCTGAACGTTCGGCCCTATGGCCGAGGCCGAACAATCAGATTACGATGAGAGCGCAATGGGCTCCGGTGGGACGGTCGGGACAAAATCAAACCTGTCTGATCGACCAAACGACTGATCTCCGCCGGACGAAAAATGCCGGGACTCGCCACACACAGTCTGAAAATCGTATGAATTAGGGATGCACCGAATCCAGGATTCGGTTCGGGATTCGGCCTTTTTCAGCAGGATTCGGATTCGGCCGAATCCTTCTGCCCAGCCGAACCGAATCCTAATTGCATATGCAAATTAGGGGCGGGAGGGAAATTGCATGACTTTTTGTCAGAAAACAAGGAAGTAAAAAATGTTTTTCCCTTACCACACCTAATTTGCATATGCAAATTAGGGTTCGGATTCGGTTCGGATGGGTATTCGGCCGAATCTTTCACGAGGGATTCGGGGGTTCGGCCGAATCCAAAAAAGTGGATTCGGTGCATCCCTAGTATGAATCGAGGATTCGTACAAAAGGATCTTTGCATCTATGGCCAGCTTAACTGTCAATGAATATCTGACACCCAACTGCTGCATGAAGACAGAATGAAGAAAAACAGATGCCGAGGGAGGTATAGTGAAGATAAACTTGATTATTTCAGAATTATTTATTTGATTGTATTCACACAGTTTCTTATTTCAGTATGATGAAGCTTATATAAACATTTTAATTTTTGTGAGAGTTCCCCTTTAAATGGAAATTGTATTATCTGGGCACTATATTAAATTGCTACCAAAATATGCAAGACCAAGTAAATCATTTTTTAAAGACATAGATCATAACAGCAAGATTTTAGTATTATATAAGTATACATGTTGTGCATGCACTAGTGTTTCTTACAGGTTGTGACCATGAATTGTGTGTATCCGTTAGCTCAGTAGCCTCTCAGCCTGATTCCATACCTTGTCTATTCTGTGAATGTGTATGAGCTGGCTGGGAATGCTGCTCCCATGTGACCAACGGGTGCCACGCAGTCAGTAGACACAGGGCCTTATTATGTGAGGCTCAGGTTATTAAGAATTCCTGCTGACTTGAGGATTCAGCTCACACTTTGTGCTATGAAGGTTTCCATTGTTTCAATCCAGCTCCACTCATGAAAGTTTCTCGTTTTTTTTCAGATGCCAGGCCAGTGTATGAAGAGGAAGGTAAAAAGAGCTTTTAATATATTGTTTTGTTTGGGAGGGTTTTTTATTTTGGAATATTAGGTATTACAGGTTTGCTGTATATTGAATAAGAAATGTCCATTCATCTCCATTCAAAAATTACTTACTGTATAATTAATTGCTGGCTCGTCTGTGCTCATTAGCATTCAGACTCAACCGAACTGGTCTTTGGGTACCCCTACTATAAAGGTTTCCATTTCACATTTATACATTTCATCTTTTTGTTGGTTTATTCTGCCTCTGCCAGACCTCTTCTCTCTTTAACTCGTTGTTAGATTTTCCCAGGCAGCAGTCAGTGCACTACATGTAAATAAAACTTTCAGGTAGAATATCATTTTTTTCTATAGAATATCTGCCTTAAAGCTAGGTGACCCTGCAGTTCTTTGATAAAAAGAAAAAAAAAGAGTACCAAGGAACACTGGGGCTCATTTATTAACGCAGCGCAGCGCATAAGTGGACGCAAAAGATTGTCTGCGACATCACGAGTGTGATCGCTAATATATTTGCGTGATATTGCGCATAACACAGAGCTTTTGCGATGGTTTTGTTTATGCGTATTGCGCAAAAGATTGGGCATTTATGTCGCAAACGATGCCGTGGTTGTTAGGGGCGTGGCTGTGGGCGTGGCTACAATGCGCTTGCACTGCGGCCGTCGCAGATTTGCGTCTGTATATGTGCAAAACTGCACCCGGTCAACAGCACCACAATTTTTACGACTGCCTCTTTGTGGCGTAATAGTAACGCTCTTCAAAATGCGCATTCCTGCCCAGCTGCTCTAGCAGAGCCACACTGCTAAACTGGGTTCTGGCAAATACAATGGTGCTGCTGTTGGTGGGGATGTTTGTTAACTCAAAGTTTACTCAAAGATGAACAACCCCTGTAAAGTGCATATTAACCACACCTTCCACCCAACATGTTTATATTGACCAAGGTTCCTTTAAGGGTATCAGGTAGGCTAAACACCTTTGCAACCAAACAAATATTAGCACAGAAACAAATGCAGATGCGTCTAAGTGAACGCAATATGCGCAATATGTGACGCAACTAATTAAAGCAGCGCATTCATACATGAGCACAACTAATCCTTACCTTTGCGGTATCTTCCTGTGCGCACAATTTATTATAAGCACTGCGACAGCTGATACGCAGTTTCACACAGTTTCACAAGTCGCACCTACATTAGCGCACAAAATCGCACTGTTAAGGTATCGTGCGCTACATTATTAAATACTCGCATGCGCTGGGCAAATGTCAGGCCACTGCGCTCTTTTTAGCACTGCGCTGCGTTAATAAATGAGCCCCATTGTTCTGTGAGTAAGCACAAAAAAAGGCACAATAAGTTTATCAGAAGCAAATCATTTATGCCAGACTACATAATAACAGACAATGGCAGCACAGGTATGGGATCTGTTATCCAGAATGCTCAGGACCTGGGGTTTTCTGGATAATGGCTCATTCTGACATTTGGATCTTTATACTTTTAAAGGGGTTGTTCACCTTCGAGTTAACTTTTAGTATGATGTAGAGATTGATATTCTGAGACAATTTGCAATCGGTTTTCATTTTTTTTATCATTTAAGGTGTTTGAGTTATCTTTTTATTCAGCAGCTCTTCAATTTGCATTATAAACAGTCCAAATTACCCTAGCAACCATGCATTGATTTGAATAACAGACTGGAAAATGAATAGGAGAGGGCCTTACTAGAAAGATGAAAAATGGAAATACCGTAAGCAATAGCAATACATTTGTACCCTTACAGAGCATTTGATTTTTAGATGGGGTCAGCAACTGAATGCTGGAAAGAAAAGGCAAATAATTATAAAATTATAAAAAATAAATAATGAAAACCAATGGAAAAGTTGCTTAGAATTGGCCTTTCTGTTACATACTAAAAGTTTACTTAAAGGTGAACAACCCCTTTAAAGGAGAACTAACCCCTCTCAATAAGAAAAGCCCCTACCTACTACCCTAGATAGCCCCTCCCTTCTTGGGCCCCCCCCCCACAAAGTTGATTACCCCTGAAATTGCCCCTAACACAGTCCTAACGTATCAGTGCAGAGTAAGGACAGCGAAGCTCATGGGCGCCATCTTCCGGCTCTTCAGAATTCTTCCTTAAATGAACACTGTATTGGAGCATGTGCAGTTGGAGCAGTCTTGTCTGTAGCAATGGCGCATGCGCTAAAAGTGCTGGAAGTTGCCGCAGGGAAGGAAGGGGACTGTTTTATTATTATAGAGAAAAATCATGTTCATATGGGAGACAGCATTTCCGTAATTCAGAGCTTTTTGAATAATGGGTTTCTGGATAACAGATCCCATAACTGTACAGTGCATCTGCTGGAATTAGGGATGCACCGAATTCACTATATTGGATTCGGCCGAATACCGAACCAAATCCTAATTTGCATATGCAAATTAGGGTGGGAAGGGGAAAACATTTTTTACTTCCTTGTTTTGTGACAAAAAGTCAAGCGATTTCCCTCCCCACCCCTAATTTGCATATGCAAATTAGGATTCGGCCAGGTAGAAGGATTCAGCTGAATCCGAATCCTGCTGAAAAAGGCCGAATCCCAACCGAATCCTGAATTCGGTGCATCCCTAGCTGGAATAATCTGCACATACACAGGGGCGATCTGTGGGCTGCTGCTGCCTGAGGCAGCAACCCCGATGCCGCCCCTCTCTCCTGCCCTGCGCTTAAAAGTTTAGTGATGGAGCAGGTCAAAAGGGGCTGCATCTCTAGCACAACGAATGCGCACTGCAATTTCTGCACTAGCAGAGCCGAATTTCTGGTTTAAAAAACTGAAATTCTGCTCTTAAATTTACAGGAGACGGCTCAGTGGCGGAACTACCGGAGGAGCAGGGGGTGCGAATGGGCCAGGGCCCGCACCCCCTCAGGACCCCCCGGCAGCCCGTGCGCCACAGAAAATACGGCCGTACGGAGGGGGCGGGGCCCGGCTGTGCGTCACGCACCAGGGCCCGTCCCCCTCTACTTACGCTACTGAGGCGGCTTTTTGCCACCCATTGTAACTGCCTGTTCACTGCTGCATGAGGCAAGGTGCTCACCATGCCTTATGGCAGGAACGTCCCTGCACATACACAGTGTGCTCTATAAACTCAGATTGATAACCTAAACATTCAGTGATCTAGATTCACTATTTCTCAGCAATTCCCAGTTAGTTGAAAGACGCTGCTACTTTATGCAGGAAGCTGAGGACACTACAAACATCTTACGCAAAGGCTCAGTAAATATACAAAAATTATATATATACATATATATAATAGATACATTTCTCCCTTGATTATTGAGTGTATGAGGTCAGTTTGGATTAAAGATGTGCTGCCCATGGATACAGATAATCACTGAATGAGGTTTTTATCTGCTGAACCCGTTCACGGATATGGATCCTGAGATGAGTCTGATTAATGACAGAGAAACATTTACTTTCCTCATGTGGATAAATTAGTCTATGCTTCTGTTTATCTTCCTCTGGATCTGGTATAAGAAGGTTCATTATAAGGCTGAACTCCATCAACTTGTGTTTTCCTTTAGTCCCATCCTGGGTGTTTATAAGTAACCAGTAAGTTACACACACCTAAAAGGACTGAATATTTTTGCAGTTTCCATATAATAATTCTTCAGGTACCACTTACCTACAAAATAGGGATATTATTTAAACAGCATGTGAGCAAAGGCAACTTGCAACTAACTCATATTTCCACTAAGAACTGATGGTCTCCAATGGACACAGATTTGAAATATTTTATTTGGTTTTCATAATAAACCATAAAAATCAATATGATAACAAATAGTATGCAGAATATAGTGAATAAAGTACCCCCTTTTGTAAAATATAAGGATATTATAAGTTACCGAGGAGTTTCATGACCATATAAAAACACGAGGCCGAAGGCCGAGTGTTTTTATACAGGTCATGGAACTCCGAGGTAACTTATAATATCCTCATATTTTACAACTGGGGGTACTTTATTTATTATAATACACAAATTTTAGTGAGTCATGTGATAGAAATTACATCACTACTCACCGTTTATAACTGATGACATCACTACTCACCGTTTATAAGGATATAATTTACAGGATATTCATGGCTTTTGTGTATTATAAGAAGATTAATACAATGACATATTATACAGAATTTATAACTTACAATGAAGTAATATGTAAAATAAAATAGAAACTAACAAGAACTATCACTAACTAAAGGTGGCCATACACGGGCCGATAAAAGCTGCCGACAGACCGTGTCGGCAGCTTATTGGCCCGTGTATGGGGCCCCCCCGACGGGCTTCACCGATCGAGATCTGGCCGAAAGTCGGCCAGATCTCGATCGGATGGGATAGAAAATCCCGTCGGATCGCGGCCGCATCTATTCGTTGATGCGGTCCCGCGATCCGACCGCCCGTTAAGGCCTCGTTAGGATCCGATCGTTGGGCCCTAGGGCCCAAGATCGGATCGGCCCGATATTGCCCACCTCAAGGTGGGCATATCGGAGGGAGATCTGCTCGTTTGGCGACATTGCCAAACGAGAGGATCTCTCAGTGTATGGCCACCTTAAGCCAGTGGACGCATAGAGATTCTTAAAAGAAAAAGAAGAAAGAAAAAGCCCATTATCTTGGGAATATCAGATAAACCACCCTATGAACATTTTACAATTGAAGAAACGGAGATATTTGACTTCTGGTATTGGAGTTACAGAACTTGGAATTATTTCCTTTAGTTTTTACTAATAAAGCTTCCTGCCAACTAAGCTGGTTCATATAAGCCATTGTGTCAGTCAATGAGGGAGACTCATTTTGTATCCAACAGTTAAATAAAGCCTTTCTGGAGGCAGCCAAAATTGTCAATGTTTTATTTTCTTGGGACTTAAATTCTATATTAAAATTTGAAGTGAGCCTACTATCATCTAGAAGCAACAAAGCAAAACCTGGAGATAATTTAATTTGTATTTTCAGATTAATGTTTAGAAAACTGGTAACTTCCTTCCAAAATATACTGATCTTTGGACAAGTCCATAGATAGTGAAAAAGGGACACATTATACTCATCACACTTGGGACAGTATGATACAGGACTAGAAAAGATACCTTTAGACATGGTAGAAACTCAGCCCATTTGTTGGACACTTTAAGTAATGGGTGTGGGTCTGACCCATAATCATTCCAGAATATTTTAGAGTTAATAGAAATCAAAGAAGGAATCTCCAAAAACTCTCCCAAATCTTCAGCTAGCCTATGATCTGACAAAACAATGTTTCTATGATTACCCTATGATTGTGTCCCAATGGACACAGACTAGTCCCTTGTCTATAATTTAGACAGACTTGCACACAAATTCAATCTAACGTTCCCATCTTGTTCTTTGCAGATCCATACTTGGACGCCCCTGCTCATCCTTACTGGCCCTTCTCCACTTCAGATTTCTGGCTGTATGTGGAGCATTTCCGCTCCCTGGGCGCATACGACAAGATAAATGATATGGCTCGTACCTTCTTTGCTCACTACCCTATTGGGGATACTCTTGGATACACTAGCAAAAACCATGATGAATAGATGCATGTTATTTGCCATGCTTATACACACATACCTTAATGTATATACAGAGCATATAAATGACATGGCTGGGAAATGACATTCAAATGACAGGCCTAACATTCATCAGCCTTCTTATCCTGAGCAAATTAGCTGGTTCCAAAGTTAAGGGCTAAGCGTCCTATTTTATACATATTTGTTTGCTTTTACCCTCCAGAATAAAAATTATATATTTTTTAATATGCAAAGACCTGTTAGAGTAAAAGCATTGTAGCCGTGTGTTTTATCACAATAAAAATGCTTTGGAAAGAAACTTATATCTGGTTGGTTTGTGGAACTGACCTAAAAAAAACCTGTGCGGGTCAATGATATAAATGTTATGATTTTATAGAAACCTTTATGTTGACACCTTTTATATAGAGCCTTTATGGTGAAGCCTTTACTGTTGTTTTACATTGAGTTTATATTATTACCATATATACTCGAGTATAAGCCGAGTTTTTCAGCCCCCAAAATATGCTGAAAAACTCTACCTCAGCTTATACTCGGGTCAAGTGCAAAAACGGTCGCCGGCGTCTAAGAATAGTCGCCGGCGCCCAAGAATAGTCACCGGCGTCCAAGAATAGTCTCCAAGAATATTCGCCGGCGTCCAAGAATGGTCGCTGGAATCCAAAAACTAGATGCCGGCACCTCCAATGGGAGCAGAAACCCTCAATTTTTTGATTGAAACTTACCAGAAGCTGCTGCATTTCTCACCCTCGGCTTATACTCGAGTCAATAAGCTTTCCCAGTTTTTGGAGGTAAAATTAGGTACCTCAGCTTATACTCGGGACGGCTTATACTCGAGTATATACGGTAACAACATAATTGTCTCTACTTGTATTTATCTATCAATATACATTGCACAGGGATCTGTTATCCAGAAACTGATTATTCAGAAAGCTCTGAATTATAAGACGGCCATCTCCCAATGGGGGAATTTTCTAAAGAGCTAAGTGTTTTTTTAGCAAAAACTAACCAAAATGACAAGGAACATCGCCAATTAACTAAAAGGCGAAGAAGACAACTTGCTATGGAAAAAGCTCAGCGCTAGAGAAGTTTAACGACATTTCACCAAGTGAATTTTCGTTCAGTCGAACAATCGTTAATTTATTAAAGTGTGTGAACATTTCAATACTTAACCCTTTTTGCACGTCTATTTCCCCAGGTTCTACCTGGCGAATTGATAAGATGAAGCTACAGTCTCAACATTATGTCAGTGAAATCATATCCTGTATTCCAAAAAAAGTAAAAAAAAAAGAACGCTGGCATTTTCATATTTTACTGTGGGATTAAGTTTACAAGTTGTAAAAGTTAAATATATGTTGTTTATACTTTTTTTTTAACCATTTGAAGCTCATGTCACATTTGTTTTAGGGTGGGCTCATGTCTAGGACAATAGAGGATCTGTTTTTTATTTTACTTCCTTGGACATTTTTAATAAGTGGCCACTTACAGCAGTTTCACCAACATCTCTAATAAATACATATATATGAACTGTATGTACCCGCCATATTTAAATTGACATAAGGGTAAGTATGTTAATGAAGTTTCGCTAGGATGAACGTAACACTAGAGAAAGTTCAATAAGAAACTTTTGCACTACCAAATATTCGCTGGAGAAAGTATTCCAGCATTCATTTGCGAAGACTAAGTTTCATATTTTGATAAATATGCCTGACGTAGTTACACAAAGTATGGCGGAGACTTTCATAGCAAAAATTTGCCCCACTGACTCCATTTCAATCAAATACCGGTAATTAAAGATTTTAAAAATTATTTCTCTGTAAAAAACAGGTATGGGATACATTATTCAGAAAAAAATATCCAGAAAGTTTCGAATTATGGAAAGGACATCTCCCATAGACTTAATTTTATCCAAATTTTTGAAAATGATTTCCCTTTTCTCTTTAATTATAAAACATTACCTTCTACTTGGTCTCAACTAAGATATAATTAATCCTTATTGGAAGCTAAACTAGCCTATTGGGTTTATTTAATGTTTACCGGTACATGATTTTCTAGTAGACCTGGGGTATGAAGATCCAAATTACGAAAAGATCCGTTATCTGGAAAAAACCTGTAGTATCTTTTACTTGATCACAACTAAGATATAATTATTTCTTATTGGAAGTTTAATAATCCTATTAGGTTTATTTAATGCTTAAATTATATCTTACTAAGCATTCTGTATAACAGGTCCGATATCTGTATATAACCTGACAAAAGGATCAGCATTCCCAATATGCTCAAAAAACATTTTTTTTTCAATACAAGGTACAATATTGTTTAAAATGTTTTGGTCCTTTGGGACCTTTCTCACAGATGATACAACAGTGGCAGTAGAAAAATTACATACTCTCCCCTATCTATGTATCTATGTATCTATGTATCTATGTATGTATCTATCTATCTATCTATCTATCTATCTATCTATCTATCTATCTATCTATCTATCTATCTATCTATCTATCTATCGAACTATCATCACTATCTGTCTGTCTGTCTATCTATCTATCTATCTAGATCTTGAATGGCTGAAGCAGAGGCCAGAATTTAAACGTAGACTTAGATGTGGTTACAAAAACCTGCTTCTGGATTTATTTTGCTTCCTTATAGGTTTCTCTGGTTAACTCTTTTGTGGAGTTGGGGGGAGCAAACAAATAATTTATACAAAGGCAGAATTAAGTCTGCAATCCTATAGTTTTTTATACTGTACATGTTAATGTTTTATTCCACCTTAAAGCAGCTGTCTAGAACTCTATTGGGACCAGGCGTAACACATTGGGATAGATTTATCAAATAGTGAAGTTGGAAGTAGCCACAGTCCACTGGAGTGAAATTCCACCACTTTCCATTCATTCCTATGGCGTATTTATCAAAGGATGAACTTTCATTTTCACTCATTGATAAATACTCTTTTAAAAATCCCATCAAAATGAATGGAGAGTGGTCAGAATTTCACTCTAGCGGACTGTGGTGATCTCTAACTTCACTCTTTGATAAATATACCCCCTTGTATCTGAATCAGCCAGGGCAGGAACTAGGGTAGGCAGAAGAGGCCCCTGCCTAGGGAGCAACACTGTAAGGGCGCTGGGCAGGTGCCTGTTCAAGAGTCTTCTGCTTACCCCTAGTCCAGATTCGCTCCTCTCTGCAGCTCTCACCTACCTCCTCTGTTGCTCACTCCTCTGTCCCTCCCTCCCCTCTGTCCCTATCTCCACTGAAGCGTTGCTTCACTTATTTTTCACTTCCAACTACTATTTGTGACTTAGTAGTGTACACAGATTGACTATACTTATTAACAATCCATATTTTACTAGTGGAGACTAATCCAGATCTTTCATTTAAGACACAAAAAGAGAGGGTGACTTCTCAAGGCCCAACAGTTATCCCACAGGAAAACGAGAGGCAATAGGAACACCCTATGTTCCCATATGTCATCCAAACTGTAGTTCAAGGGGCTGTTCACCTTTGAGATAACTTTTAGTATGATGCAGAGTTTGATATTCTAAGACAATTGGTTTTCATTTTTTATTATTGAAGATTTTTGAGTTATTTAGCTTTTTATTCAGCAGCTCTTCAATTTGCATCTTAAGCAATCTGGTAACTAGGGTCCACGTGACCCTAGCAACCATGCATTAATTTGAATAAGAGAATGGAATATGAATAGGAGAGGACCTGAATAGAAAGATCAGTAATAAAAAGTTACAATAACATTTGTAGTGTTTAGGGATGCACCGAATCCACTTTTTTGGATTCGGCCGAACCCCCGAATCCTTCACGAAAGATTCAGCCGAATACCGAACGGAATCCGAACCCTAATTTGCATATGCAAATTAGGGGTGGGAGGGGGAAAACATTTTTTACTTCCTTGTTTTCTGACAAAAAGTCACGCAAATTCCCTCCCGTCCCTACTCTTCCACTTCCTGCTCCCTGAATTCCCAGGCTGTGCAGGGCAGACGGTGTCTCTCAGCTCACTGCACTGTAGGGCAGGAGCCAATCAGCAGCTAGCAGGACCTGATAGGGAACTGAAGCCTGTCTTTGCTTCCTGTAACTGCAGGGCTGTGATTGGCTGTTCCCCTCCTACTGTAATACTAGGAGGTACCATTAGGACACGCCCACCCCTCATTTGAAAAAGGGACAGGGACCAGAGAACATCTATAGGGAGCTCCAGAGAACATCTATAGGGAGCTCCAATAAAGGGGCATTTTATAAAGATAATATACATTTTTAGCATTATGTAAAAGAAACACCAGATATTGCTCATAATTGCCTACAAAATACGGGCTTTATCCTATGTCTCCTTTAAAGGTGAACCACCCTTTTAGTGGAGTCTTCTATTGATCTAGCGTGAGTGGGATATTTACTGCTCTTTCACACACTGCTCTAAGTCCTATTCCCCCTCCTTAGCTCGACAGACTAGTAAGAAGGACATCCGTTTGTATAAAATATCCTAAACACACGCTACCTCCTCTGTATTATGTTTCTTCACTTCGCTTTCTCTGTCCCTATCCGTCACTTCCGGCGTCCTTGCGTTGCACTTCCTATACCAGCTCGGATGAGTCACGTGGTGTGTGGGGTAATCTAAGCGCTGTACAGTCCCGTAGTGGGTGCGTTGCTGAAGCTAATTTGTGACTGAGGCGGAAGTGCTGAAATGAAGCCGGCAGTGGACGAGATGTTCCCGGAGGGAGCTGGTCCTTATGTGGATTTAGATGAGGTGAAGGAGGCGCGACGCTGCACATTATTGTTACTATTGCTCTAGGGCTTCTGGAAGCCTTAAAGTCATGTAAACTTTAGTGTATGCGTTTGTAAGGGCACAGGGATGTATGTGGGCGAAGTTGAGTTTAAAAACTGTTATAAGATCCTTTATTTCGGTAAAGAACCAATATAGAGAGCAAGTAAATGCATTTAATTACCAGGGATAGTTCCTGCTATTGACTTTGCCTCTAGCTCCGCCCTCTGTCTTTCAAGCTGACCAACTGCATAGAAGTATGTCCAGAAAGCAGCTCTCTGGTTTTGTGCTCAGCCTCTGTCCTATGGTTATAGGGAAAAGAGATTTTTATAGGGTTGCTATTATAAAATATTTCCCCCCCCACCAAAGTTGCATTATAATAGAGCCCGCCCTCTGGTTGGGGGGGAGTAACCGTAGTTATTCTTTAAAGGGGTTGTTCACCTTTGAGTTCACATTTAGTATGATGTAGAGAGTGATATTCTGAGACAGTTTGCAATTGGTTTTCATTTTTTATTATTCGTGACGTTTGATTTATTTAGCTTTTTATTCAACAGCTCTCCTCTTTTATTTATTTATTTTTTAGAATTGTCCTCTGTCAGTGCTTGGACACCCACTCAAGCGGTCATGTTGGGGAACACACATTCACATAATGAGCGAATGCAGCAACTTACTCATTAGGCGCATGTGCGTGACATCAGAAGCTCATCAGAAGTGACATCAGAAGCTCCCGCTTCCAACGGGAGCTCCCACCCAGTGCGTGTGTCCTAGCAACGGCAGGGCCAATTTAACAAAAAAACAAAAACTACTGTTACACCTAAACTATAGTGCAAACTCTATTAGCCCTGTGGGCGTTGGTGGGGGAAAATATTTTAGGGCAACAGTTGCTCTTTAAAAGGGTTGTTTACTTTTAAACTAACTTTTAATACAAAGTAGACATTGATGTTCTGAGACAGTTTGTAACTGGTTTCTATTTTTTGTGGTTTTTCCATGTTTTGACCAGCAGCTCTCCAGTTCAGCAGCGGTTTGTTTGCTAGGATCTTGTTTACCTTAGCAACTGGGCAATTGTTTTAAGAGAGAACGGAATATGAGTAGGAGTGGGCCTGACTAGAAAGATAAGCAATACATGTAAAACTGTCAGCTCACAGAACAATAGCTTTTGACTGTAGGGGTCAGTGAACCCCAAGCTGGAAAGATATAACAAGGAAGGCTAGTAATACAATCTCTTAAAAAAGACCAATTGCAAATTATCTAGGAATTGGACATTCTGTAACATACTAAAAATTAACCTAAAGTTTCACCACCACTTACCAAAAAAAACTTTGGTAGGTGCTGCACTTTATGGGGGGCATTTACTAAAATCAGATTTTTTTTCTCCTATTTTTAATAAAAGAACTCAAATTAATCGGATCGGGAAAAAACCTAAGTTTTCTTTCAGGCTAAACCCAGCGCAAAGCACAATATCTTCAAATTGGTACTTATACATAACCTCGATAGGGTTGAGATGGTGGAGTGCTTTTTGCAGCATTGGTGTATAATAAGTCTTGAAAACATTTACGAAAAATTAAAGGTTTTGCCCTAAAAAGCCCAACTAGAAAAATTTGAGTTTTAGTAAATAACCCCCTATGTGTCCATTGTATGTGGTTCTTGGGTGGCACTATGGCAGCAAAATCTGAAGGTTTGTGGGTAATGGACTGATGTTGCCTGGCATTGTGTTGCTTTTCTTAGGGGAAGGCAACGATACAATACAGAGAATTGTAGTGGGACATTTCCAATGTCTCTGGGTATATGCTGCTGTGCAAAACCATTGTGAGTAGGAAATATGAGCACAATTAATGCCTTAGCACTGCCATAAGTGGGATAGTTGTGCCCAAGTAGAATTAATCGGTACTAATCTCGTAAACAACACATCTCAGCAACTTGTTTGAGGGTTGTTGGAAAACAAGGCACCTTAAAGGAGAAGGAAACCTAGTCGGCGCAAAAACCCTCCCCCCCCCTCCCCTGTGTTGCTTCCCCTCCCTCCTCCCCCCGGCCTACCTGTCCCATTGGGAATATGCCCCTAATTTGTTACTTACCGTCAACAAATTAGTTCAACGACGCCATCTTCTTCCAAGCAATCTTCTTCCTGCTTTGACAGGCGCATGTGCAGTAGGAGCATTTCGCCGGTATGATCTACTCCGAATGCTCCAATAGTCATGATCGGAAAACTTCGTGACTTTTGACGTATGCGCAGTAGATCCGTACCGGCGAAATTCTCCTACTGCGCATGCGCCAAAACGCCGGTCAATACAGGAAGAAGATCACGTGGGAGAAGATGGTGCCTGTGAACTCTGTGGACTGGACCTGCGCAGAAGGGTAAGTGCCTAGCGGGACAGGTAGGCCAGGGGGGAGGGTGGGCAACACACGGGAGGGGGGAGGGTTTTTGCGCCAACTGGGTTTCCTTCTCCTTTAAGACCACAGAGCATGGGAGCCACCCACACTAGTGATGTGCGGGCCGGCCCGATACCCGCAGGTTGGGCAGGTTTGGGCCGACCTCACATGCTTCTTCATGGGTGCGGGTTGAGCTCTCCTGCTTTCCCGCCCCCCACCATCAAATGCAGACTTCAAACTTACGGGTTTGTCGTTTATAGATTCTGCACCCCCCCCATGGGGCACCCCCACAGTTTAGGAACCATTGCAGTAGGGCCTGTCCTTCAAAATGACAACAGTGGAATTGTTGATATTGCAGCAAGTTATAAGTTAAAAGATTCCATATTTACTGCACTTACAGTTCAAGTCAGTGGTCTCTGTTTCTTTTTACCTTACAGGCAGGTGGAAGTACTGGACTTTTAATGGATTTGGCAGCAAATGAAAAGGCGGTGCATTCAGATTTCTTTAATGGTGAGATTACAGTTACACGGCCGGTATCATATGCAATGGATTAACAACAGAACGACCAAACAATTGTATTATTGCCCTTTCTCCCTTTCTTTCAGATTTTGAAGATCTGTTTGATGATGAGGATATCCAGTAATATCTCCGCTTCAGTGCAAGAAAACTCTGTTTAATGTGAATTGCCTCTTACTGCTTATGTCCCGTCTATGGGGAAATGTTAGATGATTCTGTATTTATAGTTGCCTTGTAAATAAAATATCCTTACTACAAGTTATATCTTGTTTTGTTTGTAAATATATGTGCTAAAACTGTGGTCTTGTATTGGCAATTTAATGGAAAGTGGCCTAACACATTTGCACAGGGGAAAATGTGGGATCGTTTCTTAGAGAAGACAAATGAAAAACTGTTCAGAGAGAGCCCTCACCTCCCATCTCTCTAAGAAAGTGCATGTCTAATACTGACAGTGCTGCTGCACTGTACTGACCAACTGCAACACAACAGAGAACTGCCTAGGTTGCAGATGATTAATTGGCTGGTCCACCTCACCTACAGACAGACATTTGCAGATTGTTTTAAAAATTAATTTATACTTAAAGTTCCTTTGAGCTCTTAGAGGGATTTGGTCAGTAGACCTTCATTTGTACAGCTCTTGATATAGACTGCTTATGGTGTTTTATGTATAAAAAACCAAAGAAATGTTTTTTTCTTCAACTGCAAAGAATTGAAATGGATATGGTCTTCTATATGAAATAAATCACCCCTCTGCTTTGAATGAAAGTAGAGGCAGTGATTCTTATGGGGGCTTTACTTGGAGCCTACTGTACATAGCCATTCAGCTACCTCTGTATTTGGGGGTGTAGCAGAAAATGTTTGTACATCTGACTAAAATAAATCCAATTTTCAACCCACTGATACTGCTTTCAATGGAAATTGTTTATACAAATTTAAAGCCATACATTTAATTTTTGAAAATATTTCATTGAAAAATTGCAGTGAATTATATTTCTTTCATTATGAAAAACGTTTGGTGAGTTCTTCCAGATGGATGCCCCCCCCAACTGCAGCTGACTTAGCTGACCTAGTCCAGTGTTTTGTCTTTGAACATTCGTGGGTCACTGTCCTGCTGGAAGACTCATGATCTAATGATCTGACACTGATTTGAGGGGGGGGTGCTTGTATGTGGAAGATTTTGCTTGAACAGACAACATGCGGGCAAAGGAGCTCTCCATGCAGGTGAAACAAGCCACCCTTAAGCTGCAAAAATAGAAAAAAAACATCAGAAATTGCTACAATATTGGCAAAATCTACAGTTTGGTACATCCTAAGAAAAAAAGAAAGCACTGGTGCATACCTCCCAACTGTCCCTTTTTCGGAGGGACAGTCCCTCTTTTGACAGCTCAACCTGCAACCCCTCATTTGTACTGGAAAGTCCCTCTTTTCTCTGCACTGAACAGCCAGAAAAAGAAACAAAATTTCTCACTAAATTGGCTTTTAGCAGAGAGCCCAGAACAGCTAACAAGTGCAAATAAGATACTTTGTAACAATTTTGAGACACAAAAACACAGTTTAGATAAGGAGAAATATTTTCAAACTTTCATAACCTGCCAAATTTTGTAAAACAAACATGGTAATTAGGGGGTGTGGCCACATAAAGGGGTGTGGTCAAAAAAATTGCTGAGCTATGTGCTGAAAAAAATTTTTTGTCCCTCTTTTTACTTCCAAAATGTTGGGAGGTATGCTGGTGAACTCAGCAACGCAAAAAGACCTGGATGTCCACGGAAGACAGTGGTGGATGATCTCAGAATCATTTCCATGGTCAAGAGAAACCGCTTCACAACAGGCAAACAAGTGAACAATGCTCTCACATTATTATTCAATCTTTTTGTTCAACCCACTGAATTAAAGTCTGCAGTTCAACTGCATCTGAGTTGTTTCATTTAAAACTCATTGTGGTAATGCACAGAACCAAAAGTAGAAAAAAGTTGTCCAAAGATTTATGGGCCTAACTGTTTATTTCTATATACTGTATGTATACAGGTATGGGACCTGTTGTCCAGAATGCTTGGTACCTTTTTTTTTCATAGAACTGATCGTACCATAATTTGGTTCTTCATATCTTAAGTCTACTAGAAAATAATTAGGGATGCACCGAATCCAAGATTCAGTTCGGTATTCAGCCAGGATTCGCCCATTTTCAGCAGGATTCGGATTCGGCCGAATCCCTGAACCTGGCCGATCCGAATCCTTAAAATCATGTGACTTTTCGTCACAAAACATGGAAGTAAAAAATTTTTTAGCCGTGCGCGGCACTATTTTTCCCTCCCCCTCGCTGATTTGCATATGCAAATTAGGCTTCGGTTCGGTATTCGGCCAAATCTTTCACGGAGGATTCGGGGGTTCGGCCGAATCCAAAAAAGTGGATCCGGTGCATCCCTAAAAATAATGCTATATTAAATAACCCAATAGGCTGGTTGTGCTTCCAATAAGGAATAATTGTATCTTTGCTTAATTCAGGTACAAGGTACTGTTTTATTATTACACAGACAAAGGAAATGTTTTTTTTAAAAAATTTGGATTATTTTGGATAAAATTATCTATGGGAGATGGATTTCCCGTAATTCAGAGCTTTCGAGATAACAGGTTTCCTGGTAACTGATCCCATACCTGTATCTAAAAAATATGTTGTGTATCAGTACTTTCCTGTACAAGGCTCCTGTGACGTGTTCTGGCCAAGTGATCTCTCTGCCTTATCCTCAAACTGCATCTGAATTTCATTAATATAGAGATGTCAGTTATGCACCTTTAAATAGAAATGTTCTTGGTAAAACTGCTTATTGTGAATTCAACATCCTCTGGTCACGGAATTTTGCATCACAACAATATGTACAATAACAATAAGGTAAAAATGTTGGTGTGGGGGGAATTTCCAGCTTTGTGTAAGACATGTTTGGGTCACAGAGGCTCTCTCTGTTGAAACCGCAAATACCAGAAGCTAAAGGGGTGGAAATGTATTGGCTACAGATAAAGGAGGCATTGCTCCGGCTTTGTATGTTGGTAACAGCTCCATCCTAGCATGGGATCCCTGTGCTCCCTGCAGCCTGAGCCCAGCATCTGACTCTCCTTCTTTAGCAATTGGCGAGTAGCATTTGTGTCGTTTTCTATATGGTTTTATATCCCTACTTTTCCCACACTTTGCTAATTATTTCTTATAAGCAGCTCACTTTCTGTGTCTATCACAGGGGTCAGTCTTTAAGGCTCCATCACAAATGCACAAGTGCAAGGGACAAAAAATTAACATGAAAACAAATGCATAATGCAGCTTATTTGCAACTTGTGTTTAAGGATTTCTGACACCAATGTGTGAGTGGATTACATTAATACCAGCACAGATATGCATGTTATTATTATTATTATTATTATTATTATTAATATGTATTTATATAGTGCCAACATATTGCGTAGCACTGTAAAGTAAATGTGATTATACAACTACATCACATGAATTACATATATAGAACATATGGAGTAACAAACATCACAATCAATACAGGTACAAAAAGGTGAGGAAGGCCCTATGCATAGGCATACAGTCTAAAGGGAAGGGAGTAATACACAAGGTGTGGGAGTGGGCAAGATCGAATTAAGTGGGTGAGAAATGTGGTACTGTATGTGGTGTTGTGTTTGGTAGTTAAGCAGAGTGAGGGTAGGCTTCTCGAAAGAAGTGCGATTTCAGAGATTTCTTGAAAGCAGAAAGGTTGGGAGAAAGTCGGACAGACCGTGGGAGAGAGTTCCAGAGGAGGGGTTCAGCCCTTGCAAAGTCTTGAATGCGAGCATGTGAGGAGGTAATGAGAGAAGAGTTGAGTAGCAGGTCAGTAGAGGAGCGTAGTAAGCGATTGGGTGAGTATAAAGAGATGAGTTCAGAGATGTAGGGTGGGGCAGAGTTATGAAGTGCTTTGAAAGTCAGTGTCATTAATTTGAATTTGATTCTGAAAGGTAACGGAAGCCAGTGCAGGGATTGACAGAATGGCGAGGCAGAGGAGGAGCGGTTGCTGAGGTGTTTGAGCCTCGCAGCAGTTTTCATTATGGACTGGAGAGGTGACAGTCTCTGGAGGGGGAGGCCAATTAAAAGAGAGTTACAGTAGTCTAGACGCGATATGATGAGAGAGTGAATAAGAATTTTGGCAGTATCTTGGGTGATAAATGATCGTATATGTTCCTTAGGTGGAAGTGACATGATTTAATAAGTGACTGGATATGAGGAGTGAATGACAGGGCAGAATCTAGAATAACCCCAAGGCACCATTCTATTTACTAGGTGCAGCTTTGAAGAAGGAACTAATTGTTCTGAAAACTTGCTGCGATAGTGTTAGCCAAAAAAGATATCACTCTTATTTCACTTTTGTTATGTTTCATACAAAACTTACCCTATAACTAGGAGTAACACACAATGGGGTAAATTTACTAACCTCCTAAAATTCGCCAGCGACGGCGTCGCTCACAGACGGAGTCCTCACAGTGCAACACTTCACCAGGTGTAGATTCGCCAGGATATCGCTAATTCACTAAAATCCGAAGTTGCGTCCAGGTTGCCGAACGCTGGCGAGGTTGCGCTAGCATTACTGCACCAATCGAAGCAAAGTTACGCTAGCATTGCCTAATTTGCATATGGCGGGAAGTTAAAGTTGAATGGACGTATATGTTGCAGCAAATACATTACATTGCACAAGCCTGGGAACCTTAATAAAATAATAGAGTTGTTATATTGCCCTACACATGAACCCAGTGTATAGTTTATGTGCCATCTGTTAGGAAATGTAGGGGGGAAGACGGGTACCTCAAAAAATTTTGACACTCTTTTGCAGCCTATCACACTGAAAAAAGGAAAAGACGCCAGTGTTTTTTTTTCAACTATTTTTTTGAGGAACTCCTATCTACTCTATTGCACTTTGCCTGGTCTGAGGTGTCGAAGGCAAGTCTGGCGCAAGAGGTAACGTTCAGTGAAATCCGCATCTTAGTGAATTTGCGTAGTTACGTCCATTTGCCAGATCGCAAATTCACCAGGCGTTAGGGAGCGAAGTACCGCTAGAGTCTATCTCCTTCGCTAGCGAAGTTACGACATTACGTCACGCTGGCGAATTTTCGCCCCCGTTAGTCACTTCACCCTTTAGTAAATTTGCCCCCATGAGAGTCACTGCAGGACTCTTGCTCTATCAGTAAAACACAATTAGGCGGAAGTATCAAGAATGAATTGACATGATTGCCTTTGTCAATAACGTTTAAAGGGGTTGTTCACCTTCCAAACACTTTTTTCAGTTCAGTTGTTTTCAGATTGTTCCCGAGAAATAAAGAATTTTTGCAATTATAGTACTTTCCATTACTTATTTATTTATTTTTTAATCTAAGTTTTGAATGTTCCTGTGTCTGGTGTTTGAGTCTGGCAGCTCAGTAATTCAGGTGCAGATTCTGAACTGTTACAATTTTGCAACATTTAGTTGATACATTTCTCAGCAGCATCTTTTCAGTATCAGCAACTATTGTATCAATTCTAACAGCTGCCTGTAATGAAACCCAGAGATTCTGCTCAGCAGGGACAAAGGTAAGAAATGTATCAACTAAATGTAATAATGCTGCTTTAGAAGGTGAAAAATTACACTTTACACTTCAATATTAGAAAAACGGTGCCACATAGAGAATAGAAAGTAAATGGAAAAGGTCGTTATTTCTGGTGAACTATCTGAAAACAACTAGTTGTTTGAAGGTGAACAACACCTTTTATGGACACACAAATTAGTACCTGTACAACATTTTTCATAAGTAAGTAAGACCTTGTGTTCAGCACAGGAGATACAAGAAGTCATTTATGAAGTGGAAGCCAGGTGCAAAGTGCAAAAAAACCCCACAATTTAAGTTATTTAACTTTGCACCCTGCCTTCCATACTAAATTAATTCCTCCCAAACTAGTGTCATTCAGATGCAAAAGTTAAGGGGCAGCAGTGGACGCAGACTACAACTGCAATTACTACATTTATGCTGAACTATTGTTACCTGGAAATAAAGTAATCGTCAAGGTGACCTGTATTTTGAGAACATATGGACAGATTGGGAATGACTACAGAATGCATGCCAAAGACTGCCCTTTATATACATATTTTTTTATACTTTGGAGCCGGGCAGGTTATTTATTTATACCAACCCTTTCACCTTAAGGTAAATAGGCAGAAAGTACCCCCACTTTCTGTATGTTTATTTGACAAACTGATTTCTTTTAAAATTAGTTTTTCTTAAATAAAAAAAGGACCAGTTAGTTACTACTGTATAATCATTTTTAAAAAAATGTATGTGTGTGTGTGTGTGTGTGACCTGACTCCTAGAACCCAGTACACGAAATTGACAGTGGTGGACTTACTGTGCATGCATCTTACATTGGAGCATGGAGCTTGCTGAATAATGTATTAGGACATGCCGTCTCCTGATAGAAGGGTGAAAGCACAGCCAGGCCTTGTTGAACAAAGAAGAGTGCACACAGCTCCCGCTGAAATAATAACTGGATGTACCATGAGCTGGATTTGGCATAGGAGGCATGTAAACAACATAACTTGTATTTGCAACCAGGTTCTGGACCGGATATATACTATTAACAAAGAATTTAGCCAGGCTTCCCAGGTGAGTGGGCAGATTGCACTGATACACTAAAAATTATGCCAGACAAGCCAACCAAAGGCAGGGGCGTAACTACAGAGGAAGCAGACCCTGCAGCTGCAGGGGGGCCCAGGAGGTACAGGGGGCCCCATGAGGCTCTCGTTGATGAGCAATTTGAACATATATTGGTAAAACAGGACAAACACTGGATATGTTGGGGGCCCTAAAATGAATTTGCTGTGGGGCCCAGCAACATCTAGTTACACCACTGACCAAAGGGAAGTAGGAAGGAGGTGCAGTCCTTGTCAATGCTTGGTATTAAGTCAGCGCATCAGCAGTTTTATTTTCCTACAACATTCTGATAGGATTACAGGGGAGTCTGATGGAACACCTCATGCTGTACCTGCAGCCATAATCAGATAAGATTGAAATCAGTGAAACTACCCAACTGTATAACTCCATAAATGGCTGTCTATTCTTTAGAGTAACTGGGGTTTTGTCAGAAATTGTCTTAAATATAGAGCTTCATGTGTTCAGGCACTAGTTTCTCATATGCACATTGAGCTCTAATATTAACAATATTATAATGAGAAGTCTGGGGAATTTCTAGTAATTTTTGGAAAAAAAAATCAGTTACAATACACCAGGTTTGCCCTATTGCCCTCAATGCACACAAATCTGTAGTTGAATAGGACAATACTATGCACTGTCTGCCCCGCCAAGAGCTTGCAATTAAAATGGGTAGGTAAAAGGTGGAAATAATAGGGTAATAATTGTAAACGTACTAAAATCCAAATGACTCTGCTAATCATGACACTTGCTGAACTGCAGCTTCTACCTTCCCCTTGCAGCCGAGGGCTGTCTGGTTTGCTGGGACTTGTAATATGACAACTGATCTAATAGTTTGGATTTTGGGACATTTGTATTCTGAATTCCCAAGACATACCAGCAGTAAATTGTAGAAAATGCACTTTGCAATTTTGCATTAAACACAGACATGCTATTACAGTAATTCCAGTGTATAATATGGATGATCTGCATTGCACTAACCCCATATAGTCCAGGGGCTTCCACTATCTGCACTTGTCTGCACATTACCACTTGTCATTGCAGTCAGCCTCAGTGTCGGACCAGTACACCAGGGGCCCACCCAAAAACCTTTGACTAGGGGCCCACGAATTAATCTTATTCCTCTCCTCACTCAACCTCTTTTCTCCTAATCTCTTTTCTTTACAGATTATAATCTTTTATTCCATCTATTTAGCCTCATTGTTCTCATAGAAATAAGGAATGGCCATGAAATAGGCCAAATGTCTAGCAGCATAAGGGCCCACTGACACCTTGGCCCACCGGGACTTTTCCAGGTATCCTGGTGGGCCAGTCCGACACTGGTCAGCCTGACATAATGATCCACCCCAAATATAAAGTATCTTGATCGATGTTCAAATTGGACTCAATGATCCTTCTTTAAGTACCCCTGGAAAGGGGAGTGTAAGTGCCGCATTGAGAAAACACCTGGTATAGGTGGTGTGATGGTGTGTCAGTCTCTGCCAAATTAACCTGAAAAAATAACATGAAGAACAAATAAGGCTGCCAATTAGCTGGGAAGCTTTGTATCTCACACGCAGGACTCAGCAATTCTTTATATATGTTAAATCTCATTTATTCAGTGCACTCGTTCATCTGTCACTGGGAATTTCCCACAGTTTCAGTCTGCTGGTATGACCAGTTTGGCTGCTTTAATTATTGTAGCTTCTAGTTCCAGCAAGGACTGGTTTATTTGCAACTGAGACACCAGCAATGTGAATGGTTTGGCATGTAAAGGTCCTGAAGTGGAGCCGACTGAAGAGTTTTATGACCTCTTATTGGCCCAAGGGTTAGTCAGACATCTTTGTATGACATCAGAAATAAATCAATCTGACCCACATAAATCTAGTAAATTATTTATTGTCTACAATTTCTGATTTTTTTTTAAACTTATTTTATTTTTCAATTTATATTTTATATTGCAAAAGATACAGCAAACACAGTATTGCATTGTATTGGCAAGCAAGTAAAGCATTCCAATGCTTTAGTTTTCTTCATTTTTGTATGTTGGCTTAATAGCTAAGTTAGGCAGGTAGTAAATGGATTACTAGTCTAGTGATGGGCGAATCTGACCAGTTTCATGTCATCAAAAAATCCGTAAAATGGAGAAAACTTGGTGAAATACATTGAAATCTAAGGGCGACAATTTTTTTTGTCGCACATTTTTGATGTGCGACAAATTTTTTTAACCCACTAGAGTCTATGGGGGTCATTTTGGTGGCGAAACTTGGCGAAAACTTTTGCTCATCACTAGTTACTACAAACATAACGTATTTAAAAAAAACCAAAGAAAACCAAGAAGACATTTTTATGTCACAATGTTATAGCTCGTAGTTCAGTCGTACAATGTTGTTCTCTGTCGGTCTAGGAAAGCAGCTATTTCTTACCAAGTGAGCTGAATGATGGGGCATTCCTAGAAGGTGTATGGGAGAGAGCCCTGTGATCCACAATTTCTCCAGCAAGCCGGAGGGTGATTAGGAAAAAGCGGATAGAGTTTATCTGGTGTATTGTACATTAAATTTTATTTTTTAAATTTTAAATAGATATTTTTGAAACACGAGGCCATCTTTCAAGCATTGCCCCAGGTGTTTGTATAATCTGCATAAGATAATGGTTGTGAAAGAGTTGTATCTCATTAATCCAATTGTGCCTAAACTGGGAGCTGAGGGGGAGGATTGGTTGGATATTTGGCCGGGATCTGGCCCTTTTCAGCAGAATTCAGCGAATCATTGTGCTTGGCTGAACTGCATCCGAATCCTTAAAACCACGAGACTTTTCATCAAAAAACAAGGAAGTAAGAATTTTTTTACTCTATTACTGTGGTGTGTAGTTTTACTTTTTTAAGCAATAATCCAGAGTTCCATGTGGATTCTCATTGCATCAAGTGAAAATGGTCAAAAATCATACACAGTAGTCATATCCCAAAAAAGGCCCCCAGTCCAAGGGCCATGCAATTTAATAAAGTCAAACAAAAGCAAAAAATTGGGAAAGACTTACGGTTGTGGGAAAAAGAGGAGCCCAGATGATATATAAAAAGTAGAAAATCTTTATTTAGGACATGCTTAAGCCTGACGCGTTTTGTGCCAAGGGTGAGCACTTACTCATAGGCTATGAGTAGGCTATGAAATGTTGATGAGCTTTTGCCCTTTCCTTGGATATACTAGAATAAAGCACATTTTGGAAAGTGACCTCTTTTTTTTTATCTTTATTTCGTTTCGCCTCAACTGCTATGTAAAAATGAACGGAACAGATTTAATGAGTTGAACATATTGTTTGAGCCCTGATGATGTCTCAGGTTGGAGACTGCAGCAGCTTTTGGTTTAAAGGTGATGTATGGCTATTATTTTTATGTGGATACTGGAACAGGTGAAGCAGCGCACTCACTTAACCCACCCTCTGCTGGATAGCCTGGTGCTCAGTGTAGGAGGATAAGGCAACCTCCAGTAGGTCAACAAAATAGAAAACACTGGCACTGAAGGCAACGAAATGCAGGGTTACCTCTAGTTTTTTATTAGTGAGAACGTGCAACATTTCAGGGCAAGCCCCTTTATCAAGCATAAAAAAGCCGTTGTGCAGACAGTATAAAAAGAGTGACCAATTAAAACAATTTGCCTACATAATTAGTGGGACTACCCACCCAACATGATTACACAGTGCATAGTCCAATAGACTTTAATTAACAGGCAGTGGTCTGGTTACTTTGTATCAATTTTATCATTTCCTTTGCAGGTTACATTTGGAGCTCCAATTATGATTACACACAGGGACATTTGTTTCACTGTGGATTTTTTTTCACTATGGATTTTTTCTATTGGACTGTTTTTTCTATAGGACCATTTTTTCTATTGGACTATTTTTCTATTGGACTATGCACTGTGTAATCATGTTGGGTGGGGAGTCCCACTAATTATGTATGCGAATTGTTTTAATTGGTCACTCTTTTTATACAGTCTGCACAATGGTTTTGTATGCTTGATAAAGGGGCTTGCCCTGAAACGTTGCACGTCCTCACTAATAAACAGCAAGGGGTAACCCTGCATTTTATTGCCTTGAGTGACAGTGTTTCCTCGTTCGTTTCATTTTTATGTCACAATGTTATAGCTCGTAGTTCAGTCGTACAATGTTGTTCTCTTTTCTGGATTGACAGGTTTGGGACTCTGGCAGCAACTGGTATGAATGAGGCAGATAATATCCACAGCTCTAATGCTATAACTTTTAAACAACACTTCTGCTTTATTTAGTACTGATATTTATATCAGAAATATGGTGGGTATATATTAAAATACACTTCATGCAGTGGTTATAAATTTAGGACATTTCCAGGAAGGCAGCACCACCTGCTGGGAGATATTACTAACTAACAGTGCAGCAACATAAAAACTGTCAACCCATTCAGTCTGCCTGTCTTTTATATTGGCAGGCTTGAGGCTGTGGCTTGTGATGGGCAAAATTCTCCTGTGAAATTTGCAAAACGGTGAAAAATTAGCAAAAATTGACGCCCGCCCAAAATTTTTGGACGCCGGCGAATTTTGCAGGCTAATTTTTGCAGGACTTTCACAAATGTATTCACTGGCAGCGAAACGCATAAATGCGCAGTGAATTCATGCCAGGCAAATTTGTTCGCCCATCACTAGCTGTGGCTGCTATTGGTTTGAAAGAGCCAGATAATAAGCTTTGCTCCCCCCCCATTCTCTATTACTATATTTTTTTGTATTTTTAGAAATATGATTAGTAGAAGTTAGGGCATTTCTAGGAATGCAGTTTAACAGCAAAAAGATATAAACACAGTAGTTCATTCATTCTGTCCAGTTTCTGCACAGGTATGGGACCTATTATCCAGAATTCTCGAGATCTAGGGTTTTCCAGATAAGGGGTCTTTCTGTAATTTGGATTTAAGCCTACTAAAAATAATTTAAACATTAAAAAACCTAATAGTTTTGTTTTGCCTCCAATAAGGATTATTTATATTTTAGCTCAGATCAAGTACATTATTTCAGAGAAAAAGGAAATCACTTTTAAAAATGTGAAATATTTAATTAAAATGGAGTCTATGGGTGACTTCCTCCCTGTAATGATTTCTGGATAATTAGTTGCTGGATAATGGATCACATACCTGTACCTCCTATCATGATGCCAAAAATATTCAGACTTGTAAAAAATCCATATTCTTTCATTTTTTTTGAACTAGTTATATTGTCCATGGTGGCATTTAAAACAGTTGCTATCTGACTTGTTGTATTTTAGTGTGTTATAGATGAACTTATTGTAATCTTTTCAGTTGGTCTTCATTGTTCATTTTGTATGTTTTTTTCTAGCATTCTTTTAAATAATTAGCCTTCTTTTTCTACCTATTCCCAGCCTGCTGCAGCTTAGGTAGATGGGACCACTGACTCAACCAAAAAAGAATAAAAATAGACTGACTGCAAGAGTTCAAGATTATTTCTGTTATTTTTTTTTTTAGTTTTCAGACTCTCGGTTGTTTGATTACCATTCTGACTTCCAAGCTGCCACCTAGTTGCTAAGGCCCAGAAATAAGTTACAAGTTGAAATTCCAAGCCTGAACAAAAATAACTTAATATAATAAACATTAAAAATAGAAAAAAATACTAATTTCCAAATTGCCTTATAATCCTGTCTACACCATCCTAAAAGTCATTTTTTTTTACCCCTTTTAACTTTTTAACTTGTCCAGTGGAATAAAAAAAAAAGTCGAAAACTCTAAAAACTCAGCTAAAAAATACATTTGTTAGTTCAAGAATAAAACGTTAAATGGCAGAGTGAATTATTTGCAATGTAAACAGTGTAATTTAGAAATAAAAAGAAAACCCCAAAAATCGTGACAGAATCCATTTAAGCATAAAAGATCATTTGGTATAATTGTCGGATGATTCAATAGTGGAATTTCCGAAACTTTTACATTGTCTTGAGGCAATTCTAAAAGCATTTGTTGTTGAATGCAAACAATAGATGTGACAACACCACAGATACAGTACTTACTTAGCTGCACCTAGAGCCAGCCCATCCCAGTGTCCTAGAAAACGCTAAATTATTTGCATCATAACATAACATAAAAAGTAGACTCATCACTTGACATTGGAGTGGTCCAGATCGGCCGCGCTTGAGACCTTCAGCTTAAGGAAAAAACACCATACAAATAAATGAGCTGGCACAAACAGGACCTCAACCAATAATTGCTTTCCATTGTTTTTTTTTTAAAAGGTTCCAATTCCCTTAAACATACTGCAAGAAAACCTGACTCGTATCGTGGTCAGTCATAGAGGCCCATGTAGGCACGAAACAGGTCAGGCTTTATACCATGTTAAAGGGTATTGGAACCAGTGTCTTAAGTAGATATTACTGGGCCCCACAGCAAATTATTTTTCAGGCCCCAAAAATGTCTAGAGGTTGACTTGTTTTACCAGTATTTATTCAAAATGTATATGAATTAGGGCCTCATGCGGGTCCTTTACTTCCTGCCCCCCCCTCGCTGCACCTACAGGGTTTGCTTCCTCTGTAGTTAAAGGGATACTGTTATGGAAAACTGTGTTTTTTTCAAAACGCATCAGTTAATAGTGCTATTCCAGCAGACTTCTGCACTGAAATCCAATTCTCAAAAGAGCAAACAGATTTTTTTTATATTCAATTTTGATATCTGACATGGGGCTAGACATACTGTCAGTTTCCCAGCTGCCCCAGTTATGTGACTTGTGCCTGCACTTTAGGATGGAACTACTTTCTGGCAGGATGTTATTTCTCCTACTTAATGTAACTGAATCAGTCTCAGTGGGACTTGGCTTTTACTATTGAGTGTTGTTTTTAGATCTACCAGGGAGCTGTTATCTTGTATCTTGTTATCTTGCAATTGAATACGATTGCAATAAGGATTTGGGTATTTTGAAAACCAATAATACATTTTTAAACTGCTGTGATATTAAACTCATGGAATTTCACACCAAAGACCAGTGGCGTAACAAAGTCGTGTGGGGCCTCATGCAAAAAACTTCGGAGGGGCCCGGCACACTGCAGCTCCAGCTCAGCATTCCCTCCAGCCACCAGCCCAGTTGTGTCACCCGCTCTCCTGGCCGTTTGCATCAGAAAAGCTAAGAGAATAGCTGGGGAGGGGAGATTTTTTCTTAACTATAAAGGAAGGAGACCTGTGGTCCGTGCCACCTTTTCCCTGAGCCCCCCCGCGACCACTGGGTCTGCTTCCTCTATAGTTACGCCAGTTAGTGATGGGAATTTATTCGCCAGATGCAAATTTGCGGCGAATTTGCGTGATTCGCTGCTGGCGAATAAATTCACAAAACTGCAGAGAAAATTCGCTGGCGAAAATTCTCCGGCGTCCAAAAAACGGACTCTGGCATAAAAAACAGACGCCAGCGCTGTTTCGCGAATTTGCCCATCATTAACGCCAGTGCCAAAGACTGTTCCAGAATGCTGGGAGTTTAATTCATACTTGGAAATGTTCCTCATATATACAGCCTTGTTGGATCATCTACATCCCACAGACACAACGTTTTCACTTAGAAACTAATATTTACTGCATGCATAATGTGCCCCAGATGCATCAAGAAAGACAGGCTCATATGTACATATCGCTGTAGGGTAGACATATGAACAAAAAATGGTTTTGGCGATGGTACGGGATTGGCGATGGTACGGATAGGATAACATCGGGTTATTCCTTATTCCTTAGGGGGTGGGCTGCTTAATGAGCTATGTGCATTCTAAATGAAAACAACTGTATTATACCATTCTCAAAGTATTTGTCTTACAAACTGAGGTTATGCAGGAAACCCAGATAGGATAGAAACAATAGACAAAGAACTGCTTGATATTGCTTGGTCTTGGTAACTTATAGCCACCTCTGATTCAATATAACCTGCTAACTAAGTTACTGAGCAGTCAAAGGTATTGGGATGAGTTTTATTAGCTGAAAGGAACACCGATGCCTTTTTGTCATCTCTGGGAAGTCAGCAACAAGCTCTGGATATGGAATTCAGGGAATGATAGATATAAAGAAACACAATTTGTGGTGCAGTACAATAGCCCAGACTTCAAGACTCAGAATGATAGCAGCTGGGTTTTTGCTGATAATTTGCTATGGAACCAGGTTGTTACCACTCCTTAGTGAATTAGGCTACTGTAGCACTGAAAACAGGGCAATGCAATGATAGGAGCAGGCATAACAGGGATTTCAAAAAAGTTTCAATAAGAAATAAAATTCAAATAAAATCCCTAAATACAAGCTAATTGCAGGATTTTATATTTTTGTTTTAAACTAATGGCAAGAAATATAAAACAGGTAACAGACCACACACATACCTGTTCTTCTAGGAGTTTGGATACATGTACGAATATCTCTAATAAATCATGCTCTTCTGTATATTAAGGAAAGGATTTAGTCCTAACAACATCCTATAGTGTTATAAACAGCATTAATACATCCGAGTTTGCTAAAAACTGCTAAACATTGTAATGAGCCTTGACTAAAGAACTGCAATACATGAGATAGTGCAGCCCTTCTAGGCAGGAATTGATAAATCGACTTAATCTGGATACAGAAGGATGCCAGAGAAAGTCGAATCATTTAGATTATCTCCATAGATGCCCGAGAAGCTCTCATCCCCATATATCTGTAGCCAAATTTCATCCCCAACTTCAAGCTGTAGCAGGACTGAGCCAGAGGCTTGGTCAACATTGTTGCTCTGAAACTGATCAAAAGTGAACATTATTGGTTTGTTGTTTCGGTACAGCCCAACTTTGACATCTTTCATGTAGACGGTGAGGTGGTATGAGAACTGGTAGAGCCCTTTGATAGCAGAGCGGAATTTCCCTGTGCTCTCATCGTAATGCCGCTGCTCATTGTAAAACACCTTGGTGAATCGGATAGGAACATTGGGAAGAGAAAATTTGGTGCTCAGTCCCATGCTGAAAGCTGAACGTTGGACGTAAGGACTCTCTCCTTTTATTCCAGGTGCCCCAGGAAAACCACGAGGCCCCTCGGGTCCTGCAGGTCCTGATTTCCCTGGTTCACCTTCAGGGCCTTTTGGACCTATAAAGTATAACTTAAATTACTCATTCATACTAAAGGTCCTGCAAATATGTTATCAATTGTGAGAACCAGCCTAATCTCCACAAAATGATAAAACTTATTACACCAGAGCATCCTGCAAGAGATTGAAATATTATCTCTCAGGGATTGGCAACTCAATTGATTGCATGACAAGAGTTGCCAGAATATCCCTCCTTAACAGTAATTCTGCAAAAGTTCTCTAGGTTGCCTATCCCTGGTAAAGACAGTGTCTGCATTAGAATAAGTAGGTGCCAATACTTACAACAATATGGGGCAGATTAATCAAAGGTCGAGGTGAATTTTTGAATGAAAAAAATTCAAATTTCGAGCTATTTTTTGTGTACTTCGACTAGTGAATAGTCCAAATTCGATTCGAATTTGAAAAAAATTAGATAATTTGTATATCGAAATTGATCATGTACTCTTTAAAAATTCTACTTCGACCATTCACCATCAAAACCAGCCGAATTGCTGTTTTAGCCTATGGGGGACCTCCTACAACCCATTTGTTGTCAACTGGTGGACTTTGAAAAATCAAATTTTTTGGGGAGGGGGAAAAACTTTGAATCGAATGAGCTATTCCTTCGATTCTACGATTCGAATTTGGCCGAATACGGACTTATTTGATCAAAAACAGACCTATTCGACCAAAAAAATTTTTTTTTAATTTCGAAATTCAACCCTTGATAAATATGCCCCTATATCCAATTTATAGAAAATTTATTCCAGATTATACTGCATGAGTTTTAACCCAACATAAAGCATATATATCCATGCTAATCAGTAAACCCATGCAAGCATTCCATCATTTTTCTTTTCACAAAAAAAAAAAAATATGGCTTCTTTCTTACTTATTTCAAAATAGAAATATGCAGGTGCTGACTTTGAAACACTTTGCCTTCTTTCCTTGCTCCCATGATGCAAATATTAATCAGTGAATTCTGTAGGTCTAAAGCTCTTTGGATTTTTTTTACAGATGGTTTGTAAGGGCAATATCCATGTATAATGGATTTGTAAAGAAATGAGGAGAGCACTCGTCAAGCAATTAATGCTGTGGTTATCTTTTTATTACTTGTCTACTTGTACACGACATGTTTTGGCCCTATATGCACTTTATCAAGTATCCATGTATAATCTTTAGTTGTGTACTAACCCAGAGGTCCCCAATCTTTTGACCCGTGAGCCATTTTTCAAATGTAAAAAGACTTGGCGAGCAACACAAGAAGGAAAATCCCTGGGGGTTCCCAATAAGGGCTATGAATGACTATTCGGTAGTCCCTTTGTGGATAGGCAGCTCACACTAGGGTCTTATTATTAGTACATCTGGCTTTATGCAACCAAAACCCGCCTCCAAGCCAGGAATTCAAAAATAAAGACCTACTTTAAGGCCACTGGGAGCAACATCCAAGACGTTGGTGAGTAACATGTTGCTTATGAGACACTGGTTGGAGAATGCTGATTTTAACCCATGTTTCTTATTTTAAACCACTACTAGGCTCTAAATGATCTGTGTGCCAGTGGTGTCTATTAACTGATTAGTGCATGGTCATCAGCAGATAACTTCTGTGTTGTAGCAAAAGGGCCCAGAAGTCTTTAACATTTCTCATGGCCAATGGTAGGCCAAAGTACTGTGCTCTAGGACTGTTAGCTCCAAAAGAAAAACTCTCTGTGCATATTGCATATTTGGTAGTGTTATATAAAATAACAATTGCACAAAGGACTGTTATGTATGTCATGTCTACATTCTATGCACTTTGTTCCATTCACTGACCTGGTTCTCCCATATCTCCCTTGTCTCCATTCTTTCCATCTTTGCCATCTCTTCCTGGAAGGCCATTGTGTCCGGGGTAGCCAGGTACACCTCCCATCCAGTTAGCACAAGGACTTCTTGAAGATTGATCAGGGCCATCTTCAGCCAAGGTGCTAAGAGGTACCAGCAGGAACAGGATCCAGAAGAAAGGCAAAGCCCGCATTTTTGAACAGGAATATTAAGATGATCTAGAAACATGATAAATGCATTAGTGGGAAATGTTTATTAGCTCACATGCTTAGGCATATAAATAAGTAGATTTTGTTTCTAGCTCCCATTTTTATGGTACTGGAATCCGCAGGGAATAAACCATCTGAAGTGGAAACTTTTTGGTTCACAAAAGGTTGCAAAACAAAAGAAACAATACAAGAGCTTAAATATAAGCACACAGGCAACTGAGATGGTACAACAAAAACATACGTTCTTCAAAGGTTTTTATATTGCTCATATAGTAAGCTCTCACACTAGAGGGTTTCTAGGAAAAAAACAGGAAGGAGGCAATTTAAAGTACATATTTGTTATAGAAAGAGTGATAAATTATGGATCCAGACAATAGTCTTGTTGTGTGCAGTTACATGAACGAATGCCCAACAAACACTCAAAAGCAAAAATCTTGCAGTGTCTATAATTACTGTAGCAGGCAATTTGCAGCTGCTGGACTTAATCTAAGCTATTCATGTATTAACTTTCTTAAACTAATAAATATACTGTAGTACAGCCAAAAATCTAGGAACCTAAACATCTCTGTTATAGAATGATTTTCCTAAAAATATCTCCTTATTAAGTACAGTATATTATTAATGCACAGTATCTTACCAGGAAAGCCTGTCGCTTGCTGTCTATCCTCTCCGCAAAGCAACAACTGTGAACGTCTGCTGTTTTCTAAGGGAGACCAGGTGCTACTGTCAGTTAAATGAATTCCCACACTAACCATATACGAAGAGCATGTCAAGGACACAATTAATATAATGCATACGGTGTGTTTATCAATCAAAAAAAATCTAAAATTATTGCATCACCTGTCTTTGCCAGAGAATGTCCAGATGTGGTTTCACCCTGCCTTGATCATTTGCTTGTCTGGGAAGCTTGCTCTCTAGTGTCCAGCTGCAAGCTTCAGAAAATTGTGCAAAGAGGAAAATGAAGGCATTCCTTCAGTGCCAGAATGGGAGAAATAGTTGCCAAAAGAAGCAGGTGCAATTTAGACCATGAAATCTTTCAATGGAAACTGTTATTTCCATGATCTTATTTACCCTTACTCGCTGTTGTGGCAACACCACGCTACACATTTCAATTTCCTTCATAATTTTTCTAATGGGATCCTGTCATTCTGCTACATCTATTTGAGTAAATGTGTTGTATCATTTCTTGTTATTGCTGTTGTTAAAAAGAAACAATCATTGAAAATGTATAACCTTGTGCCATTTTAGTTTTAGTTTAGTTTGACGTAATAGCTAATACAAAATTGATTTCACAGTTATATACATCTCTGAATACCTATCTGGACTTTATAGACTATTCTGTTTTTTAAAAAATATATATTTTTTATCTCCAGTATTAATTAATTAATTCATTCATTCTTTCACCGGTGTTATTATCCTAAGGAAAGTGTTTTCTCTTTGCATTAGTATACAGTTAGCAGTACATAGGGGAATGATAAATATTTACCCTTTTACCATGTTACTAATTTATAACACTTTCATATTTGTATTCCAAAATGTGTCTATTTCCTAATAAAAAAATAAAATCCCATTTTTACTTTCTTTAATGAAAAAGAAACCTATATCCAATATACTTTAATTAAAAAATGTGTTTTTATAAGAAACCTGACTGTATGCAGTGAAATTCTCTCTTCATTTACTGCTGTGGATAAGAATTGTCAGACTGTCCCTGACTGCTGAGCAGGGAAACAATCATACTTAAGAACAGCAGGGGGAGCCCCCGCCTTACTTACCAGCCATGCAGAACTCAAGCAGCTTTGTTTATGATGATCCCTAAGCAGCCCAGACCACAGGGTCAGGGTCAGGCAAAGATGTGTAACAAAGTTACAAGATGACAGCCCCCTGTGGCCAACTTTGAAAGCATAAATCATTTGTTTGATTAGGCTTGTGCTGCAGTAAGTTCATGTTTATATTTAGTATACAAAATACAGCATTTCTAGCCTTATTCTATTTTAGACTTTCCTTGTCCTTTAATGGGTGCTGTATATGGCAGCCACATATGGAGGACCATTTAAGGTTCTCTGGGAAGATCAGGTTGGCAGATCAGGCGGTTGATAAAGCTAATCTCTACAGAGAGGCGGAATTTCACTCTAGCAGACTGTGGCTATCTCTAACTTCTCTCTTTGATAAATATACCCCTTAGTGTCAGCCTTTCCTTATCCTTTAAAGTGAGATTGCCTTCAAAAGTCCTAAAGATTTTTGTGTTAATTTTTTATTTAACCATTTTGAAGGGCATGCCACATTTGTTTTAGGGTGGGCTCATGTCTAGGGCATTAGAGGATCTATTTTGTCTTTATTTTGCTTCCTTGGACATTTGTAATAATAAGCGTTTGCACCTCTAATAAAGACATATGTATATGACCTATATGAACCTGCCCTATTCAAATTGACCTAAGCGTAAGTGAACTAACGAAGTTTCACTAGGCAGAATTGACTGCTAACCAAAGTTCGCACTGACAAATTAACGCTATTGAAACGTCGCCAGTGTTAGGATGCTGAGATACAACATCAAATTTTAGTGAATTAGCCTAGTGGTAATGAATTTGCACCTGACGAAGTGGCGTAAAGTGTGGCGGATCGTTCACTGGCGAAAATTCACCCTTTAGTGAATTTGCCCCATTGAGTTCTGAAATCGGCAAACAGGATGCAAAAGACATTGCAATGGTCTTTGTAAACTGGTTTTGGAGTAACAAAACATATTCCATTCCTCAATTTGTGTTTTGTTTATTTGTTTTTGGGCATTTTTAATTCAAGCCACCCTTTTGAGATACAAACTTTGGTTTGCTCCGCCCTCAGCTCATCACAAGGTATAGATCAATGTAATGTGGTTATTATAAGCCATATAGCCTTACTTTACAGTTATATACATCTCTGAATACCTATCTGGACTTTATAGACTATTCTGTTTTTTAAAAAAGATATATATTTTTTTTATTCTTTTCTCCAGTATTAATTAATTTATTAATGAATTCATTCATTCATTCATTCATTCATTCATTCATTCACCAGTGTTATTATCCTAAGGAAAGAGTTTTCATTAGTATACAGTTAGCAGAATGATAAATATTTACCCTTTTACCATGTTACTAATTTATAACACTTTCATATTTGTATTCCAAAATGTGTCTATTTCTAAGTTGCACCTATCTGCTTCCATTGCTTTAGGGAAAACTTTCTTTCTTCAATGAGTCCTGGAAGAAGCTGAGCCTTAGTGCACTTTAATGGGTGCTGTATATGGCAGCCACATATGGAGGACCGTTTAAGGTTCTCTGGGAAGATCAGGTTGGCAGATCAGGCAGTTGATAAACCTAATCTCTCCATGTATCAAGTTCTATTTATGTGACTATTAAACTGATGATTCTTGTCACCCACTGGTTTGAACAGTCAACTGTAACACACAGTGAGCAAATAACATTTTTTGTATATCAACAGCCAACATGAATTCTTTATTTATTTAGGTTAATCCTTCAACAAAGCTCTGTTCTTCAGTTGCACAGACACAGCAAATATTCTCCTGAATAGGTTAGTCAATTGTGGGCAACCTGGTCACTTACCCAGGGTCCATTACTCATAGGTGGCCTAGTGCTGTAAAGTGGGGTTAAGATAGAGGTGGATCCGAGATGAAGCCAGGGTAGGTGGAGTTGGGGCTGGTTGGAGAAGGAGGAAGAGCACCACCCACAGCCAAAGCTGAATTCTTCATCTGAGGTTCATCTCCATAATAGAGATGGAGACAGCCTCATCATCTTCACATCATTTATTTATACTCTAGGATGTAAGCTCTTGGGACCTTTGATCTAGCTGTTTTGTTTATAATTCTGTATGCCCCATTTGATATAAAACTATTGTAAAGTGCTGCATAACTTGCTCCAGGACTTGTATATATCACTGACAGTTCAGCCGTGTGCACTAAACACGAAAAAAAAGCCTTTTAGAGATGTAAAGTCAGTTTTTTTAACTCAAACAGTGATAGTGAATGCCCCGGGAAGAAGGATTCTTAGAAATGGAGTACAGTAGAACCCTGCTTTTACATTGCTCAGGGGACCAAGTGAAACAAGTATAAAATTTAGGAAACCATAAAATCTGGGAAGAAAAGAATTCAGGGTACCAGTGCGGGACCACAAATATTTGGTGAATAATCCAGGAAATCGTAAATTCAGGGGACCAAAAATCAGGGTTCTACTGTATGTTGTGGCCATTGGTGGTTGTGGTTGAAATTATTAAGATGCAGCTTTTTCAGGTTGTGCTTTTTGACACCAAAAATCCAAAAAAGTTGCAGAAACAAAGTACAGATTTTTCGTAACTTATTATAAGACAAAACGGAGACAATTCCAAATACAAAAATACTCCTGCTAAAACCTGTTGAAAACATGTAGAAATCAATGGCAGATGCCACTTACAGCAATTGGAAGATCTTTTTTTGATTCGTAGATTTAGTAAAGTTTTTTGATATTTTTGATGCTGGCTTTTGCGTGACTATACAAAAAGTTGTGACTTTTCCCGTTTGTGCTTTTCCAGTTTGGATTTTTTAATAATTTCATGACATTTGTGGTTTTAGAGAAAGTGAGTTTAGTTGCGTTTTCAAAACCTCTACAAAAAAATAATGTACCTTTAATAAATAGGCCTCCAACTGTTAGACACCATTTTTTGCATAAAAAAATTGTCCCATTGCACTTTAGTCTTTTCATGCAATAAATGGCATAAGAATATATTCATGGGTGATATGTTACCGACCATTTTTAGAAACCTTAGTAAACGGTCACTTTTGTAGCTATTGTTACATTATCAGCATAGCACGCAAATGCCATAACAGGAAACAGTGAAAAAATGTTAGTTCCTTCTTCCCCGAAAATGAAATGCTTTCCACTGATACATATTGCCTAAAGACTTGCTGACTCATTGGACAGAGAGCAATTGCATGCATGTATTTCAGCAAGATCGCTACATCGCTTATTTATAGACTGATCAGAATGAACTTTGATTTTTGGGGAAATATCACAAATATTTTAAGGTGGTGACGCAAAGCTCCTCAGCTATTGTTGTGTATTGCAGCTTTTTTTTTTTTTTTAAATAAAATTGGTATTAATTTTAAACATAAAAAAAAGACCAACATAAAAATTACAATCACCAAACAATACATCAATATAAAATATATATATAAAAAATAAATAAACCCTAATTAGCGGCTGGGTTAAATGCAACTGTGGGACTCTCAATATATTCAATGTTTTCGCAGCCCATCATTGGTAAACACGTAGCGCTGAAAACAATAATCAATAAAGCATCATTCTCATGGGCCAGCCAAGGCATCCAGGTCTTATCATGTGCCTCCATGTTCTCTGTATCAAATGGCTAAGCTTCTCATTAGTAGCTGTATAAATTTTCTAAGTTTTCAAAAGCGTCAAAGGTAAATTTCTTTTTTTTCCAATTGCTAGCAATAATCAGCCTAGCTTCAATAAGAGTATATTGACTCAATGTATATGCTGCATTGGAAAAATGCTTTGGCTTTTTTCCTAGTAACATAACCATAGGATCCTTCCCAAAGTTAACATGCAGTATTCAAGAGATAAGTCTGGTTACAGAATCCCAATATCTTGATTCCGTTTTACATTCCTACCATATATGGGCCATAGTCCCCCTTTCTTTGCAGCCCCTAAAACAGAGTGGATCACAAACAGGGTGTATCTTGTGCAATCTGGCCGGCACCAAGTATGTTCCAGTGTATTGCAGCTTTTAACTTTCAGCAAGTCAAGTACCTTTACTAACATTCAACAGTATTTGTGTGAACTTTGTCTCTCACAACTGACAGGATGACTGTCCCATATCAGATGACACTCTCTCCGGGTATTTATAGAAGCACTACCAGTTACTTTACTAGTCTTTCATTTGTCAGCAGCGGCCAGATTTCCTGATATGTACACAGCATTCAGAACTAGAACGGATATGTTTTTTTAATGAAGCAGATGTTAGAAATATATATGAAACCTAAAACTGTTTAAGGGAAGTATTTAAATTAAAGTCACATTTTTGCAAATGTTTAGTGCTGCTCACAAGGTAAAACCATTCGCTGGCGAATATTACGTCGCTCATTAACACAAGGCAAGTGCTAACACCTGCTCTGGAGTTTCATTAAATGTTTTGGTGCTTATTTTTATTTTTTATTACATACACTATGCATGTTCACAAAAGCCATTTGCTCACAAACTTTGCAAAGAAGAGACTGGGGCAGATTTACTAAAGGGCGAAGTGGTCCTCTCTAGCGAAAATTCACTAGAAATCCAATCCACAGGGACATTTTCAATTAACAGGCGTACAGGACTAGTGAAAGAGACAGTCGCTAGTGCAGTTTCATGTCCTATCGCCAGGCAAATTAACTTTACTCCCCAAATTCACTAAAGTGCGAATTTTCCTTCGCCTAATTAGACCTGGCAAACTGATAAAATGAAGCTACATCCTCCTTAATCTGATGTCAGTGACATCATATCCAGAAAGTCATAAAAGTCACAATAGTGCAAGCCATAACACTATATGTATTCTGCAGAATGCTTTACAATACCAGAGTAAACAGCTCTAGCAGCTCTCTCTGTTTGTTTAGGATAGCAGCTGCCATATTAGCTTGGTGTGGCATCACTTCCTGCCTGAGTCTCTCCCTGCTCGCTCATAGATCTGGACTCAGATTACAGCAGGGACAGGAGGAGGGAGGAAGGAGAGGGGAGCAAACTGAGCATGCTCAAGCCCAAGCCCTGGATGTTTAAGATGAAAACAGGAAGTCTGATACAAAAGCCCAGGTGTATACAATAGAATGAAAGAAATGCAGTGTTTCTTTTGACAGAGGACAGAGCAGCATTATTTTGAGGGTTTACTGGTATATTTATATAAACCTTTCAATAAAGCTTACTTGGGGTATATTTATCAAAAAGTGAAGTTAGAGATTGCCACAGTCCTAAAGAGTGAAATGCTGCCACTCTCCATTCATTTCTATGGGATTTTTTAAAAGAGTATTTATCAATGTGTGAAAGTGAAAGTTCATCCTTTGATAAATACGCCTTTCAAAATCCCATAGAAATGAATGGAGAGAGGCGGAATTTCACTCTAGCAGACTGTGGCGATCTCTAACTTCTCTCTTTGATAAATATACCCCTTAGTGTTAGCCTTTCCTTATCCTTTAAAGCGCGATTGGCTTCAAACGTCCTAAAGATTTTTGTGTTAACAATTTTTTTAACCATTTTGAAGGGCATGCCACATTTGTTTTAGGGTGGGCTTATGTCTAGGGCATTAGAGGATCTATTTTGTCTTTATTTTGCTTCCTTGGACATTTGTAATAATAAGTGGCCACTTCAAGCATTTGCAACATCTCTAATAAAGACGTATGTATATGACATATATGTACCTGCCCTATTCAAGTTGACCTAAGCGTAAGTGAACTAACAAAGTTTCGCTAGCTAACCAAAGTTCGCACTGACAAATTAACGCTATTGAAACTTCGCCAATGTTAGGATGCTGAGACGCAACTTCAAATTTTAGTGAATTGGCATAGTGGTAATGAATTTGCACCTGAAGAAGTGGCGTAAAGTGTGGCGGGTCGTTCACTGATGAAAATTCACCCCTTCGTGAATTAAGTGTCCTGTGGGGACACGAAACACGTCAGGCTTTTATTTTTTATACAAGATGTAAATAAAGCTTTTTGTACTATTTCACAACGATTTTGGGACTCCTGGACCTTACTTAATTTAGTTATTATTTGGGGTGATGGAATGTGCCAGCTCTATTTTTTTAGGTTTTACATTTTTAATTCAAGCCACCCTTTTGAGATACAAACTTTGGCTTGCTCCCCCCTCAGCTCATCACAAGGTATAGATCTATGTAATGTGGTTATTATAAGCCATATAGCCTTACTTTCAATATTTGAGCGCAACTAGGTGTACACCCCAAATCTCACCCTATATTAGCTGCACTTTGGCTACCCTTAACAGGTCCTCAGCCTGGGACCCCCAGTCTCTACGCTGAATTTTGGAATGTCAGCCCCACAGTTTGAGAACCACTGTGAGAATGCCACAAACCACCAGATTACATAAAGACTACAGCAGGAGTAAATAAAGCTGGATGTGCACAATCAGATTTTATTTGTCTATTCAGATATCCATGGTACATTTTAATGCAACAATCTAAAACTAACATTCAGATTTAAACTTGCAGAATTAAAGTAGGAAAAATAACAAATAAGTCAATGTTCTGGCCACTTAAATGACAGAGAACAATTGTGCAAAAGTTATGACCCAGCGACAGTCACCCATGGATATTATCAGATAGGCAATATATGCAGAGATATTATCGCTATACAAGAAATATTTTCAGACCTGTACGATGACTAAACGACCGATCGCCATGGTACGAATATTGTCAGGATGGTTATTCATAGTCCACACATGCAGTGTCGGACTGGCCGGCGGGACACCGGGAAAATACCCAGTGGGCCCAGACCCTCATGGGCTCCTGCTGGCCAAAAACCCCTCTCCAAATATTTTCATTTGAAAAAATGAGCTGCACAGCGCCGCCTGCACATGTGCGCGGAGCGACGCTATTGTGCATGTGCACTGATCTGGCGCGTCACAGTAGGGGGCTGGGGGGCCAGAGGGGGGCCCTCAACAGCAGTCCCGGTGGGCCCCGGTCCCCCCAGTCCGACCCTGCACACATGGTCTGAAAATCATACAAAGCTTCTTTTCGTAGGATCGTATCGGCACGTTTAGCTTAACACGTGTATCTCACCTGAAATCGTGCACATGTCTATTTTTAGGTGAAAATACGACATTGGACTTTTTCTTGTGCAGATAACAGCAAGTTACTAGAGTTTCCAATCTAAGAAGCGTTTCTGTTCGATAGGCTTTCCTCCAAATTTTTGGGTAGCTAAAATAGCAGAGAGACACATCCCTCCATCTGTGCTTATTTTTTTCAGTGAGTTCAACCATGTCAGATCTGATGAGATCATAATGTAAATTGTGAGATGTAAAAATGTCCAAATCTGAGCTTGGATTTAGCAAGAAGTGCCTTTAGAAAGATTTTTCAGTCTCAGATATTTTTGTTTTATTCAAGTACAAAGTATTTTTTGCTTTTCTCTCTATATGGTTGTCTGGGCTACTAGTTGGACCTGGTGCTGGACCAGGTACTGGCCATCTGGGTACAGTATGAGACAGACTTACAAATGTTAGACAATCATAAGGGGAAAATGCAGTTTTTGCATTAGGATATGGCTATGGCCTATTTAGCTGCAGTAAAGGGACGAGTGATCTATTTACGGGGGGGGGTCAGCAAGGTTTTTCCTGAAGCTTACTCTTGATCAGTTATATTGAGAGGGGTCATAACAGGCTTTTTTCCTTAAACCAACAACTGACCTCACATTCCCTGCCCCATTCCTATGACCTAAGCCCTATCTATATCTCAGCTGCCAGGCCTCAGTTATCAGAATGTGCCTAGCGTTATATGAGTGTAACTATTCCCCTAAGTATTATCTTTAAAAAGCAGTTTACTCAATAAGGAAGCGGAAAATATCTTGTAAGAAGGGCAATATCCTGCAAGGCAGGGAGACAGTTTCCTGCTCAGAATAGTCATCAGCTCCACTTTGATGGTCTTGAGAGAGAAACGATTGCAAGCAGGCCTGGACTGGCAATCTGTGGGTTCTGGCAAATGCCAGAGGCGCTGCTATAAGGTCCCATAGAAAGTCAGTATTTAGTGGGCTGATGGAGGCTGTTTGGGCCTCTATGTGGGCTGATTGGGCCTCTGTGTACCTGAAATGCCAGGGCCTATTTTAATTCTCAGTCCGGACCTGATTGCAAGGAAAGATTCTAGGCTACTGTAAGGGGTTTTAACAGATTCATTAATGACAGAACAGTAGGAGAGTTAGTTAGCCAAGGCTGAAGGTGGAGGTTAGGTCTATTGTGGTGCCCAAAACATGAATATGTGATGTGCAGGAAGCTACTTCTACTACATTCAGATAGGGAGTTAATGTGTGTGTCTGTATTTATTGTGTGTATGGCAATGACTCTCAAATAGTGCTAGTGGCCAGATCTGACCATAAACTCTAAAGTGACAATTAAAGCTAGATAAAAATTCTGGTGGCGTGCAGACCGCATTATAAATTCCCAAGTCAGCTTTCCTTGAAGTCAAAAGTATTCATGTTTATAAGCAAGCAAGCATCCCATCATCAACCACAGCCTCTAAATATTTGCTGATTCTTTATATTGATTTTCAATGCTGCATAGGTATTTCATTATGTGCTAGAAAGTATAAATATACATAATATAATTATGTAAGAGCAAATATAGGTTGTTCACCTTCAAACACCTAGTTATTTTCAGGTAGTTCTCCAGAAATGATGACTTTTTCCAGTTACTTTCTATTTTCTATGCGTGAACGTTTTTCTAATATTAAAGTATAAAGTTAAATCTTTCACCTTCTAAAGCAGCTCTAGGAGGGGGGGGGGGGATTTCGCAGACCCTGTAAACTGTTCTAAATTGATACATTTAGTTGACACATTTCTTATCTTTGTCCCTGCTGAGCAGAATCCCTGAGTTTCAAAAAGTAATGCTGTTTCAAAATTGTAACGGTTTAGAGTCTGAATTGCCAATTGAAACACCAGAGACAGGGGCATTAAAGGGATCCTGTCATTGGAAAACATGTTTTTTTCAAAACGCATGTATGTATGTATATTTTTATTTGTAAAGTGCTCCTTGAGGGCAAAGCACTGTACAGCAAAACAATAAATTAGTAGTAACAAACAAGGGATCATTGGAATAAAAAGGAACAATAAGTGCATTATTAGAATACAATTCACATAAATATAAAAAATATAATTACAATTTAGATTAAGTGCTCAGTGTCAAGGAAACAAAAGGCTAGAGGACCCTACCCGGTAGGGCTTACAGTCTAAATAGGAGGGTAACATATAGACACAATTCAGAGGGGTATTAAGGTGCTGTGGGTTACAGTTTGTTACATTGTTATATAAGTGCCAGTTCAGGTGTTATCCAGGTGCTCCCAGAGGTAGTCTTTGAGTTTTGTTTTAAAAACATTGAAGGAGGATTCAGAGATTCAGGAATGGCATTCCAAATATAAGGAGTCGCAAGAGTGAAGGGTTTGATACGGGAAACAGCAGTAGTAGTGGGGGGTACAACCAAGCGGTTGCTCTGAGAGGAGCGGAGGATTCGGGCAGGAACATATAGAGAAACAAGAGATGAGATGTAGTTAGGTGCAGAGGAAGGTTATGAGGAGGAGTTTATAAGTTATTCTTTGTTTTATAGGAAGCCATGATAAGGACTTCAGCAGTGGAGGGGCCTGTACCCTTTTGGATGATAGGAGGATAAATCTGGCAGCAGTATTTAATACAGACTGTAGAGGGGAGAGATGGGAGTTAGGGAGGCCAGTTAGTAGAAGGTTACAGTTAGGGATGTAGCGAACCGCCGAGTATGTGTTCGCGAACGCCGTTCGCAAACACCGGCAAAAAATGCGAACAGTTCGCGAACAGTTCGCGAACTTCGAACATCCGAAAATCGTTCGATTCGAATGATCGAAGGATTTTAATCGTTCGATCGAAGGATTTTCGTTCGAATCGAACGATCGAAGCCATTCGATCGAATGATTTCATTCAATCCAATGGCTTCGATCGTTCGATTCGAACGAAAATCCTTCGATTTTAGCGGTCGAAGGAATCGAATGGTCGAACGATTTTTGACGCGAACACCTATTGTCGAACGTCGCGCGACGTTCGCGAACTTGCGGCGGACGCGAACAGTCGAAGTTCGCGCGAACTAGTTCGTCGGCGAACAGTTCGCTACATCCCTAGTTACAGTAATCTAGTTTGGATAGGATGAGAGCATGCACAGGCCCGGATTTGTGGCAAGGCCACATAGGCCCGTGCCTAGGGTGGCGCAATTTTAGGGGCGGCCCAGCCGCATCAGTAACTAGCACTGGAGACTAATGTCAGTCTCCAGTGCTGTTCCCAAGTGTTAAGATGTGCGCATGCACGCGCACACACTGTGAGGGAAGAGGACGGCACCTGGAAGGGGAGGGACATAGCGGGACAGGGGGAAGTGGAAGAGGAGGCGACAGTGCTGGACAGGGGGAAGCGAAAGGGACAGCACAGAGCTGTTCCCGAGTGTTAAGCTATGCGCATGCGCACGCACAGAAAGCGGAAGGCCCTGGAAGGCAAGGGGACATCGCTGGACAGGGGGAAACCAGAAGTGGAGGTAACAGTGCTGGACAGGGGAAGCGAAGGGGACGGCACCGGCAGGGGAGCGGGGGCGATGAGTAGAGCCGGCCTAGGGGCGGAAAGTTCGGGTCTGAGCATGCATGAGCGTCTTGGATGTATCAGGTGAAAGGAAGGGATGGATTTTGGCAATATTGCGTAAGAAAAAGTGACATTGGTGTTAATATGATCAGAGAAGGAGAGAGAGGAGTCAAAGTTTACCCCCAGACAGTAACACATCAGTTGATAGTGCTACTTCAGCAGAATTCTGCACTGAAATCCATTTCTCAAAAGAGCATACAGATTTTTTTATATTCAATTTTGAAATCTGACATGGGGCTAGACATTTTGTCAATTTCCCAGCTGCCCCCAGTCATGTGACTTGTGCCTGCACTTTAGGAGAGAAATGCTTTCTGGCAGGCTGTGGTTTTTCCTTCTCAATGTAACTGAATGTGTCTCAGTGGGACATGGGTTTTTACTATTGAGTGTTGTTCTTAGATCTACCAGGCAGCTGTTATCTTGTGTTAGGGAGCTGTTATCTGGTTACCTTCCCATTGTTCTTTTGTTTGGCTGCTGGGGGGGAAAAAGGGAGGGGTGATATCACTCCAACTTGCAGTACAGCAGTAAAGAGTGATTGAAGTTTATCAGAGCACAAGTCACATGACTTGGGGCAGCTGGGAAATTGACAAAATGTTTAGCCCCATGTCAGATTTCAAAATTGAATATAAAAAAACCTGTTTGCTGTTTTGAGAAATGGATTTCAGTGCAGAATTCTGCTGGAGCAGCACTATTAACTGATTCATTTTGAACATTTTTTTCCCATGAAAGTATCCCTTTAAGCTTTAGATTGTGAAAAAAAACGGTAGAAAAAGCCTCTTATCTTTTGTGCTGAGAATAATGATACCTTACAATATCTGCTAGGGTGGTAGCGTAACAGCTGCTTTACACATCAGACATTTCTTTTAGCAAGTATAGCACAGGTTCAGTCCTTTAATTAATGTATTTATAATTATGGCTTACATTTACAAATATCAGGCATTACAAAACCACGGCGAGCTCTGGCTAAACTATATACTGTGCATTTACATTTGCCAATTTCAACAAAGTTCAGTCACCTTATATGCTAGGCAATGTCTTCAGATGAGTTTTAGTTTGTGTATAAAATCAGTGCCCCTGTCTACAAACTACTCTAAAAACCTGAACCAAGGTGGCAACCACATATGACACTACTGGAAGTCACCCTGAAGTATTTGGGGGGGGGTTCCTTCTAGCTGATTTTTTTAAATTAGTGAAATTGCTTAAATAAATAAAATGGGTCACTAGATGTTGGTAGGCTATCCAGAAAACCATAAATATAATATTTGTCAGCAGTGCTTGCTGGTGGGTCCTGTCCTGTGTTGCCCAGTTTGTGCCCGTTTCAGGAGAGTAATGTGCGGGTGTTTGTGTGAATGTCTTAGTGCCACTGATATGACACAGGATTCAGTTCCACTTGTCATTTCAGGTGTGCACCATGAACTTTATCAGGCAGTGGTGTAACTAGATGTTACTGGGCTCCATAATTTAGCGTCCCAAAGCATTCGTAAATTGACCTATTCCACCCAGATATGTTGAAATTGCTAATTAATTAATGCCTTACTGGGCCTCCTACACTCCTTGGCCCCCTTCAACTGCAGGGTAGGGCCAGAACTAGGGGTAGGCAGAAGAGGCAGCTGCCTAGGGCGCAATGATAGGGGGCAATGGACAGCTACCTCTAAAGTTGTCTTTTACCTACCCCTAGTTCGCACCCTTCAGTCTTACTCCCCTCACTTCCTTCTGTCACCCACCCCTCCATCACTCTCCCTTCCCTCCTGCCACCCTCTCCTCCGTCACTGTCCCCTCCCTCCTCTCCCCTCCGTCGATGTCCCCTTCCCCCCTCCTCTGCCCTCCATCGCTCACCCCCCAACCCTCCGTCATTCCCCCTCACTACCTCCCCTCCATCGCTGTCCCCCCCCTCTCTCTCCATCGCACCTGGTCGGGCACACGTGTGTGCCCTACCGCAGGGTCTGCTTCCTCTGTAGTTACGTCCCTGTTATTTGGGGTTAAGACAATAAGCTCCTTTGAAACCTGCCTAGTGACACCTATTAATACTAAAACTGCTGTCTGCTGCTGAGGAACCCTGTTAAAGCTCGATTGGTTGGTTTATGACCCTTTGCCTGAATAAGGACCTCTCTCACTTGCCACCTGCACTGAACCTTGGTTTTAAATCTGGATTATGACTCTTGCTGCCTGCCCTGGACTATGGCTCCTTAAAAAGGGAACTATATTAAAAATTAAAATTTAATATACATCATGCCAAAATAAGACATTCTCTAAATATAATCAATTAAAAATTCTGATCCGTTTCTGAAATCAAGTTACTCTTCACTCTCCTCCTCTCAGCATCTGTCTCTCTTCCTTCTGTCTTCATGCAGGAGTTGGCAGTCTGATGTTGAATAACAGTTAAGTCTAATACAGCCTTTGGGGGGGGGGTCATTTTAAAATCACCAGTAATCTTGTTTCCCTACATGCAGGATTTGTGTCAAAGTCAGTTATTTTTTTTACATTTTGTTTGTGCTGGAGTCAGTTATTTGAGTGCGCTCTAATACATCTGCTAGGAAAGAGAGTCCCTGCTAAAAGACATATTGGATCTAACTGTCCCAACCCCTTATGAAAAGAGAATAAAGAAAAACAGATGATGAGAGAGGGCTATTGAGAATAAACTTGATCATATCAGAAACAATTGTGAATTTTTAATTGATCATATTTCTTCATAATTTTCTTATTTTAGTATGATGAAGCTTATATTACATTTTCATTTTTGTGATAGTTCCTATTTAATGGAATGCTAAAGGGAGTTGCCTGCTCTGACTCTTGCACAGAGTCACATAAAAAGAATGAGAATGATCTGTCTTCCGATTGGCTGTTAAACTGGCAGTTAATGATTGGAAGACTCTTTCGATTACCTCCCATTGCTAACATGGTCAAACTTGTGTCGCTGCTACATCGGCAGGGTCTGGGGTTCCCAACCATTTTTACCCATGAGCCACATTCAAATGTATAAAGAATCAAGGAGCAATACAAATATAAGAATAGTTCCAGGGGGTACCAGAACAGGGCTGTTATTGGCTATTGGGTAGCCCCTGTGTAAACTGGCAGCCTACAGGAGGCTCTGTTTGACAGTATACCTTTTATGAAGCCATAACTTGCCTTCAAGCCAAGAATTTAAAAATAAGTGCCTGTTTTGAGGCCACTGGGAGTAACAAGTGGTTGGTGAGAAACATGTTTCACACAAGCTACTGGTTGGGGACCACTAATTATTACTAGGCTTGGGCCATTTAGTTTCGGCAAAAATTCACCCAATAAAGTATAAAAAATTTCTGACGTGCAAAGATTTTTTTGACGTCATACAAGTTTATGGGCGTAATTTCTGCAGCGAAACAAGTTGAAAAGTTTCGCCCATCCCTAATTATTACCATACTGGGAAATGCCTTTTTCCAGCTCGACCCACAATAGCCATTGAAAGTCACACATGTACCATTGCCCTAAAGGTTTGACACCCCCAAATGACAGCTATGCCTGTTCTCTGAGTGCAAGACTAATGTTAACTTCAGTTACTATATCTACAACGTATCGCTATGCAAACTGCCTTCAAACATGATAACATGATTTCTGTGTCCATGCCAGGGGAAGTGATTTCATGTTGTATGGATTGTTATCCTTGAAATGTATGGTCAATGGGAAATTATTTTAGTTTTATATGCTTATTATCCTTAAAATGTATCTGAATTAAGACAATAATACTGGAGCGACTTTCAAGTCTATGGTCCATTATACAAGGAAATTTTGTTTTCCTTTTTCCCAAACTCACCAAAGAATCCTTGACCCCGTATACAGTACTTTCAAGGAGAACGAAAGGTTAAAACACCCTTTCAATATCTTAACCTTGTTTTCTCATTCTGGGGCACATTCACTAAGATTCGTAGTTGCGCCAGCGTGCGCTTCGCCAGGCGTATTTTCGCCAGCGCTACGCAAATTCACTAAAATCCGAAGTTGCGCTGAGGGGAAGCATAAGGTTGCGAAGTTGCGCTAGCGTTAATTCGCCAAGCAAAGCAAAGTTACGCTAGTGATGCTTAATTTAAATACGGCGCCAAATTGAAGTTACAATGGAGGTATATGTAGCATCACTACACAAGCCTGGGAAACCTTCAAAACAGCAAATAAAATTTTTATTTTACCCTACACATGTGCCCACTGTATAGTTAAGGTGCCATGAGTTAGGAAATGTAGGGGGGAAGGAGGGGAGCCCCAAAGCAAATTTCAATCTTTTTCAGTCTATCATCCATAAAAAAAGAAAAAACTCCAGCATTTTTTGGGACTTAGAAACATTTTTAACTTTTTTTGAATCAATCCCTATCTACTCTATTGCACTTCGCCTGGTCTGAGGTGGCAAAGGAAGTCTGGCGTAAAAGGTAGCGTTCAGAATAATTCGCGTGTCAGTGAATTTGCGTAGTTACGTCCATTGAGCAAATTCGCCAGGCGTAAGGGTGCGAAGTAACACTAGCGAATTTACGCCGGCGTCCGTTAGTGGATCGGCGAATTAACAAAAATGCACTTCGCTGGCAAATTCACGCTAGCGTTAGGCGCTCGTCGTTTAGTGAATTTGCCCCTCTGTCTCTATGAGGCACACTTTTCAGCCCAGTGACTGCTCGGCCATGAAATATCTTCATTTGTTTCCTTGTTTGCATTTATCCCGTATTTGTTTTACTCACATGGTGTATAGGTCACGCTGCTAAAGAAATGAAAAATGATGCCCTGACCACATCAGAGAGCCCAGATTTGTGCAAGGTTGCTAAGAATAAGAAAGGAAAGCTACATGGAAAGAAGAAAACCCGTGTATAAGAGCCCCAAGCAATGCCTTTCACTGGCTTTTGGGATCCCTGCTTCAGCCAATACACCATGCCTCAACAGGGACCTAAATTGTTCCAAAAGCTTGTTTTTTATAATCTTCTAAATTAGCCAACAGAAAGGTATCACCTACTTTACATTTACATCCAATACCTGACCAACAAGAAAAGCAATCCGCTGCCCGGATTTTATGCACTGACGTGTGCATAAAATTGTTGCGCATCAAAATTATTCGGACACCCGTTGACTTTAATGCATTTGGCAAAATAGTCTCCCCTTTAAAAATTGACTCTCGTGTCAAAATTGACGCGTGTCAAAATGATTTTGACTCCCATTGACTTCAAAGCGTCTCGCAAAAGAATCGCCCATCACTAGCCACAACCTTATAAAAGAAGATGCAAAGGCATTCTAGCAAGTGCCGGATTTACATAGGGGGCACCCCTAGGCCCGCTGCCGTTTGTCACCCATGTCCCCTCCCTTTCATGTGCACAAATTTTCATCATTAGGACTGGTGATTGGCGCATGGGAAATTTAAAAAACCTAGACCCGGGCCTTGGTGGCCTTTCCACAAATCGGGGTGTGATTCTAGCCAAACCTGTGGACTCCCATAATTTGTGAAATGTAGGCATGTTGGATGTTACTAAGCATTTGGTATTTAGTGTGGTATGGGTTAATATCATAGGGACTCGACTGGACTCGGCTGTGCAGCCACATGTTTGTAATGACACGTGCCTTCAGTGGTTCATAATAGGAATAAACTATAATAAACAAGGGAAAGTTGTGCTCACCACTAATTTTTAAAACCATTAAGCGGGGGTGTAATCTGACTGTGACCACAAAATACATATAGACAAATACAAGAGTCCTCTGCACTCAAGTGCAGAGGAATGCTTGTACTTTTCATAATAGGGATGAAGTCATAAAACTTCAACAAATACCTGTGCCTCAGCATTTGAAAAGCCCCTTAAACACATAATGTTCCTTGTCTCATTGACATTCAGCCAGCTGTATACTTACACTAAAGGTCCCCATAGACGCGACGATTCTTCTTTGGTGAACGATCGATTTCAGTGCAGTCCGACCAATCCGTCAAATTATCGTGTGGTTAGTGGGATTCGAACGATCGTACATCATACGATTTTTCAGCCGTCATCTGTCAGAAAATTGATCGGCCAGGTTTAAAAATCTTTATCGGTCCCAGTGCAATCTGTCTATGTTTGCAGGGCCAAGCAGGCAGCTACTCTTCAGTTTTGCTAGCAATATTGCATTAGTTGATGGACACATCATACATTTAAATGATCATTTCGAGATTATCGTGGTCTCACTATAACGATTGGATCTTTTAAAAATCTTTTAAAAATCTTTACATCTATGGCCAGCTTAACACAAGGGCAATGATCTTGCAAAGCTGCCAGTCAAAATATTTGTTTTAATACAGGACTGTGGTTAGAGAAGAGGGGAAATGATCCAACCTGCAGTTATTTAGTTGAGCATTATGTATTCCATAGAAACATCCATATGTATTTTGTAAAGCTGCCCTAGCCCTGGAAATGGCCAAAGTTCTAATGGCACCTTTCTCTGCTGTAATGGCAGCATGAAACTACAGATATTGGATTCGTTATCCGGAAACTCGTTATCTAGAAATTACAGGAAGGCCATGTCCCGTAGACGCCATTTTAATCAAATAATTCTAATTTTTAGAAATGATTTCCTTTTTTTACTGTAATAATAATGTACTTGATCCCAACTAAGATATAATGAATTCTTACTGGAGGCCAAACAATCTTATTGGGTTTATTTATTATTTAAATGATTTTCAAGTAGACTTAAGGTATGAAGATTCAATTTATGGAAAGATTCCTTATACAGAAAACATCAGGTCCCGAGCATTCTGGATAACAGGTCCCATATCTGTACTGCTTTCTTCCATAATTTGGGGGAGGTTAATGCTGTCTGCCCAGTTTAGCTTGATATGAAGAGCCAAAGACTGGAAAGTACAAATTAACATGAGCCCCTAAACTACTTTTATTGTCCGATGTCTCAATGTTAAAAAAATACAGTAGGTGCCAGGAATGCCAGCTCTTGCGCCTATGAGTCAGGAATGTGTCACAGTCTATCATTGATAGTAAATGTAGCAGACCAGGCCTGTTATATAGTACAGAACAGTTATTTTCCTTTCTGTAAGATGTCCGCTCTGCATGACTGTTCTCAGATGTATTCCTTGTCCTTCTTTTCTTTTATATAGCAGCATTTAAAGTGTGTGACTTATGGTCCAGTTAGGTTTACATACCATACATCTTTGAAAAACAAATACTTAATGTTTTCTATGTGGCAGGAATCAGCAGAGCGCACAGGCGTGGAGTGATCAATGACAGATTTATGCTGTTTATATCCATTGCTAAAGTCTCTCCTCCATTGTGTCGTTGGACTTCGGAAGGATGTGTGTGTTTGTCATGTTGTAATCTCTTCTTTGCTTCTGACTTTAATGTTTTAATGAGAGTTCATACATCAGGCCAGAAGAATTGTGAATATGGGATTTTTTTCTGCTCATTCCAGCTATGAGGAACAGTTTTCTTATAAGATGTGCCAGCCCGGATAATATTAATTGACCTTGTGAGCTCTTAGACTTTGAATTGTTGATAGGAATGTAGGTTTTTATCTATTTCAATAAATACATATAAAAATAAATATTCTCATTTTCCAGGCAGTTTAATAGAAGTAATTTTGCATTTCCCGACATCAGCTCTTTTTTGTAGCCAATGCCCTGAGCATTTCCGCTGGTTCCTTCCTGCTCCAGATCTCTCTCCAGACTCTTCCTGTGCATGCGTCTCCTCTTTTCCTTTTAAAGTACCCAGTCCTTCAACCCCCTGCTGCTTGGAATCCTCTCTATTCTGACCACATTCCATACATGTGCACAGGGTCAGAATTGTGGAAAGACCAATGCACAGGCTTAGATACAATAGCTTTTAAATTTTCCCATGTGCCAATCCCCAGTGCTGCCGACATGATGATGAAAATATGTGCACGAATGGCAGCGGGCCTAGGGGCGCCCACTATGAACTGTAAATCCGGCCCTGCATATGCAGTGAATCATCAGAAAAGATGTTGGGGAGCTACTGGGGCATCTTTGGAGGTACAGATCTTTACTGCTAAAGGGCTGTGGTTGCCTTGGACTGGTACAGAAGCCCAAAACATATTGTACAACATTTCTAGCTACTTCTTTAGTTAAGCTTTAGTTCTCCTTAAATCTTCCTTTTTCAGACTTACTAATTTTTTTTATATACTCCCACATATACCTTACATGATATACCAATAAATAGGGCTTCCATTTACCATGTATTCTGACTATTTTTCTAATGAAAAAAATCATTATTTTACTTATTTTCCCCCTCTACTCCTATAATTGGGTTAACAGAGATAAAAGATTTGAATAAATAAATCCATTTTAGGGCAGAGACACACGCTCAGATTTGGGGAGATTAGTCGCCCAGCGACAAATCTCCTCTTCTTTGGGCAACTAATCTCCCCGAACTGCCTTCCCCTTGGCTAGAATGTAAATCGCCGGTGGGATAGCACTCGGAGCACTTCGTTTTCCGAAGTCGTCTGAAGTTGCCTCACGAGGAAACTTCGGGTGACTTCGGAAAACAAAGTGCTCCGAGTGCCATCTCTCCTGCGATTTACATTCTAGCCGAGAAGAAGGCAGGGAAAGGCAGTTCGGGGAGATTAGGCACCTGAAGAAGAGGAGATTAAACGCTGGGCGACTAAATCTCCCCAAATCTGAGCATGTGTCTCTGCCCTTTTATAATAAGGAGCAGCTCATTATACAGAGGCTTATCAGTGAACTGATAATTTATCAGCTTCTCTTCTGCTGACTCAGCAGAACAGGACGTTGGTCAGGAAGTGAGAAAGTGAAAGTGGTTTCATTTTCATGTTGAATGAGAGCAATTAATAAATAAAAGAAAGAAATAAATAAAAGACTTACAACAAACATTTGTAGTACAAACAGCTCATCAAACATTACACAGCCAGAAAGAAGTAGATGCCCCTTTATCAAGTGAAATTTGCCTCTTTTATTCTAGTACAAGATATAAAACAAAACAGACATATGTCTTAACTAAAGAGGATCTACAGTAAAGCCCAAAAAATGAATTGCTGTAAAGAAACTCAGGATGCTTCTCTAAGCACTTTTGTCGTTTACATTTAATTTTCAAATTTTCTGAGATATTTGCATTATTAGACTGCAAATACCAGGTTTTTGGATCCGAGATTCAACAACCCGAGAGTTAACTAAATCCAAGATGTGCAAAGAAAATGCAAAGACAGTCAGGGTTACTGACTCTCACAGTCAAAGGAATCAAGGGATTTGAATGTTAGCAGAAGGATTTTGTATGCTTTCCTTTGCTTAACAGGCAGTGATGATAGAGATTCTACCTCTTAGGAGAGAAGGAACCTTTAAATTAACTTTTAGTATGAGGTAGCTATTTTATCACATTGGCTGTTGCTATGCCACCCAACCCCACCCCACATTTTCCAGCACCAGAGGAGGTCCAGGAGGGGCTGCATTTCTGGATTAATAACCGGAAATTAATCTCTCACCAGGAATGGCTTTTGTGCCTTTATGGCATATTGGGGACACCATTTAAATTTTCAATTCAAAGTTTTATTTTTTTTATTTGTATAATGTATAACAAAAAACTCAAAATACTACAATAACCTCAAAAATGGGGTTGTTGTATTTCTAGTACTGTAGAATTCACTGCTATTTAAAACACTGACTGATTGTAAAAGGTATTGCCAAACTTAGGGGGAGATATGTTAAAATATACAATTAGTGGGGATTTTACATGTGTACCATCAGTATGCAACTGATAAGCGGTTTATATTCATTGATGTGACTTCTCAGCTTGCTTAAAAGGGAAATATGCTTCATTATTTCTTACAAGAATTCTTTTTTTTATAGATTAGGCAGGTGGTTTATTTCCAGTTTTAAGAGAGAGAGAGAAATCCCATCCCCAACTCCAGACCCCCTACATCACACTACCAGCCTATTGTGCCCTTCGTCTAAGAGGTGGTTTGGTAGCAGTGAGTGAGGCCAAAGCAGGGGGCCGGGGTTTGGGGGGGAGGGTTTTGTTCTCCTTTAATGTTGTCCTTATTGCCCAACTTAATTCTAAACGTTATCTGTACAAATAGTACTTGATGAAGGTGACATGGAGATCTGATATGTGGTGTACAGCAGCTATACTAGTATGTACAGGTATATGATCCATTCTCTAGAAAGCTCCAAATTATGGAAAAGCTGTCTCCCATAGGCTCCATTTTAATCAAATAATTTACATTTTTTACAATTATTTCCTTTTTCTATTTAATAATAAAACAGTAGCTTGTACTTGATCCAAACTAAAGATGGCCATACACGGGCCGATAAAAGCTGCCGACAGACCGTGTCAGCAGCTTATTGGCCCGTGTATGGGGGCCCCAGACGGGCTTCCCCGATCGAGATCTGGCCGAAAGTCGGACAGATCTCAATCGGATGGGTTTAAAAATCCCGTCAGATCGCGGTTGCATCTGTTCGTTGATGCGGTCCCGCGATCCGACCCCCCGTTTGTGAATGCTAGGATCCGATCGTTGGGCCCTAGGGCCCACGATCGGATCTGCCCGATATTGCCCACCTCAAGGTGGGCATATCGGAGGGAGATCCGCTCGTTTGGTTCGACATCGCCAAACGAGCGGATCTATCCATGTATGGCCATGCTAAGATATAATTAATCCTTATTGGAAGCAAAACCAGCCTATTGGGCTTATTTAATGTTTACATGATTTTAAAGTAGACAAGGTATAGTGATCCAAACTAGGCAAAGACCCCTTATCCGGAAAACCCCAGGTCTCGAGCATTCTGGATAACAGGTCCCATACTTGTATATGATTAGACAGAAGTTGGGTCAGGGGTGTCCAACCTGCGGCCCAGGATGGATATGAATGCGCCCAGCTTGAAGGAGAGAGAAAAGGAAGAGAAGGGAAAAAAAGAAAGAAATTAAGAAATAAATGTATGTAATACAGAGAACAAGAGTAAAATAACACTTTGTACTCTCTAAGTCCAGACACATTAACCACCTCAGTCTTTTGTCTTGTTAGGAGTAGGCTTACTATGCCAGGTTGTAACAATGTGGTTACCTATGGAGTAGGAAGGAGGGGGGACTCTGCCCATTGTCCAGTTAGTAATAATAATATAATAATAAGTCTGTTTAATATCCAGGTGTCCCATATTACAATGTATAGCTCCATCTGGTTATCCAACTGGTATTGTAGTTCTTTTCTGTGTATTTTTTTTAACTCTACAAATCAAAAGTGTTTGTGTATTTCATGTGTGGCCCCAGACAATTTTTCTTTTTCCAACGTGGCCCAGGGAAGCCCTGGGTTATATGGTTCAAGGGCAAGGCAGAACTATATGGTTTCATATCAGGGCAGATATTATATATACATACATACATTTAGGTAAGTGGTTAAAGTTGAGTAAAGGGAGCTCGGCTAAGCAAACAACCTGGAAATGCAATAGGAAAGAAGCTTTTTCTCTGTAGTAAAAAAACAGTAGCTTGTACTTGATCCAAACTAAGAACTAATTAATCCTTATTGGAAACAAAACCAGCCTGTTTGGTTTATCAAGGGGCCTATTTATGAAGGTTCAATTTTTTCTGGTTGAGTTTTTTAGGGGGAAAACTCAAAATGTTTAAGAAAAATAATTTTTTAGATTACCCCGAAGCTGCTAAAAATCTGAATCTGAAAATATTCCAGCTAAAACCTGACGAGGTCATGTAGTAGCCAATGGCAGATTTCCCTTTTACCATTTGAAGATGTTTCTTGATATATGTTCTGTGCCGGATAATCTGAAAAAGTCTGGGTTTCGGGGAACAACTTGAAAAAAATTTCAAAAAGTGTTACAATTATAATTGTTACACGGTTTTGTCGAGACATTCTCCTCACTGACTTTTTTGAGCTGATTATCTGATAAATGAATTTGTGAATGTGAGTTAAGTTGATTTTGTTTTAATAAAAAAAATAAGATAAATTTGCGTTTTCGTAAAACAAAACAAAAACGAATGTCTATAGGATTTTCTAGTAGACTTAAGGTATGGTGATCCAAATAACGAAAATATCCACTATCCAGAAAACCCCAGGTCCCAAGAATTCTGGATAACAGGTCCCATTCCTATACTGGTAAATAACGGTGTTTCTGAAAATATCCATTACAGCTGCCTGACAGGCAGGGTGCGCAACAATTAATTCTGTTTAAAGCACAGAGAAATAAAAAAAGCCACGCCAGCATGTCAGGGCACTATGTGTGGATATACCTGCCTTTCTCACAGCTCCACAAGATGCCCAAGGCTCAGCGGGAGCTTTACTGGAGAATTGCTCTGCCCTAAATATGGTTACACTGAAATTCAGACCGGTCTGACTAATTTGTATGATTATCAGTCTACGAGAGGGGATCCAGAATAAACACTTGGTAAGCTAAACTCCCTCATATTCGCACCAGAGCTGATTAGCCAGAAGCAACATCCTAGTGGTCCCCACTATCAATTGTATAGGATTATCATCCTTCCTGGAACTATATGGTGGGACATCACACACCTCTAGTGATGGGCGAATTTATTCACCAGGCGCGAATTTGCGTCGAATTTGCACGATTCGCCGCCAGCGAATAATTTCTTGAAACGCCCGCGAAAATTCGCTGCAAAAATTTGCCGGCGTCAAATTTTTTTTTCTAAAAAACGGACGCCGGCGTCCAAAACGGGCGCCGGTGTTGAAAAAACAGGCGCCGGCGTCAAAAACAGCACCGGCGTCAAAAACGAGACGCCGGCGCTGTTTCACGAATTTTTCACCATTTCGCGAAATTCGCAAATTTTTTCGCGAAGCAAAACAGCACAAATTCGCCCATCACTACACACCTCCCAACATTTTGGAAATAGAAAGAGGGACAAAAAGATTTGAGGCATTGAGCATGGCAACATTTTTGACCACACCCATTTAGTGGCCACACCCTCCTAATTACCATGCCCAGGTTATAAAAGTTTGAACACATTTCTGTGTTTTTTATGTTTTATTACAGTTTTGCTAATGAAGTTGAATTGCCCTTTAAGCTGCAAGTCAGTTTCCCCAAAAGACCTGCTTATCTTAAATTGTTACAAAAGTATCTGAGGGGGTTATTTATCAAAGTCCGATTTTATCTCAACATTTTATTTTAAAAACTCCAATCAAATCTGCAGTTTTTTACACTTATTTATTATTACATTTTCCCGAAAATTTGCTTTGCAGAAAAAAATCAGATTTTCACAGTTTTTTTGGATTTTTCACCTGAAAACTCAGATTTATTATGCTTTTTTGCCCGAAAACTTTGGGGTATTGCATGAAACCCAGCGCATATCAAAAAATCATTGTGACTTCTCCCATTGACTTATATGCAACCTCGACAAGTCTGAGATGCCGGATTTTCTAATTCTGACTTTTCCATCCCCGGGGTTTAATGCATTCCAAATAAATTCATGATTTTTTAAAAGTGAGATTTTATATAAATTTTTATATAAAAAAATCATTTTGGGATTTTTGCATTCGGAGTTTAGTAAATAACCCCCTATCTATTCTGGGCTCTCTGCCAAAAGCTGATTAAGTTAGAAACGTTGTATCTTTTACTAGCTGTTCAATGCAGGAATCAAAGTGAAAGTTGGGACATTTCATTAACAAACCCGGGACTGTCCTGCGAAAAACTGGACAGTTGGGAGGTATGCATTAGTATATGGTCAGAATGAACAATATCCATTCTCATTGGCCTGCAAGCTTAATAGTAACAGAAATCTACTTGTACCTGGACAGTTTAACAATAAGGTTCTTATTGTAATGTTTTTTTTCATCTGGATACATTCCTCAAGGACTCAGCATTCAGAAGAAGTTTATGAATGCTGAGTTCATTCCTCTGCAATGTATTCCATGCCAACCAAGGGTGGGTACTGATTATTAAGCTCAGTTTCCAAGCATTCTGGATTGCTGCCATTTCCAAGGCTCCTCACTCACTGAATTTTTTTGTAGCGTGGCTTTGTACTGACAAATGGCCTCCAACGTTGGTCAGGCAATGGCATGTGACTTTTAGCAGGAGTAAATCCTGAAAAAAATTGCAAGGGATTCGATAGGGGAGAATTATTGCTTTCATATTAAATAAACACATCCAGTAATACTAGAGTGATGGTGGTACAATAAGATACAGAAAAAATGTCCTTCCTTTTGAGATATGAAGGCTGAATGCAGATAGATGCAGAATAAAGAACACAACAAAATAAATGGAATAACCTTGCTTTCCTGCTCAGTCACATCAGTGCTGAAAGTCAACACAATTTTATAATGCCTTTATTTGAAATTTTAGCCTTGCAAACATTATAGGGTTTAAAGGAGTGTAACACCATTAAGTTAACTTTTAGTATGTTATAGAATAAACAATTCTAAGCAAATTTCCATTTGGTTTTCATTATTTATTTTTATATAGTTTTAGAATTATTTGTCTTTTTTTTTTTTACTCAAATCACTGTCACTGATCCCATCTAAAAAAACAAATGCTCTGTAAGGCTTCAGATTTATCGATATTATTACTTTTCTTTACTCATCTTTCTATTTAGGTCCTCTCCTATTCATATTCCAGTCTCTTATTCAAATCAATACATGATTGCTAGGGTAATTTGAACCTAACAACCAGACTACTAATTGCAAACCGGAGAGCTTCTGAATAAATAACTCAAAAACACAAATAATAAAAAATGAAAGCTAACTGCCAATTGCCTTAGAATATTACTCTATATATTATGCTAAAAGTTAAAGGCGAACTTATCCCAAAAAATGAATACGGCTAAAAATTTAATTTTTACAATTTTGAACTTATTGCACCAGTCTAAAGTTTCAGCTTGTCAATAGCAGCAATGATCCAGGATTCAAACTTGTCACAGGGGGTCACCCTCTTGGAAAGTGTCTGAGACACTCACATGCTCAGTGGGCTCTGAGCAGCTGCTGAGAAGCTAAGCAGAAAATTAGGTATTATATACTGTGTACTGTATATTTTGTTAGTCCCTAAGCTCAGTAAGTGACAGCAGCACAGAGTATGTGCAGTGAATCAGCAGAAAAGAAGATGTGGAGCTACTGGGGCATCTTTGGAGACACAGATCTTTACTGCTAAAGGGATGTGATTGCCTTGGGCTGGTACAGAAGCATAAAACATAATGTTCAATATTTATAGCCTGCTTCTTTAGTTAAGCTTTAGTTCTCCTTTAACTCAAAAGTAAACAACCCATTAAACTATAAAAACCTATATCTAGTTAATCTTGGTGTGTCATGGATAATATAGTAGGCCTTTTGGACAGGTAACTTATCGCAACTGTGGAGAGTAAATTGCATTCCATAAGACACCTACCTTTTTGCTTCCAATAACTACTTCTACATGTGAAATAAATGCAGAGTAAGCCTTCAAGCTGCCTCCAAGTGTTTTCCTTCTTTTATATCAATTATATTAGTGATGTTATATTAGTGGATTGGGATTGGGATTCACTCCTGGGCATCACTTCACTTATCCATGGATACCTTCTGGGAGGGATATTTAGGTATTCCACTTCCCACTTTGTCTAGTCTGGGCTGATAGCATCATAATGGCGATCACCCATTTGATAACATGAAATAGGAAGTGAGGAAGGAGGTGAAAGTGCCAGAGGAAGCTCTTCAAACTGCTGACATTTTTTTTCCACTAGAAACCAGCTGATGTGGGCACCGATTGTTTCCAGTTTCCTTTCAAAGAAATGTTTGCAGTTTACCCCTCGCTGATAATTGATCCTGTTTATGCAGATTATTGCTAAGTAGGCTTTAAACTCCGGAACTGAAAATATCCTGTTCACTCATTCATTTTTACGTGAATACTTATTTTGTCCACGAGCTGTCAAAATAGTCAGTTCCATTATTGCCAGCTGGTCTGATAACACCTTTCATTAATATCAATTTACTTTTTGCTGAAGTGTATGAAATTCTGTGCCGGGTTCCTTAAAGGAGTCTTGACCTCCATTGTTCTTCTTGAGACAGCAAACAACAAACATCCATGTCCCATGATCCATTTGTCTGGTGCTATACATTGTATCAGCAAGTCAGGGCAGGGATTTCAACAGAGCGAGGGGAAGGGAATTGAGGACAGACACAAGATGATGGTTCTACAAAGTAGCAGCAACAGCTGCAGAAATATTGTATGCTGCTCAAAGATGCCCATTGCCTTTTCTCCATGAATCTTATATCCCTGGTCCAACTTACTACTGCAATGAACAGCATTACCCTCCCAATAATCAGCCTTTAAGAATCCAATTGCCCACAGTCCTAAATTATTTGGTATAGCTCCAGAAAATTGTTCACAAAAGGGGTCAACTTACCTAGGCATGACCTGGGCAGATTGGTGCGTGACCTACAAAACTTGAGTTTTCATTTTTAGAATATTGTCAATTTACCAAGCAGAGATCGTCATTTTCATGAAGGGCTGTACTATATTCATAAATATAGCTGCCTGGCTAAAATCTATCATAGACAACATGCAATAATCAGTGCTACTTCCAGGCCTATATATCCATAGAGATGGTAGCAGTGGCATAACTAGAAATTACTGGGCCCACAGCAGAAATGTCTATAGGTTGACCAGTTTTACCAATATTTATTTAAATTGTATATGAATTAGGACCTTATGGGGCCTCTATACCTCCTGGGCCCCCCCTGCAGCCGCATGGTCTCCTCTATAGTTACACCCCTGGATGGTAGCACCTGTTGTCCAAAGGCACCAGAAGCACAGCCAGGAATGAACAGGCAATCTGTAGATTGTGACAGAGGGGATGCTGAAAGATGCCATAGACAGTCACTATTCATTGGGCCTGTTGGGGTTGTTTGAACCTTGTGTACCTGACTTTTGAACAGTATACTGTTGGCACAAGGATACACCTACAGAGAACTGCACCTTCCAGCATTTTAGTTTGGACAACACACTTGAACTTCAGGGGAGTTTATTGCATGGCCCCAGTTTCCCCACAGAACATTGCACGCACTCCCAGTATAGCTCGAATTTAAACTGCATTGTCTGAACTGCCATTAAACACTGAACTACATTTTATGTACAGTACGATCATTACACTGTACAACACACCACTTATCAATGTTGGGTGCCCAACATAACATAGCAGACAAACCAAAAACCAAATAGTGACCAAACCATCTCCCCCAAACACAAGTATTCCAGCATTACAAGCACAATATAAGAGCATGGGGCACAATTAATTGAGCACAAATTATAGATACATTATGGAGTAAATGTACAGTCAGCAGGTGAATTACCCAGTACCAGACTGCATATTGCACCAAGGACGAACATATAACAGTGCCAGACTGCATATTATACTGACCCCTAGAAGGTAAATAATAGATACCAGGCTTCATATTACACCACACAAGTAAATGTTGCAGTGTGACCCTGCATGTTACACTGGACAGGTACATATATATATATATATATATATATATATATATATATATATATATATATATATATATATATATATATATATACACACACACATCTGAAGAAGGATTTATGAGCCAAAATAATGTTACAAATACATTTCTATCATATGGATTAAAGAAGAAGTCTGCCTGTTACAAACATTTAAGATACATGGTATCACCCTCCAAACTATGTACTGTATATCAAACAACTAGTCCACATACATTATTTTACTCTCACGTTTATAGAATGTTTGCATTAACTGTAAATGATATACTAAAATAAAAACCTGAAATCTGAATCCCTGGTCATATTGGCTCACACATCCCATTCCTATCACAAGACAGGTTTCTCTGTCAATACAGAAATCACAAAAGCTCAGCTATTTATTATCTTCAGGGCTGGTAAAAACTCAGTGGCTGAACAAGTGGGATAAATACAGTGTCGGACTGGCCCATTGGGATACCAGGAAAACTCTCGGTGGCCAAGGTGTCAGTGGGCCCTCATGCTGCTAAACTTTTGGCTTATTTCATGGCCATTCCCTATTTATATGAGAACAAAGAGGCTAAATAGATGGAATAAAAGATTATAGCATGTAAAGAAAAAAAACTAGGAGAATAGAGGTTGATGAAGAATAATAGTACTGAGAGTGGGCCCATGGTCTAAGGTTTTTGTGTGGGCCCCTGGTGTCCCAGTCCGAGACGGTATAAATAGTTTTGGAAGACAAGGGAAGGGGTTGGGAGGGGCCCAGCAATGCAAAAAGGGACCCAAATTGAGAGGGAATGGGACAATGGCAGTCAAAAATGAAAAAGCCAAGCACAGTTAAAGGGAAAGCACAGCAGACAGTTAGGGTCATTTACGACACAATACATTGTGCAAAGTGCAATTTTTGGACACATGACTGCAGCATTTTGATCAGAATCCCAATGTCGTTGTGACAAGTTGTGCCCAATGTGTGTGAATCAGGTGCAAGTTACGGCTTACATTTTCAGCGTTTGGATTACTTCTATTACGTGGCATTGAAACTCCATCAGCATGTGATTCTTTGACAGACCCTCACACTGCTATGGGAAACCTGGAATTAGCACCACGTTTCAGGGTGGAGATGGCTCCAGGATTCACCAGTGTCATTGGGTTCACTTGAGCACGATTCAGCAGAGGAGGCAGGACGGAAGCAACTACACGGACATGCATGGAGCATATTTGCACACAAGTACCTTTCATGTATGGCGTCAATACACGGAACATTTTAGACTGCATTTGAACTTTAATGGCCCTTAGAGTCTGTGTCAGTGACAGTTCTGAGGGGGGAGGAGTCTGCTATACAATGCATTCAGATGATACATTATTTCTACTATTTCTTTAAGTATCAATCATTTAGAAACACACATTTAATAAAAAAAAAGCTGCAAACCCTGAATCAGGATTATTTTACCTTTAAAGGAATGGTTCACTTTTGCGTCAACTATGATGTAGAGAGTGATATTGTAATACAATTTGAATTTGGTTTTCATTTTGTATTATTTGTGGTTTTTGAGTAATTTAGCTTTTTATTCAGTTCTCTAGTTTGCAATTTCAGCAATCTGGTTGCTAGTGTCCAAATTACCCTAGCAACCATGCATTGATTTGAATAAGAGGCTGGAATATGAATAGGACAGGGCAAGAATAGAAAGATGGTTAATAAAAAGTAGCAATAACAATACATTTGTAGCCTTACAGAGCATTTGTTTTTTGATGGGGGTCAGTGACCCCTATTTGAAAGCTGGAAAGAGTCAGAAGAAGAAGGCAAATAATTCAAAAACTATAAAAAATAAATAGTGAAAACAAAATTGAAAAGTTGTTTAGAATTGACTGTTCTATAACTACTCTATGAACCACCCCTTTAAACAAGCAGGGGATTTTAGATACTAAATTATATAATGCTAAAAAGGCACATCAGTTTAGTAAATAGAATTGTACAAGCTGGAGCCTCCAGGAAAAGCTATGATGTATGTGGCCTCAATTTTAACCTTGGAAAACAATAGCATGGTAGTAACAGAGTGATTGACGATGCAAGAGTATTAAATTCTACATTTAGGTTGTTTTATTAAAATCCCAATGTTAAAATCTTGGAAAATTCAACTTTTTCCTCTAGAAAACTTGAATTTTTAGAGAAAAAAAAACAAATTATATTTCGAGCTTTATTATACCCCCGATGCTGCAAAAAGCCGGAATCTGAAAATCCACCATCTCAGACCTGTTGAGTCCTGTATAAGTGAATGACAGAGGCATCTATCTCAATTTGAAGTTTTTGGTGGTATGCGCTGGGTTTAGCCCGAAAATCCAACTTTTTCAGGGTTTTTGGCAAAAACTCGAAAAATTTGAGCGATTCAGGAAAAAGCCAGAAAAATTTGAGCAATTCAGGTTTTTGCTCAATATTATCGAGTTTTTCAGTGATCCAATGAAATCAAGTTTTTTATTAATAAATAAACTATATCGGGCATGGGAGTTTGGTCGCGGTTCTTCTAAATCAGGGGTCCCCAACCTTTTCCACCCATGAGCCACATTCAAATGTTTAAAAAAGTTGAAGAGCAACACAAGAATGCAAAAAGTTCCCAATTATGACCTGTGATTGACTATTGGTAGTTCTTATGTGGACTAGCAACCTAAAACAGCCTTTCCTTGGCAGTGCACTTGGTTTTTATGCAACTAAAACTTGCCCCAAGCCAGGAATTTAAATTCGCAAATTTTTTGGCGAAGTAAAACGCCCCAAATTCGCCCATCAGTAGTCTAGCATTCCCTGAAGCATTAGCCAGACTCACTTTGCTGTAGTGAACCTAAAAATGTTGGTGTTTACTAATACCTTCTGCTATAAGATGCAGAATGCAGCCAGATAGACAAGCTGGAAATAATGGCATCAATTGATCTGAATGAATCTGTTGTGATCTTACCACTCTGGGAATGAAGTGAGACATGAGTAAAACTCATAGCTCTTGCCATAATACCACTGCTACTTGTGATGTTGATTAAACACCACTACCAAGAATCATTACCTATTTACTTGGGGGACAGGAAAATGAATAAGGGGTCTTCGCCGTATGGTATACATATACAGGTAAGGGATCTGTTATCCAGAATGCTCAGGAGTCAGGACCTAGGTTTTTTCCTAATAAGAGATCATTTGGATATCCATACCTTACATCTACTAAAAAACATTTACAGGGTCAGACTTGAACCCTGCCGGTGCTCCCCCAGGCTGCTGATCTAATTTATGCATGCTCGGGGAAGGACAGGTGGAGGCTGCCCCTTGTGGAGGGGGGGCCCTGGGGCAGCACCCCCGATCGTCCCTGCACCCACCACTCCGACCCTGGACATTTATAAGGTACAGGTATAGGATCCCTTATCCGGAAACCCGATATCCGAAAGCTCCGAATTACGGAATGGCTGTCTCCCACAGACTCCATTTTATCCAAATAATCCAAATTTTTCTTTTTCTCTGTAATAATAAAACAGTACATTGTACTTGATCCCTACTAAGATATAATTAATCCTTATTGGAAGCAAAACCAGCCTATTGGGTTTATTTAATGTTTAAATGAATTTCTAGTAGACTTAAGGCATGAAGACCCAAATTACGGAAATATCCGTTATCCGGAAAACCCCAGGTCCTGAGCATTCTGGATAACAGGTCCCATACCTGTACTTTTTAATTATTACAGAGAAAAATGAAATGCATTTTTTAAACTTTAAGTACAGCTATGGGACCTGTTATCCAAAATGCTCGGGACGAGGGGTTTTCCGGATAATGGATCTTTCTGTAATTTGGATCTTCATACCTTAGGTCTCCTAGGAAATCATTTAAAAATTAAATAAACTGAATGGACTGGTTTTGCTCCAGTAAAGATTCACTTTATCTTAGTTTGGATCAAGTACAAGGCACTGTTTTATTATTACCGACAAAAAGGAAATAGTTTTTAAAAATTTGGATTATTTGTATAAAGTGTATAACGGGTTTCTGGATAACGGATCCCATATCTGTATTTGATTAAAATGGAGTCTATGTTAGAGGGCCTTCCTGAAATTCAGAGCTTTCTGGGTAAAAGGTTTCTAGATAATGGATCCCATACCTGTATATTCATTTTACAAAGCAAAGAAACCTCTTCTCTGACAATTCCATGGGGCAAATTCACTAACGGGTGAGAATTCGCCAGAGCTGGCTTCGTGCACATCGCAACACTTCGCCAGGCGTAAATTCGCCTGGACAACACTAATTCACGAAGATCCGAAGTTGCGCACAGAGAAAGGAACGCTTGCACTCAGCAGTTCGAAGTTATGCTAGCGTTGGCTAATTTGCATACGGCATTCAGTTAAAGTACATTGCACATTTATGCTGCAGCAAATACATTACACTTCACAAGGCCAGGGAACCTAAACAAAATTATATAAAGTTGTTATAATGCCCTACATATGTGCCCACAGTATAGTTTAGGTGCCATATGTTAACAAATGTAGGGGGGAAGGAGGGTATCCCCAAAAAAAATTTACAATCTTTTTCAGTGTATCACCCTTTAAATAGGAAAAAACGCCAGCGTTGAGGAAGTCCTATCTACTCTTTTGCACTTCGCCTGGTCCGAGGTGGAGAAGGCAAGTCTGGCGATAGAGTTAACGTTCAGTAATATCAAAAACTTAGTGAATTTGCGAAGTAACACTACCCAAAATTCACCTGGCGTTAGAGGGCGAAGTTGTGCCAGAGTCTATCTCCTTGGCGCCAGCTACCATTAGTAAATCGGTGAAATGACATCACACTGGTGAATTTTCGCCAGCGTTAGCCACTTCGCCCTTTAGTAAATTTGCCCCATCATATCGCTGAGCCTGGTTTTATATCTAAAATCCTATATTTCTGCTTAACTGTCATCTCCTATTCTCTTACTGGCTTACTTCCAGGTATTGTGAATGTAGAACTTGATATGGAGAAGGCAGAATGGTGAGGATATAGTTGTACTACTACAGGGACCGTGTTGGGCTTGTTCACTTTATGTGCTGGGAGAGATAAGAATTATATCTCCCACTCCCAGCACTGGTAAGGTTTTCTTCTTGAATTCCTGTTTAGTTATTTTAGTGCTTGTCTCAGAGTAGTGAGCGACTGATGCGTGCAGGGCCAGCTTGTGTGCAGTGAAGCGCCAGACTCTCATCTTCTGTAACTGTTATGCTAAAAATTGAACATTTTTGGTTTTTTCCATGCTGCCTACACATTTCCTCCAGAGGTGGCTTTTTTTTTTTTTAAAGGTGTACGCCCTCTACCTTTGGTCAAAATGGACAGGGAGCATATGAGGACCATACAGTATATGGCAGCCTTCATATTGTTCTCTACCTCCTAATCTGCCAACCAGTAGTATATGTATTTCTAGCAAGGCAGGGACAGGTCGTGTTTGAATTTATATCCAATATAATAAATCAGCTCAAAAGACATTTAAGATCACTTCACTCAAAGTTTAAGGGTGTCTAAAAGCCTTAAACAGCCATAATGATATGCCCTATAGCATTCCACCTTCACATCGCCAACCAAAAGGTGCTGCCCTTTCACACAACCTATATAAACCCATCCTCCCACTCAGTCCACACTTTATTATCACACTTCCACCAACCAAATGTGGTTATATGCAAAATTCTGATTTGGCAGCGACCTTTCCACTGGAAATTTAAAGGATTGGTTCACTTTGAAATTAACTTTTAGGGGTATATTTATCAAAGAGTGAAGTTAGAGATCGCCACAGTCCGCTAGCATGAAATTCTGCCACTCTCCATTCATTTCTATGGGATTTTAAAAGGCGTATTTATCAAAGGAAGAACTTTCATTTTAACCCATAGATAAATTCTCTTTTAAAAATCCCATATGAATGAATGAATGGAGAGTGGCGGACTGTGGCGATCTCTAACTTCACCCTTTGATAAATATACCCCCATGTATGTTATAAAATGGCCTATTCTAGCAACTTTGCTATTATTATTAAATTATTTTTTTATAGTTTTTGAATTATCTGCCTTTCTCCTGTGACTCTTTCCTGCTTTCAATTGGGGGTCACTGACCCTGGCAGCCAAAAACTTCTGCTTTGTGATACTACATGTTTATTGTTACTTTTTTATTACTTCTCTTTCTAAGCAGTCCCTCTCCTATTCATATTCCTGTCTCCCATCCAAATCACTACCTGGTTGCTAGAGCAAATAGAACCCTAGCGATTAGATAGCTGCTGAAATTCCAAACTACATAGCTGCTGAACAAAATGCAAAATAACTGAATAACCACAAAAATTAAGACAAATTGCAACTTGTCTAAGAATATCAATGTCTACATTATACAAAAAGTTGATTTAGGGTGGTGGCACACGATACGTTTCAGAGGAGGTTAGTCCCCCAGCGACAAATCTCCTCTTCTTCGGGCGACTAATCTCCCTGCGATGAGAATGTGAAATGCCAGAGGGATGGCATATATAGCACTAAGTTTTCCGAAGTTGCCTTGAAGTTTCCTTATGTAGGCAACTTTGGGCGACTTTGGAAAACGAAGCGCTACGTGTGCCATCCCACTGGTGATTCAATTCTTGCTGGCGGAAAGGCATTTGGGGAGATTAGTTGCCCTAGGAAGAGATTTGTCACTGGGTGACTTATCTCCCCGAATCGTACCGTGTGCCACCAGCCCTAAAGGTGAAAAACCCTTTTAGTGTGCATTTCAGAGGCAATTTAAGGTAAGGGCACACAGGCAGATTCAGGGAGATTAGTCTTCGGGGCGACAAGTCACCTCTTCTTTGGGGCGACAATTTTTCATTATAGCTGGCGGGAAGGTAGGGGAAGGCAGTTCGGGGAGATTGTCGCCCCGAAGAAGAGACGATTTGTCGCTGGGGTGACTAATCTCCCCGAATCTGCCCATGTGCCCTTACCCTAGTGTCTGCCTTAAGCCTTCCTCTCTTTACTAAAGCAGAAAGGGTAATAAAAGGGTTTAAAACACTAAACTGCATCTGCACCAAAGGCCTTTCTACTTAAACAAAGGTAAAGATGTTTATTACTCTAATAAGAGATAAAGGGGAGATGGGATGAGAAAAATGGAGAGGGTGACAGTACAGTAGAAGAGGGTGAAACCGTAGAAAAGAAAATGAAGTTGGAATTGGAAGAGAGATAGAGAGAGAATGAAGAGAGGAGATTAGTTGGTGTTCCCTATATTAAAGGACCAAAATTAGTTACTCTACATTTAGCATTGCCGCCCTAGGCAGACCAGCCAGCCAAATCGATCCCCATCCCCGTCTCGAAGTAACTGCATTCGCGTGCATGCGCAGTAGCGACATTCAGACGCACTTGTTTGGTAGTGGCGTTCACGCACACATGCGCAGTAGAGGTGTTTGTGTGCGCATGCGCGTAAAGTTCTAGTGCCAGGTCCAGTCTAGGGGTAGGCAGAAGAGGTAGTTGCCCTGTGCCCCCCAATCCTTGCGCCCTAGGCAGCTGCCTTTTCTGCCTACACGTAGTTCCGGCCCTGAGCATGGGGCAAGGGTTCTTTATCCTATGTTGTATAGGGATTGTAGGTACCAGATATGGAGGGCTGGACTAAAGACCACAGAGACTGTGGGATGGGTGATTTTTTTCGCCCTGTTTCGCCACGGAAATGACGCCCATAGACTTGTATGGTGGCACGTGTCAAAAAAATTTTTTTGGGCAAAATGAAACCGGTCAAATCGCTCAAGCCAGAGTCCCTGAGGCTAATGCACACACGGTGAAGCGTTTTCAATAGTTGCCCAAAGTTGCCTCAGTGAGGCAATTTCAGGCAACTATTGAAAACGCATCGCCCTGTGTGCATTAGTGCAGGCTACTTTTCATTGTAGCCTATGGGGAAAAACGCTGAGGCAGTTCAGGGAGATAGTTGCTCAAAAGACAAGGAGATTAGTAGCCAGGCGACAAAATCTCCCTGAATCTCCTCTTTCGTGTAAAGAAAACTACATGAAGTAGGAAAAAGGTACATAAATCAATGACATCCAACCACCAGTCCCCGAGCTGTCATTAAACTACACATCAGCCCCCAGCTGTCATTAAACACTCATCAGCCCCCTCCCAGCTGTCATTAAAATACCATATTCACACGCCATAGATATCTGCCCCCTGCCAGACCTCGAACAATGCGACTCCATCCTCTGATAAAGCACAAGTGACAGATGTTTCATAACTCCGTCGCCCACTGAGAGGCAGCAGCGGCCTCTCTCATTCATGAGCAGCAACTCTCCCCGGGATCGGTCTATACGGGTGTCGGAAAAACGCTCTCGATAGAGTCCAGTCCCGCTGGGTGATCTCCTCGCTTGTCTCTGCGTTGCGCGCTTCATCCCCTGTCCAAATGTATGGCAAACACAACGCTGCCTAAAGTGTATGGGAATAAGCGCTCCAGCCAGCAGTCACTCTGGAAATAAACGCTCCAGCTAGCAGTCACTGTATGGGAAGAATCGCTCCAGCCAGTGCATGAGAGAGAGGCGGCTGTAGCAGACAGAGACAAGCAGGGCGATTGATCATGGACACAGTGAGTACCTCTACTTTCCCTTGGGACACTGCCAGTAATTGGTGAGCCGTCAAAGCCATTGGTGTAACTAGATGTTATTTTTTTAGAGACCCCAACATATCTAGAGTTTTTCTTGTTTTACCAATATATTTTGAAATTACTCTCTATTTGGAACTCATGGGGCCCCCCTATACCTCCTGGGAATCAGCTGGTTCTTCTTCCTCTGTAGTTACCCCCTGATCAAAGCTTGTTAGTGCATTGGGGGCTTAGATATTATACAGTGTAGGATATTTGCTTTGGACCATCAGTATCAAAGGGTGAGAGAATTGTTAAAGTACAAATAGCCTCTATACTGTGTAGAAGTTGTTAGTCATTTTGGTGTGTGTGTGAGACAGGGGGTGTCCAACCAACAACCTTAATGTTTAGTATTGTATATTCTGAGAGATGGAGTTAAAGTGAAACAACTCATAGGGTGTTGCAGGCTGGGCATCCTTCATTTGTGCATCATGAAAAGGGGAGCCCATTGCTAGACCCTGTTCTTTATCTGTGGGGTTTGTAATGGGGATGAGAGGGAAATAAGTGGTGAGAGGCAGCACTAGGTGTTACTAACCCCCATGCATTTATAGAAGGCTGAGATGCAATGTACTTCAACACTCAACAGACTATTATTATCCTTCATTGGCCAACAGCAGACAATCAGAATCACTCATTGCATGCAGGAATGCTTAAAAGTATAGCTGCAGAGAACAGTGGTGTGTGAACCCGCTGAATAATGTTCCCCTGAGTAAAATGTGAAAGGTATCTAAGACTGGGGTGTCCTACCTGTAGACATTGTGGGGCTGTATATATATATATATATATATATATATATATATATATATATATATATATATATATTTTTTTTTTTTTTTTTTTGGAACATCTATGACTTATAAGCTGTTGTTGTACTAAAACCCTCATGATTGACCTAATAGTCCTGCACAGTGGTTTCTGGGAGTTATAGTTCAGCAACTACCATAAGGCTGCAGGGTGGACAATAGTGATACCAGGTGCATTTTGGAAAAATATTTTTTTGACCACACCCAGTTATTACATTTTTGCTAATGAAGGTGAATTGCCCTTTAAGCTGCAAGTCATAGTCTCCCCAAGAAACCTGCTTATCGTAAATTGCTACAATTGTTTCTTTGCTTATCTTAAATTGTTACAAAAGTATCAAGGTGCACCTGCCACATATTCTGGCCTCTCTGCCAATTGTTTAAGAAAGTTTGTATCTTTTACTGGCTGTTCAGTGCAGGAGATCAAAGAGTAAATCGGGACATTTCAGTAACAATTTGAGCTGTCAATATCGGGACTGTCCTGCGAAAAATGAGAGGTTTGGGAGGTATGCAGGTGTTGTTCTACTAAACTGCACTCTTAATACTTACAGCTGCTGCTTTGTGGGGCACAACTGTATCCAGGATCATTGGCAGTCACCCTTATTTGTACCCCCTAGAGACATATCTGCTGCCTGCTCTTATGGGAGTCCAATCCATGCATGTGGGAACCCACAAAGAGTGTCAGCTTGACTACTGGAGGGCAGTGTGATGCATTAAACAAGAAGATAATAACATTTAATAAGAAGTCCTGTGATAAGGTAAGAAATTAGAGGCCAAAAAAGTTTATATCTAACTGCAAACAGACAGATGTTATAAATAAATACTGTGTTTATGTCAGAGTACTGAGAGCTGAAGCCAATAGAGAGCTATGGGTACTGACTGCACCATCAAACTTGTAGTATGCTTATAATGTACAAAACTGGATCAAGTTATCAACTCTATGTGTGCTATATCTAAGGCTTGTCAAGTCAATAGGGTATGTATGACTGCTGCAGTGAGTGTGGGCTTAGTCGTGCAGGCACAGCCCTCTAATTTGCCTAAGTCACCCAAACACCTCAGACATGAGAAACCACAGCACAACATTCAGCGCTGACAGGGGATTCACTACAAGCACTTTTTCTGCATTCAGGGAAATCAGTGATAAGAAAGGGATATCAGGAATAGGATAGGAATAAAAAAACAGCAGCACATTTAGAGGCAGATTTATCAAACTGTGGGGCAGATTTACTAAAAGGCGAAGTGACTAACGCTGGCAACAATTTGCCAGCATTACCGCTTTCAGGCACTTTGCTGATTTACTAACGGGCGCAGGCGTAACTTCGCTAGCGAAAGAGACCGATGCCAGCGCTCATTTGCACTCTATCGCTTTCGTTTTCACTCTGGCGAATGGTCGTTACTCCGCAAATTCACTAAGATGTGGATTTTACTGAACGTTACCTCTTTCGCCAGACTTGCCTTCACCAACTCAGACCAGGTGAAGTGCACTGGAGTGCATAGATCTTCTTCAATCCTCTGTTACTTACATCATATTTTTAGTGGAAAAAGTTTCTAAGTCCCAAAAAACGCTGTTGAGTGATAGCCTGCAAAAGTCTTCAAAATTTATTTTTTGGGTGTTCCCCCCTCCATTGTCTAACATATGGAACATTAACTATACAGTGGGCTCATGTGTAGGGCAATATAACAACTCTATTTTCTTTAGTATGGTTCCCTAGACTTGTGTAATGTAATGTATTTGCTGCAATATATACGTCCATTCAACTTTATAATTTTCCGCATCTTTAGCGCATCTTCGTTTTGATTGCCGCAGTAACGCTAGCGAAAATTCGCCAGCCCTGGACGCAACTTTGCATTTTAGTAAATTAGCATTGTCTCTGCGAATTTTCGTCTGGCAAAGTGTGATGGCTGCGAAGCCATCGCTGCCGAATTTATTCCACTTAGTAAATTTACCCCTGTGAGTTTAGAGCTTAGTAAATAAAAATCCAACCACGTTCTATTCATTCCTATGGGATTTTTAGAACCGTATTTATCAAATGGGGAGTTCTAACTTTCATCTATTGATGAATACAATTCTAAAAATACCACTGGAATGAATAGAACGTGGGTGAATTTTTATTTATTAAGCTCTAAACTCACATTTTGAGAAATCTGCCCTGGATATGAGGTTAGAAGAATCAAGAGTCACCCATTTTCTTGTTCACGTGCCTCTTCTTCCTGTTTTAAATTGTAATCGGCTTCGAAAGACTGAATCTTCATGTCATAATACAGATGCTGTTTAAATACTATAAAACATGTATGTCATTATCATTGTTACTATTTTATATGCAGCATTGCATAGCGATATCTTGGATAGGATATGTTGTATTACACACAGACACACTTATACTGCTTTCTATTTTAAAACTAATATTCCTTTAAATATAATTGTTTGTCCTTTAGTTCTTGCATTAAGGTCAGTTAATTATATTTATAAACCTCTGTTGGATATAACAGGCTCACTGCCCTCCCCTCGATTTTGGACTCTGCATTATTTATATATTTATATATAATAAAAAACACAATAAAATGCAGCTCATCCCTTTTTATTGGGTGCATGTGGGTGAGGCTTGATATACAAATTACACAAAGTTTAACCCCAGCACTCCAATATAAAACCCCAAGGGAAACCTATTTTTGCACAGCTGAACTGTAACTAATAAAAAAAGACACTTTTAGTTACAAAGTTTGTACAAAATATGCATAAGCTGACGCGCCCCGTCAAGGCAGTGTCCATGCGTCAGTCCTACCTAAGTGAAAAAAAGTGTTATTTTTTGGGGGAGAAAGACCATACCTGCTTTTCTCTGTATTAAGCATGATCTCTTCCAAAAACACCATTAATTGGGAGTTGGGAGAGTGAGCATTAAGGAGAGAGCCCCCTTTGTTAAACAGTTTGGTGATTAACCCCTAATCTCATAAGAATGTTGTCCTGTAATGAAAAAAATGTATAATAATATTTATAACGTGGTGAAATCCTCCAATAATGATGTTGCATGTTGTTTTGGGATTAATTCAATGTGTTTAATGAAACAAGCATTTTCAAGTTTTAATCCAAAAGCATTCTTTGGATATATTACTTGACTTTATTCTAGAATACAGCTAGGATTTGTCCACAGCAAAGTGAATCCTGCGTTGAATTGTTATGAATACAAATAGTTTCCTCTTTTGTTTGAATTATGAAGATTCTGTATCTTTTGGCTAAATTGTCTCAAACTGTTCTCTCAAGATACTCAATGCATTATTTAGGGAATATGAGGCAGGTATGGGACCTGTTATCCAACATGCTTGGGACCTGGGGTTTCCAGATAAATTATCTTTCCCCAATATCTAAAGTCTACTAGAAACTCATGTAAATATTAATTAAACCCAATAGGCTTGTTTTGCCACCAACATAATATATCAATTGTGAGCAGGATCAGATGAACAGACAGTTTCTTAACAGGGTAAATTACATTTAGGGGCAGATTTATCAAAGTGTGTGAGATTAGAACTCATCACATAAAAACTCATGTTCTGTTCAATCCTATGGGATTTTTAGAATCGTATATATAGATGGAGTTCACAATTTGATAAATATGCTTTTAAGAGTTTTTCTGTGGTGAGTTCTGATCTCACACTTATTGACCCTTATTGTTTATATATTCAGACTATGTGAGCAAACAGGTATAAAACAAAATAAAACAAAATCCTTGCTCTAAATAATACACAGGGTATTTTCCCTCTCTACTACCAGTCCCCTACTGGAATTATTTCAGCCAAAACAAGAATGTACAACTTCACAGAGTCCTTTTCCTTTGGGAAAAACAAAACAGCAGCAATCCAAACAGTATCACCCAGATCCCAGGTCTCAATCCTCTCTGCATGTGGCTCAAATCTCACTCTGGAGCTGCACTTTCTATGGCAGCCTACAGATCTAGCCTGATAATTATTCCCCAGGTGAGACTCTAGGGGACTAGGACTGCTGTACATATGGGAGTAAGAGATGAATCTAGGGGAAATACATCTCCTTTCAAACTGTTCTCCAGTTACCAGTTCACAAAATATATAACTAAATATCTAAATAATTACATGCCCAAATATCTAAATATTTACATGCCCAAAGCGCTAATATTAGTAAGAAATATTGCTCTATAGCCTAGTAAAGCAATGGTGCTGTAGTACTTGAGACCAGAGTTAAGACTAAGTTTGATGGTTGTGGTCCTGTCCCAGTTTTGCATCTTATTGTGCAGTATCCTGGCCTCAGAGAAATAAAAATACGACCTGTTGTTTTCTCTGCCATTATGTAACACAGTGTTTCAGTCACTGTCCAGAAACTGAATTGCTGTAAGTTTACCCATATAGGAAAATATCAGTGTATAAGTCATTTCATTTAGACATAGTGTCAAGGATATCTGGGACAGCCAATACGTTTTCACTCCAAATCTCATCCAGTTTTTAGGCTGTGCTGAAAGACAGTAAGGGGGTTACTTTTTATTAAACCAAGCTTGACCAAACTCCCATCCACAATTTTATCTTATTTATCAATAAAATAAGTCAGGTCGGGAAAAGACTTGACAAAATCGATCGGAAACGATAATCTCTTGATTTTTTCGGGTTATTGCCAGAAAACCCCAAATTTTTCAGTTTATCAGCTGAAACCCAGCTCAGATCACAATATCTTCAAATTGTAAAAGGGGCACGATCTCTGCAGGTTTGACATGGCAGATGTTCAGGATTGGACTTTTAGCAGCTTCGTAGTATAATAAATCTTGAAAAAGGTTTTTTTCCCACTAAAAATGTGAGTTTTTGTCCAAAAAACCTCGACCAGAAAAAATCGAGGTTTAGTAAATAATGAATTCTTCCAAATTATTACCATAATTGGGTTGAGCCCCATCTACCCCTGCTCTGAACCCCCCAAAGAGGGGGCAGTCCCACTGCATTAAGGGGAAGTTTGCAGTCTTGCCTCATACTGTACAACCTCCAGTCAAAGTAGAACCTTTACCAATGGCCTTGGTTCTGGTGGTCTAAACCCCAACACTGGGACAACACCATTACAGAAAATACTAGCCAGTGTTGCTGTAATATGTATCAGTTAGGGTATCTAAGTCAACTCTGAGTTTCATAGTACAATCAGGATTAAGTACAAATATAGTGCCTGAGACCAGCAAATATGTTCTTATAAAGAGTGCCAGAGCCGTAATTAAATGACAGTAGTGGGGATCATCACGCTAAAAGCAGAACTATCACCTTTGCCCAAAGTGCCTGCGGGAGACATAGTAACTCAATTAAGCACATTAAGTCAAATTCTTTGCAGGGAGTTGTTGGCACATAAGTGCACAATGAGACCATCAGATTGTTACTGTGCTAAGCTTCCTAGTGGATAGATTTGAGATTGGTATGACAGTTGGCAATGAATGAAGGTAGGTGAGGTCAGAATTACAGAGGTATGGTGCAACAAGGAGGGGTAACTAAGGGAGGAGCAAAAAAAGCCAGGGAGTGCATTAGGAGACAAAGGGTGATTTCTGTATTTAATGAACATTTTCTACCCACATACAGCAAGACACCACCAACGAGCCAAGGTAACACGTAAGATTCACACGAAAGATTCAGCTATCCCCAGTATGTGCCACGTTAAACATCTTTAAAGAAGAAACTGAAACCCCCGTTGGGTGACAGGTACATCTTTTTTTGTATATGAAGAATACATGGAAACCTTATGATATGTTTCTTTACACTTGGTATTTTTAGGGGTTTTTGCATTTACACCATTCTTTATGCCAATTCCAATTGATTTCAGTGATTTCAGAGAACCTTAACTTGCCCCGTCTTGTAAAGTGCGGTGTACCTTGCTGGCACTGTATTAGTTAATGAGGATGATGATGATACTGCCTAATTTTAGAACTAAAGGGAATGTCAACCCAAAATATTGCCTAATAAAAGAAAACACAATTCTAAGCAACTTTGCAATATACATGCAGTACAGTTTATGGTATTTAAGTTATTTGTATATGTATTGCTATTGAAAGCAGTGTCTGTCTGTCCCTTTCTATTCACTAGTTCAGACTGTTGATAAAATGTAAGACAAGGCAGCTGATTAACAGACCTGTCTTTGCTAGGGAACTAAGACTTTTTCAACATTCTTTAAAAAGTAACAACTAGGAATTAGGCAAATAACTCCAAAACAATATATTTCCCTTCATGGGTTCTAGTTTGGATCAGATTCCACCCAGTCATTGATGTCAGCAGTGGGCTTTATTAGAACGTTCTGATGGCAGCTTGCAAAGGAAAGGGTCGGCTATCTTTAACAGTTATAATTTCTAATGAAGTGAAATAGTAATGTTCAATAATTTTCTATATTGTATCAGAATAAGTGTATATACTATTCTTCTTCAATTATTGTGTCCAGTCATTTAAATCTAAGTTCTCTTAATTCAATTCTTTGGATACATACTATGACTTTCCTAATTTAGTACAGAGAAGTGCTTTATTGAAGGAAGACAATGACCCCATGTTCCTAAAACTGGTGAAAGCAAGTTTGAGAAAAAGCCCCTAGCTGCATCAGAAGACAGATTTAAAACCGTGGCTTGGCTTTGAACCTTATTTGCTATGAATGGGATCAGTGTCACATAAAAATGGGGCTCTTAATCCAGTGTGAACAAAGTGTAATAAATAGACAAGCTGGCGATAAGAGAGTGCAAGGGAGGGTGGTCGCGGGAAAAGAGCAATGAAGAAAGATGAAACTGGTGCTCAGTGATTTATAACAGAAGCCAGAGGGGAGCTGGGTGCTCTATCCATAGAAGCTGATATGAAAAGGTCTCTCCTTTCATTCAAGACTTGCTGCATTTGATCTGCCAGACTCGAGGCTTCTCCGGACAGAGACAGATCTGCTGCGCAAAACAAGGTAGTGAGTAACTCACTTAACTGTGTCCCAGAAGCTTAAAACATTTAGGAACACACACACATATATGGATAATTGTACAACGGAATGAATAATTGAGAATTTTATACATGGGAGTGCCGTTTTTTTGAATACAAGGTTTTATATATATATTTTAACCGTGCACCCCAGCTATATATATATATATATATATATATATATATATATATATATATATATATATATATATATATATATTCAGCAAGGAAAATCCGCACTCTCAGGTCTTGAGTAAAAATGTAAAAAGTTTTATTGTTACATACGAGACTGACGTTTCGGCCTCCTCCGAGGCCTTTCTCAAAGTGTCCAGTCAATTACAAGAAAGCCTTATATACAAGTGTTGGCGAGAGAATAGACAAATTGAGGCTGACGTATTAACATCATCACACAAAGTGCGACATATCACTCTAATTTACATATGACTAATTAAGAACATAAAAAATGCATAACTTGCATAAATTACAACTATTCATAATCTCTACATTTAAACATTATATGCATTCAACTTCTAAAACCACGATACTGTGCAACTATGTTTTGTAACATTAATTAAGATGTAATTTCCTGCTCCGTGTCATAACAATAAACTATGTTGCAAAAATGAATCAAAAAGCAAGAGATAAGATAACAGGCCTGCTCTGAAGCTCCTTCCCTGGCTTGTGTTAATTAACTAGTTCGGTATCCAGAATGATCGCTCCGTGTACGGCTAAAATAGACTCTACAACTAATCTTTTCACTAAAACACTACATGTGTGCCCCGCTCCTACATAATGTATGACTCCTGTCTTTTAAACCCTGTCGTTATATGTCATAAATGACTATAAATCCAGACAGATATAAGCCCCTCTATTGTGTATAACAGCGTGTGTATTGAGGACAAATCTACTTGTATATGCCCAATGGGACCCTGACCCTTCACATAATTCTATATATCAAACATATATATATATATATATATATATATATATATATATATATATATATATATATATATATATATACTGTATATAAAAAGTTGAGGGGCCCATTATCCAGAATGCTCGGGACCTGGGGTTTTCCGGATAATGAATCTTTCTATCATTTGTATCTTCATACTTTGTCTACTGTAAACATTAAATAAACCCAAAAGACAGGTTTTGCTTCCAATAAGGATTAATTATATCTTCATTTGGATACAAGGTACTGTTTTATCATTACAGAGAAAAAGAGAATTTTTTTTAAGAATTTGGATTATTTGGATAAAATGGAGTCCATGAGTGATGGCCTTTCTGTAATTAGGAGCTTTCTGGATAAATGGTTTCTGGGGAATGGATAATGTACTTGTGATATAGATGTGTTTTCATATGCAAAACAACAAGTATAAAAATGATTTTTGCATTTACAAGCACCTGTTATCCAGAATGCTCATGACCTGGGGTTTTCTGGATAAAGGGTCTCCTTTCCAATCAATTAACCCAATAGGATTGTTTTGCCTCCAATAAGGATGAATTATATTTTAGTTGGAATTAAGCACAAGGTACTGTTTTAATATTACAGAGAAAAAAATAGAAATCCTTTAAAAAATATATTGAATAAAATGGAGTCTGTGAAAGAATGCCTTCCTGTAATTTAGAGCTTTCTGGATAACAGGTTTCCGGATAGCAGATCCCACACCAGGGATTATGTGTGCATTTGGCTATTCTAGAAATTATATTGTGTTCTGTGCAGGACAAAACTAACCGGAAGACGGTGTGTACCTTTGCCCCCACATAAACTGTTTCTTCCAAAGATGTAGTAGATGAAGAAGACTTTTCCGCATGGTTTTACCTCCTTATTACATATTTTGTCACAGAAGCTTGAATAGTCTTTTTATACCTGCAGGTTAATAACAGGTTGTTAGGGACATTGGATGACCGGACAAGACAAAATCTACCAAGACTAATGGACTAATTTACTAAATGGAGCAGGTGCAAAAAAAATTCTCTTGAGGTGCAAAGATTTTTGCCTGACAGCAATTATCTGCTCCCAAATGTAATGGGACATTGGTTGCCCTGTATATTACAGCTGCCTGTGGCAGGAACCATTACATACAGGAGTGTTTTGCATTGCAGCTTGAATTGAATGCACTAACAAAGACCCTACTGGTACAGATGACTCCTTATAGTGCCATTTCTCTGTGCATGCGCTTTCTTATATTAAATACACAGTATTGTGCCTATTAGCATGCAAAGCACTTACTATTTGTAAATGAGCCTTAAAATGTTATAAGAAATGGGAATTTCTAAACACACAATCATGAATAAATGACCCAAATAAGTCTGTTGCTTTAAGTCCTCAACGTGCGTAGCTATCATCACTATCTATCTATCTATCTATCTATCTATCTATCTATCTATCTATCTATCTATCTATCTATCTATCTCTCTGCATCTATCCATATTGTAAATACCTGTTAACAATACAAACAGGTGAATGTACGATCGCTGTAAGTTTACCCATATAGGAAATGTCACTGTGTTATGTACTTCTACAACTCTTATTCACATCTTGAAACACTTATAATAATCTCTTAATGCCTTCAGCTAAATTCACACTTACCCTTTGTAAATGTTTGTTAAGAATGTTTAGTGCAAGTATATACATACATGAATTGGTGTTCTGACATTTTCAGGTGGAATTTCCCAAGCCCATAGTAACCAACCACTGGAACAATCTAGTCTGCCTTGCATTGTCACTCTTTGGGAGGTACTAGTAAAGTTCATTCAGTGCAAGTCATAGTGCACTCAAGTTCTGCAGTCAAGCAGGCTTTCTGGCCTGTTTTCTTTGAAGAATATCTGAAGGCAAAAATAAAATTGAAGGAAACTTGATAACGTTCTGAGAAATTTTTTATTAAATAACTGTTTTAAAGATATATCTACTATTGGGCTTTCAGAAGCCCTAGGGTCAGTTGTATATGTAGTCAGAATCCGAAATAACACTCAAAAAAGAGATAAACGTGTGGGCGCATTGGGGCAGCCGCATATTTAATGAAATGTATGACCAGCACTCACTACAGTCTGCCAAAAGGAAGTTTCAATTATTTGGGGTTTTAGTCACATATTTATCAGTGGGTCAACCCTTTAATAAATATACATTTTGGTGAACTATGGCAAGCTCTGTTTTACTTTTTGATAAATATGCCCCTTGAAGCATGATCGCTGATAGGATCCGATACTTAGTCATTGGGGGACTTGAAATGTGTGTGAGCTCAGTTAAGTAGCTTTTTCGCTCCGGCTGTTAGCACTTTAAAATCCAAAAGGGTCAGAGAGAGGCAACGCAAAGCATCATTCCTGAGAGAAACGCTGAGCCCAAAGCTGATATTAGCACTACTACTGCTACAGGTATGGGATCCCTTATATGGAAACCCTTTATCCAGAAAGTTTTGCATTTTGGGTGGCCATCTTCCATGGAGTCTATTTTAAGCAAATCAATTTTTAAAAATATATTTCCTTTGTCTCTGTAATAATAAAACAATAGCTTGTGCGTAATCCTAACAACGCTACATAAATCCACATTGGTGGCAAAACGATCCTATTGGGTTTATTTAATGTTGAAATCATTTTTAGTCCCAATCATTCTGGATAATAGGTCCTATACCTGTGCTATCTTTAAATTGACTAAAAAAAAAGAAAAGAAATTTTAAAAATGCTTATAAAAGTGCTTTGAGAAATTTTAGCTTAATTTTACTTTTGCTGTTAGATCCCCTTTGAATTAAAATATTATCCCTGGTAACATTTAAGACCTCTCTTGCCATGGTGAATGCTATGTGTGCTATGAGCTCTAGGGAGAATATAGAGGTTGGCAAAGACGCCAGCCTAGTTGTATTATAAACTGGGTGCTCTGCTTCTCTCAAACCACGCCCATTCTGTTAGTCATTAGTAAATTAGATAATGACCACTAATTAAGCCTATAACCACTGCATGTCACTGCTTACACCCCCTCACCAACAAAGCTGATTTTTAGAGAATATTCACTATTCCAATGCCAACTGTCAGCTCCAGTAGAAAGAACAAAAATGGGCAGATTCAACCTTGCCCTATTTAAATACCAGTTTCACTGGGATATAATTGCTAATTCTGTATCCCTTGTATTCGTGGTTACTTTTTCTGATCCTGCCTTTCTTTAGTATATCATTATGAAAACCTTGCCTTTTATCTGAATTCTTTTATTATGATTTCATAGAACTTCTGTCAAGACCCTATTATTGACTTATGCGTTTTATTTTGTGTTTAAAAAAAAATCCTCTTGTTCCTCTCTCACTTTCTAACTGAATATTTTTAAACAGGCATAGCTGCAATTTTAGATCTGTTTTTCTGTTGTTTAGAAGGTTATTTTTATGGCAGAGTTAAGGCTTTTTTTTGGTTGTAGCTTTGTTTTTTTGGTTTTAACTTTAACTACTCTCGTCTGAGTACTTAAGGGATCACATAGGGTTGCACTTTTTAAAAAGGCTTAACGGCAGCTACAATTGCCCTACTTATTTATCACAATTAGTGGTTAAGGCTTCTCATGCTGAGACTACTTTGATGTGATTGGGAAGCTGCAATACACTGGGATAGTAATTGAAAAGGTGCAAGGTTATACGCCATGTGCTTTAACCTGTAGCCAGACAGTCAGAAATGACACAAACAAATTTTGACCATAGCTAGTGTCAAATTTGTAAAAATTACTCACCCCACAATTGAGATAATGTTAACGTATTGGTAGCAATTGCACGCAGTCACAATTACTGTGCAATTCATGCAGTGAAAACCCGCATGCACGCATTTCAGTAAAAAAACATGGCTTATTGCACCCAAAATTGTGCTTTGTACACTGCAGTTGTTAATGAGCCCTTTAGTGGTCCCTGATATAATTTCAAGACCAGCAAATAATTTGGTTCTGAATCAAATGCAGTTTTGCCTATTGCATAGATCTACCACCATCTATGAACCAGGCAGAAGTGCCATGGTTGTGGGTCAGTGTCAATCATTGTAACACAGTTCTGCCAAAAGAATAGGATACACACCCGTACCAAAACTATTCAGCGCAGTTGTGTTCAATTTGCATCAAAGTTGAGGCACATTTATGCTAATCTTAACACATCAACTGCAATTGAGTCAGACACAATTCCCCCTGGTTTTCTGGGAAAAACACTGCATTGTTGGATAAAACACAGGGATGGCACACAAACTTGCACTTTGCTCACTGCATTCTTAGTTGTAAATGACCCCTTGTTTTTCTTTATAGGTCTCTTAATCAGCTGGCTTCTGTTACATTGCCTCAATGGTCAGAACCAGCCATGCAGAGAATGGCAAGGGGCACACAGACTGTTTTAAATTATACAGTTCTAAATGATAAATTGGGGGCTGTCCAGCTTTTGCCTAGAGGTTTTATATTTTAATTGGTGGTGTAATTCAGAAGCTAAAAAGCTGCACTTTGAGAAACTCTGTTCTAAACAGCAGAGGTAACCATAGAGAGGATGCAGACCCTATGACTGTTGAGGGGCCCAGAAGGTATAGGGGTCCTACTAGGGCACAGACTAATACATCCCTATGAAAAATGTCTTATTTACACAGTTTAAGGGGAACTAAAATGATTTTGCAATGGGTCCCAGTAACTGCTAGTAGTGCCACTGCTAAAGAGCCATTTATTAATGTGAGAGTGGGTATGTAGGTTACTTGCCTGAGGTCACTTGTATAAGGCCTTGTTGACACAAAACACTTTATTCAGTCACATGTTGTCCCACTGACAAACAGATCAATGTAAAGTTGTATGTAACAGTCATTTTACACTAAACAGGAATTTGCGTGCATTGATTTTGCCTTAACAATATGGCAACATGGTATTCAATAAATGAGAACGATAAGATTATTATTATAGTATTTCTGCAACAGTGAACAATACATTAAAAAATAAAGCAAACAGCATATATAGAAGATAAAGCATAGCCTGAGGTCAGGTCCGACTGGCAGATGTTACTGTCCAGGGAATTTAGGGTTGGATGAGTTTAGGCATGTTTTAAATTTAGGAGATTTTTTTACTAACATTGGAGATAAATCTCAACTGTGATGTTACCCTGTCCATACCAACCAATCAGCAATTATATGTAAACAGTCACAAGCAGGGGCGTAACTATAGAGGAAGCAGACCCTGCGGTTGCAGGGGGGCCCAGGAGTGTAGGGGGCCCATTGAGACCCTAATTAATTAGCAATTTTAATATATCTTGGTAAAATAGGCCAACTTATAAATATTTTGGGGCCCTAAATTGAATTTGCTATGGGGCCCAGTAACAACTAGTTACGCCACTGGTCACAAGCAACAAGCTAGAAAAAAAGCAAGGATCTGATTGGTTGCTCCAATGCTGATTGGTTGCTCCAATGTTAGTAAAGACACCTCTAAGTCAGGAAAGTCCCCATTAGCAACTCAAAAGTGCAGAGTTTACCAGACAAGAGGAGGGCCTTGGAATGTATCCAGGGTGGGGCTTTGAGTGTATGCAGGGTGGGCTAGAATTACAGTAATCAGCATGAGCAACTCATAAACTGGGAATGTTGGAAGTTATGATTCATGCCAATATTACAGTTAAACCAGATGAATGGTTGAACCAGTCGGCCTGTGGTCAGCCCTGTGAATCAAATTGCCAGATATTGTGCAGTAGGATCCAATGGCATTTTAGAATTTATTTGAGCTTGAGACTAACTGCAGACTCCCCATCCACATACAGACAAGGGACATTATCATGTAAAAAATGTAGGGGTTGGGCAATAACGATGGGTCAGGGAATAGGATGGTTGACTGAACCAGACCCTGAGATGCCCTATATATCCAGTCAGACAGTATGGGAAATAAACAGCCAAGATTCCTTGTTTGACCACCGTTAAAGTGGGTTGAAGCTATAGCATGTTCCAGCCCTGATTTAGGCATGTGCAATCAATTTTGATATGTGCAAGACTTGAACCAGCCTACAACTAACCAACTAACAGGGTTATAAGTTCTGAAACTAGTTCTAAACCAGAGTTGGGCATGAAGTAAGGAAAATCCCAGATGGCCACATTCTGCTGCCCACTTGCCACTAGTCCTTTTAGACAACAGATTGAGGGTGATCATTGGGTAAGTATTGGGCAAAATAGTGGCCGCAGAGGTCATGTTCCTCTAGTTGTCACCAGTAACCACAGTTAAACAATAGTTTGACCTATTAGAAAAAGTAAATTAGAAAAGTTTGCAATTCCATAATAAACACGTGCTATGTGAACCGAAAAGGATATGAAACGTTTGACTGCTTAAACAAAGGCCATACATTCAACTAGTTTTCTTTGCTCTCTGTGTACATATTAACTTAGAAACCATTGACCCCAATCAACCCTCTTTCCACTCCTGATTCTGACTGAATGTGTGAAGATTTGGTAAATAAAGACTAAAGCTGGGTGTTTTGGAAAGGTTGGACTCAACTGACTTACATCCTTGTTGTTGTTATAGGGTTAGCGGATCTTTGGAATAAATACCAGGTGGACAGGGGTTGTAACTGCACCAGGGTCTGCAGGGAAATTGTCAGTGCAGAAGCAATGCTCCAGGAGATGAGCAGCATTAAAGGGGTTGTTCACCTTCAAATGAACTTTTAGTATGATGTAGAGAGTGATATTTTGAGACAATTTGCAATCAGTTTTCATTTTTATTTGTGCTATTTAACTTTTTATTCAGCAGTTCTCCAGTTTGCAATTTCAGCAATCTGATTGATAGGGTCCAAATTTCCTTACCAACCATGCATTGATTTGAATAAGAACTGAAATATGAGTAATAGAGGACCTGATTAGAAAGATGAGTATCAAAAAACTAATAATAACAATAAATCTGTAGCCTTACAGAGCATTTGTTTTTAACATGGGGTCAATGAACCCCATTAGAAATTATACAAAAGAACTCAGAAGAGTTATATTGTGTCGTACCATCCATGTACCATGATTATAGTGTAATAAAAAGGAGAAAGAAAATTAAAGAATATAATTCACAGTGAAAATTTATTATTGTAACTCTTCAAAAATTCATTGTGCATCAATTGCAATAAATTAATTTATAGCAAACGTGTATGTCAGAAAATGAATTTTTGAAGAGTTACGATAATAAATTTTCACTGTGAATTATATTCTTCAATTTTCTTTCTCCTTTTTATTACACTCCTTTCTGGCAATGATGATGTGTTAGAAGGTGTGGAAAATAGATAGAAAGGTGTGGAAAATAGATAGAAAATAGACCCCATTAGAAAGCTAGAAAGAGTCTGCAGAAGGCAAATAATTAGTGAGAATTTGGGGCGTTTAGCTTCGGTAAAAAATTCGCTAATATCACGTCTCGTTTTTGACTCTGGAGTTCTCTTTTGATGCCGGCGGCCGTTTTTTTGACACCGGCGGATGTTTTTTTGAATCACAGGAATTCGCCACAAATTCACGGCTGGCGAATAAATTCGCCCATCACTACAAATAAATCAAAAACTATAAAAAAAAAAAGAAAAATGTATGGCCAATTAATAAGTTGCTTAGAATTAGACTTTCTCTAACATACTAAAAGTTAACTCAAAGGTGAACCATTCCTTCAAATTACATGGGGGAGAGGTACAATGGGGAACCCAATGCAAATTCTACTCTGGGGCCCTCAGGACACTAGTTACGTTTCTGTACCAGACATCATAAACACATGCTGATTTGACCTGTGTTTATTAGTCTATTATCAGTAGTCCAACTGGAATATTCACACTGTTGGGGAAATTCCCAAGTCCCTAACTAGCAGCCACCTACCTCTCCCCTCGTCCCATTAATAAGCCTCTCACCGGCAGAGTCTTTTGCTTAACCAGATCCTCCTCTCACTCCACATTGAAATGTCAATCAATAGGCACAAACAGTGAGGTGAACACAGTCTCTGTCGGAGGGGGAATTACACAGTTGGCAGTGGGGAAAAGAAAAGAAGATTTGTGCTCTACACAGAAGATAACATTGAAGGTAAAGTGGAGTGTTCACTGGGGATGCTCAAGATTGCAATAATGTAGGTCTAGGACCACATAAGAGCTCAAGCTCTCCAGCCAAATGCATGTTAAAATGTCATGAAACTCCCATGCCACTTCTGATATGTTTTTTGTTTTAGAGCAGAAGCCTCCTTATTTGCATCACTGGCTTTAATTTCCTAATGTACATTCATAGAAGTGGCAAGAACAACTCCCCTTAAGAAAATGATGACATTTTTCTATGTAAACTCTATATACTGATACTTTATACTATTTATTGTTGATCGAAGCTTGAAGTGAGCTAGCTAACCATATGATCTGACATCAGTACACACATCATTTAGGGCAGGGGTCTCCAACTTTTACCTGTGATCAAAATTCTAATTTAAAAATAGTCAGGGAGCAACATAAACATGAGAAAAAGTTCCTTGTGGTGCGAAGTATGTGCTGTGATTGGCTATTTGGTAGCCCTTATGTGGACTGGCAGTCCACAGGAGGCTCTGTTTGGCAGTACATCTGTTTTTTATGCAACCACCCAAACCTGGAATTCAAAAAATTATCATCTGCTTTGAGGCCACTGGAAACAACATCCAAAGGGTTGGTGAGTAACATGTTGCTCCTGAGCCACTGATTGGGGATCCCTGATTTAGGCTTCTACTGATTGGCCTGTACATGAAATTGCATTTGCTTCTTGTTTCTTGCAGGGAGGTTTGCATAGCAGGAGACAGCTAAAACACTGAATAATAATAACTATTTTTGTAGTTATCTGAGAGCACAAAAATAAGTCTATGTTATTACCATACCTTTCACGCTTTCAGTTTGTCCATGAGGAAGGCCAATTTATGTGACGTAACATTGACTCTATTGCAAAAGACCTGTGAGTTTGGTAGTTTTTCATTATCTTTATTTACTGGCCAGCATTCAGACATCCCTCCTACCGTAAATATAGGCGTGTGTATATATACATCAGCTGTTCCTGTTTTAGAATGGAAGTGTTGATTTGGTGCAAGACCTCGCTGAAACGAAAGCCCCTTTGTTAAAATGGGGAGGTTGTGGCCCGTTCTGTAGATACAGCCATTTAGCATTCTCAACTCACTCTCACTGACCAGGGTTGTAGATTGTATATTTAGTTTCTGCATTGCACTTTTTGAGCTCTTCAGAAGTGTGTGTGCGAACAGCTGTGGGGAAACCCTATCACTGCGTATAAACATTTCCAGTGCAAAGCCACAAACAAAATTCTATTTGATGAAGCAGTTTGGTGTAAACCACAGAGTATATACTTTTGTGTAGCTGCCAGGCAATTCTCGCTGTACCTTCAAATCTCTTTAGATCGTGTCTACAGGCTTCTACTTATATGTGCATAGTCCCTCTCTGCCTGCATGCAGACTTCTTGTGTGTCTACTGACATGGGGAACATCAAATGGTTTATGTTCAAATTAGAATGAAATGTGTTTTCAAATGATATTTTTTCCTACTTTTATTAGATCAATTTTTTTTAATGCTAGTTCTCAAAACAAAATATTGTTTAAATTGACCTATTGGGTTTTTCTGCAAAAAAAAAAAAAAAAAAAAAACGACACCCTCTGGCAAATAAATTCTAACCTCTTGCTAAAATTGTTTCTAAAATCTATTCTATTATTGGTTTGAAAAGCCACTGAAAAAATGTTTATGGTGTTCAAATATGTCTTATGAAAAAACGTATAGTTTTGCACATGTAACACATCATGCAAATTATAGTAACGAGTGCAGAAACTACCCTAGGAAAACAGAAGTACAGCCTATACTGAGTGAATATGAATAGAGATTCCCATTGTGCATAAACACTGATTGTGTGTGTAGTGGCAAACCAGTTCTTTATCTTTATGCAGATGAGTTGTGTGTTCACTTGTAGAGTACTACTGTTGATGTTTTAATAGGATTTCTTTGCTCTTTTTGCCCTGGGAATTCTAGGAAAGTATTGCTGTAAAATGCTGTTGAAATGAGGTATTCTTTGTTACTTATTTGGTACATGAGCCCCACTTTCTCTTTGTATACATGCAGGATAGGTCTGGACTGGTAATCAAAATAGGCCCTGGTATTCCAATACACAGAGGGCCAAACAACCCCCATCAGCCCACTAAATAGTGACTTGCAATGGCAGCAGCTCTATCTGCCAGAACCAACAGATTGCCAGTCCAGGTTTGATGCAGGGTACTGTGTTTGCATGGCCCTCGGTTCTGTGTTAACTTGAATGGTTCTGGATGGAAGGTTGATTCTTTGGATCCTTGTTGAGTAGATGTAGAATGTTGTAGAATGTTGCTTTGAGTACAAACAATGGGTGACAGTGTTTTCATGTTGATGGGTTCAACATACTGTATGTATCATCATAGGGGTGCTGTACCTGCATGCTCATTCTGTGGGTGCAAAAAGCAATTCTGTATCTGAAAGCAGCACTGGTTCTGTGTTTACTTGCAGAGCAGCACTTACAGTGGCAGCACCATGCCCCCCCCCCACCAAAAAATTTACAGAGGTGGCCTGGCGCAAACAGTGTCTTCCCCTGGCCCCCCGCCTGACTTCTCGCGCCACACCTCCAGCACTGCAATGCTATTTTAAAGGTAAAAGATGGGTCTGGGAGGGGGACTATGATGCAGCAGACCCCACAGTCTGGGTCCCACCTGTTGATCGCCCCAGCGCCGCGGGATCTGCTGTATATGGGGTTGCCACCTGCCCGGTATTTTACTGGCCTGGCTGGTGAAAATGATGATTGATTCCAATGTTATTAATAGGGAAAAAAGATAAATATATAGGAGGGCCGGTATTTTTTCCAAAAAAGGTGGCAACCCTAACTGTATAGGTAGTTACGCCAGTGAGTATTTGGGTGTGCATGTATTTGGTGGGGGTTACAAATGTATATTATGCAGAAAGTCTATTCAGGTATATTCCAATAGAGCAGCTTTGTGTTTGCATGCAGAATGTCCTTGTATGTATATATTTTGCTGAGTGGTTTAGTATTTTCTGTATAGAACTGCAGAGGTTTTCCTAGTACCGGTTTCCTAGTTTTCTAGCAGGAGCCATTAAAAGACAGCTGAAGGTCTTAAACCACAGTACATGACTAGTTCACATGACCTATGCCATGGTTTTGGGGTTAAAAGGGCCCTGTTACTGTATATGCCTAGCCTAAAAACATGCCAGTCATTCTGGACAGATATGGCCATCTGGTCCATGCAAGGGGTTTATGTAGGCATGTATTATATTGACTTATTTTAATTGCATCACAGTAAGGAAAGGTGTGCTCACTATTGTACATTATACATTATGAAACCAGTGTACAATGAATTATATGGTCAACTTAGTCAGTCAGACATGCCTTAAAGTACAGGCATTTTGTAAAATTACCAATGTTTTTAAACAAAACTGGTGCAATTTGTCCATAAATTATGTTATTTTAGTATTAGTGCACCAACACTGTACCGGGCTGTTGTGCATTGTACAAGTACACATATTAAATTCTTTCAAAATGCAAGGACTTCGCTGGGCATTTGCCTGGGGTATGTCCACCTTTGAAATTTGATCTGGACAATCTGGATTTACAAAGTTTACCAGTTTCTGCAGGGACTGCCTGGGTTCCAGTGGCCTGAATAGCGAACATAATATACACAAAGTACAGCAAATGAGTGTGACAGTGAGGAAAGCAGGGGACACCAACAATGTACAGGGCAAAAGACTGATGTGCTGTTTTAATATATGTTATGTGTTGAAGATATGTTTGCAAATGACCATTTTACAGGGGAGTTAAAATGATTTAACTGCCCAGTGATTTTTAATAATTATTATTTTTTTTTAAAATGCCCCTGCATTGTGTCTATGTTCACAAAAGTGTATACACGAAGGGGCAGATTTATCAATGGTCGAGGTGAATTTTCGAGCTATTTTCGAGCATGCTTGACAAAGGGGCATAGCCCCGAAACGTTACATTTCTGCAAATAAACACGCAAGGGGATCTCCCTGCTTGAACCTGCCATGAAACTGCGGGCGGTATGGAGGGGCGGGGCCCGGCTGCACATCACGCACCAGGGCCCGCCCCCCTCTAGTTACACTACTGGCCGTGAGTGCCAGTGTATTCCTGTAATCCACCAAGAGCACACATATGCAATAAAGCTCCCATGCTTTGTGCTAAGGAATCACCAATAGTTTCCCTGATTTAGTAAAATATTCAAAAGAGCATCTCTCAAATTTCTGGACCAAGTGACAATCGTCTATTTAATTAATTCATGCTGTATCTACTGTTCTGCAGATTCTAGCAATAGTGTACATGCTTATGTCAGAGTTCCCAGAATGGGAAGGCAGATATTAATATATTGCTGCATTTCTGAATAGGTGCATGGTGCTGTACCCATATTCTCTAAAAAAAAAAGACAATGTCACCCACTTATAACTTTTGCTTTAGGTAAGTTTTTAATGTCACACGCTTACTACTAGAAGACAGCTTTTCTTATGATGTGCTTATCAGATCCTATCAGTCAGACAGAGGTTTTTGCAGACAGTACTTATAAAGCACTGTGTAGGCTGCCACTATATCTATCTATCTATCTATCTATCTATCTATCTATCTATCTATCTATCTATCTATCTATCTATCTATCTATCTATCTATCTATATTAACGTTTTAAACCACTTTTCTTCTGTGCATGGTGGCATAGTGGTTACCGTTGCTGCCTTGCAGCGTAGGCAACCTGTGTTTGGTTGCAACCAAGACGCTAGCAAAGAGCTTGTATTTTCTTCTAATGTTTGGGTGGATTTCCTCCCACACTTCAGAAACACATAGACAGGGTAAATGGCTACTGATAAAACTGCTCATAGTATATGATATGAATTGCAAGCTCTGGGGCAGGAGCTGAACTCCTGCCTATTTTGTGTGCTTTGCACTGTGCCCCCAGCTTTGAAAATGAACCTTTTTAGAGGGCCATTTTAGGAATACAAAAAGACAGAATGATTAATAATTTGTACAATCAAGTTCACTGCCACTTACTTGTTTATGAACTTCTTGGAAAAAAAAAAGTCTACCTAGGCTTATACTCGAGTCAGTATACCAGTGGCTGTGCTACTGACCGGAGTCCCGTGCCCCTGCATCCCTGATGGGGTCCGCAACCCAGCCGAGGATTAAAACACATCGCCGGGTTCTCCATGGCGCATTGCGAGTGATGCGCATAACGTAACGTCACCGGCCAACGACGGCAACAAAATAAAACGCTGCATTTTCTCTGACCCGCACACTCGGGAAGGGAGAAGTGGGGGATCCTGTTGAGCCCCCTTTGCTTCTTATCCAGGGTGGGACTGGGTAAGTTTGTAGCTGATGATTTATAGGGGGGGACGTGAAAGTAGGGGGAGTTGAGTTTCAGTGTTAGTGGTAGTGTTCAGGGCTAGGGGGAGGCCACGCGGTAAAGTTTTGCTCCTTCAACTGCTGGGTGATCGCTGGGGGGGGTCGCTTTGGTGGAATGTGCGCTGCTGGGAGACAGGTGGCTGTGTTTAACTTGAAAATTGGGAGCACTGTACCCCTGCCCTATTACCGGGGAGATCTGAATGCTTCTCCAGCTGTCGGCTGCCGTGTTATATATTGAGAGTTGTAGTTGAACTAGCTCCTGCTTTGGGATTTCTCAGGTCATGATGAGAAAGAAGCAACTGGATCATGATAGGTATGTAGTAGACCTACAATCCGATTACAAAGGTATAGGTTTGGTCGATTCTGTATCATAACCTGTAATACCAAACCTTTTTAAATAAGTAAAATGCTTGCCTGTCAGTCTTTGTTGTGCCCCAGGCACAGCCTAGTGCTGAAGGTACTGTTTTGTAGGATGCAGTGTCAGGAGTGTCGTAATCTGTACAGTGGTCCCCTTCTGCTAAGGAGCTCTTACCCACGATTCTCTTACCCCCGATACAATGTCCAAGCTTCTTCCATAGGCTCTCTGCTAACCTACACCTGAACGCTCAAATCCCTAACTCTGGTGTACAGTCACCTCAGGGCTGTAGCCCAAACTATTGGGACAACAAGCTGTCCGTGCTCATTAGCCCTCTCTAACTTTCACTCCTAAAGTGAACTCACTTGCCACTACTATTCACTAGCTAGCCCTTACAATATCAACCTCCCCCAAGCTGGCCACTTTGGTCTGATTCTGCTTCTTTGATGTTATAGGCCAAAAGCGGAAGTGCCCCATCAAGACACTGTCTTATATAGGTTCAAGAGTGGGCTTAGCTCCACCTGCTGGCTAAATCTGCATACTGCTATAATTTCTTTATTTTTACCTCTTTACACTTCACCCTCCTCGTGTTTGCTTATATAAATTCTTATACTACCTCACTATATGTCCCTATATCACATCAAATATCATAGAGTCAGATCTACCAGGCACAGCAGTTTGGAACTCATCCATGCCATTTACTGCTCACAGACTGTGGGACAATCTAAATTCAGTGCTTCATCTAGATTTCAGGTCCTTTTAAAACAGATTTCTTGGAACCAGAATTTAGACATTTTGCTTTAATCTAGAATCATAATTGTTGTTTTAGATTTTCTGAATCTGAAATATGGAATATTGGGCCTAACATTAGGTATCTTTTGATCTATTTCTCAAATGTCTTTGTAAGACACAATAGCTAAAGAATTTGATTTAATATAAATGTGACACTATTTTTTGCTTTTAACATATTTGCTCAAGACTTTCTATACTGAGATTTCATAGCACTAATAGACTTCCTTCTCTCCTTAGGGTTATAAATACAAGATCTTTCCTAATATCATGGCCCGCTGCATTAGTAAGTTCAGTGTCATGTTCATCATACTTTGCACTTTTGGCTTCTTTTTTTTGGACTTCTATGGTAAATCCAAATGTCTGAACAGCTGCACAACAGAGCAAGTGCATGCAAAGCAGCTTATTGTGAGTAAATTGAAGGTGGAGGTGACCCGGGAAGAAAAGAATAATTTAACTGAAGAGTTGGAAAAGAAAAAAGAGCTTGAAAGGAAAAAAGAGCTTGAAAGGAAAAATGAGCTTGAAAGGAAAAATGAGCTTGAAAGGAAAAATGAGCTTGATCGGAAAATGGCTATTGTCAGAGCAGAAGCAGAACGTTTAGTTAAGCTCCATCAGAGGCGAGGAGTCCAATCAAGATGGTGGTTAAATAATAAATATGGAGTATGGAATGAGCACATGTCATCAAAAGACATACTACCTAGACTGCAGGAGGTAAAGATGTCGTACCAATCAATGAACAAATACAAAGTAAAATTTCAGGGAAAACTGGGTCAGCTATTCACACCACAAGAACTGCTGTGTGCATTAAAAATGAAGGTGAATATGAGTACCCTTGTGAGTGCTGACCTTCCGCTAAATGCCTCCTCCTGGAGCAAATACTTGCCCATAAAGACTCTTCAGGAAGAAGTTAAAAGCCTGGGGAAATGCGCTGTGGTGTCCTCAGCAGGATCAATTAAGTACTCAAAGCTTGGACAGGAGATTGGTGAGTAAAGAAACAGCCAATAGCAATAGATTAGTATTTCCAGACAAGAGAGTTGTACTGGGCCCCAACTGAAGCACACAAGTCTAGTTCTTATCATACTAGTGACACCTTGGAACAAATCCTAGCATTCCTACCACTTATAGTAAGTAGCAAAGTATCTCTGGTTCTTATAAAGGTCCTGTGTGAGTAATATTGTTTACATTGAGTTATACAACACGTATACAATAAAAGCATCCATAGAAAAAGAATAAATGCACATATTACTATTATGTGTAATGACAGATTCTAGTACTTATGCTATGTGTGGATTAGTGTTTGTGTGATTTAAGTTCCCAGACTGACTTTAAACAGTTACTGCATGACATACACTCTGATAGTTCATGGCAGCCCACAGTCTGTCTTCAGTAGTGATGGGCGAATTTATTCGGCAGGCGTGAATTCGAGGCAAATTCCCGCGATTTGCGAAACCGCCCCGAAAATTCGCCGGCGCAGTTTAGTAAATTTTTCACTGTTTTGCAAATTTCGCAATTTTCTCTGGAAATTTGCACATTTTTCTGTGAAATGCATCAAATTCGCCCATCACTAGTCTTCAGTAGTTGTTGGGTTTGCTCTGTCAGTTGTTACTCTCCCGTACTCTTTTTTTTTTTTTTTTTTTCTTCAATGCTTTTTCTTTCCATATGTAGATGCCCATGATGCCATTTTGAGGTTTAATGCTGCTCCAACTATAGGGTATCAGGCTGATGTTGGAACAAAAACTACATTCCGTCTGCTTAATTCACAGGTAAGAGTAAAAAACTTGCTCTGTCATGAAAATCTCATCTGTTTTTAGTATAAGACTGAAGCTCTGTCGCATGCTTTTCTGACATGGGGCATTTTTTCCAGCCCTGGATGTAACTTTAAGAGTATATCAATTTTTTCCGCTACACTATTGATTTCCTCCACTAACTTTTAAGATAGAGGACTGGTAATGCTGTTGTTCACCATATTTTTACTGCCCACAGCCCAGGGCCAGAACTATGGGTAGGTAGAAGAGGCAGCTCGGGGTGCAATTACAGAGAAAATTACGGTATAAATTATGCTCCCCTGCCCCAGACTTTAAGTTCGAGAAAGGGTGGGTGGTTGAATTCATTCCGCAGAGGTGAATGAGACAAGTGATGGGAGGATGCAAGTATCTCTTGGCCCAGCATTGACTCAGCATGCCCGCAAGCTATATAATTTCACTTTTCCCCCTTACTTAGCCCTCTTTACAGAAAACGTAGGGCACTTTTGCTGCAGTGCACCTACAACGTCCTAAGCCCATGCTACTTGTGTAAATATTAGTGCTCCAAAAGTTGCCTACCATGGAGCTACTCAAGTTTCTTAACTTTTGTAAGCACAAAACCAGAGTCAGATTTCAAACCCAAGGTCGAATTAAGAATGATATATGTTTTTATGAATTTTCATTATTTTTATTTTTGAAAGGGAGTTTCTATATCAATAGGGATTATGGTGAGCCATCATTAGGGTAAAAAGGACAATTTTTGGGTCTTGATATGAATTGGCCATTATTAACAACAGTTTTGTTCATTAAAGTATCTTTCTGATTGTGTGCAGCTTGTTTCCCGTCCTGAGCTCAAATTCTTAGAAGATCCTCTGTATAAAGAAGGCACCTTACTTATGTGGGATCCAGCACAATATGAAGCAGACTTAGATCAGGTAGAATCATGTATAATTTCATATTGCTTTTATTTAGGAATTAGGACCTTCTACATCAGTGATAAAAGGGAGCTCTATAAAAGCTGGGAAAATATGTTGGGGAAAGCTTAATTTTGATAAAATTATGGAAATATGTAGTCAAAAAAATAATTTGTATGGACGCAATATTTAAATATATATTTTATGTCTAGAGCCTTTATGTCTCCTTTAATATAGTCTTTTTGGAAAATAGCATACATTTGCCCTTTGACAACAAGGTCTAAACTCTAGTCAGGTAATTCCTGTTCATTATTAGTTAATCTGTCTTAGACTTTATTTTACGTTACGTTAAACTTCCATTGAAGATGTATGCAGAAGAGTTTCTGAATATACTTTTGACTGGCGAAAGTCAATTACCGTATGTTGATTTTATAGTAATAACACATAATGCTCATTTCTCATCAGTAGCCTCACTTAAAAAAACAAGCTAGTGAGTAATCCAAATGTTATCCATTATTTAATGTGTTTCCTGGTACTAACATTGCACTGCACTTGTTGATAAGTGTTTTTCTCTTGACTCTCAGTGGCACAGGAACCCAGACTATATGTTCTTTGAAAGGTATAGTGAGTATCGGAGGAAGAACCCAGACCAGATGTTCTATGTCCTAAATCCAAAGTCTGCCTGGCAGCTGTGGGATATAATTCAGCAAAACTCACCTGAAGACATTCATCCGGGCCCTCCTTCATCTGGCTTTTTAGGTGAGTCACATATGGTCCTGTATAAATATTACATCCAAAAATGAATACCTGATGGACCTTTGTCTCTACAAACACATGCAGATATACAGTACTTGTATCACTTGTGAATGTGAAACAATGCACGCTTGGATTATGTAGTAGGTTTATTTAGCATCTTCCCAAGGAAAAATCTAGAGTTTTAAAAGTCTACGGGGGTTATTTATTAATGTCCGAATGGCAAAAAACGTTCTTTACTATAAAATCCCAATTTTTAGTGAGAAAAAAAAACGCGAATTTTTCGTGGTTTATTATACCCCGAGGATGGAAAAGGTCAGAATCTGAAAATCCAGCTTCTCAGTCCTGCCGAGATTGTATTTAAGTCATTAGGAGAAGCAGGCACGGATTTGTGGTGAGGCCACATAGGCCCTCGCCTAGGGCGGCAGCATTTTGGGGGCGGCAAGATGTCCAGCCGCATCACTAAGGAGCACTGGGGGGTGCTTGACAGCATGCTTACGCAGGTGCTGAGGAGGAGTTGCACCCAGTAACTTTTTGCCACTAGGACGCGTGCGTGTTAGCGGCATGGAATCCGCCCCTGAGGAGAAGTCCCGATCTGCACTGGGTTTTGTGCAAAAATCCAAAGATTTCATGGTTTTTGGGCAAAAATTGGAAAAAATCTGATTTTACGGACAGAACATTTTTGTTTGAGTTTTTTTCCCCAAACTGGAAATTTCGGGAAATAGAATAATATTTCAGAAAATAATGAGATAAATTTGGATTTTGGTAAATAACTCCCTAAGAGACTTGTTTCTAACCAGACCTCTCTATCTATACATTTTGGATTGATCTGTTTCAGTGAATTGTATTTTTTACTTGCATTGCTAAAAGGGAATAATCTAATTTTCTATAGGTAAAGAGTTCCTGTAGATACATTCCCTGGATCTGTAGTTGGCTCAGAGAGAGATTTTGTGAAACTGGCATGACAGAAACAAATACTTTGTTTATGTTGCAGGATTAGGCAAATTAAAATGTATTATCATGCAAAGGGAAAGGGCATCAACGGTAATGTTCAATAAACACACCATTTCTCTCTATTCTTGGCAATACATCTAAGCCTACTTCAAATAGTAGTTATTTTACTAGTTGTGCATTGCTGTCACTAGCTACTTATTTCTTTAAATCCTGCAGTTCCCTGGGCAAGTACCATGCACAGTAGCCCACTTCCTAGCACTAAGCAACCTCCAAACATCCAGAATTGTGATGGCATTATTGATGACCTGAGGTCAAGTGGGAAGCTAATGATCTATTGTAGACTTCCCATAGCCTCCCCATATACCCACATGCTACCATTAACAATGTAGGCTTCTTGGTTTCTGCAGTGGAGTTTTGTTTCCTATTTCTCTGCTGCTCTTCTGGGTGCAAAATCAGAGGTTATGTAGATTTCAAGATGGTGGCCCTATGAGCATTACAGCCTTCAGAGAAGCATACATGAGCCTGGACAGATTTTATGAGAACATGAACGCGTAGGGGGTTATTTATCAAAGTCCGATTATATCTCAACATTTTCTGCTACAAACTCTGAGCAAACCTGAAACCAAAAAAAACAAAAAATCATTGGGACTTCTACCATTAACTTATATGCAAGCTCGACAGGTCTGAGAAGCCAGATTTTTTAATTTGGACTTTTCCATCTTTGGGGTTTAATAAATTCTGAAAAATTCATGATTTTCACATTTTATAAAAACAAAAGTTTAGTAAATAACCCCCTTAGAGATTCAGAAGGGGATGGGGAGGCAAATAACTGGCCAAATCATTATGGTATAGATCATTTTCTCCTCTTTATATTTATTTCAAGTTTCTTACCTCCAGCAACTCTTTTTGCTGCACTATGTACTTACACACCTACCCTGGCCTGCACCCACGGGATCACTGAAGGAAGCCAAGAAACAGAGCTCCCCAGAAGGTTAACTTACCCCCTCCCCCTAGCTCTTGTGATCACTTTTAGTCTGCATGTCCTTATCTTTACAGATGATACAGTAGGGCAAGCCTGAAGTGAATCAGAGCCCACTTAGAACAATAGCATATCTAGTATAACATTTACATCCACTTTATACTGTTTTAAATGTTTGTTTCCTCTTAGGCATCCTGCTGATGATGGATCTGTGCGATCAGGTAGATGTTTATGAATTTTTGCCATCCAGACGTCAGACTGATTTCTGTCACTATTATGAGATGTATCAAGATCGTGCCTGCACCCTGGGAGCATATCACCCTCTCATGTATGAGAAGAACCTGGTGAAGAAGCTCAATCTTGGAGACGACAACAATATATATCACTTTGGGAAGGTCACAATGCCAGGACTTAGGGGGCTGCAGTGCTAATATTTATAATATAAAGTAAGATAGAGCAAAGGATGTGGAGAAATATTTTGGTTTCTATGCACCATACAAGATATTCCATAAGAAGACAATACCACTAGGAGAGAACATCATAGAAAGTGCTGCTGAGAAACAAATGTAATACATGGTTTGATTACATTTCAATGAATGATCCACCCTATGCACAGTCTAGTCTTCTACTTGGGAAATCTACATGGAAAAGAAAAGCCTTTTGTAAATAGCTGACTGCATTGTCTACAAACAACTTTTCCCAGAGATACATATTTTTGAGCATCAACACATTTTTTGCCAGTTAATTTTATGAACATACCATGTGGTAAGGGGACAAACTGATGAGGACCAAATACTTTGGAAAATTGTATCTCAGGAAGTCCAACTGTGAGATCAAATTTGGTGAATGACACATGGAGATTTTGATTGTAAGGAATGAACTCTTCAATTGCCTGGACAGATATCTGTGATAACTATCTCACTCAGACAAGATCAGTGAGTAGGTTCACATGGTAAATGTTGCACTAGGAGGCATCACTGGAAACAAGCCCAGTGATCGTATGTCAGCATATGCATGCTGGCCTACCTGTTCTAAATGATTGTTAGTATATTGAGCCACTCATTCAAGGCTAGGGCAAAATAAATAGGTACCAAAGGTAACCTGATCAACGTGACCACTGATGTGCATGGTCCATTTACTAAAATGTCCCCTTTTCTGTGCCCAAGCAGAATGAGTGGATTTTTGAGATTCTTTAGAACCATAAGGGGTAACGTAATTAATAGCGGCAAACGTTATTTAAAATGGTGTCTTTGTGAATGCTTAGCACTGCTCGCAATGTAAAATCATTGCGCATTTTTGCTAAACAAATGTTTACTGTTAACACCTGCTCTGGAGTTTCGTTAAATATTGTCGCTAAAAGACTTTGTGCTTGCGAAATGTAATTACATATGCTGCGAATGTTCGCAAAAGTCATTTGTTTGCAAACTTTGTGATAGGGATGCACCGAATCCACTTTTTTGGATTCGGCCGAACCCCCGAATCCTTTGTGAAAGATTTGGCCGAATACCGAACCGAATCCGAACCCTAATTTGCATATGCAAATTAGGGGTGGGAAGGGGAAAAAATTTTTAACTTCCTTGTTTTGTGACAAAAAGTCACATGATTTCTCTCCCCACCCCTAATTTACATATGCAAATTAGGATTTGGTTCGGCCAGGCAGAAGGATTCGGCCGAATCCGAATCCTGCTTAAAAAGGCCGAATCCCGAAATGTTCTCAGGCTTCTTTGTACAGGTTTTTTGCACTAGCGAAACATATTACATTCCCACATAGTCCCTAAATAGGCAGCCCCTTTACTATTTGTAGGATAAAATACAGATTTTGGAGCCGGACCCTGATTCTGGCCAAACACAAAACTCAAATTTATGCATTTACTTACATAACCGCTGAAGCCGATGCAGCATTGCAATTACCCATAGCATCCAATCAATCAACAACTGTAAGTAGCATTTATAATGGAAAAGCTGATTCATTGCTGTGATATTAATGCACGGGGGCAATTTAAACCCAACATTAATATATGAGTCCCTTTTTATAGCTAGTCTCCAGAAGCACTTTTCTGAGGTCAGGAGCATATAGTAAATAAAATATTATTTATTGCAACACAATATGTACTCTACCTTGACTGCGACTGACATAGATCAGCAAGAAGTAAATTTACTGTTTACTTGTATTTATGAAACAAGTTGCTTTCTAAATACAGGTATGGGATCAGGACACTCATTATCCAGAAAGCTCCGAATTACGGAAAGACCATCTCCCATAGACTCCATTTTATCTCAATGATCCAATTCTTTTAAAAAGAATTACTTTTTTTGGCTGTAAAAATAAAAGAGTACCTTGTTTTTAATTCAAACTAAGATATAATTCTGCCATATAATCCACATTTTTAAAAATGATTTCCTTTTGCTCTGTAATAATAAAACAGTATCTTGCCCAATTAAGATTATGGCTTCCAATATATATAATTCCAATAATATAATTAATCCTTATTGGAAGCAAAACCAGCCTATTGGGGTTATATAATGTTTACATGATTTTCTAGTAATCGTAAGGTATGAAGAACCAATTTACAGAAAGATCCATTATCCAGAAAAGCCCAGGTCCTGAGCATTCCCATGTCATACCTGTATTTGGAATGAAGGGTGAATAAAGTCTCCCTGAAACAGCTGCTACATGTGGGCTCCCTTCAGGACCTTCTAATATGCTTTTTTACTGTTTGGACTTTTTATGCTTTGCAAAAATTGTGAATCTACTGTTTATCTCAATCTCAGTATCCCTGTGCTATTTTCTTATTTTCCAGTGTGATTGTCCATTTTCTGGATAAGTCTGTATATTCAGAGCAAAGATATTCAGTCTGCAGCTACTGAACTACATCAACCATTGCCCCTTCCCTCTGTGCAGGGAGCTTTAGTCCAAGTAGCTGGAGGGCTGCAGATTGGATGTCCCTGTTTGCTGAATTGTCCAATTTGTTAATATTTTAATTCCCTGAAATAAATAAAACAGTATATTTTTGTACTATTGTTTCTGCTCTGTGTGTAATTGATTATTAGAAAGCAGAGACTGTTCTCCTGGACTTTTCATTAAGTAGTTTTATTTATTTTATCATTATAAAGTGACACTGTGGCAGGTGTCACACACATACTACTTTCTTGCCATGTGTGTACAGTATGGAGGCGGGTGGGTCCTGGCTTTTTTGGTTCAAGTCACCCTTTAAGTTTAGAGCCCCTTCTTGCCCCTCGCTAGCTAAGCACATATGGGGGTCCAGCGGTCTGGCATCCCTGCAAGATATACAGCTTTGTACAAACTAAATCCGGGCCTTTTTACAGATTATTTGACAGGTTTTTATGTTAAAGGGGAACTGCACACAAACATAACTTAAGCCTTTTGAAAAGTATATATAATTTTGAGCAACTTTGCAATATACATCAATTAAAAAATGTGCTTTTTATGATTTTTGATGGTTTCTGGCAGTTCCCCAAGCCTTCTGCTGATTTGCCGGACTACTGTGCTGAGCTGACTGACTACGGTAACTTTGTATCAACAGCCATCTCTCCTTAGCCTGCATCCTCCAAACCCCACAATTCCCTGCACACGTGATTTCAATAAGGAACAGAACATCCCAGTGCAATGCATTGTGGGTTATGTAGTTCCTGCATGCTGTCTGTAAGCTGTGGAGAAGTTGTTACAATTAGTGATGGGCGAATCTATTCTCCTTTGCCGCGAATTTGCGCGATTCGCCGCCAGCAAATAAATTCACGAAACGCACGCGAAAATTCACCCGAAAAAAACAGCCGCCAGCATCAAAAAATGGGCGTTGGCGTCAAAAATGAGATGCCAGCGCCGTTTTGCGCCGTTTCGCAAATTCGCCCATCACTAGTTACAATTTGTAACATCAGTGTTTAGTCCCTTCTTCCCTGCCAGGATTTCAAATGATGAAGAAAGAGAAGAACTGTTAAACAGCTGGATTTCAGCATAGAAAATGGCATTTATTTATACTTTTTGAAGGAACAGGTAACTGTGATGTGTATATTAGGGGTTTCTGTATTATGTGGGCCTCTTTATCAAATTTTGGTTTGGAAGCCAGAGTTCCCCTCTATTGGAAGGATTCTTTAAATGGGAAATGCTTATTGTTTTAATTAAGAAATATCAATGGTTTGTGTTATTTCTGGCACTGGATAAGAATATGAAGCCAGGTTCACTTTAGCACTTCCTTGTTGCTTCTGTTCCCAAATGACTTCAGTGGAGCTGATAAAACGAATTACTAGCCCACTGAAAAACCCCTGATGATAAGCTGCTCAAAGGCAGCTGCTTATAGAAGGGAGAGGTTTGTTTGTTCAACGGTAGATAGGGAGATCTAAACAAATTGCCCTGTTTATAAAGGAAGGAGGTATAAGGTTTGTCAAAATAGTACAACTGTAAAATCAGTGCTTTATAATGACAAAATATATATAATGAAATTTTAACACAAGTTGTTTGCACATTTATCTATTAAAACTCACTGAATTGTGATGTCACATTTTAACAAGAGCAAACTTTACTGTTGATTGATCCACAGCCAAAAAGCTAATGGCATAGTGCACATCTGCTGATATACTGTATCTAGAGTTGCCATCTGGCTGGTAAAAATGATGCTTGACGTCAGTACTAATAAGGAAGAAAGATAGCAATATAGGATGGTCATATTTTATTACAAAACAGGTGGCTTCCTAGATAATGCCCATTCTTCTGTTTTAAGAAATCAAGAGCACTTGCCATATCTGATAGATGAGTCACTCAGAGATAATTTACACACCACACCTGGTATGTTAAGCAAAACGTTATTACCAATAACGTTAAGAATATAATCATGAATGCATCACTGTTTGAGTCAGCATCATCATCTTCACCAAGTGACTGGGAGATCCAGATTCAGAGGTAGAGAGGGACAATGAGCTCATATCATTATAAAAACCGCTTGGGACCCACTTCGACAAAATCTCTTTCTTCTGATGCTAGCATTCGGTTCCCAAGGAACACACCCAAAGCCAAAAGCTTAACTTTATTAACTCTATTAGTATTTGAGTACATATCCTGATTCTGCCCCTAACTTTCATAATGAAGAAAGTTTCTATGAGAACACATTATGAACTTTCAGAAGTCATAAACACATTATGTGATTAGGTTCAACAGTTCATTCCTTCAAAGCTCTTTTATACAAAACTATAATCAACAGTTTCTTCCTACAAGGCTGCTTTGCACAAAACTTTTATCAAAGTATTACTCTGAGCCACCATTGTGTGTGTGTATATATATAAAAACGGCAGCACTCCAAGAAATGTTGGATTCTAATAAACCTGCTCTTTCTTCACCTTTGAACTTTGTTTAAAATCCTTGGAGTGCTGCCATTTTTTGCCTATATATCCTCATTTTGGTTCAATTACCCAGGTTTTGTTTCTGGCTCGTGGGGTGCACTCCATTTGTATTATATATATATATATATATATATATATATATATATATATATATATATATGTGTAGAATAAAGGCTGTTGCACAACAGGGTCTTGCAAAAAAATTATTATTTATTACCGATATCTGTGCCACTCAACTAAAGGAGACATACAGTAGATTTCAGGTACGGGGGTACAAACATGAATTGTTGGATCAGGCCTTAATACGTGCTAAAAATAATGCACATAGACCCACTGAGAAGAACACAAAACTGGAGAGATTTGTGATTACCTCACAATATACATCAGCTTCTAAACCCATACAGAACATAGTAGATCAAAACTGGCAAATTCTGGGCAGTGATAAAACGTTACCAAAAATATTAAGTCAAAAACCACTATGGGGATACAGCAGAGGAAGAAATCTGCGGGAAATTTTGATGCCCTCTGATCCCCAACGCTGCTATGAAAAGAAGCCTTCTCTTTTTGCCCCTTTAAAAAATGGTTGCTATAAATGTTCAGGTTGTACTACATGCCGAAATATGATCACTGGTTCGTACTTCCAGCATCCACACAGGTAGAAATATTTCTATTAAGCACCGCATTACGTATACTAGTACTCACGTTGCCTATATAATAAAATGTCCATGTGGCCTCATGTATGTGGGGAAAACACAGAATACTTTAAGGGAGAGAATGGGCAACCATCGTTCATCATTACGGGCCGCATTTGAAACAGGCAGAAGTGACATTGCTTTGTATAAACATCATCTGGAAAAAGGACATGGCCCTCCCACCTTTATTTTCATGGGCATTGACATTGTAACTAAATCTAGAAGAGGAGGAGATTGGAGTAAATTATTGTTACAAAGAGAAACTTTCTGGATACAGACTTTGAATACAGTTTCCCCAAGGGGCCTTAACGAATATTGCTCTTTTGTATCATTCTTAAATAGCCGCTAATGGAGTATTTTTTAATGTTTGATACATATTTATTGTTCTTATCCGGCTTATTGGAATGTAATTTATGGCTTTTTAGCTACAAATATATATGCTTTTTCACTTTTTTCACCTTTTAGATTTTGACTTGGGACAAACGAGTATGCTGGGAAGGCTATGCCTGATCTGTTGGACTTTTTTTCACTTGGTGGGGGTTGGTGTCTGGGCGTGGCTGGGTGAGTTTGCCTATTTAAAGCTCATTGTTTGTAATTTTTAGTATCTTGACAAAGGCCCCAGTGAGGGTCGAAACGTCGATTTGTGAAATAAATAATCATTTTTTTTGCAAGACCCTGTTGTGCAACAGCCTTTATTCTACTTTCATACATATACTCTGTTAGCACCAGGGCAATAACCCAGATAAGTCAGTGCATGAGGCGTTCTACGATTTATATATATATATATATATATATATATATATATATATATATATATATATCTCAACAAAAAAACGCACTCACAGGTCTTCTTATTGGTGCAAACCAAACTGGTGTTTTATTTCGACGTTTCGGCTAATCACTTAAGCCGTCATCAGGAAGTCACTTATACATATACATATATATAATGCACAAGATAGCCAGCACTCACCAATAAAGGTTTAAGTTGCCTGGGTGCAGTATCAAAAATTCAATGTAACCAGCACAGAGGATCCGCACTCACAGGTCTTATATAAATATAAAAAAAAATGTATTGTATGTGAGACTAATATTTCGGCCTCCTGCGAGGCCTTTCTCAAAGTGTCTGGTAGTTGGTAAAAATGCACTTAAATACAGGTATTGGCCGGAAACTAGACAAATTGGAACTGACGTGGCAACATCGTCACAGAAACGTAACATAATTTAAGTATCACTCATTACATAAAAGCAAACCTAAAAACTGCAAAGCACATGTATAACTAGGGGTGTCATCTCATTTAAAACAATATATCCCTTATACAGATACAAACATTATATTGTGTAACAATGTTGCAAATTATTAGTAATATTGTATCTACATAATTATGCTGCATGTCATTAAACATTGTTACTAAAACATCCTAAAATTGAGTTAGAATAGTAGGCCTAAACGGAGAGTCATTCTTTATTTATACTAAATACTTTATCAACTATTTAAAAATTATTTTAAACCACCACTCTCTACGCGGGGTAATGGTTCCTTCATTTGTTCACCTCATTTTATTATCTAATCAGTGCCCTGCCTCTACAAATTGGAAATCTTGTGCTGGCTTAACCCACATCAATAAGCCCTTTTAGATCCGTATCACCATCTAGCTGTAATCCTTGTTGTAGTTATTTTAACCCAGGGGCGTGTGTGTCAGGCCCATCTATTATATATACCCGGAGCCGTAAGCAACAGTATGGGGCAGATGTATTAAGGGTCGAATATCGAGGGTTAATTAACCCTTGATATTCGACTAGGAACTAAAATCGTTCGACCTCGAATATCGAAGTCGAACGATTTAGCGCAAATCATGCGATCGAACGATCGAAGGATTATTCCTTCAATCGAACGATTAAATCCTTCGAATCGAACGATTCAAAGGATTTTAATCCAACGATCGAAGGAATATCCTTCGATCAAAAAATCTCAGGCAAGCCTATGGGGACCTTCCCCATAGGCTAACATTGACTTCGGTAGCTTTTAGCTGCCGAAGTAGGGGGTCGAAGTTTTTCTTAAAGAGACAGTACTTCGACTATCGAATGGTCGAATAGTTGAACGATTTTTAGTTCGAATCGTTCGTGTCAAAGTAGTAGTCGAAGGTCGAAGTAGCCCATTCGATGGTCGAAGTAGCCCAAAAAACACCTCGAAATTCGAAGTTTTTTTCATTCGAATCCTTCACTCGAGCTTCATGAATAGGCCCCTAAGTATAAATCTTAACTATGTGAGACTTATTGTCAGGGGACCCCATCATTCTACCAATCCTCTGTGTAAACATTACATCCCAGAATGTGTCTTAGTAAATGCAATTACTTATAAGTCAAATAAACAATATTATCTATAGAGCTAAACGTTATTTAAACAAAAACACCATAATGATTAAAAATATTAGTGCATAGTTAAGTGAAAATTCCCTCGCATGGAGAACTAAATAATGAAAAAAACACAATACTAAGGACTTAACGAGTAAAGGAAACATTTACATTAAAAAATGCAAAGATGAATAAATAAAAAATAGAAAAAAGTAGAAGAAAAAAATGGAAAAAATGATATGTCACATGTCTATTTTAGATCCAAATGAAAAGTTTTATTGGCAAAGTTCCTTAGTATAGGATGGCTTGCTCTCCCCTTACTGTCCAGGCTTCATATACTTCAGGACATAATGTCTATATAAGGGGTTTTAATAAACCTGTTAGGTAAATGTACCATTCACAGGCGCCCATAACAAAACCCCAAAAATAAGGCACCATCCACCGTGGAGATCGGGAACCACACATATCGCACCATGGATGGTAAAGGTCACTACGATTCCCCCAAAGACTGTTAGTTATCATTTTAGAGTGAAAGCGCTTATTAAAGTCTAATGTCATAGTTTTCTGAGCTATGGGCTGTTGAAATGAACTCCGCAAAGGGCTTGCAGCTCACAATCTCATTGGCTCTACTTTCTGCAGGTGTCCATAACAGGTAAATCCACTTTTCCAACTTTTGTTCCACCGCTAAAATCACCCAAGCAGTGAGGGAGCAGACGTGTAAGGTGCTCGTAATCGGCCGGTATAGTTAACCAGGGGCACCTTCTCTGGTCATCATCCTGAGCCACTCTATCAAGTATGTTCAGAAACGCTTGTAGGTAAGCTCCCATTCAAACACTGGGCCTCAGTCATCATCTTGAACTTCAGAGTGGCAATTTCCTCTCCAGACCATTATGGGCCTCTGGGGGATATGTCGAGACGTCAGCAAACATTATGTATATTAGCACCATTCCTGCAATAAGCATTTTTTAAATAAATTATTTTTATGTCAAAGAAGCTGAGGTGCACGGCTTAAAATTCCCAAAATACAATCCACAAGATAGCCAGCACTCACTAATAAAGGTTAAAGTTGCCTGGGTGCAGTATCAAAAATTCAATAATTAACCAGCACAGAGGATCCGCACTCACAGGTCTTATATAAATATAAAAACATTTTTATTGTTGTATGCGAGACTAACGTTTTGGCCTCCTACGAGGCCTTTCTCAAAGTGTCTGGTAGTTGGTAAAAATGCACTTAAATACAGGTATTGGCCGGAAACTAGACAAATTGGAACAACCAGACACTTTGAGAAAGGCCTTGAAGGAGTCCGAAACGTTAGTCTCGCATACAACAATAAAAAAAATGTATATTTGTATAAGACCTGTGAATGCGGATCCTCTGTACTGGTTTTATATATATATATATATATATATATATATATATATATAAAATACACAAAAGCCATAAATATCTTGTAAATTATAACCTTATAAACGGTGAGTTCTGATGTCATTTCTGTCACTGAAATTTGTGTATTATAATAAATAAAGTACCCCCTCGGAGTTCCATGACCTGTATAAAAACACTCGGCCTTCAGCCTTATGTTTTTATGTGGTTATAAAACTCCTCGGTAACTTATAATATCCTATTTTACAAGAGGGGGTACTTTATTCATTATATATATATATATATATATATATATATATATATATATATATATATATATATATATATATATATATATATATATATATATATATATATATATATATATATATATATTTTGTGACAGGGTGTTTGGGAAACACCACTGTCTTAGAGGAAAAGGCACATAAAATAGTGCATTTAAACTGCATTGTATGTGCTTCAAAGTAATACTCAACAGAGGTAGGGTTAATATTCCCTCCTCTCAGCCAGGTAATTATGGGTCAGCTGGGAGAGGAGCTATCTGCAAATGTAAAAAGGCTGGGGTCCCATAGCTCAGGGCTCTCCAAATACCTCCTAAAGTGGAGGGAAGTGAGGTGCTATGAGAGACACTGCCTGGCAGAAGGAGCTTTTCTGCCAGCAAGAGCGTTCCAGAGCTTGGAGCCTAAATCCCTTGTGGGGAAAGAAAGAGAAAAGGACTGGCAGAGGCTAGTGGGTCTGAGTCCCAGGAGGGTAAGCCAATAGGGCTGAGTGTGAAGCCCAAATACTTCAAAGTGCAAGAGGAAAACCCCTGAATGTTTTGCAGTGTATTTGCTGAACTGTACCCTGCATGTTCTACAGTGAAGTTGTAAACTGAAAATTTTTTCTGTTCTGCCTTTTCGTTGGGAATGCCCAGCGCATAATAAACCTGTATTTTTTGTCTGAAGCCTTGGTGTCCCTGTCTCTTAGCTCAAAAATCCTATGCTACCTGCCTACCAAACGCTGGTTCCCCCCTAAAAGTACATGTGCAGGCCAGTGGCATATCACAATATATAGAGCTAAAAAAACGTCTCTCAGTACAACCTGCTTTAGATTAAAGGCTATAGATGATGTGCAGTATGTTACAGATAGAGAAGATGGAGTATGTTGGGGGATGGAAATATTTAGCTTGTCTGGTAGATGAAGTAATCTATGTGGGTAGTTGTTTTCAAGACTGATCACCAACAGTGAACCCCCAACTGGCACTTTGTAATAGAAATAAAAAGGGTAACATACATGTATCTTAGAGAAGCTAAATTGCAGAATTTTGGAGAATTTAGGAAAGTCAGTGAGCAAAGCTGGCATATCTGATGTGCCCTCTGTCTGCATGGAAATTAAATTAGTCAGTGTTGGTAGCAACATAGCAGAAGTACAGTAGTTGCAATGCATGAGCTATCATTCACTCTGTGGCAGTGACTGCAGAATTCTTCAAGTCTTGTCCTCCTCCACTAATTGAGTTCTACTGATCAGTAAATAAATAGTATCAGCCTATCAAAGAACAAATTGGCACCCAGATGTTGATCTACCTCTATTTAGATGGAATCAGCTTGGTTCATATTTGTGCAAGATACCGGACTATATGCAAAACATTCAGCTAAAGGTTTGGTATTATGATTCACAACCACAAGATGTTTCTTTCACTCCCACTTCCTTTTCCTGTTTTGTCAAACAGACACAGTGTTTTGAAATGGTTTTAAGGTCTTGGTCCCTAATGGGACAATATTTGTGCAAAATATTATGTAGAAGTTTGTATTAAAGGGTTTGTTCATCTTTGAATTAACTTTTAGTTTTAGTTTTATGCAGGTAGTATTTTTGTTTTTTAGAGCCAGAAGAAGAAGGCAGACTATATAAACTACAAACTATATAAACAAAAAAATAATGAAGACCAATTGAAAAGTTACTTAGAATTGGCTATTCTATAACATATTAAATGACATATTAAAAGATAACTTAAAGGTGAACCATTTATATGTGTGGGCATAGCAAAATGTTAAGTATTTCCTTATTGCATTTATTTAAGGGTCCAGTAACATGCAAATAGGTCACAAACTTAATTTACAGTTGTCAAATCTATCTTCAGTAGGCTTTAGGGATGGGCGAATTTGACCTGTTTTGTTTCGCCGCCGGTGAAATCTTTTTGACGCACAATGCCATACAAGTCTACGGACATCATTACCGCGGTGAAACAAGGATCTGCCCTAGGTGTTTTCTGGTTTTAATGAGATGTTGGTAGGGTGTACAGCACTGTGTCTCTTTACAGTGTTTTAAAAATAAAGTTATACATACCTAAAGGGAAACTTGGAATTTCCTTGTATTCTACAATCCACCCCCTTAGTCCACTAGTCATGGGGATGGTCACTCTTACTAGCTCAAGCAGCTAAAGTATCCCCCACTATGAAACAATTACTGTAAGGGTTATATTGCTACACAAAGGCTCCAAACCTACCCACCGTTTCCTCCCTTTACATAAAAGAGTTATAGGTTGTTAGCTCTTCTTGTGAGTTGTGTTCTTTTTTGATCAGTGGTACATTTTATTTCTCCATGCCTGACTGAAAGGGTTATTGAAAATAAAAATACACTGTATAATCTCACTTCTCTTTCCTTTGTTGGCTTCTCTTCAAGACCACAGTGGTTTCTAAACTGTATTATTAATAGAACCAGTTGGATGAAAAAAATATATGATATATATATATATATATATATATCTATATATAGTGGAGCAGGATCAGACAAAAAGACAGTTCTTTAACAAGGCAAAGTCAATTTATTGTTCACATATATAGACTCTGTGAGCAAAAGCGGCATAAACAAAAATAAAACAAAATCCTTTTCCCATTTGGGCTCTAACTAATACACAGGGTATTTTGCCTCTCTACTACTACCGGTCCCCTACTGGGATTCCCAGCCAAACACAAAAGTACAACTCCACAGACTCATGTGGGGTAAATTTATCAAAGAGTGAAGTTCCGCGACTAGAGTGAAATTCCGCACATCTCATCCTTTGATAAATACGCCTATAAAAATCCCATAGAAATGAATGGAGAGTGGCAGAATTTCACTCTAGTGGCGGAACTTCACTATTAACTTCACTCTTTGATAAATATACCCCATGGTACTTTTCCAAGGTCCTTTGGGCAAACAAACAGCAACTCCAAATGGCTACAAACAGGTCCCAGGTCTCAGCCCTCTCAACGTGTAGCTCAAAATTACTATGAGAGTATCCCCCTCTCTAGCAGCTAGCTGATCTAGCCTCCTATTTATTCCCCAGATGAGACTTTCTAGGGGAATTAACCCACTCAGAACTGCTGTACAAAGGGGAGTAAGACATGAACCTAGGGGAAATATATCTCCCTTCAAACTGTTCTCTAGTTACCGGTTCACTATTCCCTCCCCCCTTTGCTTCAGCCGGTAGGGCTGAGCACAATGAGCCACTGGCAATGAACCCTAGAGAGGGCATCTGCATTCCCTTGTAGTGCTCCAGATCTATGTTCCACTGTAAACTTGAAGTTTTGCAGGACCAGGAACCATCTGGTGACTTGAGCATTCTTTTCTTTATTCTCAGACATCCTGCTAAGGGGAGCATGGTCTGTGACCAATCTAAATTTGCGGCTCCAAGCAGATAGTATATGAGGGCTTCTAGTGCCCACTTAATGGCAAGGCACTCCCTTTCCACAATTGAGTACCTACTCTCAGCCGGTGTAAGCTTTCTGCTCAATTACAATACTGGGCTTGCCTCACCCCTTACCATTTGGGAAAGAACAGCCCCCAAACCCACATCTGAGGCATCAGTTTGCACAATGAAAAACGGTTATTAACACTGGTTGCTTACAGAGGGAATTGTTAAGCTTTATGAAAGCTTTTTCAGCCTCAGCTGACCACTTAATCATTACTGAGTTCTTCCCTTTAGTAAGACCCATAATGGGAGCTGCAATGGAAGCAAAGTTAGGCACAAACCTATGATAGTAGCCTACTATCCCTAGGAAGGCTCTGACCTGTTTCTTCTTCTTCTGTGACAACTGTTTCTTCTTCTTCTGTGACAGGTTGGGGCCACTTTTGAATTGGCTCCACTTTATTTATTTGAGGCTGTACTGCACCTCTTCCAATTACATAGCCTAAGGATTTGGCTTCTTCCATTGCAATCACACTTTTTGGGGTTTGCAGTAAACCCCGCCTCACGTACAGAGACTAGCACCACTTGTACTTTTGGTAAATGAGACTCCCAATCAGTGCTGAAAACAGTGCCGGGCCAGCCCAGGATGGCGCCCCAGGCAGCCTGGACAGTCCGAGCGCCTAGCAATTGAGTGCGCATTCGCAGAACAACTCGCACATGCGCGTGCACGAGAGGATGCGCAACCACCCTGTTTGCCGAAAAAAAGATTTGGTGCATAAAGGAGGACAGCCACACCAGGCAGAGCGCCAATCAGGGACCGGCTGGACTAGGGGGTAGGAGAGGCAGATAAAGTGCGTGCCTGGGGCTCCTCCAGCTTTGTGCCCTAGGCACTTGCCTACTCTGCCTACCCCTAGTTCCGGCCCTGGCTGAAAATAACCACATCATCCAAATAAGCTGAGGCATAGGGACTATGTGGTTTAAGAACTCGGTCCATTAGCCTTTGAAAAGTAGCTGGGACCCGTGTAAACCAAAAGGTAGTACATTGTATTGGAAAAGACCCTCAGGAGTAGAAAAGGCTGTTTTTTCCTAGCCCCTTCCATTAGTGGTACCTGCCAATACCCTTTTGTGAGATCTAGAGTTGTGAGGTATCGCGCATGGCCTAGCCTTTCGATGAATTCATCTACCCTAGACATGGGATAGGCATCAAATTTTGAGACATTACAAAACCTTAGAGTCCCATCAGGTTTAGGGATCAAAACAATTGGGCTAGACTAATCACAGTGGGACTCCTCAATTACTCCTAGATCCAACATTTTTCTTACCTCATCAGAGACTGCCTGTCTCCATGCCTCAGGGATTCTATATGGCTTAACCTTAACTTTTACCTGAGGGATAGTAACCACATCATGTTCAATTAGAGTAGTCCTTCCAGGAAGATCAGAGAAGACATCCCTATTTCTCATCAAGAATTCTTTCACTTCTTGTTTCTGTTTCTGTGACACTGACAGAGTTTCGGCTATTTTTACTTCTGGAATAAGAATGGTCCAGTTGCACCGGTTCTGATAGCAGGACCTCCTGAAGTCTCCAAGGCTTAAGTAAATTCACATGATAAAGTTGCACCTGTTTTCCACCAAGCCATCTGTTTGAGGGTGGTAAACTGAAGTACATAAGTGTTTGATACCTAAGAGGCGACACAACTCTTTGGTTACTTTAGACATAAAGGGTGTGCCTTGAACCATCAGGATTTCTTTAGGTATTCCCACCCTAAAAAACAAATGGACCAGCTCTTTAGCTATACATTTTGCTTAAGTATTCCTTAAAGGCACGGCTTCCGGATATCTGGTTGCAAAATCCAATATTACAAGTATGTGTTGTTGCCCTCTTGCGGAGTTTGGCAGGGGACCAACCAAATCCATTGCAACCCTCTCAAATGGTACCTCAATGATTGGAAGGGGAACCAAAGGACCTTTGTAATGTGGTCTTGGCGCTGCTAACTGACAATCTGGGCAGGAGTTACAATATCGCTTTACATCTCCAACCACCCCAGGCCAAAAGAACCTCTGAAGGATTCTTACTGTAGTTTTCTCAACTCCCAGGTGGCCCCCAAGTACATGTCTATGTGCCATATCTAATACCACCTTTCTATATTGCTGGGGCATCTTACTCTCCCCACAGTTGCCAGAACAACGGAAAATCCCTTCCCAATATAACAGCATGCATTAATGTTTTTACAACCCCCACTTGATACTTTACAGTTCCATACTGAGTTTCAATCAGAACCACGGCAGTCTTTAGTGTCCCCATGAATGCACACTACCCCGACTTGTGGGTTAATAGAGACAACAATCTACACCAAACTACCGTGCACTAATGTTACCAAACTCCCCAAATCCAGGAGAGCTGTCACCCAGTGTCCTTCTATGACTACCGAGGAAAACTGTTTACCAGTCTCATCTTGTAGAGAGGCCAGGCATGCCGGCTGCTCATACATGGATTCTTGTTTCCCCCAGCTACAATCCATAGGTTCTGACGTTAGGGGGCAGTTAGCAGCGAAATGGCCAAACTCTTTACACTGCCAGCATTATAACCCCCTTTTATCTCTGTCAGAGGCCTCATGACCCTGACTGGTTGCCATTCTAGCTTTTTCACCTGTACTCAGTCTCAAAGTCATATCAGAGGTTTTGTCCCTTTTACTTTGGGAAACCACCCCTTTAAGAAATGGAACAGTCTTACCAGGATTTCCTTGCTGTCTCTGAGGCTTGCTAGTGCACTCGGCAGAGGTTCCCTCTCCTAGGTAGCTCTCAGTAGTAATGTACCTCTCCACAAGTTCCACCATCTGGGTCATATCCTGGGGGTCCGCCTGTACAACCGATCACTGTACATCTGGGGAAGACCTTTCCGATACCGTTCTATGATGATCCTTTCCACCACTTGATCAGCTGTGTTGGAGTCTGGTTGCAGCCACTTTCTGGTGAGACCCAGGAGGTCATGCATTTGCGCACGTGCAGGCTTGCCTTTGCTGTAAATCCAATCATTGAACTTTTTGGCATGAACCGCCAAAGTGATTCCGAGGTGGGCCAGAATTTCCTCTTTTAACTTATTATAGTTATGAGAGTCCTGTTCTTTTAGGTCAAATTACACCTTTTGGGGTTCCCCTGATAAATAAGGTGCCATCACTTCAGCCCATTCCTCTGGGGATAACTTTTCCCTTGTTGCCACTCTTTCAAACACTGGTAAGTGTAGTAACCTGCTTGTGAAGACATTCTGGTTAAGGGCATTCTGCTGTTTTGCCATTGCTTGATGATCATATTCCTGTTCCTGTTTTTGTGCTTCCTGTTAAGCTGAGAGCAAGCATGGAGCAGGCCAGATCTACCTGCCATGTTCTAATAAATATACCAAAAGTTCCAGGGTGTATCTGACTACTTACTTGAACTAACACAGTAGAATCATTAACCCACTGCTAGCCAGCAGTTTATTACAGTGGCGACGAGGATTTGTGTTACTGGACTCAGAAACAGACTCAGCTGCAGAGCAAACAGGCTGCACAGGCTGCATAATTCTTCTCTGCATAGTGAGTAACTTCTTACAATGTCTGCCATTGGGAAAGTCCCAGAGTTTTCAGAATCTGCTGAAGAATTTGAGCCTTATTTGGAAAGATTTGAGAGATGGCTGTCTGCAAATGATGTTAGTCAGGAAAAGAAGGCAGATATTTTACTTGCTACACTACCAGCAAAAACCTACAGTCTCCTTAAAACTCTTATAACTCCTGCAAAGGCCACTGAATTGTCGTATGAGAGAATAACAGAGACCCTTTCTCATTATTATAAACCCCAGCGTATCATCATTGCTGAACGCTTTAGATTTTATGGGAGAAATCACAACATGGGGGAGAGCCTTGCAGACTATATTTTGGATTTAAAACGGCTATCTGCCTCCTGTGAATTTGGTACATTCCTGGATCAGGCTTTGCGAGATAAGTTTGTGTGTGGCCTCCATGATGAGTTCTACCTGCATAAGCTGCTAAATGAAACAGATCTCACCTTCAAGTCTGCTTGTAACACTGCCTTGGCTATAGAATTAACCAGGAGTGACTCTCAGCAATTCAAAGAGCTAAATAGTTGTTCATTTACAGATCTCCCTAAAATAACTACATGGTCTAAACCCACTTCACCAAATTCACCACAGCCACCTACAGTGTCAGTTACAGGCGAGCAAGCATTTCAGACACAAAGGGTCAATTCATGCTACCGCTGTGGGGGCCTGCATCAGCAACAGAACTGCAGATATAAATTCAAAACCTGTAGAAATTGTGGGAAGTTAGGTCACATTGCTCGTGTCTGCAGGAGCAAACCAGGCAGGCGCAGGGCGCAATACGTGACTAATTGTGACCGTCAGGAAAGTGACTGCACAGACTTGAATACAGTCAATACTATGCATGGGGGAGATGATGGCATACATATTAAGCTGGAAATTGATGGGCATCCAGTAAACATGTTACTGGACACAGGTGCATCTGTATCACTAATATCAGAGTTTGTTTACAAGAACTGTTTAGGTGGAATTGTATTGCAGAACTCACCTTTACACCTCACGTCTTATACTGGAGAGAAGATTCCTGTACTTGGACAGATCCAAGCGCCAGTCAAATATGAAGGTCAGTCATTTATATTGCCTTTAGTGGTTGTGAAGGGTGACAGGCCCACTCTTTTGGGCAGAAATTGGTTGAAGCACTTAAAGCTGAATTGGGCTAAAATATTTACTATCAAACAAACTGAAGCTACCTTTCACAAAAATCTGGAACAGGTCCTGAGTAAACATGACTCTCTCTTTAAGGAAGACTTTGGCAGTATTAAGGGGCTAAAGGCAACTATCACTGTAAATTCAGGTGCAAAGCCCATTTTTCATAAGCCACGTCCCTTGCCATATGCCCTTAAAGAACCTGTGGAGAAAGAACTAGAAAGAATGGAACATTATGGTATTGTGTCACGTGTCAAATACAGCAGCTGGGCTGCCCCAATTGTAGTGGTCCCCAAAAAGGACAAAACTATTAGACTTTGTGGTGACTACAAGGTCACTGTCAATCGCTGTATTGAACCAGAACCTTACCCACTACCAAATGTAGAGGACTTGTTTGCTACACTTGCTGGAGGTAAATATTTTAGCAAGATTGATTTATCAAATGCCTATCAACAGCTAGAGCTGGACCCAGATTCAAAGACATTCCTTACCATAAACACACACAAGGGTTTATTCCAATACCAGCGCTTACCATTTGGAGTATCTATAGCACCAGCAATTTTTCAGCATGCAATGGATCAGATTCTTCAAGGAATCGATCATGTGGTCTGTTTTCTGGATGACATTTTAATTACAGGTTCATGTGTTGAAGAGCATTTGGCATTGTTAGATAAGGTTTTATCAAAATTAAAAGCATCTGGGGTGCGAGTAAAATTGTCCAAGTGTCACTTTCTCCAGGAGTCTGTAGAATACTTAGGATACCGCATAGATGCACAAGGTCTTCACCCAACTGAAACAAAGTTAACTGCTATTGTTAATGCACCTTCACCTTCAAATGTGTCTGAACTACGCTCTTTCTTAGGACTGCTAAATTACTATGGACGATTCCTTCCAAATCTGTCAACATTGTTGCAACCCTTACATGAACTTTTGCAGAAAGATACCAAGTGGGTTTGGTCAGCACAGTGTGAAAAAGCATTTCAGGATGCAAAGCAAAGACTAAACAACAGCAAGTGGCTAGCACACTATGACCCTAGTAAGCCACTTAGATTAGCATGTGATGCCTCACCCTATGGAGTTGGAGCAGTTATATCACATATACTGCCTAATGGAGAAGAACATCCAATTGCTTTTGCGTCTAGAACCCTAACACAAACAGAGTGCAACTATGCTCAAATAGAGCGGGAGGCACTAAGTATTATTTTTGGAATAAAAAAATGTCATAAATATCTTTATGGAAGGAAGTTTTCACTGGTCACTGATCACAAACCACTTCTGGCCATTCTTGGGCCAAAATCAGCAATTCCAACACTGGCAGCACTTCGAATGCAAAGGTGGGCACTACTCCTATTGGCATATGATTATGATATTGTATATAGACGTTCTCAGGATCATGGGAATGCAGATGCTCTATCGCGGCTTCCATGCCCATATACAACAGATGTTCAGGACGAAAGTGTAATTTTTCAAGTTTCATTTGCAGAAGAACTACCTATTTCTTGTAAAGATATTGCAGCTGCTACAAGTCGTGATCCTCTTCTGGCGAAGGTGTGGGACTTTACTTCCACAGGCTGGCCAAACTACAGCTCTGACAAAATCCTAAAGCCATATTTTGAAAAGAGAGATGAGCTTTCCATGGATCAAGGTTGCTTACTGTGGGGGATACGGGTTGTCATTCCCCCAAAATATCGTCAGAGGCTCTTGCATGAACTTCACGACGGCCATCCAGGTGTAAACAGGATGAAAGCACGAGCTCGTGGTTACCTGTGGTGGCCAGACCTAGATCAAGATATAGAAAATTTTGTAAGTCAGTGTACTGCTTGTGCTTCTGTACAAAATCAGCCACCCACTGCACCCCTTCACCCATGGACATGGGCCACATCGCCGTGGGAAAGAATCCATATTGACTATGCTGAAATAAACCAGCAAACATTTCTTTTGGTTATCGACAGCTATTCCAAGTGGTTGGAGGTGTTACCCACTAAAATAAGTACAAGCGAGAAAACGATTACTTTGCTGCATAATTTGTTTGCATCCTATGGTCTGCCAAAGGAATTGGTTTCGGATAATGGACCTCAGTTCACTTCTCAGGAATTCCAGTATTTCTTGAAACAAAATGGTATCAAGCACAAATTGACCCCACCTTATCACCCAGCTTCAAATGGTGCTGCTGAACGGGCAGTTCAGACATTTAAAAAAGCTTGGATGAAACACTTAGAAGCCAGTGAGTCCGCTGGCACTACCGGAGAGTTGAGACTTTGTCGATTTCTGTTTAGTTATAGGAATATTCCACATTCAGTTACTGAAAGTACCCCAGCGGAACTATTTTTAAAGAGGCACCCCGAGGCAGGTTGGATTTGCTTAAACCCTCTTTAGCTGATACAGTGGAGAAACATCAGAAGCAACAAGTCAGAGCACATAATAGCTCCAGACAAAGACACAAAGACTTTTACCCAGGTGATAAGGTCTTGGTTCGAGATTTCCGTCACTCAGGGCGCCTTTGGTCTCCAGGGACCATTTGTCATAGAAGGGGTCCCCTGACGTATGAGGTGCAAATTGGTAACCGTCACGTTCATGTCCATGTGGAGCATCTGGTTCCAGATAAGAGTGTGTCACCCGTACCTCCTTCATTTTCTACAATTGACTTTCAAGTACCTGTAGCGCCCTTACAGGAATTACCAGATGTCAACAGTTGCTCTAATCCAATCAGTGCTACAGCCTCTGAGTGTGAACGGAGGTATCCGATACGAGCACGCAAACCTCCTGAGAGACTGGACTTATAATGTCACTATGTTATTGTTAACTTTGACATTTCAGACTTAAAATGTTTTCAACTGAGTTATAACTGTTGGTTTTATATATATATATATATATATATATATATATATATATATATATATTGTATATATATATATATATATATTGTGTACTTTTTGCTAAAAGGGGAGGAATGTAGTAACCTGCTTGTGAAGACATTCTGGTTAAGGGCATTCTGCTGTTTTGCCATTACTTGATGATCATATTCCTGTTCCTGTTTTTGTGCTTCCTGTTAAGCTGAGAGCAAGCATGGAGCAGGCCAGATCTACCTGCCATGTTCTAATAAATATACCAAAAGTTCCAGGGTGTATCTGACTACTTACTTGAACTAACACAGTAGAATCATTAACCCACTGCTAGCCGGCAGTTTATTACAGTAGGTATGCCTCAACATCATCTGCTGGAGTCATCTTTTGCAGACATTTTTGTACCACTTTGCGGATATTTACAGGTACTTGCCCCAGGGCAGCACTACCCTGTAATTTCTCAGCCAGTGCTTGGATCTCCTGCTGCAAATGCAAGTTAATACTCTGTTGTTGTGCTACGGTAACTTTATTGGCTTCCGCTTGGGCGTTAATTTGGATAATCAGCAGCTCATCGGTTTCCTGTTGGGCCCTTAAGGACTCCTGATGGTTTGCATTATGTTGCTGCTGGGTTTGCAGCATCACCTTCAGCACCTCCTCCATTTTAATACTAATTAATACTTTTAATTACTTCAAAACTTCCCCTTTAAACTGTGTCTGTCCCTTTAAATTTTGGTCTTCACTTTTTTCAAGTGAAACTTCTGCCCATTGCCTTCCTCCACCAATTGTGAGCAGGATCAAACGAACAGACAGTTCTTTAACAGGGCAAAGCCCATTTAATGTTCCCATATACAGACTCTGTGAGCAAAAGCGGCATAAACAAAAATAAAATAAAATAAAACAAAATCCTTGTCCCATTTGGGCTCTGACTAATACACAGGGTATTTTCCCTCTCTACTACCAGTCCCCTACTGGGATTCCTGGCAAAACACAAAAGTACAACTCCACAGTGTCACAGTACCTTTCCAAGGTCCTTTGGGCAAACAAAAAGCAGCTACAAACAGGTCCCAGGTCTCAGCCCTCTCAGTGTGTAGCTCAAAATTTATATGAGAGTATCCCCCTCTCTAGCAGATAGCTGATCTAGCCTCCTAATTATTCCCCAGATGAGACTTTCTAGGGGAATTAACCCACTCAGGACTGCTGTGCATATGGGTGTAAGACATGAACCTACGGGAAATATAGCTGTTATAGTAATATAAAGCTGTTGTTGCTTCACTAGAACTCTTAACAAACCCACATGGCCATAGTGGTTAGCAATGCTACTGTCTGCAGATTCCCTGAGTTTGATTATTACAGGGGCTCCTTTATATACACTGGGCAAAGTTGCACCCGGGCAGTAACACATGGCAACCAATCAAATACTTGCTTTCATTGTTCAACTTGCGGCTGGCTGAAAAATGCCAGTTACTAATTGGTTACTATAGGTAACTTCTCAGGTGCAAATTTACCCAGTGATTATAAATGATCCCCATGCTCTCCCTACCTCTTTGTGCATTTTTTCTGCTAAGTTGCTAAGATGAGCAACTGAGAATTAGAGCCAGATAATCAGCCTGTAATATTTTGGAGTAAGGTAGGAAACTGTAGTACAGGTATGGGACCTGTTATCCAGAATGCTCGGGACCTGGGGTTGTCCGGATAAAGGATCTTTACGTAATTTGGGTCTTCATGCCTTAAGTCTACTAGAAATTCATTTAAACATTAAATATACCCAATAGGCTGGTTTTGCTTTCACTAAGGATTAATTATATTTTAGTTGGGATCAAGTACAACCTACTTTTTTATTATTACAGAGAAAAAGGAAATCATTTTTAAAAATTTGGATTATTTGGCTAAAATGGAGTCTATGAGAGAGCTTTCTGGATATAGGGTTTCCGGATAAGGGATCCTATACCTGTACTTGGAAGAAACTCACAAATAGAAAGGTAGAGGGTACAGCAGATTCTTATATTCAAATTCCTTAGTTTCAAATACCTGCTTAGCTTGTGACACCTTTGGGCTCATTTATCAACACTGGACAAATTTGCCCATGGGCAGTAACATATAGCAACCAATCAGTGATTAGTTTTTTTTTTTAAAGCCAGCTGCAAGTAGAACAATGAATGCAGCAATTTGATTGTCTGCCATGGGTTCTGCACATGGGCAAATCTGCCCACTTGTGTCCTTCCAGGTAGCTGCAATTCTACAAACGTATTTTAATAAATTGTAACATGAATTTCTGTGTTAAATCAGATGCGAGTACAAGTGAGGTGATTTATGTTGTGTCAGTCTGGCTATATCTGTAATACTGTAATAAAAACCAGCACAGTTGAATAGCTAAGGATGCTGGGAGAGATAGATGATAACCAATAACCCCAGTGAGATAGTATATTTTGTAAAGAGTGGCAAACTCATGTAAACTTGTGCAAAGCGCTCTTCTAGGCACTTTTGTATTTCACTTTTATTTATTGTTTTTTTGTAGTCACATATAGTAACTTTGGTCGACTGGCTATATTTGTCTAAAAAATGGATCACCGGAAAAAAAAAAAACATATTTTTCAAGTTGCTTTAAAATAAAATGCAGTTATTGGGCAGAAAAGCGTCAACTTTTTCTTTCAGGTCAGACTTGTAAGACATGATATTTCCCAGTAAAACCCCTGTGTCCTGCAGGATTACATATTCACTCTCATGAGGAATCTCAGCCCACTGTAACTCACAGCTTCCCCACTGCCCCATTCAGGTTATTATGGATAATATCTGTATTAATTTTGAGAAGTTTCACGATTAATGCTGCCAATATCTAATGCACAGCATTACAGTGATCTACACAGGCACCATGTTCCATACCTCCCAACATTTTGGAAGTAAAAAGAGGGACAAAAAAATTTTTTCCGCATGTAGCGCAGCAATTGTTTGACTACACCCCTTTATGTGATCACACCCCCTAATTACCATGTTTGTTTTACAAAATTTGGCAGGTTATGAAAGTTTGAAAATATTTCTAAACTGTGTTTTTGTGTCTCAAAATTGTTACAAAGTATCTTATTTGCACCTGTTAGCTGTTCTGGCCTCTCTGCTAAAAGCCAATTAAGTGAGAAACTTTGTTTCTTTTTCTGGCTGTTCAGTGCATAGAAAAGAGGGACTTTCCAGTACAAATGAGGGACTGCGGGTTGAGCTGTCAAAAGAGGGACTTTCCCTCCAAAAAAGGGACAGTTGGGAGGTATGATGTTTCCCGGCAGCTGATTTATGTGATGTTACTGCTTTTTATATTTGTACATGGAACAGAGTTTTTCATATTCACATTCAGACACAAGGTGGCAGTACTATAACTGGAAATGAAGCCCAACTGAAAAATTACCCGTTTTAACTCAACCAGGAGGAGCAGCACATGCAACAGTCAGATCTAAGGAAGCCACGTGCCAACCTTTATTAGAAAACAGAAAAATAATCCATTCCAAGCCTTAATGACCAATTTTTTCATATGGAAAGAGATGCATAGTGCAGTATTGCTCTGTAAATAAGCACTAACAGGTGTGATTTTCCATCCCCTAGCGCTTGTGCACTTGTATTCTGGACAGACATAAACAAGTCCTTAAATGTTAAAAACGTTCACTTTCAAACTTTCATTTTTAAAGAAGGATATTATAGGATAAGTTAAAGGGATACTGTCATGGGAAAAAAATTTTTTCAAAATGAATCAGTTAATAGTGCTGCTCCAGCAGAATTCTGCTCTGAAATCCATTTCTCAAAAGAGAAAACAGATTTTTTTATATTCAATTTTGAAATCTGACATGGGGCTAGACATATTGTCAATTTCCCAGCTGCCCCAAGTCATGTGACTCATGTGAGTCATGTGCTCTGATAAACTTCAATCACTCTTTACTGCTGTACTGCAAGTTGGAGTGATATCACCCCCTCCCTCCCCCCCAGCAGCCAAACAAAAGAACAATGGGAAGGTAACCAGCTGCCTGGTAGATCTAAGAACAACACTCAATAGTAAAAACCCATGTCCCACTGAGACACATTCAGTTACATTGAGAAGGAAAAACAGCAGCCTGCCAGAAAGCAGTTCCATCCTAAAGTGCAGGCACAAGTCACATGACTGGGGGCAGCTGGGAAATTGACAAAATGTCTAGCCCCATGTCAGATTTTAAAATTGAATATAAAAAAAAAACTGTTTGCTCTTTTGAGAAATGGATTTCAATGCAGAATTCTGCTGGAGTAGCACTATTAACTGATGTGTTTTGAAAAAAATATGTTTTCCGATGACAGGATCCCTTTAAATATCACCCAGGACACCCAATAGTGTCAGTCGATTCACATGCAGAACCGGAATTGACTTGCCCTCGAACACAATAAATTCTGCAACAGCTCCCACCTGAATCAGGCTCAGCTTTTGTTGCATGGAATCTTAATGGGTTATAATGCTTTAATGTGCCAATATATTGCAAGCAGGGCACGCTTAGGGGCAGATTTATTAACATTCAAATTCAAGTTTTTTCCCATGATTCTGTTTTTTTGTGGCTTAAATAAGGAATTAGATCTTGAGTTTCTGAAAAGTAAATGTTTGATATCTAAAAGCAGGTCAATGGGAGTTTGGCAAGCTTGAGTTTTTTTGATAAAAAATACTTGATAATTCAAAACTTACATTTTTGATAAATACCTTCCAATTAACAATCTCTTATATATTTTTTATCATACGAAAATGAATTCCATGAATATAATTGTGTCAACAAGAAAAATCCTTTCAGTACAAACCACATCGTTTGAAAACAAAAATGTATTTTTTATAACAAAATTACTTTTGGCAGAATAATTTTGTGACTATTTTTTGACATGTAAAAAAAAAATATATATATATATTATTTTGTGACAATAATTTGGGGACATAATAATTTCTGTGATTGTGAAGTGCATTTTGGGACTGCAAAAGAATTGCCCACAAATATGCAATGCATTAATGTATTTGGTGTTTTAAAATATATTGAATACAAACAGCACATTGTTTATCTTCTGCAGATCAAAGTACAGGTATAGGATCCGTTATCCAGAAACATATTACATGTATAGGATCCCTTATCCAGAAACCCGATATCCAGAAAGCTCCAAATTACGGAATGGCTGTCTCCCATAGACTCCATTTTATCCAAATAATCCAAATTTTTGAAAATGATTTCCTTTTTCTCTGTAATAATAAAACAGTAGCTTGTAATTGATCCCAACTAAGATTTAATTAATCATTATTGGAAGCAAAGCCAGCCTATTAATGTTTATTTAATGTTTAAATAAACTTCTAGTAGACTTAAAGCATGAAGACCCAAATTATGGAAAGATCCATTATCCGGAAAACCCCAGGTCCCGAGCATTCTGGATAACAGGTCCCATACCTGTATCCAGAAAGTTCCAAATTACGGGAAGGTCATCTCCCACAGACTTAATTTTATCCTAATGATCCAAATTTCTGAAAATGTTTTCCTTTTTCTCTGTAATAATAAAACAGGTCCTTGTACTTGATCCAAACTAAGATATAATTAATCCTTATTGGAAGCAAAACCAGCCTATTGGGTTTATTAAGGGTGAGCTTCGATTTGTGTTTTTTTTTTTTTTAAAAATTCTAATTAAATTTTCGAGATTTATCATACACTGGCCCTTTAAGAACTCTAATTCGACTATTCACCACCTAAAACCTGCTGAATTGCTGTTTTAGTCAATGAAAGACGTCCTGGGATCAATTTGGAGTTGTTTGCAGCCTTCCTGACATTCGAGTTTTTTTCAGAGAAAAAACTCGAATTGAATTTTTAAAACTCGAATCTAATTAGATTCGAGTTTTCGAGGTTGACCCCATTCACCTGCGTTTGGAAAAATAGATTTTTTTAAAAAAATTCGATTTGTCGAATTTCAAGTTCATGGGAGTTTTTGGGAGTTTTTAAAAACTCACATGAACTCGAAATTCGACCCTTGATAAATCTGCCTCTTAATGTCTGAATAATTTTCTAGAAGAAGATATGAAGATCCAAATTACAGAAAGACCCATTATAGAGAAAACCCCAGGTCTGAAGCATTCTGGATAACAGGTCCCATGCCTGTATACTTTTCTGTACATATGTACTAAGAAAGAAAGCAATCATGTGTTAGAACTCTGCTTGAATGATCCCAAGTGCCAGTAATTCCCACTCTAATAGCCCTGTTTCAAAGCTGACTTTTTTATTCGGGAGAGTTCTTAGAGAGTTCTTAGTCAGGTCAGGGCTGACACTGATTTACAGCAGAGCTTTGCCCAATGGGAAAGCACACGTTCAATCTAAAATAGAGCAGTCTCCTGGCACAAGGATATTAAAGTGTGCTACCTCTGACTGTCCTCACAGCTTTTTCTATGCTGTTTCTATACTCTGGTGTGTAAGTGCTCCATTGGCTCCTCGTGTACATAAGACATAAAATATATGGTAAGGAAAGTGACTGCTTGTTCCTTTACTCTTTGAAAGCAAGGAATAGAGTGAGTTGACTCTCTTGGGTCCGCTGCTTTGCACCTCTCTGAGCTTCGTTCATTTAGGCGCCAATCTACCCAAAACACCCTTACTTAACTTATGCAGGGTTTCCTTTATGATTGCTTGAGCCAGAAGGCTCTCTGTGACCTCTCTTTGTGGCTATGATGTTGAGAAATCACTAAGTTGATTCAACATGCCTAGATAGGACACATGCTAGTCAATTAGTCTCTAAATCTAAGGATTTTCCATCTCATATGGTGTTATGGCTGCTAGAAAAGAAAATATCTTCAAAGGACAATTCAACCTTAAAGGAATAGTTCAGTGTGAAAATAAAAACTGGGTAAATAGACAGGCTGTGAAAAATAAAAAATGTTTCTAATATAGTTAGTTAGCCAAAAATGTAATATATAAAGGCTGGAGTGAACAGATGTCTAATAAAACAGCCAGAATCCAACTTCCTGCTTTTCAGCTCTATAACTCTGAGTTAGTCAGCGACTTGAAGGGGGGCCACATGGTACATTTCTGTTCAGTGAGTTTGTAATTGATCCTCAGCATTCAGCTCAGATTCAAAAGCAACAGATATGACCCATGTGGCCCCCCTTCAAGTCTCTGATTGGTTACTGTCTGGTAGCCAGGGTAACCAGTCAGTGTAAACCAAGAGAGCTGAAAAGTAGTCAGACTGACATGTTATACATCCAGTCACTCCAGCCTTTATACATTACATTTTTGGCTAACTAACTATATTAGAAACATTTTTTATTTTGCACAGCCTGTCTATTTACCCAGTTTTTAATTTTACACTGAACAATTCCTTTAAAGTAAAAAAACCCCTACTCCCCTACCCTGACTCCTCCTCCCCCCAGCCTAGCTGGTACCCTCGGCAAATGCCCCTAACTCTTTACTGAACCCTTGATGCCAGTTCTGTCCAGCAAAGTTCACGGCAGCCATCTTCTTCTCTTCGGTAATCTTTGGGAAGTAAGTGCTGTAGCGGCACATGCGCAGCTGGAGCAATTTTCTGTTTCGTGACAACGGCACATGCGCCGAAAGTCATGGAGATTACCAAAGCGCCACTCTCATTCCAAAGATTACCGAAGCGGCTGAAGATGGCTGCCGTGAACTCCGCTGGACAGAATCTGCACCGAGGGGTAAGTAAATACTTAGGGGCATTTGCCTGGGGTAGCAGCTAGGCTGGGGGGGGGTTGAGGAGGAGTCTATGTAGGGTAGGGGGGGTAGGAATTTTTTTACTTTACAGTTGAATTCTCCTTGAAAGGAATTTTATTTCATTATTACAGAAAACAGGACTAAACAAAGATGTATTTCTCTAATTGCCATACAGTTTGGCTATATTCAGATATACACCCAGATAGGCAGGTTTGCAGCTGCAATGTGCAAGGTGTCCACTGGACATGTATGTAATGTATGTATAACTTTATTTGTAAAGCACTGTTAAGGAGCCACTGTGTTGTACAGTGCAGAAAAGTACAACAAGTGTATAAATAAAAGTATACACAGGAAGACAAATCACATAATAAATATACACAGAAATCATATCAGGACAAAAAGCTTAAAGTGGACCTGTCATCCAGACACAAAAATCTTTATAATAAAAGTCCTTTTCAAATTAAACATGAAATCCGATTCCTATTTTTTATTAAAGCATTCACAGCTGTTCTAAGATCATTTAAAAATCTCAGCTGTCAATCAAATATTGTCTGCCCCTCCTCTATGCCAGTGGCATAGAGGCGGGGCAGACAATTACTTTCACTTTCCATTCAGCACTTCCTAGATGTCACTGCTCTCCCCACATTCCCCCGTTCTCTTCACCATTTAATTGTGTAACCAGGGCATGGGAATGGACATCAGGTCCCCCATTCTGGTGCACAAACAAGATTCTGAGATGATACAAGGCTTGTCTTAATAACAGTGTCCACAAAATGGCTGCTGCCTGCTTGCTATCATTTTGAAATCCCAGACTAAAGGAAGCAAGAATTAAATAATTGATATAGTGTAATTAAAGTTAATTTTGCTTGACTAATGTGATAAAATAGGATTTTGAATAATTTTTTTGGGTGATGGGTCCCCTTTAAGTGCTATGTGTTATATTTATCAAAGTGTGAAGTTAGAGAACTTGGTGAACTTTCACTTTCACCCTTTAATAAATACGCTTTAAAAATCCCATAGAAATGAATGGAAAGAAGTGGTATTTCACTCTAGTGGACTGTGGTGATCTCTAAATTCACTCTTTGATAAATATACCCCAAAGTGGGAAGGAGGTCCCTGCCCCCAGGCCCAGACTGGCAATCTGTGGGTTCTGGCAAATGCCAGAGGGGCTGCTGTAAGATGCCATAGAGACTAGGGATGCACCGAATCCAGGATTCGGTTCGGGATTCGGCCAGGATTCGGCCTTTTTCAGCAGGATTCGGATTCGGCCGAATCCTTCTGCCAGGCCGAACCGAATCCGAACCCTAATTTGCATATGCAAATTAGGGGCGGGAAGAGAAATTGCGTGACTTTTTGTCAGAAAACAAGGAAGTAAAAAATGTTTTCCCCCTTCCCACCCCTAATTTGCATATGCAAATTAGGGTTCGGATTCGGTTCGGTATTCGGCCGAATCTTTCGCAAATGATTCGGGGGTTCGGCCGAATCCAAAATAGTGGATTCGGTGCATCCCTAATAGAGACTCACTATTTAGTGGGGCTGTTTGGGCCTCTGGGTGGCCTGTTGGGACCTCTGGGTAGAGATGGCGCGAACTGTTCGCCGGCGAACTTGTTCGCGCGAACATCGGGTGTTCGCGCTCGCCGGAAGTTCGCGAACGTCGCGCGACGTTCGCCATTTTGGGTTCGCCATTGTTGGCGCTTTTTTTTGCCCTCTCACCCCAGACCAGCAGGTACATGGCAGCCAATCAGGAAGCTCTCCCCTGGACCACTCCCCTTCCCTATAAAAACCGAAGCCCTGCAGCGTTTTTTCACTCTGCCTGTGTGTGCTGAAGAGATAGTGTAGGGAGAGAGCTGCCGCCTGTTAGTGATTTCAGGGACAGTTGAAAGTTTGCTGGCTAGTAATCGTTTTGATACTGCTCTGTTATTGGAGGGACAGAAGTCTGCAGGGGTTTGAGGGACATTTAAGCTTAGGTAGCTTTGCTGGCTAGTAATCTACCTTCTACTGCAGTGCTCTGTATGTAGCTGCAGTGGGCAGCTGTCCTGCTTCTGATCTCATCTGCTGACTGCTGCAATAACAGTAGTCCTTGTAAGGACTGCTTTTATTTATTTTTTTGTTCCAATACAGAGCAGTATCAAGCAGATTACTAGCCAGCAAACTTACTATCATCTGTCCCTGAAATCACTAACAGCTCTCCCCCTACACTATCTCTTCCAAGCACACTCAGGCAGATTTTTCAGATACATTTTTGCCCTTGATCCCCCTCTGGCATGCCACTGTCCAGGTCGTTGCACCCTTTAAACAACTTTAAAATCATTTTTCTGGCCAGAAATGTCTTTTTTAGATGTTAAAGTTCGCCTTCCCATTGAAGTCTATGGGGTTCGCGAACCGTTCGCGAACCGCTCGCATTTTTGCGCAAGTTCGCGAATATGTTCGCGAACTTTTTTTCCGACGTTCGCTACATCCCTACCTCTGGGTACCTGAAATGCAGGGCCTATTTTGATTCTCAGTCCAGACCTGCCTGCCCTGTAGAGCTTACAGTCTTAGTGGATGGGAGGCTAACATACAGGCACAAATTGGAGATGAAAAAGTGCATAAGGTAAGGCATAGTCAGTAGGCACAGGACAAGGAAGGAAGGAGGAATTCAGGGATGGAATTCCAGTGGTAAAGAGCAGCAAGATAGAAGGGGTCGAGACAAGAGGTGGCAGTGGTGTGGATGGTGTGAAGAGAAGGTGACTCTGAAAGGAGCGGAGAAGACGAACAGGTACCTACAGTGAGGTAGTAGAGGAAGCTGAGGAGTAAAGTGTTTTGAATGTTAATAGAAGGGTTTTATATGCTATCCTTTGCTTAATAGACAGCCATGCTAGGGATTTTAGTTGAGGTTGAGCAGGTTCCCTTTTAGGAGAGAGCAGAAGGATCCTGGTAGCAGAGTTTAAAATTGATTAGAGGGGAGAGAGATGGGACTTAGGAAGACTGCAATAGTCTAAATGGGATAAGATACGGGCATGGATTATTGTTTTGGCTGTTGTTTGTGAAAGAAATGAGTGTGTCTTGGCTATATTGCGGAGGAAGAAGCAACAGGTTTTGGAAGTATTATTAATATAATTAGAGAAGGAGAGTGAGTGGTCAAAGATGATCCCCAAGCAGCATGCTGAGTTAACTGGGTTAATGGTCATGCCATCAATAGTAATGGTGAAAGGAAGAGAAGGGCTTGGTTTGGGATAGCTCAGTCTTGGCCAAGTTGAGCTTGAGGTGGTGTTGGTTCATTCAGGAAGAGATGGCTACTAAGCAGTCTGTGGTCTGGGTTTGAATGTCAGTGGTTAGTGAGGGAGTGTCTAAATATATTTGAATTTCATCAGCATACAGGTTGTATTTAAGGCCAAATGAAGATATATATATATATATATATATATATATATATATATATATATATATATATATATATATATATATATATATAAATATATACATATATATATATATATATATATATATATATATATATATAGACATTCACAAAGTACCTGCACACTCCTTCCTTGTTAGCTAAAGGTGGGTGCTTGGTCAGTCGAAGTATACAATGTTCAAAGTGGACCAGCACACCAAATCTTCAATCAAAAAAGGTTTATTTCAACATCACTCAAGTGTCCAACGTTTCGGCCCACATATCTGTGATAAAGGCCCTAATGTGGGCCGAAACGTTGGACACTTGAGTGATGTTGAAATAAACCTTTTTTGATTGAAGATTTGATGTGCTGGTCCACTTTGAACATTATATATATATATATATATATATATATATATATATATATATATATATATATATATATATATATATATATATATATATATATAGAGAGAGAGAGAGTGTATAAGGAGAAGAACAGAGGACAAAGTACAGAACTCTGGGACACCCCCACATTAAGATGGACAGGGGGAGAGGATTTGTTTACAAACGTAAAAGAGAAGGAATGATCAGAAAGGAAGGTAGCAATAGAACCAGGCTGCAGCTTGATCATGGATAACAATTGGTATCAGTTGGGAGGGTTAGAACTTCACACCCTCTAAATCCACTGTCTACTTTCCAGCCTAACCTAAAAAATACATATGACTGTAGCCTGAGACATGACCTACATACTACTCTATTGTCTGGTTTATTTGCTTTCAAATAGAATTAGCCCCTACCCCATATAGCGATAATTTACATTTAAAGCTTTTTTATGCAAAAATCTGGATACTGTATCAGTAAGCTTGACAACTCCTTGACTGTGTGCTTTGAACTGTTGAACTGGATCTCACCTACACATTTCAAGCCTTCCATGCTTGTCAACCTTAGACATCTATAGTATATAGAAAAGATCAGGTCCAGTGAATATAACAAGAATCCCCTTAATGCTTCAACAATCCTATAGGAAAAGTGTATTTGTATATAAGATTTTGAGTTAGTATTAACTCTCACTGATGTGGTCATATTTTTATATTATTTGCTGTTCCACCCTCCAGTGCCTGGCCACCACCATGTTTAAAAAACAGGGCCTTTTAAGCAAGGATTTGAAACTTTAATACAGAAGAAGGTTGGGAAAAAGACCATACAGCAGAGACAGATGGTAGGGTTTGGTTCAGTACAACTCTGCAATAGTACAAAGACAACCCGGTACACGGTGAAGGAGGCCTTGGCTACCTCAATTTTAGCCACAAAGAAGAATTTCACTGGCACTCGACGGTTCATTCAAGCAGGTACAAGCCCTTGCTGAGTTTATTTTGCGAAGGTACAAAGTTTCGGGGTAAACCCCTTTGTCAAGCAGGGAGCATAGGGCAGGCAGAGTAAGGCACACACAGGGAGCATAGCGCAGGCAAGGTATGGCACACACAGGGAGCATAGGGCAGGCAAGGTATGGCACACAGGGAGCATAGGGAAGGCAGGATAGAGCAGGAGACAAGGAAACCTTTCAGGGCTCAAAGATGAACACTTCATACTGTGTTACATACAGTGACACAGTGCTGATGCTCCTCCAGCAGTTTATATGAGGTGTAAACAATGTGGGTACTTTAAGTTTGGGTCTGAGGTGTGAACAGAAAAGGGCTTTAAGGGTGTTAACAATAGAGATTTTGCAGTCCTACAATTCTGGAGTTTACAGTCTGCATTTGAGATGTAAACAATGCAGGGGCCAGTTAGTCTCAGTACTGATACCTTTTAAAGCTTACACATGTTAAGTAGTCACAGGAGGCAGACTTTCATGTAGGGGGGCCACACAAGGGGGAGGTCACAGACTGCCAGTTGGACAGCACTGATTTAAAGCATAATTGAATCAATTATAAATAGGCTGTAGCTCACCTTTAGTATATGTAGGTGGATTCTCCTGCAAGGTGTCCTGTGTCCACATCCAAATTGATACAGTCGGTATTATAATAGAAAGCAGGACAAATCCAAGGCAGTAGCTATGACTGCAAAGTGCTTTTATTGGGGAAAAATGCTCCACAACATGTTTCGGGCATTGGCCCTTTATCAAGTTAAAGCACAATTGAACACAATAGAAAGGGAGGTGCTTTGTTTAGGCTATTGCTAAGAAATAGCTGACTATAGTAGAACTGATAAAAAACACACTACAGTAAAAATAAAGACTTCTGCTTAAAGGGGAACTCCACACACTTTAATAATCTCTTTAATAATTTTAAGCAAGTGTGACAGGGTGTCACAATGTTTAGCAGAGAAAGTGCTGGATGGTGTATACATTGCACCAGGATTCCGGCACTTCATGTGTTAAAAGACTCCAGGAATGTTTGGGGTTTTACCTGTCTGTGTGCTGATCACACAGGTGGAGTATTTAGGTCAGTGGGCCTGACACAGAGCTCTCTCCCTATATGCAGGCTGCCTGAAAGCTGGAAGGAAAGGAGCTCTGTGAGTGATTTGCAAATTCCCTGAAAACCATGAAACTGTAAGTTGCTCTGTTTTTGCCAGTGACTGTGATCGTTATATTTGTGTTGCTAGTATAGAAAGGGCCACTGAGTGAGGTAGGCAGGAGCCAGACGGCTATGATTTATTTTCGTTTTGTTTGTTATTTTGAGCAACTTACAAATAAAGCCTGGGCGGCTGAACAGCTTTATGACACAAACTTGTCTGCACTCCTATTTCTGCACGACTGACCCCCTGCAAGAGTGTGTAACCAGTCACACAAGTTTGCAATATACATCAATTAAAAAATACTTTTCATCATTTTTCGTGGTTTCTGACAGTTCCTTTAGCCTAGCCTATGCAAAAATTCAAAATTATAGGGAAAAGGTATTGGTACTGGCCTCCCCCCCAGTTATAACTACTTTGAAAAAAAATCAGAATGCCAATACCTTAGTCAAAAATGGGGGGTTCCCAAATTTATTAAAGTGCTCTGGACACGCAGGTCACAATCAAACATTTTGGGACATCAACTGTCCTTCCTCAAGTAATAACCCACCATAGATCCCAAAATTACTAACTGCGGAAAAGGAAAGACTTATGAATTGATGTCTAATATCTGCCTTCCGTTGTTTGCAGTGAAGGAGAACACAATTGGAAATGTAGTTGATTGAGAGGTATAAGATAGAGTCTTCCCTTCTCCGCAGTTAGTAAGTATTCTAATTAACTACTAATTCAGTTATTGAAAATAATTAGCAAAACGTTATGTGTGTATACCAGATTTGCTTTCACTTTAAATCAATAGTGATGGACTCAAGTGAATTGACTTTATGTTGAACTTTATTTGAAAAATTGTTTTTGAAAATTCTCTCATTTTTTTGAATATATCTTTATCAAATGTTTGGACTCAAGGAATAAAGCTTGGGGACTTGGTGTTACACTGGAGCTGTTATGTCACTACTATTGGAATTTTTCAATGTTTATTATAGACAATGTACCATTGCTTGCAATATAGGGGTTGCACACTAGATGGCACTATAAATATTGTTATATAAGCAATGTTGGGATCTATGGTGGGTTATTACTTGAGGAAGGGCAGTTGATGTCCCGAAACGTGACCTGCGTGTGTGGAGCACTTTAATAAATTTGCGAACACCCCAGTTTTGACTAAGGTATTGGCATTCTAATTTTTTTTTTTTAGCCTAGCCCCCTGCTCTCCTGCTGATCTCTCTCTCTACTTTGCTGAGCTGTCTGACTACTGTTACTTTGTATCAGCAGCCACCTTTCCTCAGCCTGCATCCTCCAAACCCCACAATTCCCTGCACACATGATTTCAATAAGGAACGGAACATCACAGTGCAATGCATTGTGGGTTATGTAGTTTCTGCATGCTGTCTGTAAGCTGTGGAGAAGTTGTTACAATTTGTAACATCAGTGTTTAGTCCCTCGTTCCCTGCCAGGATTTTAACCCTTTAACCGCCAAGCACGTACGGCGTACGTGCTGGCGGTTCAGGGCTCAGGCTGCCAAGAACGTACCTCGTACGTTCTTTTGCAGCTGAGCCCTTCTCTCTGCATCGGCGGCTTTTGCCGCCTCTGCAGAGAGTCAGGAGGGTAGACAGCCCCCTGGGCAACGTGGCTGGGGGGCTGTCAAGTCGGATCTGCGACACGATTGTCGCAGATCCGACTTCAAAGTAGCAGAAGCGCAATGTAAGCACTGCTGCTGCTGGCTTACCTCCTCCTCGTGGAACCACGCGCCCAGTCACTTCCTGCTGCGCAGTAACTCTGCAGACACGCTGCCAGGAGTCGTCCTTCGGTTCCAGCGATCCTCCTGCTACAAAAACGGTAAGTGCACGTTTTTTTAGCCACTTACCTGCATTTACACATACCTACAGTACATTTATACACTTACATAAACATTTTAGTAAAAATTTGTATTTTTTTATTTTAGCACACTTGGTCGATTTTGTACACTTATTTACACTTAATTACATGTATTTGCACACTCAGACAACTTTTATTAGTGCACAAATATGTATACACAAAAACTCACAAACAGGTTTTTTTTTTTTTTTTTTTACTTATTCATTGTACTGTTTGTTTTGCCTAAAAGCATGTTATTTTGACAGCGTGACTATTGGATAATCGATTTCGGCCACTAATTACGCTGCCGGATCAATTATTTTGTTATTTCATTGATTTACGCTATTTTTGTGGTTTTATTGCAATTTTATCCATGCATTATTGTTCCTTATGTATCTTTAGTATAGTTTTTCTGTTTGGTGCTTTGGTATAGAAAGATTTATTTTACTTAGTTTGATTCGCCAAAATATATGCTTTCCAAAAATATATGGGTTTCTGGGGTTCTTTTTACAGTTTTGGGGTCTTATGGCACATAACGCACAGTTGGGGCTCTCTTTTCTGCAGCTTAGTTGGCTAGCGTGAAAATTCATAGGCATGTTTTTCATTTGGGGTCCGTACACGCCACATACTTTGGTAAATCTATGCATATTGGGCATCAAACTATTTAGTAGACCTCTGACGTCCATATTTAGGGTGATTTTTCTTTATACGTAAAACATTGTGTGCGATAAATGCGGCAAACTGCAACAATTTTAGGCGATTTTCAGAAATGTAAAAACCTCTGCGTTTAGAAAAGCTTTGCAGTTTGGTGTAGAAAGACGTCTTTATCTTTTTTGGATTTGTCAGAATGTGTACTTTCCAAAAATATATGGTTTTGGGGGGGTCTTTGCTGTTAGGAGGGTCTTGAGGCATATAATATGAAGTCAAGGGTCTATGTTCACAGAAGGTGAATTGGCAGCGGAGAAAAATCATATGCACTATTTTCATTTTGGGTCCGCACATGCCAGCTGCCTTGGTATATCAATGCATATTGGGCATCAAACGGTTCAGTTACCCCTTGGCATCAGTATTTATGGTGTTTTAGAATTGTATGTAAGAAATTGGGTGAGATAAATGCGGCCAATTGCAATATTTTTAGGCGATTTTCAAAAATGTAAAAATTGTTGCTTTTATCGCCAAATTTAGGAAAGGCTTGCGGCTTGGTACTTTGGAGTACAAGGACATGCATACTCAATTTGGATTCGTGGGAATGTGTACTTTCCAAAAATATATGGTTTTCTGGGGTGAATGTACTTTTTTCTACCTTTGCTCCCCCCAAAACTATGTATATGTGTTGATTTTGCAGTACCTGAAATGACAGACCATATGGGGTCTTCCTTTTGGGGCCCCTATATGCCACGTGCTTGGGTACACCTATACATATTGGGCATCAAACTGTTCAGAGGACCCTAGGCTTTCATATTTGGGGTGATTTCTCTTGATACCTAAAAGTATGTGGGTAATACGATGCTGCAGGGTAGATATTTTGAGGTGATTTTTGGAAATGTCACCTAAATCACCAAATTTAGGAATGATTTGCGGCTTGGTACTTTGGTGTAGAAACACATGCATACCCAATTTGGATTTGTTGGAATGTGTACTTTCCGAAAATATATGGTTTTCTGGGGTGAACTTACTGTTTTCTACTTTTGCCCCCCCCCCCAAAATGATGTAAATGTGTTGATTTTGCAGTACCTGAAATGACAGACTATATGGGGGTCTTCCTTTTGGGGCCCCTATATGCTACGTGCTTGGGTACACCTATACATATTGGGCATCAAACTGTTCTGAGGACCCTAGGCTTTCATATTTGGGGTGATTTCTCTTGATACCTAAAAGTATGTGGGTAATACGATGCTGCAGGGTAGATATTTTGAGGTGATTTTTGGAAATGTCACCAAAATCACCAAATTTAGGAATGATTTGCGGCTTGGTACTTTGGCGTAGAAAGACATGCATACCCAATTTGGATTCGTTGGAATGTGTACTTTCCGAAAATATATCGTTTTCTGGGGTGAACTTACTGTTTTCTACTTTTGCCCCCCCCAAAACAATGTAAATGTGTTGATTTTGCAGTACCTGAAATGTCAAGACTATATGGGGGTCTTCTTTTTAGGGCCCCTATATGCTACGTGCTTGGGTACACCTATACATATTGGGCATCAAACTGTTCTGAGGACCCTAGGCTTTCATATTTGGGGTGATTTCTCTTGATACCTAAAAGTATGTGGGTAATACGATGCTGCAGGGTAGAAATTTTTAGGTGATTTTTGGAAATGTTGCCAAAATCACCAAATTTAGGAATGGTTTGCCGCTTGGTACTTTGGTGTAGAAAGACATGCATACCCAATTTGGATTCAGGGGAATGTGTATTTTCCGAAAATATATGGTTTTCTGGGGTGAACGTACTTTTTTCTACCTTTGCCGCCCCCCAAAACGATGTAAATGTGTTGATTTTGCAGTGAAATGACAGAACAAACGGGGGGTCTTCCTTTTGGGGCCTCCTATGCCACGTGCTTGGGTACATCTATTCATATTGGGCATCAAACTGTTCAGTGGACCCAGGATTTTATATTTGGGGTGTTTTACATTGATACCTAATGATGTGTGGGAGATATGTTGCTGTAGAGTGGAAGCTTTGAGGTCATTTTTCAAAAAATTCACCAATTTCTATAAAACATTATAACTTTAGGAAACAATTGCAACTTGGTGGTTTGGAGTACAAAGATATTTCTACCCATTTTTGATTCACCAGAATCTGTTCTTTCTAGTAATGTGTAGTTTTCTAGGGTAAACCTACTGTTAGCGGAATGTTTGGCCTTCAAAAGTATGCCGTTTGGGGAGTGTTGCTTTGGAAATTTGGTTGTGTACTGCTTGTAGATTTTGAGCTATACAAGTGAGAAATCTCCATAAAACTATATATATTTGGTATTGTCGCGTTCAGGAGACATAGACCTTTCTAAATCGGCTGTGTTCTCGTACATAAAATGATGTTTCTGATATATGTGATATGTGATATGATATGTGTTCTTCGTGCAACATGATTTTTTTCATTTTATTTGACACTTAGAATCCAATATTTTTTTAGAGAAGTAGAATTACACAAAAATTCTTGCATATTGTGAAAGTTCAGGTTGTCCTGAAAAAAACAATATATTGTTTTCCTGGGTTAACTAAAGGACCGCCCCAGGAAAGGCCCTTAAAGTGAAAGAGTGCAAAATATCTAAAAACTCCTTGGCAGTAGATGTTCGCATCTAGGACAAAACGGCTGTCAGGGAAAGGGTTAAATGATGCAGAAAGAGAAGAACTGTTAAACTGCTGGATTTCAGCATAGAAAATGGCATTTATTCATACTTTTTGAAAAAACAGGTAACTGTGATGGATATATTAGGGGTTTCTGTGTTATGTGGGCATATTTATCAAATTTTGCTTTGGAAACTGAGTTCCCCTTTAAAGCAAACATTTTTTACATGAACCCTTTTAAGAGAAATCAATCATTTTTTTTTGTTTTTACTAGTCTTGTAATGATGATCTGTGTTTGGCTGTCATGTGCCTGCCTTCCTAGCTAGGGCCGCCCATGACTGGTATTTTACCTCCTTGGCAGTAGAATTGGTGTTTGATACCATTTGACATAACATTATACATATCATGTACATTTGCCTTTTAAAGTTGCCTCTTATACTATTTTAATGACATGTTCCAAAATAGTTGCAACCATCCATTCCACTTTAGGCTGGTTGGAGAACCAGGAACATTCAGCATTTTGCACGGTAGGATATCAGTCAGTCTCCAGTTTATAGGGAACTTCAGTTTATATATTCCTGCATGAAGAGAACTGTAATTGGAGGGGATTCATGGGGAGCTCCAGTAAAAATGCAATTTATAAAAGTAACAATGCTTTTTAGCCCAAATCAGGCACTATTTATTATTCCTCGCTGCCAACATGGTGACTGTGATTTATTAAAAAGCTATATGTAGGGATGCATCGAGTCCAGGATTTATTTCGGGATTCAGCATATTTCAGCAGGATTCGGATCTGGACCAATCCAAGTGCTTAGCCTTACTGAATCTAAATCCTTAAAGCCATGTGAAATTTTGTTTTTAACCATTCCTTGCCCAATTCATAGCAGGTATATTAAGACAAGTCATCTATGCTGAGGATAACACAGAATGAAGTAAAAATGTAGGAATTTGTATTGCAAATATTGAAAAGTCTGCCATGGTGTTATGCAACATTGAGAGGCACTAAACAAGTTTAATTGTATTGGCAATTCAATCAACTGGGCCTTTAATCAAAGCTCAGGCTGCATCTGAAAAGAACAAATGTAGTAGTGCTTATGCATTTTCTCAGGTCCAATCAACAATACAAGTTTCCAGCACAGTTGCCGGCAGTAATAAATATCCTGCTTGGCCTGAACACGCTAAAATGGAGTTCACTAGAGAGAGGTAAATACAAAATACAAACTGGAATCAATGAATGTACAAAATCAAAAAAGGAACAGAAATCTACAGCCAACACATCACGCATTCTCTCTGCTTGATGTGGACTCTCGGCCCAATTATATAAGGAAAAAAAGTGTGAAAAATGACTCAGCAGGCTTAAAAGTGTTCTTAAAACAGGAGCTTCTAAAAGTCACACTGCCCCTTATTAGGATAAAGAACCCATGATGTGCTTGAAAGTTTTGTAGGCAGAGTAGTTGGTGATGAGTTGGTGATAAGCTGATGCTAAGAACAAAGCAGCCACTCAACCATAATAACATTTTATGCTCTACAGTCTCTTCCTTCCTCATACACCAGCCTGAGTGCATTTCCACAAAGATATAGCAGTTAACTCAGAATAGCTCAGCTTTTCTTTATTTTCAGTTTAAATGAGCACTGAGCTGTAGAGCAAGCACCCGTAGAGCTTTCATAATGGAAGCCTCTGAGTAGAAAAATAAGGTCCATGGGGGTATGTCCTCCTGAAATGGTTTTTAGTAGGAGGTGTAGCTCCTGATTGTGGCTGTGCAGCCTGTCCTTTGCTTGAATTGAATCTGTCCGGGACTACTGGTGACAAGGGGATTTGAGAGTAGCATTGACTGCCACCTCGAGATGCATGCAGAATTGGCACAGTTCTGGCCAAAAAACCAACAACAGACTACACTACACTTTTTGACACTTTTTATATGAATGCAGTTTTTTAACTAAGTTATGCTTTGCGGAAAAATTCGTCAATTTCACACGAAATTTGCGAAACAGCACGTGAGTTTCACCGACAATTTGACGCGCATTAAAGTCAATGGGTGTACATTGCATACGTGTTGATTTTTCGCTGAGATTTCTCAAATTTATTCGCCGGTGGCGAAACGTGGCAATTTGCGCCTGCCGAACAAATTCACCCTCACTAATTATAATCTTACAAAGGAGGTTGAGAGAGTTCTTTGGGTTTCAGACCCAAATGCCAGAACTTTTACTTTTTATGCATTTAAAGCAGATCGTTAGACAAGATTACTTATGGAATTAACATTGCACACGAAGGTGCTTAAAACCCTGCTGTCCCGAAAGTGAATTACACCATCTCATTTTAAAAAGAGAGATTAATGAAGTACATCTGATTGTGCTGCACAAATTCCAGCATGTCCGTTCATTAGTCAGTATTTTAAGGAAAAAATATTGGAAGGTAAGCACTTTCCATCCCTTCACATCTATACCCATACATGTGCCAGAAGCTCTTAGCTAGTCCATTGACTAATGATCAGCTGGAGCGTCTTCCATGAGATAAAATTGGTTCCCTATTGGCTTATTAAAAATTACATTGGCCCATGCCCTATACAGCATGTGTGAGGACATCAGACAGTGGCGTAACTAGACTTTCCTGGACCCCACAGCAAATTAATTTTAGGGCCCCCAACATGTCCAGAGGCTGTCCTTTATAACTAATATATATACTAATATATGTTGAAATTGCTTATTATATAGGGCATCGTAGGGCTCCTATACCTTCTGGGTCCCCAAGCAACCGCAGAGTCTGCTTCCTCTGTAGTTATGCCCCTGGCATCAGCTTCCATCGACCATGGCATGGAATCAGCTGTGTTGTAACTTGCTTAAAGGGGTGGTTTAGTATGTTATATAATGGCCAATTCCAAGCAACTTTTTAATTCGTTATAGTTTTTAAATGATTTGCCTTCTTTGTCTTTCTACTTTTTTATTACTCATCTTTCTATTCAGGCCCTCTCCTACTCATATTCTGGTCTATTATTCAAATCAATGCATGGTTGCTTGGGTAATTAGACCCGAGTAACCTGATTGCTGAAATGGCAAACTGGAGAGCTGCTGAATAAAAAGCTAAATAACTCAAAAACTACAAATAATAAGAAATGAAAACCAACTGAAAATTATCTGAGAATATCACTCTCTACATCATACTAACATCATAGTTAACTCAAAGGTGAACAAGCCCTTTAACTCTAGGGCTCATTGACTAAAGGAGTACATAGAGCAAGTGCCAAAAAATAGCACTATTCACAATGATTTTTTTACCTATAATGCATTGTCGGACTGGCCCACAGGGATACCAGGAAAACTCCCGGTGGGCCCAGGTGTCAGTGGGCCCTCTTGCTTCTAACCATTTTGGCTAATTCTTGATCATTCTCTATTTCTTTATGGGGGGGAAATGCTTAATAATGGAAGAATATAGTAAGTAGATATAAAAGACTAGGAGAATAAACAGGTTGAGTGAGGAGAGGAGGGATAATAGATTGGAAAGTGGGCCCATGGTCTAAAGGTTTTCTGGTGGGCCCCTAGAATCCCAGTCCGACACTGCTATAATGTAATATTCCTTTAGCATAATTGGACCTACATATGCAAAATTTGGACCAGATATTGGGACAAAGATTTGTACTGGTTAGTAAACTGGCCTGTGAGATAAGGGTAAGCAAGTGGGCAGGACATGGACATACGTCTTTCAGCTGCATAAATTTTAAATGGCCAATATCAAGAGCTTATAGATACAACACTGATAGAGTCATGTTCTTGCCACCTGGATACTTGCCCCCTGAATCTTGGTGCTTCTCATAAACCAATAGAGTAACTTCCTAACTGGTTCATTGTCATTTTAATAACTGAAATTCTGAGCTCATTGTTGTGTCCAATGGACCACCTGGTGATCATAAATGATGACTAGGTGCACCCCTTCTGTCTTCTCTCTTTATTTACCACTCTCCACAAAGCAAAAAACACCTACAAATATATAAAGATCCTTTGATTTAATCTGTATTATTACATATGTTCAAAGATGGGAAAGCTCAGAATTATTGCAACTATTTTCCTTGCCTCAATTTTATTGGTGCATTGTGGAAACACCAGAAAAGATAAACACTTCATCAAATTAAACAAATCCTATAATAATTACATGGGATGGAGCAATCTGATAGAAATTCTTTCTCCAACTGAGCAATGACTGGAGAGGATCGATGATAACTCCAAGCCTCATGGGGCTGGAATATCAGACAGTGACAGGACAGCAGAATTATTTTATGCAAATTGGTGAAATTAACAAAGCATTGATTTTCATTCACAGCAAGTGCTGAGTTACTGCAAATTCCTCTCTGTCTCTAATGGCACTTGTATTTCTAAATACAAACTGTATTGAGCATTGGAAATCAATAGCAATTGCTATTTATAAAGAAAGAATAACATGGTTCCATTGAAATTACCATGTACTGTAGACTGAAGATGGGATAAAACAGAACAAGGCCCATCGCTTCCTAGAGCGTAAGGTTAATTTTACTGTTCTGTTCAGGACATCCAAGGTCAAAACATTTGGACACAGGTTAAGTTTCATACAAAGGTCTGAGCTCCCAACCTTCCCCCTAGTCTTTGTCTTCTCAGTTTAACAGAATATTGGATTGTCAGCAAGTGAATGGAACACTGCTATCTGGTTAATAAAATGGTGGAAATGCTATACAGTACTTTTGTGTTCCTGTAAGAAGGAAATATCCAGCCAATCCAGGTCACACAAGATATAGAATTATACCAATTGTTTTTTTAAAGGACACTTTAGAGCAGTAAGCATGCATTGGGAAAGAAGGAACCACTTTGCTGCTCCTCAAAATCAGCCTGATAAAAGGATTTTTATAATCTTTTATTTATCTTTTATCCTGATCTTCAGGATAATCACACTGAGGATCTTGGTTTTTGGCATGGGGCCCTCAGGGGAACACAAAAATGACTTATAGTTGGCTATGACTGCATGTATGTATTTCATATTTGGACCAGTAAGATAAAGAGTAAGTTTCTGGGGTGGATATGCCATCAGCACAGGAGGGACATAGACAAGGGCTAGTGAGACCTCTACAAATTGATTCTGGTAGAGGTAAGAGTCTGCTGAAATGAACAGACCTAAGATAGGCCAAGAGGTTCCTTTATGAAAGGTTCTATTGAGTTATGTAGGCGGCAGCCCCAGTGATGTAGTTCTAGGCTAGAGGGCCCAATAGCACAGTAAGTCTGACTATCTACACTGCAGACTTTGTAAAACCTTACACATTCTTCAGCAGTCACCAGTATTGATAGCCCAGTAGGAGCAGAGCAAGAGGTGTTGTTGTTTTGGGCATAATAGGGCATGGTCCAGACAGAACAGGGTGGTCAATGTGTGCCATGGGCATGGTGAAAAATCACCTGAACTTAGTTCCCAGGAGGCTGACTGATGTTGTTGTGCATTTAACATCCAAGCATGACAAGTGAGCTCTGTGTATAATAACATCAAGCAAAAATTGCGGACAAGTTATTGTTAATAAACTGTTCCACTGCATGAAAAGTGTGAAGCTTGTTTTTATTGAACAAATATAAGGAACATAAACTATGTCTTGGGAAGGGAGAATACACAAAAAGCCTTTCTCATAGCAGTCCCCAACCTCTACTATTAGGGATCAGCAGTGAGATTAACACTTATCTTGTTAAAATGATTTGCTATTTCCCTGTTAGAGACCAGTGGGGTAGTAATTAACCATAGCTGTTCTTTTAGAGTCTAGCAGAGTGGTGATTATCCATTTCTCAAGAATAGACTAATATCAGACATGCAGTTGATGAGGTTTGGGAGGGGCAGGTGGACCTATGCAAGAAGGAGAAGGGAAGAAGGAAGGTGTAAGGATCTGCCTTCACGTCCTTTCCGGCGCAGGCGCGCCCATCGGGGAACTGATGCGCGTCGGTGCGCAGCGTTGGACGCCGGCGACGGTCGCCGACGCAAGGGCGTCAGCGACGGACGCCGATGACGGACGCACTGACGTCAGCTGTGCGACGCCAGCGTGATGACGCCAGTTTGGCGCCAAATAAGCGCTATTTAATCCTAACTTGAACTGTGACTCCTTGCCTGGTTATTAGGTTGTTTGACTGAAACCCTAGCATTGAATTCTACTGATCTTTTGTGTTTGACCTCAGCTTGTTCCCGGATTGTCTATTGCCGCCTGCCCTGATCTTCTTGCCTGACTTCGTTACGACTCTTCGCTGCCTGCCCCGACCTCGGCCTGTCTGACTTCGCTTCTGCCTGAACCCTCTGTACTTCGCTTCGGTTAGTCTCATTGGCTACTCGTCACTTCACTTCTCCCTGTTCCACTCCAGGTTGTTAGTGTTGTGCGAGGCGCTTGTGGGTTCGTGTGCTACAAGTTCCTGCTCCTTCCTCGTTGGATCAGACGGTAAGCCTGACAGTATAACCAGGCCATGGATCCAACCGAAGGGGCTTCTCCATTTGCTGTCCTGACGCAACAACTGTCATCTTTAACTCAAGCCGTTCGAGAGCTGCAAAGCGGTTATGCTCAGCTACAGGAACACGTCAGAGCACATCCTCCAGCTGCAAACCCTTCCTCTGCTGCAGCATCCTCTTCTTCTGCTCCAGCTGAAGTACAAGTCATCACTTCCGAAATTTCGGAGCCGAAAGTCGCTTTCCCTGAAAAGTTTGCTGGGGACCGGAAGTTATTTCGTAATTTCAGGAGCAGCTGCAAGTTGTTATTTTCGCTTAAACCTCACACCTATCCAAATGAACAGACACGAGTGGGGGTTGTCATTTCCTTCCTGACTGGCGAGCCCCAGACGTGGGCCTTCCGTCTGTTGGATCGGCAAAGTCCTGTTTTGGCCACAGTGGACTCTTTCTTTGATGCCATGGCAGTGGTCTATGATGACCCACACAGAACCTCTACTGCCGAAGCCGCCTTGCATGCCTTGAGGCAAGGTACCCGTCCTGTCGAGGACTACACTCTGGAGTTTCGCCAGTGGGCTGAGGATACGGAATGGAATCCTGCAGCTCTGAAGAACCGCTATCGTCTGGGCCTTTCTGCTGAATTAAAGAATGAGTTGGCCCATACAGGCATTCCTGACACCTTGGAAGAGCTTATCCATATATCCATTCAGTTGGATCAAAGACTGAGAGAACGTAGGGAGGAGGAAAAGGCTGAAAAGGCTGGTCTTGTGTCTCCTACTTGGCTCTTACCTTCTGCTCCACCTCCTATCCGTATGCCTTCTATGATGTCATCTACGGTCCCTACAGCCACTATCAGTACTGCCCCAGAGCCGATGCAGATTGGAGCCATTAAGTCTGCTTTAACCCCTGAAGAACGCCTCCGACGCCGCAGGCTTAATCTTTGCCTATACTGTGGTCAAGCGGGCCATCTTCTTCGGAATTGTCCGACCCGTCCCTCGGGTAAGGAGACTTATGAAAGAGACTCTAATGGTTGCAACTTTTCTGTGTCCCTTCTCACAATTTCTCTATCCTTGCAGTGGGGAGACAAAGTGGTGGATCTCCAAGCAATACTTGATTCCGGGGCAAGTGGGTGCTTCTTGGACCGAGAAGTTGCTCTTCAGTTCCAAATTCCTCTCCAATCCAAGAAGAACCCCATAGCACTTCGTGTGGCGGATGGTTCACTAATTACCTCGGGTCCTGTGGTTCAAGAGACTGCTGCACTTTTTGTTGTAATTAATAAAATTCATGCTGAAGTAATGAATTTTGATGTGGTGACGTCTCCATTATTCCCTATCATTTTAGGGTTACCCTGGCTACAGAAACATAATCCTTTTATTAATTGGGCCACTGGCGGTGTAACATTTTCTTCCGAATTGTGCCTTTCTAAATGTACATTAGAGAATTCGTCTTCTTCAATCAAAGTTTGTTCCCTTTCTCCTTCTTCTGAAATTCATGATCTACTTCCTCTGGCGTATTGGGAATTCTCTGATGTCTTCAACAAGAGAGGGGCCGATAGACTTCCACCCCATCGTATTTATGATTGTCCCATTAATCTTCTTCCAGGAGCTCAAATCCCCTTTGGACGTATTTACCCTTTAACTGAGCCTGAACTCTTGGAATTGCGCAGTTATTTAGATGAAAATTTAGCCAAGGGATTTATCCGACAATCTTCTTCTCCTGCCGGAGCTGGGATATTCTTCGTTGAAAAGAAGGATCGTTCTTTGAGACCGTGTATCGATTATAGAGACTTAAACAAGTTCACGGTCAAGAATCGTTACCCTCTTCCTCTTATTCCAGAGTTGTTCCAACGATTTAAGGAGGCCAAGATTTTCTCTAAACTTGATCTTCGAGGGGCCTACAACTTAGTTAGAATTCGGGAAGGGGATGAATGGAAGACGGCATTCCGTACCCGTTATGGTCACTTTGAATATCTCGTCATGCCATTCGGACTTTGTAATGCCCCCGCAACGTTCCAGCATTTTGTCAACGATGTTTTTCGAGACTTTCTTGATATTTTCGTCATCATTTATCTGGACGATATTCTAATTTTTTCTAATTCTTTGGAAGAGCATAGAATACATGTGAAGAAAGTTCTTGCCCGCCTCCGTACTCACCAGCTCTATGCCAAGGTCGAGAAATGTGTTTTTGAACAGACATCTGTGGACTTTTTGGGATTTTTTATCTCTCCTTTAGGAATTCAAATGGATTCTAAGAAAATCTCTGCAATTATTGATTGGCCGATTCCCTCTTCTAAGAAAGCTGTTCAACGCTTCATTGGATTCGCAAACTTTTATAGGAAATTCATTAAGAATTTTTCTCGAATTATTTTACCAATAACGGAACTCACACGTTGTAATCAAAGATTCTCTTGGTCACCAGAGGCTCAGATGGCTTTCGAGAGATTGAAAATACTCTTCACGTCGGCTCCAATTCTTCGTCATCCAGACTTGGCTCTTCCATTTACGTTAGAGGTCGATGCCTCGGAAAATGCTGTGGGCGCTGTCTTATCACAGAGGTCTGGGATTCAAGAAGAACTCCATCCAGTCGCTTTTTTTTCACGTAAATTGGCTAAGTGTGAATGTAACTATGATGTGGCAGATCGTGAATTACTTGCTATTAAACTGGCATTAGAAGAGTGGAGGTATCTCCTCGAAGGGTCCAAACACCCAATTCTCATCTTTACCGATCATAGGAATTTGGAGTACCTGCGTTCCGCCAAGAGACTAAGACCTAGACAAGCAAGATGGGCCCTTTTCTTCATGCGATTTAATTTCCACCTTACTTACCGGCCCGGGTCAAAGAATGTCAAGGCAGATGCTCTTTCCCGCATGTTCTCCTCTGACGATGAGATTCTCTCTTCTCCTGAGACAATTCTAAACTCAAATAACTTTCTTTTATTACAGTCTGTTCTTGTGGATCAAATTAAAGATGCATCTAGAACCGTTTGTGAACCCTCTCTGGTGCCCAAAGAAGGGTTTCTTCTTCACGAAGGGAAAATCTTTGTTCCTGAACAGATGCTGTTGGAGGTTCTTAAGAGCATTCACGATTCTAAGCTGGCAGGTCATCCAGGTATTAAGAAAACTATTATTTCTGCTAAAAGACTGTTTTGGTGGCCTGGGATGACTAAGGACTGTTCGAAGTTTGTCTCTTCCTGTGAAGTCTGTACCAGGTCCAAGGATTCTCATGTTCGTCCTATTGGCCTCCTGCAACCCCTTCCAGTTCCTTCTCGTCCTTGGGGCTCAGTGTCTATGGACTTTATTTCTGACTTACCTCTCTCCTCTGATTGCTCCGCTATTGTTGTTTTCATTGACCGCCTGACCAAGATGGCTCATTTTAAATCCCTGCCTGGACTTCCTTCTGCCCCTGAGACAGCTGATTGTTTTATCAAGGAAGTAGTAAGACTTCATGGCCTTCCCGATGAGGTAGTGTCCGATCGTGGTCCACAGTTTACATCTCAATTCTGGAAAGCTTTATGTGGTGCTCTTAAAATTTCTGTGTCACTTTCATCGGCTTTTCATCCTCAAACCAATGGCCAGACGGAGCGAACAAATCAGACTCTTGAGCAGTATCTGAGATGTTACTCATCGTATCTCCAGGATGATTGGGTTAATCTCCTTCCTCTTGCGGAATTTGCCTATAATAATGCCCAACATTCTTCAATCAATCAGTCCCCCTTCTTTGCAAATTACGGTCTATATCCTGTCACCTTCCCTTCTTCCATTGTTTCCGATATTCTTGTTCCTGCAGTCAAGGATCGGTTAACCTTCCTGGCAGATAATTTTTTGAAGCTCCAGAGGAACATGAGGAGAGCGCAACAGAATTTCAAGAGCTATGCAGACAAGAAGCGAAGAAGTGATCCAGAGTTTAAGGTGGGGGACCGCGTTTGGTTATCTACTATTAATCTCAAGTTGTCTTGCCCCAGTAAGAAGTTGGGCCAACGGTTCTTGGGTCCTTTTCTTATTACTCGGCAGATTAATCCTGTGGCCTTTCAACTCAAGCTCCCGGCTACCTGGCGTATTCATCCAGTTTTCCATTCTGCTCTACTAAAACCAGCCTCCACTTTTCACTTTCCTGGCCGTACAACTCCACCTCCTCTTCCTGTTGTTGTGGACGGTCAAGAGGAATTCGAGGTTGAGAAGATCCTGGATTCCCGTGTTAGGGGCAAGCATCTACAATATTTGGTCAGTTGGAAGGGCTTTGGTCCGGAAGAGAATTCTTGGGAACCTGTTTCGAACATCCATGCTGCTGAGCTATTGAAGAATTTTCACAAGAGCTACCCTGATAAACCTTCTGCCAGTTGCGTCCTGAGGCCGCTCCTTGACGGGGGGCAATGTAAGGATCTGCCTTCACGTCCTTTCCGGCGCAGGCGCGCCCATCGGGGAACCGATGCGCGTCGGTGCGCAGCGTTGGACGCCGGGGACGGACGCCTGACGCAAGGGCGTCAGCGTCGGACGCCGATGACGGACGCACTGACGTCAGCTGTGCGACGCCAGCGTGATGACGCCAGTTTGGCGCCAAATAAGCGCTATTTAATCCTAACTTGAACTGTGACTCCTTGCCTGGTTATTAGGTTGTTTGACTGAAACCCTAGCATTGAATTCTACTGATCTTTTGTGTTTGACCTCAGCTTGTTCCCGGATTGTCTATTGCCGCCTGCCCTGATCTTCTTGCCTGACTTCGTTACGACTCTTCGTGTGCTACAAGTTCGTGCTCCTTCCTCGTTGGATCAGACGGTAAGCCTGACAGAAGGGACCAGTTGGAAACTAGTAGGGGGAAGTTTTGTTTTCCTTTTACAAAGAAATCCACACTATTATCTACTAAAGCAATCATAGAAACTAAAGGGAGAACTGTCTCAGAGTAATTTCTATTATGCTGACGGTTTGATCGATGCTTGCTGCCACTTTACAGTTAGGGATGTAGCGAACCGCCGACAATGTGTTCGCGAACGCCGTTCGCGAACACCGGCAAAAAATGCGAACAGTTCGCGAACAGTTCGCGAACTTCGAACATCCGAAAATCGTTCGATTCGAACGATCGAAGGATTTTAATCGTTCGATCGAACGATTTCCGTTCGAATCGAACGATCGAAGCCATTGGATCGAATGATTTCATTCAATCCAATGGCTTCAATCGTTCGATTCGAACGAAAATCGTTCGATTTTAGCGATCGAATGGTCGAACGATTTTGACGCAAACGCCTATTGGCGAACGTCGCGCGACGTTCGCGAACTTGCGGCGGACGCGAACAGTCGAAGTTCGCGCGAACTAGTTCGCTGGCGAACAGTTCGCTACATCCCTATTTACAGTAGATCTGATCCAAGGGAATTAGTAGAAGGAAAGTAGAATGCACACTTAAATGGCATGCTTCCTGTGCCTGGAACTTTTGGGTCGTTTGGACCAAGCTTTTTTGTTGAACTTATAGTGCTTGTACTTGGACTGATGCAAGAATACATTGTTATTTAGAGTACCATACTTCATAGGGGTGATTCATTACACCTGGAGACGCAAGTGCAAACGAACTAGGGGTGCAAGACACTCTTTGGTGCCTCCTTCCCCCACCTGTCCTCTAAAACAGAGTGAAGCCTTTCCTTGAAAGCTGATAGACCTCCAGTGGATAGTTGGAAGGTCCCCTCTCTTTAAAGCAAACAACAGATACCTGTTTTTAGGGTGCCACTAACATTTTTAGAAACCTTTGCATAAATGAAAGCAGCTATGGCCTTTCTTTTGGCAGTGCAAATAACTGAAATCATTATGGGAACTAAACATATAGAGGAACTAAACATAAGTAAGCTGCACAAAAAAGTATTAGAACTTCTGTGTCCTGACCTGTTGGTTAGATAACAAATACCTTTTATATCTTAGCTACATGCTGTTAGTGCCAAATGCACTGATAAGGAATAGTAGAGCAAATCACATGAATCCTGTCTGCTTCTGTTTTACGTAAATGGCTTAGAAACAGACTGTCCCCTGTCTATTCTCAGTTTATGGCCAAAAAGCCTGCACAGACACCAGCTGAACGTTCTCCCCCAAGTAACATAACATAGACATAAAAAATACTGTTGTGTAGCATTCTTAGAGTTGCTATATAAAGATTATAGCTTATATTTGACTTTGCTACTGGCGTGTCCGGCTTTAATTGTTTGTTGTTTTATATCAATATCACTAATTGTAATGGAAATCAGAGCAGCCTTAAACAAACATGACATATTATAGCCCAACATTCTATTAGTCCTCTACTTCTCTATAAAGAGAAATACTACTTTTGCTTTTGTGCTATTTTATTGTCTTTATTGTCTTATTTTTATATCTATATTGTTACTTTCCAATAAATCATGTTACAAGAAATGAAGCCCTATTGATCAACCTTGGACAAATATGTACTATATGTGCTGCAATATGCTCCTGGGAAAAAAGACCTGGCTTTGGCCTAGGGCAAAATGGAGGCACTAATAATTTCCAATTGTATCTAACATGGAGAAAGGCTTATCGCCGAAATGTTGGGGTGATTTTCATGTATTTGCTTACCTATATACTTACTTTTCTTATCTACATTTTGGTGGTATATATTTGAACTTGCATGGTTTCTACTGATATGCAGTGATGGGCGAATTTGTCCCTTTTTAGCTTTGCTGAAAAATTCTCGAATTTCCCCATGAAATTGTGAAAAATATTCGAAAAGCAAAATTTCGATGTTTTGCTACAATTTTTAAATGCGCGCCTATTTTGTCCAAATACATTAAAGTCAATAGGTGCCCTACTAATTTTGAGGCACAACAATTTTTAAGCTCGCGACTATTCTGACATTTTTTTTGACAATGCGGATTTTGCGCCCACAAATTTTCTCTGCAGTTTTGCAAATGTATTCACTAGCGGCGAAACAGAAGTTCACCATGAATTTGCGCCTGGCGAATTTATTCGCCCATCACTACTGATTTGCACTGTTTGTATTTGAATTATTACTATGTAATTGCAAATTTCTATATAAAGAAATATTTGCTTTTGTAATACCACCCAGTTCATTTATTTTTAAAATGTGCAGCCCACTATAACAAAAATGTTATGTTTTTGCTACTTTCTGGAGTGCAGTTGGGCTTTATGCACCTTGCCGTAATATTACATGCTTCTTATTGGTAATTGTATTATTGTGCCCTCCATCATTCACAATCCTTGTATAGTTACCATAGAGGAGAGTTGGAGAAAGGGAATAACTTAATTTTGAAAAGGTTTGTTTAACATATTCTGTTGCATAGGTGTGTATGGAACAGGCTGACATAAAATCCAAATATAAGTGTGGGAGATGTGGGCCATTAAAGAATTCAACCATCCGAATCTGGCCTTCTTGGTGCTTCCATATTGTGATTAATAAACATGAAATTATTTTGTATACAGGCCCGGATTTGCGGCAAGGCCGCATAGGCCCGGGCCTAGGGCGGCAGAAAAATAGGGACGGCATGCCGCCCAGCCGCATTATGGGGACGCGTGCGTCCCCATTCATTTACAGCAGCTGCACCTCAAGTGAGGTGGGGTGGGCGCTAGGACCGCACGGCCGCCTGTTCGGACCGCGCGGCCTAGGGGCGCGCCTCTGTGAAATCCGGCGCTGTTTGTATACATTTTAGGAACCAGGGGAAAAAAATAATGTAACTGGAAGTGATGTCCCATCAAGTAAAGGCAATTGGGTACCTCCAACCTCCTAACATAGCTGTTTAGCTGATAAAAATGAAAATGGAATGGTATCATGGTTACCTTGAGCGACTGTTTCAGCAAAGCCTGATGATGCCAAAAAAATTCAAAACTGTATACAGATATAGACATGACAAAGAATTAGGGCACGTCCATGCTTACTAATATCAATATCCATGAAAGCATTTGAGTAGATTACCTGCTAAACCACTGTGTTTTTTTTTTTTTAAAAAAGCAAATAATCTGTACTTAGAAGAAGTATTTAATGAATATTGTTATAAAGTATGGATGCGCAAATATTGTTATTAAGTATGGATGCGCATTATCGACATATATTTACATATATAGATAGATAGATATACAGTAGTATTTGTATCAGCTACGTGCTACTCCAGAAATATTAAACCATCGTATACCTACAAAAAAATCTGGTCTATCATAAAGCGCAGACTGCAAGCGCACAAGAGTAACAGGCAGAACCAAAAAACAAGCATTCACATACAGTAAACAAAATAACCAATAATATGGATATAAAAACTTAAATATTCACAGTCCGAGCCAGAGAAAGAAATAATGAACTAAATGAAGTGGAATTAAAAATGTTATTATTTTACAAGCACAATTTGGAAATAAAATATCATTATGAAGATGATAGCTTCTTTGTGCTATCTGCACAAACAACAGTGCCACATGTTGTTAATTTTGGCAACTGGCTTCAGTACGCAGAAATTGTATTTGTGGTATTAATACAAATGGCCTGTAGCTGTCACTGTGCTCAAGACTTATACTGTGCATACTTTCTATACAGGTTGTGGTGTTAGAGTTGCTTACTGTTGTGTAATGGCTGCATGAACCTGCTAATGAAGACTGTTATACTCTACTCATCCTCGGCTACCAAAACATAACAGTAAAGTGACATCTTATAATGTCGCTCAGGTTAGACCTGACCAGAGAAACATCTGATGACTCTTCTCTGCTCACTAGCTTCATTTTATATGCAGACCAACATAACAAGCCATTCCTTTTCTCAAGAAATACATTTACCGCAGTTGTTGAAATGAACAGCAGGTGGTGCTTGATTCAAATTCATTATATTAGCTGTATCTTGAAAAACTAGAAAAAAATGCAAACTGTAAAAGTGCTCAGAAGAGCACACTGACTAATTTTACATTGACTCGTTTTGTGTGTTTCCATTTTCTTCAGCAAAATCAGTAAATCTGTCCCTATGCCATAACCCATTGCAGTTAGAGATTTACTTTCATTATTTTGCATCTTGTAGACTACTGTTTGATTGATAAGTATTATTGCACCGGTGTAAATTTGGACACTGTTAATAAATTAGCTCTTTTGTATCTGCTCCTCTTGTTCCATTGTGAATCGATATTGCTTGTGACCTAGACAGGGGGTCTTTTATTTTTTGTCTCAAGTGTGTATCATGCAGGAGCAGATGACACTGGATTGAAAGTGGCTTTATGTATAAATCACCTAAAGGAGAAGTGTCAGAGTGTCACAAACAGAAGGACATCCAAAGTCACTATATTAACATTTCACAGCAGAATGATAGACTGAGACCCAGAGGTCAGGCACGACACAGTTTGGCTTTTAGCACCAATGAAAGCAAATAGCAAGGGATCCATCTGCTCCACTTCTTGGACTAAAGTCATATTGAAACCCATAAACATTTTTTACACTGACAAATTTAACTCAGATAAAGGTGAATTTTTCCACTTGCAAAGACTAGATCTCATGAGAGTTACCGCTGTTGGGGGTTGAGAAGTTGGACTTTTCTCTTAAGTGCCAAAAAACTCCTGTTTTGTACCATTCTAGTGTATTAGACTCTTTCATTAGCTCAAACCCAGGGGAAACCAAAGACAAGGTCACAGAAAATTGAGAGAACATTAAGAAAATGTTAAATAATACCTAGGGGCACATTTACCTAGGGTCGAATATCGAGGGTTAATTAACCCTCGATATTCGACCGTCGAAGTAAAATCCTTCGACTTCGAATATCGAAGTTGTAGGATTTTCCGCTATTCCTACGATCGAAGGAATAATCGCTTCGAACGATTCGAAGGATTTTAATCCATTATCGAAGGATATTCCTTTGATCAGGAAATTGTTAGGAAGCCTATGGGGACTTTCCCAATATGCTAACATTGGCCTCGGTAGGTTTTAGGGGGTCGAAGAATTTTTTAAAGAGACAGTACTTTGACTATCGAATGGTCGAATAGTCGAACGATTTTTAGTTCGAATCGTTCAATTCGAAGGTCGAAGTAGCCCGTTCGATGGTCGAAGTAACCATATTCGACCATTCGAAATTCAAACTATTTTTCCTCTATTCCTTCACTTGAACTAAGTGAATTGGCCCCCAAGTGTAAAAATAATTCTTTGTGATGTTTGAAAAATATCAATAAGTTGCAAACCTCTGCCCACTTCAATGACACAGCCACAATTTGTCTCTGCAAAACCAGTGTTATTATGACAGAACAATAAATATGCAAACCAGAACCTAATCATCTGAAATGGCATCTGATCAAAGCATGAATTTTCCGATATACATGAATAAAACATAACCAAGTTATAAACCTCAGGTAAATACTGATACTTCCTATTTTTTTCCTTCTTAGTTTGTTACTGTTATGGTAGGGATTTTTCATAAGAATCAGGCTTTAATGCCGTTTCCTTTATCATGTTCTATGTACTTGCCCCTGTGTACAAATGTTGTCTAAAAGGAATTTTAACACAAATAGGGCAAAAAGTGTCAATATAAAAATGAAAAATGCCACCCAAAATAATTATTTGTATATTTTATCTGCACTAAAGCTTTACATTTACACATTATAATCCTATCCTCCCGTTCCCTTTTATGCTCTTAAATTCAGACTTACTCAACAAAATGATTTCTGGGAAGCTGCTAGTAATATGCAGACAATGACATAAGGGCTGTGTCTCTAGTGGGCAATAAGTGGAGGCAAGTGACCTCTTGTAACAGGAAGGCAGAGAATGCAAAGATCAACAACCAAGCAATGAAGTAAGCGCTGTGTCTCATGTGTCCAATAAGTGAAGGCAAGTGACCCTTTGGCAACAGGGTGAGAGAAGAGTCAAAGATAAGCAATTACATTAGTATCCTTGAACAGGATCTAGAGGACACACTGGGTACATACAAGTGCTATCTTCCATACACACAGCCCTGCAATCCAGTCAGTACCCAAGCCTTAAAATAAATAGTTACTGTTCATTCTGATGATATCAAAACTAATAACAAATACCAGCGTAAAGCTATAGTAGAATGGAAATGCTCACGTGTCCCAGGACTATACGTTTTACCAATACATGATGCATGTGACTTTTTCAGGTATGGACCCTCAAATATGTTAGAGGCAGGGTGGAGCTGGAACGACACTTTTAAGGTTAGAAACCAATAAATGGGCAACAGTGGTTACTGAAATTAAACAGCAAGAGGTTTATAAACTAAATCCACATAGGAGTTTGAAAGAATGATGCAGGAGGACAAGATTTATCACAGGGCCATTCAATGAACAGTGGATACTTCAGCTTTCAGGATTTTCTTCAAGTGGAACCCAGACAAACGCCTCTAGTCCCTAGGTCTGTACACTTGGTCTGTGCACCCAGGATTCTAACCCTTACTTATCTCCCCAATGGAGCTTCAGGCTGTTCGGTGAGCTAGCCCTACTTATATTTATCACTCCTAGGGGCAAATTTACTAAAGGGCGAAGTGATGTCATTTTGGAACTTCTCCGATTTACTAACGGTCGCTGGTGTAACTTCGCTACCGAAGGAGATAGACTCTAGCGGTACTTCGCTCCCCAACGCCAGGCAAATTCTCTGGCAAATGGATGTAACTACGCAAATTCACTAAGATTTTATTGAACCTCAGACTAGGTGATGTGCAATAGAGTAGATAGGAGTTCCTAAAAAAATCCCTTTTTTTCAGGGGTGATAGAAAGCAAAAGAGTGTAATTTTTTTGGAGGGTGACCGGCTTCCCCCCTACATTTCCTAACATACGGCACATAAACTATACACTGGGCTCATGTGTAGGGCAATATAACAACTCTAATTTATTTTATTAAGGTTTCCGGGCTTGTGTAGTGTAATATATTTGCTGCAACATATACGTCCATTGAACTATAACTTCCGGCCATATGCAAATTAGGCAACGCTAGCGCAACTTCGCTTCGTTTGGCACAGTAATACTAGCTCAACTTCGCCAGCATTCAGAACCCTGGATGCAACTTTGGATTTTTGTGAATTAGCGTTGTCCTGGCGAATCTACACCTGGCGAAGTGTTGTGCTGTGAGCAAAGCCGTCCCTGGCGAATTTTCAGAGGTTAGTGAATTTGCCCCCTAGAGTGATCTATGACAGAGCATATTCTACCATTTACTAACTCTGAGTATACCTAGGTTCCACTCTGGCCCTACCTGCCTGCTCATATAAGGACTACTGGAAATGGACCCATAGCACATAGCTTATACATTATAGAACAGTGGCACCCTCTCACAACTATGACACAGAGAAAAGATACAACTATGCTAAGGACCCCCTTTAGTTATCTAGACTTAGTATGGGTCCAAAGAAATGAAGGCACCTTCAGCTGACACCCTTGCAAACCCATATAAAAAAAGTCTGTTGAAAGTTTTATGGATTGAATCAAACCGTAACTATATAATTTATTGTAAGCAATCCAAACCATGTTGTGCAGTATTTGTCCAATAAGCAATTTGTTTTATATAAGGGATTTGATTCTTTATATCATTAAGTCAATGACCTATGGCTATATACTGACAATCATTTTAATATAAAGCAACAACTTGGACAGATCTACAGGCTATGTGGAAAGGAGAATCTCTCAGATCCATCACACATTGGGTCTGAGAGCTGAATTGGTGCAAATTCCTAAGTTATGGGCTAAAATGTCTTTTTTTTTTTTTTTTTTTTTTTTTAAATTTGATTAGAGGGAAGGTCATCAAGGCAAGCTGATAAGTGGTAATGCTGACTTTAGCTTCCAGTTTTGCCCATATGTCTTGGATAAACAGTGGCTTTATTCCTCTGGTGTTTCTAATTATTTTTTAATTTCTCAATTTTACTTCAGTTATGTTGTGCCGAGTTTACTGATACAGATAGAATTGTTTTTTTATTTCCAATTGAAGACTGCTTTTGTGTAGCTCTATTAATGACTCAGTGCTTAGCATGAACATGAACAGCATATCTTTGCTGGACAATTGATACAATGAGAGAAGCAGGATCCTTACCTAGCTGTTGTTCCAGCGGAGAGACCTGATGGTAGGATGCAAAATCAGCATTTACTAGTTTCTACCTTTTCCAGATCCTCAAAGCCCAGGGTATGTACAAGAGCTTGGTGTCTCAGTTCCTCACTTGTCTTGTTCTTTTCTGTATTTCTTTTTCATATTATAGGTATGGGGCCTGTCATCCAGAATACTTAGGACCTGGAGTTTTCCAGATAATGGGTCTATCTGAAATGTGCATCTTCATACCTTACATGTACTCGAAAATTATGTAAACATTAAATAAACCCAATAGGCTGGTATTGCTTCCAATAAGGATTAATTATATCTTAGTTGGGATCAAGTACAAGGAACTGTTTTTTTAATTACAGAGAAAAAGGAAATCCTTATGGGTCTATGGGAGATGGCCATCTCATAATTTGAACCTTTCGGAATAGCAGGTTTCTGGTTAACGGATCTCATGTCTGTACTTATGATGCCAAATTATTGGATTTCTCACTCTAAGGAAGGCAGAAGCAACCAATGAAGGGCGATATTACATGAGATAGTAGATACCATTACCAATAGACCAGGGGTATTGTCAAAAATCACAGACATGTTTTTAAGAAATTGGCAACATGGGAGCCTTTTTTTCTATTGAAAAAGCAGTTGTAGCCTAGTGGATAGGAGGTCATCTAACTATGTAGGACATGTGTGTAGCAGTACACAGAGTGAAAAATGCATGTGATTTTGCTTTTCCAATTTTTATTGATAGCCTCAAAGCAGAAACAAGGTGCCATGAAAAAATCACCCATAGACCCTAATCTCATTTGCTACATTAGAGTGAAACGAAGCAAAACAGGACAGATTTGGTCATCACTACTCAACACAGTGCTGGTTATTTTGCTGGAACATATGCATGATGAATTTGAATTATACTGTCCTGGAAATCATTTACGACCACAAGTGTAGTGTGCAAAGTTCAGATACAATTTGCCATGTTTTTTACCCACACCACAGTCTTTCCACTGGCGTAACTATAGATAAAGGGGGGCTCGAACTGCAGGGTCTGTTTCCTCTATAGTCTTGAAATCCCTCTCTCGCTACTTTCTTCTTTGAAAAATTGGTGGGATTTCACCTCTGTGAGCACGCGATTGGCAGCTGTGAGGGGGGTAGCGGATTCACAGGGGGGGGGCCCAGCGCACTGTTGTTATGCCCCTTGTTCTTTCCATAGTGAAAAGACGCAATTTGAGTCAGACATGTTAAAATGAGTCTTAGGGGGTTATTTACTAAACTAAGAATGCAAAAATCACAAAAAAATTGTGATTTTTTTTAAAATAAAATCAGACTTGTAAAATTTTTCAGAATTTAGTAAACCCCCGAGGATGGAAAAGTCAGAATCTGAAAATCCGGCATCTCAGACCTGTCAAGGTTGCATATAAGTCAATAGGAGAAGTCCCAATGATTTTTTGATGTGTGCTGGGTTTCGGGCAATACCCCAAAATTTTCATGCAAAAAGCATACGAAATCTGAGTTTTCAGGTGAAAAATCCAAAAAATCTTGAAAATCTGATAAAAAATCTGAAAAAACGTGAAAATCAGATTTTATGCCACAAAGCTAATTTTCGGGAAAATGTAATAATAAATAAGAGTAAAAAACCTGAGCGAATTTGACCGGAGTTTGAAGAAGAAAATATTGAGATGAATTCCGACTTGGATAAATCATCTAATGCAGTTGTGGATAATGTCATTTCCAGAAGCTCATTTTCAACTAGGTCTGTTTGTGATTATTTATGCTGCATTTAGTAGGAACCATGGAGCTACAGTCACGTTTGAGGTAGTTTAGCAGAGATAAACGTAACTATGTGGCAGTTCAAGGAACAGTTTTGGACCCAAGTACCTTTAACGACCACAACTGCAGAGGGAGTCGTAACCGAACCCGGACACTTTTCTGTTTTCTGTGAGCCCCACTTTCCTGACAATATAAGAATTGTCAAGGATTGTAGCATGGGATTCAAAATAACTTTATTCATTCTGTCTGAAAGGACTACAGGTATGGGATCTGTTATTCAGAATGCTCGGGACCTTGGGTTATCTGGATAAGGGATTTTTCTGTAAACATGAATTAAGCCCAATAGGATTATTTTGCCTCCAATAAAGATTAATTCTATCTTATCTGGGATCAAGTACAAAGTACTATCTTCTTATTATGGGGAAAAAGGAAATATTTTTAATACATTAGCATTATTTGATTAAAATAGAGTCTATGGGAGATGGCTTTCCTGCAATTTGAAGCTTTCTGGATAAGAGGTTTACAGATAACAGATCATATACCTGTATTTGTTTTAGCATTGGAGAAGCCAGAGCACTCAATACTTTCAGGTTCCATGCTGTACGGCCTGGCAAAAAAAAAACAAATAATATTCAGGTCAACGAAGATTGTGTTTTTGAAGAAGTTTGTGAACTCTGCTGATTCCAGGAATAAAACATCATTTATTGATTGCTGGCTCCCTTGGCTGTGCTAAAGATCCCATTTGGTCATAGCAATATCTTCTGCTGCCAACATTTTCTTTTGTTCTACTTTCCCTTTTCAACTCAATAAAAAATATATACACATAGCTGTACTCACCCCCTGCGAATAGACTTGTCACCGTGAAACACAGAGCGGAGCTACAAAGGAAATAGAATGAGAACATGCTACATGCTTCCTACTCTGAGAGTTCGCTCCTGACATTAAGGCAACACTAAATCAAGTTCAGAGCTGCTATAAAACTCTGTAATTGCTTTGACTGTATAATGGCAAAAACATACAGTTTCCATTTATCGTCAAAACATCGCATTTATTGCGCATGAAACATCCCCATTGTTAATTTCCTGACAGGGTAAATGTATGTTCTGCCGAGAGTGACTGATGAAATATGTCAGCTTTACTGAGAGGTGGAGCAGTGTTTATTATAACAAAGAGGCTCAGGCCTCGCACACTTGTCAATGATCTACATGTTTCTGGCTAATGACTGGTCTTGTTTCCTCAGGGAAGAAATGGCACTAATAGTCCCAGTCCTTGTGAATTAAACACAGTGAAATCCTATTTAAAGACAGGCCAAACTACACGTAGCACCTGCAATGATTTCAAGGCATCCCTCAAGAACTCTGCTCTGTATCACCAGGAATAATGCCCTGAGTAAATAAACCTCTTCTGTGCTACCATGATGTCCTTATGCATCTCGTGTTTTTAAGCCATAGATGGTTTACATTGAGATATTAAGCCTTATTTACTACAATGAGTACAATGAGCAAAACTGCAGCTGCCAATATCAAGCAGTCAGGCTAAGACCCATTCTAGCCTGGCACATGGCATTTATCATATCTGCCTATTTGAAGTACAGGTATGGGACCTATAATTTAGAATCCTCGGGATTTGGGGGTTTTCAGGATAAGGGATCTTTACATACATTGTCTACATAAAAATAATCTAAACATTAAAAAAAACAATAGGATTTTTTTTTTGCAATTGGATCAATTGCAAGGTACTGTTTCTTTATTACGCAGAAAAAGTGAATCAATTTTAAAAAGTCTGAATTATTTGATGAAAATGGAGTCTATGGGAGACTGCCTTCCTGTAATTTGGAGCTTTCTGGATAACATTTGGGATTCCATATAATGGATCCTATACCTGTATTGCTAAACACATAAGGGGGCAGATTTACTAAAGGGTGAAGTGACTAACGCTGGCGAAGATTTGGTGGACATTACTCCGCAAATTCACTAAGATGCAGATTTTACTATACGTTATCTTTCTCTCTATACTTTCCTTCGCCAGCTCAGACCAGGCGAAGTGAATTGGAGTGCATAAATCTCCTTCAATCTTCTGTCCCATTTTTTGTTGAATCAGTTTCTAAGTCCCAAAAAGCACTGGTGTCTTTTCCTTTTTAGTAGACTTATGTATGGATATCCAAATTACAGACATACCCCTTATTTGGAAAACCCCAGGTCCCGAGCATTCTGTAGAACAGGTCTCATACCTATACCAACTTGACACAGTTGTGGCCCATGTGTTAAGATCCAGTTGGCATAATTTGGCGTGTACCCCTATTTATTTGGCGCAACTGCACTGCAGTCATTTATACAGGGTGCTGTGATAACTACCATCTGGTTTAGAGGTGGGGGTAGGTCCAAGTCAATAGGCTCAACTGTGCTCTGCTGGGAATGGAATTCAAGAAGAATTGAGCACCGCTGACTGCAAATAGCCCCCTTTAATGTGAGATATGTAGATATGTTATCCAGAATGTTTGGGACCTGGGGGTTTCTGTAGAAGGGGTCATTCTGTAATTTAGATCTTCATACCTTAAGTCTACTAGAAAATCATTAAAACAAAAAATAAACCCAATAGGCTGGTTTTGCCTCCAATAAGGATTAATTATATTTAAGTTTGGATCATGTACAAGGTACTGTTTTATTATTACAGAGAAAAGGGAATCATTTTTAAAAATGTGGATTATTTGAATAAGGGGTCTAGGGAGGCAGCCTTTACATACTTTAGAGCTTTTTGGATAAAGGGTTTCCGGATAACAGATCCCATACCTGTACTTTGGGCTCCCAAATGGTCACTAGCCAAACTGCCACGTGCCATTATTGGCACAACTCACCTATACAGAGTTTTGTGTTGACTTGTGTGTTGAACTAAATATTGGTATAGCTTTATATACTTTATTGTCTTTCAGATATCAGATATTTCCCTGGGTATCAGTTGTTCTATACAGTCTATAATGGCTTTAAAAGATCAAGCAATGCCCAAAAAAATTAAACTTATTATGAAGTTACATATTAGTTTGTATTTTTTATCATGTGTTCCAATGTTTATCTGCAATGGAACACGATTTGCCAGAATTTCAGCATAATTGCACAAATTCACGACGAATTTCCTCGTTTTGCTGCAAGCCAAACTGCGGTGAAAATTAGCCGGCGTAAGATCCGCCATATAGGAAAAATTTGGGTGTACGGCAGAATAGTTGCGCCCATAAAAATTGTCATGCATCAAAATTATTCTGACGCCTATTGACTTCAATGCATTTCGTAATTTTTCGCCATTTCGCTACAAATTCGCCCATCGCTCCTCCTGTCACAAACATTTTGCATCAGATATATGTGTCATTCAGCAAATTTTGTGCACAAGAGTGCAACTTTTTTTTAATATAAATTCTTGTTTTTTTATATCAATTACCCTTGTTATTGTATGGGTTAGACCGTGAAATATCTTATGGCTGTAAACTAGATTAAACTGCAACATTTATATTATGTCTTATGTATATTTAATACTGCACAAGAAGATTAGTGATGGGAGAATTTGTGGTGTTTCGCCCAAAAATTTGCAAATTTCCCGAGAAATTTGCGAAACGGCGAAAAATGTGCGAAACGGCGCTGGCGTCTCGTTTTTTTACCCCGGCGTCCATTTTTGATGCCAGCGTCCGTTTTTTTTACGCTGGTGCAAATTCACTGGCAAATTTTCACTGCGGTTTCGGTGGCAAATCGCTGGAGTTCGCCCGTGAGTTTGTGCCTGGTGAATAAATTCGCCCATCACTAAAGATAAAAAAAAAAACGTAATAGTGTTTAGTATTCTGACTCATGCAGCGCTTTATTATGAAACATGGTTCTAATTAGGAAATCCCCCTTAGACATGAGCCATCTTCACTTTGTACAAACTTTAATTATTTGGTTTTCAACATTCTGACAGCAAATGAAAGAATATGGAAAATCTGCCAGTCTTTCAACCAATGTGAGCTAAAGTGGAAGTGAAGTATTGGATACAATATATTTTGGATATGATGTTTGATGTGTTGTTGCTGAAGCCCCTTGAGAGGTTATTGCTCCCAAGCTGTCAGTCAGAGAACAAGAATCCGATTAAGAGTGTTTGCACCATTCATTTTATTCACAGGATAAAAATACCTGCCTACATATTGTGCATTTATTTATGAAGATGCCTGCATAGGGGCAGTAGGGCATAGTGTGCATAGGGGCAGTAATGCGTAACAGCCAACAAGGCATCCCTATGTGTTCACTTATCTTGCATTATGCTGAACAAAGAAAGTTACTGATTAATAAATAATTAATTTACATTACAGGATATATTAATAGACAGCAGTTTATCTAGCAAATAAAAGGAATAGTGAATGCAAGGTGCAACTCTATTAACAGTGGCAGTAGGGGCAACTATCTAGATCTCACAAGAGCGTCTGACTTATTAAAAGAAAAAAGAGCTGCATGAGTCAGAATACTAAATACAATCTTCATTTTTTTTAATAAAAACGTTCTGGTATCTTGTAGTGCAGTGATAGATATAGATAATAATATAATATGAATATGGGAGTTTAATCTAGTTTACAGCTTAAGATAATCAATGGTCTAATGCCTATAATAACAACGGCAATTGATATAATATATATTTATATTATATATATATATATATATATATATATATATATATATATATATATATATATATATATATATATATATATATATAGATAGACAAAAGGGAATCCGCACTCAAAGGTCTTGTGAAGAAAAAAATATGTTTAATCAACGTTTCGGCTCGAAAACGTGAGCCGTCTTCAGGAAGTGGAAGCCAAACAAACATACAGCTATAAATACACAAACCAATTTTCAAAAGAAGCGCCAAAGCTCAGTATGACGCTAGTGCTGGGCGTGTATAATTAAGTGACGTCATGAATGGAAAATTACTGGGTACACTTTAGTGGTGTTAACCATATATATACAAAAAACAATAGTGTCCTTTCCCCTAGGGGGGAAAGAATAGTTTTATGGCGTGATTCAGTGATATAGTGGCAAAAAAATAGTAAAGTTTAAAAATAGAGGCGATCCGGTCGATGTTAGCACAAGATCAAGCGCCTTACCTCTATACTGTCACCAACATAGAGATCATGCAGAAAATGCCGGGTATTCGATTATCGCCTCCATTACCAGGTACGGTAAAACACATATAGGCAAAGTGGCCTAATACAAATGGTGCTGCAGCGCTCTATTGCCCGTCCGCTCTTGCTCACATGATTACTCATCCAGAAGCCGTACATGTCTGTAACTGCCAAAGCGGAGACCCCAGCTTGACATACTGCTCACTTCACCGCTAGTCAAAGCGGTTGGTCAGACTTGGTCAGCAAAGGGTATAAGGCACCAGGTATCCCAGGTCCACAAACACGAGACCAAATAGTAAAGAGTAACGAGCACCATATCTCGAGTCATTCAGCGCAAAAACGTCATTATGTAGCGGAAACGTCAAGTGTTCGGCCCTCCTGTTGCTCAGCAACAGGAAAAGCTTTACTTCACTCGGTGACGTACATCGCCACCTTACACACCGGAATCATGATTGGCCTTCTCAGATAAGGTTGGTGCTGTTACTAATCTTACGGAAATAACAGGGCTTAACTGGACAACGGACTGAGAGGGCTTCTAAAAGGGCGCATACAGCATTCTGGAGCAAAACATGTCATAATGACAAACACTCTGTTGTCCTACTCGGGGTCATACTTGCCGTGTTCCGAACCCTGTAAGAGGCCGGCCTTCACCCGTTACTGTACTGGAACTCTATGTGGTGACAGAAACACCTGAAAAACGGAAGAAAAACCATTTTAGACATTAGTAGAGATCGTAGTCACTAGGAATACATACGCTAACTGTTATCATATCGCCTTTACAATGTATCTAATGGAAGCTACTGGTGTCACAGATTATCATGATAAAAACGTTACAAAATATATAGTTAGTAGGACATCCTACTTAAACGAAACATTTGTTGCTGATCGGTATCACTCAGTGTAGTCTAATAAAAATCAAATAACTACATCTAGTGAAGAAAAGTATAGATGAAAATAAAAAATAAAAAATAAAAAATAAAAAATGAAAAAGGGTAAATGGAATTCCCACTGAGTTGACAAAGTGGAGCAAATCACCGCCTCAAGGAAGAAGCAATATAACACTGTAATCCACACTATCATTCATCTATGGTTAAGGACCTATAACCACACCAGGTCGGTTCGGGGCACAAACTTCAGTGCAAGGCTGTGGACAGAATAAAAATTGGGAAGAAAAACTAGTCGATGTTAAATAACAGGCTTAACGATGTTGTTCATAATTATTAGAAAAAATGGTTCATCGGAAGGGTCTCATTTAGACCTCTGGGGGCCAAAGTTTCCACCGAGTGAAGTAAAGCTTTTCCTGTTGCTGAGCAACAGGAGGGCCGAACACTTGACGTTTCCGCTACATAATGACGTTTTTGCGCTGAATGACTCGAGATATGGTGCTCGTTACTCTTTACTATTTGGTCTCGTGTTTGTGGACCTGGGATACCTGGTGCCTTATACCCTTTGCTGACCAAGTCTGACCAACCGCTTTGACTAGCGGTGAAGTGAGCAGTATGTCAAGCTGGGGTCTCCGCTTTGGCAGTTACAGACATGTACGGCTTCTGGATGAGTAATCATGTGAGCAAGAGCGGACGGGCAATAGAGCGCTGCAGCACCATTTGTATTAGGCCACTTTGCCTATATGTGTTTTACCGTACCTGGTAATGGAGGCGATAATCGAATACCCGGCATTTTCTGCATGATCTCTATGTTGGTGACAGTATAGAGGTAAGGCGCTTGATCTTGTGCTAACATCGACCGGATCGCCTCTATTTTTAAGCTTTACTATTCTTTTGCCACTATATCACTGAATCACGCCATAAAACTATTCTTTCCCCCCTAGGGGAAAGGACACTATTGTTTTTTGTATATATATGGTTAACACCACTAAAGTGTACCCAGTAATTTTCCATTCATGACGTCACTTAATTATACACGCCCAGCACTAGCGTCATACTGAGCTTTGGCGCTTCTTTTGAAAATTGGTTTGTGTATTTATAGCTGTATGTTTGTTTGGCTTCCACTTCCTGAAGACGGCTCACGTTTTCGAGCCAAACGTTGATTAAACATATTTTTTTCTTCACAAGACCTTTGAGTGCGGATTCCCTTTTGTCTATCTATATACTTGATTTTGTTCTCGCACCAAGGCTTTATTTTGGTATTCTGTGTGCACCAACCCGTTTGTTTTTATATATATATATATATATATATATATATATATACAAGATTCCTCTGCACTCAACCCATTATCAATATATTTAAGACAGCGACATTTTGTGCATACTGCTTCTGAAAAATGCCTTACCCTTTAAACAAAACAGGGATTGTTTTTCCATATATTGCAATTGATTTAAGCTGGCCAACTACGTCAGCCATCCCACATCTGACCAGTCCTATGCTCAATTTTCATCTGATTCATTAAGAATTCTATGGTTTCATTATACATTTTATAAAAGGGACGAATACGTTTTACCTGCAACTTACTTGCTGCTTTCAAAGTAAAACTCCCAAACTTGGCTGCCCTTTTATTAGACACCAGTGGGATCACCTGACTATAGCTGGGAAGGGTGGGAGCTACAACATGGAGCTGGTCACTGCTCCTGTAGAACTATAACAAACAAGGGAAAGTTGTGCTCACCACTAGTTTTTAAAACCATTAGGCGGGGGTGCAATGAGGCTGTGACCACAAAATACATATAGTCAACTACAAGAGGTCCTCTGCTCTCAACCCATTATCAATATATTTAAGACAGAGACATTTTGTGCATACTGCTACTAAAAAATGCCTTACCCTTTAAACAACACAGGGATTGTTTGTCCATATATTGCAATATATTTAAGCTGGCCAACTACGTCAAAGTCATCCCATATCTGGCCAGTCCTACGATTAATTTTCATCTGATTCATTAAGAATTCTTAATGAATCAGATGAAAATTAATCGTATAATTGCTTAATTATACATTTTACAAAGGGACTAAGTTTTACCTGCAACTTACTTGCTGCTTTCAAAGTAAAACTCCCAAACTTGGCTGCCCCTTTATTAGACACCAGTGGGAACACCTGACTATAGTTGGGAAGGGTGGGAGCTACAACATGGAGCTGGTCACTGCTCCTATATAACTATAACAAACAAGGGAAACTTGTGCTCACCACTATTTTTTAAAACCATTAGGCGGGGGTGCAATGAGGCTGTGACCACAAAATACATATAGTCAACTACAAGAGTCCTCTGCTCTCAACCCATTATCAATATATTTAAGACAGCGCCATTTTGTGCATACTGCTACTGAAAAATGCCTTACCCTTTAAACAACACAGGGATTGTTTGTCCATATATTGCAATATATTTAAGTAAGTTGCAGGTAAAACTTAGTCCCTTTGTAAAATGTATAATTAAGCAATAGAATTCTTAATGAATCAGATGAAAATTGAGAGTAGGACTGGCCAGATATGGGATGACTTTGACGTAGTTGGCCAGCTTAAATATATTGCAATATATGGACAAACAATCCCTGTGTTGTTTAAAGGGTAAGGCATTTTTCAGTAGCAGTATGCACAAAATGTCTCTGTCTTAAATATATTGATAATGGGTTGAGTGCAGAGGACCTCTTGTAGTTGACTATATACTGTATATATATATATATATATATATATATATAATATGTCCAAAAGTACCTGCACTCCAACCACTTCGATATTTTCACGGGTGCTTGGTCAAAGTAGCATTGTACATTAATCGAAGGATGGACCAGCACTCCAGTTCAATTAAACAACCGTGTTTTTATTCAAATATCACTGTGCATCCAATGTTTCGGCCCGCATTGGGGCCTTCAATTAATATATATATATATATATATATATATATATATATATATATATATATATATATATATATATATATATATATTAATGACACTTCTAATTTTGTGACTTCTCTCCCAAAACGTGGATATATATTATCTAATGAAGACAATGAGACAGAAGGATAGAAGTGCTCCTTTGCTAGGTGCAAATCGGCCCCAAGGTGCAGCCGTTAGAGCAGCTTCACACTCCTGTAAATTGAGAAGATAGTACACTTCCAAGTAATTAATCCCAATAGAACCAGTTCAATAGCACATTTCAGTCAATTAAGAGAGTGCTACCAAGTTCAGTGAGCAAGGAACATGTTCTTTATTAGGTGAAACAACTCCAGGCCCCTTGCAACCTCCAGTGCTGTAGGAATTCCTCTCCCATTATTTAATATGGTGGCTTAGGGGTTTCTATTTATTGTTTTCTCCGTCTTTACTTTGTTCTTTGCTATAAAGATGTTCTCTAACAGCCCAGAGTCCTTCTTTTTGGCCTTCCCATAGTTTCTGATAATTGCTAGGTGACTATGATTAATAGATAGTAATAAATCCATGACAGAGACTTTTTCCGGGCTTTAGACGGAGTCTTTTCCCCTTTCAAAGTAAAGGGGTAATTAAGCCACCACCTCATTACAAATTAAAAAAAAAGGCTACAGCTCTGACTTTCATAATCACAAGCAATATAAAAAAAAACACTCCAAGAACTATAGCATCAGTAATGAGTATTGATACTTTGTACTGACCCAGGTATTTCTAGATGAATAGCAGTATGTCATTATAGAAATTGAATTACCTTTTTTCTTGGTTAGTCACTAAATTCTCTTTTATGTACCAGGTTGGTGCACACACATCGTAAGGAGCAATGGACTGGTTGTGAGGTTGCTGTTACACTGGCTGCTGATACAAGTTCGCGCCTATTAGTGCTCATTGACACTTATGCCGAAATGTAGGGCAGAGGCCTGTGGATATTTGTCTAATACCCAATGCAGTGAGCAAAAAAAAAATTGGGCGATCTAGGCCTTTTCTTTTTGCCTTTTGCAAACTGTGTAGGGCATTATAAATAGGTTATTTATATGAAAATTATTAGTTAATTTGTGGCTGTAGAAACACCGGAACTGGCATGTCAATAGGAATCACCACTTAAGACAGAATACCATGACATTCTTTGAAGGGTCCATCATGAATTTTTATTTTTGTTATTGTCTAAGAGCAGTGATCCCCAACCAGTAGCTTGTGAGCAACACGTCGTTCACCAATCCCTTGGCTGTTGCTCCCAGTGCATCCTCAAAGCAGGTGATTTTTTTGAAGTCCTGATTCGGAGGCATGTTTTTGTTTCATAACATACATATTATTACATATGGAACTTTTAGCAGTTGTTATGCTTTTATGTTACAGATAGAGTCCTATTTGCAAGATTTTCTGGTGTACATGTAGTTTGCATGGTTTGTATGCAGCTTTACTTTTCTTTGTGATACATCTATATGACCATTTACCATCTTATCCTCATAAAGGAGTACATAACAATTCACTCCGGCAGCCTACAGAAGTGACTTCAAAGTCTTCATGTCCTAAGACCTTTTCAGCAGTGCAGATTTCCCAAATACCCACCTAGGAGTAGAGGTGAATCGGTCAGGAACACTGGGGATTCTGTCAGAATGCCTTGTCTGATTATTGATCCATCTACTGTAAGGATACGTAGGAAATGGGAATTGTACAAATGCCTGAGGACTAGTTTGTGAACTAATGCGTTTCAAAAAAATTAGTGAGCCTAGGGGATAGTGGATCTTTGCTCTTTCATATGAACAAACATCAAAAGCAAAACACTTGAGGGCCCGGAAAGATAAAGTTTACAAACATAGTTTATAAACTGTTAAAACATGACTATATGGAGGCTGCTTTGTTTGGGAAAGAAGATAGATTGTAGAGTGAATTGATAAATTAGTGTGGCTGTGCCTTCCAGTGTCTGGAACCTCAGTCCATTTTTTTTAGTTACAGTTATTAGTTTATGACACTTATTACATCTCCAGATCCACCCAGGCCCGGATTTGTGGAAAGGCCCCTAGGCCCGGGCCTAGGGTGGCAGGATTTTAGGGGGGCGGCATGCTGCCCAACCACACCCACATTGGTTCAAAAACACAGGGGATGCGCTGGAGATACAGTAATTTTTTAAATTTCCCCATCCCCATTGCTCTGGTCCAGATGATGAAAATTTGCACGAATAAAGAAGAGAGGACAGGGGCGACGAACGGCAGTGGGCCTAGGGGCATCCACTATGTAAATCTGACCCTGGATCCACCAACAATTCACAGACTGTTTTCAAATACTGGGGACCAGGAGAAGTGACTGCTATACCCCCAATTCCAATAATCCCAGGTCAATTGATGCATCATACCTTTATTACCTGTTATTACCTTGCTGTGTACATGCCCTAAAAAATGGCCCAATGGCAAGGGTTGGAAAAAAAGTCTTATCAAGCAGCAATGGGAGGTGCCAAATGAAGCAGTGCTGATTATGGGCTTCTCCTCTGGACAGTGTTAGTAAAGAGTTGACTGAAAAGCTGAAGCTCCAAAGCAGAGAGAACAATGAAAGAGAGGAAAGGGCAGATATGCAATAACTTATGGGCAATGTAGTTCAGTCCCAAGAGACACCATGAATCCTAATGGTCTTTTGTGCTATCGATCACTAAAATGTCACATGTCACAGCCTGTGTTGACTATGGTTTCCTTAGTCTGCAATAACATTAAGGGGCTGATTCACTAATTTCTAGTGAAGGATTCGAAGGTAAAAAACTTCGAATTTTGAAGTTTTTTTTGGGCTACTTCGACCATTGAATGGGCTACTTAGACCTTCGACTACGACTACGACTTCGAATCGAGGGATTCCAAGTAAAAATCGTTAGATTATTCGACCATTCTATAGTCGAAGTACTGTCTCTTTAAAAAAAACTTCGACCCCCTAGTTCGCCATCTAAAAGCTACCGAAGTCAATGTTAGTCTATGGGGAAGGTCCCCATAGGCTTGGCTAACTTTTTTTGATCAAAGGATATTCCTTTGATCGTTGGATTAAAATCCTTCGAATCGTTCGATTCCTAGGCGAATATCGAGGGTTAATTAACCCTCGATATTCGACCCTTAGTAAATCGGCTTCTAAGTGTATATATTTAAGCAAAAAGTACCACCTATAGTTTATATACAGTATTACTACTAGCTTACAAATGCAGGTACAACTAATAATACATCTGGCCACCAACAGATAATTTCTGGGTGTCTGGTTTCCCACATTGTATTCAGTAGTTGTGGAACAAATCCAGGGCAGCAACTTGTCTGCAAAGTTCTTTATTGGGAAACTGAGTTACACAACATGTTTCGGGCCCACGCCCTTTATCAAGTGACACTTGATAAAGGGCGTGGGCCCGAAACATGTTGTGTAACTCAGTTTCCCAATAAAGAACTTTGCAGACAAGTTGCTGCCCTGGATTTGTTCCACAACTACTGAATACATTGAACTATTGGGTATTATACACAGAATACCGGTGGAAGAAGCCAACAAAGAAATTCGGTGAGCTTGCTCTGAATATTATATTTGGTTTCCCACATTAAAATGAATAAACCATATATTTATATGAATGTCCTTATTTAGACAGTGAGATGGCTCAGATCCCTTTGGTTGATGGAAAGAGAGGGGAAGGATAAAATGCCCTTGTCACACGTCTGTTTTTTGTTGTTTTTTGTCGTTCATCTTTTTTTTATTGTGCAAGGTAAAATGAGCAATGTGGTGAATTTTGAACGCAGTTTCACAAAACATTCGGAAATTCGCAGAACATCTGTACATGTTGAAACATTTCACTCATCACTGTGGTTATACACCATTTATTATTCTCCCTAATAGATGGCCATGAGTCATGCACAGGGTTTCCTTTCCTTTAAGGGTAATTAAATGATAGTTTTGGATTTTAAAATGGCAGAACTGTGTCCCTTTCTTCTTGCTATCTTTGTGGCTCGCAACATTAGTGGATTTGCATACCCTATTATAGTTATGGGACTGGACAGTAGTGTTTGCTTCATGGTAACCACTATTCACTTTACTTCTGATATATTGTGTACTTCATTCCATTATACATACAACAAAGAGACCCTTGCTCTTTTCATGTCCCCTTTGTTTTTAAGTGTAAGGGTATAAACTGTGTATTGAATAAATGTAACAATATATTTAAGAATACTTGGTGAAGCTTGCAGTATCTAAACAGTGATCAACTTAATATTACCTTGTTTTGGCCCCTGGGAGTTCCTGTTTATTATATTTTAAAGGACAAGAAACAATAGTTTTTAAGGATGCAGCGACTGAACAGGTTCTGTAATAAATCATTGTATTGCCAACTTGTCTCTTTGAAGGCTGGGTTATGTCACGCTATTTCCTTTTTTTGCATCCTACCCCACCCCCTGGACATGCCGCCCCCGTCTTGAGATAATGCAGCATAGATATAAGGAAGTGATGGTAGTAAGATGGTTGTTGCTAAGGTTTGGGAAGCAGAAAAATTCTGTACTTGGGTACACAATTATATTAACTCTTTGTGGAAATGAATTAAGTGTTTCTGGATGTCATAAGCAGGACTATCCATTAGCATAAAAGTGGTTGTATGCCTTTCTGTATCCTTTAAAAAACTTGCACTAGGTCTAAGAATAACCCATACAATCCAACCAGCAACCTTTTTGATTTTCAAAAAAAAAAAAAAAACAAACAAAACAAATATATATATATATATATATATATAAGGCTTAATTCATATTCACTGCTATTTGTAAAGCCTTGTAGTTGGGGTGAAGATGGTTATCAATTGCTAGTAACTGCTACAGTTGTACTTAGTATAGGAAGCCAATTTACCTATCCCTAACAAGCAAAATGGATTTAGAAAGAAAATATTGACCCAGTAAATGCAATGAAGTTAAGATAATTACCACCTGAAGGAATTTAATACGACACTAACCTAGCAAATATCCTAAAGAGAATAAAAAGCCTTCTGTATTGTTTTGCAGCCTTGTCATGTGTGCTGACTTGTTTTCAGTGTCCAAATGCACTTTACTAGTTATTGATAAAGTATATATACAGCAAATATCTCCCTGTTGTAAAAATTAAAGATATTACATATTAAAGATTTATGTCACAGAGAAGTTCCAAGGCCATGCAAGAGCATGGACTTGGACACAAAGACACAAAGATTTATAATGGTTAAAGTCCGCTCACCGTTGGTAGTAATTGGCTCGGGTGCACCTGCCCCGAGCCCTGCGTTTATTACACAATCCTTCACACGTTATTTCCAACAGTTATTTGCACTCATAGATAAATATAAGGATCGGCTTACCCTCTCCACGAGGTGACCAGGGTGCTGCCGCCCGAGTCTGTCGCTAAGGGAGACGTTTTCACAATACACATCCAAGACGTTGCAGCACACTCCAAAGTCAAAAAGATCGCTCAGGTAGGTTATCGGTTAAAAGATCATCCTTTATTGATTTACATCAGATTAAAAAACAAATGTTAGCTCATGGTCTGACGCGTTTCGTAACTATATACTTCATCAGAGACCTGAGGTCTTCATCATTTTTAATACAAACTAATATTTAATTTATCCTTACTGGAAGCAAAACCAGCATCTTGGGTTTATTTAATGTTTACATGATTAAAGGTAGGAAGATCTAAATTATGGAAAGATCAGTTATCCGGAAAACCTCAGGTCCCAAGCATTCTGGTCCCATACCTGTCCAATAATAATTCCCTTAAAAAAAGAAAGTTGTACTCACCACTAAATGTTACATTTTAAACCATTAGTTATGACCACAAAATTCATAAAAACAAAGACAAGGGGTTCTCTGCATTCAGCCCATTATCCCTTCTCTTTAAACAAAACAGGCATTATTTGTCCATATATTGTATTATATTTAAGATGGCCAACTATATCAAAGTCAGGACTAGCCTGACCAGTCCTATGCTCACTTCCATCAGATTCATTAAGAATTCTACTGCTTTACTATACATTTTTCTTTGTCTAAAAGACATTACAGTTACACAAGCAGCATCACCAAGCACTGAGTATAACTGATGACATCACTAAGCACCATTTATAAGTATATAGTTTACAGGGAAATTCAAGGCTATTTGCATTCCAACCATATGATCTGAATCCGGTAATGGAACTTATCACACAACTTTTATTATCAAAACATTCACCTTTACTTATGGGAGAGCTATATGCATTGAAAGAAAAGGAAACCAATAGTTATCTGGAAAACACCAGGTTCTGGATAACAGGTCGTTTACTTGTACATAGAAAAAGGAAATCATGTTTAAATATTGTAATTGATTAAACTGGAGTCTATGAGAGATGATCTTCCAGTTATTTGGAGCTTTCTGGATAATGGGTTTCCGGATAATGGATCTCATATCTTCACCTGTTAATTACAATAATATATATAAGTATGGGATTCTTGTATATGAGTAACAAATTTGGGTATCTTTTTGGCCTCGTACTTTGTATGATCACAGGCCATCACCTCCACTACCACTGCTGGTTGGGGCCTCCGCTGCTGTTTTCTTCACAGTCAACATCTCTTGCTACTACTGGTTAAGAGAATTCTCTGAAATTGCCTTATTTTTACTTTTGAACAGATCACAGTCACTGCGAGCAGCCAGTCTGACGATTGGTAAGAAACATCAGTAAAATAAACAATTGTTATAAATGTATTTGTTATTTTCTAATTGTACATAGAGACAAATAAAAGAATCGGTGTTATTTATTATTCTAGGAAAATGTTTAACACGGCTGACCTGCAATATGAGTCATTTTAGGGGGCAGAATGAGAAAAAGTGAAAAATAAATACAGTAGCATCAATAGTTACACGGAGACAGTTTTTATATAAACCGACTGTTTAGAGGTTAATAGACAAAGAAAAAGGTAATGAGTGAAGACTGCCGCCTTCTATCATTCTCTCCTTAAAAAATTCTAACCGAGTGAAAGGGGGCAAAAGGTGCAAATGATGAAAATCAGTCGAATAATCTCAGATGTCAACATTGATGTCATCACTTGAGTGGTGAAACATTTTTAATAAAACTCAGGTTCTGTGCAGTGCAGTTGATTTAGACTGAACCCTATTGGATATTCATGATTAATGATTCTCCAGCAATATGATCAAGGGGGGATTTACTTGAAAAATGAATCACCGAAGAGTTTGGTAATTGCAAATACGGGCAAATTCACTAGAGGGCGAATTTTCGCCAGCAAAGGCTCCACCACACTTCACGCCACTTCGCTAGGTTTAAATTCATTAGTACGCTAATTCACTTAAATACGAAGTTGCGTCTCTGTAGCCGAACGCTGGTAAAGTTTCGCTAGTGTTAATTCGTCAGTGCGAGCATTTCATCGCAAACTTTCAATGGTGAACTCTTAAGGTTAGATCAATTGGAATAGGGCGAGTACATATAGGTCTTATAGGCGTCTTTGTTAGAGACGTTGGTGCAAATGCTTGAAGTGGCCACTTACTATTGCAAATGTCCGAGGAAGTAAAATAAAGACAAAAGAGATCCTCTAATGTCCTAGACATGAGCCCACCCTAAAACAAATGTGGTATGCCCCCCAAATTGGTAAAAAAAAAATTAACACAAAAATCTTTAATAGTTAATCCTGCTTTAAAATATGAAAAAACACCAGCATTTTTTAGAACTTTTATGACTTTTCGGCATACAGGATATGATGTCACTGACATAAGATTGAGGAGGATGTAGCTTCATCTTATCAGATCACCAGGTCTAAGCTGGCAAAGGAAACTCTAACAGTCTAAAATTTGCACATTGGTGCAAAGTTGCGCTATCGACGGTCTCTTTCACTAGTGAATTGACCTCTACTCCTGTTAGTAAATTGGCGATGTGCCAGCGGATGGGCTTTCTGGCAAATTTAGCTAGCAACACCTACTTCGCCGTTTAGTAAATCTGCCTCTCTAAAATTCAGCTGTTCTCATGGGCTCCACAAATAGAGGCAAGGGGGTGGGCAGGGCGAATCCCCAGTGTTTCTGAACCAATGTGGGTGTGGTTGGGCAGCATGCCGCCCCTTAAAATCCTGCCGCCCTAGGCCCAGGCCTTGGTGGCCTCTCCACAAATCCGGGCCTGACTGTTGCTCTTACAGCACCGCCCTTCTCAGTAATTGTCCAATAATGACAGGAGTGGGTGGCTCTTACGCCGAGTGCAGGCCCACAGGAAATGTTACAAGACTTACTGCGGAAGAGGCGGGCTCTACAAAATGGCAAATTTTTTTGATGCCGGCGTCCGTTTTTTGGACGCCGGCGCACATTGAGTGTCCATTTTTTTCACGGGCGCTTCGCGGGGAAACGCGCAAATTCGCCGCAAATTCGCACCTGGTGAATAAATTCACCCATCACTATTAATTATTTATTGTCATTGCAGCAGAATTATTGCACCATACTTCTATAGGGCTGTCTGCCTACCTTCCAGGGTCGGACTGGACATTGGGGGCCCACTGGGTTCCAAATCTTTGGGGGGGCCCCCGCTGCAGTTTGTTTTTTTGGGAGGCCTGGCAGATTGGCAGAGGGGGTCTGTACCGGTAGGGCCCACCGAGTTTTTTTCCTGCGTCCCGCTGGCTCAGTCTGACCCTGATATGTTCCTATTGAGAGCTGCCATTCTACACATAATTTGAATGTACCCTTGAATGCATCTTGCCCAAGCCTCTGCCTAACAAGCTAATATGGCACAGCAGCCTTAGAAGCCAGTCTGCTCCTAACACATTTCTGAAGGATGGATGGGAAGACAAATGGAACCAGACAAATTTGCAGGTTGTCAGCAGAGATATCAGTCTCCAATTAGATGCAGCATCATTTTGCTGCTTTGTGTTCTGGAGACAGTAAAAGTGAAGTTGGCACTTTATACTGCTATGTGTTTTGGGTGCAGACATTTTGGGGCCGATTCACTCAGCTCGAGTGAAGGGTTCGAATGAAAAATACTTCGAATTTCGAAGTATTTTTTGGGTACTTCGACCATCGAATGGGCTACTTCGACCTTCGACTACGACTATCGAAGGATTCGAACTAAAAATCGTTTGACTATTCGACCATTCGATAGTCGAAGTACTTGCCCTTTAAAAAAAACTTCGACCCCCTACTTCGGCAGATAAAACCTACCGAAGTCAATGTTAGCCTATGGGGAAGGTCCCCATAGGCTTGCTAACCTTTTTTTGATCGAAGGATTTTCCTTCGATCGTTTGATTAAAATCCTTCGAATCGTTCGATTCGAAGGATTTAATCGTTCGATCGAACGACAAATCCTTCGATCGATCGATCGCAGGATTAGCGCTAAATCCTTCGACTTCGATATTCGAAGTCGAAGGATTTCAATTCGAGGGTCGAATTTCGAAGTATTTTTAACTTCGAAATTCGACCCTTAGTGAATCTGCCCCATAGTGTGTAAAACCACAAAGAGCTCAATCAGGACACATGTCTGTGAATGGTTACCATGACCCCTACCTTTATTAATGTTTAAATGTGAGTAATATATCTAGAATTGCTTTTATTTAAGCCTCTTAGGCACTATGCCCATAAAATCAGTAAGGAGTTGTGAACTTAGAACGGGGTGGTTTGGGTGTGATGGTTTAAAAATCAGGCATGGTCAACTAAAAATTTAGCTCAATATCCACAGCACAATACACATTATGTTTGACCCCGAATTTAACTTTAAAAATCTGATAACCTTACATTAGGGGGGCCCAGTTACATCAAGTTATGCCCCCTCAGTAGCTGCCCAACTTGACCGCTGACAGCCTTTCTCCCTCCCTTTTGGACCCACTGACTGGCTACTTGTTGCCAAACCAAAAACTCTTTTTTCTTAGGTGATGAAATCATTTTAAAGATGGTCATGCATTTCACTGTGATAGTCTAGAAAAAACAGGTTGTTTCTGATTGATGAACTTGCCCCCCTGGAAATTTTTCTGCGGACGCCCATGGCTGTTCTGGGTGATTTGAATCCTGAAGGACTAATATAAAGTATTGTTCTGGGGCAGTAAAAGATTGACAGAATGACAGATTTAAAAATCAACCTAAACTTTAAGGTGAAAGCACATGCATTTTATTTCAGTAGGTACTCTACCTCATTCTGGATATGAAAGGGTTTTTTTTTGTAACTTATGTTTTATTATAGTTTCAAAACTGATAATACTGTTGCAGAGACAGAGAACAGTATTTTACTACATCCATCATCATCATTGTCAATTGCCCAGGCAGTGAAAGACTTAGTACAAACAGGAAACATTATGTTTTCAAAAATAAAATAAAAGGATGCATGCAAGCAAGCCAGGTGCATATTGGAAAACAGCATTGTGGTAAGTGTTTCGACCGTAAGCTGAGGCTTTGTTGGGTATGAGTTCAAAAGGAGAAAGTCAGGTGGCAAGTCCCTGTGGCTTCCGTATGGACCAGACATCTAATTATTGCTTTAGCTTAGTGTGAATAGCAGCAATTGCCAGTACAAAAATCATTTTGGCATTAACTCTTTTAGTTATTTTGGTCACAGAAGACAATTCTGGACATTTTCACTTTGTTGCTATTGTTACCAGTATCTGGTTAAAGTGGACCTGTCACCCAGACACAAAAAGTTGTATAATATAAGTCCTTTTCAAATTAAACATGAAATCCAATTTCTATTTTTTTATTAAAGCATACCTAGCTGCTGTAAGCTCATTTAAAAATCTCAGCTGTCAATCAAATATTGTCTGCCCCTCCTCTATGCCATGGGCATAGAGGCGGGGCAGACAATTACTTTCACTTTCCATTCAGCACTTCCCAGATGTCACTGCTCTCCACACATTTCCCCCATTCTCTTTACCATTTAATTGTGTAGCCAGGGCATGGGGATGGACATCAGGTCCCCCATTCTGGTGCACAAACAAGATTCTGAGATGATGCAAGGCTTGTCTTAAAAACAGTGTCCACAAAATGGCGCCTCTCTGCTTGCTATAATTATGAATTCCCAGACTGAAGGAAACAAGATTCGAATAATTTATATAGTGTAATTAAAGTTCATTTTGCTTGACTAATGTGATAAAGTAGGATTTTGAATAATTTTTTTGGGTGACGGGTCCCCTTTAACCAATGCTTATTTGCTTTTGCTTAGGTTTAGTAGTAGTTTATCCAATAATAAAGTGTTAAGATATATGAGAATCTGACAAGCTATATAGGTGGAGTTCACTTCAGTCCATTGAATAACTGAACAGTCCCAATAAATGTGACTCAAAGTGCCTCATGCTCCACAGTTTCTCCAGCATCTTGAAGGAAGGTCAGGGAAGAGTTTGAAGAGTTTATCTGGAATGTGCTGCCAAAATATCATTACTAATACTACTAAATTACTTTCTAAGCTATCTTCTCTTCCTATGTCTGGTCTGGACATGATCAAAAGCAAAGGTGGCATAATACACCACTAAAACATACTGATATGATTACATATGCAGTCATTTAGCTCCCAATAAAGTCATTAATACACCTTGCAGTATTGTTAATGGAAATGGGATGTTCTTCTGGACAAGTTGCTGTAAGTGCAGATCTTGTCATTTAGATTATGGGGTTTCACAGAGAAAAACATGGAGTTTATTTTAGATATCTGCCTGGGCAAGTAAAACAGTATCTGATGTTTAGGTCCCTGACCTTTGCTTTCACTTGGCTCTTTAATCTGATGCTGACACTAAGGGGCAGATGCATCAACGGTCGAATATCGAGGGTTAATTAACCCTCGATATTCGACTGGGAATGAAAATCCTTCGACTTCGAATATCGAAGTCGAAGGATTTTGCGCAAATAGTTCGATCAAAAGATCGAAGGAATAATCGTTCAATCGAACGATGAAATCCTTCGAATCAAACGATTCAAAGGATTTTAATCCAACGATCGAAGGATTATCCTTCGACCAAAAAAACGTAGCCAAGCCTATGGGGACCTTCCCCATAGGCTAACATTGGGTTCGGTAGCTTTTAGGTGGCGAACTAGGGGGTCGAAGTTTTTTCTTAAAGAGACAGTACTTCGACTAATGGTCGAATAGTCGAATGATTTTTAGTTGACTCCTTCGATTCGAAGTCGAAGTCGAAGGTCGAAGTAGCCCATTCTATGGTCGAAGTAGCCAAAAAAAACAGTTGGAAATTCGAAGTATTTTTTCTTCTATTCCTTCACTCGAAGTTAATGATTTGGCACCTTATAATATCATAACCAGTAAAGCAAAAGTAGGCCCCAAGTGCTACAATGCAAGTAAAAAATAACTTCTGTGTGTCGCACCAGATCAGATGCATGTTATTGCCTTACACTTTTCTACAATGTGTCACTGTGCGGACACTCTTCATATCACCCTTGATAATAATAACGTAAAACATGTTTTTGAAACTATGCCCTTTGTCTACTGTGACAAAGGACATACTGTAGGTCCTGACATGTAGGGGCTTATATATTAAAGCTCAAATTTTTCTGGTCTACATTTAAAGGGGAAAACTCAAATTTTTAAAGAAAAAAAAACCTTAATTTTTTTCAAAATTTATTATACCCCGAAGCTGCTAAAAGTCAGAATCCAAAAATGCTCCATCTCAAACGTGTCCAGGTCCTGTAGAAGTCAATGGCAGATGTACCTTTTCCAATTTGAAGATATTGTGGTCTGCTCTGGATTTCATATGATAAGCCAAAAAATTCTGGGTTTTAAGGCGATAGCTTGAAAAAATCTAGTCAAATCTGAAAAATGTGCGCGATTCGAGTTTTTTTACGATTTTATCAACACCTTTCCCAAACTGAATTTTTCGAGTTATTCTATTAATAAATAAGGTAAAATTCTAGATGGGAGTTTGGATGAGTTTGTTTTATCGCTAATTATGAGAAAAAATGTAGTTTTAGTAAATAACCCCCTTAATGTGTTTTACCTGAAATAGAGGGTTGCCATTTAAAACCCCTGCTGTGGCTCTGATTTCTTTTATTTTTCTTTCATATGGCTTTCATATGTCAACAGCTCAGTGATATCCAATAGTATCCATGCCCACAAGGATAAAATTCTCTATTCTGCTCTGGCTAGAGCCTCAGATATGAATGATGACTAGTGAGAGACAGGAAGGAAATACATAATGACATTATCATTGAGGAAGAAAGAAGACATATGACCATCAAGATCAGCCTTTTAAAATGTAAATTATTTTCTAACTTCTAGACAACTCCAAAACCACAGATCATACCAGTGTCTGGGACAACTTTGTACTAAGCGTATATTAAGTCATATCCCACATAGTGATGGGTGAATTTATTCGGCAGGCATGGATTTGCGGCGAATTTCCACGTTTCACCGCCCAGGAATGTTTTTGCAAAACTGCAGTGAAAATTCACCATGCAAAAATTCTCCACGACAAACCCGAAACTCGAATTGATTGAGTTTTTGGCAAAAAAAACTGGAATCGCTCGAATCATTACAGATTTCGGACAAAATCCTCTGAAAAACTCGAACATCATGCAGGTGATTTTATTATGTTATAGAATGGCCAATTCTAAGCAACTTTTCAATTGGTCTTCATTAATTTTTTTGTATAGTCAGGGTCTGACTGGGGGGCCCGGGGCCCACCGGGACTGCTGTCCAGGGCCCCCCTCCGGCCTCCCTGACCAGCCCCTACTGTGAAGCGTGCTGGCGCGCACACATTGAGGCACTCTCGTACTGCGTGGCGCCAATTTTTCTTTTCATTTTTTTTTAAACATTTCAGAATAGAGAGAGGGGGTCTGGCCCGGTGGGGGCCCATGAGGGTCGGGCCCATCGGGTTTTTTCCCAATGTGCCGCCGGGCCAGTCCAACACTGTGTATAGTTTTTGAATTTATTTTTCTTTCAGCATTCAGATGGGGGTCACTGACTGATCTTTCTATTTTTGTGATCTGCTATTCATATTCCAGTCTCTTATTGAAAAAAGTGTATGGTTGCTTCGGTAATTTGGATCCTATCAACTAGATTGCTGAAATTGCAAACTGGAAAACTGTTGAATAAAAAGCCAAATAGCTCAAAAACTACAAATAATAAAAAATGGAAACCAATTGCAAATTGTCATTTTCTACATCATTAGTGATGGGCGAATTTGCGCCGTTTCGCTTCGCCGAAAAATTCGCGAAACGGCGAAAAATTCGCGAAACGGCGCCGGCGTCTCGTTTTTGACGCCGGCGCCCGTTTTTTCTACGCCGGCGCCCATTTTTGACGCCGGCGAATTTTTGACGCGAATTTTCGCGCGAGTTTCGCGAATTTATTCGCTGGCGGCGAAACGCGCAAATTCGCCGCGAATTCGCGCCTGGCGAATAAATTCGCCCATCACTATACATCATACAAAAAATTAACTCAAAGGTGAATGACCCCTTTAAAATGCAATGTCTCTTTTATTTTATCTAGAAGGATCCACTCGTCATGAATAACCAGAGAATTTACTGTATGGTAAATATATTGTATTTATTGTATCGTTTATTTATTCATTCTAGTACAACTGCTTATTCCATGTCAGCTTTTCCCCAAACCTCTCTACTAAAACAATCAATTTCCCATTATTTACAGACATAGACATAGAATTACATCTGTTATTACAATCCACATCCATAATGAAACATTCAGATGCAGGCTACAAATTGTTACACAGATTTAGCAATTCAACGGAATATAAGGAAATTGGTGCCACTGAACAATGTTTTTCCTGCCATCATTTTGTTAGTGGTGTGTTAGTATTCATTTTGTATCGTCGCAGACAGATTCAGATACCGGCATGATGCTCAGGAATATTTTATAGCTGAACCTGACATCTTACTTTCAACATGACTCTACAATCAGTGTAATTAAAGGGTTTCTATATGACAAAATGACAGAAGACAAGATGCATTAGGCAGTAGGAGAGGAGTCGCTTTTGATGCACACATGCATTTCGAAACCCAGAGTACTATTATCTGCTTCTAAAAACGAACAAAGACTAGTTTAGCCTTTAGGCTGGTGAAAATATTAGTAATGGTCTTATTTATCATCACAATCCTTTCCTATAATACTAAGGTGTTAGGTGTAGTTTTTAATTAAGGCAAATCATATCTGCAGTACAAGTTAGTTGCAGAGTTGTGTGATCTTTGGGTTGACTTTTGTCAGTGTTTGTGATCGATACGAGGACACGCAGTTCAATAGAATGTTGAATGTCCTTGGAAGCATCAGTGGAACTAAATGTGTTCTAACAACCTCAGCAATAGGCATATTAGAATAAGGTTGCCACCTGAAATTGACAGAAGGCAAGATACAGTCATCTTCTGAAAGCCTGGAGTACTGTTATTTCCTTTTAAAATGAAAGCCAGCTAGAAAGATTAGTTTGAGCTCTAGGTTGGTGAAATTGATAGTAATAACACTCTTTATCCTCACAATCCTTTTCTGTCCATCTATAATACTATGTGAAGGTGGCTTGTGTAGATTTTGAATGTAATGCTAGTACAAATGAAATATAAGCCAGCTGTGCAGTTGTGTGAACTTTCTTTTGACTTTTGTCAGTGCTCATGATCGCTTCAAGGACACACAGCTTGTGGGAATGTTGAATTGGAACCATCAGTGGAACTTAATGTATCCCAATAACCTCAATTATTGGCAACTTAGAATTATTAATATTTACTTTGAAACAAAATTAAAAATATAACAGGTTGTTCAGACCTGAACACTACTTTGCTATATTTCCAAAGAGCCATAAAAAACTACACATGGTTCGTTCAGGGAATGATTTACTGATGGAGGCTACAGAATGGCTCTCTGGTTTAGATTTTAGATTTAGGCAAAATTTCAGTCCTAAGTAAATGCTTGTACCAAATTAAAAGGATTCTGTCATGATTTTTATAGGGCAGTTTTTGTTCTAAATGACACTGTTTACACTGCAAATAATTCACTATGCCATATACAATTTTATTCCTAAATCAAGTGTATTTTTTAAGTTGTAAAACTGGTGTGTAGGCAGCCATCTCCAGTTATTGAGCTGATCCTGTGCTTTCAAAGCCTGCACAATTGAACTGCTTTCAGATAAACTATTGTTTTTCCTACTCAATGTAACTGAATGAGATGCAGTGGGACTTGGATTTTTTTATTATTGAGTGACATACTTATATCTGACAGGGAACTGTTATCTTGTGTCTGGGAGCTGTTATATTCTTACATTACATTTGTTCTGCTGATGGACTGCTGGGGAAGGGGGGTGATATCACTCCTGTGCTTTCAGAGCCTGCACTTCACAATTGAAATGCTTTCAGATAAGCTTTTGTTTCTCATACTCAATATAACTGAAGGAGATGCAGTGGGACTTGGATTTTTTACTATTGTGTGATATACTTATATCTATTAAGTGACATACTTATATCTGACAGGGAACTGTTATCTTGTGTCAGGGATGCTGATGGACTGCTGGGGAAGGGGGGTGATATCACTCCTGTGCTTTCAGAGCCTGCACTTCACAATTGAACTGCTTTCAGAAAAGCTATTGTTTCTCCTACTCAATGTAACTGAAGGAGATGCAGTGGGACTTGGATTTTTTTACTATTGAGTGACATACTTATATCTGACATGGAACTGTTATCTTGTGTCAGGGATCTGTTATCTTCTTACATTCCCTTTGTTCACAGCCAAACTGTGATCCTTTATTAGAAAAGTTGCACTACATGTTGCTAGTCCAAAGATCCTTGGATGTGCTAGTGTTAAAGGGATACTGTCATGGAAAAAAAAGATTTTTTTAAAATGAACCAGTTAATAGTGCTGCTACTGCAGAATTCTGCACTAAAATCCATTTCTCAAAAGAGCAAACAGATTTTTTTATTTTGAAATCTGACATGGGGCTAGACATATTGTTAATTTCCCAGCTGCCCCAAGTCATGTGACTTGTGCTCTGATAAACTTCAATCACTCTTTACTGCTGTACTGCAAGTTGGAGTGATATCACCCCCTCCCTTCCCCCCCCCAGCAGCCAAACAAAAGAACAATGGGAAGGTAACCAGATAGCAGCTCCCTAACACAAGATAACAGCTGCCTGGTAGATCTAAGAACAACACTCAATAGTAAAACCCATGTCCCACTGAGACAAATACAGTTACATTGAGAAGGAAAAACAGCAGCCTGCCAGAAAGCATTTCTCTCCTAAAGTACAGGCACAAGTCACATGACTGGGGCCAGCTGGGAAATTGACAAAATGTCTAGCCCCATCTCAGATTTCAAAATTGAATATAAAAAGATCTGTTTGCTCTTTTGAGAAATGGATTTCAGTGCAGAATTCTGCTGGAGTAGCACTATTAACTGATGCGTTTTGAAAAAAACATGTTTTCCCATGACAGGATCCCTTTCACAATGTGTATAACCCGAATGACCAATTTATCACCAAAATACAACCAAGTGTGTCAGCTCCCTGTGTGGCCAGACACATTACATTACGGGGGTTATTTATCTCAACATGTTCTGCCAAAAACTCTCCACACGGTTTTTTTCTGCTTATTTATTTTTAGATTTTCCCAAAAATGCGGTTTGTGGGAAAAATCTGGATTTCACTGGGTTTTTTTGGATTTTCTTCCCAAAAACTGAGATTTTGTATGTTTTTTTCCCAAAAAAGACACATCTTCGGGTTATTGCACATCAAAAAATCTTTGGGACTTCTTGCATTGACTTATATGCAAACTCGACAGATCTGAGATGCCAGATTTTCTGATTCAGATTTTTCATCCTTGGGCTATAATAGATTTCGAAAAATTCATGATTTTATACAAAAAAATCACAAATTGTTCAGGATTTTTGCATTCAGAGTTTAGTAAATAACCCCCTACATGTTTTAAATCATCCTTCTGTAGTACTGCCCTCTAGGGGCCTACACCAATAGCACACCAGATTTAGAAGCAATAGTGTCTTGTACATATAAACATTGTAGCAGGTGGTATTTCACTAATTGGTGTAATTGTATTTCACTACCTGCTTTATTGCGAAACTGTTTTCAATGTAACAAAGTCCATATGTCCTGTAACAATGGATTCGGCTAGGATTCGGCCTTTTTCAGCAGGATTCGGATTCGGTGAATCCTTGTGCCTGGTTGAAACGAATCGGCATCCTAATTTGCATATGTAAATTAGGGGATGTTAGGGAAATCACGTGACTTTTCATAACAAAAGAAGAATTTTTTCCACTTTTTCCTTTCCTGCCCTTAGTTTGCATATGCAAATAAGGCTTCAGATTCGGTTCGGTATTCGGCCGAATCTTTCACCGGGGATTCGGTGAAACCCAAATAGTTGATTCGGTGCATCCCTCGCAATATGTTGGCGCTATATAAATACATTTTAATAATAATAATAATGCCTAATTATAATAGTGTATAATAGTGTGAAGCACTATTAACTGATGTGTTTTGAAGAAAACATGTTTCATGTGACAGAATCCCTTTGGGAAACATTACTGATTGAGTGGAAACTACAAGAAGCTGACAATTTATTAATGTTTTTGATTATAAGTATGTAAGTAACTCAGGTAAATACTGACTCAGCAGGTAAAGGGCCTGCAATCTTAACAGAATGTAACAGACCATAGCTTGAGGCACTTCAAATTTTCTTTAAAAGTTTTATTCAGTCCCTGAGGTTTCAGAGCAGCTCAGAGCCGCTTTCTTAAAATGAAGACCATTAAAAAATCCCACACTGATTCTTTTAACTACATCAGATAATCTGTAACCTGCCTACTCTCAGTGAACACTTCAGGGAGGCCTTAATTGCTCTTACTGCAAAATAACACCAGAAAGTTTCTGCCTAACAACCAGGTTAGCAACTGTGTGAAAGAAAATGTAGAACAAGGCGGTCATATTTCATCTGCGTGGTTTAAGAATATCCAAAGAAAACTCCAGAATAGATATGATGAGTCTTTTTTGCTTTATGACTGATTTATTTATGTTTCAAAGGTAGTTCAGTTAACACGAGTGAGTAGATATATATAGATATACAGTATAAACAATACTAAAACATCTGGACTTGCTGAGTAATCCAGTTGTTTTAGAATTACTTATTTATACTATAAACTGGATGAATAACAATCTTCATAGTCATATATGTATATCTATATATAATATCTAGAATTTGTAGAAGAAGCTGTTGCACTCTAGGGACTTTTGCAAATAAAATAATCTTTATTTAGATTGATATTTCAACCCTCACTGGAGTCTTTATCAAGGTAAATACCCCAGTGAGGGTTGAAATGTCGATCTAAATAAACCTAATTTATTTGCAAAAGTCCCTAGAGTGCAACAGCTTCTTCTACAAATTCTATATGTTATTCCTGAGCACCAGGGCAAAATCTCATTTTAAGTGTGTGCAGTGGCCTCATGGACAATATATATAATATCTATCCATGAATAGCCTTTACAGTGGCCGTATACCCCTTGCTTAATATTAGTGCAATGAAAAGGGACATTCATTGCTTTTTTTTTGTATTATACCCGCTAAACAGGTCAAACAGGGAAGTTGAAGCTACTCAATGTTTGGTTCATGTGAGGTTGATCATTAAAAATTACCTGGATACAACCCCTCCCTTCCCCCATTGTTGTTCCATAGAGTAGCTTCAGTTTCCCATTTTGACCAGTTTATCTGAACAAATAACAAAAAAACATGGATTTTACTTGATTAAAACAATAGGCAAAAAGTGTGTATTTATTTAACTCACGTTCTTTGGGGGATATACTGCCCCTTTAAATGCAAGCAATTGTGTTTTAGAGCAAGGCACGAGTATAGAGAAGCTTGTACAGACCTTGAATTTCCCTTTGTGATAGTTAAATTAATTTTACACTGTGTGCCTTGAATTCTTGCATTAGCTATTGAAACGTTTAGAAAGTATAGGCCATGTTTATTATTTATCTACTGTATATGCAAACCTACATTTTATATAGTAAAAGAAAAGTAAATATACAACTCAATTTTTGGCATGAGCTTATAAATAAGGGATTATGTGCAATAGCTGCATAAACATTGAATTTTAGAAAGTACCGGTCCCTGCAGCACAGACAGACTATGGTTTCCTTTCAATTTGTGAATTCAGGTATGTTTATGTAAAAAAAATCATTAATATTTATTTCTGGAAATTCAGATAGTGTTTATGCACCTTTTCTATAACCAACCGAATGAGCTCATGTCACATCAAGTATCTAAGAACTGTACAATATGTATTTATGCCTATATATTCATTTACTTATCAACTTGTGTTCCCAATCCCACTGATATAAAACAAAATGGAATTTATAAATTTAGATTTGTGAGTCGATGACACAGATGTTTGCACAAGAACTACGATCTGTAGTGTAATTGGGTCAGAGCAGTAGAAAATCGGATTATGGTTTTTATTATGCAATTAGACGAGGACACTTTTATCATAAGAGGGATAATGTATGTATAAGCACATCCCTGAAGCTTAAACGGACACATGTCCCTGGGACTTTATGGTTTTAATTTTTGTAATGCACCTCGTACTCTCTCTGCACCTTGGTAGCCATCTGTGTGACGCAGCTACTGCTGTAGTTTAACAGCGGGCACTTGTATTTAGCTGTATTTTGGGATCTAGATACTACCTGCACCTAGTTTAGAAACCTGACACTAGTTATGGAAGGCACAGATAGTCTGGATTAGTGTTGCACTTAGTGATGGGTGAATAAATTTGCCAGACACGAATTTGCTAGAATTTCCGCATTTCGCCACATGCAAATTAATTAGAGAAACTGCGGCAACAATTCGCCTGTGAAAAATCCGGCGCATCAAAAAAATTTGGATCAAATAGTCACTCGTATAAAACTACGGTAGTTACTTGTGTCAAAATTATTATGACGCCCATTTACTTCAATGCATTTCGCAAATTTTTCGCACAGATTTGCCCATCACTAGTTGCACTGCATACAAAATCAAATGTATTAAATGTGTGTAGTGCTCCCTGCAGGAGCCACCTGGAACAGCTGGCTGAGAAGCCAAAATTGATATAAATCTACATAAAGGTAATCCAACTTGTTTAAAAAGAGCATGGGTCATTGGCAGTTGCACAGACAGTAACCCAGGCCTGTTACTAATTTCTACTAGGTCAGTTTCGGACTGGGCAGGAGGGACAACAGTAAAATAATCAGTGGGCCCCCCCCCCCCAAATAATCAGTGGGCCCCCCCCAACCCAAACTCAGTCCCTGCTCCACCCCAATTGCAGTCTCTAGTTGGGAGCGAAGGCATGGAGCTTGTGGGAGGGGTGGTGTTGGAGGTTGGTGGCGGGCTAGAGCATCACAGAGGTAGCAGTTTGAGACTGGGGTCTGGGGGGCCCTAAGGTGGCAGCCCAGTGGGCTCTGCACAGTTGAACACTGCATTAGATTCACAGAGCTGAAACAATGGGTGGAAGGTACCACTGTCCATGTCCAGTACAGACCATTGTGGAGGTCTATGCCCACTGACACTCTGACACTGACCTATCCATCAACATGTATGATGGATAGGTCAATGTGGACCTGAAGCATTGCTGTTGTGGAATCTGTACCAACATATGTGAAAAAGGCATTTTAATAAAAAAACAACAGGGAACATGTATGGTGTCCCCTGGAACAGCTAAGCTTGGGAGTTCCTAGAGGCAGAAATTGCCCACAAGCCCCCTAGCTTACACCACCAATCCCAGTGTCGGACTGGGGTCTGGGCCCACTGGGGCTGCCACAACAAGGGTCTGCACACACCCGCCCCATGCCAATGACCCTCCTGCCAACACCATGGGCGCCGCTCACCTGCCCCTTCGAGTACCTGCTCTTATTCTTCCATCAGTTGGGATGGGGGGAGGCCAGGGAGCAATATTTTCAGTCCCACTGGGTTTTTTCCCCGGCCCAAATCGACCCTGGTCCCGGGGGTAACAAATGCTTCATGGATTGGTCCTAAGGGATAGGATTGGTGAATTTGCAGTGCATTTAGGGCCTTGGAATTTCCAAGAAATAATAGATACTGCTGTTTCTCCTAATTGGGTGTCAATGCCTATTTTCAGCTGAAAATCATAACCTTGTGAAGATATTCTTTAACACATTAAGTAGAAATACAAAAGTGTGTATATCATGTCAGTGCAATTCTTCTTCTTGCCCCAAACTGAACTGTTAAGAACAGCATACATTCTCTTATAGAGTAAAGCTGGCCACAGACGTGCAGATATATCCTTATGTATGACAGACGCTCATTCATTGCAATATCCCAACCTACCACTAAATATTCAGATTAAATAAAGTTGTAAAAAGAACAAATCAGACAATGTTCTGTCCATTAATTCAAAGACAGCAATAGTACAAAAGTTATATCTGACAAATAATAGTGACAGTCACCCACTGATATCATCAGATATCAGGCAATATATGCAGAGATATTATCGTTAGCCGTCAGAAATCTTCTAACCTGTCCGATATACACACGATCTGTAAATCGTTTGAAATGAAGATTTGTACGACTTTATTGTTGCGTCTATGGCCAACTTGACCCCCCCCTCAAAATTCTTTTTGTGAGGTCTATAATGAAATCACTATAATGGTTTTATCTTGACTGTACCAAATGCTCTCTAAGGGAAATGCACTGACAGCAAATGAGTTTGTGTGAACCATGTGATGCTCTATAAGTCTCATGCTTACCAGGCCCTTAGTTCTTTCCAGTGAGAAGACTTTACATGAATCAATTATTAGAGCACTCAGTCTCCCTGTCATACGCAGGTGCTCTATTTATAGGGGCCTATAAGAGTATTATTACTGCTGTAAAGTTTGCCATTCATGATCGTTATTCCTGTTATGGGTTTTGAAATTAATTGCCGTTTCATGGTAACCAAGAGCAATAAATCATCAGAAGCAACTGTGCAACCTATAACGTTGATATAGTGTTGACCCCACCATGTTTCTGCCACTCTATACCTGGCACCCGAGCAGCTAGCACTCTACCTTAGCCACACAAAGCCATGGGGGGCATATCTGAAAACATAGTTTGTGTTGTGATGGATTCTTCTCGTTCTCCCATTTGTTTGATTCTGTTTCATTCGGGTTATATAAATAACAATGATGACTGCTGTAGCATAAATGAGTTTACTAAATGTCTTCATCAACATTAACAATGTTTATTACATTCCCATACAGCGCTGATAATCCTTTGCTAGGAAAAATCAGAACATACAGTATATTGAAAATTCATGAAATTTATGACTGCAACCCTGCATATCCCCATGTGAAGTCTTTAATGGGTGAATGTGCAAAGAATGTTGAAAGTGTATGTTTTAGTCCAAGGTCAATGTTGACAGATGCCTCTGGGAATATAACTGTTCACATCTGTAAGTTAAGCATATTCATATGTATAAAGTGTCCCTGATCTATATATATATATATATATATATATATATATATATATATATATATATATCTATATATATATATATATATATATATATATATATACACATATATATATATCACTGGCTGGAAAATGGACCAAATTAAGGGTCCTATCATAAACCTGTAAATTATATGCCTTTTGTCATAAAGACCTGAAATATTTTTTCCCCCCATGCACTTATTCTGAAATTCTGAGAATTTTCACATGTAAATCCAGGACATAGGTGATATAAATGAATAGAGAAATATGACATGCATATACTAAATAGTAAAATAGTACTCCTGAAGGCTGTTATAATGACCTTGGATCAGCAACACTGATACTGTTGTAATACTAAGAAATTCAAACTACTGTTCTAAAAAATATAACATTCTCCATGACAGTTTTTAGTGTTTTTGCCAATCTTTCTTTTCCTACAGCTACCCCAGTTGAGCTGAAAATATGGTCAATTTAGTCAGTAGCCAATGGATCTGCCTTCTAGTTTAAATAGTGTTTTAAGAGCGTGGAACATAACCAGCATGACCATCAGAAACCCATACAAGCACAGGGAGAATACAAAAGACAGATAGTGCCCGGGCTGGAATAGAATATAGGACACTAGAGAGGTAGGGCAGCAGTGCAAACCACTGTGCTACCTTTATGCCCATCTCCATACACTAACATGGCAAACCCAGCATGGAGATCGTCCATGCAGGAATGTGTTCCTGTGAGTCTGTAGGTGAGTATAATGAGTCTGGAGAAGTAGGTGAAGAAGCAGTGCTTCAGAAATGTAGGGATAAGTAACTAGCATTATTTCTAAGGATGCACTGAATACACTATTTGGGATTCGGCAGAAATCCTTTGTGAAATATTCAGCAAATACCGAACTGAATTCGAATCCTTATTTGCTTATGCAAATGAGGGACAGGGAAGGAAAAAGGGGTGAAAAAAACATTAACTTCACTGTCTTGTGACCAAATCATGATGATTTCTCTTCTCTCCCCTAATTTACATATGCAAATTAGGATTTGTTCAGCCAGGAACAAGAATTTTGCCGAATCTGAATCTTGCTAAAAAAAAAAGGCAGAATCCTGGATTTGGTGCATCCCTAATTATTTTTAGCGTCCAACTCCCACAGTGATTGTTGTATGGCTACATGATAATACGTAATATGATGAGACATGGCAGTTTGGTTGTGACCATTTGGGAGTTGGAGGAATAACTGAGTCTGCTCTGACTGGCGTTATTATCTCAATCTAACCAAGGACTAAAATTCAACACAAAACATCTGCTGGCTCATCTTACTGTGGTTTTGCATTCGTCAAACTTCAGTGCTTTTTAAGTGTCTTTCCCAATGATCAGCATGCAGTAAACACTTCACATGATAAATCAAGCTTGGATTAATTACAGGGATGCAAAAGTGTTTTTTCTGTGATTACTTTGTATAAAAATCAACAGCTCGGTGGAAAATTCCAAGGTAGGACTTCACTGCCCAAGGAAACCTACATTGTATCATAGGGATAAAACTGAATTACCAGTGGCAGGCTATGCCTTTTACATCTTATCATCTCCACCTGATTGGAGCAACGCAATATAATGTTAGTTCATTAGCAAGCAATACGGGTTCTGCTGTGTTTAGGCTTCCCTTGCATCTGATGTATCTAGCAGTATTCAATGCCTAGTAGCATCTGTGCTCATATAAAGTGTCAGTGGCAGTCATTTCTCCTGCAAGAGCATTGGTCTGGGAAACTGTGGGTCTGTGTTAGTTGAGATAAGGCATGGCTCCCTTTCAGGCGAGTTATAGGGAAAATATGCCTATAGCCACAAGAAGCCCTGAAAGATTAAAACCTTAATTAACTTAGACAATGGAAGCATGTTTACTGCACTTCTGCTCTTTTATTCTGAAAGATACTTGTTTCCCTTAGTCTAGTTAAATTTATGCTGGCACTTATATTTATATTAATGCTAAACTACGGTACACGGAGAGCCTAAATAATTCTAACTGTACATACAGGTTTGATCAAGGACCAAATATATTAAAGGAGAAATTAGCAAAACAAGCTGTAATGCAGATGATTAGCACAGGGTGAAAATGATAATCCTTCTTAAAGGTCTATTAACACATCCTTTTTACATTAAACACAAATAGAAATTCACTTGGTGTGGAACTGCCCCAGGGTACAACATTTTTGGGGCAATGTATCGAAAAATATTCAGGATAATACTGGCTTAGTCCTTCCAATGGACCCTTTTGTAATTTTGCTTAACCAGGTTGAGGACCTCTCACCTAGGAGGGCTCAAAGAACTCTGATTATACTATTATGTATGTATGCTAAAAAAAACAATAGCCATACACTGGAAATCCACTGCTGGTCCGAAATTAGCAACCTGGGAGGCACTGATCGATAAAGCTATCCCTCTATATAAGCTTACTGTGACAACTCACCCTCGTGGTCTAGTGGTGCGGCGGGGATGCCCGTCACAGCGCTCCTCTTCTTCCACTATGCCAGTATCTTAGGGCGCGCGGTGTGCAATCTCTTTATTTATAGGCACATTTGCGCTGGCATCATCACAATGGCATTAAATTCAAAGGTACTTAAAGGGACCTTTTGTATTTACTCATTGCCCGTTATAGGTTCATCTTGTGAGAGTTCCTGGTGTTCTGATACCTGTTTTGACCCTGCCTGCCTGATTTTCCCTGACTTCTGTGATCCTGACTTCTGCCTGGTAACCGTCTATTCTGATATCTGTATTCTGACCCGTGCCTGTCTTGACCATTCTTGATTGATCTCCCGGCTTCGGCCCCTGCCTGTCTGACTCCGTTTGAATTCTGCCCGCACCGACCTGGCCTGATTTGACTACGCTTTCTGTTACTCCTTGAACTGTGACCTTTTGCCCAAAAGACTTTTGCTTACAATCGTGCCCCTCTGCTCATCCAGAACCCTGAGCTTGGATCCTCTCTTAATAAGACCTGGAGGCATCCGATTAGCCGAGGGCTCCTCCCTAGGTGAAAGGAGGCTGTTAAAGGCGGAAGCAAGAGCAGAGACCAGGGAGCCTAGCATTGTTTCTGGATTTAGGGTGCCGATCGTGACACTTACATATATGAGAAGAGGCTGCCCACATAAATTTGACAAAATATGGGCACCATGGGTGGATCTTGAACCCTCCTAGGGGACAATTTCCAACACTCTGGCTCTACCCCCTCACATCAAATGACACCGGTAACATATACACTTAGAAGCTCAACTTTAAGAGGACACAATAAAGGTAGATAAACAGCATTTATATGTAAACGTGACTAATTGCACCGTAATTTTAACTATTGTTTATTCATTTCCTTATTATTTTAGTTTTGAATGAAATGCCTAGTTACAATCAATATGTTCTACAGCAAGCAACTGCCAATTTGTTATACAATGTAATAATATGTACACATGTATAATCAATAAAAGAATTGTTAAAAAAACACACATAGAAATAATAGGTAAGGACTGTCATTAAAATACAGGGCATGATTAAGACTCAGTTTTATCAATTAAATTAATTTAATTTTCAGAGACATGCAGAGCCCTTTCATTTTCCAGATCCATAAATGGTCTGAAAATAACGCTCTTTAGGAATCAATAAAGAATGCATATGCTTAAAGGAATTCTGTCATAGTTTTTATGGTTTACTTTTTATTTCTAAATCACACTGTTTGCAAATAATTCACTCTACTATTTAAAATTTTATTCTTGAACCAACAAATGTATTTTTCTAGCTGTAATATTGGTGTAGAGGCCATATCAGTGCAGTGTGCCTGATCCTGAGCTTTGAGAAGGAGCCAGCACTTCAGGATGGAAATGCTTTGAGACAGCTATTGTTTCTCCCCTCCCAATTGTATTATACCACAACATGTGTTGTGTTTGCGGTGCTAAAAATTTCTTCCAAGTAGTAGACAAGAGAAAACAGGGGTTTTCCTGCTTTGGTGCTATTCTCATGTCTACCACTAGGGGCTAGGACAAATCCTTCAGCAGAGATGTCAGATAGCTGCTATCTGGTTAGCTGCCCATTGTTCTGTTGATAGGCTGCTGACAGGCTGCTAGGGAGGGAAGGGAAGGCAGTGATATGACTCCAACTTGCAGTGTAGCAGTAAAGAGTGACTGAAGTTTATCAGAGCACGAGTCACGTGACCTGAGGGCTCCTGGGAAACTGACAATATGTCTTGCCAAATTTCAAAATGACATATAAAAAAAATCTGTTTGCTCTTTTAAAAAACGGATTTCAGTGCGGAATTCTACTGAAGTAGCACTACTAACGTGTACATTTTGAAAAAAAAACATGTTTTCCCACAGCAGTATCCCTTTAAAATTTGTTCTTAAAAAAAAAAAAACATGGGTTTGTGGGAAGGAAATGGTTAAGTGGCCTGTTATTTCATGGTTCTCTGTTAATATAGGGAATGCCTGTCTTAGTGGTCTTACTGGCTCACTCGATGGTGCTCAGTGTGCCATGTGCAGACACACTGGGTGGATATATCTGCGAAATTGTATTTCAGTGATATACATGAAGGAAACGCAGGCAGAGAAAAGCTGAGGGTGTGCCTCATGTGTCCTTAGACAAATAGGGTATATAATACAATTCTCTCTTGTAGCACAATTACAAATAGGGCAGATCATACAAGCACAAGATCATGTACAGCTTTGCTCTCAAATGAATCCAATGAACTAGATTTTCTTTTTCAATTTCATCTGTGGCTTATTTATCTTAAAAGAACTGGAACCTAAAGATGCTGCTTAAACATATGCCCCAATGTGTAATTATCCTGAGCCTCTGCTCTGCTCAGGGCCTTACTTGAATTTCATACCTTTATATCTGCTACTAGTCTTTTCAGTAAAATAGTGCCTCCGGCTCAGCCACAGTAATGCCACGATGCCTGCACTATAATTCCCTTGCAAACAAAATGAATCGCTGCATTGCAACTCAGATTTGACCTAACCTTTTGATACACAATAGTCCTATCTAGGGAATCAGGAGGATTGGTTCTCTATTACTGTATCTTTTTATCAGGGAACGCTAGGAATTAACTTAAATCTTCCCATATGGGAGCAAACTGCCCCTGACATCTCATCTCCGGGGGCAACAACAACAGCTGGATTTATTTTGGTTTTAACCTTAAAGAAACACTACTAGTACGTACATTTTTAAGTTTGATTCAATGTTTATGCAAAACATAAAAATACATCAACAACAACAACAAAATAATCTGTGTATTCTCAGTAGAATAGAATTACCAGGCTTATCTGTTATCTGTTATGTAACATGTTCTTTTTCTCCTTTTTTCCAGATTAAATCACTGCCCTATTATATAAATGCCTTATTTATATAAACTATAGTAGTCTTTCTGAATGTTTACTATTGCAGGGCAGCATTACATTATATTTTAATTACTTTGATACATTTTAAAGATTCTGTTCCTTTAAAAGGCTGTTTTTCTCTTGCTTGAGTGGGGACTGCCTTGACTTGGAAGCAGTCTACCTATTTGTAAACACAAAAGCCTACTTTTTCTTATTGGCACTCTCTTATTATCGACTTTTTAATGCCATATCTAGCGATGAGCGAAATTTTTCGCCAGGTTTTGGCACACAAAAAACGCCCATAGTCTTCAATGAGTCAAAAAAATTGTGGCGCGTCAAAAAAAATAGTTGCCCATTGAATCCAACGCATTTGGCGAATTTGTTGCCGTTTTGCAAATTTTCGTTGAATAGAATTGGGTGAGATTTACCCATTACCAGTCATATCATAACCTTAACGCCCCTGGCATTTTCCACTGGTTTTTATCCATTGCCAGAGACGATGAATGTGATTTTGCTTTTATACATTCTTTCAACAACACCATTCTCTTCTATTGGGTGTTAGAGCTCAGTAACAATGGTGAGCTCTCACACCACACTGAATCAGAAATAGCTGAAAATGAATGCATTTAAGTAAACGGTGGGTGGGTGTTAAGGCTTAAGTGTTAAGGCTTTAAGTATTTTGGTTAAGAATGGCAATTTTTAATAAAAAGTTTTTTGGAAAAAAAAACGCCCATAGTCTCCAATGAGTAAAAAAAATTGTTGTGTCAAAAAAAATTGTTGCCCATTAAATCCAACACATTTGGCAAATTTGTTGCCGTTTTGCAAACAAATCAGCATTGATGGGTTTGTGAGGCTCAACCTGATGAAGCACTTGACCTCTTTAAGTCTCGCTATTTGCTGACCTAGGAAAATTGCAAGTGGAATTGGACAGCAATTTTGCCTTATGCACCCAATCTCTACAAAATCACCCTCTATGTGATTTCATAAATTAAATAAAACCTAATAAATGATAGCTTTATGTCATATTACACTTGGTGCTGGACAGGAGTTTCGGTAAGGTACAGGTATGGGACCTGTTATCCAAAATGCTTTGGACCTGGGGTATTCCAGATCTTTCCATAATTTGGATCTCCATACCTACTTAAATAATTATTTCGATATTAAATAAAACCTATAGAATTGTTTCACCTCCAATAAGAATTAATTTGGTCTTAGTTGGGATCAAGCACAAGGTACTGTTTTATTATTACAGAGAAAACTGATTTTTTTTTAAAATTTGAGTTATTTGATTATAATGGAGTCTATGCCCTTCTTGTAATTTAGTGCTTCCTGGATAGCGGGTTTCTGGATAAAGGATCCTAATTTTGTAAAGAAAATTAAATGGTCTCAAGGTCAACAGCAGCTGAAACAAGAAATTACCGGTACTCCCCTTATTCAAACTATATGACTATAAAACCTTGCTAGGGTCATAAGTATAATCATTTTAAATTTAAGAGGAACAGTCATCATAAAACTTGTTTAATATACCTGTTTCACCAAGGTTATTAAATACTTTGCCTTGGCTTTTTTAAATACTCATTTGCTATAATGGGGAAGGGTCAAAGTGCAGAATCGGGTGCAAAGGGTCATTCCTTGTTTTGCCTTTCTGGAAGTATCCTTTATGCAGTGCTTTTAGCACTTACAGTGCTGTATGGAGTGGCAGTACACAGACAATACGTGTAAAAGAAAGGAGCACCAGGGAATGCAATGCGCTAAGGTGTCTTCTACTTGGCCTGTTTAAGTGGTGCCACTGCAGCTATTCAGTAAATTCTCCCTTGTGAATGGTTTCACTGCAACTTGGGTCCGATTTTCAGCTCAAGGCACAGAAAACAGGTTTCCCTTCCTATGAGTCTTAGCTCAAATCATTTTTTTCCTTCTGCAAACTACACCCTCTATGAGACATGAGTCATTTATGTCTCATAGCATAGTGTTAGGTCACCCACGACCCAAAGATTTTGTGCAGGAGCTGACCCGAAACCACTCTTCCTGTGGGTCCTGTAGTTTTTGTGCCATCCCACATATAACTACAATGCAGCATTTTTTTACAGAAAGGAAAGCCCTGGAGCTATAAGTGCTGGGGCTGCATGGCAAGGGATGCAAATGACCTGCAGTCCAGTTACACAGGTTCATGTTTAGAGATTGACAGAATCAGATGTAGCTGTGATTGGTTGAGAAGAAAGGAGTTAAGGCAGAGGAAATCTGAGCCAGTGGGCAGAGAAATGGGATGTGATGTCAGGGGAAGAAGTCGTTCACTTCCTTATCTTCTGAAACATCCCCGTTTTGCATATTTTTAAAAAAATGCAGGAGCTTTCTTCTATATGTTCTCATATTATCCATTATAAACAGAATGTAGATGTTTTTCTGTTATGTTGTGGTTTCTGTATCTTTCGTTTTGCCAATGAAGGTAAATTGCCCTTTAAACCGTGAGTCTCCTGAGAGACTTATTTTAAATAGTTACAATTGTATCTTTGCTTCTCTTAAATTGTTACAAATGTATCAAAGTGTGGGCGCTGAGTGTTCTGGGTTTTCTGGCAAGAGCCTCTTAAGCTGGCCACAGATGAAAGATCCGATCGTACATACGATCGGACTTCCCCCTCTCCCGACCTGCCACTAACCATTCTGATTAAATAAAATACAAACGAACAGATCAGCCGATGTTCTGTCCCTGGCCCGTTTATTTGACTAAATGTAACTATATGTTCAGTGCAGGAGATCAAAGAGAAAGTTAGGACATTTCAGTAACAATTTGGGACTGCTGGCTGAGCTCTCAAAATCGGGACTGTCCAACGAAAGACAGGACAGTTAGGAGTTATCCTGGCTTCAGGTTGGGTTTTTTGCTTAACTCTAGATTGAAAGTGGATATTTTAAGTTGTGGTTGTCACAGTAGTAGGACTTTGCCATAGTATGGCACAGGTAATTGTAGCAGAAAGAGGTTCTCTCCTGTGACTGCACGGTGCATAAATTGATACAGAACCTACTACTGCTTGTGCTAGGAGACAGCCTGCTTGGATTTCCTATCATCGAGACACTGCTGATTCCGGACCGACAGCAGGGCTGCTGAACTTCTCTAATGGTGGGAGATGCAGCTCCTCAGCGTTTATGTACTGGAAACAAAATGCTTTGATGTCAATGGACAATATTTTGTAGCAACTTTTTATGCATCAACTTTTATTTGAGGCAACTAGGGATGGGCGAATTTGACCCGTTTCGTTTTGCCAAAAATTCGCCAGGCGGCAAAAAAATTTTGTCGAGCAGCAAATTTTTTCTTTGACACGAGTCTTCTTTTTTTTGTCACACGACACCATACAAGTCTATGGGAGTAATTTTTTCGTGAAACGAGACAGTCACTCATCATTAATAATTAACTTTCTAACCAAAGGAATTACATGTTTGAACCAGTCATTTACATTTTGCTTTGCTTATAAACCTGTTAAGTACTTATGATGTTCGCTGGACACTCTGCATCTCCGCTCATCAATTTGCCTTTGTGTGATCTGCTTTGCTGGTCCATAACATTCAGAAATTTTCTTTATTCTACTGACTAGGTATACTGTTTATTTTTTCCTCTACTGTTTACTAGGTTACTGATTCAAAATGTCCTTATCCAGTAATTATAGCTAGAGATGTCGCGAACTGTTCGCCGGCGAACTTGTTCGCGCGAACATCGGGTGTTCGCGCTCGCCGGAAGTTCGCGAACGTCGCGCGACGTTCGCCATTTTGGGTTCGCCATTGTTGGCGCTTTTTTTTGCCCTCTCACCCCAGACCAGCAGGTACATGGCAGCCAATCAGGAAGCTCTCCCTTGGACCACTCCCCTTCCCTATAAAAACCGAAGCCCTGCAGCTTTTTTTCACTCTGCCTGTGTGTGCTGAAGAGATAGTGTAGGGAGAGAGCTGCTGCCTGTTAGTGATTTCAGGGACAGTTGAAAGTTTGCTGGCTAGTAATCGTTTTGATACTGCTCTGTTATTGGAGGGACAGAAGTCTGCAGGGGTTTGAGGGACATTTAAGCTTAGGTAGCTTTGCTGGCTAGTAATCTACCTTCTACTGCAGTGCTCTGTATGTAGCTGCAGTGGGCAGCTGTCCTGCTTCTGATCTCATCTGCTGACTGCTGCAATAGCAATAGTCCTTGTAAGGACTGCTTTTATTTATTTTTTTGTTCCAATACAGAGCAGTATCAAGCAGATTACTAGCCAGCAAACTTACTATCATCTGTCCCTGAAATCACTAACAGCTCTCGCCCTACACTATCTCTTCCAAGCACACACAGGCAGATTTTTCAGATACATTTTTGCCCTTGATCCCCCTCTGGCATGCCACTGTCCAGGTCGTTGCACCCTTTAAACAACTTTAAAATCATTTTTCTGGCCAGAAATGTCTTTTGTAGATGTTAAAGTTCGCCTTCCCATTGAAGTCTATGGGGTTCGCGAACCGTTCGCGAACCGCTCGCAATTTTGCGCAAGTTCGCTTTCCGACGTTCGCTACATCCCTAATTATAGCCATGTGTAGAACCTTTTAAGCAGAACTGACAGGTGATATTCTGCAACATGAAGTGTCCATCCACCTAATGCATGTGCTATTGATTGACTATAAATCTGGCTACCCAACTAATAGCCTCGGTTCATTTTGCAAGTTTGCATTAAGCCGGCCATACTTGGCCAGTCTCCTACTCTGTCTGACCAATTGGCCCATGGGCTGACAGAGTATGATATGGCCACATTGCTATTGGTCATATAGAGCCAGTTGTGTAACTATATACCATACAGCAGGGGACCACTAAGTCTTTGCCATATGTTAGTGCCCCTTCCCAACTGCTTTATGCCCACTGCAAACATGCGAGTGGGTGGGTGGCCAGGTGTGAAGGGTGGGTGCTGAGGAGGATATGAGTGCAAAACGCATTTGAATGTAATACGTCTAATCAATGGTGCTGCGATGTGCAACATTTGTGTCTCCTTTCGAGTAACCACACGAGCAGCTGCTTTCATAAATGCCTGCCAAACAGCCAGGCAGCTTTTCCCTTGCTCACATTAAGGGTAGCACTGGTAAAATCTCTTTTTCATGTTCCAACTTTTGTACGTAGGCTTGCAGGGACCAGCTCCTCGTTATCCATTCTCTTGCTATTGCAGCCTTCAATAAATCCCACTGCTCCCCTTTTTTGTTCACTTTGCTTCTGAGAATAAGGGATGCTCAAGAGCCCTGTCTGTGGATTAATATTAGGCGTTGATGAAAGGTATCTATTTATTTATATAGCCCCAGCATTTTAAAAATAACTCACCTAAAATTATTTATCAAACAAGGATTAAAGAATAAAAGTACTATTGAAAGCCCCTGCTCACAAAATAATCATATCTGCTGTGCCTTTATATACTGTCAAACCCGTCTGTAAGTAGCTGTATGTGTTAATTTTTCCTGTGCCCAGGCAGTATTTAATGAGCACACTGTTCACTGTTGGAGAAGAAATAAAACCTCTCAGGCCATCTATTTTGCTTGCCTTGGTGGAGGATAATGTGAAATTTCTTTTAAGTCAATAATAGAAGAATGGAGAGGAATACATTTTCTTTTTAAAGCTCCTTTATTTGCAGATGGCTCATGGCAGCAACATGTGCGTAATTTGCCTCAGCAAAAGCAAACAACAATGATATGAACACTCATACATAGGTAATTAAATGAAAACAAAAACCCCACCCCAAGTTTTTAACTGATCTCCCCCCATACCTCCAACTGAACCACATAGGTATCTGCTTTTATTCCCTGGGCCCCTTTACAGTTGCTGTAACTGCAGAGTTGCACAGTGGATATGGCGGCCACCGTCATTGACTGAGTCCAGTGCGGCTTCTGCCATTTTGGGTCCAGATTGGTTGGAGCTGATTGGGTCCAGGCTTCCACTGTGCATGCTCCTGATTAGTGATCGATGGTGGTGGGGCTCAAAGCACTTGAGTTTGTACTGCCCGAGAACATCTGATACTTACATATCAAATTAAACTGTGTATACATACCAACAGACATGGGAAAATACAGCAGTGTGAGGGTACCCGGTGGTCTAATGGGACGACGGGGACACCCACCGAGCTCACTGTGGGGACACCTGCCACCACAGATCTGTTTTCTTCCAGTCATGTGATTCTGTCTCAGTCTAATTTCCCAAAAAAGTTTGTAAAAAAGCTAACTACTGTAACAACTGTCTAATGATTTGTTCTTAAAAGAAATTTGGAGCATATAGAATGATTATAGTATCCATGTATCCATATATTCTCATTCCAGGCTTTAACTCAATATATAAAGAGGATTAATATTATGTGGTTTATAACTTATTAGACATATTTTACAAAGACCCCTCCAGCAGAGCTTACAGTTTAAAGTCCCTATGATATCCACAGAGTCAGTTTCACCAGGAGCCAATCTCTACATATTATTTATTTTATACATTTAGCACATACATTTTGCTTTTAATGGGTTCTATTGAATTATTCATTAGTTCCCTGTTATTATAATACCTGTACATTATCTAATATTTTAGATATATATTTGTTTCCATCCATTTTCCGAAAAAACCAAGTTTACTTTTAGAAATAGTTATGTTCTCTGTTATGTAGTTTTTCCTTAATCACTGTTATTATATATTATGTATGTACTTACTGTGATGAATGTTAAAGCATTGGAATGTGTTTAGCAAGTTCTGCAAAGTGTGAAGTATTAAAAGAAATGAATAAATCATTCTGTGTGTTGCATATCTTCATCCATACATAAGATTTTAGACAATGGCCTAATTAGACATCCCTTTGTACATTGTACATAGAACACAAAAATAAGGCCAGGCTATGCTGTCAAATTAAAGTGGACCTGTCCCCCCGACATAAAAACCTGTATAATAAAAGTCCTTTTCAAATTAAACAAGAAATCCAATTTTTTTTTATTAAAGCATTCATAGCCATTGTAAACTCATTAAAAATCTCAGCGGTCAATCAAATATTGTCAGCCCCTCCTCTATGCCTTAGGCATAGAGGCGGGGCAAGCAATTACTATCACTTTCCATTCAGCACTTCCTAGATGTTACTGCTCTCCCCACATTTCTCCGTTCTCTTCACCATTTAATTGTGTAACCAGGGCATGGGGATGGACATCAGGTCCCCCATTCTGGTGCTCAAACAAGATTCTGAGATGATGCAAGACTGCTTGCTATAATTATGAGTTCCCAGACTGATAGAAACAAGATTAAAATAATTTATAAAATGTAATTTTGCTTGACTAACATGATAAAATAGGAATAATATTTTTGGGTGACAGGTTTAAGCTCAGTTTATTTGCATTGTCCCAGATAAGCAGCTTCTGTTTATGATTTTTTTTAACTGATGCTTTATTATACTTACAGTTTGATATGGGTCGTTTCCAGGGACTAAACAAACCTTATCATAGTGTACCCTAACAAACAAGGCAAATCTTGCTTAAAGGGGTTGTTCAACTTTAAATTAACCTTTAGTATGATGTAGAGAGTGATATTCTGATGCAATTTGCAATTGGTTTTCATTTTTTTATTATTTGTGCTTTTTGAGTTATTTAGCTTTTTATTCATCTGCTCTCCAGTTTGTTTCAGCAATCTGGTTGCAGGGCCGTTCCTGCCAAAAAGCCGCCTCCTGTAATTTTAAGAGCCGAATTTCCGGTTTATAAACCGGAAATTTAGCTCTGCTAGTGCAGAAAGCACAGTACGCGCTCGCTGCGCTAGCGATGCAGCCCCCTTTGACCTGCTCCTATGCTAAACTTTAAAAGGGTGGAGTGGGAGAGTGAGGCAGCATCAGGAATCTTCTGAGGAAGTGGCGACACGCCACGAAACGCATCAAGCATGGGGTATATCCAGAACAAGAAATCCAGCAGCACACTCCAATTGATGCAAGTGTTTTATTAGCCCATATATGAACAGAGAAAAAAGGGTGAAGTTTCGTGCCCTACTGGACCCTTTATCAAGCCTAATGTGATTACTTTCACTAAACACTTATATACAACATCATGAGGGGTGTGGTCACAATCTCCTCCCCTTCCGCAGTGACAATGTTCATCTTTAAGTTACTAACTGATCTACAAAGAATACTGAGTGCTGACTGCGTAATGTGCACAAAGGTATGAGACCCAGTATCGTGACAGCGTCTCAGGTAATATAAGATCAGAATATGTTTATACAGTTATTTAATATTTGATTGTTCTAAGAAGACTGTTATGGACTCAATATACGGACTACAAATCACGAATGGTTAATATGTGAATGCACTAAATAGCAAGTCAATTAATTATGTCACTGAGGAAGGGGAGGAGATTGTGACCACAGGAGGGCCCTAACAAGGTCAGTATATCTGCCAATCCATAGTGCAGACTTCTAGAAAGGTGACCGTGATACTTGTTTCAAAGCAAAAAATATTTTTTAACGTGGTTGCTTCCCAAACTACCTTTTTGGAGAAATGAAACCCCCATCCCACTCCTGAATTAGTAAGTGGTATGGTGACACATACCGAAATGGGCAACTCCTATAAATTGTGACTTTAGCAACAATTTTAAAATATATATTTTTAAAGGGATTATTCCCTTGATTACCTTTTTAGTGGTAATTAGACACTTTGCTTCTGACCCTTTTTAAACCAGGGATTCTTAACCTGTGGGTCCTGTTTAGGATGGGCCACCATTATCCCACTGAATGCAGCAACAATTTCTCCTAAAATACAAAATATTAACAGTTGACTACTACTGAAGGCATACACTCCAGGCGTCAATTCCTTGACGTAAAAACAAATATATTATTGAAATAAAGTACACATCTTCTTTACTTTGGTAAGAGTGGTAAGTAGTAACGGGCGAATCTCTACCGTTTCACGGAAAATTTGTGACTTTCCTGCAAAATTTGCAAAAAGGCGGAAAATTTGTGCGTGAAATTAGAAATTTCACGGAAAAATCACGAAATTTAAACCATTTTCAAAAAAAATTGAGCACTTCAAACTTTTTCACTAAAAAATCGAGCACGTTTTCACGGTAAATTTAGAGATTCGAACGTTTTCACGAAAAAATCGTGAAAATCAGAAACTGACGCCAGCGAATTTACGTGGGAGATACACAAATTTTTTCACCGGCGGTGAAACGCGGGAATTCGCCGCAAATTCATGCCAGGCAAATTTATTTGTCCATCACTAGTGGTAAAATATAACCTTCCAAAACTGTATATCACACAGAATGTTAAACTTGTTAAGAAAAGAAAGAGTTATTCTTGATCCTATTTCAAAAGATTAGAGACATTATAAGAAATGACAAATCAAGTTATAAGAATGTATAGATTTTAGAAAGGAAAAAAAAATACTATGATGGAAACAAATGTGATTACAGCAACTGAAGGGGTGGTTCATCTTTAAATGTAAAAGATATGTTTTAAAGTGATTAATTCTAAACAGTTTTCAGTTGTGCCTTGTTTTTTTTTAATAGTATTAGAATTATTTGTCTTCTTCTTCAGACTGTTTCTAGCTTTCAAATTGGGGTCACTGACCCCATCTAAAAAAATGCTCTGTAAGGCTACACATTTAGGGGGTTATTTTCTAAACCTTGACGTTTTCTAGCTGGGCTTCTTGGGGTAAAAACTCAAATTTATTGTGAAAATTTTTTTTTTTTGAGATTTATTATACCCTGATGCTGCAAAAAGCCAGAATTCGTAAATCTCAGACCTGACGAGGTCATGTATATGTCAGTGGGAGATGTCACTATACCAATTTAAAGCGATTGGAGTTTTCACTGGGTTTATCCCAATAATTCAAAAAATGTGTGGGTTTCTGGCAAAAACCCCCAAAAAATCTAGCGATTTGGGAGAAAAGTCCAAAAAAAAACATACGTTTTGGGTTTTCACTCAATTTTATTGAGTTTTTTCCTGATCTGATTTACTCAAGTTATTTTTATGGTAAATAAGGCAAAATCATGGATGGGCGTTTGGTCAAGCTTTTTTTATTGAAAAAATTAGATAAAATCAGATTTTAGTAAATAACCCCCTAATTGTTATTTCTACTTTCTATTACTTATCTCTATTCAGGCTCTCTCCTATTAAAATTCCAGTCTCTTATTCAAATCAATGAATGGTTGCTAGGGTAATTTGGACCCTAACAACCAGATTTCTGGAGAGTGACTAAATAAAAAGCTAAATAACTCAAAAACCACAAGTAATAAAAAATTAAAACCAACTGCAAATTGTCTGAGAATGTTGCTCTCTACTTCATCCTAAAATGTAATTAAAATGTGAACAACCCCCCTTTAAGATTACTTCTTTATTGTCCTATTTCTGAGGACCCTGGGACTCTCAATGATCACTACCTTTCCAGGAATTCTATTATTTTACATGCCGGACTCCATGAAAAAAATTGCAGAAACAGAGAACATGAGTTGTACCAGAGACTGGTTTAAAGCAAACCAGAGGAAACAAGATAACAGCTAAATAATGACACTGGTAATTAATCATTGCCTTTAATAAATAATAACTTGCTTTGCTGTTGCTATGGTTTGTCTGATAATAAAAGCTGAGTTTGTGTTCTGAACCCTTCCTGGAATTGTACAGGCTTAATATTTTATAATGCCTCTGTTTCTTTACTATTCCTCTCCAGGTGCTTCTCAAAGCCTTGTAAGAGACAATGAAATGTGAGATTAAAAGCAAAATGTCTTGCCTAGACTGTGATGGAATAAAGTTGGGGAGGCACATTTATCAAGGGTCAAATTCTGAATTCATGTGCGTTTTTGAAAACTCCCATAAACTTGAAATTCGACCAATTGAAATTTATTATTAAAATCAAATTTTCTCAGCTCGGACGAATTTGATCGACCAGAAAACTTGAATCAAATTAGATTTGAGTTACAAAAACTCGAATTGAATTAAAAAAACTCGATTCGATTTTTTTCTCTGAAGAAAACTCAAATGTTTGGAAGGCTGCAAACATCACCATACCTGGACCTCTCCATTGAATTATTCAGCAATTCGGCAGGTTTAAGGTGGCGAATAGTCGAATTTGAGTTCTTAAAGAGTATGATAAATCTCAAGATTCAAATTCAAATTAAAACTCGAATTGAGTTTGGATAACTCACAATTCAAATTTGAGCGTTTTGACCAAAAGGAAAATTCGAAAATTTTAATTTTTACTTCGACCCTTAATAAATCTGCCCCTAAATGTTAGCATGGGGACCTGAGGAACATAGGGAAGATGTTACTGGAGGAGTGCTGTCACTCTTTCAGAAAGGATTGTCATTCTCTGTCCTGCTCCCTAACTTGTAACAAAGCTCATGCCCTTCCAATTCCATCTTTATTCAATCCCTCCATTTAAAAATAATACTCTGAATAGGAGAATCATAATGCTCAGCAAGTGCGGGGACTAGCTGATGTTACACTCATCATTGCAGTCTTGTCCATTGAGACAATACTAAAACCTACATGCTAATTATTATGCAGAGCAATAATATTCTTATTTATGACCACCATAATATTTCTTGTAAACTATTGATGCCACAAATGGATGCCATTATCAACGAAACCTTGCTGTACATATACATTGTCCAATAATGTGGCTTTGGAAGCCTAGGTAGACCTGTTTGTATACCTGGCATGTCAAACTTGGTTAAAATTGACCAAAATGCTGGAGTTCTTCACCTCCACTGAATGTCTGCTACAGTATGTGACCCCCTGAATGAGGTCACTTTTTGATATGCCTCAGAGACAAGAAGGGAATGATAATTGCTATTATAGATATGGGATCCGTTATAAAGAATCCTGTTATCCGGAAAGTTCCAAATTATGGGAGCCCATCTCCCATAGACCCCATTTTAATTAAATAATTGGGGGAAAAACAATCACATTGGGTTTAATTAATGATTAAATATTTTTTTAGTAAGCATGTTTAAATTCCAGATTATGGAAAAATCCCTTATCTGGAAAACCCCAGGTCCCAAGCATTCTGCATGACAGGTCCTATACCTGTACCTGTAAAGCCTTGATACCTACTAGTAAGCAAAGAGAAGAATGGCTAACAATTGAATTTTGTTTTTTTGTTTCCTTATTTTTTTTAAAAGCTCTACAAATGTGAGATTTATTAAGTGTCAAAACCATGAAAACCTCTAATACAAACCTTTGCCAGATAAAAGTTGTTGAGGTCCTGTAGAAGTTAGTGAAAGCTGCTCTGATTCTATTGGACCATTTTAAATCAATTCGGTCTTATAGAGGGTTTCTGATTTTTTTTTTCTCTAAGAATTACCTGAAAAAACTAGAAAGTTTTTAGAGGTATTTGTGTTTTTTTCCATATCATTCAGTGCAATTTTCCATGACATCCATGGTTCTTAAGAAAGTGAGTTCAAAAACCTATTTGATATTAGGTTTTAATAGTAACAACTGGCAGTGCAGAGAACAGCAAAAAATAATGCTTTAAATTACATTTGCAAATAAGTTTAACAAATGAAAATACTGTATGTTATATATATATAGTGAATAAAGTACCCCCTCTTGTAAAATATAAGGATATTATAAGTTACCAAGGAGTTTCATGACCATATAAAAGTACGAGGCCGTGTACAGGTCATGGAACTCCGAGGTGACTTCTAATATCCTCATATTTTGCAACTGGGGGTACTTTATTTATTATAATACACAAGTTTCAGTGAGTCATGTGACAGAAATGACATCAGAACTCACCATTTATAACTGATGACATTAGAACTCACCGTTTATAAGGATATAATTTACAGGATATTCATGGCTTTTGTGTATTATATTGTGATACAGTGCTTGGAAAACATGTGTGAGAAAGACAACTCACCCTGGTGGCCCAGTGGTGTGGCAAGGACGCCTGCTGCGCTGCTCTTCTTTGGCTGACATTGCGGCTACTTAGAGCGCGCGCCTGCGTCTTGTTTGTAATATTGACGTGGGCGCGCTGGCGCAATGGTGCGAAATTCAAAAGGGTATTTAAAGGGATCCCATTCATTCACTCATTGCCCCTGATAGGTTTATCCTGGTGGTGTTAAGCTTTGAGCTATCTGTTCCTGATTCTGATCTGTATCCTGTTTTAACCCCTGTCTTGCTATTGACTATTCTGAACTCTTGTATCCTGACCCTTGCCTGAATATCGACTACCTCTTCTGCCTCATCCTTCTGATTGACTACCTGGTTTTGACCCTTGCCTGTCTGACTACGTTTACTCTCTGCCTGCCTCGACTAGGCCTGATCTGACTACGATTCTGTCTAACGCCTTGTACTGCAACCTTCTGCCCAAAGACTTTTGCTTTACAGTTGTGCCCCTTTGTTTGTCCAGAACCCTTTGCCTTGCACCTCTCGTTATAAGACCTGGCGGCATCTGAGTAGATGAGGGCTCCTCCCGAGGACAAAGGTGGCTGCTACAGGCAGAAGCACGAGCCGAGACCAGGGTGCTTGGCATTGGTTCTGGGTTTAGGGTGCCAACCATTACAACTTGTCTGTGTGGCTTAGAAATGTACAGAGATGGGGATTTAGAATGGGGATTTATGATCTGGGTTGAAGAAGTTTATTGGAGGAACAAATTAACTTTCTCTTGGTGAGTGGACTGAGTTGACCTTTCCCCGATTCCCAGGACACCACAATCTCTCCACCTCAAATTGCTACAGTCTCTATCATAAAGTTGCTTTCTCTACCCCTTCCCAGTTTATTTGAAAATCATTAAAATATTAAAAATATATATTGTAAAATTGTATTTGGGCTAGACAACTATATACTTAAAGGGGTATTAAAAAAGTTAGGGGCAGATTTATCAAAAGTCGAGGTGAATTTTCTAATGAAACAAATTTGAATTTCGAGCTACTGTGTACTTCGACTAGGGAATAGTCCAAATTGGATTCGAATTTGAAAAAAATTTAAAAATTCGAATATTGAAATTTATCATGTACTGTCTCTTTAAAAATTTGGCTTCGACCATTGGTCATCTAAAACCTGGCGAATTGCTGTTTTAGCCTATGGGTGACCTCCTATAACCTATTTGGAGGACTTTGAAAAAAAATCAAAGTTTTTTTGGGAAAAACTTCAAATCTAATCCGATCGAATGCGATATTCCTTCAATTCGTACAATTCGAATTCGGTCGAATACGGATCGAATACTCGATCAAAAACAGACCTTTGACTTAATTTCATTTGGTCTTTTTGAATTCAAATTTCAAAGTTTTTTCAATTTGAAATTCGACCCTTGATTAATATGCCTCTAAGGGGCATGTTTACTAACATTGGAGATAAATATCTGGAGAGATTTCTGGAGATGTTGCCCATAGCAACCAATTAGATCTTTGCTTTTGTTTTCTAACTTGGCTGTGGCTGTTTAAATCCTATTGCTGATTGGTTGCCATGGGCAACATCTCCAGAAATCTCTCCAGATCTCCAATGTTAGTAAACATGCCCCTTAGTATGTTATGGAATGGCTGATTCCAAGTAAAATTTCAATTAGCCTTAATTTTTTCATTACTATAGTTTTAGAATTATTTGCCTTCTGCCTCTTTCCAGCTCTCAAATGGGGGTCACTGACCCCATCTAAAAAGAAATGATCTGTAAGGCTACTCATTTATTGTTATTTCAACATTTTATTTCTCATCTTTCTACATGAGCCCTCTCCTATTCATATTGCGGTCTCTTATTAAAATCAATGCATGGTTGCTAGGGTATTTTGGACCCTAGCAACCAGAATGCTGAGATTGCATATTGGAGATCTGCTGAATAAAAAGCTAAATAACTCAAATAATAGAAAATAAAAACCAATAGCAAATAGCAAACAACTAGTTTAATGTATGCTTTTTGAAAATAGTATAATAACTCTAGTACAAAGAATCAATGCTTGATGTTCAAAGTGATTTACTTAATACAAATACTTTAATTTTAGAATACTTTTTTTTATCATTTCATTCATAACATCTTTTCCCTTTGCATTACTTTCTCGGGGGGGGGGTCAACATATGATTGATACATGGACTATATATGTATCTAGATTTTCCTTATTCTATTTCTCCCGTATTGATTTTTTTTCCCAGTGGTCCCTTATCCTCAGCAGGCTTATCCGATAAGATACTGTTATTATTTTCATTTATCTCCCCAGACTGCAAACGCATACGTTTACACATATAGAATTTTGATTTTACCATGCTTCTTATAGCCCTAACATATTGTCATAAATTGTTTGATCTGCTGTATGAGCTGTGAATATTGATTGCACAAAGAAGAATATTTAATTATACATATTTTAAGTTAGATTGTAAATGTCAGCTTCACTGTTATATTTGTGTAATACGAAGGAGTTATTTATTTATTGGTGCTGTTTTATTTATTTATTTTTCCCAAACCCAAATGGTTTCTAAAGGGAATATGAATATGCTTCCTACTTTTTTGCTGGTCATTTAATAAGTAAAAAATATTCCACATCAGGGGCATGAACATATGAAATCCTTCCATTAATCTATATATATATATATCTATATCTATATATAGTATATATATATATATATATGTATATACAGAATATATATGTATATATATAATCCAATCAAGAAAAACCAGCACCAAGGGTCTTTAAATATGAAAATAGTTGTATTTAAAACATATGTATCACCAACGTTTCGGTCCCTGTTGAGAAAGGTCCCAACAGGGACCGAAACGTTGGTGATGCATATGTTTTGAATACAACTATTTTCATATTTAAAGACCCTTGGTGCTGGTTTTTCTTGATTGGATTATACTAATTACATCCATGCACAGGGGCAGCCATAACATGGCTTATCTGATATGAGGTGCTGTCTGTCACGAAAATCTATATATATATATATATAATATATATATATATATAAACGTGGTGCCAGAGAAGTACACTTTCAGCCTGGATCTTTAGTCAGAATTAAGAAACCAGGAATACTGAAACAAGGACAATCTAAATTTACTACACCACTTGAAGTGAGACACCATTGAGGACCATACACACATGGACGCATATGGAATGCAAGCCCTCTTTGGAGAAGCTCCATTTGATGAAGGGCATTTTCCTACTCCTCATGTCAACTGCAATAGGCCTGAAGAAAGTGAACCTTTAAGGTGTAGTGAGAGAATCAGACAACTACCTGCATGGACCAAGGACTTTGTGATGTGAAGAATGAATAATATTGTTTTAAAATGCATACTGTTTTATTGTTGCTGTTTATTATAGTTGTCCAAATGCTTTCCTACTATAGGGGGAATATGTGGTGTTTATTCAAATGGCCTGTAGATGCCACTGTGCTCAGACTTATACTGTGCATATTTCCTGGACAGCTTAAAAAATGAAAGTAAAAAGTTACTGTTGTTTAATGGCTGCATGAGTTCGCTAATAAAGCACTGTTATACTCTACTCATTCTCAGCTACTCAAAACATACCAAGATCCACAATAAAAAACATTATATTGCAGAAAATGTGACACATCTCCTATTAGACTATTTTTGCATCTATTTCTGACTTGATATAATAGTCCATGTAAAGCAATACACAATCTGCAAAAAATAAAATACAACACACAGAGAAGAAATTAAAAACAGTGAATTAAAATTCTCACTGAAAAACGTTTACAAGTTATCTTAACATGGAGAGCAAATCAAATTCCTGATTAAGGCCATGGGGTTGGAGAGTTTTAATACAGCATATCCACATTGCTTCTTTTTTTAAAAGTTCCTTTACCCTATCATCACCGATGTGAAGCTTCAGGACACTATCAATCACATGAAATTTCAATTGTTGAACCCCATGGCCTTTTTTGGGCAAAATGAGAGGACACAGCCTGATCCATCTTTCTAAGCTTGATCGCTGACTTGTGTTCATGGATCCTTTCCTTAACTGTTCAGGTAGTCTGTCCCACATATGGTTGCCAACAGGGACATTTGATGGTATACACCACAAAGGTAGATATACAGGTATAGTACCCCTTGATCTTAACTGGGGTACCCTTACATGGACGATTCACAGTGTCTTCTTTTAATCAATTAGAGCAATACCTGAAAGACAGACAAGCAAGAATCCGTTCATTCTTGGGCATAGCAATAGCTGCTTCATGGAATGACTTCCCCAAATTGGATCTAATCAACATTGACCCTATAGTTTTATTTATTTTATATGACATCAACTGGGGGTTTTTGGGCATCCCACCCTTGAATAATCCCCAGTGTTTCCGTATAATTTTAGCAATTTCTCTACACAAAGTAGTATATTTTGAGAAAAAGGGAATCCATCTCACCTTCTCTTTTGGTGAACATGCAAAATCCCTGTTACCTTGCGCCACTACAGACTGTTGTTTTTTCAAGAGGGATACCAGATACCCTCTTTGCATAAGTTTACCCTCTATTTCATCTAGTAACTCAGATAACCTGGTGTCATCTGACTATCCTTTTCACCCTCACAAACTGAGACATAGGCAGGAATTTCCTTGTCTGTAAAGGGTGAAAAGAATCATAATGCAATAAAGTGTTCTTATCCGTTGATTTCACAAACAAACCAGTTGTCAGTTGTTCTCCCTCTTTCATCACTATGGTATCAAAATATGCAACGTGACAATCATCATGCAGGGTAAATTTAATATGGAATAATGTATTTATAAATTCCTGAAAGATTAGTAGGGTCCCCTGTGTCCAGGTCCATATTGTGAACATCATCAATGAAGAGTAACCACACCAAACAATGCTGTTGGAATCCCTGGTTTGTGTATATCAATCTATTCTAAAAATTATTCATAAATTATTCATAGGAGGTGGCCGCATTGTACCCCATTTATGTCCCCCAAATTTGCATATAGAAATGATCCTGGAATAAAAAAAAACAGTTTCGCAGTACAAATTCGAAACACTGCAAGACAAAATTCTTTTGGGAGCCATCCAAAGTCTCATCCCATTCAAGCTTGACGTGGACAGCCTTAACCCCCCCCATCATGTGAGATGGAGGTGTAGAGGCTCTCCACATCAAACGTGACCAATATGGCATGTTGAGGAATGAACTTCAAACTTTTTAATTTACCCAAGAAATCATTTGGGTCTTTCAAATAAGACCTGTGTTCCTAAACATACCCTCTGATAACATTGTTACTTAAAAATGGATAAAGGGTAAAGTACATAGTCTATACAGCATATTATTGGATGCCCCGGTGGACAGTCCAGTCATTGGCAGTGTATAGAAACTGGGAGTAACTGGAGGGGGCTTTCGTAAAAATTGTGCTAATGTAACATCAATTACATCTAATTGTAATGCTTCTTGTAATATAGGTAAATTCCTTTGTTTGGAAAAAAGGGGATTACTATCCACCTGCCGATAGGTATTGGTATCACTGAGCTGCTGCATAATTTCATTTACATAGGATACTTTTGGGGGAATGTAATTAAAGTTGGTAACAGAAAAAATATTCGCAATGCGAAAAGTTATGCCTTTGTGCGAACAAATTTTACTTTGCGCAAATTTAATATAACTTTTGCGAACCCAGAAACTGACAGTGGAAGAAGGTTTTGCTAATTTGCCAGTGCACAGTGAATGTAATAAAACTTCTTACTGAAAAAGTTGTTATGTTTGCTCCAAAAGATTACAACACATTCAAGCACTTCTTAAAATACACATTTAATTGTATATTGTTCTTGGGCTGCAGGATGTGTTGCTGATGTAGTACTGTATGATGATGGTGTTTCACTGTATCATGTGCTGGAGATTATATGGATAGTGTACAGTTTTGCACCCTAACATAGGGAATTCCTGACTCTCACCCCAGGAAATGTTCTGTCTGGAAGATGCTTTTACTTCAGTGCTTCATGGATACATATAAATTATATTTTTCCCCCCAAGATGCCTTTTTTAAGAGTCCCTCTATAAAAGTTGATATATGACTGCTCTCTATAAGATACGATGCTAAAGTGCTAATCAGTAATCAAATGCATGATGTAGTTGAGTGTATTGTTTTACGTGCAACAATGTTGTGTGCAGAATAATTACAATTAGTCTCACAATGAGTACTTGCACTGATGCATAGAATTCAATACGTACAAATGTAGCCAATAAAACTACACATTTGTGGGGGGTTTTTCTTCGACCATCATATTACATATTGTCAAAAAAGTGATCCCACCAAAACAAACCAAATAAAAAGGATCACATTCTTCTGTGATTTACGCAAATAACAACAATCCATCTTCTGGTATGGTATGAGCATATCTTTTCCTGTGAATGACTTTCATGGGCAAAATTTAGGGGTTTTTTTTGATTGTCATGTGGCTTATTTATAGAGATGGGCGAATAAATTCGGCAGTCATGGATTTGCATCAAAAAGACGCCGGGAAAAATCCGCCACACGTGCATACAAATTGTTGTGCATCAAAATTATTTGGACGTCCTTTGACGGGTGAATAAAGTCGACAGGCGAGAATTCACTGGGAATTTCCGTGATTCGCCGCTTGCAAATAGATTTGTGAAACTGCAGTGAAAATTCAAAAAACTTTGGACGGGTGTCGGAAAAGTCGCTTGCATCAAAACCGTTGATTGGACTCCCATTGACTTTAACGCCGGTGTCAAAATTGATGCAAGCGTCAAAATTCGCGTTTCACTCATTTTTCGTCGTTTTTTTGCAAAGCAAAACTGCCCAAATTCGGCAATCACTACCATTGACTTTAATGCATTTGGACAAAATAGTCGCGCATATATAAATTGTCACTCACATCAAATTGACTTCAATGCGTTTAGTGAAATTAGCGAAATGCTTATTTATTTGTCAGTCTCATAAATGCACAACCCAAGTTCGGATTTTAATAATAAATGTTTTAATATTCGTCCATTGACTAGTGATGGCGAATAAATTGCCAGGTGCGAACTTTCTGAGAATTTCCGCGGTTCGACCCAGCAAATAAATTTGTGAGACAGCCGCGAAAATCCGCCGGCATCACAAAATTTTGGACACGCGACGCCCGTGTCAAAACCGTCACTCGTCAACATTATTTGGACGTCCATTGACTTTAACACCAGCGTCAAAATTGACGCGAGTGTCAGAATTGACACAGGCGTCAAAATTCACATTTCACAAATTTTTTGTTATTTCAAAATACAAATTCGGCAATCACTACCATTGACTTTATTGCATTTGGACAGAATAGTCGGATGTATATAAATTGTCACTTACGTCAAATTGACTTCAATGCACCAAATCCACTATTTTGGATTCGGCCGAACCCCCGAATCCTTCACAAAAGATTCGGGCAAATACCCAACCGAATACGAACCCTAATTTGCATATGCGTATATGCGATTTCCCTCCCCACCCCTAATTTGCATATGCAAATTAGGATTCGGATTCGGTTTGGCTGGGCAGAAGGATTCGCCCAAATCCTGCTTAAAAAGGCCAAATCCTGGCCTTATCTCGAACCGAATTCTGGATTCGGTTCAACCCTACTTCAATGCGTTTAGTGAAAATTTGCAAAATGCTTATTTATTTATCACTCATCAATGCACAATCCAAGTTCGCATTTTAATCATAAATCTTTTACTATTCATCCAATGACTAGTGATGGGCGAATAAATTTGCCAGGCGCGAATTTGCAGAGAATTTCTGCGTTTCGACGCCCACAAATAAATTTGTGAGACAGCCATGAAAATCCGCCTGCATCACAAAATTTTGGACGCGTCGTCGCTCGTGTCAAAACTGTCACTCCTCAACATTATTAGGATGCCCATTGACTTTAACACCAGTGTCAAAATTGACGCGGGCATTTAAATTTCGCGTTTTGAGAATTTTTTACCGTTTCGGGAAAATCGTAAATTTTTGACAAAGCAAAACGTGACAAATTCTACATCACTACCATTGACTTTTATGCATTTGGACAAAATAGTTGTGTGTATATAAATTGTTGTTCACATCAAATTGCTTATCTATTTCAGTCTCCTCAATGCACAACCCAAGTTCGCATTTTAATAATAAATCTTTAACTATTCATTTTTTAAATGATAAATGAAAATAATAAAAGATAGATAACAGTATATTCATAATAATAAAAAAAGTAATAAATAATAGATGCCGGTATACATGTATGGGATCTATTGTCTAAAATGCTTGGGACCTGGGGTTTTCTGGTTACAGGTGTTTAAAAGATTATAAATATTTGCTTGAAATGGGCAGGCCCAAATTTGTGGCAAGGCCACAAAATATCAGGGGAGGCAAAATTTTAGAGGCGACATGCCGCCCAGCCAATTTCCCTGGATTACTGGGGAGTGCAGCACGCTCGCAGGGAGGGAGGTATGCTGGAAGGTACTAGAACCGCGTGGCCTCAGGGTGCCCAGCCGTGAAATCCAGAGCTGGAAATTGGCTCTATTGGAAATGGCTTCCCATAGTTTAGAGATTTCTGGATATCAGGTTTTCATATAATAGATCCCATTCAAAGTAAAATCGGGAAAATAGGGAATTTGTTTTAATGCCCAAATTACAGAGTTTAGAGTTTTAGTTTCTTCCTCAGCTGCAGAGCTACAAACCCCTTTGCCCCCTGCCCACATTTCAAGAATATCAGAAGAGGGCTAATCCTAATGTGGTTTACTTACAAAGTCTTTTGCTCGCAATGCGGGGCATCTGAATACATTGGCCGTGGCACTTTCCTGCTAGATTCCATGCCCCTGTGGGAAGGCAATCATTACACCAATGTTATTTAAGGTGCATTTCTCCTGTTAAGCAAAAGGCAGGATATAATCTCAGACAGAGCCTTATTGCTCAGCACAATTCAATGTAATTGCTTGTGTTATCTCTCAGAAGGAAAAAAAATCACATATAATTATCAGAGACTTGCAAATATTTTCAAAGCTGTCGAAATGCCTTTGGCAAATGTTTGAAGCGCAGCAGGGGACAGCCAATTATTTTCATCTTTACGTTAAATGCCTCCGGAGTTAGAAATATTTCAGATGGTTATATTAAGATCCAATGACCTTGGAACCTTCCCTATGTAAAAGTTTTGCACAAAGGAGAAACCTATAATAGTATACACATCGCCCTGTAAGTAAAACACACTCTCTCTGCATATAACTGTCCAAGATTAAAACATATGTCTCTGTATGGGATAACTCTGCTGAAAGACCAATATCAATATATTTTCCTGCCAGCCAGCCAGGCCAATAAAATCATACTACATATAGCCACCCTATTGTCTAACCAACCTAAAATGGCTACAGTAGAATATCCAGCTCTGATCCATACAAGTGTAAGGGACTGATAAATGTATTCCCTATTTATTTTGCATTCTCCTAAGAATTTGTCACTAACAGGAGCTAGACTCCTCTTCCTGGGTCAAATCCTGACTCCTAGCTTTCCCTAGTTTGGCTACTAGGTGGCATAGTGTGAAAATATCTATTCCTGAGGGACATTTGCTCAGGGTCCATTTTGTTAATCCCCTTACCTTAGCAGACAGGAAGGGTAAAGTGGAACCTAGAGAGGTCAGGTCTAGTAAGGATAGGCTACTCACTTTTATAGATCACTCTAGGGGCAGATTTACTAAAGGGCTAAGTGGCTGTTTTGAGCGACAATTTTCCAAAATGACAACTCGCAGGGATATCGCCAATTTACTAAAAGGTGTAGAGGACAATTCACTAGGGAAAAAGCTCAGTGCTAGAGAAGTTTTTACACTGTACATTGTATCTAGTTACAGTCGCAAGACACCCTGCCTCCACGCCATTGCACATGCTCATCCCCTAGGATTTAAGGTCTCATCAGGAGCACATTATTGGGGTAAAGCTCATAGTTAGAGCAATGGTGCCAGCTCTATTTATTATAGCCTTACACAAGACTATGTAAAAAAGGCAGCCCATAAATGCTATTGTGATTTTGTTTTATGCTATCATGAGCATTAAATGGTTCAATCATATTCTGATATTTTAGTGGTATTCATACTACAGAATCCCAAGTTCCATTTTTGAGACATATCTCCTTCCCATTTCTCCACTTGTATGAAAATTCCTCAGAATATTTCTGTTAATAAATCCTTGTAATGGTAAGAGGTGCTAAAATTATCTCAACATCAAATTGCTAAGCACAAGCTGACATTCGCTAACAGTTCATAAATGAGCTCATTGCTTAGTCCTTCTGAACAGGTAAATGTGAATTTTTTCACGAAGCTGACAACTTTAGCATGGCCGAACATTTCTTTGCCCTACATTTTTTAAAGGAGAAGGAAAGGCTAAAATGAAGTAAGCTTTATCAGAAAGGTCTATTTAAATACACCAGTGAACCCTCAAAGTAAGAGAGTCTTCTGTCAAAAGAAACAAAGCCTTTCTTTCCTTTTATTGTGTATGCATGGGCTTCTCTATCAGACTGTTTTTAGCATAAACCTACAGGGCTAGGGCTTGAGCATGCTCAGCTTGCTTCTCTCTTCCTCTCCCCCTCCCTCTTCCCTCCTCCACTCCCTGCTGTAATTTGTGCCCAGAGCTATGAGTGTGCAGGGAGAGACTCAGACAGGAAGCAATGTCACACAAAGCTAATATGGCAGCTGCTATCCTAAACAAACAGAGAGATCTCCTAGAGCTGTTTACTCAGGAATGGTAAAGCATTCTGCAGAATAAATATAATGCTATAGCTTGCACTATTGTGGCTAATCTATTGGCAATAATCTGCTTTGGTAGCTTTCCTTCTCCTTTAAATGAGAGAGCCAGAAATCAAGTTCTACACCCCTCTGTCGACTATTCTTAACTAATGGGTTCCAGATAATTATGCCTAATGACCCTGAACAAATAGTATATGGAATTTCTATTAAAAGAGCAAAAAAAAGAAATTATGTAAACTTACATAAATTTGCAATTTACATTTATTTTCTGTATTTGGCAGTTTCTAAAATTGTAGTATTTTAAGACAGATTTATACTGTTAGGCAGGCTTCAGCTTATCAACTCTCTGAAGTTCCAGAGTGACAGCAACTCTGATTGTCTAAGCGCTGTCCATATACTTCCTGGATTTGGTTATCCCTAAGGTTGTTGACTCTTGCTTGAGCCAAAAGGCTTGCATTAGAAGTCATAACTAAATATATCTTGGAAAAAAACGACAAATATAAAACTAAAGTCATTTCTAGATATTAGCTGGGGAAGCCCTTCCTAGGCTCCCATTCAGGGGCCACTAAGCTGCCAACTTGGTCTCTTGGCAGCTTTTATCAGCCTGTGTATGACTGTGTTAGGATAGCTCCTAGAGGTTTTATAGCAGCTTTATTGTCTACAACCAGGCCATTTTGAGAGCATTTGAGTCTTAGATGTATCAACCCAACTATCACTGCAACACACCTACAGTTTGCTTGCATTATTGTAACTGAACCAGTAAACCAATAATTCGACTGTATATTTTTTGTTAATATTTTTTGAGTTCCTTGCCTGAAGAAGGTTCCTACATTTTTTATCTCATTACCCTTCTTCATATACATTATAAGCTCTTTTGGGCTGGGACCACTTTACGTCTTTTATTGGTTATTAGTGATATTTTTGTACATTATGTACTCTATGGGGCTGATTTACTAACAATATCATTTCTATCTTTTACTCAAATCTCTAAAATTTGTGGTTTTCATATTTTTTTAAGCTCTTAAATTCGAGATTTATTAAGTGTAAAACAATGAAAAAACAAATACAAAAATTCCCCAACTAAAAGTTGCCGAGGTCCTATAGAAGTTAATGGGAGCTGCGCTAATCATATCAGACCATTTTTAAAGGAATTGTTCAGTGTAAAAATTTAAACTGGAAAAATAGGCTGTGCAAAATAAAAAAAAAATGTCATTAGAGTTAGTTAGCCAAAAATGTAATGTATAAAGGCTGGAGTGACTGGATGTCTAACATAATAGCCAGAACTCTACTTCCTGCTTTTCATTTCTCTGTGTTTCCACGAATTGGTTACCAGGCAGTAACTAATTAGAGACTTGAGGGGGGGGGGGCACATGGGTCATATATTTTGAATCTCACCTGCATGCTCAGGATCAATTGCAAACTCACTGAAAACTTATGTCCCATGTGGCCCCCTTCAAGTCACTGACTAACTCAGAGTTAGAGAGATGAAAAGCAGGAAGTAGTGTTCTGGATATTATGTTAGACAAACTAAATAAACAGTATTAGAAACATTTTTTATTTTGCACAGCCTATTTACCCAGTTTTTTTTTTTTTTTTTTTTACACTGAACTGTTCTTTTAATCAATTTGGACTTTTAGAGATCTTCAGAAATTATTCTTTCACGAGGAATTGTCCAAGAAACTCATACTTTTAGAGGTTTTAAAGGTCTTCCTTTTTTTCCAGATCGTTCATTTCTGCTTTTTAAAATTGGATCTTGTAATGAATTTTTAGAGAAAGTGAGTTTAGATATGGTTTCAAAAACCTCTAAAAATTGACCTTTAGTAAATAGGCCTTATAATAAAGGGGTGAACTTGTATTAATATTAATCATTTTATTAATTATTATTAATAATATAAATATACAGGATCACTGATTAAGCCTTCTGATGAACTGCTAGTGAGCAATAACTTAAGCTGGCCATAGATCACGCGAGACCACGATTATCTCAGAACGATCGTGCGAATTGTCCATCAATTAAAAAGACCAATTTGCCAGGAAAACAAAGGGGAGCTGCCTGCTTGGCCCTGCCAACATAGATAGATTGCACTGGGACCGACAAAGATTTTTTAACCTGGCTGATCAATTTCCTGACAAAAAAATCGTAAGATGTACGATCGTTCGAATCCCACTAACTTCGCGATAATTTTGAAGGATTGGTCGGACTTCGGTAAAATCGGTCGGTCGGCAAGAAAAATCTTTGCGTCTATGGGGAACTTAACACACACAAGTAATAGTAGAATAAAATAGATTCACTTAGCTTAATATGAAGTGTTTACAAAGATATTATATATTGTTAGTATTGTTATATTGTTAGTATTTCTAACAGATCAGCACAAACTTTGTATCTCTTCAACCAAGACTCCTTTCTCTGTCTGAGTCTTGTCTGTCTGCTGTCTGTGTATATATTCTTATGGATATTTGCTGGGTAACCATATCTGTGTTTACTATGGACTGTTTACCCAGGAATATATGTAGAAGAGGACAATAGTCCTCTAAAATTTTCTGAAGAAGAATCAAATCAGAAATATATGTATTTAATCATACAATTAAATTAGAAAATATCCACTGTGCTACAGAAATCCACATGTTTAGTGGATACACCCACTTATTAAATGCTGAATAAGATGATGTTGCTTTATAAATAAATAATAGTAATAATAATAATAACAAAATAATAATTGCTATTGACTATGTGGGTATTTGTAAGTATATGTCTTGATACTTTGACTTATTTATTTATTTTCTTTTACTTCTTCAAGTCAACAGTTTTCAGTAAGATAGCAGTAAGCCCTTCTCTGCTGGGACTGCTTTTAAAACTTTAGATTTCTACTTTGTATGTTTGGATCAGATTTACATAACCCTAATCTCACAGGTGACATAGGTTAATCTTAATGTATAAGGTTATATTTTCTCTTTTCATGGACTATACACTCATCTTCTCTTCTCTAAATGCACAGACTGCAAGGATAAAGGATAATCACTGGAACCCATAGCATTTCGTTTGATTACACTTTTAGGGATATACCTCGGGTATCAATTTCAGCAGTGCATAATAACATCAAGCTATGACATTGATGTAGACTTGCATCCATGCTCTATTGCAACTGCGTATTTATGCTGTACATATTGATACAGTAATGACGTGTCATATGCCTTGTCTGGTTATCTTGCTTTATCCCAGAAGCTGAGCCTTGTTCTGTTATTGTTCCTTCTAGAATACAACCTGCCCTGACTCTGCCTTAATGTGCCTGTTTGATTTTGGAGTAATTACCCATTCTGAACCTGGGCTGCCTGGCTCTGACCTGGACCTGTTTGACTTAAGATGCTTATGGGTCTTCTTGCTACATGTAAGCCTAATACCAGATTAAAGCTGGTCACACATTGAAAAATTTGCTCGGGTCTGGACTGGGAGTCAAAATTGGCCCTGGCATTTCAAGTACACAGTGACTGTCTATGACATCTTGCCAGAAACTACAGATTGCCAGTTTGGGTCTGGATTTGCTCTTTGGCCAGAGGGACAATGATGGTAAATCCAGACTGAAGGGGCAAGGACTGCATCAACAAGGTGATGCAGTCCACATTCCGACTGGATTTTTAAATCTTTCTGATCAACATCAGAAAAGATATCAGTCAGACGGGCCCGTTGGTGGGCCACATACATTGGCAGATAAGCCTGAAGGGGCAAAATCTATAGCTTAAAGGAGAAGTAAAGTTTAACTAAAGAAGCAGCCTAGAAATGTTGTACATTATGTTTTGGGTTTGTGTACCAGCCCAAGGCAACCACAGTCTTTTAGCAGTAAAGATCTGTGTCTCCAAAGATGCCCCAGTAGCTCCCCATCTTCTTTCTGCTGATTCACTGCACATGCTCTCTGCTGCTGCCACTTTATGAGCTTAGGGACCAACTCACAATATATAGTACACATAGAATAGAAATGTCACAATATAAGACACTTTCCAAGCTGGTGATCCCAGGTGACAGGTTTGAAATTCTGAATAATCGCTACTATTTGAGAAGCTGAAACTTCAGGCTGGTGCAATAGGTTCAGTATATAAAATACCTCATTTTTAGCCATATTCATTAGGGTTTACTTCTCCTTTAAATCTGTCAGCGTATAACCACCTTAACCTTACCAGATCATTTGCTGAATCATGAACATTAAGAAATGCAAATTTCTTGGCTGCACCAGTTGCAAACTGATTGCATTTAAAGGGGATCTAAACCCTCCATAAAACTGTAGACTCCTCATTGTTATATTAGTTCAATCCAATAAGCACAGACAATAGAAGGAAACAAGATTCTACTGTAACATTGCTAGACAGCAGAGCAAGATATTTCCTTCAACCTTGGTACAACATACCTGGACCAGTTTATTTCAGAAAATCATGATCATGATACCCCCTAAAATTAGTTTATGCACATTGTTTTAAAAAAGAGAAATCTACATTTTTTAAATTAATAGTCCATGTTTAATAAAAAAAAAAAGGTTGAACTCGATCTTTTTTCAACCTTATTTACTACGTTACTATGTTTCTAACTTCCTGGTTCTTGTGAAGTAGCTAATTAGAAAACCAGAGCACAGATAAACCCCTGAATAATCATCTCTTTTCCGAAATGGTCACAGATTTCAGCATCTTTGATGTTAATCTAGGGGTTTTCATTATAATTATTGCATGTTTATACAGTAGATTAACAGCCATAAACGGATGCAGCTTTTTCAAAGGACTTTATACTAAACATGCATTCATTTAATGTGCTCTGGCCATTGCCTGACACAGCAGGCAGTGCTCTTTCTACTCGTATATATATATATATATATATATTATTAGACTAATAGCAAATGACAGCTAATAAACTGATCTTATGCCCCACCTGCTCATTTTCAAGTACACATATATAGGGCACAGCTGCAAGTTCCCAACACCCACTTAGGATATGTCTTTGCCAGAAGCTTTTGTCATTGTGCTTCTTTATTACTAGAACATTCATCCTGCAGGGACCTTCACATTAGAACAGACCCCCAACACTATCTTTCTGTCTACTCTAAATCTGATAAGCAAAGTAAAGTAAAGTTAAATTTCAATACTTACCACCATAATCATTTCTAGTAATATCGATTTTTAGTTTTGCTTTTTTAAGGTAGGTCCTTGCATATTGGAATTAGCTTGCATTTTGTTCAATGTAACTACCCCTGCTGAAAAGATATATATATTAGAGGAAGGGGGATCTATAAGTTGGGCATCCAGAGACTATTGCAGGAATATGAATGATGGGCCTGCACCATCGACAAAGAGATGTGATTTAACATTACAGTTGTCCAATAAAGAGGTAGCCCTGGGCATCACTGTTTTTACATTTTTTTACACCAAAGTCAATTAAAAGCACCTTTGGGACTGGCGAGCAGTAATCCTGGTCTTTATAAACAGAGACACATGCATTGACGGGGATGACGCTCCTGTCCTCTCCCAGTGTGGATGGTGTATATGGAAATCCTAGTGAAATATAGTGACTACTCAGAATGTAATGCAGGTATGGAATCCATTATCTGGAAACCCATTATCCAGAAAACATGGAATTAAGGAAAGGCTGACTCCATTTTATACAAATAATCCATTTTTTAAAAAATATGATTTCCTTTTTCTCTGTAATAAACAGATTCAAAATAAGATATAATTAAACCTTATTGGAAGCAAAACCAGCCTATTGGGTTTATTTAATTTCTATATGACTTTCTAGTAGATTTAAGGTGTACCAAATTATGGAAAGATCCATTACCCCAAGCATTCTGAATAACAGGTCCTGTATTGTAACCTGAAGCTATAAAATGTCAGTTCTGTTTGCTGTTGTCCCGTGGGATGTGCCGCTTGTTGGTTTCCCGGGGGCTGAAAGTTTAGAAGGTGTCATTCTTTCTACTTCTATTACACGCCCAGGTGCAAGGTAAGCTCAGAATACATCATCTCTCCCCCTATTTAACAATGCAAGCCTACATTCCACACTAGAGGCAGGTTTTATGTTAATATCTGTGCAGGTATAGAGCTGCAGTTAGAGCTGGAATGCTGGCTTACTACTGTATATACAGTGTCATTGGCACAGTCTGTAATACACTTCTATTAACAGTGGTTCTATCACAAAGTTTAGGGGCAAATTTAATTTTAAGGTCGAATGTTAGAGTTTTTTGTACCTCGAATGAACTCAAAACTCGAATGGTTTCTTTTGTAAGAATGAACTAAACTCAAATATAATGAAAAAACTTGATTCTGTGAGTTTGAGTTGCCAGATCTTAAAACTCAAATTAAACTAGATGGTGTAATTTCTGAAGAAACCACAAGATGTTGGCTTTGAAACGCAAGAGGTGTTGGGGCCAGTCGCCCCTGGTGCATAGAGAGTACACAAAGTTGGTAGAATCTGGTTTAAAACTGTGAAAATTGAAGCAGATCAAATTGTACCATTAAAATCAATCCAAAAAACCTGATTGGCTGTTTTTGGCTCCACCCACTTCTAAAATTTGAATCCCAGTCCCCCTGTGACCGACTGTGCCAAGTTTGATGTCCCTGCCATTAACTGTGAAAGAATGGCAGCAACTTATATATTGACATTGATTAGCAATACGTAACATTTGATTGGCTGTTTTAAGCTCCACCCAGTTTTCCAAATTTTAACCCCAGTCACCCAGTCATGGTCTGTACCAAGTTTGGGGCCTCTGGCTTTAAAACTGTGAGAATGGTAGTATTTGAAACTTTTACATTGAAGTCAATAGGTAAACTCTGATTGGCTGTTATTGGCTCCACCCACTTTTCCTAAATTTTGACCACAGTCACCCAGTGAGTAATTGTGCTGAGTTTGGGACACTTGGCATGGATGCCATAATAATAGCAGCAATTTGGCGTTTTTCATTAAGGTCAATGGCTGAAGTCCGATTGGCTGTTGTTGCCCCGCCCCCTTTTTTTCCTAATTCTGAACCAGAGTCACCAAGTGACTAACACTTTAAGGTTTCGGAATCATGACAGTAAACCTGTAAAAATGGCAGCAGTTTTATGTTTTTCTCTTGAAAATCAATGAATGACATTTGATTGGTTGTTGGTGGCTCCACCCACTTTTCCTAACTTTGAAGTGCAAACACCCAGTGACCACATTTGTGATATTCGAGGTCCATGACAGCAATAATGTGCAAATGGCAGCAATTTTAATTTTTCCCATTGAAATCATCAAAGAAATCTGATTGGTTGTTTTTGGCTCCACCCACTTTTCCAGATTTTGATCCCGGTCCTCCAGTGACCAACTGTGCCAAGTTTGAGGACCCTCCCATGAACAATCTAAGAGCGGCGACAGTTTTAACTTTTCCCATTGAAACAAATGGCTAATATTTGATTGGCTGTGGTAGACTCCACTCACTTTTCCAAATTCTAACCCCAGTGACCCATGGTGCCAAGTTTGGGGTCTCTGGCTTTAACACTGTGGGAATGACAGTGTTTGACATTTTCTCATTGAAGTCAATAGGGAAAATCTGATTGGCTGTTTGTTGCTCCGCCCACTTTTTGGAGTCCCCAAAATGTGACAGAACTTTTCAGGTTGACCCCATGACTAAGTGACCCAAGTTTGGTGAGTGTAACTTTAATGCTGTACGAGTGGCAAAAGTTTCAAATTTTCCAATGAAAGTCTATGGGGAAAAAAGGGTCTTTGGGGGGCCGCCACAGGGCCACGGAGGGTGGGATTGCTTAACAGAGCACAAGCAACTTATTCGGGTATGAGCCCAACAAGTGTGCAAAGTTTCATAATTGTACTCCTAAAACTCTGGGAGGAGTAGCGTTTAGAAAATTGCTAAAATTTCATTGGCTGTTGGTAGCTCCGCCCACTTTGGGGTGCCCCCCCAAAATACATATTTTTATTCGGAAGAATAAGAACGAGCTGAACTAGTAGATCAATATGTTGTCTTCTTCAAAGCCAACATAATTCATTGTTACTTGAAATTCCTAAACCTGACTGTTTTGCCAACCCGACTGTTCCTTTTCAACCTGTCAGTTACAATGTCTAATGTTAACGGACTATTGCTGCACAAATATGACAGCCCCCTCACAGAGAAACATGAGGGATCAGACAGGTAATGTAAAAGCATCAGGCAAAACTTTCATGGCAGAATTATAACTAGCATGTCAACTGTATGTTATGATAGATGTTAAAAATGGTTTAATTTCTGGTATCAGTATCTCTAAAATCGACTTAATTTTCACAACTACAGAAGGCTGCAGTAAACAAACTCACTGCTCTCACTAAACAAACGTATGACATCACAATGCACCAGCACATCCATTGTTGCTGCTCCATAGTGATGACATCACAAAGCAAATTCATTGTTGTTGCTCCACACATTGATGACATCACAATGTACCTGAATCTAGAACTATTAGTTGTAGCTGAGAAACGATCACTCTTTATCAACATTTTGAAGCGACAACATCATTGATATAGATACATCTACATCTACTAGATTTTCACAACATCAGTTATAGATACATCTACATCTACTAGATTTTCACAACATCAAATAAATACAAGATCTCGAGATTACTCTAATAGAATGACCAATCCAATTCATGAGGAACTTTCAGTTATAGATCCACAATGGGAGACTTTGGACCCCAAACCAGACATTCATGCCCTATATAGGGAATTTAATGCTAAATTCTTTAGGGGAAAGTTGCCTGAACCTGATCTGAAATGGAGTTACAGAATTTCTGAGTAAGTCTTGAATTAAACTTCAAGTTTGTACTTTACCATTATAGATATTTTCACTGATATAGTTTATAGAGCATTTAATAAAAAGCAATATATAATGTAATCTGAGTATTAAAGATTCACATTTTGTTTTGCAGAATGTCTGGATTTGCCCTAGAGACCAGTACAGGGAAGATGAAAATTCGCCTAAATAAGCCTCTTCTTGATTTAAGGCCAAGGAGGACTACAGTAGAAGTAAGTATTTCTTATGCCTTTATTCTCCAAGGTATATTTGCAATATATATTTTTGTGACACCAACTTCAGCTGTAAAGACTTCCAATCGCTCAGCCAATTTATTTACATTAGAAACTTGTAATAACCGATTTAACTGAATCTTTCTGTACTCTACAGATCCTCCTGCATGAAATGATACACATACATCAGTTTTTAAGTAAATCAAAGGATAGAAGCCATGGACCAACCTTTCACTACCATAAGAGGCGTATTAATAGACTGACTGGTGCAAATATTGTGGTAAGTGGTTAAACACACTGTATTTATTGCTATATTAGAAGCAATCTGTTAATTCTATTACTCTATTAAACATGATTCCCCTTGCCCTTTTCTTATTTTTCTATAGGCCTACCCTGATTTTAAGGATGAATATGACCTACTGAAATGTCATTGGTGGGAGTGCAATGGCCCCTGTGGGGAATTAGTAACAAGGATTATGAACCGTCCACCAGCTACCAAGGCACACAAGAGGAAATGTGGAGGAGAATTTATTAAAATTTCAGAGTCTGAAGACGGTCCTTCAAATAAGAGAAGGAAGGTCTAAACTTTCAGAGAAATAATGCAAATTTCAGAAAAGACATAGTGGGACATTCACTAAGTTTCGTAGTTGCGCCAGGCATAACTTTGCCGCACTTCGCCAGGCGTAGTTTCGCCAGTGCTTCGCAAATTCACTAAAATCCGAAGTTTCGCTCAGGGGTAGCGTAAGGTTGCGAAGTTGTGCTAGCATTGATTCGCTAAGCGAAGTGAAGTTACGCTAGTGATGGTTAATTTGCATATGGCGCCAAATTCAAATTTCAATGGAGGAATATGTAGCAGAACTACAAATGGCTGGGAAACCTTCAAAACATCAAATAACATTTTTATTTTGCCCTACACATGTGCCCACTGTATAGTTAAGTTGCCATGAGTTAGGAAATGTAGGGGGGAAGGAGGGGAGCCTCAAAAAAACTTTTCAATCTTTTTCAGCCTATCACCCATAATATAGAAAAAACGCCAGCATTTTTTGGGACTTAGAAAATTTTTTAACTTTGTTTGAAGAAATCCCTATCTACTCTATTGCATTTCGCCTGGTCTGAGGTGGCGAAGGAAGTCTAGCGTAAAAGGTAGCGTTCAGAACAATGCGCGCATTAGTGAATTTGCGTAGTTACGTCCGTTGCACAAATTCGCCAGGCGTAAGGGTGCGAAGTTACACTAGCGAAGTTACGCCAGCGTCCGTTAGTGAATTTGAGAAGTAACGAAAATGCCCAATGCTAGCGAATTGACGCTAGCGTTAGGCGCTTCGGCGCATAGTGAATTTGCCGCAGAGAATGAAAACTCCCTTTTATAGCATGACTTTATAAAGTCTTTGACCTAAAACATCTTAATTGTATTTTCTTTACCTGCATCAGGCACTTGTAAAACCAATGGAATCTCAATGTAAATAATTTTAAAAATAAATGAAAAACCTAAAGAAAACCTTTATCTTGTTTGTCAGTCTTTGTTTCCTAAAAATATTCATGTATAGGTATTGATAGCACCTTCATCAAAACCGGGGACCCCTTCTTCTAAGGAAGAACATTAATAAGCATTTTGGTGGTATAATGGGAACTTAATGCACTTTTTTTGGGGGGGGGCACCAATTAGTCACCCAGTCATGGTCTGTACCAAGTTTGGGGCCTCTGGCTTTAAAACTGTGAGAATGGTAGTATTTGAAACTTTTACATTGAAGTCAATAGGTAAAATCTGATTGGCTGTTATTGGCTCCGCCCACTTTTCCTAAATTTTGACCACAGTCACCCAGTGAGTAATTGTGCTGAGTTTGGGACACTTGGCATGGACGCCATAATAATAGCAGCAATTTGGCGTTTTTCATTAAGGTCAATGGCTGAAGTCCGATTGGCTGTTGTTGCCCCGCCCCCTTTTTTTCCTAATTCTGAACCAGAGTCACCAAGTGACTAACACTTTAAGGTTTCGGAATCATGACAGTAAACCTGTAAAAATGGCAGCAGTTTTATGTTTTTCTCTTGAAAATCAATGAATGACATTTGATTGGTTGTTGGTGGCTCCACCCACTTTTCCTAACTTTGAAGTGCAAACACCCAGTGACCACATTTGTGATATTCGAGGTCCATGACAGCAATAATGTGCAAATGGCAGCAATTTTAATTTTTCCCATTGAAATCATCAAAGAAATCTGATTGGTTGTTTTTGGCTCCACCCACTTTTCCAGATTTTGATCCCGGTCCTCCAGTGACCAACTGTGCCAAGTTTGAGGACCCTCCCATGAACAATCTAAGAGCGGCGACAGTTTTAACTTTTCCCATTGAAACAAATGGCTAATATTTGATTGGCTGTGGTAGGCTCCACTCACTTTTCCAAATTCTAACCCCAGTGACCCATGGTGCCAAGTTTGGGGTCTCTGGCTTTAACACTGTGGGAATGACAGTGTTTGACATTTTCTCATTGAAGTCAATAGGGAAAATCTGATTGGCTGTTTGTTGCTCCGCCCACTTTTTGGAGTCCCCAAAATATGACAGAACTTTTCAGGTTGACCCCATGACTAAGTGACCCAAGTTTGGTGAGTGTAACTTTAATGCTGTACGAGTGGCAAAAGTTTCAAATTTTCCAATGAAAGTCTATGGGGAAAAAAGGGTCTTTGGGGGGCCGCCACAGGGCCACGGAGGGTGGGATTGCTTAACAGAGCACAAGCAACTTATTCGGGTATGAGCCCAACAAGTGTGCAAAGTTTCATAATTGTACTCCTAAAACTCTGGGAGGAGTAGCGTTTAGAAAATTGCTAAAATTTCATTGGCTGTTGGTAGCTCCGCCCACTTTGGGGTGCCCCCCCAAAATACATATTTTTATTCGGAAGAATAAGAACGAGCTGAACTAGTAGATCAAGATGTTGTCTTCTTCAAAGCCAACATAATTCATTGTTACTTGAAATTCCTAAACCTGACTGTTTTGCCAACCCGACTGTTCCTTTTCAACCTGTCAGTTACAATGTCTAATGTTAACGGACTATTGCTGCACAAATATGACAGCCCCCTCACAGAGAAACATGAGGGATCAGACAGGTAATGTAAAAGCATCAGGCAAAACTTTCATGGCAGAATTATAACTAGCATGTCAACTGTATGTTATGATAGATGTTAAAAATGGTTTAATTTCTGGTATCAGTATCTCTAAAATCGACTTAATTTTCACAACTACAGAAGGCTGCAGTAAACAAACTCACTGCTCTCACTAAACAAACGTATGACATCACAATGCACCAGCACATCCGTTGTTGCTGCTCCATAGTGATGACATCACAAAGCAAATTCATTGTTGTTGCTCCACACATTGATGACATCACAATGTACCTGAATCTAGAACTATTAGTTGTAGCTGAGAAACGATCACTCTTTATCAACATTTTGAAGCGACAACATCATTGATATAGATACATCTACATCTACTAGATTTTCACAACATCAGTGATATAGATACATCTACATCTACTAGATTTTCACAACATCAAATAAATACAAGATCTCGAGATTACTCTAATAGAATGACCAATCCAATTCATGAGGAACTTTCAGTTATAGATCCACAATGGGAGACTTTGGACCCCAAACCAGACATTCATGCCCTATATAGGGAATTTAATGCTAAATTCTTTAGGGGAAAGTTGCCTGAACCTGATCTGAAATGGAGTTACAGAATTTCTGAGTAAGTCTTGAATTAAACTTCAAGTTTGTACTTTACCATTATAGATATTTTCACTGATATAGTTTATAGAGCATTTAATAAAAAGCAATATATAATGTAATCTGAGTATTAAAGATTCACATTTTGTTTTGCAGAATGTCTGGATTTGCCCTAGAGACCAGTACAGGGAAGATGAAAATTCGCCTAAATAAGCCTCTTCTTGATTTAAGGCCAAGGAGGACTACAGTAGAAGTAAGTATTTCTTATGCCTTTATTCTCCAAGGTATATTTGCAATATATATTTTTGTGACACCAACTTCAGCTGTAAAGACTTCCAATCGCTCAGCCAATTTATTTACATTAGAAACTTGTAATAACCGATTTAACTGAATCTTTCTGTACTCTACAGATCCTCCTGCATGAAATGATACACATACATCAGTTTTTAAGTAAATCAAAGGATAGAAGCCATGGACCAACCTTTCACTACCATAAGAGGCGTATTAATAGACTGACTGGTGCAAATATTGTGGTAAGTGGTTAAACACACTGTATTTATTGCTATATTAGAAGCAATCTGTTAATTCTATTACTCTATTAAACATGATTCCCCTTGCCCTTTTCTTATTTTTCTATAGGCCTACCCTGATTTTAAGGATGAATATGACCTACTGAAATGTCATTGGTGGGAGTGCAATGGCCCCTGTGGGGAATTAGTAACAAGGATTATGAACCGTCCACCAGCTACCAAGGCACACAAGAGGAAATGTGGAGGAGAATTTATTAAAATTTCAGAGTCTGAAGACGGTCCTTCAAATAAGAGAAGGAAGGTCTAAACTTTCAGAGAAATAATGCAAATTTCAGAAAAGACATAGTGGGACATTCACTAAGTTTCGTAGTTGCGCCAGGCATAACTTTGCCGCACTTCGCCAGGCGTAGTTTCGCCAGTGCTTCGCAAATTCACTAAAATCCGAAGTTTCGCTCAGGGGTAGCGTAAGGTTGCGAAGTTGTGCTAGCATTGATTCGCTAAGCGAAGTGAAGTTACGCTAGTGATGGTTAATTTGCATATGGCGCCAAATTCAAATTTCAATGGAGGAATATGTAGCAGAACTACAAATGGCTGGGAAACCTTCAAAACATCAAATAACATTTTTATTTTGCCCTACACATGTGCCCACTGTATAGTTAAGTTGCCATGAGTTAGGAAATGTAGGGGGGAAGGAGGGGAGCCTCAAAAAAACTTTTCAATCTTTTTCAGCCTATCACCCATAATATAGAAAAAACGCCAGCATTTTTTGGGACTTAGAAAATTTTTTAACTTTGTTTGAAGAAATCCCTATCTACTCTATTGCATTTCGCCTGGTCTGAGGTGGCGAAGGAAGTCTAGCGTAAAAGGTAGCGTTCAGAACAATGCGCGCATTAGTGAATTTGCGTAGTTACGTCCGTTGCACAAATTCGCCAGGCGTAAGGGTGCGAAGTTACACTAGCGAAGTTACGCCAGCGTCCGTTAGTGAATTTGAGAAGTAACGAAAATGCCCAATGCTAGCGAATTGACGCTAGCGTTAGGCGCTTCGGCGCATAGTGAATTTGCCGCAGAGAATGAAAACTCCCTTTTATAGCATGACTTTATAAAGTCTTTGACCTAAAACATCTTAATTGTATTTTCTTTACCTGCATCAGGCACTTGTAAAACCAATGGAATCTCAATGTAAATAATTTTAAAAATAAATGAAAAACCTAAAGAAAACCTTTATCTTGTTTGTCAGTCTTTGTTTCCTAAAAATATTCATGTATAGGTATTGATAGCACCTTCATCAAAACCGGGGACCCCTTCTTCTAAGGAAGAACATTAATAAGCATTTTGGTGGTATAATGGGAACTTAATGCACTTTTTTTGGGGGGGGGCACCAATTAGTCACCCAGTCATGGTCTGTACCAAGTTTGGGGCCTCTGGCTTTAAAACTGTGAGAATGGTAGTATTTGAAACTTTTACATTGAAGTCAATAGGTAAAATCTGATTGGCTGTTATTGGCTCCGCCCACTTTTCCTAAATTTTGACCACAGTCACCCAGTGAGTAATTGTGCTGAGTTTGGGACACTTGGCATGGACGCCATAATAATAGCAGCAATTTGGCGTTTTTCATTAAGGTCAATGGCTGAAGTCCGATTGGCTGTTGTTGCCCCGCCCCCTTTTTTTCCTAATTCTGAACCAGAGTCACCAAGTGACTAACACTTTAAGGTTTCGGAATCATGACAGTAAACCTGTAAAAATGGCAGCAGTTTTATGTTTTTCTCTTGAAAATCAATGAATGACATTTGATTGGTTGTTGGTGGCTCCACCCACTTTTCCTAACTTTGAAGTGCAAACACCCAGTGACCACATTTGTGATATTCGAGGTCCATGACAGCAATAATGTGCAAATGGCAGCAATTTTAATTTTTCCCATTGAAATCATCAAAGAAATCTGATTGGTTGTTTTTGGCTCCACCCACTTTTCCAGATTTTGATCCCGGTCCGCCAGTGACCAACTGTGCCAATCTAAGAGCGGCGACAGTTTTAACTTTTCCCATTGAAACAAATGACTAATATTTGATTGGCTGTGGTAGGCTCCGCCCACTTTTCCAAATTCTAACCCCAGTGACCCATGGTGCCAAGTTTGGGGTCTCTGGCTTTAACACTGTGGGAATGACAGTGTTTGACATTTTCTCATTGAAGTCAATAGGGAAAATCTGATTGGCTGTTTGTTGCTCCGCCCACTTTTTGGAGTCCACAAAATGTGACAGAACTTTTCAGGTTGACCCCATGACTAAGTGACCCAAGTTTGGTGAGTGTAACTTTAATGCTGTACGAGTGGCAAAAGTTTCAAATTTTCCAATGAAAGTCTATGGGGAAAAAAGGGTCTTTGGGGGGCCGCCACAGGGCCACGGAGGGTGGGATTGCTTAACAGAGCACAAGCAACTTATTCGGGTATGAGCCCAACAAGTGTGCAAAGTTTCATAATTGTACTCCTAAAACTCTGGGAGGAGTAGCGTTTAGAAAATTGCTAAAATTTCATTGGCTGTTGGTAGCTCCGCCCACTTTGGGGTGCCCCCCCAAAATACATATTTTTATTCGGAAGAATAAGAACGAGCTGAACTAGTAGATCAAGATGTTGTCTTCTTCAAAGCCAACATAATTCATTGTTACTTGAAATTCCTAAACCTGACTGTTTTGCCAACCCGACTGTTCCTTTTCAACCTGTCAGTTACAATGTCTAATGTTAACGGACTATTGCTGCACAAATATGACAGCCCCCTCACAGAGAAACATGAGGGATCAGACAGGTAATGTAAAAGCATCAGGCAAAACTTTCATGGCAGAATTATAACTAGCATGTCAACTGTATGTTATGATAGATGTTAAAAATGGTTTAATTTCTGGTATCAGTATCTCTAAAATCTACTTAATTTTCACAACTACAGAAGGCTGCAGTAAACAAACTCACTGCTCTCACTAAACAAACGTATGACATCACAATGCACCAGCACATCCGTTGTTGCTGCTCCATAGTGATGACATCACAAAGCAAATTCATTGTTGTTGCTCCACACATTGATGACATCACAATGTACCTGATTCTAGAACTATTAGTTGTAGCTGAGAAACGATCACTCTTTATCAACATTTTGAAGCGACAACATCATTGATATAGATACATCTACATCTACTAGATTTTCACAACATCAGTGATATAGATACATCTACATCTACTAGATTTTCACAACATCAGTGATATAGATACATCTACATCTACTAGATTTTCACAACATCAAATAAATACAAGATCTCGAGATTACTCTAATAGAATGACCAATCCAATTCATGAGGAACTTTCAGTTATAGATCCACAATGGGAGACTTTGGACCCCAAACCAGACATTCATGCCCTATATAGGGAATTTAATGTTAAATTCTTTAGGGGAAAGTTGCCTGAACCTGATCTGAAATGGAGTTACAGAATTTCTGAGTAAGTCTTGAATTAAACTTCAAGTTTGTACTTTACCATTATAGATATTTTCACTGATATAGTTTATAGAGCATTTAATAAAAAGCAATATATAATGTAATCTGAGTATTAAAGATTCACATTTTGTTTTGCAGAATGTCTGGATTTGCCCTAGAGACCAGTACAGGGAAGATGAAAATTCGCCTAAATAAGCCTCTTCTTGATTTAAGGCCAAGGAGGACTACAGTAGAAGTAAGTATTTCTTATGCCTTTATTCTCCAAGGTATATTTGCAATATATATTTTTGTGACACCAACTTCAGCTGTAAAGACTTCCAATCGCTCAGCCAATTTATTTACATTAGAAACTTGTAATAACCGATTTAACTGAATCTTTCTGTACTCTACAGATCCTCCTGCATGAAATGATACACATACATCAGTTTTTAAGTAAATCAAAGGATAGAAGCCATGGACCAACCTTTCACTACCATAAGAGGCGTATTAATAGACTGACTGGTGCAAATATTGTGGTAAGTGGTTAAACACACTGTATTTATTGCTATATTAGAAGCAATCTGTTAATTCTATTACTCTATTAAACATGATTCCCCTTGCCCTTTTCTTATTTTTCTATAGGCCTACCCTGATTTTAAGGATGAATATGACCTACTGAAGTGTCATTGGTGGGAGTGCAATGGCCCCTGTGGGGAATTAGTAACAAGGATTATGAACCGTCCACCAGCTACCAAGGCACACAAGAGGAAATGTGGAGGAGAATTTATTAAAATTTCAGAGTCTGAAGACGGTCCTTCAAATAAGAGAAGGAAGGTCTAAACTTTCAGAGAAATAATGCAAATTTCAGAAAAGACATAGTGGGACATTCACTAAGTTTCGTAGTTGCGCCAGGCGTAACTTTGCCGCACTTCGCCAGGCGTAGTTTCGCCAGTGCTTCGCAAATTCACTAAAATCCGAAGTTTCGCTCAGGGGTAGCGTAAGGTTGCGAAGTTGTGCTAGCATTGATTCGCTAAGCGAAGTGAAGTTACGCTAGTGATGGTTAATTTGCATATGGCGCCAAATTCAAATTTCAAAGGAGGAATATGTAGCAGAACTACAAATGGCTGGGAAACCTTCAAAACATCAAATAAAATTTTTATTTTGCCCTACACATGTGCCCACTGTATAGTTAAGTTGCCATGAGTTAGGAAATGTAGGGGGGAAGGAGGGGAGCCTCAAAAAAACTTTTCAATCTTTTTCAGCCTATCACCCATAATATAGAAAAAACGCCAGCATTTTTTGGGACTTAGAAAATTTTTTAACTTTGTTTGAAGAAATCCCTATCTACTCTATTGCATTTCGCCTGGTCTGAGGTGGCGAAGGAAGTCTAGCGTAAAAGTTAGCGTTCAGAACAATGCGCGCGTTAGTGAATTTGCGTAGTTACGTCCGTTGCACAAATTCGCCAGGCGTAAGGGTGCGAAGTTACACTAGCGAAGTTACGCCAGCGTCCGTTAGTGAATTTGAGAAGTAACGAAAATGCCCAACGCTAGCGAATTGACGCTAGCGTTAGGCGCTTCGGCGCATAGTGAATTTGCCGCATAGAATGAAAACTCCCTTTTATAGCATGACTTTATAAAGTCTTTGACCTAAAACATCTTAATTGTATTTTCTTTACCTGCATCAGGCACTTGTAAAACCAATGGAATCTCAATGTAAATAATTTTAAAAATAAATAAAAAACCTAAAGAAAACCTTTATCTTGTTTGTCAGTCTTTGTTTCCTAAAAATATTCATGTATAGGTATTGATAGCACCTTCATCAAAACCGGGGACCCCTTCTTCTAAGGAAGAACATTAATTAGCATTTTGGTGGTATAATGGGAACTTAATGCACTTTTTTTTGGGGGGGGCACCAATTAGTCACCCAGTCATGGTCTGTACCAAGTTTGGGGCCTCTGACTTTAAAACTGTGAGAATGGTAGTATTTGAAACTTTTACATTGAAGTCAATAGGTAAAATCTGATTGGCTGTTATTGGCTCCGCCCACTTTCCCTAAATTTTGACCACAATCACCCAGTGAGTAATTGTGCTGAGTTTGGGACACTTGGCATGGACGCCATAATAATAGCAGCAATTTGGCATTTTTCATTAAGGTCAATGGCTGAAGTCCGATTGGCTGTTGTTGCCCCGCCCCCTTTTTTTCCTAATTCTGAACCAGAGTCACCAAGTGACTAACACTTTAAGGTTTCGGAATCATGACAGTAAACCTGTAAAAATGGCAGCAGTTTTATGTTTTTCTCTTGAAAATCAATGAATGACATTTGATTGGTTGTTGGTGGCTCCACCCACTTTTCCTAACTTTGAAGTGCAAACACCCACTGACCACATTTGTGATATTCGAGGTCCATGACAGCAATAATGTGCAAATGGCAGCAATTTTAATTTTTCCCATTGAAATCATCAAAGATATCTGATTGGTTGTTTTTGGCTCCACCCACTTTTCCAGATTTTGATCCCGGTCCTCCAGTGACCAACTGTGCCAAGTTTGAGGACCCTCCCATGAACAATCTAAGAGCGGCGACAGTTTTAACTTTTCCCATTGAAACAAATGGCTAATATTTGATTGGCTGTGGTAGACTCCACCCACTTTTCCAAATTCTAACCCCAGTGACCCATGGTGCCAAGTTTGGGGTCTCTGGCTTTAACACTGTGGGAATGACAGTGTTTGACATTTTCTCATTGAAGTCAATAGGGAAAATCTGATTGGCTGTTTGTTGCTCCGCCCACTTTTTGGAGTCCCCAAAATGTGACAGAACTTTTCAGGTTGACCCCATGACTAAGTGACCCAAGTTTGGTGAGTGTAACTTTAATGCTGTTCGAGTGGCAAAAGTTTCAAATTTTCCAATGAAAGTCTATGGGGAAAAAAGGGTCTTTGGGGGGCCGCCACAGGGCCACGGAGGGTGGGATTGCTTAACAGAGCACAAGCAACTTATTCGGGTATGAGCCCAACAAGTGTGCAAAGTTTCATAATTGTACTCCTAAAACTCTGGGAGGAGTAGCGTTTAGGAAATTGCTAAAATTTCATTGGCTGTTGGTAGCTCCGCCCACTTTGGGGTGCCCCCCCAAAATACATATTTTTATTCGGAAGAATAAGAACGAGCTGAACTAGTAGATCAAGATGTTGTCTTCTTCAAAGCCAACATAATTCATTGTTACTTGAAATTCCTAAACCTGACTGTTTTGCCAACCCGACTGTTCCTTTTCAACCTGTCAGTTACAATGTCTAATGTTAACGGACTATTGCTGCACAAATATGACAGCCCCCTCACAGAGAAACATGAGGGATCAGACAGGTAATGTAAAAGCATCAGGCAAAACTTTCATGGCAGAATTATAACTAGCATGTCAACTGTATGTTATGATAGATGTTAAAAATGGTTTAATTTCTGGTATCAGTATCTCTAAAATCGACTTAATTTTCACAACTACAGAAGGCTGCAGTAAACAAACTCACTGCTCTCACTAAACAAACGTATGACATCACAATGCACCAGCACATCCATTGTTGCTGCTCCATAGTGATGACATCACAAAGCAAATTCATTGTTGTTGCTCCACACATTGATGACATCACAATGTACCTGAATCTAGAACTATTAGTTGTAGCTGAGAAACGATCACTCTTTATCAACATTTTGAAGCGACAACATCATTGATATAGATACATCTACATCTACTAGATTTTCACAACATCAGTGATATAGATACATCTACATCTACTAGATTTTCACAACATCAAATAAATACAAGATCTCGAGATTACTCTAATAGAATGACCAATCCAATTCATGAGGAACTTTCAGTTATAGATCCACAATGGGAGACTTTGGACCCCAAACCAGACATTCATGCCCTATATAGGGAATTTAATGCTAAATTCTTTAGGGGAAAGTTGCCTGAACCTGATCTGAAATGGAGTTACAGAATTTCTGAGTAAGTCTTGAATTAAACTTCAAGTTTGTACTTTACCATTATAGATATTTTCACTGATATAGTTTATAGAGCATTTAATAAAAAGCAATATATAATGTAATCTGAGTATTAAAGATTCACATTTTGTTTTGCAGAATGTCTGGATTTGCCCTAGAGACCAGTACAGGGAAGATGAAAATTCGCCTAAATAAGCCTCTTCTTGATTTAAGGCCAAGAAGGACTACAGTAGAAGTAAGTATTTCTTATGCCTTTATTCTCCAAGGTATATTTGCAATATATATTTTTGTGACACCAACTTCAGCTGTAAAGACTTCCAATCGCTCAGCCAATTTATTTACATTAGAAACTTGTAATAACCGATTTAACTGAATCTTTCTGTACTCTACAGATCCTCCTGCATGAAATGATACACATACATCAGTTTTTAAGTAAATCAAAGGATAGAAGCCATGGACCAACCTTTCACTACCATAAGAGGCGTATTAATAGACTGACTGGTGCAAATATTGTGGTAAGTGGTTAAACACACTGTATTTATTGCTATATTAGATGCAATCTGTTAATTCTATTACTCTATTAAACATGATTCCCCTTGCCCTTTTCTTATTTTTCTATAGGCCTACCCTGATTTTAAGGATGAATATGACCTACTGAAATGTCATTGGTGGGAGTGCAATGGCCCCTGTGGGGAATTAGTAACAAGGATTATGAACCGTCCACCAGCTACCAAGGCACACAAGAGGAAATGTGGAGGAGAATTTATTAAAATTTCAGAGTCTGAAGACGGTCCTTCAAATAAGAGAAGGAAGGTCTAAACTTTCAGAGAAATAATGCAAATTTCAGAAAAGACATAGTGGGACATTCACTAAGTTTCGTAGTTGCGCCAGGCATAACTTTGCCGCACTTCGCCAGGCGTAGTTTCGCCAGTGCTTCGCAAATTCACTAAAATCCGAAGTTTCGCTCAGGGGTAGCGTAAGGTTGCGAAGTTGTGCTAGCATTGATTCGCTAAGCGAAGTGAAGTTACGCTAGTGATGGTTAATTTGCATATGGCGCCAAATTCAAATTTCAATGGAGGAATATGTAGCAGAACTACAAATGGCTGGGAAACCTTCAAAACATCAAATAACATTTTTATTTTGCCCTACACATGTGCCCACTGTATAGTTAAGTTGCCATGAGTTAGGAAATGTAGGGGGGAAGGAGGGGAGCCTCAAAAAAACTTTTCAATCTTTTTCAGCCTATCACCCATAATATAGAAAAAACGCCAGCATTTTTTGGGACTTAGAAAATTTTTTAACTTTGTTTGAAGAAATCCCTATCTACTCTATTGCATTTCGCCTGGTCTGAGGTGGCGAAGGAAGTCTAGCGTAAAAGGTAGCGTTCAGAACAATGCGCGCATTAGTGAATTTGCGTAGTTACGTCCGTTGCACAAATTCGCCAGGCGTAAGGGTGCGAAGTTACACTAGCGAAGTTACGCCAGCGTCCGTTAGTGAATTTGAGAAGTAACGAAAATGCCCAATGCTAGCGAATTGACGCTAGCGTTAGGCGCTTCGGCGCATAGTGAATTTGCCGCAGAGAATGAAAACTCCCTTTTATAGCATGACTTTATAAAGTCTTTGACCTAAAACATCTTAATTGTATTTTCTTTACCTGCATCAGGCACTTGTAAAACCAATGGAATCTCAATGTAAATAATTTTAAAAATAAATGAAAAACCTAAAGAAAACCTTTATCTTGTTTGTCAGTCTTTGTTTCCTAAAAATATTCATGTATAGGTATTGATAGCACCTTCATCAAAACCGGGGACCCCTTCTTCTAAGGAAGAACATTAATAAGCATTTTGGTGGTATAATGGGAACTTAATGCACTTTTTTTGGGGGGGGGCACCAATTAGTCACCCAGTCATGGTCTGTACCAAGTTTGGGGCCTCTGGCTTTAAAACTGTGAGAATGGTAGTATTTGAAACTTTTACATTGAAGTCAATAGGTAAAATCTGATTGGCTGTTATTGGCTCCGCCCACTTTTCCTAAATTTTGACCACAGTCACCCAGTGAGTAATTGTGCTGAGTTTGGGACACTTGGCATGGACGCCATAATAATAGCAGCAATTTGGCGTTTTTCATTAAGGTCAATGGCTGAAGTCCGATTGGCTGTTGTTGCCCCGCCCCCTTTTTTTCCTAATTCTGAACCAGAGTCACCAAGTGACTAACACTTTAAGGTTTCGGAATCATGACAGTAAACCTGTAAAAATGGCAGCAGTTTTATGTTTTTCTCTTGAAAATCAATGAATGACATTTGATTGGTTGTTGGTGGCTCCACCCACTTTTCCTAACTTTGAAGTGCAAACACCCAGTGACCACATTTGTGATATTCGAGGTCCATGACAGCAATAATGTGCAAATGGCAGCAATTTTAATTTTTCCCATTGAAATCATCAAAGAAATCTGATTGGTTGTTTTTGGCTCCACCCACTTTTCCAGATTTTGATCCCGGTCCGCCAGTGACCAACTGTGCCAATCTAAGAGCGGCGACAGTTTTAACTTTTCCCATTGAAACAAATGACTAATATTTGATTGGCTGTGGTAGGCTCCGCCCACTTTTCCAAATTCTAACCCCAGTGACCCATGGTGCCAAGTTTGGGGTCTCTGGCTTTAACACTGTGGGAATGACAGTGTTTGACATTTTCTCATTGAAGTCAATAGGGAAAATCTGATTGGCTGTTTGTTGCTCCGCCCACTTTTTGGAGTCCACAAAATGTGACAGAACTTTTCAGGTTGACCCCATGACTAAGTGACCCAAGTTTGGTGAGTGTAACTTTAATGCTGTACGAGTGGCAAAAGTTTCAAATTTTCCAATGAAAGTCTATGGGGAAAAAAGGGTCTTTGGGGGGCCGCCACAGGGCCACGGAGGGTGGGATTGCTTAACAGAGCACAAGCAACTTATTCGGGTATGAGCCCAACAAGTGTGCAAAGTTTCATAATTGTACTCCTAAAACTCTGGGAGGAGTAGTGTTTAGAAAATTGCTAAAATTTCATTGGCTGTTGGTAGCTCCGCCCACTTTGGGGTGCCCCCCCAAAATACATATTTTTATTCGGAAGAATAAGAACGAGCTGAACTAGTAGATCAAGATGTTGTCTTCTTCAAAGCCAACATAATTCATTGTTACTTGAAATTCCTAAACCTGACTGTTTTGCCAACCCGACTGTTCCTTTTCAACCTGTCAGTTACAATGTCTAATGTTAACGGACTATTGCTGCACAAATATGACAGCCCCCTCACAGAGAAACATGAGGGATCAGACAGGTAATGTAAAAGCATCAGGCAAAACTTTCATGGCAGAATTATAACTAGCATGTCAACTGTATGTTATGATAGATGTTAAAAATGGTTTAATTTCTGGTATCAGTATCTCTAAAATCGACTTAATTTTCACAACTACAGAAGGCTGCAGTAAACAAACTCACTGCTCTCACTAAACAAACGTATGACATCACAATGCACCAGCACATCCATTGTTGCTGCTCCATAGTGATGACATCACAAAGCAAATTCATTGTTGTTGCTCCACACATTGATGACATCACAATGTACCTGAATCTAGAACTATTAGTTGTAGCTGAGAAACGATCACTCTTTATCAACATTTTGAAGCGACAACATCATTGATATAGATACATCTACATCTACTAGATTTTCACAACATCAGTGATATAGATACATCTACATCTACTAGATTTTCACAACATCAAATAAATACAAGATCTCGAGATTACTCTAATAGAATGACCAATCCAATTCATGAGGAACTTTCAGTTATAGATCCACAATGGGAGACTTTGGACCCCAAACCAGACATTCATGCCCTATATAGGGAATTTAATGCTAAATTCTTTAGGGGAAAGTTGCCTGAACCTGATCTGAAATGGAGTTACAGAATTTCTGAGTAAGTCTTGAATTAAACTTCAAGTTTGTACTTTACCATTATAGATATTTTCACTGATATAGTTTATAGAGCATTTAATAAAAAGCAATATATAATGTAATCTGAGTATTAAAGATTCACATTTTGTTTTGCAGAATGTCTGGATTTGCCCTAGAGACCAGTACAGGGAAGATGAAAATTCGCCTAAATAAGCCTCTTCTTGATTTAAGGCCAAGAAGGACTACAGTAGAAGTAAGTATTTCTTATGCCTTTATTCTCCAAGGTATATTTGCAATATATATTTTTGTGACACCAACTTCAGCTGTAAAGACTTCCAATCGCTCAGCCAATTTATTTACATTAGAAACTTGTAATAACCGATTTAACTGAATCTTTCTGTACTCTACAGATCCTCCTGCATGAAATGATACACATACATCAGTTTTTAAGTAAATCAAAGGATAGAAGCCATGGACCAACCTTTCACTACCATAAGAGGCGTATTAATAGACTGACTGGTGCAAATATTGTGGTAAGTGGTTAAACACACTGTATTTATTGCTATATTAGAAGCAATCTGTTAATTCTATTACTCTATTAAACATGATTCCCCTTGCCCTTTTCTTATTTTTCTATAGGCCTACCCTGATTTTAAGGATGAATATGACCTACTGAAATGTCATTGGTGGGAGTGCAATGGCCCCTGTGGGGAATTAGTAACAAGGATTATGAACCGTCCACCAGCTACCAAGGCACACAAGAGGAAATGTGGAGGAGAATTTATTAAAATTTCAGAGTCTGAAGACGGTCCTTCAAATAAGAGAAGGAAGGTCTAAACTTTCAGAGAAATAATGCAAATTTCAGAAAAGACATAGTGGGACATTCACTAAGTTTCGTAGTTGCGCCAGGCATAACTTTGCCGCACTTCGCCAGGCGTAGTTTCGCCAGTGCTTCGCAAATTCACTAAAATCCGAAGTTTCGCTCAGGGGTAGCGTAAGGTTGCGAAGTTGTGCTAGCATTGATTCGCTAAGCGAAGTGAAGTTACGCTAGTGATGGTTAATTTGCATATGGCGCCAAATTCAAATTTCAATGGAGGAATATGTAGCAGAACTACAAATGGCTGGGAAACCTTCAAAACATCAAATAACATTTTTATTTTGCCCTACACATGTGCCCACTGTATAGTTAAGTTGCCATGAGTTAGGAAATGTAGGGGGGAAGGAGGGGAGCCTCAAAAAAACTTTTCAATCTTTTTCAGCCTATCACCTATAATATAGAAAAAACGCCAGCATTTTTTGGGACTTAGAAAATTTTTTAACTTTGTTTGAAGAAATCCCTATCTACTCTATTGCATTTCGCCTGGTCTGAGGTGGCGAAGGAAGTCTAGCGTAAAAGTTAGCGTTCAGAACAATGCGCGCGTTAGTGAATTTGCGTAGTTACGTCCGTTGCACAAATTCGCCAGGCGTAAGGGTGCGAAGTTACACTAGCGAAGTTACGCCAGCGTCCGTTAGTGAATTTGAGAAGTAACGAAAATGCCCAACGCTAGCGAATTGACGCTAGCGTTAGGCGCTTCGGCGCATAGTGAATTTGCCGCATAGAATGAAAACTCCCTTTTTATAGCATGACTTTATAAAGTCTTTGACCTAAAACATCTTAATTGTATTTTCTTTACCTGCATCAGGCACTTGTAAAACCAATGGGATCTCAATGTAAATAATTTTAAAAATAAATAAAAAACCTAAAGAAAACCTTTATCTTGTTTGTCAGTCTTTGTTTCCTAAAAATATTCATGTTGGGGGGGGGCACCAATTAGTCACCCAGTCATGGTCTGTACCAAGTTTGGGGCCTCTGGCTTTAAAACTGTGAGAATGGTAGTATTTGAAACTTTTACATTGAAGTCAATAGGTAAAATCTGATTGGCTGTTATTGGCTCCACCCACTTTTCCTAAATTTTGACCACAGTCACCCAGTGAGTAATTGTGCTGAGTTTGGGACACTTGGCATAGACGCCATAATAATAGCAGCAATTTGGCGTTTTTCATTAAGGTCAATGGCTGAAGTCCGATTGGCTGTTGTTGCCCCGCCCCCTTTTTTTCCTAATTCTGAACCAGAGTCACCAAGTGACTAACACTTTAAGGTTTCGGAATCATGACATTAAACCTGTAAAAATGGCAGCAGTTTTATGTTTTTCTCTTGAAAATCAATGAATGACATTTGATTGGTTGTTTGTGGCTCCACCCACTTTTCCTAACTTGAAGTGCAAACACCCAGTGACCACATTTGTGATATTCGAGGTCCATGACAGCAATAATGTGCAAATGGCAGCAAATTTTAATTTTTCCCATTGAAATCATCAAAGAAATCTGATTGGTTGTTTTTGGCTCCACCCACTTTTCCAGATTTTGATCCCGGTCCTCCAGTGACCAACTGTGCCAAGTTTGAGGACCCTCCCATGAACAATCTAAGAGCGGCGACAGTTTTAACTTTTCCCATTGAAACAAATGGCTAATATTTGATTGGCTGTGGTAGACTCCGCCCACTTTTCCAAATTCTAACCCCAGTGACCCATGGTGCCAAGTTTGGGGTCTCTGGCTTTAACACTGTGGGAATGACAGTGTTTGACATTTTCTCATTGAAGTCAATAGGGAAAATCTGATTGGCTGTTTGTTGCTTCGCCCACTTTTTGGAGTCCCCAAAATGTGACAGAACTTTTCAGGTTGACCCCATGACTAAGTGACCCAAGTTTGGTGAGTGTAACTTTAATGCTGTACGAGTGGCAAAAGTTTCAAATTTTCCAATGAAAGTCTATGGGAAAAAATAGGGTCTTTGGGGGGCCGCCACAGGGCCATGGAGGGTGGGATTGCTTAACAGAGCACAAGCAACTTATTCGGGTATGAGCCCAACAAGTGTGCAAAGTTTCATAATTGTACTCCTAAAACTCTGGGAGGAGTAGCGTTTAGAAAATTGCTAAAATTTCATTGGCTGTTGGTAGCTCCGCCCACTTTGGGGTGCCCCCCAAAAATACATATTTTTATTCGGGGTGGCACCAACAATATGCGGTCCGAGTTTGGGGAGTGTAGCTTCAAAACTGTACGAGCGGCAGCGATTTGAAAATTTTCCCTGTCAAAGTCAATACGAAAAAAGGCGTCTTCGGTGGTCCGCCGCACGGGCGCAGTGGGTGGGATCACTTACTAAAGCACAAGCAACGTACTTTGCTATACGGCGAATAGGTGTGGAAAGTTTGGCGCTTGTACCCCTAAAACTGTAGGAGGAGTAGCGTTTAGAAAACTGGGGGGCGCTAATAATAATAAGAAGAAGAACGAGCTGAACTAGTAGAACAGTATGTTGGCTTCTTCAAAGCCAACATAATAAGAAGAACGAGCTGAACTAGTAGATCAAGATGTTGGCTTTTTCAAAGAAAAAACTCAAACATCATGAAGGCTAGTAAAATGTTCAAATGGTTCAATGGACCTCTGCCATTGACTCCTACATGACTTCACATCCAGATCTAATACATGGTGTAATTTTGGATTTGAGCTATTTCTAGGGTCAGCGTGTAATAAATCTCAAACAATTCAAGTTGTGAATTTTGACCAAAAAAATAACCTTGGAAAACTCAAATTTTTGTCGAAAACAATATTCGAACCTTAGTAAATAACCCCCTAAAACACACCACAGAAAAAACTTACCCACTTTGCATTCAATCCCATGGGATTTTTAGAAGAGTATTTATCAATGGATGAAAGTTAAAGGGGCAGATTTACAGAGTCGAATATCGAGGGTTAATTAATTAAATATATAGCGCTATTCCTACGATCGAAGGAATAATCATTCGATCGAACGATTAAATCCATCGATTGAAGGATTTTCCTTCGATCAGAAAATTGTTAGGAAGCCTATGGGGACCTTCCCCATAGGCTAACATTGGCCTCGGTAGGTTTTAGATGGCGAACTAGGGGGTCGAAGTTTTTTTTAAAGAGACAGTACTTCGACTATCGAATGGTCGAATAGTCAAACGATTTTTAGTTCGAATCGTTCGGTTTAAAGTCGAATGTCGAAGTAGCCTATTCGATGGTCGAAGTAGCCATATTTGATCATTCGAAATTAGAAGTATTTTTCTTATTTCCCAGCTAAGTAAATGGGCCCCAAAGTATTCACCATTCACCAAAGAGAAAAGAGTCACCATTTGAAACATATAAACATGCTCTCTCCATGTTAGCCATGAGCCTGGCACGAGCAGCAATTATTCTATAGATAAGTAGATTACAACTTGGTGCATATGTCTTGATCAAAAAGGTATCCAAATAGTCCAAATATGTTTGCTATGGGGTCTAATTTATTGTGTCTTATTCTAGGATGGAAATGGATGGTTGATGTAACAAGAGAAAAGGAGAAGTTACAGTATAACATGTTATAAAGTGAACAGTTATAAATCAGTATTGACCTGACAACAAGTGATTTATAGGGGCATGTTTACTAACATTGGAGATAAATATCTGGAGAGATTTCTGGAGATGTTGCCCATAGCAACCAATCAGATCTTTGCTTTTTTTTTCTAACTTGGCTGTGGCTGTTTAAATCTAATTGCTCCAAAAATCTCTCCAGATATTTATCTCCAATGTTAGTAAACATGCCCCTAAGTGGATAATTAACTGACCAATCATGGAATTGATTACATAAATTGGTAAGTGCCCAATGAAATAATGAAAATTATATTATGTCTCTTTTATGCTATATACGGTAATGTAAAAATAAAGTGTTTAGGTCATAGGACCGGAATATGGATGTATTCTATGCTTGGTGCGCCAAATTAATAAAGCAATTTGCTTTGATCTCCAAGTGCCTGTGATTCTGGGTGATTGAGTCAGAACCAACTGTTCCTATTTGGGGGGGGGGGTGATGTCTCATAATAGCAATTGTTACTGCTCTGTAAAATATTATTCCTGTTTTTAGCACCATTAAGTTGTCTAAACAATGGTGCTAATCCTTTATTCCAACCTGTGATTTGCATTTGGGAGTAAGGATTTGGATGGGTGTTAGTGCACATGTTTCTGCTGAGCTTCGCTGAGCACTGATTGCCCATAAGGAATGAAAGTGTTTGACTGTACAAAGTAGTTCAACACATTGTGACAAATTGACACGATCAGCTTTTATAAATATGGTGTTGAGTATTTAATAACTTTCCTGGCAGTCATGAAAGTTTTGATCTGTCTGAATTCCCCAGTTCAATCTTCCATAAATCTGACCCTGACTTCTTGTGGCCTTTATAAAAAATATCACCCGTATATATCACCAGTGCAGATATAAGCAATCTGTTTAAAACAAATATATCTTTATTTGTGATCTTGAAATGATGCGCTCATCACATAGTTACTCTCTTTTATTAGAATTCCTTTGCAGTTCTTACAAAAGCAGTAATCTGATTCTGTCACATTAGCAGCCTCAGATTAATTAGGTTATTCAATACATCCATTTACTTTGCTCACCTTCTACCTTGTATTGGCATTGTTAAATGGCAGCAGTGCAGTAAATGCTGATGAGCAGAAAAAAGGGAATAAATCCAGGATTTTTCCTATGGAGCAGTGGCTTTAATCCTGAGAGCATATCTATAATCCCGACCATGATAGGGCTTGTTTTATTTGCAAGGAAGGAGTCATGTGAATATCAGGAATGGCTTTCCCCATGCAAGCACAATAAGTGCTGATAACCTGTTCTCCTTTATTAAGTATTACACAGTGTTTATAGGCAACATAAAACATTTTGGGGTCTATTTATCATGCTGTGTAAAAAGTGGAGCGAAACATTACCAGGGATGTTGCTCATAGCAACCAATCAGATCTTTGCTTTTGTTTTCTAACTGTTGATTGGTTGCTCTGGGCAACATCACCAGTAATGCGTCACTCCACTTTTTACACAGCATGATAAATAGGCTCTTTTGTGTTCCGATGACATTATCCCTTACGGAGGTGGCAGATTAGTTGCCCAGCGACAAATCTTCTCTACTTTGGGTGAATAATCTGCCTGAAATGCCTTTCCGTCTACAAGAATACGAAACGCCAGCGGAATTGCATTCGAATCGCTTCGTATTTCTGGAGTCGCCAAAGTTTCCTCTTGATACGATTCGTGTGTCATCCCGCTAGCGAAGGTATTTTGGGGAGATTAGTTGCCCAGAGAAGAGAAGAGTAGAGAAGAGAGTAGAGAAGATTTGTAGCTGGGAGACTAATCTCCCAGTCTGCCACCACCCTAAAACTGCATGGATAAAATTACTGCCCTGTATACACACAATGTACTCATTTTAGAAATGGGCATAAAAATACAGAAGACTTTCTCTTCCACTTAAAAAGACAAATACAGATACATATTAAGAACAGTCTGATGATCCTTCTCTCCTCATAATGCATCACAAATAACTTTAAGTCCAGAATCTTCAGTCCCTGCTCCAACTTCTTGGAATTCCGTAGCATAAGGAGAGCAGGACCTCACCTGAGTCCTTTGCCTATCATAGAGAAAATTGGACAGATGTAAGGGGTTCTAACATTTAACATATTCTGCAATATCCATCAGGTTAATGGTGCACATGTGTCCTGAGAATAGACGGGTCCACCTGTCTGTCTTACAGTCTGTATTGCACAATTGCAACTGGATGGGTTGGAATATTTTATTAATATCATCGTTCAGGTAACAAACCCACCATCCTCCCCTATTCAGTAGGAACAAGTCACACTACAAAAGTGACATCAAATTGTATAATGAGCAACCAGAGTCTTCACTGGTTTCGTGTTGCCGTTTTGAGTTTTGTTGTCTGCATTGTTGGCTTCATTTTTTACCGCTGAGCTGGAAGGTGGAGTGGAAGCGACATTGACCGTGAAGTTAGTATCTGGCAGCTTGCGGACGGTTAAGATCATCTTGGTGGTTTTGGAGGAGCCTTTGTTGCTGGAGACTTGGGGAACTTTGTTACAATGAATCAGAGCAGTGAAGCACCTGTAGAACTTAAAAATAGAAAGAGAAAAAGATATGTAAGAACTGTAGTGCTGATTTAGGCAGTGCCATGCATAGAATTCCTACTGGCAATCACAGGTATAGAATCTGAAACCCACTATCCAGAAAGTTCCGGAGGTACGTCTCCAATAGATTTAATTTCAATCAAATAATTAATTTTTTTAAATTATTTCCTTTTTCTTTGTAATAATAAACAGTAACTTGTACTTGATCCCAACTAAGATATAATTAATCCTTATTGGGAGTCAAAACAATCCTGGTGGGTTTATTTAATGTTTACATTTTACAAGTATGGAGATCCAAATTACGGAAAGACCCCTTACCCGGAAAATCCCGGGTCTTGAGCATTCTAGATCATAACAGTCCCATACCTGCACATTGATCCCGGCTTATGTTGTCATAAAAGAGATTCTGCACTTATTTCACTGTAATTTCACTGTAATTCTTTTCCCGTGGTACCTAACATTCACCTTAACGGATATTGATTATCTAAGACAAGTTTCTAAGTCTAAATTTGTAACTGGTCCTGATTTTAAATTACTTTTCTTTCTGTTCTGCATTCTGTAACTATATTAATGTTAATTTATGAACACAGTGCAGTGGGCAGGTTTCCAGACACAAATCTCCATGTATTTTACCTCCAGTAGTGCATTTTGTCAAGCCAACATTTCATCCATTTCAGATCCAAAGTGACACATGGATTCGCACTATGCACCATTGCTCTTAACTAGATATTTACAAAACAGTAAATGTGCTTTATGGCTTTTTTCCTACATGAAGGGCTCTCCGACAATACACAATTTCATTATGCTGAGATATTGCTGCTATTTCAGTGCAATCTGTTTTCTCTGGTTTTTCCCATGTGTAACGGTTCATACTGTACATACAGTTATTAAAAAGGAAATTGTTTTAGTTTATCGACTTCACATCGAAATTAATTCTCTTTTTTTTTCTTTTAAAAGATATTAGACTTCATTTATATATCTTTATTGATTAACATAAAAAGGAATTTCAAGGCAAATTGGACTTGCACTGAAGGTTGTTTATAGTGCAATCAATGTTTCAGTACACCCAAGACACCTACCCCAGGATTCAATTCCATACACATACAATAGATAATGTAGCCTTTCACATGTTAGACTGGAATCATTCCCATGCAGTATATACACTGAGAGCTGTTACATACTGTGTAATAGTATATTCTATTGTTGAGCAAATAGATTGGTACATAAGTAGCTTGATACGTTTCCAGCTGCGTTATTACATACACACACAATGCTAAAGTGGAAGTCACATATGGAATACTCCAGAAAATGTTGAAGGTTCCCTTATCCATATCAAACTATAATTTTCAGCTATGGTGCAACCTGCTTGTTGTACCACTCAAAGACCATGTTCCTAATTAATGGCAAAGATTTTATGATAGCTTTAAATTCCCTGGCCCAATTACTACATTTTTATTCCAGTCACCTTCTTGCACTCCTTTGAAGAAGAATAAAAGGACAACTATGTATTTCATATTTATATTCCTTTTTTTAAAAGGGATTACTTTTATTATGTAAATAAGCTTACAAAGTAGAGGTTGTATGTTTGTTTTTGTTACATTATAGATATATATAATGTCGTTGAAACATTTGATGTGCTTGTGAGCTCTTCCCTACTTCTGCATATAGAAGCAATGGTGGTGTAGTCAATATCCGATTTCATTGATTTTTTTCTTAAATCATGTGAGATTTGGGTTAGACTTGTGACCATAAAGCAATAGTATGATTTAGGAACCAAGAAACACTTTTTATGCAAGCACAAGTCTACAATGGTATTAAAACCTATAGTACTTTATACAGCATTTCAGCTTTCAGGCACAAATAAAGACAATTTATTTTGATGACATTATTCTTAGGATTGAGATGTTTTTAATCTACTGAAATAAAATAGATGTTTTTACCCAACGAGTGGACTGCGGAGTGCTTGCCAACATTTATGGTTCCGATTGCACACCACCAGGACCGCCATCAGAAATCGCAGGGCCCCATATGATTACATTTCCTGGGCCCCCTGGGCTGCGCCCACCGCAAGCCCCTCCTACAGGTCTGCCCCCCCACCACACAGTAAAAAAAACAAAAAAATATTGGTGGCTAGGGTTCCCACATGTTAATAAAAAATAAAAACATATTGGTGGTCAGGGCCCCCCATAAAAAACATTTGTGTCCAGGGCCCCCCCATTAAAAAATATTGGTGGCTAGGACCCCACATGAGAAAAAAAATTGGTGGCCAGCCCCCCCCCACATTATAAGAAAATTGGTGGCCAGGGCCCATTAAACGTCCATGCCTTCCCGAAGTCAGGATCTCTCAGAAAGATGGGGGGCCCGGCTAATCAAGTAAGTGTGGCGTGGCCAGGCCCCCTTACCCTCGGGCCCCCTACAACTCTCCCCCCGTCCCCCCCTGATGGCGGCCCTGTACACCACCTACAGCTACGGGTTCGGGGCGATGCACCTGGGCCACTCGTCTACTTCGAGTGCAGCCTTTTAAAAACGTATATAAATTGTATGAAGATTGTGCGAGCCCAGGAGCGTGGGACCTGGGGTTAGGGGTATATACACCCTGATCATCGCCTAAAAAGGGTAAGGACGTTAGCTGGAAGAAGGCATTTAGTTGCTTCTAAAAAACAAAAAATAACACAGAATTATTATTAGAAGAGTGGGACTGTGTTACCCCCCAAAATTTAAAATATGCTAAATGCCTTATAAGAATTAAAGGTTGATCTTAAGCTTATTTTTTTGAATGAAGTAATTATTCCTTGAAAGCAAAAGTAATGTTTATTGAATCAGCCAGAAAGAACATGGAAAGCAGTTGGGGCATCTCTGGAGGCAAAGATCTTCAATGCTAAAGGCCTGTGGTCCCTATGGGACGGTAGAGATGCCTAAAACATACTGGAGCAAATGTTTCATACCTCCCAACATTTGAAAAACATAAAGAGGGACAAAAAGATCGTCATGTGAAAACGTTTGACCATGCCTATTTTATGGCCATACACCCCAAATACCATGTCCATTTTACAAAATTTGGCAGGTTATGAAAAGTGTGAACACATTTCTGGGGGTTTTAGGGTCATATTTTATGTGTTATTACAGCTTCACTAATAAAGGTGAATTTCCCTTCAGGCTGCAAGTCTCATTTCTCCCAAGAGACCTGCTTATCTTATTAGTTACAATTGTATCTAAGTACAAGTGCTGAGTATTCTCGGCTCTGCCAAAAGCTTGTTATTTAATTTCACAAACATTGTATCTTTTTCTGGCATCAGTTCAAGAGATCTAAGAAAAACTTAGGACAAATCAGTAAGAAAAACAGGTCAGTTAGGAGATATGTTATTTACAAACAGGCTGCGATGGGTCAGTAGCCCATTTGTCAAAAATCACAGTTCTTAGAAAGTAGAATATAGGATTTCTAAGATATTGAAACTGGCTTATAGGTGCTTGACTGGTTTGTAAATGAAATGTGATGGGTATGCTATTTGAGCACTGGCCACTTTGCTGAGTTATTGGGTTTTTAGTAAAAGTGCCCTAGCAGTACCAAAGGCTTGACTGCACAATAACAGAAATCTATGCAAGTCCACCTGGAATCTCTGTTTATTTAGATGACTGAACAGCTACACAGTCATTGCCCTCCAGGCACCTGTCAAAAGATGATATAAAAACTGCAGGAATATCTAATTTGAGAGTACCTACATTATACTGAATAATATGCCACCATGTACTAGAATTACTTTAGAACCCAGTCAGCAGTCTTACAAAACCACATTTACCCCATATGTAATAAAAGTCTCCAAGTTTGGCCAGCAGTTATAGCAACCAATAAGATGTTTGCTTTTAAACAAGTGACCAGTAAATGCTACCTGTTATGAGTTACTGCTCCTGGGCAAACGTAGTGCCTTTTATTACATAACCCCCTTAGAATTTTAATTATTGTGAATGAGCAGCTAGCTGGAATATAACCCGATTACCTGAAAGATTACTCTGGGGGCTCCAGAGGGGGTGTGTGGGACTCTGGGGTACCATATTAAGTGACCGATCAATGAATAATACAAAACTTAGATGCAAATGAAACAATTTTGAAATGTTATACCTTTTACCCTGTGCCACTCTTTTATGATGTTTTATATGTCCCTAACTGATCACCAATGACCGCACTGCTAGTAAAGTATATCTTTCATAAAACAGTGTTTTGACATATAGGCTGTTTTATGTGGTTTTATAGAGACCTGCAACGTTACGGAGTTTCCCTCCAAGAACATTAACAACCATAGTGAAAAAATGATCTAGCTGCAAATTACAGTGCAGCAAGTGATCCAGAAAAGTGTTTTTCCAGCTGTTTAAATGAGAACCGATCAGTATTCTTTACCGCTCATTAACCATTGTTAACACTCAATAAATATTAATCCCATCCCCATTTTTAATTTCCATTTTAAAAACTCCCTTTAAGTGTGTGTGAAATTGCCATGGTCTCTCTTGCCTGCTGTCAGCGTTACTCTCCATGTAATGCACCAAGTCAATCAAACAAATCCCTGAAACTATTTATTGTCTTACCATTAAAGCAATCAGAAACATCTTACACTGATACTCTGCTATAATAACCATCTCAGCTTCCTTCATGTGTGAGTTTCACACACACGGTGCTGTTATCTGGTGTCAGATCACCCTTTTGCCTACTCAGCTACTGACAAAATGTGTTTGTTCCATTTAATTCAGTCAAGTAAACAATGTCCAATATAACTGTTGCCCTGTCCTAGCTGCATTGCCCTTTCAAGCTGCACTCAAGCACAACACCCCTACATTTATGACCCGCTTACCTGAGCTCTTGCAAAGGTGGAGGAAGGGATCAGAGGAGACTGGACTATCACTCTCAATACTCACAGTGTTTGAAATGTTGGGTAGCCATTGAACCAAAAAATGGGTACTTCTCAGCTAGGGTTGCCACCTTTTCTTGAAACAAATACCGGCCTTCCTATATATTTATCTTTTTTCCCTATTAATAACATTGGGATCAGCCATCATTTTTACCGGCCAGGCTGGTAAAATACTGGCCAGGTGGCAACCCTATTCTCAGCATATTCAATATTTCAGGTACAGTGGCATAAACACAGCAAGTTCTGTGTGGATTTAGGTTGCCGCAAGGTTGATCCAAGGGAGCCCCTACACTTGCTGAGTTGCACTTGGGAAACTATCCTACAATTGTTGTGGATAGACAGACTGCTCTAAATACCCTGTCTCTACCCTATTACAGGATAATAATGAAGTAGAAAAGTTGCCATTCTATAACATACTAAAAGTTACCTTAAAGGTGAACCACCCCTTTAACAATACTAATGTTTCTTTTCATTACTACACCATTTGTAGAGATAAAAACAATATGATTTTAGTAGGCAAATAGTTTCACACACCAAAAATTCTCACCTGTTTACTAATCATTTTTGAAAAATTGCCCAAGAGTACTTTACTTCATTCTGGTTAATTGGCTTTGGCACCAGAAAACTATGCACTCAATTTGCACGTGCAAGCAATTTTTACAATAGGTTCAAGCAGGTAGTCATTATTTTTTACTGTCTAGTATAAGGCTTACTGTATATAAGAAGTTATCGGACAACCATTGGTCATACTGGCCAGCTATTAAATGGAAGGATAGGTATATAGGGAATTTGTTAATGGCGTGCAATTAATGTTGCCCTTCTGGAGAAATCTATGTTTATATTTTTTTTAAATCTGATCAATGATAACCATTTTGTTTTTATGGTTTTTTTTAAATCAATGATAGCCATTTGGGGTTTAGAGTCTATGTACACTGGGAATTAACTCACAAAGACTTTTTTATCAAGATGGTTTGAAGTACAAAATGCTTCTGTTTTCCAGACAGTGCTACACTATATCAAGCACCAATATACATTCTCTACTATTAGCCCTACTGAAGAGTAGCTAAACTGGGAATTCTTAATGATATTAGAGTGGAATAAATACTGGTCTTTTCAAAGCAAACTGTTTCTTTCTTAATTCCATAAATGACAGTTATATTGGGTTGAGATCCCTGGCATGATGTGATTTGTACTAGCTTACTCACCATTTACTCACTAAGTAAAATGGTATACAGTATAAGGACATACACATAAATATATGGTTAATGTCAAAAATCACAGACATGTTTTTAAGAAGTTTTTAAGAATTTATCGTTTGTGTTTAAATTTTATCCGTACTTACGGCTAATTTTGTTACTTGTTTTTTGATATATTTAATTTTTTTTGGACTGTAATGTAATGGTCTTTTCCTTTGTAAATGTTAGAACTCTGGGGCACTTTATTGTTATGTTAACTCTTATCCTACTGTTTATTTTAAGAATGTCACACCAATAAATAGAATTGGAAAAGAAAAAGCAGTTTGAGCCTAGTGGATAGCAATGCCTCTAACAATGTAGGGCACGTGTGTATCAGTATACTGAGCGAAAATGCATGTGATTTTGCCTTCCCATTGACTCCAATGTAATTCAGCCAATTTTTAACGCCAGTCTGCAAATTCCGACTAAAAGCAAAACATGGCAGATTTGCTCAATAAGACTTGAAAGTAAAGAAAAACATTTTTCATTGGTAGCTCCAAAGCAGAATCAAGGTGCTACGGACAAAATGTTTGTGACGGAAAAGGTTTTGTGAATTTTCCGCTGTTTTTATAATTTCTGTTGCGAAGTGGAATGGGACAGATTCTCTCATCACTAGTTAAAAGCAGTGTTTGTTTAGAAATATTCTGTGCCTTGAATGAATCCTGGATTTGGTGCATCTCTTGCAAACATCCTTTTCAATAAAAGGACATTGTTAGGGTTGGTTACATGAGCAAATTTGTCTTAGAAGACCATGGTGGAGGTTTGCGGAGGTAGGCAGTATGAGAAATGGAAGGATTTGGCATGATTTAAAAACCCATGAGCAGTTTTTTTCGCATCTAATCAGCCTTTATAGCTTCAGCACGTATCATCTATCTTGAAGGCAAAATAGAGTAGCACTAAATATAGCAGCACAAGAGGCCATTATCATCACAATCATTAGCTGCTAAGGGCATTGCCTGAAGACAACATCGACGTCTGATTGGCCCTTTCCTACCCCAAGTCCAGCTACATCTGGAAAGTGGGGACATATCTGTAGCAGGCTCTCCCTAAAGACACATGAACGCTTTATACACATGCAATACTTTAATTTTATTAAAGGCACGTCAACTGTAAAAAAAAAAAAAAAATGCATTTCGATTTATATCAGTCTAATTTTTAATTCAATAATATATTATCCAGCCAGACTTCTTTATACCTATTTTCCCTTTTCTGTTGGTCAGACCCAACGTGCCTTAATGACAGCAGAAGTAAATATTAAACGAAATGACAATATTGATTAAACTTCACTTCTGCAATATATCAAGCTGTGCTACAATAATAAATATATCAGTGTGCCCCTAGAGTCAGTCCATCACAGTATGAAGGAATATAATTATTTGTGTATTTTTGCACCTGGATCTTGTCCCCCCCTGGGCTTTCCTATGACTTTTCATAATGAACAAAGAGTGATGGGCTGTAATTTAGGACCTCCTTCAGGCCTTGGGGCATAGGTTACAACTAACCGAGACTTCATCATGACAAGGGTGATTTTGTACACACTGAGAGAATACACTCAGTATATACAAACAAACACTCAAACAGCACCAACGAATGACTATTTAAGAAAGTTTTCCAGATCACTACCTGGTATAATGTAAAGCTGTGAAAACACTTTGGTATTAGGCCCCTTTATAGGAAAAAGTCATTTTTCATGTCAAAGATGGCAGACTGTCCATATTCCTGTCCTTTTACATTCCCAATCCCAATGTCTTTATTATACATACTTACAAGGGGATAAAAGCTTATAATTCCAGGTAGGAGTTAAAGTTCTGGACAAATACTCCTTACTGGAGTCCTGCACAACAGGGTTCACAGGTGTGTGTGGGGGAGGGGAAGATGTTCCCACCAGATACCCAAGCATCACCTTGGTGTCCTCATAAGAATTTCAACACTTTAGGGCTTGTCCTACTGTACTGTCTAATTATTCAGAGCAAAAAGAAAATTGGTTGAACATAAAGAATGATTTAATCAAACACAGCACAATGAGAAATGACACTGCACTATTTGGGAGCTTTATGTTTCATGGGTTTCCAGGTAACAGGTCCCATACTTGCACTTCATTCAACTTCATTCAACTCATACAACATTTTATACTATGACAAGAAAACAAATGAATGAAACAGTAGTTGAAATCAAAGTTTTTTTTTTTAACACTAATGTTTCTTTTCATTTTTGAAAAATTGGTAAAGGAGTACTTCACATTCTGGTTAATTGGCTTTGGCACCAGAAAACTATGCACACAATTTGCACTTGCAAGCAATTTTTTACAATAGGTTAGTCATTATGTTTAACTGTCAAGTATAAGGCTTAGATAAGAAGTTACCGGAAAACCATTGGTCATACTGGCCAGCTATTAAATGGAAGAATAGGTATATAGGGAATTTGTTAATGGTGTGGAATTAATGTTTCCCTTCTGGAGAGATCTATTTTGTTTGTTTTTTTTAAAATCTGATCAATGATAGCCATTTGGGGTTTAGATCCTATGTACACTGTGGATTAACTAACTCACCAAGATATAGCTAATATAAGTAATTAAAAAAAACAACTCTTCATAGTCATATAACTCACCAAGACTTTTTTATTAAGGTGGTTTGAAGTACAAAGTTCTTTTTTTTTTTCCAGACAATGTTACACTATATCAAGCGCAAATATACATTTCTTCCATTAGCCCTACTAAAGCTAAACTGAGAATTTCTTAATGATAACAGAATGGAATAAATACTGGTCTTTCCACAGCAAACTGTGTTTCTTTCTAATTCCATAAATGACAGTTATATTGGATTAAGATCCCTGGCATGATGGGAGTATTACTAGCTTACTCACCAGAATTCTCAAGTAAAATGGTGTATAAGGACATACACAAATATATGGTTTATAATTGTTCATCTTTTGTGTTTAAACCAAACTTTATCCGTATTTGCGGCTAGTTTTGTTACTTGTTCTTTAATACATTTTTTTTATTGGACTGTAATGTAATGGTATTTTCCTTTGTAAATGTTAGACCTCTGGGGCACTTTATTGTTCTGTTAACTCTTGCCATACTGTTTTGCCAATAAACATAATTGGAAAAGAAAAATCAGTTGTAGCCTAATGGATAGGAGGCCCTCTAACCATTTGCTACAAAAATGTTGCACTACAAAATGTTCGTGTTTTTTTCGAAATTCTCTGCATTTTTTTTTAATTTCTCTGCAAAGTGAAACGGGACAGATTCTCTCATCACTAGCTGAAAGCAGTTTATATTTATCCCTTTCTGTTCTCTGAGTCTGAAGCAATATACCGAATGTCAGCTGTATTTAATTAAATCAGCTTTAATTTGGCAGTATTATCTTTGGTATTCTGATCCAGAAAAGTAAAACGGGAGGAAAGAGATGGGGAATAGGTATAAATATTCTGAGCCTTGAATGAATCCTGGATTTGGTGCATCTCTTGCAAACATCCTTTTATGAATTATCAATAAAAGGACATTGTTAGGGTTGGTTACATTAGCAATTTTGTCTTGGAAAACCATGGTGGAGGTTGCAGAGGCAGGCAATATGAGAAATGGAACGATTCGCTATGATTTAAAACCCCATGAGCAGTTTTCATCACATCTAATCAGCCTTCATGGCTTCAGCACGTATCATCTATCTTGAAGGCAAAATAGAGTAGCACTAAAGATAGCAGCACAAGAGGCTGCCATTATCATCACAATCATTAGCTGCTAAGGGCATTGCCTTGAGGTCAACAGCGACATCTGATTGGCCCTTTCCTACCCCAAGTCCAGCTACATCTGGAAAGTGGGGACATAGCTGTATGATTCTCCAGCAGGCTCTCCCTAAAGACACATGAAAACTTTATACACATGCGATACTTGTTCAAGCTCCTCTTAAAAGGCACTCAACCGTAAAAAAAAAAATATATTTTTTAATGCATTTCGATTTGTATTAGTCTTAGAACGATATATTATCCAGCTGGACTTCTTTATACCCATTTTCCCTTTTCTGTTGGTCAGACCCAACTTGACTTAGGGGGTTATTTATCAAAGTCTGAATTTATCTCAATATTTTCTGAAAAAATTCTGTTTGTGAGAAAAAATCAGAAAAAATCATGAAAAATCAGATTTTCAAAATTTTTTCGGATTTTTCATCCGATAACTCAAAATTTTGCTCAGAAAACTTTGAGGTATTGGCAAAACCCAGCGCACATCAAAACATCATTGGTACTTTGACTTATATGCAACCTCGACAGGTCTGAGATGCCAGATTTTCAGATTCTGACTTTTCCATCCTCTGGGTGTCATAAATTCTGAAAAAAATTGTTTTTTTTTTAAAAAGTCCGATTTTATTTAAAAAAAATCACAAGTTTATTGTGATTTTTGCATTCTGAGTTTAGTAAATAACCCCCTAAATGACAGCAGTAGTACGTATTAAATAAAAAGACAGTATTGATTAAGCTTCACTTCTGTAATATAGCAAGCTGTGCTACAATGATAAATATATCAGTGTGCCCCTTGAGTGAGTCCATCACAGTTTGAAGGAATATAATTATTTGTGTATTTTTGTACCTGGATCCTCTTATTTCCCACCTGCTGGGCTTTCCTATGACTTTTCATAATGAACAAAGAGTGATGTGCTGTAATTTAGTAGTTTTGCTTTGTGCAGAACTCTAGCAGCTATTAAATAAAGTGATGCAGAATAAACAGGACACAAAGACTGGATCTATAAGAAAACATTGTCCGTCACTGAAATTTGTTTTATCTGACAAAGTAAAATGCGTTGCTTCACACAGTGTCAGTAAGAGAAAGAGCGTATCAAATTAATTTGCTTTCTCTTTTATTATTTCCCTTGCTCTATTTTTAAGAATATTGATATGGAATAATCAATGTCTGAATTCTGGGCTGAGCTTTCAGGAAACACATTATGTTTTAACCTAGAGATTATGACAAGACCTTTTTTCGAAGGCCTTTCAGAAATAACTGAAAAGCAAGAGACAGATATGCGCATTATGCAAACATATTTATCCAGCTATGTGTAGATTACCAGTCTGTTGAAAAAAAGAGAAAGAGCTGGGTCTGAGTCAGATCTTCTATTAATGTTAGTTTGCAGAAATCATTACCCAAGATATTTGGTGGGAATACCCATGAAAAACTAGGTTGTCTGTGATGATTTGCCTTATGGTATGCTCAATATATATCCTAGTTTCCCTATTCAATAAGAAGTCTAAATTTATTTTAACTTTTGCTCCTGAGCAGTGAAGACTAATTACAGTGAAACCTCAGTTTTCCATACCCTGATTTTAAGTTTCACCTCATTTTACATTTATTTTCACACTAGAGTTTTACTCTCAGCTATACATTTGCATAATTACACAGCTTTATAATGCATTATACAGTATATCATGCAAGTGTGCAGAGAGGCATGGATGGCATTTAACCCCTGTTTATCTTCACTTTAGAACAAAAACATCATATATTAAAACTGTTATATGCTATGAGGATTCGACTTACAGTGGATTTACAGTCCCAATGATTATGTAATAACTTTTTTTTATAAAAACTGTACAAGAATTTCTGCAGCAGACACACATTGCAGGTTGACCTTGTATTGTATTTAATTTAATATTTTATACAGCCTTTTTTGTGCTACTTTCTGTAAACCCAACTTGAAAATAAAAGTCCATTATATATATATATATATATATATATATATATATATATATATATATATAAATAATGGACTTTTATTTTCAAGTTTTTTGTGCTACTTTCTGTAAACCCAACTTGAAAATAAAAGTCCATTATTTATATATATATATATATATATATATATATATAATGTCCAAGGAGGGCCGGCACTACTCGTCTGTAGGGTATAATGTGCCTGGGTGCTGCGCCAAAATAGTAGGATATACAAAGAAGAAGGTAAGCACTCACAGGTCTTAAAATGGTCAAAAAGTGAAAATTTATTGAAGAATATTTTCTGACGTTTCGGCTAAACCTATAGCCTTTCTCAAACTTTGATATATATATATATATATATATATATATAGTCAAATGAGTAACTCAAAGGCAATTATTCCAAATCGGGGTGCACGGTTAAAGTATATATATATATATATATATATATCTATATATCTATATATATATATATATATATATATAGAAATAATGAAGATCGCACTCGCAGGTCTTAGTGTAGCAACAGTATTTTAATTGTGGACAGGTGCTGACGTTTCGGCTGATGCAACAGCCTTTTTCAAAGTGCTTTTGAAAAAGGTCCCTTTGAAAAAGGCTGTTGCATCAGCCGAAACGTCAGCACCTGTCCACAATAAAACTTCTGTTGCTACACTAAGACCTGCGAGTGCGATCTTCATTATTTCTACATTGATGTCACCGATCTAAGACTGCACCCAGGCACGCTTGACCTCTATCTCGTGAGTGCCGGTTTCCTGCTCTATATATATATATATATATATATATATATATATATATTCACGAGTATCAAGTAACCAGCACACCCGTATAAACTTTCACCTTATTATTTAGTTATATCAAGGTCCAACGTTTCGCTCCTCATTAGGACCTTTCTCAAGGATATATATATATATATATAGAGAGAGAGAGAGAGAGAGAGAGAGAGAGAGAGAGAGAGAGAGAGAGAGAGAGAGAGATACATATACAAGTATGGGATCCGTTATCCAGAACCCGATTATTCAGAAAGATCTGAAGTACAGAAAGGATGTCTCTTGTGATAGGCAAACTACTTTGACCCCCGCGACATTTGCGGCCATTAAAGTCAATGGGCGTCCATTAATTTTTGCGACAAATTCGCAAATTTATTCAGAAAACGAAACGTCAGATTGAAGTTTTGTTAATAAATTATTATTTTATTTTATAAGTCCTGAGAATGCGGATCCTTTGTGAAGTATGATGAAAATATTGATTGATTGTTTGATGGACAAACAATCCCTGTTTTGTTTAAAGGGTAAGGCATTTTTCAGTAGCTCTATGCACAAAATGTCTCTGTCTTAAATATATTGATAATGGGTTGAGTGCAGAGGACTCTTGTATTTGTCTACATGTATTTTGTGGTCACAGCCTCATTGCACCCCCGCCTAATGATTTTAAAAATTAGTGGTGAGCACAACTTTTCCTTGTTATATATATATATGAATTAGCCGAAATGTCCTGGTACCAATTCAGCAACCAATCGAATAGCTGGTAGTATTTACTGGTCACCTGTATGAAATAACTAATGGGTTGATAGATTGAATAGACTTTGCTCCTTTAAGTAAATTCCCAGAGTTGCAGAGTTAAGCTAAGATTGTACTGCAGTACGTTAGCTCAGATATGCTAAACTAATGAAATAGGGTTTCTATCCTGTATTTCATTGCCTCAATCATAGCAACATAAACATACGAGGTCATACACTTGTCAGAAAATTCACATTTTCCTGATGATAAAACATTCAGGGACCTGGAATATTGCTCATTATATTTCTAATAACTAAATACAATCTCTTATTTCCCATGGGAGGCTAAATGTATGAAAAATGTAATCAAATTGTTCCTTCTTAAATGTTTATCAAAATAATATAACTACAGGTATAGGATCCCGTTATTCAGAAAGCTCCGAACTACGGGAAGGCTTCCAAAGGCTCCATTTTAAAAATGACTTTCATTACCTTAGTGATATAAAAACAGTAGCTTGTACTTCATCCTAACTAAAATATAAATAATCCTTTCTGGAGGTAAAACAATCTCATTGGGTTTATTCAACGTTTAAATGATTTTTTAGTAGACTAAAGGTGTGGTCATTCTCATACATAAAGTTTCCTTGTCTGAAAACATTCGGGATAACAGGACCCATACTTGAAGTATAAATGCAATCTAAGATCAGTAACATTTTACAATTTTGATGTAATTTCTGTTTCATCAAACACTTTGGGGCACATTTACTAATGGTTGAATATCGAGAGTTAATTAACCCTCGATATTCCATCCTCGAAGTTAAATCCTTCGAATATCGAAGTCGAAGGATTTAGCACAATTCATGCGATCGAATGAATAATCGTTCGATCGAACGATTAAATCCTTCGAATCGAACGATTTTCCTTCGATCATAAATTGGTTAGAAAGCCTATGGGGACCTTCCCCATAGGCTAACATTGTACCTCGGTAGGTTTTAGGTGGCGAAGTAGGTGGTCAAAGTTTTTTTAAAGAGACAGTACCTCGACTATCGAATGGTCGAATAGTCAAGTGATTTTTAGTTCGAATCGTTCAATTCGAAGTCGAAGTCGTAGTCGAAGGTCGAAGTAGCCAAAAAAATACTTCGAAAATTCGAAGTATTTTTTTATTCTGTTCCTTCACTCGAGCTAAGTAAATGTGCCCCTACACTTTCATTTGATTTCTTTGGAGCTTTCAGGTGCTAAATAGGTTGTTCTGCTTCCCCAGATGAACTAAATACCCTTTGAAATATAAAATACTGGAACATAATTCTGTACCTGCACATGAAATCACTTACAGTATTTCCTTTCTGGATATTTTGCTCTAACTTAAATGCACCGTATGTGTAATTGCAAGCTCTGCTTAATAGGAGGTGATTTAGAAAAAAAACTATTCATTTACAGATATTAATAAAAGGGGTTAGTATGAGTAAAAGCATTAACGCAAGAAGAGAATGAAGGATTCCAGAGTGAATCTGCTGTCAGCATGAGTAAAGCCGTATTACTGTCCATCAAGATGAAACAGAAACTCTCTTGCGTTGACTAGAAAAGGTTCAATCAATAGCAAAACTGTCACATGGTGGGGGTTTTGAGAAATCCATACTCTCCAACCCAGTTACCCTGCAACCTATTATTATATCAAATATTTGGTGAAATGTGCATGAGTGTCAGAAACCCACAATGGGAGTCAAAGCTTTTCAGTTCAAGCTCCCCTTGGAGGCCCAACCTTTGGTCAAGGCACCCTGCATAATGTTTCAGATTTAGGAAAATATTAGTGTAACAGTCACACAGCCATAGTTGAAGACAACAAGCAAGTTTTCACTCTTGTTTCTTTCAAGCTTCAAGGCATACAGTATATAGGAGGCTAACAGGGGAATGTAATAAAAGTCGCAAAGAGCAAAACAATTCGCACCAATAAGACTAAAAATCCACATCTCGCAATGTAATATTGTTCCTTAAACTGTTATTGCATTGCGAATTTTAATTGCACATTGCGAATTTTAATTGCACACTCATAAGAAGTGCTTGAAGGTGTCGTAATCTTTTGGAGCAAACATAACGACTTTTTCAGTAAGAAGTTTTATTACATTGACTGCGCATTGGCGCAAACTATAAAGTTCGCAAACGGTCTTTCACTTTCGGAAGTGGTCGCTAAACAGTTTCCGGGCTCGCAAAAGCTATATTAAATTCGCACAAAGCAAAATTTGTTCGCACAAAGGCATAACTTTTTGCATTGCGAATAGTTTTTCCGTTAGCGATTTTTATTACATTCCCCCGTAAAGCTGTATGTAGAAGAACAAATAAACATTCTAGCTCCATTTCCCTCTAACAGGCTAAAACCCTCTCCTACTAAGGGTCAGCTACCCAGGATTTGGGAACCACTGGTCTATCTACAGTATTCACATTTTAGGCTCAGATGGAACCTATCGATTCTTCTTTCATGTGAGTGAACCTAGGGTTATGCTAGTTGCAAGGGAAAGGTTTGCTCACCATTAAATTTTAAGCCATTAAGCGGGGGTGCAATAAGGCATTATGCTACTATAAAATGCCTTCACCTTTAAACAAAAATTGCTAGTTGCAAACTGGATTATGTTTTCTAGCCAGACCGTCAAAGTTATCATCATGAGGTTCATATATGTGGAAACGGGGCACATTTAGAGACATAATCCATATGCTAATGGCATGTAGATGATTGCAATCGAATTCTGTGGCTGAAATCTTTCCCTTCTTTATCGAAAAGAAAACCCAAGTCAAAGAACAACAGTGGTATATGCTGTTGGGGCTACAACAGGGATACACTATACAGATTATTAATAACTGCCCTTTAATTAAGTTGGTTACATTGTGATGACAACATTTTGTTAATGTAAGCTGCTGTCATTCCAAAAGCTCCCAGTACATTACAGATAAGAAATATGCATCTCAAATCTGACAGATCTCCTAGATGGTAACCTTTTCATTTTTCTTGGAAGAAAGGTTTTCCTTGAGACAGGTAAACCTTTTATTTTGCTATATTATTTGAATATTCTACTAAAAGGACCTTTTCCCCCACAAGATCTAACCAGATAGGTCAATGGATATTGAGAAGTTTTGCTTTCCTCAGCGGATATAACAAAATGATAGTTTGTGACTGTAAACATACAACATGGTCATGGGAAATTCGCAATAAATTCTGGGGTTTTAAGCATTGACTTTAAGAAAATCGAACAACTTTGTCCTTGCGTTGTAGTGCACGTAAAATTGGTGCAATTTAGTGTACATAAAAAAAACATCTCACACAAACCATTGGCACCATGCCAATAAACAAGCAGAGTCAATGCTGTCCCACCTAACACAACTAAGCCATAGATCTGAATTCTTCTTTCTTTCCAGATTCTTTTTTGTATTTTACACTATTTTCTCTCAGGGAAAGCAATGAAATTGTACTTCAATCTTTACTATGCCCAAACAGGAGGAAGAATAGGTGGTGCAAAATAAAATACTGCAAGAGAAATTGTTTCAATCTTTTTAAAAATAGAAGCTTGGGCAAAACTTCTCATTTATTCAGCATATTGCTACCCAAAACGTAACATTGGAGTGGCTTAAGACCGAAGTCACATTCCTGATATTTCCACCCTAAACAGTTGACAAAGCTGGTAATAACTGAAACATTTTAAAGCTATTATTGATGCAGAATGTAACTCTATAAAACATTGGGGAAATCGCATATTTAAGTCTTTTTCCCAAATTTGTTTTCATAAAAATGTCATATTAAAAAAAATCTAATTCAGAGTTTCAATTCTGTGAAATATATCACAGAGAACATATATTCAGAGGAAGGTTTTGTCATTCAGTTACACAAAGGGGGTTATTTATTAAAGTCCGAATTTATCTCAATATTTTCCGCTACAAACTCCAATCAAATCCGCTCGAGTTTGTTTATGCTTATTTCTTATAACATTTTCCAGTAAATTTGCTTTGTGGGAAAAAAATCAGATTTTTATGATCTTTTCATCCGATTTTCACGAATTTCACGTTTTTTTTCAGAATTTTCACCCTAAAACTCTGAAAACTTCAGGGTATTGCACAAACCCAGCACACATTAAAAAATCATTGGTCTTCTTCCCATTGACTTATATGCAAACTCGACAGCTCTGAGATGCCAGACTTTCAGATTCAGACTTTTTCATCCTCAGGGTTTAATAAGTAAATAAATAAAGTCCTATTTTATATAAAAAAAAAAAATGTGCATTCGGAGTTTAGTAAATAATGCCCAAAATGTATTCAGATTCACTCTTTCAAGCAGAATGTACATTGCATTATTCCTCCACTATATTTGCTCCACAACATGAACTTAATGTACCCTGGGGCACCCTTTAGAGCACCGGGGGGGGGGAAGCTGAATGTTGAGGTGCAATGAATTACAATGTTTTGTTAGATAGAAGCATATTGCCCACAATAGACACTTTGCCCTTTGCCCTCTGTATGCTACCTTCACCCATTTGGGGAGTTCCCTCACTAAAGTGGGCCCCTGTGGACTACCAATAATAAACCACATATGTTGGGGTCATCCCTATACTCACAATATTTCTTGGGGAGGTATTGCTCAGTCTCCTGGCTTTTCTCCATTCCTCAGTCACTCATACTATTAGTCAGCCAAACACTGGAGATGTCCCAGTATGTGGGTTACTGATGAATTATGTTAGGATTACAATAAAGGTACAAATAACTGCTATGATTTCTGATTATGAGGAAGTAAAGCTTTTCACTCATTTACTATGGGTACACTAACGTTCCTTTTAATTATTTATCTTTGCATTTGCCATATAAAATAAGTTCCAAAAAATTTAAAAAATCCATTTTGCCTAATGAAAGGAAATTCTATTTCTAAATTCTATAATTCTAGGCAACTTTCCAATATTATTAACATGTATTTATATAGCGCCAACATATTGCGTAGCACTGTAATATCTGTTCATTACAAATTTTCAATCACTTGAATGACCATTGTAAATGTAATTGCTATTGAAAGCAATATCTGTTTTTCTTTTGCTATTCATTCCACTGACTTCCTGACAACAAGTACCGTTTAAACAATGTAGAAGCAGTCAAATCGAATCCAGCTGAGAGTTGCCACAATAGCTCGTGTGCTGATGTGATTTATAGCATTGTAGGAAATCTTGCAAATCTTGGCTGGTGGAGACTTCACTGTTAGTGATGGGCGAATAAATTCACCTGGCAAAAATTTGCTGAGAATTCCTGCGTTTCGCCGCTGGTGAATAAACTCGCGGAATTCGTCGGTGAAAATTCGCCGGCGTCAATTTCCGATTTTCAAGATTTTTTGCGAAAGTGTTCAATTTTTCACGATTTTTTTGTGAAAACCTTCAAATTTCAAGATTTTTTTGTGAAATTGTTTGAATTTCACTATTTTTTTTAGGTTTTAAGTGAAGTATTTCTGGATTTTTAGCAGCTTTGGGGTATTATAAATCTCGAGTTTTAAAAATTCAAGTTTTCCCCTTTAAAAACTCGACCAGATAAATTTGAGGTTTAATAAATACAGTAGGTCCCTAAATGTTTCTTTTTCCTTATTTATACAATTTTAATCAGTCCTGTAATACAATTTTTCCATAATAGCTCTTTTTTTAAGACAGCTGGATACTTGTTTCTATTGCCTTGTTAAGGTTTCTTTCAATCACTCTTGCTTTTCTGTAAAGGCTTCTTCTTTTCTCTTTGGGGTCATGAAGTAGAATGTGGCTTTGATTTAATTTTTAAATGTCCCCTGTAGTGATGGGCGAATTTATTCGGCAGGTGAGAACTCACTGCAAATTTGTGCCTTTCGACGGCGGCAAATAAATTTGCTAACGGATGCCCATTGACTTTAATGGGTGCCGGCATCAACTTTGACGACGGAGCCCATTTTGATGACGGCAAATGGTCGGCGGCGTCAAAATTGCTATTTCTCAAACTTTTTGCCAGTTTTGAGAATTTTGCTGGAAATTTGTGAAATTCATGGCGAAGCGAAACGGGACAAATTCACCCATCACTAGTCCCCTGTTCCAAGCTTGACATAACAAAAAAAACATACATTTTTCCTAATTCAGAGAACAGGCAAAAACTGTTTCTAGCACCACTATTCTTTGAACCATTGTTGAAAAGGGGATATACTGTTTCTATAAAAGGATCCTGGACTGCTGCCTGAAATATATTAAGTTTATTTTACAAAGGAACATCTGCAGGAGAGCTAAAGGCCACAAAATGACAGCATGTAGAGTTGCTAAGCTCTTTCAGGGCTGCACAAAATAGGCGCATCCTGGCATATTAGTATAAATATCCTGTAGAATACTTCTTGAGCAAACAATGGCTTGCAGTAGAAATTTAGGGCAAATCTAACATTTTCTTAAACCCCCAAAATTTTTTCACTTAAAACATTTAATATGCTGAGCTTTGCATTGTACTTAGGTTGCATTCTAAATATTCAACTAAAGGAGCCATGATGTAAAAGGAACTGGATTCATTTCTATCACTAAACCAGGCCAGTGCTAGTCCTAGTCATGAATACTAATGGACACTTCCTGGGTAGTCAATAAAGGGATCTGTTGAAGGGAAGAACAAGATTTTATGCTTCGCTTCCCAAGAAAAATAGTGTATGGAAAATTACATGTCACAAACAGTCAAGAGCCCAAACTCGCTCAGTCCTATGAACCATCCAATCAGTTTAGAAAACTGGATTGGCCTGGGATTTCATGGCTGTTAGCCTGACTAAACGAAATAGAAGAGGGAGAGGGGCAAAAGGTGTTCATGGAATTCAAAGATTTTCATTAAAAAGCTTTAGGACAGAAGGAAAGTGTCAGTGAGATAATGAATGAATAATAGAGGGAGCAGTAGGGTGCAAATAAAACGGATATTTTTTTGTGTTGGCTTTCCAGGCCATTTGTTTTCCTTGGCCATTGGACCATTCACGCTGTTCAATCAATGGTAGGACTGAATCAAGGCACAGCCTGTCAGAATGATGCTAAGAGCTGTAGCTGGACATCCTACTGTATATATATATATATATATATATATATATATATATATATATATATATATATATATATATTATACTAATATAGCTAAATATTTAGGGGCAGATCAACCAAAGTGTGAAATTAAAGCTCACCGCAAAAAAACTCACCCACTGTCTATTGATTCCTATGGGATTTTGTGAAATGTTGAACTTTACCATTCACCTTTTGATACATGAACTACTGAAGATCCCTTAGAAATGAATAGAAAGCGGGTACATTTTCTACATCTCACATATTGATAAATCTGCCCCCAAGAGTCTATTTTGGTAAATTATGGGCAAATTCTGGTGCACAGTTGTTCCCTGCATTTGCTTTTGAATAGCAATATTGCCAATTTTTCATAGCACCCATTGATGCAACCTGCTTAATGTACCTTGGAATTAATGGCAGGTCCAGGCTAGTGGTAATTCCATAAAACGTGACATTGATTCCTTGATTGAACCTTAATAGAAAGCCTTGATACCTTATAAGGTATATTGAAAGGATGCAATGAATCCAGGATTAAGATTAGGATTCGCTTTTTGACGGATTTGGAATCAGCCAAGAAAACACTGTAATAGCCATATGTCATTAAAACAAAAGACTCCTAAATAACTTTGTGTTCACAACTGAATTCCCCTTACAAATATAAGGACTGGACAAATTTAAAAAATTGCGACTTGTTCCATCCTTACTAGGGATCAAATCCGAATCCCAATTTGCATATGCAAATTAGTTCCAGAAAGGGATAAAACATTTTTCACTTCCTTGTTTTTCTGACAAGAGTTTATGGATTCAGTTTGGGCAGGCCCTTGGATTTGGCCAAATCTATATCTTCCTGAAAAAGGCAGAACCTCCATAATCTCTGCAGCCCCAAAATAAACATGTGCCAAGTATTTTACCAAAATAGACTCTATAGGTGCTTAGAGGGGATGGGACGGTGCAACTTAGCATGTGCTGGCAATAACACTGGGAATAGGACAATCATCCCACTAGACTGAAAAAGATGGACAGCTTTGGGTTAATCATCCACCAGATTTTATGCCTTAATGGTCACATTACACATTCATTTTCCAGGTAATTTTTATCTGTCTTGCTTTCAGCACTCCATGGGAATTCACAGCCTTGTGCCGCACTGTTAATTTAAGCTTTGCAGGGCTCCTGCTCAAATCGGAGCTCTCACACTGTGCCTGGAAAGCTACTGACAGTCACTGCATCATTCCCATTGCAATTGCACTGCTCTGGGTATTCAGATTGGTGTGGGTGGAAGTGGCCTCTTCTCTATGGAGAAGATCACAGCCCCTGATACTTAATGGAGTATTGTACAGGTCAATATTTTGCACATATAGTAGATTAGTCTTGTGTTTTGATGATCTGCATTTGGTGATTGCTATATTCCTACATCATATATATTTTCTCTTTTTTTGTGTGTGAAGAGATGGAGGCACTGTAGGTTACATGATAACTTTGATTGAAGCAGCATGGGACAGAATCTGCGAGCTTTTGATCCTTCCAGCCTGAAACCTTTAAAATGAAACCCCATGTAGACCCAATAAAAGTTGTTAATCAATGTACAGCTTATATATATATATATATATATATATATATATTTTATATATATATATATATATATATAAAAATATTGCTTTTATATGTTGAAGGGGAGCTAATTATATGGAATTTTAGTAGGCACTGAGGTGTTTCATCCAAACAAACCCTTGGTAGATTTATTTTGTGCTTTAGAGAGCTATTTTAAAAGTTTTTTCAACATAAGTGCAATATTTATTCCCAGTGTAATTGGCACCACATGCTAAATTGCACCGTCCCCTCTAAGCACCTATGAGGTCTATTTTGGTAAAATACTTGGCACATGTTTATTTTCAGGCTGCAGAGATGATATCAGAAATCTGGGTTTGTCATTTTTCCTGAATTAAACATTTTTAAAACGCTTGAATGTTTCCGTCTTTGTTAAAAACTCCAAAAATAAAAAGCCAAAAAAAAAAAAAAAAACGCAGAACGAACACAACTAGAAAACCTCAAGACTCCAATTTAGTAAAAACTTTTGTGCGATTATAAGTGCAAAAAAGTACAAAAAAAATCTAAAAACTCAAAGTAAACAAATATTTTGCAATTTATTTCTACATGAGTTTGGCAGCTTTTAGATGCCGAAGATTTGTATTAGAGATTTTGTGTTTTTTACACTTAATAAATAACAAAATGTATGTGGTTTACAGTACATTTTTAAATACACAACTTTATTAAAGTCTGAATGCCAAAAACTCGAAAAAGTAGAGTTTTTTTTTTTACTAAAAATACGATTTTTTTGTGAAAAAAACCCTCAGATTTTTCGAGATTTATTATACCTCCAGTATGGAAAAAGTCAGAATCTGAAAATCCGGCATCTCAGACCTGCCGAGGTTATATATAAGTTTATAAAATGTATCACCAAACTTTAAATTTTCTGCATCTGATTTTTCACACAGTAGATTTTATAAAAATAATAAGATATTTTCAGATTTTGATAAATAACCGCCTAAGGGGCAGATTTATCAAAGGTCAAAGTGAATTTTAGAATTAAAAAGTATTTTTTGGGTACTTCGACCATCAAATAGGCCAAATTCGTCTTCGATTCGAATTGAAAAATACTTCGAATATTCAACCATTTGAAAATCAAAGTACCGTCAAACATTGACTTCGACAATTCGCCACTTTAAAACTGCCAATTGCTTTGTTAGCCTATGGGGAACTCCTAGAACCTAGAGCCAAAAAATTTAAAAAAGAACGACTGTCGAAGTACTCAAATTCGACAGTCGAATTTCGAAGTTTTTTAACTTTGAAATTTGACCCTTGATAACTCTGCCCCTTAGGGGCAGATTTATCAAGGATCGAATTTCGAAGTAAAAAAATTTAGAAATTCGACCATCGAATTTGAGTACTTTGATAGACAAAGTATTTTTTCCAGTGAAAACAGCCGTATTCAAACGAAGTACGATCAAAGTAAAATCGAATGATTCGAAGGATTTTTCAACAAAAGCCTTTGACTTCTCAAAACTTGCCCATAAGCCTCAGATAAATTCTAGGAGGTCCCCCATTGGCTAAACAGCAATTCAGCAGGTTTAAGGTGGCGAAGTGTCGAAGTTTTTTAAAGAGACAGTACTTTGATTTTCGAGTTGTCGAATTTTCGAAGGTTTTTCAATTCGAGTTGAAATCAAATTTGGTCTATTCGATGGTCGAAGTACCCAAATATTACTTAAAAATTCGTTAAAAGTTTTTTAATTGGAAAATTCACTTCGACCTTTGATAAATCTGCCCCTTAGTGTTAAAATGTTCACTTCGCAAAAATGGACATTAATAAATTGCCCCTTTAATCGCAGAGTATACCATTGAGCATTTTACTGCTCACTACATCTATCAGTTTGGGAACCAATCAATTGGCTTAGACAGCTGTAGAGTAAGTAAACCACATACACTTGAACCACCTAATAATGATTTCCCTGAGGACGTGTTACATTTCCTTATGTCAGATGCCTTCAGCATGCCTGTCATGCCTGTACCAAATCCTTACTCAAATCAGCTCCATACAGTAGAACTGGATACTAGTCCGATAAAATATATGATCCCTGCCTCATTAGTTCAGGTCTATACCCCCTGGTTGCAAATACAAAATGCATCAGAACCAATAATCTATTAGCCATGCAGCATGTGTTATTTTATACATGTATCATAAATTGTCAGAACTGCTATGAAGAAGAGTTATGCCGGGAGGTGTAATCCAACAGCTGGAGGGCCACTGGTTAAATGTGTTCAAATCTTCATTTATATTTATACTTTCAGGACTTGTTAAATAAGTAAATATTGATATATAGTAAAAATATATATAACCCAGCTGGGGGGGGGGGGTATTCAGTATTTGCTGCAAGGCTTCAATGGAGACAGATTTGATCCAGATCATCATGATTTCAGTGCCAAGCTTTTCCTTCTTATCTGTAAATACAGTAAATGGAATAAAATGATCAAGCACATACAAGACGGTTGGCCTAGAGGTTTTAATGCTCCTTGGACGCTAAAGAACAAATTCAGGTATATTAAAAAATACTGTAGGAGAAAAGCACCTAAAAGTACAAAGATGCCTTTTTTTATTCTGGATTACATTGCTTATTTTAAAAAGACCACAAGGTTCATTACTAATGTATAACAAATACATATAACTGACCTTGTAGGAGTATGTAACAAGTAAACTTTCAACACACAAATATGAATTCATAGCCTACCATACCAAGTCATCCCTGGGGGCAAAACAGTCCCCTAAACATTCAGTTAAAAGGAATCTGTTCCAAATATTTGACATTCTGTTTCTATGTAATCCCCTGCCATGTTCTGCTCTGAAGCTATCCTGTGCTTCAAATGCTCTTTGTGAATATAAAAGCACAAATCCTCAAAACCGGAGGCACTGAACAAATAAAGTACAATCAGGGGGAATACTAGCAGTAAATTACTTTATAACTCCCAAGATGCAACTCTTGCTATTATCTTAATGTCTAGACATTAATATCATTTGGAAATGACAATTAGGAATAGATTGGAAAAATAATGACATGACGTCATGCTGCCAGTTGCAACAAACCAGCCTTAGTCCATATTAGTACAGGTATGGGACCTATATCCAGAATGCTCAGGACCTGGGGTTTTCCGTATAATGGTTCTCTCCAAAATTTAGCATACTCTGGCCCTTTAAGAACTCAAATTCGACTATTCGCCACTTAAACATTTAACCTTTAATTTGAATTGTTGCTTTTAAAGGAGAATACATCCTCCCACCCCATGTAGACCCCCCTCCCTCCTCCCCCCAGCCTAATTGCCCCCCCGGGGAAAAGCCCCAAACTTTATACTTACCCCTTGTCGCAGATTCGGGCATCAGAGTTCCGCCCAGCCATCTTCCGGGTCTTTGTCTTCTCCTGGCGTTTCGGCAATCTTTGTGAGTTTTGGCGCATGCACAGTTGTCGCGAAACCGGAGATATTGCTCCAACTGCGCATGCGTCAACATGCCGATCTCCCACTCAGCTTGCCGCAGACCCGGAAGATGGCTGCGTGGAACTCCAATGCCAGAATCTGCGCCGAGGGGAATGTATAAAGTTAGGGGCATTTCCTCGGGGGCTGGGGGGAGGAGGGAGGGGTCTACGTGGGGTGGGGGGTACTGTTTTTTTTTGTTAAAGGGTTGAATTCTCCTTTAAAACCACCAACTCAAATTCGAATTCCAAATTCGAAATCGAATCTGAGATTTATCATCCCCCTACCCTGGAAGTAACTCGAATTTGATAGTTTGCTACCTAAAACCTGCCAAGTTCACGTAGAAGTCAATGGCAGAGGTCCGGTGACCTATTTGAAGAGATTTCCTGACATTCAAGTTTTTTTCTGAGAACAACTCGATCCGAATTGCGTTCTAAATTAATTAGGACCGGTAACATTCATTCGAATTTTAGAGGTTCAAGCTTGTTCTTAAATAAGATACCAATCAAGTTTTGAGGTCCTTAGAGGTTATTTGAGTTCATTTGTGATAAGAAAAACTCTTAACATTCGACCTTTGTTAAATCAGCCCCTTGAAAGATAATCTTTCAGGAAGCAAATTGCAGGTGGAAGTTTTGTTGTCTGCTTTTCTTTCTCTAAAATCTCTTCCCTGAAAACAGACCCGTGGCCTATGGTTCTATGTAGAGTAATGAAGGTGACTATCATCCCAGAAAAAGGAAGTTTGCATTCTTGATTGATTCTCATTTGATACAATCACAAAAATTGGAACGCTCACCTCCCAAACAAACACTGTTGAAGTGCCAGGTGCTGACCCAAGACCATGTCCTCGGTCGCATCAATACATGGACAAAATCAGCGGCACACTGTTAAATTGCAAAAGTGCTCGAGCCAACCAGGCCCTTTATCAAGCTTGATAAAGGGCCTGGTTGGCTCGAAACGTTGCTTGTTGTATGCTATGGGCTAAATAAATTATGCATTTGAGCACTTTTTGCAAATTAACAGTGTGCTGCTGATTTTGTCCATGATTCTCATTTGATGTGACAACAGCAAGTCATAGAACAGCAAGTGGCTGTTAGCGATGCATGGCTTTTTGATTGCTGAGAGTATAGACATAGTGATATTCTGTGAGCATTCCATAACACTGCATTGTGTGTGCTCTGTGCTGCAGTGCCATAGCTTTATCAAGATTAATGGGACTATGCTTGCAAGTACTTATTTGTCATCAGTGTAATCAGTTATATGCCATTGTCTGGCTGAAGCCTGAAATAAGTTCCCTGTGAAAAAAGCTCATTTATGTTGCTTTTTTTTTTTTTTTTTTTTGAAACACAAGACAAAAAAAAATTCCAGGAAATAATCTGGAGATGTAAAAATTGCATTCAATAATGTCTCCATCTCCAAGTCTTAAAAAAGATGGATCCTATTTCTTTACAATGGGGAAATGGTAAGGTTGCTATTGAGGGGCACCTCTACAGTATTCAAGGTGGACATCCTCTACCCTTTGGGATTCATTTCAGGTTTTTTTTAGAACTTATTGGGGTATTTATAACTCTAAATATGAGTTAAAGGGTGCAGTCAGGCTGCTGCATAGCTGATTTTTTGCAAGATTTCTTGGTTTCCCAGACTGTATACAGATATGGGATCCATTATCCGGAAACCTGTTATCCAGAATGCTCAGAATTATTGGAAGGCCATCTCCTGTAAGCGCAATATTGATCAAAATTTTTAAAATGATTTCCTTTTTCTCTGTAATAATAAAACAGTACCTTGTACTTTATCCCAGCTAAGATATAATTAATCCTTGTTGTGGGCAGACTTAAGATATGGAGATCTAAATTACGGAAAGATCCCAGGTCCCGAGCATTCTGGCTAACAGGTCCCATACATGTGCTTCAAAATGAAATTGAATTTCTAAGTAAGGATGAGTTATTAACAAGCAAGACTGAATTTATGACCAGCAAAGCCTGTTGTTATCTAACAAACAGAATGGATTCGCAATGTCAGGGTTTTGGACCATAAGACTTATCTGTATATAAATAAGTACTGACCACAACTGATGAGAGAACCATTTGCTACTACAAATGTTAATATCTCTGGAGGCTTTTTTTGTTAATTATATTGGATGCTTTGTTTCAGAGTTGGTTTATAGAACTCACTGATTTACAGTTGAAAGTGTTTTCCAATGTCTTGTCTACATCAGCCAATGATTTCAAGGGACAGTATACCCCTTTTTTCAACACCAGTTTAATTATTAGAGTTTGTGCTGAACATACTTTATGTATATTTTTTGTTATTTCTTGCACTAATCAGAGGACTTTTCAGTGGCCTCATATGGACCACAAAGTAGAATGTGACTGTCAGTTTCATGTTTTGCCCTGTTTAGTGCAAAGCATAATAAAAACCCATGCAGGTTTCATAATAAAAACAATAGCCATAAAGGTATGCTCTGCACAAACCCTCTTAATTAAACTAGGCAGTGGGCTACCCCTTTAAAGGGATAATAAAGTCCCAAAAACATTTGGCCAGTCTTACTATTAATAAACTGGCTGTAGGAACATAACGCATAATCTGCCACATTCAGCCCAGAACTCACATTTAATTATTTTTTACACCCAAAATCACCGGGTACCTGGTCCTGACCCATTTAATAAAGGTTGAATTGTCTCTAAAACCACAAATGCCATGAAAGTTATTATTCCATGTATTTATATAGCGCCAACATATTTCGTAGCGCTGTAAGTTATTAAAAGATCCAATTAGAAGTACAAACAGAAATAAAACACTGAACAAAGCCCTTAAAAATAACCTCTAAAAACAATTACTAATAATAAAAAAGTCCAAAAACGTCTATTTTTCTGAACGGCTAAAAAAAAAGGTTCAATAGAATTAGTGCAGCTCCCATTGATTTCTATAGGATCTTGACTGCTTTCACGTGGCAGTTTTGTATTAGAGTTTTTCATGGTTTTTACACTGATCATAAATCACACATTTCTAAAGATTTAGAAAATTAGATTTTTTATAAACACAAAATTTTAGAGAAAAAACACTATTCGTGAAAAAAATTGAAAAAATAAAATAGAAATCCAAATATTTGTAAATCTGCCCCTAGGTATTAAGAATTTCTAGATGGTCAATGCAAATGCACAGGGAAAGTAAAAAGTTATTCTGTTCACATCACAATCAGCGATCACAGGATCGATTCATAACAATTCATAGAAAAAAATAACAAGTTGGGCTTGAACCTCCACCTGAATCCTGAAATAAATGTAATTCCATAACATAGTTCAACATAATGCAATATCATCATAATAGTGACAAAATACATGGTATTACGCACAATAATAAGGACCCGGTGAGAATTCTATAAAAAGATGTGGATTTTACATAAGTATTTTGTAAAGAAGGTAGTTTGCACCTTTTAGTGGCATTCACTACTACCTATGCAGTACAAGTTAAAATCAATATCTTGGATTGAAGGCAACGATCAGCGGATTACATCTATCAGAAGTTATTATAGCTGTGCATACTTGGCCTGTATCTATGATATTAACAATGAAAAACACTATCCATCATTCCTAGGTAAACATTGTCCCTGTGTGTATTTCTTAGCTGGCTGGGGGATATTATAAGGAGCTAAAGTTTTTATTTAGAGAGTGGTGAAACCAACTGTGCTTTGGAGTTGGAATAAGAGAAGAAAATATAGGTATGTATGGGATCCGTTATAAGTTCCCAATTAGGAAAGGCTGTCTCCCATAGACTCTATTTTATCCACATAAGTCTAATGTTTCAAAATTATTTCCTTTTTCTCTTTAGTAATGAAATGGTACCTTGTATTTGATTCTAATTATGACATAATAAATTCAAATTGGAGGCAAAACAATTGGGTTTATTTAGTGATGGGCGAATTTGGGGCGTTTCGATTCGCAGAAAAATTCACAAAATGGCACGGGCATCTTGTTTTTGATGCCGGCGTATGTTATTTATAGACGCCGGTGTCAGTTTTTGGCAAAATTGCCGGCCGAATTTTCGCGGTGGTTTCACTAATTTATTCACCATCGGTGAATCGCGGGAATTCGCAGCGAATTTGCGCCTGGCGAATACATTTTTTATTATTTTTGGTTTTTGAGTAATTTAGCGTTTTATTCAGCAGTTCTCCAGTTGGCAATTTCTGCAATCCAGATGCTAGGGTTCAAAATACCCTAGAAACCATTAATTGATTTGAATAGAGACTGGAATATGAATAGGAGAGGGTGTAAATAGAAAGATTAGTAATAAAAAGTTGTAATAACAATACATTTGTAGCCTTAAAGGGCATTTATTTATAAGACCCCGTTTAAAAGCTGGAAAGAATCAGAAGGGGAAGGGCAGATAATTAAAACAACTATAAAATCATGAAGACCAATTGAAAAGTTGCTTAGAATTGACCATTTTATAACATAGTGAAAGTTAACTCACCCCTTAAAGGTGTGGTGATCCAAATTACAGAAAGATCTGTTATATGGAAAACACCAGGTCCCAAGCATTCTAGATAACAGATCCCGTACCTTTACCATAAATACAACATAAACAACTGGATACTACAGAAAATGTATAAACAACTGGATATGGAGAATAATAGGGAAAGTAGCAAGAAAAAAATCCATAAGGGGATTGTGTTCCAGAAGTCCTTTTTAGTCTAGCAGACAAATGATTTATATGAATTATTAAAGTGTACAGGTGAAAGCAATAGTTGGTGGAAAAGTGTGGGGAAAATTGGCTTAAGGTTAAAGGCTGCAATGCAATTCTTTGCTGTCCTATAATCAACTCCTAACTAACATCTCCTGCCTCTAACACTATGAATAAAATTCCCCCAGGAGTGTTGGAAATAGCAGGCCAGGCAATGAGATAATCATTTAAAGGCAGATTAAGTGGGCATGAGAGAGATGCTTAGGACATTTAGCTGAAAGCAGAGGACATGCCATATGTCTCTTGAGCAACAGCTGTTTGAAACTTACTGCCTTGAAGCAGAGGCAAAGGTGAGATATGTTTAGCTGATCTATATAAGAGAGCAGGGGTCTCCACATGGATAATAGAGTTTTCTGTACACAGATAACTACTATATTCTGGTTGCATTAAAAGGACTCCTGCCTATCATTTTCAATACCTATGCCCATGCACATTGATCCAAAAGAGACGCATAAAAACATCAAGCAAACCACCCCAGCCAAGTGTAGCCTAGTATCTTGTGGTTAATCACAATCTATATCCTCCAACAATTTGAAGTAAACAGTCCCCTAAGAATTCGCTGCTGAATAAACTCTTATGTGGGAAGTGAGAGGAGAGTCATAAGAGTAGCAAACATTTATGTTTTATGTGTGTACTTTGTAACTGGATATCGTTGTCACATTTACTGGAAAATAGCCATAGTGTGTGTATCCTTATTATAAATGTTATTATATATTTGACAGTAGAAAAGTTCTTAATGCTACTTACGTTGTGTGTGTTATGCCAGTGACTTACCTGCTTGTTTAGGAAGATGTAGATAATGGGGTTATACACGGTGCTGCTCTTTGCCAGCACGGACGGGATGATACTTGCAGAAGGGGAAATGATGCCTGGCTTTCCAAACGTTGCGACCAATGCCATTACCCCATAGGGCAGCCAGCACAGCAGGAAGCAAACGACCATCGCGATGACCATGACAAGTACTCTCTGCTCCCGAACGCGTGAATTACCTTTACTTACCCCACTGACCTAAGAATTACAGAAGAAAAGTGCATCAAAGAACTGCCTTGGGTGAAGCATAAAGGAGCATAAAGAAAAATGCACAAATATTGAGTATGATGGCATCATGCAGGCATTTATTTTGTTTGTCAGATGAGCATGCCTGGTAATATGTTGTAAAAAGTTCTTGTAACGTTGCAAATTCTTGTATATCACTGGGTAATTTCCAGCTATTAGACTATTTTACATTAACAGAGGGGACCCTTCTTTATGGATGTGCCAATGACATGTTTCCTTTCTAAAATACCAGATATTCATGTGTCTTCCCCATCAGTAAATAAGGCTGCCAGTATACGCCAGTCTATGACTTATGCCCTCCATGTTCAATAGACCCTATGTTGCCCCTTGATTGTAATACCCAGCGGTACCCCATCATGTTTGTATCTGCCATGTTTTAAATCACACATCGCCATGCCGCGGCCCTGCAATTATCCTGGGGAAAAAAGTATTCTCTGCATGCCATGTGCTTGTATAAAACTTTTGATCCTCTAAACATCCTCCAAACCACTAAATAATGCTAGCTGTACTTATCTAACATTTCATAAAAACTATATAAGCACAAATCCTTAATATTGTTATAAACATTGAGCTGGCACCATTTTGTAAGATGTTGGTCACCAAATATACAAGGGCTCATTTACAAATGCAAGTTCATTGTGCAAAGTACAATTTTGGATTTGCAATTCACCCTGTTTTTTTTACCCATAATGCATCACACCCCCCCCCCCATAATTCCAGTGCAATTGCTACTGTCAGGGTTGGGCATTTTGACTAATAGGATGCAATTCCTCTAAATGGTTTTGGCTTTGAGCTTGCATCATTTGTGGTGCTATGTGTCAATATGACTTTATATGATTTAAGCACAAGTTTGTTGATGTACAGTTTGGTTTATTCACATATGAGCATATCAGCCAAACCAAAAATATTTGGATTGACCAGTGAAAGCTCAGGGCTATTTGGTCAGATCAGTGTATTTTAGCCACAATCATTGATAGTTACATAGTTGTTGAGCAAATGGCATGCTGTAATCTTACATAGTTAGTTACATAGTTAAATTGGGTTGAAAAAAGACAAAATCCATCAAGTTCAACCCCTCCAAATGAAAACCCAGCATCCATACACAAACCCCTCCCTACTTTCACATAAATTCTATATTCCCATACCTATACTAACTATTGAGTTTAGTATCACAATAGCCTTTGATATTCTGTCTGTCCAAAAAATCATCCAAGCCATTCTTAAAGGCATTAACTGAATCAGCCATCACAACATCACCCGGCAGTGCATTCCACAACCTCACTGTCCTGACTGTGAAGAACCCCCTACGTTGCTTCAAATGAAAGTTCTTTTCTTCTAGTCTAAAGGGGTGGCCTCTGGTACGGTGATCCACTTTATGGGTAAAAAGGTCCCCTGCTATTTGTCTATAATGTCCTCTAATGTACTTGTAAAGTGTAATCTTGTCCCCTTGCAAGGTGCCTTTTTTCCAGAGAAAACAACCCCAACCTTGACAGTCTACCCTCATAATTTAAGTCTTCCGTCCCTCTAACCAATTTAGTTGCACGTCTCTGCACTCTCTCCAGCTCATTTATATCCCTCTTAAGGACTGGAGTCCAAAACTGCACTGCATACTCCAGATAAGGCCTTACCAGGGACCTATAAAGAGGCAGAATTATGTTTTCATCCCTTGAGTTAATGCCCTTTTTTTATGCAAGACAGAACTTTATTTGCTTTAGTAGCCACAGAATGACACTGCCCAGAATTAGACAACTTATTATCTACAAAGACCCCTAGACCCATCTCATTTAAGGAAACTCCAAACACACTGCCATTTAGTGTATAACTTGCATTTATATTATTTTTGCCAAAGTGCATAACCTTGCATTTATCAACATTGAACCTCATTTTCCAGTTTGCTGCCCAGTTTTCCAGTTTAGACAAATCACTCTGCAAAGTGGCAGCATCCTGCATGGAACCTATAGTTCTGCACAATTTAGTATCATCTGCAAAAATAGAAACAGTACTTTCAATGCCCACCTCCAGGTCATTAATAAACAAGTTGAAAAGCAAGGGACCTAGTACAGAGCCCTGCGGTACTCCACTAACAACACTGCTCCAATTAGAAAATGTTCCATTTACCACCACTCTTTGTAGTCTATCTTTTAGCCAGTTCTCTATCCAGGTATAAATACTATGTTCCAGGCCAACATTGATGTTAAGGGATGATTGGCCAAATATCAGAAAACTCAACCAAATATCAGAAAATTCATCACCTTAAAAATATTATAAATTCTAGAAATGGTGACACATTTCCAAAGTGCAGACCAACCACTATGTGTAAATTATTTTAAGGTAAATGTTCATTTCCTAGTGTTACTGGTCCAGTTGTGTGTCCAAAAAAGGCAATGTTGTGATTGGATAATAAACTGCACCCAGTAGCCAGTGCATTTGGCCTTCAGCAAGTCTAGTAAAAATATAATGGTTCCTAAATGTATGTCATTTTCTGTGCTGTAAGGACAATAACATTAGGGATGTAGCGAACCGCCGCCGATGTGTTCGCGAACGCCGTTCGCGAACACCGGCAAAAAATGCGGACAGTTCGCGAACAGTTCGCGAACTTCGAACATCCGAAAATCGTTCGATTCGAACGATCGAAGGATTTTAATCATTCGATCGAAGGATTTTCGTTCGACTCGAACGATCGAAGCCATTCGATCGAATGATTTCATTCGATCCAATGGCTTCGATCGTTCGATTCGAACGAAAATCCTTCGATTTTAGCGGTCGAAGGAATCGAATGGTCGAATCCTTGAACGATTTTTGTTCGAATCGAACGCGAACTCGTATTGGCGAACGTCGCGCGACGTTCGCGAACATTCGGCGGACGCGAACAGTCGAAGTTCGCGCGAACTAGTTCGCCGGCGAACTGTTCGCTACATCCCTAAATAACATCCAAAGGGGTCAAATACACTGGCCATGAGAGGCTTAAATGCCAAAGAATATACATTTATTTACAAAGCAATACGATAAGCTTAGGTTTAAAATAGCAACGAGAAAAATCCATCACCTTCAAACCTTCTCTAGACCCTATTTATACTGATCCACAGGAGAGGAGTTAAATAAGTATTCTCTGTCTTAAATATATTGATAATGGGTTGAGTGCAGAGGATCTCTTGTTTCTACTATATGTATATTGTGGTCACTACCTCATTGCACCCCCTCTTAATGTTTTTAAGTTAGTGGTTGAGCACAACTTCCCCTTGTTTGTTATAGTTTATACAGGAGCAGTGACCAGCTCCATGTTGTAGCCCCCACCCTTCCCAGCTATAGTCAGGTGATCCCACTGGTGTCTAATAAAAGGGCATCCAAAGTTTGGAGTTTACTTTGAAAGCAGCAAGTAAGTTGCGGGTAAAACTTAGTCCCTTTGTAAAATGTATAATTGAACAGTAGAATTCTTAATGAATCAGATAAAAATTGAGAGTAGGACTGGCCAGATAAGGGATGACTTTGACGTAGTTGGCCAGCTTAAATATATTGCAATATATGGACAAACAATCCCTGTGTTGTTTAAAGGGTAAGGCATTTTTCAGTAGCAGTATATATATATATATATATATATATATATATATATATATATATATATATATATATATATATATATATATATATATATATATATATAAGATATAAAGTATTTCTTTAGTGATGTTTCGTTACCCCCCCCCTTCTGCACTAAACACAGGGATCACCAGGGTTCCACAGACCACAAGTATTGGGATGTCCAATACTTTGTTATTAAATTTCTCTGATATCCAGACCTCTGTCAGTAGGAGATTTTTCAATTTTCTTGCTATTTAGCTTTCTGCTTAGATTCTAGTTCATGATAAACTGTCTACAAATGCACTGTAGGCAGGAATTCACTGTTTGCCTATTTATTTTTGCACCACTGAATTACCCAGTTAAAATGAACAACATATACACATATAAATATATATAAATATATATATATATATATATATATATATATATATATATATATATATATATATATATATACAGTAAATAGATGTTTAATATTTAGGTCCTGCTATGGAAGTAGTGGATGTGTTATGTTGACTGTATAAACAGGCACGTAGCACTTATTCTCCATTCTTGCCTTTACATTGACACCATAAATGCAGTTAAAAGGTGCAGAATGTGTTTCGTTGTAACAATTCATAACAACCACTTAGCTTTCAAGTGGGCAGTACAAGATTCCCCCTGATTAGTTACTATGGAATGTAGAAATTGGAATCATCCACTCTGTAACCTTCTTGCCATTGTAAAGTCAATATTGTTGCAGAGTAAGATTAAATCAACCAGCTCAGTTTGACATGGAATTCATTGACTTCCTGGCATTCGTCCCCAAGCCATTAATGTATGCTTATAAGTACTCCTATCATCTCTTTAATTGCTTCCATTAGGTAATAGGCAATGACTCGTGATCATGTGAACATCATAAACAAGCAATGCTGCACCCCACAGGAACCCTGTAAGATCCAGACAAGTCTGTCCTTTAAAGGATCAGTAATGCCAAAGAATCATAGGGTTTTCTGTGACTCTAGGGGGCCAATTTGCTAACAATCGAATTTCAATTTTTTCCCACAAATCTCATGGAAAATGTATGTTTTTTCCATTTTTAATAAGTTGAAAAAATTGAGATCAAAAGAGAAGGAAAGGCGTTTACCAAGTGAATGTATTGACTTACCTGCTCCTATCAGCAGAAAACTGCACCGGCCCGGAGTTATTCCAGCGAGCACCACGGAGTGATCCTCTTCCGGCTTCTTCTTTCTTCAAATTTACCAGGGCATACTCATGCGCAGTAAAATGAACAAGCCGACTTTTTAGTTAAAGCTCAGCTTTTCACTCTACCTGAGGTTTCAGCGTGCATAAGCGCGTGCGCCAAGACGCACGCAGACGCATATGCGTCATCTTACGTTGTGAGCCAAAATGGACGCGGGCGTCAAAACGTGAACGTGCGCAGCATGATGACGCAGGACGCAGGCGTCATTACTCTTGGCGCCAAAATACCTCTTTAAAAGGACGCTCAGGGAAGGCTCTGTGTTTGTTTATAAAAACCTGCTCCTGTATCTTTTGGAACCCTGACTATTTTGATTCTGGTTTTGACTTCGGCTTTGGATCTCGACTTGAACTCTGTCTGCATCTGACTCCGGCCTGCCTTCCTGATAACGGCTGAACTCTGCCTGTACCGACCCCGGCCTGCCTTCCGACTACTCTTCTGCCTATTCCTTCTTATTACTATTGCCTGCCACAGCTTGTTACACCCCTGCTGGACCTTGTCTCCTCACATCTGGACTCACTCTAGACAGGTGAGGCCTGACACTCTAATGCACATGCGCAGCCGCCCGAAGAAAGAAGAAGTCGTAAGAGGATTGCTCCGTGATGCTCACTGGTATAAACCTGGGCCAGTGCAGTTTTCTGCTGATAGGAGCACTGGCCTGGGGTTTCAGGTAAGTAAATAACATTCACTTGGGGTGCCTACCATTTGGCACCCCCAAGTGGTAAACAACTTTCCTTCTCCTTGAAGTGTAAAAACCACAAAAACCTCTAATGCAAAACTTTGCCAAGTAAAAGTTGTCACGGTCCTATAGAACAAACAAGGGAAAGTTGTGCTCACCGCTATTTTTAAAAACATTAGGCGGGGGTGCATAGGTCCTATAGAAGTCAATGGGAGCTGCTCTATTGGACCGTTTAAAATCAATGTGGTGTTTTAGAGGTTTTTGGATTCTTTTTCACTAGGAATTGTGCTGAAAACTCAGATTTTTGGAGGTTTTGAGACCTGCCCTATTTTTACTTTGTCAAAGATTCTCTCTCCCCAAGTTGTGTGATTCAAACTGCAAAAAGGTTCACTCTATAGAACACTTTTATCCCGTGGTGTAACTGTTGCACGTTATTTTGCACCTATAATTTCATTTGTAAGATTCATTTCTATAACTTTTTCAGTCTAGTTCAGTATAGTGTGTAGGAGAGAAGAGGGAATAATGCCCCATTTTACCACAATGTTATTTCTTTCTCTACAGCAGTTCTGACCATAAACCGTACCTTACGTATCTGCCATTTGATTTTTTAATTCCAATTGATTGAACCGACATCCATTTGCAAGATAATATGACAAGTCCGGAGGGAAGCCAAATGTGGCGCTACAGTAATGGTTTGCTTGTTTGGGTCACTGGCTCAAGGTGCTTTGTATTTGTGTCACATGTCACTTAGGAAGCACATCACACACACACACAAGAAGGCACTCTCTGTTAATATAAGCAAATTGCCCAGGTGCTAGTATAAATACATTAACGGGTAACTATCGCGAAAATTAAAATTTCATATATGCTTCATCATACTAAAGTAAGAAACTTTCTAAATACAATCAATTAAAAATTATGCACTGTTTCTGAAATGATCAAGTTTATATTCACTATCCCTCTCTCAGCATCTGTTTCTCTTCATTCTGTCTTCATTCAGGAGTTGGGTGTCAGATGAATGGTCCAATATATCTTATAGGGTGGGCTTCCTTTCCTAGCAGATGAATTAGAGCTCACTCAAATATCTGATTCCAGTACAACCAAACTGCCTTTTGCACAAATTCTGCATGTAGAGAGATAGGATTTCTGGTGATTTTAATAGAGTGAGCTCTAATACATCTTCTAGGCAAAAGGAACCCCCCCCTATAAGATATATTGGATCTAACTGTCAATGAACATCTGACACCCAACTCCTGAATGAAGACACGATGAAGAAAAAGATGTTGAGAGACAGATAGTGAAGATAAACTTGATTATTTTAGAAACGGCTCAGAATTTTTAATTGATTGTATTTCGAAAATTTCTTATTTCAGTATGCTGAGGCTAGTACTAAATTTTCATTTTCACAATAGTTCCCCTTTAAATATAAATGTATAAAAAAATTTTTTATAGTAGCCCAACGTTTCTATCACCATTATATGACCTTCATCGGGAATATGTGCACATGTGTGATTACACAGCCAATTGTGATCCCAAAATTTTTTTCTCAATTGCTGATATATTTATGGAAAAATCTTATCAAGTTAAGTAATTAAAAAAAGTTATGTGCAATCACAAATCATGTTGTTCCATTTAACTTCAAGTATGTGACAAATGTGATTGTTTTCTACAACTATTTACATTTAAATGTTGAAAAGAAAGTAGAGGGCCCTAATGCAGGCTATGCCTCCTTCCACTCACTGAATTGCAAATGATGCGCAAGTTGAATGTGCGAGAGGGAACACTTATGTGCCTCCCTCAGCTCCTTTCGAATCTAGCGAAGGCTGCACTAGATTTTAGCAGCAGTTGTCAGGTCTCTGCTCTCTCAGCGGAGTCCTACAGCAATTACACAATGCACCATGCAGTGTGCAAAGTATAAAAATATAGGCAATTGCGGCCTTTTATTGCAATTTGCACACTGTATGGGTAGAGTTGCCACCCGGCAGGTATTTTACCAGCCTAGCCGGTAAAACACCTGCTAAGGCCGGGGCCAGTATTACAAATTTACCGGCAATGCAAGTTCCGGTAATTTGTAATACCCTTTAAAAAATGCCCCTGGCCTGCCCCCAATTCGCAAAGAACTTATCTTTTTTCAGCGCCGTGGACGTCTCTGCGATATTGCTCCACACCTTTTGTGGCACATCATGTAGCTCCGCCCCTTCTGTGACGCAGACCGCCCCCTTTTGGTGCCCGCGCCCCACTGGCCGGTATTATTTAAAGGTGGCCCCTATGTATGGGGCATTGTAAATGATATACCGCGTGAGGTGGCGTCCGAAATGCTGCAACGCTAGCGCAGAAGGCCAAATTGCGCTCTCTGCGATAGAAAACCAGAATTTCTGGTTTAAATTCGGCTCTTAAAGTTACAGGAGCGGCTTTTTGCCTCCCCTGGTAACTTCTGGGGTACTCACCTTGCCTTATGGCAGAAACGCCCCTGAAATCTGATAACCAGCAGATCAGATTGTTACATAAAGCTCTATATAAAAAATAGGAATATCTACTCTATTCTGTCAGTATCAGCTTACAATGTTCCCTTCTGTAGAGGCCCGGATTTGTGGAAAGGCCACCTAGGCCTAGGGTGGCAGGATTTTAGGGGGCGGCAAGCTGCCCAACCACGCCCACATTGGTTCAAAAACACTGGGGATGCGCAGAAGATACAATCATTTTGTAAATTTCCTGTGCCCAATCCACATTGTTCTGGTCCCGATTATGAAAATTTGCATGAATAAATGGGGGCACGGCCGACGAACGGCAGTGGGCCTAAGGGCGCCCGCTATGTAAATCCGGCAATGCTTCTGTACGAATGTCGAATGGAGCCTCTTCAGCACATGATCAATTTTTACATCTCTGCATAGGAGAAGATTTTTTAATTATCTATATAAAATACAATATCCATAAATAAATGCCATATCAAACAGTATGGGGTACAGCAATAAAATAAAATGAATCTTTCATTGCATTTTAGGGGATAGAGCCTTAGGTGTAAGGTGATTTATATTAATAATTGAAATACAGACTAATATTTCTAATGGTGTGCATATGTTAATCAGCTCTAGTCTTCAACCCTGGTTCATACTTTTAACCTGCTAGCAATGTCACATTGCTTTGCAAATATGCTTTGGTGCTATGTTTAATCAATATAGTTTTATGCAAGTGTACTTTTCTATTAAATGAGGTTGTCATTTGCATCTTCACCATGTTGTGTATTCACATGCCTCATCCAAACTATAATACAATCTCCTTCTTTGATGAGGACTGAGGGTCTCTTTGTAAAATCTGTCTGGGTCTCTAGGCTGGTCTGGATTTTAAAGTACTGATGAGAGTCCTGGAAACTCTGTGTTTCCTCCACATAATAACAATCCTTCATTTAGGCTGAAAAACCATCATCTCTGTCAGTAATAACTACTTCTCTTATTCACTTCAGACAACAAGGCTTTCTGTGTACTGCTCGCTAGGTGGATGTGAATAATGAGATGCTTGTAGAATTAATTCAAGTCTAGAGTTCTATGCTTCCATATTCATTTGAACAAAACCATTACGTTTGTCATTAGCACAAATAAAATAACAAACAAATCTACAATGTCCACACAATGATCACATCATCTGAATTCTGTCTCTGTTTTAGAAATGAATTTCTTCCCAAGTCAAGCCAAACTATTTAAAATTCCATATTGTCGAGGACAGTTATACAAATATCTCCCCTAAGCAGTGGATTTAGCATTGTTTTAAATTGTCAGGGCTCCTTTTTACTATTTTGTAACCAGTTTAATGGCAAAGTATTTTTCCTGGATACTCCTCTTCTTCGATCTTTGATAAATTAGTTGTTTAACTACTTTAAAGAACCATGAAAGGTAAAATCATTGGGTGGTGTCAAAGTTGATTAGCCTAGACCCTAGGCTGGTGCGCCTCATCTTCCAAGAATGACTTTTCTCGGCATCCTCTACTCTGTCCTGATCAAGTGCATGTAGGCTACAGAAATTATTTTCTTTTCCTCTGATGTTTGTACTGCCCATGTGCAAGTTCAGGTAGTGTTGTATCTTTTTTTACAGAAGTAGAAATTAATGCACTTGTGTTAAAAAAAAGGGGGGGGGATATATTTCCCTTTCATATATAGATGTCATATGATACAATTAAAGGCCATAAACTGACATTCCTTAAGCCTTATTCTACCAAAGAAACATGCAAGGGTTCCTTTACAACTGCAAGTGCTCTTGTGGTTGCAATACACTGGCTGCAGTTGTTCCCCATTCCCCCAATCCCATTCATTATTCTGCATTTGCCAAAATAGGTTGCACTTTAATATAGTTGCACTTGGTGCCGCTTGGTCCATTCTGCCTCGTAATTTGCAAGCACCCATGTAAGTGCACTTATTTTAAGTCATTGGCCACAATTGTGTCAGACACAGTGCCCACTCGACCACAATTACACTGAAATGATAGGGAAAATGCTACAATGTGGGTAAAAAAAAACCATAATGACTTTGCAAACTTAATTTTGGTTGTAAATGACCCTTCTGTCCTGAATTAGTCATCGCCATTATTTACATGTTTTTAATAAGAATATTTCTCTTGCACATATTTTGCTGTGAGTCAGAATCCCCTGGAGTTTTGGTGCTATGAAAATAAATACAGTTTGAATCCTTCTGATAATATGTACAAAACGATGTTTTTTACATGACCTCTATAGCAAGACAAGCAAGGAGATGAAGGTACCATAGCGAGACATGAAAGAAAGACAAAGATCTGAGATCTGAAAAACAAAGTGAATATTCTGCAAATAGGCAGAGACTGACTCACTTGGGCTCCAACATGAGATTCTGACTCATTCCCATATGAAGGAGACAAGACATTCATGCCAAAAAACTTTTCATTGCAAAAGAAAGTTTTCTTCAGCTCAGATGGAATTTATATATATAAATAGTATAATATGTTGTTGACTTTTATTGTGTGTGCCCTTAAAAAATAGAGCAAGATGAAAAAAGTCCTTTTTGCAACCGGCTTCACCTAAATGTTAAACATCTTACAATATATATCAGTGATGTTCCTTAACATCTTAAAAGTTTCTTAACAACAAAGTTGGGATGTATGGCGCAATAAATTCCGGGGGGTCTTTTTTCTCACTGTGCCACTGAGTAAAAAGTCCTACTGGTGCTACTTTGCCAGGGCCAATACCGTACTGTTGCCTTTTTGAAGATGTGCCCCTTGTTCCTCATGGGGCCTGCCAGATTTAGGTGCCCCATGAGGCCCTAATTCCTATACAATTCCAATAGATACTGGTCAACCTCTAGGCATTTTGGGGTCCTGAAAAATAATATATATTGAGTTACGCCACTGGCTTGGAAGCTAGCCCAAAAAGTGCTCATTGCTGCTCCTGGAAACCCTATGGCCATTGCTGTCTGAGGCAAGACTCTCTACTTTCCTCATGGCAGCAACGACCCTGTTGCCAGGGTCTATTAAACTATAGCAATCAATCAGATGTTTGTTTTCAAACAAATCCTACTTGTTGGTTGCTGTGGGTTTCTAGACCAATAACAAACTTTGCACAGTTGCACATTAGGGTGGCCATACATGGAGAGATCCGCTCGTTTGGCAATGTCACCAAACGAGCGGATCTCTCCACTATATGCCCACCTTGAGGTGGGCAATATCGGGCTGATCCGATCGTGGGCCCTAGGGCCCAACAATCGGATCCTGATGGTGGCTTTACGGGCGGTCTGATTGCGGGACCACATCAACGAACATAATCCAACGGGATTTTTAGTCCCATCCAATCGAGATCGGGGAAGCCCGTCGGGGGGCCCCATACACGGGCCAATAAGCTGCCAACTTGGTCGGTCGGCAGCTTTTATCGGCCCGTGTATGGCCACCTTTACTTCTATACATGCTGCGGGACAGACTCACTAATTACGTACAGGTATGGGACCTGTTATTCGGAATGCTTGGTACCTGGGGTTTTCCAAATAAGGGGTCTTTCCATAATTTCCATAACTTTAAGTCTGCTAAAAAAATCAAACATGAATTAAACCCAATAGTATTGTTTTGCCTCAAAAAGGATTTATTATATCTTAGCTGGAATCAAGTACAAGGAACTGTTTTATTATTACAGCAAAAACAGGAAATTGTTTTTAAAACTTCGACTTAATTCAATAAAATGGAGTCTATGGGAGCTGGCCTTGATGTAATTGGGAGCTTTCTGGATAACAGGTTTCCAGATAACGGATGCCTTACCTTTAATACCATCTTTATATCAGGTGTATGTATTATACCCCATGCCTAATTTTGCCTGCCCCACACCGATTAACTAATGGAGAATCTATTTTTTTAAAGTGACATTTCAATAATTAGTATTGGTAGTCCAGTAGTCTTCGTAGATTTTTGTAGTTTCCCAAGTCCATATCTCCTATTGACAAAGCGAATTATTGCTTAATGATGTCCAGAATTTGCAATTTTATAAAATACAGAGAATCTAGAAAAGAATTGATTTCCCTCATGCGGAAACAATGGTAAATTCCCATTATGAAACCTGTAGCGAATAAGATAATTCTAACATAACCAAGAATTGGCAGTTAAAAGAACACGATTTTCCAATCAATAAGGGTACCTGAAGTACAAAAACACTGTAAAATGTGTATAATAATATACAGAAATACCTATGTCAGATACCACTTCATTTTACAGATGACATATTGGGTACCTGTCATAAATGTCATTTGTGTCCTAGTAGAAAATAAAGCGGTGTTCTGCTTATAACTTGCTGTCTCTGAATGTGCTTCAATATTGTCATATTCATCCTTTAATCCATGTACATGGGCCATTCCATAGTCTCACAAGAATTGCCGGTCTTACAGATGGACAAAACTGATCTTGTAATTGTTTTTTTTTGATTGCGATCTATTATTTACTGTATAAGTGAATTGGCTCAAGTCAACAAAAGATGTGCAGAACAATACATTGCGGAGGAGATTTAAGGCCGACTGAGTGATCAAAATATTTACAAAAGTTTATATTTTATTATGCCATATATCGATCTGATAACTCAGAGCAACTGGAAGCGAGATACCGGAACTGACTGATATTAGGGTTATGGGGCCTGTTATGCAAAATGCTCAAGTCCTGTCGTTTTCTGGATACCAGATCTTTCCATAATAAGGATCTTTATACCATAAGTCTACTGGAAAATCATGTCAGCATTAAATAATAGGGTGGTTAAAAAAAAACCTAAAAGCTTGCAACATTTCCCATGGTCCCCAATAACTACATAGATTTAATGGTTTCACCTCTGGTCCCAAAAGTGTTTTCTTTTTTTATAATGCAAAAGTTTTTTTTAGTTACATCCATGGATAAAACAAAAGCAATCAATATGGCTCATTTATATAGTCAAACACTTTGGTGATGGGACAGAGATACAAATTCTGTTAAAATAAAACGCATTAGAGCATTTTATCATTATTAACTTTAATGTATGTGCACCTAAACAACATTGTGCCTGCCCAATCTGTTTAGATCAATAGCATGCAAGGGAGCTTACTGATGCAGGGAAACCCTTATTTTGCCTTGTCAGACACAATTACAATTGTACTGAGCACAAATCTGCATAGTGGGTAAAACACATGGATAGTTTAGTCTAAAATTGCACTTTGCAAGGAGTACTTGCATTCCTAAATGAGACCTATTGATTGGCCAACAAAATTGACAGAGCTAAATTCCTTATTGATCCAAGTTTAGCCACATTGCTTAAATCCTCTAGATCTTTTCTAATTACCATGTGAAGCTAATCCATACTGAGCAACTTACAATGTAGAGATACACAGATAAAGCCTCAACTGAGTCCTGGATAGACAGTGGTTGTAAGTCCTTTAAAGCTCTCAAGGAAAAGTGATCCTGAAATAGACAATTAGGGGGTTATTTACTAAACTCCGAATACCCGAAAATACCCGAAATCCGAAAACTGTGTGATTGACGAATTTTTCGGAATTTATTAAACCCCGAGGGCTAAAAAGCCAGAATATAAAAACACGGCATCTCAAACCAGTCGAGGTTGCATAAAAGTCAATGGGAACAGTCCCATTGATTTTTGGTTGTGTCGGGGGTATCCGGTAATTTCACAATGTTTGCGGAGCTTTCGGGTGAAAACTCTTTGTTTTCAGGGAAAATTCATGAAAAAAACGTGATGAGGTGAAGGTGATTTTCGGGAAAATGTAATAATAAATAAGCGTTTAAAACCTGAGCGACTTAGATCAGAATTTGTAGCAGCCGATATTGAGATAAATTTGGACCTTGATAAATAACACCCTTAAAGCCACTTATCCCTTTACCATCCAAATTCCTCTTTTACCGATACTCAATATTCTGAGAAGCAAAGTTAACAGTGTTTAGATTTGTTTATTATTTGTTTTTATTGTTTGTTTTTTTATAATTATTAAATTTCCTCTAAAAAAAAATCCATACACATAACAGGATCATCAAAACCATCAGTAATACATTCTACGTGCATGTCTCAAGGAGGAACCTTAGTACAGGTATGGGGTCCTTTATCCGGAAACCCATTATGCAGAAATCTCTGAATTACAGAAAAATCGTCTCTCAGACTCCATTTTATCATTATAATCCAAAAATTATTTCTTTCTTCTCTGTAGTAATTAAACAGTACCGTGTACCTAAGCTATAGTTAATCCTTATTGGAAGCAAAACCAACCTATTGGGTTTATTTAATTTTTAAATGATTTTTAAGTAGATTTAAGATATGAAGATCCAAATTACGGAAAGATCTGTTATCTGGAAAACCTCAAGTCCCAAGCATTCTGGAAAACAGGTCCCATGCCTGTATTTTGAATGCTGGAGCATTCTTTATACTCATTTAACCTTCAGTGATATTACCTCAATTTCTTTTGGCCTTTTTGGATCTACCATATGTTTCGTATCTTTCTTCATAAAATTTCTGCAACATGTTTAGCAATGCAATAACATAAACCACCCAGAAATGTCCTCTTTATCAGAAGTACCTTATTATCTTTAATAACATTATTATTCTGTATAGAAACCACTCGTCTTCTATTTGATGTTTGGTAGAGTCAGTCAGTGTAATAAACATACATTTATACATACATACATACATACAGGCAACTTTACAGCATCTGTTCTCCAATGTATTTTTGTCAAACGCATACCCCTTGATGTCCCAAGAACTGTAAAAGTGAATTACTAAAAGGGCTAGTAATAGAGTTCAGGCACTGTCCATATCCGTTTATTCTGTAAACTGAGATTTGAGGGCAATCAAGAAATCAACCTTTGAAGGGCTCTATGATTGAGTTTACTTTTCTGTGGTCACCAGAGTGGTCCATTGAAAATGTGGTTTATTCATATTGCGCTTCTTAGTGGCTGTTGGTATTTAGAAGGAGGCATCATGCGTTCCATTATTATTTCATGGGAAATATTGCTTATAATGAAAGGAATGCAAATGGCAGATGTGTCATTCATAGAACACTGAATTGGTTTCCTGAAACTTTAATAGCGCTGCCAAAATATCTGTACAGAAAAACAGCAGTACTAGCAGGGGTATATGACAAAGAAAAATAACCAGAACAAATTTATCTATATACCTGTTGGATATGAATGCCAGACCTGTATTAAGCTGGCCATACACACATTTGTCCCCTTCAGACCACGTTGGCAGTGTATCTGTCCATGTATGGGCCCCCTTCAACTGCCTCCCTGACAGATATCTGGCCTAAAATCAGCCAGATTTCTTGGGCAGGTTTGAAAATGCCTTAAAGTGAGGACTATATTAGCACAATGATGTGACCCTCTCCCAATGGACCTCCTTGTATTATCTTATTGTTGGCCCTAGGGCCAATGATTGTATCAACCAAATTTCACCAAACACGAGGTTAGCCAAACAAGATCAGGATCTGGCTGTGTATGCCCAGCTTTAGAAGAGGTGATTGTCTATATAATATTTTGCAAGTTCTAAAATACCAAAACAGCAAAATTGACAAGTCTGTCCATGACTGGCTTGTCAATCAGGCACAGAACTATTCACAGGACAGACACCACCAATGACAGACCACTGAAACAATTTGGATGTAAACCAGTAAGATCAACTTGTCTATACTGCAATCTGCCTACATCTCATTAGAAAAGATCTAATTGTTTGTTATATAGTGTAAAATGCACTCAAAATAACAAGCCATCCATTTCTTCAATAATTAAGGGGCAAGGGTTCTAACATGGGCTCCTTCACCAGTACTTTGAGGGAGATAAGGCACCTCAATATGTGTTGATGAGTAAATACAGGGTATATATATATATATATATATATATATATATATATATATATATATATATATATATATATTTAATAACCACAAGGTTCTTAGACACAGAAAGTGAACTCTAAAACCCAGAACATCTAAAAATAGTCGAGTATTCAAAGAAAGCCTTGTAATAACCATGAAAACATGCATTTAAACCCTAATAGCCTTTACTAGATCATAGTACAGATATGGAACCTGTTATCAAGAATGCTTGGGACCCGTGGGTTTCCAGATAACAGATTTTTCTGTAATTTGGACCTCCATACAGTACCTTAAGTCTACTAAAAATGTATTTAAAGATGAAATAAACCAAATAGGACTATTTTGCCACCAATATGGGTCCATTGTTTCTTAGGTGAGATAAAGTACAAGGTACTGTTTTATTAATACAGAAAAAAAAATATTTAAAAAATGTATAATTACAGTATTTGATTAAAATGGATAATGGGTAATGGGTTTCTGGATAATGGATCCCGTACCTGGACTTTAAATATATGCCAGTGCAAGCACATCACACAACATTATTTAGTAAAAAAAAAAAAAAAATGAAAGGACAGTTGGAGCTAGAATGGGAAAATAAGAGTAGTTCAAACAAAAAACCCTACAAAGCCTTTACATTGTTATGCAAGCATTATTATTACTATATTCACAATACTCCATGGAAACAGGTCTCGCATATCTCATCAACTATGTGCTCAAAAACTATTTTTGCTTAGTAATACTCTGCTCTGCTCTGTCTTGCTTTGTGGCACTGTATCTAATATTTTTTACAGCTTCACTGAAAAACTCAGTATTCTGAACTTCAGTAGACCTGTTATTACTTTATTAAAAAGCAAATGAGAAAATCACCAAGTCAAGGAGAAAAGTCTATGCCTCTTAACCAAGGAATTGTCTCTTGTCTCACCCCTGTCACAATATAACATAGTACATAGTAAGTAAGGTTGAAAAAAGACACATGTCCATCGAGTTCAACCTCAACCTTTTTTTTTTTTTTTTTTTTTTTTTACCTACCTGCCAGTTGATCCAGAGGAAGGCAAAAAAAAAAAAACCCATCTGAAGCCTCTCCAATTTGCCTTAGAGGGGGAAAAATTCCTTCCTGGCTCCAAAATGGCAATCAGACTAGTCCCTGGATCAACTTGGACTATGAGTTATTTCCCATAACCCTGTATTCCCTTACTTGCAAAAAAGCCATCCAACCCCTTCTTAAAGCTATCTAATGTATCAGCCTGTACAACTGATTCAGGGAGAGAATTCCACATCTTTGCAGCTCTCACTGTAAAAAACCCATTCCGAATATCTAGGCGGAACCTCTTTTCTTCTAATCGGAATGGGTGACCTCGTGTCAGCTGGAAAGACCTACTGGTAAATAAAGCATTAGAGAGATTATTATATGATCCCCTTATATATTTATACATAGTCATCATATCACCCCTTAAGCGCCTCTTCTCCAGCATGAACATCCCCAATTTGGCCAGTCTTTCCTCATAGCTAAGATTTTCCATACCTTTTACCAGCTTAGTTGCCCTTCTCTGTACCCTCTCTAATACAATAATGTCCTGTTTGAGTGATGGAGACCAAACTGCACGGCATATTCTAGATGGGGCCTTACAAGTGCTCTATACAGTGGAAGAATGACCCCCTCCTCCCTTGACTCTATGTCCCTTTTAATACAGCTCAAGACCTTATTTGCCCTTGATGCTGCTGACTGGCATTGCTTGCTACAGCCAAGTTTATCATCTACAAGGACTCCAAGGTCCTTTTCCATAATGGACTTGCCTAGTGCAGTCCCATTAAGGGTATAAGTGGCTTGGATATTTTTACATCCCAGGTGCATGACTTTACATTTATCAACATTGAATCTCATTTGCCACTTAGCTGCCCAGATTGTCAGTTTGTCAAGATCATGTTGCAAGGATGCCACATCCTGGATGGAATTAATTGGGCTGGATAATTTTGTGTCATCTGCAAACACTGATACTGTACATTACTTACAAAACCCTCCGCTAAGTCATTAATGAACAAGTTAAATAAAAGTGGACCCAATGCTGAGCCTGGGGGACCCCACTAAGAACCTTACTCCAAGTAGAGAATGTCCCATTAAAAACCACCCTCTGTACCCGATCCTGTAGCCAGTTTCCTATCCATGTGCAAACGACTTCATTAAGCCCAACAGACCTTAGTTTAGAAAGCAGTCGTTTGTGGGGCACAGTATCAAACGCTTTGGTAAAATCCAAATAGATCACATCTACTGCCCCCCCACTGTCCAGAATCTTACTTACCACATCATAAAATGCAATCAAATTCGTCTGACATGACCTATCCTTCATAAAGCCATGCTGATTGTTGCTCATAATGCCATTCATTAGGACAAAATTTTGAATGTGATCCCTTAAAGGAGAAGGAAAGGTAAAAACTAAGTAAGCCTTATCAGAAAGGTCCATCTAAATATACCAGTAAACCCCCAAAGTAGTGCTGCTCTGAGTCCCCTGTCAAAATAAACACTGCATTTCTTTCCTTCTATTGTGTACACATGGGCTTCTGTATCAGACTTCCTGCCTTCAGCTTAAACCTCATTGCCCTGGGCAAGAGCATGCTCAGTTTGCTCCTCTTCCCCCGCCCCTCCCATCTCTACTGTAATCTGAGCCCAGAGCAGGGAGAGACTCAGGCAGGAAGTGATGTCACACCACATTAATACTGCAGCTCCTATCCTAAACAAACAGAGAGTTTTTAGAGCTTTTTACTCAGGTATGATAAAACGTTCTACAGAATAAATATAGCATTCTAGCTTGCACTATTGCAGATAATCTATTGGCAATAAAATGCCTCTGTAGCTTTCCTTCTCCTTTAACAAGCCTTCAAATAATTTGCCCACCACATATGTCAAGCTTACTGGCCTATAATTGCCAGGCTGAGATCGTAATCCCTTTTTAAATATTGGAATAACATCAGTTTTTCTCCAAGCCATAGGCACCATACCAGATGACAGTGAATCTGAGAAAATCAGAAATAAGGGCTGGTCTAAGACTGAACTAAGCTCTCTTAGAACCCGGGGGTGTATGCCATCAGGCCCTGGAGCCTTGTTTACATTAATTTGTATTAAAGCTTTTTGAATCATATCATGAGTCAGCCACTGACTAGATTGAGCTGAATCATTCGTGCAGTTCTAAAGTGAGCCTGGAAACTCAGATTCCTCTATTGTATATACTGAAAAAAAGAACTGATTTAACACATTTGCCTTTTCTGTATCTGTTACAACCATACTGGTACCATTATTTAATGGAGCAACACTCTCAACCTGCATCTTTTTACTATTAATATATTTAAAAAACTTTTTAGGTTTAGTTTTCACCTCCACCGCAATTAATTCTTCATTTCTTTTCTTAGCCTTCCGGATTGCTGATTTACAACATTTATTACAGTGTTTATATTCATTAAATGCAGCTTTTGTCCCTAGAGATTTGTAGTTTTTAAATGCCTTTCTTTTCTTTCTTCTTTACTTCTTTATTAAGCCACACAGGATGATTCTTAGAGCTTCTACGTTTAGTCCTTAAGGGAATAAATTGAGAACAGTAATGATTTAATATCATTTTAAAGGACAACCATTTCTGTTCTGTGTTTTTAGCTGAAAACCTAATGCCCCAATCAATACTCTGTAGGGCAGCCCTCAAGGCACTAAAATTAGCTTTTCCAAAATTCATGGTTTTTGTTGCCCCAGTATATTTTTGTTTTTTGCACCAGACATTAAAAGATATAACCTTATGGTCACTATTACCCAAGGGTTCAATGACAATGACATTTGCTATAAGTTCTGGGTCATTTGAGATCACTAAATCAAGAATAGCATTTTTTCTGGTAGGCTCCTCAACAACCTGTGCTAAAAAATTGTCGTGCAATAAGTTTATAAACTTGTTCCCATTAACTGATCTGGCAGTACCGTTGGTCCAGTCAATATCTGGATAATTAAAATCCCCCATTATCATTACTTTACCCAAACTAGTAGCCTTTTCTATTTGCATTAGGAGCTTTGTCTCTTCCTCCTCACTTACATTAGGGGGTCTATAGCATACTCCTACAATTAAGTTGCTGGATTCTTTACTATTGGTGAAGAACTCCACCCATATGACTTCTGCCCCCTCATTTTCTAACATAACCTCCTCCTTTATATGAGCTTTTAAATCCTGCCTAACAAACAGACATACCCCTCCTCCTTTTCTATTGCCTCTGTCCCTCCGAAACAAAGTATAGCCACTGATATTTACTGCCCAGTCATGCGACTCATTCAGTCATGTTTCGGCCACACCAATCACATCATATTTTCCTTCCAACACCAGCAGCAGCAGCAGGTCCTGTTATTCCATATACCCAACTGCTTATCTGTCATTTTGACTTTGATTTCCCAGGACACTCTTTTTCATTACCAGCTAAAAGATAAAATACTCATGTCACCTAACTCTTAATTGATTCCCCTATAATATAATTTATTTTCGTCTATTGCAATTCTCTCAACATTCTTCAACTCTGCATGCAGTATAATTAAAATTGCATTAATATATTAAAGGGTCCCATGACAGGATATGCTGTACACACAAGTAGCTCAGTTTTAACAAGGTGTAGACAAGTGCATTCAAACCTGGATTTAATGTTATTATAAGATCTGCCTTTGTTGCCTATTGTTATTCATTTAAAATGTAAATATATAAATACAAGAATTAATAGCTCACAGCTGAAATCAATAACTGGTACTGTACATCCATAATATAGAGGTCGAGGGTAGGAGCGTAAATGGTTTCTGCGCTGAATCGAACCAAGGCAGTTAAGAAGGTCTTTCTTGTAACAAAAATTCAACTGCGTTGTGTGGCCATAGTAACAGGAATGAAAGCATAATAATAAGTATGTTAGATGTATATTGACATGGGTAATTATTTCTTCAACCAAACTGTACAGAAACTGGGACATGGAAACAACAGTTATAGATACTCGTAAACAGAAGTATTAAACCTCAAGAGCCGTCTGTTTATAGTTTATGTACAAACTGGGGCACCTGGAATACAGAGAAATCTGTTAAGATGCAGTTGAGGAGTGGAGCTTCTTATTATTATAGATATTTTATTTATATGAAATTACATATTTAAAGGGATTCTGTCATGACTTTTATGGTGTAGTTTTTATTTCTAAATTACACTGTTTACATTGCAAATAATTCACTCTACTATTTAAAATTTTATTCTTGAACCTACAAATGTATTTTTTTAGCTGTAATATTGGTGTGGAGGCAGCCATCTTAGTACATTGTGCCTGATCCTGAGCTTTGAGCCAGCACTTCAGGATGAAACTGCTTTGAGACAGCTATTGTTTCTCCTCTACTTATTGTACTTTAATACAAACCAAGTTTTATTTGGTCGAAAGAAATTTACATATTGAGTATATTAAGCCCAACACGTTTCGACTTTAATCAGTCTTCCTCAGGGGCACAAAATATAAAAATAAAGTAAATATTGACACTTTGTGCCCCTGAGGAAGACCGATTACAGTCTAAACGCTTTGGGCTTAATATCCTCAATATGTTTTTGTACAGAGTTTGCTTTCCACTTTTCTAATTTTCTTTTTTAATTTACTTATTGGAGACCTATGGGTAGCCTCCTGTGGAACTAGCACCTCGCATTGAGTATTTGGAGTGTGCGTCTGCTAACTGTTCTTTATACCTTCCCAATGTCTGCAGAGGGCTTCAGATAAGCTCTAATGTTCTGTTCTGAAGATAGCGAGAAACCAAGTCATAAACTGTGAGAGAACTGCTGCTTTGCGAGTCCCTGTGCAAGCACAAAAATGACCAAGCTTCAAGTCAAAAACTGATCACTGTTTCTTTGGACAACATTATGGGGCAGATGTATTAAAGTGTCAAATTAGAGCTCAAAACTCACCCACTTTCTATTCATTCACTGGGTGAAAGTTCAATTTTAATTATTGAGTTTTTTCAATTAAAAAAAAAAACATCATTTTCATGATTGCCAGTACAATTACTAAAAACAATGATTTTTTTTCACTTTCCAGAATTGTAGTGAATTTCTTTCAATGAGTGCAAAATCTTGAATATTTTTCAAAAACTCAAACTTTACAATATTGACTTTTGAAAATACAGCTCTCATTCCTTCAACAGACGCTTGCCAGCTTTCATTCAAGTATTTTTCATGTTCATGTATGAAACTATATATAAATAGACTTCATACCTATAACAGAACCCAAATGTATAGTTTATACAGGAGCAGTGACCAGCTCCATGTTGTAGCTCCCACCCTTCCCAGCTATAGTCAGGTGATCCCACTGGTGTCTAATAAAAGGGCAGCCAAGTTTGGGAGTTTTACTTTGAAAGCAGCAAGTAAGTTGCAGGTAAAACTTAGTCCCTTTGTAAAATGTATAATGAAGCAATAGAATTTTTAATGAAACAGATAAAATTGAGCATAGGACTGGCCAGATATGGGATGACTGACGTAGTTGGCCAGCTTAAATATATTGCAATATATGGACAAACAATCCCTGTGTTGTTTAAAGGGTAAGGCATTTTTCAGTAGCAGTATGCACAAAATGTCTCTGTCTTAAATATATTGATAATGGGTTGAGTGCAGAGGACTCTTGTATTTGTCATATATATATATATATATATATATATATATATATATATATATATATATATATATATATATAAATAATATATATACTTCATACCTATAAAAGGTAAATAACCTTGATATCTATAATAGAAACCATCTGGTAATAAACTTGATATCTATAATAGAACCTATATATAAATAGACTTCATACCTATAACAGAACACAAATATAAATAAACATCATACCTATAAAAGAACCCATACATAAACAGACTTCATACCTATAATAGAACTAATCTATAATAGTCCTGATCTTATTGGTTTTAAGACACATTTTGGTACTGTCCTGATCACATTAGGAAGCGTAAATTAATGAATTCCTAATATAAATATAATATATATATATATAATATAAATTTATAATAAAATCACCCATATCCCCCAAAGTTACCACTGGGGTATTGTCAAAGTAATAATCATTAAAGGGATCCTGTCATCTGAAAACAAGTTTTTTTCAAAACGCATCAGTTAATAGTGCTACTCCAGCAGAATTCTGCACTGAAATCCATTTCTCAAAAGAGCAAACAGATTTTTTTATATTCAATTTTGAAATCTGACATGGGGCTAGACATTTTGTCAATATCCCAGCTGCCCCTGGTCATGTGACTGTGCCTGCACTTTAGGAGAGAAATGCTTTCTGGCAGGCTGCTGTTTTTCCTTCTCAATGTAACTGAATGTGTCTCAGTGAGACATGGGTTTTTACTATTGAGTGCTGTTCTTAGATCTACCAGGCAGCTGTTATCTTGTGTTAGTGAGCTGTTATCTGGTTACCTTCTCATTGTTCTTTTGTTTGGCTGCTGGAGGGGAAAAGCGAGGGGGTGATATCACTCTAAAGGTGGCCATACATGGATACATCCGCTCATTTGGCGATGTCGCCAAACGAGCGGATCTCCCTCACCTTGAGGTGGGCAGTATCGGGCAGATCCGATCGTGGGCCCTAGGGCCCAATGATCGGATCCTAGCATTCACAAACGGGCGGTCGGATCGCGGGACCGCATCAACGAACAGATGCGGCCGCGATCCGACGGGATTTTTAAACCCATCCGATCGAGATCTGGCCGACTTTCGGCCAGATCTCGATCGGGGAAGCCCGTCGGGGGCCCCCATACACGGGCCAATAAGCTGCCGACACAGTCTGTCGGCAGCTTTTATCGGCCTGTGTATGGCCACCTTTACTTGCAGTACAGCAGTAAAGAGTGATTGAAGTTTAGCAGAGCACAAGTCACTTTAAAGTGCAACAACATATTAAGCACATGCAAAAAGTCAATAGAGTCTCAGAAGGCAGAGAGAAAAGACACTATTCTTTGACACCACTAAGAAATGGCAAACATAACTCTGCAGCACTTACACCCCACAAAGCATGATACAGTATAAACACACTATAATAAAAAGCAGCTCTGAGGATGCCTCAGAGGATATTGTCAAGTGAATTGCATTTGTAGCAGGGGAAACTCAAACAGACAAATCATTTGGAAGACATTCAGCAAGAACAGATCAGAATTTTATTTAGGAAACAAGCAGAAGTGGACCTGATCTGCCTGACAGAAGAGGAATCTTTTTAATCTAACAAAGAACAAGTATTCGCAAGGCACTCAGTACTGGCAGTTTAATCAACTGCCATTTGAGAGATCTGTACAGGAAAATTTGTACAATGTGCTGTGAGAATGTTCATCATTGTTAACCAGTTCTATACCCAGCCTTAAAGCATTTTGTCCTCTTACAGCCTGTAAGCGAACACACTGAAATACATCACATTTAAGGGGATATTTATCAAAAGTCGAGGTTTGTGAATAAACTTGAATGTTTGCTGATTTATGGAAAAATCTGAATGTAAAAAACTCAACTGATTACAATCGGGAGAAAAACTTGAATACCTTGATTTACCGAGTTTATAGGCTAAAAACTTTGAATGTCTAAAAAATAAATAAAAGTGCAACAGCAGGGAACCTGATCATGTCCAGCCTCCTTCATTAACAGCTCCTGTTCATGTCCAGCCTCCTTCATTAACAGCTCCTGTTCATGTCCAGCCTGAAAAAACTTGAATACTGCAAACTTACCAAGTTTTTCAAACTCAAACCACCAAAAAAAACCAGAAAATCATGAAGGCAAAAAACATCTTCAAATGGTTAAAGGGACCTCTGCCATTGACTGCTTCATGAACAGGTTTTAGCTGGAGTATTTTCAGACTTTGGGGCATAATAAAGCTTGAAAAATGTCTTGTTTTTTGTAATCCTGAAAACATTTTTGGTGAAGTTTTTTAGTGAAAATAACCTTGAAAACCTCAAATTTTTCAGGAAAACACAACTTGACCATTAATAAATAACGCCCTTAAACTCAGATTTTTGTATTTAAGTCTTTCTACATCCATCTCTTCCATAAACATATAATTTCATTATAAAATTGTCCTGAACTGATCTGCCATATTACTGTTTAAATTGAAAGTTGTTTATTACCATACAAACTCCATTAGATTTCCATTCACTGGTTACACTTGTCTCTAGAGCAGAGAAGCATGACAAACACAATCATGCTATAATGGAGGCAAATCTTTTGCCACTGACATCATTCATTAAATAAATGTTTAACCAAACACACTCCTTGTACTTCCATATAGTTTTAAAAAAGCAACTGTCCTGCCTCTTCAGCTGAATTGTTCACAAGTGAGCCTATTGACACAACTGTGCGTTTAGGAAGACCAACCTTTTGTGAACCAGCCCCTAAACATCAATTTCAGGGTACCCAAAGCCAGTTGCTCCAAATAATAACATGTCACCATCATTTTATCTCGAAAACTTACATAATCTCTAAAAAATGTTAGCCATAACTTACATAAGATATTCTAATGAGCATGAGTATTACATGGAACAATTCTAATCATGGGTAACTGCAGATGGTGCAAGAAAGTTTAAGTAGATCCTGTGCAAAATTCTGTTAAAATTCGGAGTGTTTAGAATGTAACAACTAATACTGAATCCTGAAAGACACGAGAATTGAAAAGCAAAAGATTTAGGGGTAGATTCACTAAGGGCGAATTTTCACCTGCGTCAGCTCCACACAGCTCGCACCAGGCGCAAATGCGCTACGACTACGCCAATTCAATAATATGCAGAGTTTCGTACTGGGCGCCGAACAATGGCGACTTTTCGCTAGCCTTACTTCGGCAGAGCGAGAATTTCTAAGCGAAGATGCACTAGAATTTGTTTGTGCCTAGTGAAAATTCGTTACTAATCTTGCGCTTAGGTCAATTTGCATAGGAGATTTTTATTATAAATGTTGGTGCAAATGCTTGAAGTTACCACTTTTTCTTACAAATGTCCAGGGAACCTTAATAAAGGCAAGAGAGTTAATATAATTCCCTACACATGAGCCCACTGCAAAATTAATGTTCCATATGTTATGAAATGTCTGGAGAAAACCGCTTACCCAAAAAAAGTTTGTTAGGACTTTTGCAGGCAATCCCGCTTCAAAAAAGGAAAAGTCGCAAGCGTTTTTGGAACTTTAATGCATTATAGGCACACAGGATATGATGTAAGTGTAGCTTCTGTGGTGGTGAAGTCAAATCTAGCAAAAGAGGTAACGTTCAGTAAAATCCGCAGTTTACTGAGTTTGCGACGTAATGACCTTTCCCTGTGCGAAGTCGCTTGTCGATAGAGTGTGAATGAACGATAGCGTCGGCCTCTTTCGCTATCAAATTGGAGCCTGCGCCTGTTAGTGAATTGCTGATGTCCTTGCAGGTGGCTGGTTGCTAGCGTTAGCCACTTCGTCCTTTAGTGAATCTACCCCTTAGAATAGACAACTGGACTGTATGGGACAGAACAGTGGTTCAATGGGTATCTGGGTATCAGTTGGTCATGAGGTCTGTATTATTGTTAATCTTATACACGTGCAGCACTTTAAAGCCTCAGAGAAGCTGTATATCCTAGTACTCGAGGCATTTTAGAGAAGATTACCTGAAAGTTCCATTTTCATTTAAAATATAGTTCACAGACAAAAAACACAAGAATATAGCTACAGGAATGCTTTCAGTTGTTCTTTATTTTTAGCAAACTTTTTTCTTCTTAAGGTGGCCATACACGGGCCGATAAAAGCTGCTGACAGACTGTGTCGGCAGCTTATTGGCCCGTGTATGGGGGCCCCCGACGGGCTTCCCCGATCGAGATCTGGCTGAAAGTCGGCCAGATCTCGATCGGATGGGTTTAAAAATCCCGTCAGAACGCAGCCGCATCTGTTCGTTGATGCGGTCCCGCGATCCGACCCCCCTTTAGAGAATAAAGGTGGCCATACATGGATAGACTTTCGGCCAGATCTCAATCGGGGAAGCCCGTCGGGGGCCCCCATACATGGGCCAATAAGCTGCCGACACAGTCTGTCGGCAGCTTTTATCGGCCCGTGTATGGCCACCTTTAGAAAGGTATTATTACTGGGGGGGTTGCCAAAATGTTTGGCACCAGCAGGTGATTAAAGGCATTCTTACATAGTTTTTACATTTTCTCCGTTGTATGACCCAATGTACTGGGGACTGCACTATTTTTCAAATTGCTGTCTTTTGGGGACTATTACAGCCTGGAAATCCCAAATGACTTTCTAGGAGTTGGTTTAGGAAGTTGGACTGCTGCTCACTCCCATAGAGTTGACATTTGGTGCTTTATAGTGACTCAGACCTGCAAATTCAGGATACCGTAACTTCAAAAATACAAATATTTAATTTAAAAAATTCCAACCCCTTTATCTCAATCCAGCAGATGTGTCAAAACAATGTCAATATCTTTGTAAAAGAAACAGAAGACAACATTACGTGCGCCACTGTAGACTCCGGCTGTTATATAATTTACAATAAAAACTATAAATACTTGATGAGGAAAGATGACAGCCAGTGCACCTTGAATCTCCAGGTCTGCCCATTGACAGCACTTTGTGCTGGCAAATCTAGATGAGCTTGCTTAGAAGTAAAAATATGAAGTGTTTTATGTACTTTCTTGTATAGAGATGTATATTTTTCTTAATACGGATTAGAGTTAATTGCTCATGGTTTGTTTTAAATAAAGACTTGCTGATCCAATGGGAAACTCTGTACAGTATTTTGTTCCAAGCTTCCAGCTTATCTATGATCTGTTCTCAGACATGTGACAGCAACCGAGAGCATTTGCTGTGAACGAGCAGAAAATAAAAGGGAGAGCTGCTGGGGCATATTTTGAGGCACAGATTCAAATGGCTGGCTGTGGTCACCTTGGTCCACTAAAGACGCCCTAAACATAAGACGCCCTAAACAATTACAAACAGACCAGAAAGTGTGGTTGCACTAAAATGAACCTAAAATGTTCTGCTTTTTTATAGTATTTATTAAAGTTACTTGTGTCCAAAAATAGTCCTCGATCTTCTGTATAGTATCACCAAACACTCTTGATTCCATTCCACTTCTTATGCTGAATCATGCACATGTGCGCCGATTGATGATGGGGAGCCCTGAAGCTACTGCCATGTTGAACATAGCAGTAACCCACAGCATCAATAGGTACAGAAGAATTATGCCCAAAGAATCACAAAAAAAACAAAGAAATTTGCTGGAGGTGATGCGATCCTACAAATGTTATGTAACGGTTGGCGCCCTTAATCTAGAACCGATGCCAAGCACCCTGGTCTCGGCTCGTGCTTCTGCCTGTAGCAGCCGCCTTTGGCTTCGGGAGGAGCCCTCAGCTACTCAGATGCCACCAGGTCTTAAAACGAGAGATGCAAGACGAGGGGTTCTAGACAAGCAGAGGGCACAACTGTAAACTAAAGTCTTTGGGCAGAATGTCACAGTACAAGGTGTAAAAAACAGGCCGGGTCGGGGCAGGCAGAGAACAAGTGTAGTCAGGCACGCAAGCGTCAAACCGGGTAAACAATCAGAAGGGATTCAGTGGAAGAGGTAGTCGTATAACAGGCAATAGTCAGGAATCAGGAGTTCAGAATAGTCGTTAGCCAAGCAGGGGTCAAAACAGGAATCAGACAGAATAACAGATAGCTTTAAGCTCAGGAACCACAGGAAACAGATCCTATCACGGGCAAGGTCTAGCAGCACAATTGATTTTTATACAAGTTTCACGCCATTATGTGCTGCCGCCTTTAAATTGCGAAGAGGCGCACGCGTGCCCTAAGGATCCAAGATGGCGACCGAAGAGGAGCGGCACGGTGGGCTTCCCCACCGCACCACTGGACCACCAGGGCAAGTTGTTTTTACTGTTAGTTGCAATTTGCATTTTTTTTTATGCATCAGGGTCAACTATCCGTGCGGCAGAAATTCCACTGGAGGTTTTGGAAAAATACAACATTACAATTAAAGAAATGGTGAATTTGTGTCCAAAATTCCAATTTACAGACTGGTCATAATGTGTAGCCTTTCTAGCCTAATTCATTTTTAAGCTTTACTTTACGTTTTTGTTTTTTATATTTTCATTTGCACACGTGTTTTGCATTTGTATCTTTATATTTTACAAATGTTGACCATGTGCTGGTATCCTTCTCTATCTAATCAATGGCTCATCACTAAAAAATATTGGTGATGTAAGTCAGTTGACAAAAGCTGTCACTCACCAATTTCACATTACCTTAGATCCAGAAAACACATTTATGGATATAATTATTGTTATGCATATGATATTGTCATTCAGGGCAGGCTCTAAACAGTGAATAATTTGCATGAATCCTACATACACTGTGATAATTATAAGCAAGACAAACTTATAGAAATGACAGTGCAAAGATCAACTTATTCATTCCAGGCTAATATACTGTATAAAAAAAACTGCTTAAGGAGCAATAAGAAGTAGGATGATAAATGCCTGAATTTAAGCCTAGAAAATGGCCTGCTATGGCTATTTCTATAACAGAGCAAGGGAATATATGTTGTCCCTGTATAATAAAAGGCGGAAGCTTTATTTAAAAAAAATATGGATTTTTCTTCATGATTACTCTTCAATATTGCCACAGTGGATTTGCATACTGATTCCATACATACAGACTAAGAATCTGGAGCATCACCGATATGTTTCTGCAATAAATCATGTTGATAAATAGCATGTTATGAAACATGTACTTGAATCTAAGAGTCCCTTGAAGGGAACATAATTCAGTCAGTGCTTATCATGGAAATAAATTCCAACACATTTTTAGCCATGTTCAAACTGCCAGAGACAAGTCCTAAAGGAATACATTATGCTGTGGACAGTGCATATGGGTCCAAAACCACACAAAAGTTCTGAAACTCTAAAGTGGTTTCTTCCTTCGAACACCTCGGGTTTTGGTAAGCAGGTTTTTGCAAAAAAATCAAAAGCTCAGTGCCTAAAACCCTCTGAACTTTTTATTTTTTGGAGTTTAAAGGGGGATAGTAAAGATATTATATTATATGCCATTTAGCATGTTATGAGGGTCTCAGCCTCATTGGTCAGATCACCAGCCTCCAAACTAAAGCATTTATATGGTTGTGTAATTTTTTTATATCTATATAATAGAAAATAACACTGCTATGTAGAGTTCTGTTAAACTGCTTTATTGACAGATACATGTCAACTAGTGATCTCCTTATTAACAGGGAAAGCATTCTAACCCTGTCGACATTTGCTCTAATTCTTTTCATACTAGATAAATATCTGTTTTATCCTGTTGTGCTCGGTATAGTCTCTAATGCTTGGAAATTCAATGCTGGAAATTCCATAATTTTGCTCTCTGTTTTGCACGTAAAACCATGACATTTGCTTCTATTTTCACAAAAATAATACTTATGTGTAATAAGCAATAATGGACCTCCTACTGGATACTATTATTGCGGCTCATTTGTAGTTGTGTGACCTTTATAAAGGTACTCAGCAGATCTATATGGTGTCAGAACTCCTCTGCTACTTGTACTATCCTATTATGTGCAGCTTGGCTTACATGAGTGAATAGAAATAGCCACTTCAGTATGTTATTATGTGGCACTGGGATTTCATAGATACCTGGACAATAATAATATAAACCGCATACACAAATATGCAATTCAAGATCTATTGTCTACTTAGTAGTGCCAATGGCATGATCTTTCCATATAATGAGACTGCTTGGTCTCTTGAAATGATGGGAGGACTTGCCACATAATTTCCTCTTGTAAAACATTGCATTCTCAAAGGTCACATCTAATAAACAGGCAAAGGCTTTTGCTTTCTAATTTTTGCAGTTCCTTTTATTACTTTGTGTCCATCGAGACTACTTTACCCAATATATATCTGATGACAACTGGCAGACCCAAAGAAGACTGGACTTCTCCTGAAGGCAGGTTTTCAATGCAAATTGTGAATCTAATTAAAATGGTATCATTACCTGCTTCTGTAAGTTATTACTTGCACACCGTACATACTGTAACTGTCAGTTTATTTTCTAAATTGACCACTTTGAAACATTACATTAATAGTCCCCTAATTCTTGTTTCGAAAAAATCAATAATATTGCTTTTCCACTTTACTGAAGTACAAATAAACACACAAGTTTATATTGCTCTTATGCAACAACTGAGCATACTGAATTGATCTCTCCCATGAAGACTCCACTTGCAGTCAATGTTAATGCAAACCCTAGGGTAGGAGGGTGGCAAGATTTTTGGGGCAGCAAACTATACCAAACTAAACTCTGGCTGTTAGATAATCTTTTATAAAATGTAAGCAGGCAATCTCACCTATTGCTGCCAGTGACTTCGGTTATTTGTACTATTAACTTCTCTGTGTCATTGGCAATGATATATATATATATATGTATATATATATATATATATATATATATATATATATATATATATATATATATATATATATATATATATATATATATATATATATATAGCACCATGGAAAGCCAGCACTCTCGAATAAAAAGTTCATATGCCTGGGTGCAGTATCAAAATTATTATCCACAGAAATCCAAAGGATCCGCACTCACAGGTCTTATGCGTAAAAAAAGGTTTTATTGCAAAGCTTACAGCCTAACGTTTCTCACTTTGAGAGGCCGAAACGTTAGGCTGTAAGCTTTGCAATAAAACCTTTTTTTACGCATAAGACCTGTGAGTGTGGATCCTTTGGATTTATTTATATATATATATATACATACACACACACTCTCAGGTATATGCAGGAGAAGGTTCAGCTACTACTGGACGAACCGGAATATAGGTTTCTCTCAATGGCGGATATGCTGGAAGAGGAAGCATTGTATTCTGTCTGGAAAATCTAACTTTTACAGGTATAGGACCTACTATCAAGAAAGATCCAGGTAACGGATCTTTCCGTAATTTGGTTATTCATACCTTAAGTCTACTAGAAAATGATTTAAACATTAAATAAACCCAATAGACGGGTTTGCTTCCAATAAGGATTAATGATATCCTAGTTGGGATGAAGTACAATGTACTGTTTTATTATTACAGAAAAAAAAGAAATAATTTCTAAAAATTTGGTTTATTTGGATAAAATGGATTCTATGGATAATGGGTTTCTGGATAACGGATCCCATACCTGTACCTTTGAAATTCACAGTTAATAACCATGTTGTTCTTTATTTCCCCCAAGAATTAGGTGCAATAGTCCCCGCTCATTCAGACAGCACTGCTGTCCAGGGGATTAGCTGAGCTGTGCACCTCAGCCATAAAGTGAGTTAGTAAGTAGTGATTGGCGAATTTGCGCTGTTTCGCTTCGCCGAAAAATGTGTGGATTTTGTGCGGAATTCGCAAAACGGCGCAAAATTTACGAAACGGCGCCGGCGTCTCGTTTTTGACGCAGGCGCCCGTTTTTTTTATGTCGGCGCCCGTTTTTGACGCCAGCGTCCGTTTTTGACGCCGGCATCCGTTTTTTCAAAAAAACGAATTTTTGCCTCGGATTTTTGCGGGCGTTTCACTTGAAGAAGGATCCATGAAGATCCGAAACATGTTGTGCTCAATAAATCTTTTGCAGTAAATGCTGCTGAATTGTGTGCTCCATCCTACTTCCATTTTGCATATTACATTGGTCAGACTGGTGTGGCCTAATCAGGAGAGAGAGCAGCAACAGATGGTGGAATTTCGTTAGAACAAACCTACCTTGTTCTATGTCAGGAGGTAAGGGGACGTCTGCCTTGCACCTGTATGACCTGTGCTCTGCACCTCACACAAGTTATTTTTCTGCCATCAGATAAAGAGCGCAGCCAAACCCCCAAACCCAAGTTATTAAATGAGGGGTAAGGGCATGAACACAGAAAGAGCTGATCCATCACTAAAGGTTATTTAGTTATTTGAATTAAGGGGCTGCAATACTTCCCTGAGAACCTTCATAGCCTGTCAAAAGAAGAAGCCTGCAATGTAAATTAATTCCTCTAGCACTTTGTCAATCATTTTGATTCTATTCAACTTAATGACATTACTGGCAATAATTGCTTATTGATAAGAGTCAATCAGAAATCAGAAGGGTCTAGTGTTTTAGGTGCTTAGAAAAGAAAGCCTGCAGGGATCATCACAGGCAAGAAGAACAGACAGAGACATCGTTCTCACTGCAGCAAATATACAGCCATATCTTATTAACTAATATGCATACCTTATTTATCCCTGGAATACAACTACTTTGTAGAGCCCTGGAACATTGTATTTAGCAATTCGGCTTTAAGGGTTTAGCTCATATTGCTAGACCTGTTGTGTATAAACCCTTGATTATAAAATGGCATTTGTTGGAAATTGCAGTCCAGCAACGATTAGGTGGAAAAAGTCATATTTATAAGAGGTGGTTCACTTTTACATTAACATTTAGTATGTTATAGAATGGTTAATTCTAAGCAACTTTTCAATTGGTCTTTTTCATAATTTTTTAACTATTTGCCTTCCTCTTCTAACTCTTTCCAGCTTTCATATGGGTCTCAAGGACCCCATCAAAGAAAACAAATGCTCTACAAGGCTACACATCTATTGTTATTGCTACTTTTTATTACTTATCTTTATATTCAGGCCTCTCCTATTCATATTTCAGTTTCTTATTCAAATCAATGTATGGTTGCTAGGGTAATTTGGACCCTAGCAACTCGATGGCTGAAATTGCAAACTGTATAGCTGCTAAATAACTCAAAACCCACACATAATAAAAACTGAAAACCAATTACAAATTGTCTAAGAATATCACTCTCTACATCATACTAAAAGTTCATTTAAAGGCGAACAAGCCCTTTAACACATTTTCTTTAAAGTAATAGATTGAAATTAGGTTGAATACTATATCATAGTTATTTTATTTTCCTGTTTTATTTGCCCCATCTATTCTAACATGGTTAGGGAACCATACTCATATACTGGATAACTAAAATATCATTGTATTAAAGACCACAGCACGAGATTTAAGTAATGCATAATGCACACAGACTATATTAGGCATCTCTCATAACAGAAAAGGTCATTCGATTCATCTCTTTAAGTGGCATGGTTTTACAGAAAGATTCTCTTGGGTTTAGCGAGATTAATGCATTATCAACTAAACTCCACCAGTGCCTATGGCTCGGAATGAATGTAAGTAATGTTTGTGTATATAAGCTCCCAAGTTTATTCAATACTCTAGCGAGCTTACAAGACAAATTATTTGCAAAGTCAGCAATCTACTATGGTTTCTTCCTGAAAAAGAATGAATTCATCCCCTGGCCTACAGGTGCTATATACAGAGCAGACTGCACAGCCATATTGATTTTACTGTATAAAACTACACACGGGAGTAACTCCAAATAAAACATATGTACAAACAAAAGCTCTGAACTGTAATGAAACTGAACAAATCAATTTTCCTGCAGGAAAAACGAAATCTATGCAGAATTATCCATGCAGTTTATAGTCTGGTTGATTAGAATTTATACAGGCATGTTCCACCACTATAAATCTTCCATGCATGGGTATACATTATTAGCTGGGATGTCTTCTCTGCTGATTAAGCATTGTCAGTTGTATTTCCAAGACTGTTTCTTTACTTGTGATTTATAGAAGTATTTGTAAATGGTTCTTCAATTCACTAATTACTTGGGAAAGTAATTCAGCTGCTAAACTAAGATAGGAATACGTTTTTAATCATAAAACTGCACTGGGTCCTTCTGATTTCCCTGGGCTGGGATTCCTGCACTTTGAGTACAGTATGGAAAATTGGAAATGCATTTTGTAGCATTTAGAAATGTATATGTAAAACTTCCCACACCTTGACATGTACCTTGTCTGACACAGTGTGCAGCTTTGCCATTTATTTACTACGAGTTCTTGGGCTAATGACACATGTTGTATTGTTTTTTGATAGAGTAACCTCTGCTAGTCCATGACAATTGATGCAGTTTATACCTGAATGATTAATTTGAATAGAACTATCTATCGCTACATATTCACTGGGTTAAAAAATACTATTTGCCCGTTGTTCTTTACCAATTGTTCTAACAGTAATGAAATGCTAATTGCAATGGTGTAACAAAGGCAAGTGCACATTGGGCCCCTCTGAAAACATTTTTGCGGGGGGGCCCAGCACACACTTACCCACACCTAGAATCGGACTGGGGTTTGCGTGGCCCACTGGGGCTCCTACCGCTGGGTCCCCTACACCCCCTCTGGGGCCTGGCCCATTCACCTACCACCAGCCCCTCCCCTCCACATGCACAGCTTAACTTACTTTTGTTGTGATCAGGGGAGAGAGGGCAGTTGAGAAGTGATGTTGGAGGGCAGGTGGGGGAGCGATGGCAGAGAGGTCTGGTTGGCAGGGCCCATGACAGTCAGGACCCACTGGGTTTTTTCCTGGCGTTCCACCGGCCCAATCCGACTCTGCTCGCACTTCCCTCCACTTGTCTCCTCCTTCCCAGGACCGGATTTCAATTTCCGCCGCCCCTAAGCATGGCCACGGTCCTTCCACTGTGCCCCCCTGGTGTGCAAGCACGCATATGCGCATGCACACTTCCCCTCTCCCTATCGGCACTGAGGGCTGCATGCGCTGGGTAAGTAACTGTAGCAAATTTGCCATGCGCGCAGTCCTCAGTGCAAAGGCAGATGGTTCAGCTGGGCGGTGTGCCACCCCTGAAATCGTGCCGCCCTAGGCCCTGGCCTTTATGGCCTTGCCACAAATCTGGGCCTGCTCCTCCCCGGGCAAATGTTCAGGTATGATTATTATAGTGGCTGGGGGAAGGGGGGACTTCATACATCTATAGTGGAAGCAGATAGAGCGGTGTGGGCCCCCTGTCCCTCCCCCGTGACCACAGGGATTACTTATGATACTGGCTAATTAGACCAGGGTTCTTGGAAACCCATGACAGTGCATAATGTGGCCCTTTATCTACTGGCAAATTGGTGATTAGATGAGGTGGGCATGCACCACCTCAAATTATGTTTATATATGGGCATGGTCCCTATACAGTATATATGCCACTGAGTGCAGGATGATAGAGCTCTGTCCAGTGTGCATGGCACATAAAAATAGATAACATTAGGCATTGGAGTGACATATAATTAAGAAACAAACAATGAATATGGCACCCCCACCTAATGGTTTTAAAAATTAGTGATGAGCACAACTTTTCCTTGTTTTTATAGCTATACAGGAGCAGTGACCAGCTCCATGTTGTAGCTCCCACCCTTCCCAGCAATAGTCAGGTGATCCCACTGGTGTCTAATAAAAGGGCAGCCAAGTATGGGAGTTTTACTTTGAAAGCAGCAAGTAAGTTGCAGGTAAAACTTAGTCCCTTTGTAAAATGTTTAAGGAAGCAATAGAATTCTTAATGAATCAGATGAAAATCAAGCATAGGACTGGCCAGATATGGGATGACTTTGACGTAGTTGGCCAGCTTAAATATATTGCAATATATGGACAAACAATCCCTGTTTTGCTTAAAGGGTAAGGCATTTTTCAGTAGCAGTATGCACTAAATGTCTCTGTATTAAATATATTGATAATGAGTTGAGTGCAGAGGACTCTTGTATTTGTCTATATAATTAAGAAAGACGTGTTATGTTATAAAACACGCAAACTTTGCCCAGGAGCACTAACCCAAAAGACAGCATTTACTGATTCTCTGTTTAAAAACATACATCTTATTGGTTGCTGTATTTTACTGCTTTATATTACATTGGGGTATAGATGCATTGGTACGAATGTATCATTTTTTATTGATATTATTGGGTTCCAACAACAATAAAACGTAGTTCTTATTCTAGGGGTAGATTAACTTTTGCCCACATTACTAATAAAAACATTATACTGCAACGTGCATTAACCATATTACTTTAAACTATCACTTTTACTTACTTTTAACTAGCAACTTTTTCAGTTATATTAAATAAAAGTAATTGTATATGACACTCTCAATGCATTAGCCATCATTTCCTATTTTTAGTGCTCCTTTGGTGATTACAAGTGTTGATTCCTATATTCCTAAAAACATAAACATTTCCAAGTGATTCCAAACTTTTGAACACTAGTATTTATCAGTCACTTGCAGTCAGAAAAGAAGTGGAGCATGTTGAAAGAGTTTAGTAGCATACAACACATACAACTGTTACAGTTATGGTATCTGTTACCCAGAAACTCGTTATCCAGAAAGCTCCGAATTACGGTAGGCCAACTCCCATTGACTTCATTTTTTAAAAAAATTATTTCCTTTTTCGCTGTTATAATAAAAAAGTACCTGATCCCAACTAGGATATAATTAATCCTTTTTGGTGGCAAAACAATCCTGTTGGGTTTATTTAATGTTTAAATGATTGTTTAACAGACTTAAAGTATGGAGAGCCAAATTATGGAAAGACCCCAGGTCCTGAGCAGTCTTGATAACTAGGGATGTAGCGAACTGCCGTTAATGTGTTCGCGAACACCGTTCGCGAACACCGGCAAAAAAGCGAACAGTTCGCGAACAGTTCGCGAACTTCGAACGCTCGATAAAATCGTTCGATCGAACGATCGAAGGATTTTATTCGTACGATCGAAGGATTTTCGTTCGAATCGAACGATCGAAGCTATTCGATCGAATGATTTTAATTCAATCGAATGCTTATAATCGTTCGAACGAATGGAAATCGTTCGATTTTAGCGATCGAATGGTCGAATGGTCGAATGGTCGAACGAAATTTTACTTCGAATCGAACGCGAACACCAATTGGCGAACGTCGCGCGACGTTCGCGAACATTCGGCGGACGCGAACAGTCGAAGTTCGCGCGAACTAGTTCGCCGGCGAACAGTTCGCTACATCCCTATTGATAACAGGTCCCATAACTGAATAGTTCACTGTTAATTGCTCTTACCTGTTTAATAGCAAAAAGCAGTCTCCCATAACAGTAAACAATGACAGCAAAAGGCAAGGCCAGGCAGAAGACAAAGAGGCAGACAATGTAAGATACGTTATTTGCATCACGTGAGTGCCAGTTAACAGAGCAGGTTGTGCCAGGCCCTTCTGGCCCGTATTTGCTCCATCCAAAAAGTGGAGGAAGAGTCCAGACGAATGAGTATATCCAAGATACCAGTATCCCAAGCCAGGCTTTTTTATAGTTTGTAAAATCTGCCTCAGTGATTCGAAGCATGGTGCAATACCGCTCATAAGACAGCACTGCCAACGACACCAGAGACACCGTTCCTGGGAACAAAAGATTAAAGCACTTACAACATGTAGACAATACGGAGACATTGTATGGGAACTACGCATGGAAATTACAGAGAGCAGATAATGAACAAGAGCTGAACTGGAAATAAGGGGGGAAATATGTCCAATTGTACATAGAGTAAATGCAAAATACTTTCCTCCACTTGCAAACAAAAATGAACACCTGAAGAAGGGGTTGGTAACACACCTCCCGAAACATTGTAATTGGTGTGAATTGGTGTCAAACCATGAGCTCATGCAGGGTGGTGCCAGGCCGGCTGGGTGCCCCAGGCAACCCGGGCAGCCGTGGCGCCCCCTCCACCGTGCATGCATGCTGACCGGCCGCGTCACCCCCTTCAGGTACGCTCTCCCCCTCCCCACATATACATATACACAAAGAGGTGCAGGACTGCAGATGAGCAAAACTCACTCAGCCAGGCTAGGGGTAGGCAGCAGTGACAGGTACTTGCCTGGCACCCCCCAAGCTTTGCGCCTAGGCACGTGCCTACCCCTAGTTCCAGCCCTGATCTTATGAAATAAATGTTCACTTTTTGTTTGAAGTGGATGAAAGTATTTTGTATTTACTCATTGGATACTGGAAAGAAGGTACCAGACAGGCCCAGACTGGCAATCTGTGGGTTCTGGCAAATGCCAGAGGGGATAAGGTACCATAGAAAAACAGTATTTAGTGTGCTGGTGGGGGCTGTTTGGGCCTCTGTGTGGGCTGATTTGGCCTCTGTGTACCTGAAATGCCAGGGCCTAGTTTAATTCTTAGTCCGTACCTGGTACCAGACTTATCCACCTGCACTCATTCATTTCATTTTGGGAAGTACAATTGTACATGGAACCATGTTCCACTGTTATCTCTCATTTAATATCACTGTAAGAAACCTTTGCAATGTTTTCTCAAACAGTGCTTCATTCTGAATGATTTTTTTTCCCACTTTATATAGAACATTCATTTAAATGTTCTTAACCAACAATTAAATAAAGACACATGCTCCATAATGAATTACAACATTCAGTTTGTGTTTAATCTTTCCTCCCTTGACAATTGGGGTCAGATTTGCTATATGTTATGGGGAGCTGAAAGGACGAATCTAAAATTTGTTTTAAGAGGTTGTACACCTTCGAGTTAACTTTTATCAGGTCGGACTGACATTCTGTGGGTTCTGGCAAATGCCAGAGGGGCTGCTGTAAGATGCCATAGACAGTCACTATTGGGCCTATTGTAAATCCCAGTCTAGACCTGACTTTTATTATGATGTAGACAGTGATATTCTGAGACAATTTGCAATTGGTTTTCATTATTAATTGATAGGGTTTATTTAACTCTTAATTTAGCAGCTCTTCAGTTTGCAATTTCAGCCATCTGGTTGCTGGTGTCCAAACTACCCTAGTGTTATGTTTTGGTAGCTGAGGATGAGTAGAGTATAACAGTGCTTTATTAGCAGATTCATGCAGGCCTTACACAACAGTAACTTTCACTCTTAAGCTGACAGGAAGTATGCACATTAACTCATGTAGATAGTGACACCTGCAGGCCATTTTTATAAACACCACATATTCCATCAAGGTTATAGCAAATCTACAATTTATAGGAGCATCTGTAAAAGGACCCACAATGTCAATAGCAAGTTTTTCCCATGCTGAATCAGGGAATGGTACTGGCTGAAGTGGTGGTGTATGTGTAATAGCTGTTTTGTCATGATTCTGACAAGTAACACAAGAATGAATGGCAGTTACCACATCAGCATCCATTGCTGGCCACCAGTATAGTTCTTGTAGTCTTTGTTTTGTACCGTACGTATAGTTCCTTGATGACTCTCATGTGCAAGTTGTATGAGCTGGTCTCTGGTACCAGTAAACGGGGAGCTCCATGGACAACATAGCCATCTACCAGTTCGTGTCTAATCCTGTAGTAAGGTTGAAGATCAGGACTGAGTTTCTTCTCAGCATTTGGCCATTTGCTTTGTAAGATGTCCCGTAGTTTTACTTGAATTGGACATGTGAGGCAAGCTTGCCTAAAACCAGCAGCTGTAACTGTAGATGATAGTAAATCAGTCAATGTTACAACTTCTATGTCCTCATCCAGTGCATCAGAAGCTGCAGGTAGAGGTAAACATGACAAAAATCAGCAGTAACATTTTTCAAACCTGGTTTGTATTACATTTAGTAGTTGAAATTCAGAATTCAGTCTTGCTGACCATCTAGCTATACGCATTCCAGCTCTTCCTAGTCCCTTTGTTGTAAGCAGTGTAGTTAAAGGGCTATGATCAGTGCATAAGGTAAATTCTCTACCCCATAGGTAGGTTCTCCGTTTTTCTGTTGCCCAAACATATGCTAGAGCTTCTTTTTCAACAGTGGAATACTTACGCTCTGTCTCTGTAAGTGTTCTGGATGCAAATGCAACAGTTTTCTCTGTATGATCAGCATGGGTCTGCGTGAGAACTGCACCAACACCATAGTCTGAAGCATCTGTAGTAACCATAGTGGCTAGTGCAGGATCAAATAAAGCTAGCGCTGGACTGTTCACGATTAGCTGTTTCACTATTTCAAAGCTATGTTGAGCAGATTCTGACCACACCAGACTTAAAGGGGAAGGAAACCTAGTTGCCGCAAACCCTCCACCCCCCCTCCCGTTTGTTGCCCACCCTCCCTCCTCCCCCCTGGCCTACCCGTCCCGCTGGGCAAATGCCCCTAACTTGTTACTTACCCTTCTGCGCAGGTCCAGTCCAGGGAGTTCACAGACGACATCTTCTTCCACGCGATCTTCTTCCTGCTTTGAACGGCGCATGCACAGTAGGATCATTTCACCGGTATGATCTACTGCGCATGTGTGGGACTTTTGGCGCATGCGCAGTAGATCCGTACCAGCGAAATTATCCTACTGCGCATGCGCCAAAACGCCATTCACAGCAGGAAGAAGATTGCGTGGAAGAAGATGTCGTCTGTGAACTCCCTGGTCTGGACCTGCACAGAAGGGTAAGTAACAAGTTAGGGGCATTTGCCCAGCGGGACGGGTAGGCCAGGGGAAGGAGGGAGGGTGGGCAACAAACGGGATGGGGGGTGGGGGGTTTGCCCCGACTAGGTTTCCTTCCCCTTTAAAGTTCCACATAGTAGTGCTCTAAGTGGCTCCACAACTGAAGCATAGTTGGGAATAAACTTAGAATACCATGAAGTAAGACCTAAGAAAGCTCGTAAGGTCTGGAAATCAGATGGAGGAGGTGCTTGTGTAACAACGTTGACATGGTCAGGGTCAGGCAGTAATCCATCTTGTGAGATTATGTGACCCAGAAATGACAGCTGAGTTTGTCTGAAGTGGCATTTGGAAAGGTTCAGTTTCAGTCCTGCAGAATCAATGCATTTCAGAAGCTTTTCTAGGTACTTGTCATGAAGATCCATAGTTGGAGCGTAGACAATTATATCATCCAAGTAGCATTCTACACCAGGTATACCATGGAGTATAGAAGACATCAGTCTTTGAAAACAACTCGGTGCTGAAGCCAGTCCACAAGGTACACGCTTGAACCGGAAAAAAAACATCATGGGTGATAATGCAGTGAGGTCTCTGCTTTCCTCATGCAGTAATACTTGATGATAAGCACTCTGAAGATCCAGAGAAGAAAAGAATTTTGCTCCTCAGAGTTCTGAAAATATTTCCTCTATGTGTGGCAAGGGATGATTATACACAACAACTGCTTTATTAGGTTCACAGAGATCAACACACAATCGAATACCTCCAGTTTTCTTCATTGTTACAACAATTGGCGAAACCCATTTTGCAGTATTTGATTCAAATTGTACAGTCACTGGCAAACAACCAAGCACAGGGATTGGATCCTTTAAGAAACTGACCAGTTTCAGGGCAGGTGCAACAAGCGGATCTTTTGCAAAGTATTTCAAGAAAATATCCTTTGTTAGTATAGAAACAGCTGAACCTGTATCAAGCATCAGGTTAAAGGGCATGTAAAGGCAAAAAAATAAAATCCCATTTTTACTTTCTTTAATGAAAAAGAAACCTATCTCCAATATACTTTAATTAAAAAATGTGCACCGTTTTTATAAGAAACCTGACTGTATGCAGTGAAATTCTCCCTTCATTTACTGCTGTGGATAGGAATTGTCAGACGGTCCCTAACTGCTGAGCAGGGAAACAATCATACTTATGAACAGCAGGGGGAGCCCCCGCCTTACTTCCCAGCCATGCAGAACTCAAGCAGCTTTGTTTATGACGATCCCTAAGCAGCCCAGACCACACTGAGCATGTGCACAGTCTTAGTCTTGCAAAGATGTTTAACAAAGTTACAAGATGGTGACCCCCTGTAGCCAAATTTGAAAGCATAAATTATTTGTTTGATTAGGCTTGTGGTGCAGTAAGTTCATGTTTATATTTAGTATACAAAATACAGCATTTCTAGCCTTATTCTATTTTAGACTTTACATGCCCTTTAATGGGGTGTCCCTTGTCAGCAGAAGCAGTACTGACACTGACAGTGCATATAAACTTGTCTGGAATAAATGTACCAGCTTTATCCACACTTAACACTGTGACATTTGTAGCAGTGACTTCATGAACATCTTTAGCAGAACTACAGCAGATCTTAGAAAAATGTCCTACTTTTGTGCAGTTGCGGCACCATATAGCCTTTACAGGACATGTTACATGATTTGCAGTGTGTTGTGTTGAACCACTTTGAAAGCAATATTTTCTATTTGTATTTGCTGTATGGGTTTGCTGTGTAGGTGAATCCCTTTCCTTAGCACTGTACTTTGCCTGTGACTGTGCATTATTAGGCCACAGTGTTGAATTCACAATCTGTACATTCCCAGCAGTTCCCTGACTGAGAGTTTTAGCCTCTGACACTGCTGTTTCAATTTGGCTAGCAACTGTAATAGCCTTTGCAAGGGTTAAATCCTGCTCTAGGAGCAGTCTGTCTCTAATGTGAGGTGAGTTTGTTTTTTCCAGTATTCCAGTCTCTTAGCATTTCATCTGTTAGATTCCCAAACTCTCAGTTAACAACCAGCTCTCTCAAAGCTGCTACACATTGTTCGGTGGATTTGCCATTACGCTGTCCACGTTGGCGGAATTTATATCTTTCAGCCACCACATTTACTCTTCACACAAAAAAGTACTTTATAGCAGTAAGAGTAGTTTCATAAGTCTCATCAGGTAACGGTAATGTATAGAATATACGCTGTCCCTCTGCTCCCAGGCAGTGAATAAGTAAAGCACGCTTTCTAGCAGCAGAAATCTCCCCTTGGTCAGCAGCAATAATGTTATTTTCAAACATACGGATCCAAGCAGTAAGAGGTATAGTAGGCTCACAAGGATTTGGAAGAAAAGGTGCAGGCTGCTGTAGAGGTAGAAGAGCCATCCTTGTCGCCATTTGCTATGTTTTGGTAGCCAAGGATGAGTAGAGTATAACAGTGCTTTATTAGCAGATTCATGCAGGCCTTACACAACAGTAACTTCCACTTTCACTTTTAAGCTGACAGGAAGTATGCACAGTAACTCATGTAGACAGTGACACCTGCAGGCCATTTGTATAAACACCACACCTAGCAACCATGCATTAATTTGAATAAGAGACTGGAATAAGAACAGGGGCCAGAATAGAAAGAGGAGTAATGCAAAGTAGCAGTAACAATAAAATTGTAGTCTTACAGAGCATTTGTTTTTAGATGGGGTCAATGACTCCCATTTTAAAGCTGGAAATAAATATATATAAATAAAATATAATTGATCATTCTATAACAATGTAACTAGTGCTGCCCTGTGAAACAATGTGGATGCAAAAGGTCCCTTTGAAAGAACTTTAGGCAGAAGCAATTTCTGCTGAGACAGATATTCTGATTGATTAAACCAGCAATGAATGGTTCATTTATGTCAAGTACAAGCTGCTGTAGGGAAAGCAGTGGTTTGTGCCATTGTGATAAGCTTTTAATCAGACAAATTGTTATTTTACAAACACAGAGAGTAAAAGTCACAGCTGCAGAAGTGGCAAGGGATAACGCATGGCTAATTCATGGGGATGGCTAAATGGCTAAGATAGATATGACATTATCCCAAGCATAAAAGAAGGGCAATGTGTTTTCACTGACACTCCTCATTCTAGTTGACTTTGGCTGTCACATTAATAAGCCCTCTAGAACTTGGATTTTTCCCTTTTCACTTGATCTCATTCAGTGGGTAAACTCAAGCACGGACTATACTTGGACAACCTCCTCTCTGACCTTTTCTTCATTTGAAAAGCAAAATAAATCACTTCTCTTATAGTCTACTTTTTTCCATAATGCAAGCCTCCCTCCTGCCATTCTGCCTCCCTCTAATTTTGCTTTGAACTTGATCGGTTTCTTTCTCAAGTCAGGTCTATCAATCTATAACACAAAATGTATACAAGCTTACATTATATTATTTCGTTTTCTGCTACAACTGGAGCACTAATTTTAGCAAAATCCAGGTATGGGACCAGTTATCCAGAATGCTTGGGACCTGGGGTTTTCTGTGATTTGAACCTCAATACTTTGTCGGGAGTTGCGCTCAGGGGTAGCGTAAGGTTGCGAAGTTGCGCTAGCGTTAATTCGCCTACTACACTAGCGATAGTTAATTTGCATACGGCGCCAAATTAAATTTTCAATGGAAGTATTCGTAGCAGCACTACACAAGCCTGGGAAACCTTCAAAACATAAAATAAAATTTTTATTTTGCCCTACACATGTGCCCACTGTATAGTTAAGTTGCCATGAGTTAGGAAATGTAGTGGGGAAGGAGGGGAGCCCCAAAAATATTATGGATCTTTTTCAGCCTATCACCCATAAAAAATGAAAAAACGCCAGCGTTTTTTGGGACTTAGAAAAATTTTTAAGCAATCCCTATCTACTCTATTGCGCTTCGCCTGGTCTGAGGTGGCAAAGGAAGTCTGGCGTAAAAGGTAGCATTCAGAATCATTCGCGCGTTAGTGAATTTGCGTAGTTACGTCCGTTGCGCAAATTCGCCAGGCGTAATGGTGCAAAGTAACACTAGCCAATTTACAACAGCGTTCGTTAGTGAATTGGCGAATTAACGAAAATGCCCAATTCACGCTAGCGTTAGGCGCTTCAGCGTTTAGTGAATTTGCCCCTATAAGAGATAGAATTCCCATAATTCAAAGCTTTCTGGATAATGGGTTTCCAGATGGCTGATCCTATACCTGTTATCTAATAGTGTTAGTATTCAGCTTTTGGTGCGTATGTTACACTTTATTATATCTGATCCACCTCATCTATCAAATTCTCTGTCCAGTCTGAAGTGCTGTAAACAAATGAAAAACTGGACTACTGAGGAGCAATTATTAGCAACCAATCAGAAGTTACTGTGAGCTATACTAAACTTTTTTGTTGTTGATGAGACGGTTTAGCAATTGCTTGAGGGAATGAACGTGATATAATTGTAGATTCCCAGCCAGCTATGGATTGATTATTTAAGGCTGCAACACTGTTGGATAATAATGCAGAATTGTGGCATGTTAAAGAGGTGGTTCACCTTTAAGTTAACTTTTAGTATATTATAGAATGGCCAACTCTAAGCAACTTTTTAACTGGTCTTAATTATTTATCTATAGTTTTTTAATTATTTGCCTTCTTCTTCTGACTCTTTCTAGCTTTCAAATGCAAGGGTCGCTAACTCCATCTAAAAAACAAATGCTCTGTAAGGCTACAAATGTATTAATATTGCTACTTTTTATTACTCCTCTTTCTATTCTGGTGTGGTTGCTATGGTAATTTGCACCCTAGCAACCAGATTGCTGAAACGGCATACCGGAGAGCTGCTGAATAAAAAGCTAAATAACTGAAAAACCCTTAGTGACACGGGCTCCAGCTACTGTCCCTTTCTGCTTTCTGCTTCTGCACAGAGAAAAGATATTATCAACTGAGAGCATCTTATGGCTCATAACAGTACATTCCCTATTAACCTGCTGTGAGTACCCTAAAATAATATGAATATGCTCCTCTTGTCAATTCAGACTTTCATAGAATTTGGGCATGATTTTGTCAAGTTTGTTGGTGCCACAACTTTCTGGGTGTGTGTATGTTTGCAAGAGTACATGTTTCTTGTTATTTACCAATATCTGTATACTTATACAGGGGTCAGAAAGTGTAATAGTAACAGAACGTCCCCTTACATGTAGGGATTACATGGTGCTGGGGTTGGATACCACGTGTCCCTTTCATTACTCCCTGAAATTTGAATAAGTGTTGCATAAATGCTGTATAAGTTTTGATGGTGCCATGTGTATTTGTTTGAAATTTCTTTCAGGTAAAGAAGAACCTTCAAAGAGCTCTAAATGTTATACTCCAAGTAATTATATTGTAACCGTACATTAAATGAAACCCCACGACTATAAGCCTTCATCCCGAGTGAAATGACCCACATAGTGCAGCTGTATATATTTTAGTAAATGCCCTCTAACCTATAACTCATGAACAAGGCCACTCTCTCCTACTATATTTGTATTATTTCCACTGGCAAGCACAATGTACACTCAGCACTACATACACAACTGCCTGCATGCCTGATGAGTTATTGTATGCAGTTCTTGTATTTTCTGCTCTGCCTCGTGGTCTTGTTCCGTGCATGCTGTGACTGACGCTCTCTCTTGGGAAAGCACACCATGAATAAGGAACATTGATTAAATACAGTGAAACTCACCAAAAAGCGCGTTGACGAATCCATACCAGATGCAGCCAGTTTCTCCTATGAGCCAGCGTCCCTGGGTGCTGGCTGCAAAGCTGAATGGTGTCCCAAGGATGCAGACCATCAGGTCACTCAGAGAGATGTTCATCAGGAGCATGTTAATTGGGGAGCGCAGGACTCTGTATTGGCAGAACAGTATCAGCACCAGAAGGTTATTGAAAAAACCCAAACTTCCAATAACTCCTAGGAACACTGCTACCAGTAGGTGGCCAGTGGGGGACAAGTTTGGGTGATTTTCTGGCCAGTACTGTTGGCTGCTACTCCTGCAGGTGACACTGCTACTGTCACTGCAACTGGGGCTTGAGCTGTGAAAAGCCATGTGTACAGTGACAAGAGCCTGCTGTGTGATATAAACAAGGGCTTCTCATACACACTGTAGCAGGCTGATTTATTTATTTACTTCTTCCTGGGATTGTTACAGGACTTCAGGGCTCAGAAGGGTTAAAGGCAGCTGAATGAGCAGATTAGGCTTCAGTCTATGCAAGGTTCCGGCTCCACCATGTGGCCATTTGACAGCTGCATCTGCTCTGCCTTTTTATGTGCTGGATTTAAAGGGGGTGCGGCATGAACCTCTCAGGGGGGCACTTGTCTAGTAGATGGGGCTGGGCTAAGACCAGGTGGGAGTAAGGATGCTGGCAACAATATATCCAGATATACAATCCCCTCTATCCCTTCTATCTTGTGCTTACACTGTCTAACAGTTGAAGAACTCACATTTTTGTCACTCAATTTTAATTTAAGTTTTAAATATTGGCAAGTAGTGGATTAATTAATTTTGAACCATTATCAAAGCAATGTGTTACCAATGGCCAGTTTAAAAAGGGATGCCAAATCCAGTATCTCATAGCTGCTTATATCCTTCCCATCCCCTGCATTGCCGTAGGGGAAGCCTGGGGCTTTAAGCTTCACAGGGGTCCCCTGCTGGGATAAGGATATTAATAGCTCAGAGAATAATATTGTGTTGATATTTTGAGTCTATGAACAACATCCAAGCTGCAGCCAGAGAAGGGATGCTGGGAATTGTAGTTAAGCAGCTGATTGTAGGTTGCACACTCCTGTTTTACATTCATTTTTTTTTTCACCTCACCTTGGGCAAAAGTTTACCTGCAATGTCCAATGCATACCTCCCAACTGTCCCTTTTTTGGAGGGACAGTCCCTCTTTTGACAGCTCAACCCGCAGTCCCTCATTTGTACTGGAAAGTCCCTCTTTTCTCTGCACTGAACAGCCAGAAAAAGAAACAAAGTTTCTCACTTAATTGGCTTTTAGCAGAGAGCCCAGAACAGCTAACAGGTGCAAATAAGATACTTTGTAACAATTTTGAGACACAAAAACACAGTTTAGATAAGGAGAAATATGTTCAAACTTTCATAACCTGCCAAATTTTGGAAAACGAACATGGTAATTTGGGGGTGTGGCCACAGAAAGGGGTGTGGTCAAAAAATTGCTGCGCTACGTGCGGGAAAATTTTTTTTGTCCCTCTTTTTACTTCCAAAATGTTGGGAGGTATGCCAATGTATCAATTTTTAAATTACAGTTCTGCATTCCCAAGAAATAATTCTGCCAAAAGAATCACAGCACCTGCACAAGTTAACCAGTGCAATGCCATGTTCAACACTTTACGAATCAAGGAGACTGCATTTGTGGCAATGAAAGAGTTATTGCCTGCTTTTTGGCTAGCTGCTAGCTGGAGCACAAGACCGGCCACATAAATACTTCACTTCTCATGCAGAAATATGAACTGCTGCCTCGGTGCTGCAGGACAGATGATTTATAGCTATGTAGCAAATAAGCCTGTAACATCTTCTACACACGTATTAAACCGCTGGCTAATAGCTGAAATAAAGTCTCTGTGGGAGTCCTTGTAATCCTGGATAGTTATATTACCCACAAGAGAACGTCTGTCTCTGCAGAACTATAGGGAGGACTCTTGTTATTGAGAAGTATTTTATAAGGCTAAGAGATATTTCTATTGCCAGCACTGGTTATTATAGTTTTAAAAGCTCTCTATGCCTTTTTTTTTACATAGTTTGTAATTAGCGTAATTACTAAGAGATGAATATGTAATTATATTCCTTTTGACTCTTTCCAATCTTTCAGCTTTGGTAAAGGTGTTCCTGGCTCAGTCTGCAGTTATATTACACTGTCATTATCTTTTAGGCTGGCTAGGCTACAACCTTCCGTTTCACTTCCCATAGTCCTTCTTTTGTGTTGTAATCCTTCTACAATAAGACAGAGGGGGAACAAAGCAGTCCAGAGTGTGATACAGGTAGAGTTCTCTGCACTACGCACAGTCCTGGGCAAAATTTTTAGGGTATTGTGGCTCTTACGTTACAGTTATAAATGTTTTTAACTTTACAGTTATACTTTTATGCAGTTATGGGATCCAGTATCCAGAAAGCTCTGCATTACAGGAAGGCCATCTCCCATAGGCTCCATTTTCAATCAAATAATTAAATTTCTTTTTAATTATTTCCATTTTCCTCTGTAGTAATAAAACAGTAGCTTGTACTTGATCCCAGGTAAAATATAATTCATTTTTATTGGAGGCAAAACAATCCTATTGGGTTAAATTTATGTTTAATTTATTTTTTAGAGTTAAGGTATGAATCCAAATTATGAAAAGATCTCTTATCCAGGAAAACCCCATACATTCTGTATAACAGGCTCTATACCTGTATTATAATAAAATCCTTATGGTGCAGAATATTTCAGTACCACAGACAGTGTGCAGGGGTAGAGCAATAGTGTTAATATGTATTTATAAAGCCAACATACTCCAGAGCGGTCTACAAAAATGCATTAAAAAGGAAACATATAAGACTACCAATAATCAACACAAGAGGAAGTGTTTTAACATTACATTAGTACATGTTGAGACAATTATTCATTTAAAACCCTGATTTGTTTACCAATGAGTTCATTATTGTCCCGGTTTCCGCATGATTATATGCTCTAAAGGTGGACATGATAATGTCCCATTAATACAAAGTAGAACAATACACAAAATGTTTCCAGAAATCCCATTAGAGATAAGGGTTTTTTAAATCTAAATTTTTCATGTTAGAAATGCATTCAGCTGCCAATAAATCACTCATTTGCATTTCCCTTGAAACCTAAACGAATTGTTGAAATGGTAAAATGAAAAGCCTGTCGGTATCTAAGGCAGAATGGATTTATTGCTGAGAGATGATCAGATGAAAAGAGGATTTTCTTTGAGTGGAAACGTTACAAGATCAGGGTGATGGGTTAGTTCATGTAGCCTTTAGGGAGGCTATTGATGTTGCCTCCCTGCTATGTGAGTGGTGCTATCATCCACAATGTATTTGGTTTTCTGTGCCATTTTTTTTTTTTGCACTTTACACCCTGCCCTTAGTTACTGATTTCTATTGGGCAAAACCAATATGTACAAAAATGCTCAATAGATTGCCTCAGGGCCGGCTTTAGAGGAAGTACAGGGGCCATGACCAGGTAGCCCAAACTTATATAAATTACATAACATAAGCAGAGTGCAAGTATTTGTGTAAAGTTAACTAAAAACACATGTAATTTATATGACTTATATTTAAACGTATGGAGTGTACACAGAAACTTACAGAACTTATGTTGAAACTTACAGTAAAGTAATGCATATGCAAAGCAGTAGGGATGTAGCGAACTGCCGTTAATGTGTTCGCGAACACCGTTCGCGAACACCGGCAAAAAAGCGAACAGTTCGCGAACAGTTCGCGAACTTCGAACGCTCGATAAAATCGTTCGATCGAACGCTCGAAGGATTTTATTCGTACGATCGAAGGATTTTCGTTCGAATCGAACGATCGAAGCTATTCGATCGAATGATTTTAATTCAATTGAATGCTTATAATCGTTCGAACGAATGGAAATCGTTCGATTTTAGCGATCGAATGGTCGAATGGTCGAATGGTCGAACGAAATTTTACTTCGAATCGAACGCGAACACCAATTGGCGAACGTCGCGCGACGTTCGCGAACATTCGGCGGACGCGAACAGTCGAAGTTCGCGCGAACTAGTTCGCCGGCGAACAGTTCGCTACATCCCTACAAAGCAGTGAGACAGCGGCAGGCAGGAGTGTAGGGTTTAAAATGGGGGCAAATGACCCCTAGAGAAATGACTGACTTATTAGCACATTAATTAATAGAACTATTTATATGAACCTGTTATTATAGAGTCAGATCAAATGCTTATAATGGGATATATTTACTGAATGATATCAGCTGTTTCCTACATGAACTTTCAGCAGTGGAAAGACTTGTTAATTGGCCCCATGGTAACATCATTGGGTCCCTAAAGCTTGGCTGTCTTTGGAACCCAGAATGCCCCAAGTACAAATGAGTAGTAATGGAGCGAATTTCTCCAGTTTTGCGAAATTCGCTAAACGGTGAAAAATTTGTGAAACTCGAAAATTAACGCGAATGTAAATTTTGATGCTTACATCAATTTTCACACTGGCGTTAAAGTCAATGGGGGTCTGAATAGTGTTGATGCACGTCATTTTTGATGCAAGCGACTTTTCTGATGTGCTTCCAAATTTTTTTTACGCCTGCGGTGAAACGTGGAAATTTGCCAGAAATTCGCACCACGCATTTGCTATTAACACATGTTAATAAAAAAATATTGGTGGTCAGGGGTCAGGGCCCCCCATTGAAAAAAACATTTGTGGTCAGGGCCCCCCATAAAAAAATATTGGTGGCTAGGACCCCACGTGGGAAAAAAAATTGGCCAGGGCCCCCCGCACGTTATAAGAAAATTGGTGGCCAGGGCTCCCCTTAAATGTCCATGTAAAAAAACTTGCCCCCCCCAGAAGTTTAAAAAAAATGGTGCCCAGGCCCCACCACACAACAGGGACCACAAAGGGTTACCTTTAGGGGGGCGCTGCCATGTTACACTTACTTCATTAGTGTGGCCCACCTGTTGTCAGTGAGTTGCCAACTACAGAAGGGAGGAGGGGAGCACAGGTGGCTGCATCTTCTTCCAATGACAGCATTTTCCCTTATTGGTCACAGAATTACAAGTCCTGGTAAAGCTGCATGGTGATTGGATGATCTGGAGGAGAAGTTCAAACCTCAGCTATCCAATCCCTGAGCAGCTCAACCTGGACTTAAACTCAGTGACCAATAAGGGGAAGTAATGGACAGAAGATACCTCCCCTTGTGCTCCTGCCCTGCCTTCCCAAAGTCAGCAGCTCTCAGAAAGCAGGGGGGCCCCGCTAATCAAGAAAGTGCGGCTTGGCCGGGCCCCCCTTACCCTCAGGCCCCCTACAACTCTCCCCCCTGTCCCCCCCCCGATGGCTGCCCTGGGGATAACACCAAGCGAGGGATCACCTGTGTCAGACAACAGGAAAATGTTTTTAAAGTTTTAATGTTTTGGTATCATACACCAGTAAAGGTCCATAGGTTATTTCCGGAGACTTCTTCTCATTGCTGGAGAGAGTGTGGACATCAAGGAGATGTACCTCACCTATTCTGGTTTTGCTCCCAAATACAAACATTCTGGGACGAGATCATGAATATGCATTCCCCACATACTTCTGGGGAAACCTTATAAGCAACTTCCAAAGCATATGCAAAGATTAACCAGGTACTTTTGGCTGCACGCATCTCAATCGTGGAAGACCCCCTCTATTTCCTCCTTGCAAGAAGTGAAACAAAGGGTTAATAGTATCAAACTATACAAATACAATTTAGCACAAATGTAAAATATAATTCCCCTACAGTATATCTCAAGGTCTGGTCCCCATGGGAACCACTCTCGAACTCAGCCTAGCCGTGAATTTGGATCACTAACGGTTTAGTAATAATAGTTATATCCAGCGAACTGGGACCACCTCCCTCTTTGGTCCCAATCCCCCTTCCTTTTAGTTGGTTATCTTCTGTCCCTCTCTCTCTCTCTCTTCACTTAATGTTTGATTTTATCTGAATGTTTTTATGCCAACTGTTTTACATACAGTCTAACATGTATAACATGGAATATGAGTTTAAGCATTGGACATCGATCTGTAACTAAGATCCCATATCGTTCCTCAAGACTTATATGTGATGACTGTACAAAACATGTTAATGCTTTATGCTTTTTCTAATGAAAAATAAAAAGTATAAGTTACAAAAAAAATTGATCTTAAACTATGTTATGTGTATGGTGGCCCAATGGTACGGATCTATATCTATGTATTATAGATGTTTGTCAGGTCTGAATATTTAATCTGCCAATGCACAATGTGGGCAAGCGTATTAAGCGCCGGCATGGGCTGTTGCCGCAGCTCCTCTTCACTTTCTGCTGTGTCAATCATTCAGGCAAACCAATAGAAAGCCTTCTATATCAAATATTTGATAGTGTGCAGGAATACTTGTATATGACAGCCACCTTAAGGGGCAAATTCACTAAGCCGCGAAGCGCCGAACGCTAGCGTTAATTCGCTAGCTTTTGGCATTTTCGCTACTGTGCAAATTCACTAACGAACGCTGGCGTAGTTTCGCTAGTGTTACTTCGCAACCTTACACCAGGCGAATTTTCGCTAGCGACGTAACTACGCAAATTCACTAACTTGCGCAGTGTACTGAACGCTACCTTTTACGCTAGACTTCCTTCGCCACCTCAGACCTGGCGAAGCACAATAGAGTAGATAGGGATTGTGTCCCAAAAAACGCTGGCGTGTTGTCTACATGATGGGTGATAGGCAGAAAAAGATCACATTTTTTTTGGGGCTCCCCTCCTTCCCCCCTACATTTCCTGACTCATGGCAATTTACCTAGACAGTGGGCACATGTGTAGGGCAAAATAAAATTTTTATTTGCAGATTTGAAGGTTTTCTAGGCATTTTTAGTGCTGATACGTATTCCTCCATAGAAATTTGAATTTCGCGCTGTATGCAAATTCGCTTTCGCTAGCGTAACTTTGCTTTATATAGCGAATCAACGCTAGCGCAACTTCGCAACCTTACGCTACCCCTTTGCGCAACTTCGGATTTTAGTGAATTTGCGGAGCGCTGGCGAAACTACGCCTGGCGAAGTGCGGCGAAGTGTGCCGAAGTTGCGCCTGGCGCAACTTCGCATCTTAGTGAATTTGCCCCTAAGTCCATCTCATTGTCACTGCACATTGTCACTGACATGTACCTTTGTGTTTAAAGGGGTCGTTCACCTTTCAGTTAATTTTTAGTATGATGTAGAGAGTGATATTCTGAGCCAATTTGCAATTTGCTTTCATTTTTTATTATTTATGGTTTTTGAGTTGCTTAGCCAGGCCCGGATTTGCGGCAAGGCCGCATAGGCCCGGGCCTAGGGCGGCAGAAAAATAGGGGCGGCATGCCGCCCAGCCGCATTATGGGGACGCGTGCGTCCCCATTCATTTACAGCAGCTGCGCCGGCGTTTTTTCGCCGGCGCGCTGGTAAAGTGAGGTGAGGTGGGCGCTAGGACCGCGCGGCCGCCTGTTCGGACCGCGCGGCCTAGGGGCGCGCCTCTGTGAAATCCGGCGCTGTGCTTAGCTTTTTATGGAGCAGCTCTCCAGTTTCCAATTTCAGCAGTCTGGTAGCTAGGGATCAAATGACCCTAGCAACCTTGCATTGATTTAAATAAGAGACTGAAATATGAATATAAAAAGAGAGGCTGAATAGAAAGATTAGTCATAAAAAGTAACAATAACAATAAACGTGTCGCCTTGGAGAGCATATGTTGTTTATATGGGGCCATTGACCCCAATTGAAAGCTGTAATGAGGCAGAAGGCATCAAATAATGAAAAAACTAAAAAAAGAAAAAAAGAACAATTGAAAAGTTAACTTACAGATTAACCCTTTAAATTCCAGAAAGTGTTGCCCATGCATGCACTCCCACATTCTATTCAAGCATACACCTTTTACTTACTTAAATTTCTGATAACGGTCAAGGATCCCTGATAAGAATAAAAATCTGAATCCCGATGACCTCTGATATATCGTCTTTCTTTCCTGCATGAGTCAGCTTACTATCAAGTAAACACTATAACTTGTGCTGCCTGATGTCTGTTCCGCAGCACTGCGCAATGTTTGGGCACATAACAATAAATATGCAATAATAGTCCTTGCACTATTGTACTGTTTTGTGCTTTTAAATGTCAGAGAAAGTAAATGTTGCCATTTCCCAATACAAAAGGGGAAAACCACGGCTTTGCAGCACAAAATCCTTCCTGAGCATAAATGCGAGATAGAAGGACACGCACAGCGAAGTGAGGACTTTATGTAAAACCTAATTTCAATAACATTGTATCGTACATACAAATGGCAAATTGAAAAGTTACAAAGCACAGCCTCCAAAATAACCTGAAAAAATAACCTTTCATACTTCATGCATGGATGTAATAAATCAGACTTTCATGCAAAGTATTGTCAAAGAACATAGGAGCGGATTTATTATCCTTTGAGAGTTAGAATCCCAATTGTTTGATGGTAAAAAAATAAATACAGTGAATCGTTCCTTAACTCGCTTGCATTTTCTTGCATTGATTACTTTTTACATTACCACTATACAACTCGCCTCCTTTCCTCCTTTGTTGTGACTGTTTTGTTAGCATGAGTCCATTATGCAGGGGGATTATCTGTGAACTGGGAATCTAATTATATACCTTGCAAGGAACAAACATGTTTACCCTGTTTAGCTCAAGAAATAACAAAAAAATGCATTTCCTGATTAATAATTAATAAAGGCAAAAAATGTGTTTATTACAAAACAAAGGAGTGAGAGAATAAAATTCTGTGTATGCAGATTCCTCCCTGGGAGCCCCCCTGACTTGGATTCTCTTCTTAAGATAGCTTTGGTTACTAGAACCACCTTTTTGGCTCTAAGTTCTTTGTTTTTTGTGCTATGTAAAGTAATATCTCTCTGCTCTTCCACCAGTAACTCCCTTTCATTCCCATATGCCTATGTTCTCAATTCTCATGTCATATGTTCCCACATCTATAAAAATTTTGTTTGGGATCTGACTCTTTGTGAGTTCAGAGTCCACAGAGCTTGTGTCAAATAAACTTTATCTTTTACCTCCACTGGTATCTAGTAACTGAACAGGGGTATACTGTCTCAAATATTTATACATTTGTCCCTCAGAGTGAACACTCATTTGCTATCCTTTTTTTGTTAATATAGCAATATGACACATATAATAGTATTTTGGTACACATATGAAGTCTTGTTTTATGGTAAGGTGGGGACCTGACCAAAATGGAAGTGTTTAAACCTACATTTTTTCAGCTATATCAGGTTTGAGCAGTTTCCTCGTATTGCTGGTGCTAGGAAAGCTCAGAATCCCAAGACAAGCCCCAGATTTATTGGGAAGGAATGAGGCTTTTTCTAAATTTAAGTGACCTGGAATAGTTCTTTGGTAAGGATACCTGGGGCTGGGTGCTGCACAAACCTACACGCAGACAAGCTGCTCTCTCTACCCTTCAGATCCTGGAGGGGCCCAGTGCATGTCTGGTGGGTACCACAAGGACCGTGGCCTAGAATTTCTCCCGGCAGTCTGATCCTGCAGACACAATACAGGCAGATGTCAAATCTAAAACTCAGACTTGAATCTTAACAAAAAGAAAAAAAGCATGGATCAGGCAATGTGCCATAGAAGCTTCTATTGCTTTAAGGCATTCTGGAACAAAAGCAGAAACATCTTCCCTTTAGCTGTTTGGGTTTTCTTTCTTTCTTTCTTTCTTTCTTTCTTTCTTTCTTTCTTTCTTTCTTTCTTTCTTTCTTTCTTTCTTTCTTTCTTTCTTTCTTTCTTTCTTTCTTTCTTTCTCCTAAGGAAATCAAAACAAAGTGAAGTGCTTTTAAAAGTGTGATTGCTTGTGTAGTGATGTAGTGAAGACACCCTCACATATTATTGACAGGCACATCCCTAGTAATATGGACGCCTAAATGGGTCCTAAGGGGGACCTTGTGTCTTAGCTTTGCTTATGTAACCCCTGTAGTTCTCACAGTGTACACTAGATGACACTGTGGCAAAGTATAAAGGTCCTGGAAACCATGGGGGTCTGGGTCCATTACTTTAGCCCAACCAAGCAGGCTGGAAGGGAACGGGTAGTGGATCCTAGGAGCATTGGCCCTAGTAAAGTGATAGTATTTATGGATTTATGATTTTATAGATCACTCTAGGAGTTATAGACAGGTTATGTAGTTGAGCAGCGGATATTAGAGGGATTAAGATCCCTGGGTATTAATAACCCAGAGTAGGGACCAAGTGTTGAGACTAGGGATGATAGGAATTCCTCTAGATTCCACTTAAGGTGATCCTGAAAACTGGGCAAAACCTCCTTTCAAGCTGTGTAACCCTCTGCTGATGTGTCTTTGGCCTGTAGGGATTCAGCCTATACTGGTACTGTGAGCATATGCTACCTTTATGCTATCTGTGCTTTATGCTCCATTGTGGATCTGTGCTGCTGTAAATAAATACTGTTCTTGGTTAAGCATAAAAGAACCTTTGGCGCCCAATTCTTGTGCATTGGCACACGGTTACAGTTACACTACACCCTGCCTCCACCCTGTTGGGAGGGCTTACCCCTGAGTAAAGAGGGTCTCATTTGTGGTGCCACACCACATGAAAAGTAGCTACAAGTGACACAGTAGTGTCAATTTACTATAACGCTACACTCGATTCCTCCAATTCTCTCTAAATGTATTCTTTTGTATATATGGAACAGGCCACATGGCTTCTAATTGACTTTCTACAATAGCTCTAGCTGCCATAATGGATTTATGATGGGCTTACAAATTGAAATATATACTGTACAGCTCACAAAAAGCCATGAAGCAGGTTTGTTTTTGTTACCTTGTTCTCAGTGAATAATGAGAAACATTCCTCCAGTATATGGTTTTTAAGTGCAGTACTCATACATACACAGTACCATATCTCCCAACTGTTCCATTTTTAAAGGGACAGTCCCTCTTTTGACAACTCAACCTGCAGTCCCTCGTTTGTACTGAAAAGTCCAGTTTTTCTCTGCACTGAGAGCCCAGAACAGCCACAGCAGCTGATAAGAAACTTTTGTAACAATTTCAAGATAAGAAAATAAGTAATTTTAACAATTTAGATCAGGAGGTCCCTTGGGAAATGTTAGACTCACAGCTTAAAGGGCAATTCAGCTTCATTAGCAAAACTGTAATAACTGAAAAAAAACCCATAAAAATATGTTCAAATGTTCAAACTTTCATAATCTGCCAAATTTTGTAAAATAAACATGGTAATTAGGGGATGTGGCCACAAAAATGGGTATGGTCAAAAAATTGCTGCGCTACGCGCACCAACTTTTTTGTCCCTCTTTTTGTTTCCAAAATGTTGGGAGGTATGCAGTACTAGTTAACCCCATACATACGATGCTGCACTTCCTATTCTAGCACTACTATTCAGATGGGTACAAAGCTACAGATCATGAAAAGCTTATATTCAAATTGGGTCGATGGCTGGTATTCCATGCTTTCACAAAGATATGCACCAAAAAGCAGACCATTACTTACAGAAATCACTAATACCAAATATGTGTTGAGCTTGAAAAGAACACAACTGATTCTGACCTAAAATAATTACTGTTACTAACTAACCAGTAACAACAATAAAAGCAAATTCTTACCAACAGTTGCTTCATAGGCAAAAGCAAATCACAGTCCTCCAATATAGTTAAAATGCAACTTCCAGCAACCCCCCTATAGCCTTAGTTGACAGGCTAAATATGGTATAATCCCAAATTGCGAATATTTATGCCACACTCTGCATTTAAGATATGCCACTTTGGTGGTGTAGAAAATATTTGCAAAATAGTTTTTAGCAAATTGCAAATTTAAATTACTGTCTATTTTCGCGCACAACAACGTCACACGATTGCAAACACCCATCTCATTTGCGAGCCATTTGCGAGAGTGGCACAGCACTGCAATATTTCAGTGTTCAGGAAAAAACACAGGCAATACAATCATTTGCGAATAAATATGTGCTGCACAAACTTTATAAATGACCCCCAGCGTGTTGCTAAGGATTGATGTTCAACATTATAAGGGGGCCGCACGTTGCTAAATATTCACCCAAATGTTGTGATGGATCATCAGAAAGATTTATGTCCACAGAGTTTATCATAATAAGATCTGTTCAAAAGGATCCTGCTGATGCAATGGCTTAAAGGCACAGTATACAGTATACCTTATTTCAACATTGGTTCAATTGAAAGGGCTTGTGCTGAACATACTTCTCCTGTTTTAATTAATGAAGAAAATATTTGTGGTTTTTCTTATGTCTTACTCTAAGGGCAGAGAAAAGGAGAAATACCCTCGCACACCCAGGCCGTCCAAATGAATGCGAATCCCAGGTGCTCGGAGGAAGAGGAATTGGCAGCCTCAAATTCACAGCTTAAAAGAAGGAAACACCGGCACATCATGGGTAATGCTAGCAGGAAGAACTTTGCTTGTCTATTGCGGATGCAACGTAGCATCCGCAATAAACGAGCAAGGTTCTTCCTGCTAGCATTACCCATGATGTGCCAGTGTTTCCTTCTAAGGGCAGAGACACACGGTCAGATTTGAGGAGATTAGTCACCTGGCAACAAATCTCCTCTTCTTCTGGGCGACTAATCTCCCCGTACTGCCTTCCCCTGCCTTTCTGCCAGCTAGAATGTAAATCACCGGCGGGATGGCACTCAAAGCACTTAGTTTTCCGAAGTCACCCAAAGTTTCCTCGTGGGCGGGAAGGCAGGGGAGCCAGTCGGGGGAGATTAGTCGCCCTGAAGAAGAGGAGATTTGTCCTCAGGCTACTAATCTCCCCGAATCTGAGCGTGTGTCTCTGAATTAGAAAGTTAAACTAAAGCCACATTCTACTTCCTGATCCCAAAGAGCCAAGTAAAACAAACCAGTAGTCCACTGAGAAACCTTTACGTAATGAGCTGCTCTTCAGCTAAAAAGATAACAGGCTGTAACTGGGGGGGAAGAGAGGGGTTAAATTGTACAATTATTGTTTTACCCGTTTGCTGGCATTACACAAATAAAGGAGCTGCAGAGCTCATGCTCATTTATTTAATGTTAAATTGTCCATATGTTCTCCTTAATGACGCTGACTAATTGGAATGAGAGTATTAGCCAATGCACTTTTACCCTCCATTCATTTTCATATGGTTGACTTATTTTACTCTTTGTCAATACTTATCATTGTCTTTATCCATGACTGGAATTGGATATTTTAGGCTAACCGTTACTAACGCTTATTGTCATACCTTGTGCAAGGTTTAAATTATTCAGAAGGAATAAAATTGAAATAAAAAGGAAGAAATTGTGTTTTCTTCATAAGAAACAAAATATTTTGCACTGCCCACAATACAGTAGATGGAATTCTAGCAAAACTACCATTTGCCTGTATCTGTTGAACTGTGTAAACACAACCCGAAAAAGAATTAACATGGGATAATTGGATGGAGCAGCCTGGTGCTTATCCTCTGTAGTGGTAGCAAATAGACACCATCATCACTTGACTAAAAATAACCTGAAAGCCCACCGTATTGATTAAGAACTTGATTTATACATTCCAGCAAACTGTACCACCTCATTGAGCAAAGCTGGAGTATTTTTGAAAAAAAAAAACCATTTCCACTGTTTCCTGGAATTCTTGGTAATCTTGTAACCATTGCATACATAGCACCCTGTGTAAAGTGAAATCTCTGCAAAGTTATTCAGACATATCTGGTGTAGGTCCTTTGTGGCACAAAATAATCAATAAAATTATAAGTGCAATGATTATCAACGCTACAAGGTTTGTCCTTATTAACTCTTGCTTCTGTTAATAACAAACACATTTTGTGTTGTATGCTAGAAGGACCCTTCCTATGGGTGACAGAGGCCCAGTATATAAACTACTCAAGAGTTACAACTCCTTTATGTCCCGTTAGGCTGCAATCAGAAAGCACCATTGCTGCTGATAACCCCCAGTTTCTTTCATTGTTTTGCAAATGTTGTCAGACACAGAGATTCAGGCAAATCCAAACTGGAACGAATACAAGTATGGGATCCGTTTTTCAGAAACCCGTTACTCAGAAAGCTCAGAATTACTGTAAGGCCATCTCCCATAAACTCATTTTTTAAAAATGATTTCCTTTTTCTCTGTAATAATAAAACGGTACCTTATACTTTATCCCAACTAAGATATAATTAATCCTTATGGATGCAAAACCAAGTCTGTTGGGTTTGATTTCCCAGTAGACTTTAAAGTATGAAGATCCAAATTTGCGAAAAGATCTAATATTCAGAAAACCCAGGTCCAGAGAATTCAGTATAATAAGTCCCATACCTGTACTTCTTCCTGCTCAAACATATATATACTGCAACTTCACTAATACAGCTTCAGCCATGCTGCTTCTTCACTGCAAAAAATAAGCACAAGATGCAAAGCCCTGAAGTCCCCTGCTCCAAGCATTCTGTAATTGTGCACTAAGGGACATGGTTTTGCCTCCTAGCACTTAAAGCATGTATTTTATAAATGGCTCTTTTTATGTTCAATCTGCAGATCATCAATCAACATAGTGTGCAAGATATTAAACACCAGTTGGAAAAAGCTTCTAAAAATTTTAGACTTTGAGGTTTTTGTTCAGTCAGTTAATTGTGCGTTACAATTTGCAAATTGGTTTTCATTTTTTAATTATTTGTGTTTTTTGAGTTTAACTTTTTGTGTTTAAAATATTTAATTTGATTTTCACAAACGAGAAATCAACATGACAGCAAATACCATGCAGACTCAGAAGATGTGCTATAATTGGTACAATGGCATGTTATTTTTAATTAGCTTTTTATTCAGCAGCTCTCCAGTTTGCAATTTTAGCAATATGGTTGGTCGCTGCATTCGAAATGACCATAGCAACCATGCATTGATTTTAATAAGAGACAGGAATGTGAACAGGAGAGTACCTAAATAGATAGATGAGTAATAAAAATCAGCAATAACAATACAGTACATTTGTAGCCTTACAGAGCATTTGGGGGTCCGTGATCCCCATTTAAAAGTTGGTAAGAGTCAGAAGAAGAAGGCAAGTAAATCAAAAACTATAAAAAAAATATAGGCCAATTGAAATGTTTCTTAGAATTAGCCATTCTATAACATACTAAAAGTTAAAATCAAGGTGAACCACAAAGGTGTCTACAGACCACACCTATAGATATAATTTCATACTGTCTTCATAGAAGATGTTACAACAAGAATGATTAGAATGCTACATTTTTGTGGACTCACATCCCTCATGAAGCCCTATACAACAAATGTATAGGGAGTTGAGAACCCACCTGAGTTGGAGCAAAATATTCACCGTGCCGCATACGCTCAAATTATGCAGTTGGGGAGCTTTCCCCATTTATTGAATCACCAAGAGTTGATACTTTTTTTCATTCAATAAATGGGGTAAGCTCCCCAACTGCATAACTGTGTGGACCCATGAATATTTTGCTGTTATTGAGGGACCAAGCCAAGTCAACGCATAACCAGCACCACCAGTGCAGTGCATGTGAAATACAGGAGTGCAGTGGACAAATTGCATCCTCACAAATTTGGAAGCATGTCTCACACCTCAGCCTATGGTAGCTTCACTTCCATGTACCTTTCATTGCAAATAAAATATATTACATAAAATTATATCATTCTTTCTTGCCGTGGTTAACATTTATAAATGACTTGATTTCAAAGACTTTACATCCCAGTAAGTAGCAAGCCTACAGATGCAAGTTTTAGTTTTGGAAAAGTAGCCTGGAACAAATTGCTCAAATGTGCACAGAAAAACTTGGCGGCTCAGCCTGACTTTAAATACAGCAAGAAGGAACATTTCACCATCTGATCTTGCTTCTTCCCACTTATAATATTTATTGTCACCAACGTTGTTTGAGTGGAAATAACATGAAAGTGCATCATATTGATCAAGAAGGTGATTTATACATTCCGGCAGACTGAGCCAATTTGTTGAGCAAAGTTATAGTTTTAATAAGAATTCTGCTTCCGCACTTTCCAGACCAGGAATTCTTGATCAACTTGCCGACGTTTGCAGGTAAGAGCAATGTCATTATGTATATCCCTGCAAAACTGTTCGACCATGTTTCTACCGGCATCTGCAGCGCACAAAGCAGCAGCATGACAAGAGCCATGAATATGAAAATAAAAGGCTGTTCGGGCTGAAAATGTGAGTAAACCGAATATTACCAGTCAGCCGTAACATTAGCTTCATCATTTCCAACTGCCATTACTTTTTTTTGGAATGGAATGGAATCATTAAACAACCATTCCTTGATTGCTGCAAAAAATCCTTCTATTTTCTTCCTCAAATGTCTTATATAACTAGACAGCAATATCAGCATTGTGCTCCTCCAACATCATCGTTAAGGTAAATAACATCAGCTGCCATTTCCTTATCATTGATCCCAGTAAGCAGTGCTCATTTAACAGACTGATCCTGAAGATTGTGAATATGAGCTGTACACACTCAATTATGCTGATCCATATCATAATGATAGCTTGGCCCTTTGAATGAACATGGGTAAAAAAGCCACAGTGGAAAGGATCAACTTTACCAACCAGCCATTCAACCAAGACAAAGACTTCTCTTCCACACAAACAGATTTATACTATATATAAATTGGCTTGCTTTTACTTAACCAAACAAAATTATATTTCCGAAGACACTCACTAGCTGGTTTGTGGTAAAATCCCTACATCCTAAACAGTGTAAGGGCAAGAGCACATAGAGCATAGGCTCCGCTGCTCTCATTTCCGCAGGCTAAGGGAAGTGTATCCACTCTGTGTCCCATCTCAATTGATTTGCATTAGATCCGCCTGTATTCTCTCACACACAAGGGAGGTCAATACAAACAGAGTTCACACTGGCTAAAGTCTCTCAGATACATTTTGGAGGTGTTCAGTATGAATCCACTTCTTGAAGCACCCAAGTGTTTATCTATTCTTCCAAAGTTCAATCTTTTAAACTGAAAGTATTCATGGTCCAGTTGCATCCTCTTGGATACTAGTTTTGTGTTTAAACAGAGGATGACTTTGCAGTTATATGCAGTGATGGGCGAATTTCCCACGAAATTCGCAAAACGGTGAAAAATTTTCGAAACTGCGCCGGCATTTCGTTTTTGATGCCGGCGTCCGTTTTGGATGCCGGCGTCCATTTTTCTGGACACCGGCACCAGTTTTTTTTTGACACCGGCGAATTTCCGCCAGCGAATTTTCACAGCCATTTTGCGAATTTATTCTCCAGCAGGGAATCACACAAATTTGCCGCGAATTAGCAACTGCCCAATAAATTCACCTATCACTTGTTATATGTCCATGTGCCCCACCTGGCCAGCTACTTGGATGAACAGGATGAAAGAGCATGGGTTATATTTTAGCAGCCTATTTCTAGTTAGCAATGATATTTTGGGTATGTTGCTTGACAACAGCATTTAACAGTTATTCAGTAGAGGAATATGCCTGAACTGAAGGAATATTTCCTACAAATTTGTATTGTTGAATTCACTTAAAATTCATAAGAAAAATGCAATTTGTGTAAACCTAAAAAAAAGTCAGATTCTCAAAGCACTAAATCCCTCCTACTGTACATTCTGATATTCCAACTATTACCCTTTTTTTCTTACAGCGCTTGGGTTTGGACTTGACTTTCTTTTGAAATTAGAAATGAATAGAAACAATACCATGCCATTATTTCCCACTTCAGCCTTCCTGCTACATTAAGTTTCTCCTGTTAAAAGAACCTCTATCCCCTTCCAACTGGCTATTTCTCATTGATTATGGACCTTATCCCCTAGCTCCATGCAGCGGGCCCTGCTACTATACATTGCAGCCAGAGACACTGAACAAACTATATCTTAGTCTTTTATACCAACACTAAGCTCTCACACATAGGAATGTACACAGGATGGAGTTCCTGCACTAATCCACTAATTCTTAAAATAGGTTCCATCCTGCCCTAGAAGGCACAACATATGGTGCCAGCCTCCATGGCCATTTGATTTTAGCAGTGTAAGCACAAGAACTGACTGCTTTGAGCAGTTAAACACATTTCTTTTCAATGGGTGTCAATATTAGTTACTGCTCAGCAGATTTTTGACCACTTAGTGGGCTTCTATCTTGGGTCACTGGCCAGATTACAACTGGGACCTATGTAGAGCTGCCGGAAGAGAAAGAAATGAAAAGTCTGATGTGTGCCCATTGGGATTTTCAATTAATATGTGGCCAACCTCTGACCAGATATAGCTCAGGAAGGCCATTCCAAACCAAAGGATGGACTGCACTCCAACAAAGGAAGAAGCAAGTTTATTGCAGCATCCTGCAAGAATCATACACGTTTCGGGAATCAATCCCTTAATCACAGGCATACATTTGTAGCAAGATTAAGGGATTGATTCCTGAAACGAGTAAGGCTTATGATTATAGCAGGATAATGCAATAAACCTACTTCTTCCTTTGGTTTGGTGTGTATATGAGCAGTGGGGACGCTGTGGACTGAGCACCCGATAAAGAAGGGCACCATCATGGGAAGGTGTGCTTAGAGCGGCCCCATTGTTTTGTGGTCATGGAGTCGTTGGGCTGGTCTCCCAGCGTCAGCTGGTGCATTGCCAGATTACCTTGTGCAGATATTTTTCTTTTATTTATTTTGACTTCTATTATTTATTTTGGAATGTTGATTCCTGCTGTTTTACTTTCTTGTTTGTTACACCAAGTAAATCTTTGAAGACCCTGGGGTGCCGTCATCTGGCAGATAATATTCAGTTTGTCAGCATTAAATCTTTATAAAAAGATAACATTTGCTATTTCAGTGTAAAACAAAAAAGGTTTGAAGAAACCAGTGAATAATTTGTTTTTATATAAATTAAAGTATTTTTACTCTGGAACGAGCAGGATCTATCCAGTTTTCTCTATGTCCTGAGAGATACATTTTTGATCCTAGCACAGAACATCTCTGCTACAGGCTGGCACACCTTGATTTAGAAACAGCGATCAAAATTCCCCGTGGTTTTAGATTTGACCATTCCTAAGGAATACTGTTTCTTTGAGGCCTCACACCTGCCAGCAGGGACCCCTAAACCCTTTGGATGACCCATCACAGGAAATCCACTTCCTTGTTTGAAATTAACTCACCTCCTGAAAGTTGCTATCATAGATCTGCAATAAAAATATCATCTATATCTACATTCTGTCTTCTCCTACAAGCCATAAAGATTTAGTTCTTTGAGCTTGACTTGATAAAGGTTATAGTCTACAGATCATTCGTAGAGCCTTTCATTTCTGCTACTCTTTGGAAGGAACCTGGGACCCCTTTTCATTTTCATTCCTTTTTTACTAGTCTTATAATCCAGCACATATTGTTCAGCCTGACCTGCTGCAAGTTCACCTCATTTCATCAGAAAAGTCTCATTTATTAGTCAATGAATGCTCATCTGAAAACTATTACCCACAGGGCATGTGTTTTCAACCATTAAACTATCATTTCAGTAGCAGGAGATTTCTAGGTTACCTTGTTATATACTAATTGTCCCCGTGCCTAATCTTTTCCCCTTATTACAATTTTTTTTATCTGCTATAGCCTGAATTGGCTTTGCTGTATTTGATTTAGCACAAAAAAAGTAATTATTGTGGAATAGTTTGCATTTAAGGCTGTGCTATTTCTGACCTCTGCGTAATCAAAAAGATGCTGCCGTTGTCAGTTCTTATATTCATTGATAAAAGCATCTGTTATCAATCTCAGACTCCTAGTACCTTTAGCCCATATTTGCAATTTGGTTTTTTTTCTTTGGCTATAGTTGCCTGAACACGTGGGGAAATGAATACAAGTGGGAAGGGAGTCATTCTGGTGCAAAGTCATTATTTTGTCTTTATTAAATTAAGCAATTCATTTAGTTGCTATGGAACATGTTGTTTTCATTCCACTCTTATTCACAGTACCCATTGTACCGGAGCTACTCTTCATGTATTAGAGATGAGTAATTCTGCTGTAATCATTTATCCATGATTGAATAATTATACAAGTCCAGAATCTTTCCCCCCTTTTTTCTTTACATATATACCCCTCAAGTGCAAAAGTATACATTCAGGGTTACAATGATCTCTTTTTATAATTGCTTGAAGTCAATGAGTATATATATATATATATATATATATATATATATATATATATATATACTGTATACAGGGTGGAGAATTTTGAATGGACTTGTAAAAGAAATGTGAACATTACAATACAAAAGGAGAATTATCCTATGGGTGTTGTCCCTGCTTGTTAAGGACCTTTGTTGTCTTTTCCCATACAAGAAACCCATTAAACTGAAAGTACCTTCAATGAATGTCATTCTATTTAGTGTGTCAGGTCCAATATTTCTAGGGGTATCTGGCAAAACCTTGAAACTTGCCAAAATTTCCCTTTGCAAACTGTACCAAGGGTAGAACTACACAGGCATTTTGACATCCAATACCTTCCGTTCCGACGCGAGGAAACAAAGGCGCCAAGTCGGATGCACCGAATCTAAGATAGGTAATAGGAATGTTGCAGCATGCATCCGACAAGACACAACTGTCGGATGCAAACAATGCATGTTGCTTCATCATCCGACAGTCATGTCGGATGCACGCTGCGACAACGTCCGATGTTCCTATTACTTACCTTAGATCCGGCACATCCAACGTGACACCTGCGATTCCTCGTGGTGCGTCGGAACGGAAGGTATCTGATGTGAAAAAGCCTGTGTGGTTCTACCCTTAAACTCAAGAATGAGCCCTCGGAAGTGATATTAGATTAAAAAAGTAAAACAGTGAAAATGAAAACTCCACTTTTATTTAGGGATGCACGGAATCCAGTATTTTGGATTCGGCCGAACCCCCGAATCCTTCGTGAAAGATTCCAAACCAAATCCAAATCATAATTTGCATAAGCAAATTAGGGCTGGGAAGGGGAAAACATTTTTTACTTCCTTGTTTTGTGACAAAAAGTAATGTGATTTCCCTCCCTGCCCCTAATTTGCATATGCAAATTTGGATTCGGTTCAGCCGGGCAGAAGGATCTGCCTGAATCCAAATCCTGCTGAAAAATCCTGGCCGCATCCCTAACTGAATCCTGGATTCGGTACATCCCTACTTTTATTAGTGACAGGTAGTGAGCAAATTCTCTAATTAATCTAAAAATCTAAAAGATGTGTCTCCTGGTAACTTAAAAGAGACACATTTTCGGTTATTGAACTCTCTGCACTAGTAATGCAGCCCCCCCTGGACTCCCTCTGGCAACGTAAAGGTAAATGGGGGGGGTTGGGGGCAGCATGACAAAAGCAGCCTCAGGTGGCTCTGGGGAAAATATGTTGTGTAGGACAAATCCAGAACAGCAGACTTTGAGTACAATTTTTTATTATTAGGGAGTGGATACACACACTAGAATGATGATTGGAAATGAGATGGAAAGACTGGTGTCCTAATACGTTTGACCCGTTACACACTTTTTTTGCATTTAGGGCAGTGCCTCAATATATATATGTAGGGAAGTGTTATTTGTCCTATTCCTAACTGCATAGCCCTGTGACTTTAAATCTGGATCCACCAAAAGCATGGCTGCTGCTTGCACTGCAGTGAGACAGGTTTCAGCCACAGCCTGGCCAATCAGCAAGAAGGATTTGCTTCTGACCTTGTGACCTCTCTGAAAGAAGTTTGGAGCCAAAATGAAAGTGAGGCTTAGGTTAACCAGGAAGGAGAGAAGAAGAAAGCATGGACTCTGCACAGAACTACTGAGAGCAGCCTGCGATTTCTCCTCTCTGCTGAGAGTGTTCCTGCTGATTTATCTGAGTAGGAAGTTAGGGATTTCACCTATAGAATATTTACCCATATAGGGAATCCCATAGTCAGAGCACAGGGAGTTAGTTAACCCTTTCCAGTCAGCCATCATAGTGACTGGAACTAGTGCAGCTGCCTGAGCTATTGCTGGGGAAATAATCCCTGTAGGATAGATATGACTTCAGCCCTGTAGTGAGTTGCCAGCATGTACACTGGATCTGGACTGTGGATTTCCCATCAGCCTCCGTGACAGTGGATCTCCTCAGGAATTCAGGAAGCCTTTCCCTACACCAGCATTTCAAGCTCAGTGTGGATTAAAGCTGCCAGACTGCTTCTCTGCATCTGCTCTGCCTCACAGGATCTCTTTCTTCTTTCATTATCAATGGGAGTTGGTGAGACCTTCACTTTACACACCCCGGGGGGCTTCAATCTAGTGTTGCAACACATACCTCTTCTATTACTACTTTGCTATATACCCTCTGACCCCTAATGTGCACACTCACCATTCTTAAAGTGACAGTAGACATTTTCATACAAAGGGTAATACTTATATTGTCTTATATGCATTGTATTATTGTTATTTCACTGTTCTTATTGCATTGCATATACTGCATTCCTAATATTACATATTACTGCATATCTGCCTATTGTGTGGTTTATTGTCTGCTACAATTGGTACCAAAATCACTGCTATTGCAGTTCCCAGGGAGTTGTATGCCACCGATATCTGGTTTTAGCCCTGGGTGGAGGCACGTAACTTATCCAAACCCCGCAAATCTCCCACTTAGCAGAGGCTTGGGATCTATACTGTTAGCGCCACAGTGTGGCCCTGGATATTCCTGCCAAAAAAGGGTTACATTTTGTAGACACTGCTGAGATTACAATTTGTGGCATTTCAGTCACAATGTCTGCTATTACCACAGAAGGAGTTAAAATGTGGGCTCTGCGGGAAGGACTTAATTTGCCCTGTGCCTTTGCACTTGATCATATTCCCCTACAGTTACCAAATTATATGCTGGAACAGACACTGTCATCTTACCCAGGCCTGGCTGGTTCTGCTATAGTCACATCATCACTTTTACCTTTACAAGGATTGAAGTGCTGTGTGTAGCTCAGTCTGAGCTTAACAGAGACAGTATACCTGCAATTATCTATCCAAATGGTATTTCGCCAAGGGGATGGCCTGTTATATATCCTCCTACTGTTCCTGCTATTCACCCACAATGCTCATCCAGTCCCATGTCTGTGCAGCCAGACTCCTGCAGCATACTTATTGAAAATGACACTTTATATATACCACCTCAATATACTAATTTTGAGTGGCGACCTCCTCCAGCACCTCACCCATTCACTAGTCTAGACACAATTGCACCTATGTTTGCTGAAAGCATACAGAAAGTGACTGAAGCTAGTCTACGGTTATGGCAAGAGACTGTCTGGAGTGTAAAAAAGTATTTTTCTGGTACTGAACCAGTACCCAAAGGGGAAGAAGTGTTAACTGACTGGATAGAGTACATCCGCCCATTGTTAGAGGAATTGGAGGGAACTGATAAAATGAAGCAATGCAGACTATTGGAGCTAGTAAGACCCCCTGCTTTGATTTTCTTACAAGCCCATAAGACTAAACAACATGATTGTACTGTTAAAGATTTATTACAAGCTTTGATAACTCGCTATGAGAAATATGAGGATCTTCAATAACGTCTTGCTAAGTTTCAAGCTATGCGACAACTTAAAGGGGAGAGAGCATCTGTCTTCAGTAGCAGAGTGTCTAACGAACTGAATTATCTCATATTCAAAAAGATAATTCCTGCAACTCAGGAAGTGTCTCAACTTCACATGCAAGTAAAGTGGGGATCAGACCCCCATCATCCTGTCAATCTTGCTGTGCAAGCTTACATGAGATACAACCCAGCTGCTGTTACAGGGGATCTCTTAAGAACTGCAGAGGAGGAAGAAGCCAGAATAGACTTCTATTATGCATCTTCTACCCAAGCTTCAGATTTAAATCAGAAAGAGAACTTTTCAAAAGCTCCACCCCAGACTGCTCCACAGCCTGCAAAGAGTCAGCCAGCTGGAGCACCATTATTTCCTAAATCCAAGAAATTTTACTATGAGTATTGTCGAAAACAAGGCCATGACATCACTAAATGTCCTCGTAAGGTACAAGCTACTCCTGTGCAAAGCCAAGATGGAGAATGTAACTCAATCAGACGTAAGAAACGGAAGCCTAACCATCCAAAACCACTTGTTGGGGTAGGGCGGAAGTGCATCTTCCATCTGACTGTGAATGATTTTCCAACTACTGCATTATTTGACACTGGATCACAGATAACCATCATTGGTCGTCCTTTCTATCAGCACCATTTATCCCACCTACCCTTGACTCCTGCTGATGACATAGAGGTAGTAGGTGTGAGTGCCAAATCTGCTTGTATGGGTGGAAAAGTGGAAGTTGATCTCCGCATTCATGGGATAACTTCTGAAGATGAACTACCTCTCAAAGTGGTTGCTTATATTTGTCCTCCTGCTGCGCATAGGACATCTGCACCACTCATCGTGGGATCTAATGTGAAAGCAGTTGAAGATGCTTTTCTGAAGTTTCTGCAATTACAAGGCACCACTGATGTTTCTTCCTTTACTGTGTCAGCAGCAGTAAAGAGACTGTGTCAAGCCTTTGTACCTGAATTCTGCCAGGGCCCTGTGTACAGACTAAATGGGCCTCCTATAGAAATTCCAGCTGGGCAAGCACGACTGATAAAAGTTACCAGATCTCTGCCTATGGAATGTGACACCCAAAGCTATTTTCTTCTGGAAACTCCACCTGAACAAGTGGCAAAGCATGGTTGGGAAATAATTCCAGAAAGAAAAGATTGGCGAGAGGGGATGCCCGAGTTTGATTGGGTTGTTCTGCAAAATCACAACCCTTGGCCTATTACAGTAAACAAATTTGATGAAGTTGGAGTGTGTTACTCTGTTCAGGAAGTTACATCCGAATCGGAAGTATGTTCTGCACATATTGAACCGAAAGATGCACCTCTTAATTTTGATTTTGGGGACTTAAGCAGCTAAACTTCAGAAAAGATGTGTTCTCCACTGATAACATGGATGTTGGATGTGCCAAGAGTGCCTGTCGTACCATTCGCTTAGCAGATTCTAAACCTTTCAGGGAGAGATCTAGGAAGCTGCCACCCCAAGACATTGAAGATGTGCATACATGTCTGAAAAAGATGAAAGATCAGAATATAATCACAGATTCCAGAAGTCCTTATGCTTCCCCTATTGTGGTGGTTCGGAAAAAGGATGGATCTGTTCGTCTGTGTGTGGACTACCGTACATTAAATCGGAGAACCATACCTGACCAATACACTTTGCCCAGGATTGAAGATTCCTTGGAAGCTTTAAGTGGCAGTAAGTGGTTTACAGTGATGGATCTTAGATCTGGATATTATCAAGTACCCATGTCCCCTGAGGATCAAGAGAAAACTGCCTTCATTTGTCCTCTGGGATTTTACCAATTTACCCGAATGCCTCAAGGTATTTGCGGGGCCCCCGCCACATTCCAGAGACTTATGGAAAAAGTATTGGGAGATCTATGCCCCGAGAGTGTCTTGTATACCTTGATGACATCATTGTGTTCGGAAGTACTCTAGAAGAGCACCATGAAAGACTCATTCGTGTGATTGACAGACTTCAAGAAGAAGGTCTAAAGCCTATTGACAAATGCAAATTTGGCCGTACCTCAGTACACTATGTGGGACATATTGTGTCTGCTGAAGGCGTATACACTGATCCTGCTAAAATAGAAGCAGTGGTGAATTGGCCACAACCAAACAACCTCACAGAGCTTAGATCATTCCTAGGGTTCTGTGGCTATTATGGAAGATTTGTGGAGAGATATTCTAAGTTGGCAAAACTCTTACATGCCTTACTGACCCTCACCTCAACTGATGAAAAGGCTGCCAAAAGTTCCAAATTACCCTTTGGGGATAAGTGGACTGATGCCTGTACTGAAGCCTTTGCTGCACAGAAGCTCCTGTGTTGGCTTATGCAGATCCTACATTTATATTTGTATTGTTGGATAAATAATGTACAATAAAGTCCTCATCTTTCTGTATGTTTGATAATTGCTCAATGCATTAACATATAACAACCATTCAGACCTGTCCTTTATTTCTGTCTGAAAACATAATTCTATAAAAAAACCTTTCTTCTGCTTCCCCTTTTAGTTTCCATTCTACGCTAATTGGACAAATTCCCTTTTTAAAATAAAGAAATATTTTTACCAAATTATTTGGTTTTGTAAAGTGATCAAAAAGCATAATGTTAAAAAAAGCTTTTAAAAGTCCTTTGTAATTGGCAGTGATTTGTGGCTTTTTTTTAATTTTTTTTTTATTATAATTTAATAACACTGCATTTGTACATTATTTCTGTCCCTGTTCCCATATGTGTCATTGTCATTTTATCTAAAGGCAATCTTTGTGGGTTATTACCCACAAAGTAGGTACCTACCTTCATTGCTGGATTGGATGCATTTATCATCATTTATTAAAAACCTGTAACATGGTGTGCTGCTTTCTACATCAAAGGACAAATCACTGCATTGGTAGAACATTGAATACCATCCAATAACAAAACTATGCAAGAAATACATCCTTCTGCTGCTCATGAACCTTTAGGGGCAGCTTTAAGATCATTCAGGTTTTGAACCTTTCGCCTGTAATTTCCTTAGGGAACAAAAACGATTTTTCCTACAATTTGCTGTTATTTATCAACATATTTTCCTAGGGTTAAACAAGAGAAAAAGAATCCTTGCTACCAAAGATAAGGGGTTCGCTTTTAGATTAAAAAAGCCCTGAGGAACATTTGAAAAATGATTTGACATGACTAATAGGAACAATATTGAAACTTAGCTTCAAAAGAGCTTACAAAAGTCATTTTTAAAGGGGTCGTTCACCTGTGAGTTAACTCTTAGTATGATGTAGAGAGTGATATTACGAAATAATTTGCAATTGGTTTTCACTTTTTATTATTTGTGTTATTTAGCTTTTTATTCAGCAGCTCCCCAGTGTCAGGACTTACCAGTATAATCCAGTCGTAGAAGAGGCCGGAGCAGAAGTAAATGAACCCACAAGCGCCTCACACAACCGCTACCCACCTGGAGTGGAACAGGGAGCAGGGTTGTGGAGAGTAGCCGGTGAGATGGTTAACGAAGTACAAAGGGTTAGGCAAAAGTCGTAGTCAGGAGATCAGAGGTCAAAGGCAGGCAGCAATACTCGTAGTCGATAAACAGGCAAGAAGGTCGAGACAGGCGGCAATAATCAAAGTCCGGGTTCAGGCAAGGGTCAATAATCAGGAATCCAAAGTTCAGAGTCACTAGGGTTTCAGTCAAAATAACCTAATAACCAGGCAATGCATGTTAATTTGGTTAAGGTTTAAATACAGGAGTTTTGGCGCCAAACCGTTTCCGCCTGCGTCCTTGCTCCGCGACCGGCGCCTCCACGTCCGCGACCGTCGCCAGCGTCCCGCGTCAGACGCCGACGCGCATTAGCGCGTCCGCGCCTGCGCCGGACAGGACGCAAACGTGCGTTCTCACATTGCCCCCCATCAAGGAGCGGCCTCAGGACGCGACCACCAGAAGGCTTACCAGGGTGAGTTCTATGGAATCTCTCCAGCAACTCGGGAGCGTGGATATTCGATGTTGGTTCCCAGGAATTTTCTTCCGGACCATAACCCTTCCATCTCACCAGGTACTGGAGCCGTTTGCCTCTTAGTCTGGAATCCAGAATCTCCTCAACCTCAAATTCTTCTTGACCGTTGACCACCACAGGCAGCGGAGGAGGAGCCGAACGCCCAGGAAATTGGAATGTTGAGGCTGGTTTTAGAAGAGCAGCATGAAACACAGGATGGATGTGCCAGGAAGCTGGGAGTTTAAGTTGAAAAGCCACATGATTGACCTGGCGAACGATAGGGAAGGGACCCAGGAAACGTTGACCCAACTTCCTACTAGGACAAGAAAGCTTAAGGTTAACAGTTGATAACCAAACACGGTCACCCACCTTAAATTCTGGGTTATTTCTCAACAATCACACGACAATGGCAAATCAGAAATAAAATCCAAAGAAACCGAACCCCATGGACGAGAAGGCACTGGGAGAGGTTGTAGAAGACCAATAGGCTGAGAATGGGAGTCCTTGGACCTAGAGCAAACCTCACAAGAAGAAACAAATTGAAGACAATCCTTAGCCAACCCTGGCCACCAAAATAGTCTCTTAGCCAGGATAATGGTTTTCTTGATACCTGGATGACCTGCCAACTTAGAATCATGAATATTCTTGAGAACCTCTAAACGCATGGATTCAGGAACAAAAATTTTACCTTGATGGAGAAGAAGACCCTCCTTGGAAACTAACGATGGTTCAGAGAGATTTAAGGAAGCGTCTTTAATTCCATCAACCAGGGTAGACTGAAGCAGGAGAAAATTATTAGAGTTCAAAATTGTTTCAGGAACCAAGGACGACTCATCTTCAGATGAAAACATACGGGACAAGGCATCCGCTTTAACATTCTTAGACCCAGGTCGATATGTGAGATGAAACAAATAAAGCCCATCTTGCTTGTCTGGGTCTCAACCTCTTGGCCGAACGTAGATACTCCAGATTCCTATGATCCGTAAAGATAAGGATTGGATGTTTAGATCCTTCAAGGAGATACCTCCACTCTTCAAGTGCTAACTTAATGGCAAGTAGTTCACGATCGGCAACATCGTAGTTACATTCGTTCCTGGCCAGTTTACGAGAAAAAAAAGCAACAGGATGCAGATCTTCCTGAAACCCAGCTCTTTGTGATAACACTGCACCCACCGCAAGCTCTGAAGCGTCAACTTCCAGGATGAAAGGAAGGGAAACGTCGGGATGATGAAGATTTGGACCTGAAGTGAAGAGTGCCTTCAATTTCTCGAAGGCCGCATGAGCTTGTGGAGACCAACAGAACTTTTGGTTGTTACGAGTCAACTCAGTAATTGGAAGAATGACCTGGGAAAAATCTTTTATAAATTTCCTATAAAAATTTGCAAAACCAATAAAACGTTGGACAGCTTTCTTGGAAAAAGGAATTGGCCATTCAAGAATTGCGGAAATCTTCCTGGAATCCATCTGAATTCCTTGTGGAGAAAGGAGAAAACCCAAAAAGTCCACAGATGTTTGTTCAAAGACACAGTTCTCAATCTTAGCATAAAGCTGATGAATACGTAGACGAGCCAGCACTTTCTTTAAATGTGATCTGTGTTCCTCCAAAGAGTTAGAAAAAACAAGAATATCGTCCAAATATATGATAACGAATATGTCGAGGAAATCCCTAAAAACATCATTGACAAAATGTTGAAACGTTGCAGGAGCGTTGCACAGACCAAAGGGCATGACCAGGTATTCAAAATGCCCATAACGAGTACGAAAAGCCGTCTTCCACTCATCACCTTCTCTTATTCTGACGAGATTATATGCACCACGGAGATCCAGTTTAGAGAAGATCTTAGCCTCCGCCAAACGTTGAAAAAGTTCAGGAATAAGAGGAAGTGGATAACGATTCTTAACAGTAATCCTGTTCAGATCCCGGTAATCAATACACGGCCTCAAGGAATGATCTTTTTTTTCAACAAAGAAGATCCCAGCCCCTGCTGGAGAAGAAGATTGTCGAATGAAGCCTTTGGCTAGATTCTCATCTAAATAAGAACAAAGTTCTGATAGTTCAGCCTCGGACAACGGGTAAACTCGTCCAAAAGGAATCTGAGCCCCTGGAAGAAGGTTAATAGGGCAATCATAAATACGATGAGGAGGCAACTTGTCTGCTCCTTTCTTATTGAAAACGTCCATAAACTCCCAATGAGCTTGAGGAAGAAGATTATGAATTTCGGAAGCAGAAGATAAAGAACAGACTCTATTGAAGGAGAAAATGCATTGAGAGGAACAAAAATTTGAAAGAAAGTTCACTTCACCGGTAGTCCAGTTGATGGACGGGTTGTGTTTCTGCAACCAAGGTAGACCCAAAATGACGGGAAATAGAGGCGAAGAAACCACATGAAAGTTCATGACTTCAGCATGCCCTTTATTCAATACAACAAAGAGTGAGACAGTCTCTTGCACCACAGGGCCCGAGGTAATCAAGGAGCCATCAGCTACACGGAGGGCTATGGGATTCTTTTTGGACTGGAGTGGGATCTGGAACTGTTGCACAACTTTATTGTCCAGGAAACACCCGCTGGCCCCAGAATCAAGAATTGCTTGAAGCTCTACCCGCTTGTCTCCCCACTGCAAAGATAAAGAGACAGTCAGGAGAGGCACGGGAACATGGCAACTGGAAAAGTCTCTTTCGAAAATCCTCTTACCCGTTGGACGAATCGGACAACCCCGAAGCAAATGACCTGCTTGTCCACAATAAAGGCAGAGGTTGAGTCTGCGACGTCTGATCCGTTCCTCTGGAGTTAACGCAGATCTAATGGCTCCAATCTGCATCGGCTCTGGGGCTGTGTTAAAGGCGGGTGGTGGGACAGCAGGAGGAAAAGTGGAAGGCATTCGGATAGGAGGTGGAGCGGTTGGTAACATCCAAGACTGAGGTGGAAGTCCTGCTTTCTCTGCCTCTTCTTCCTCTCGACGCTCCCTGAGCCTCTGATCGAGTTGGATGGCCAGACAGATGAGGTCTTCCAGACTGTCGGGAATGCCAGTACGGGCCAATTCATTTTTTAGTTCAGAAGAAAGGCCGAAGCGATACTGGTTTTTAAGCGCAGCCGGATTCCACTCCGTGTCATCTGCCCACTGCCGGAATTCCAGGGTGTAGTCCTCCGCTGGGCGGCTACCTTGCTTCAAGGCACGCAGGGCGGCTTCAGCAGTAGTGGCTCTGTGCGGATCGTCAAAAAGAACTGCCATAGCCTCAAAGAAGGAGTCTACTGTGGCCAATGCAGGACTGTGGCGCTCCATAAGACGAAAAGCCCACGTCTGTGGTTCTCCAGTCAGAAATGAGATAATCACCCCGACCCGAGTCTGCTCAGAGGGATAGGTATGAGGCTTGAGTGAAAACAGCAGTTTACAATTGCTCCTGAAATTCCGAAACAACTTTCGGTCACCCGCAAATTTCTCCGGAAAGGCCACCTTAGGTTCTGAAATCTCAGAAGTGATCACCTGGACTTCTGCTGGAACCGGAGGAGTTGCAGCGGCTGTAGAAGGGAGAACAACCGGTGGTTGGGTCCTGATGTGCTCCTGTAGCTGAGCATAGCCACTTTGCAGTTCCCGGACGGCTTGCGTCAGAGAAGATAACTGTTGCGTCAGGACTGCAAACGGGGACGCCCCTTCAGCTGGATCCATCTGGCCTGGTTATACTGTCAGGACTTACCAGTATAATCCAGTCGTAGAAGAGGCCGGAGCAGAAGTAAATGAACCCACAAGCGCCTCACACAACCGCTACCCACCTGGAGTGGAACAGGGAGCAGGGTTGTGGAGAGTAGCCGGTGAGACGGTTAACGAAGTACAAAGGGTTAGGCAAAAGTCGTAGTCAGGAGATCCGAGGTCAAAGGCAGGCAGCAATACTCATAGTCGATAAACAGGCAAGAAGGTCGAGACAGGCGGCAATAATCAAAGTCCGGGTTCAGGCAAGGGTCAATAATCAAGAATCCAAAGTTCAGCGTCGCTAGGGTTTCAGTCAAAATAACCTAATAACCAGGCAATGCATGTTAATTTGGTTAAGGTTTAAATACAGGAGTTTTGGCGCCAAACCAGCGTCATTACGCTGATGTCACGGAACTGACGCCAGCACGTCCGTCACAGGCGTTTCCGCCTGCGTCCTTGCGCCCGCGACCGTCACCGGCACCTCCGCGTCCGCGACCGTCGCCAGCGTCCCGCGTCAGACGCCGACGCGCATTGGCGCGTCCGCGCCTGCGCCGGACAGGACGCAAACGTGCGTTCTCACACCCAGTTTGCAATTTCAGCCATCTGGTTGCTAGGGTGCAAATTACCCTGATTTGCCTGTGACACTCACATGCTCAGTGGGTTAGTCTTGTTGACTTCATATCTCAGTACATTCAGTCTGATTTGTCCCATTTAAGATGCATTTTGTGCTTTGTCAGATGAGTGTCTGCATTCTGGTGAATTCACATTGAATTACTTTTCCCCTGAAATGCTAGTAAAAAACATTTAACCATATGCTGTTTGCTGTTGTTTATTGTCATTTCCTTGAAAGGGATGACTTTGTGTGTTGCAAGACTCTAGTATTTTATTTTACAGGCTTCTGAACAACCTGCTCCCTACTTGAGCTACTGGGTCATCAGCCCAGAGGTTTTAAACAAAAGAAAAGAGAAGAATAAAAGTGACAACAGGGAATCACAAGAAGCAACACGCTAAGAAGCTTTTAAGAGCCTGCAAATTATTTCTTTAATAAAAGATGTTCTCTCATTATTTTCCTCCTGTTCTCTATTTAAGTGCATGTCTCGCTGAATGTTGTGCATTTTCAGAGAAAATTTTCAGTGAGAGACTGGTGAAGTGTCCACAGGATGACATGAGTGTGTTTGGTCACATTCTTTACAATCTGGTATAGTGATTGAAGCAAATGCATGGGCAAAAACCTTCTGCGGAATAGTGTAGTGATACCAGCTTGCACACCCTGGCTCTCCGTATCGTAAAAGCCCGGTGCCCGGTGAAGAAGGCTTCGGTATCCTCCAATACAGGTAAGTATTATAGATTCAACTGGCACACGGGTCAAAATTCAAGCAGGGATAAGCCCTTGCTGAGTTTATTTGCAAAGTGCAACGTTTTGGGGTTTACCCACTAAGTTTAGCCCCAGAACATGTTAGGTTATAGTACTGGGCCCATTTATTAAACCTCAGCTTTTTCTGGTTGAATTTTTAGGGGAGGAAATCGAATTTTTAGAGATCTATCATACCGCAAAGCTGATAAAAATCGAAATCTGAAAACACGCAATCTCAAGCCTCTAAATCAATGGCAGTTGTCCCTGAAGTTGTTTCTTGACATCATGATCTGGGGTTTTCGCCCGACAATCCGAACAAGTCGAGTTTTAAGAGCATCAATTGTAGGATACAATTTGACGCTTGATTTTGTTGGAACTTTTTGTCGCTCTGATTTTTTCAAGAAAAATTATTGATAAATGAGTTAGTATCATGGAAGGGAGTTTGGTTGGAATTGTTATCCAAAAAAAAATTAGATTCATTCGAGTTTTAGTAAATGTGCCCCTAAATATTAACCACCTATTCTCTTATTCTTAGGACAGTATGCAGATTTGTATTTTATTTTATTGGACCTCATTTCTAGGAAGCAATGGACTCTCATGAACAAATTATTGAAAAAGATAGAGTACCCCTTAGATAGAAAATCTATAGAAATGTTAATTGTTTTTAAAATCTATAACTGAACCATATCCATGTCACTTTTTAATATGGTTATATTTGCATTTCCCCTTTGCTGTTCAGTGACATCTGGTCTTTTGCTGGCTCCATATTATGCTATACCTTATGTAGTATCCCCTACATGTCAAATTGCGTTATTGCAATACTTTTTTTCCAAAATTTCTCCAAATACATTAGGAAGGTGAAATTTGATTAAGGCATTTTAGCTCTGCAATAACATATACTGTACATTCCCTTTTTAGAGAATCTGTTCCACTGTGCTACAACTATTTTTATTTTTTATTTTAAAAAAGGCTTCCATATTGCTAATTTTTTCAAAAAACAGTAGTGGACAGCCCCATAGACAGACAGGTAGAGGGCTGTGAAGGGCTCCAATTCAATTTGTTAAAGTCGAAAAAAACAAATAGTGTTTTTTGGGGGCAAAAAAAATGTTTTTTTTCCAGGGAAACAAAACACATAGGAAATTCTAGGATAGATTCACAATTTTTTTTGCTGAAGGTAAAAACACAAACTTTGCCACAAAACTGTACCCAGTGAAAAGTTTCAATCATCCCTATTTATCATAATAAAAGTCATAGGTGCTGATTTACACAAATACAGTAGGTGCCAATAGTAACCAATCTCTCTCGTGTAAGTGAGAACATTAGAGACTTAGGAGCCTCTCTGTGATATTTTCATTGTATCATCTATATCAGTTAAAGTATAATTCTTTGAAAAACAGAAATATTCTAGATACAATATAAGGGGCCAATTTGTTAATGCTCGAGGCAGAAGGCACCTAAAACCTGCCAAGCTTTTTATTTTTTCATTGGGGAAAGAAAAGAATCATCAGCAGGAAGCTGAGATATTCGAATGCAAAAACCACCTGAGAGTTTAGGAAGTCACACATGGTTTTAGTAGCTGAATGCTCCTCTACTGTACCAATGAAAAATACTATTTACCATATATACTAGAGTATAAGCCGACCCGGGTATAAGCCGAGGTACCTAATTTTACTTACGAAAACTGGAAAAACTTATTTACTCGAGTATAAGCCTAGAAACAATTACAGCCCTGTCTCCTAGCAGCGCACATTCCACCAAAGTGACCCCCCCCCAGCGATCAACCGGACTTCTTTGCGAAGTTGATGGTGACAGAGAATTGCCAAACGGATTACTGTGTGCATTGTCGCACTGTCCCACTACCATGTGCAGAGGGTGCTGTGTGATATTGCCATCACTTTTAATCCTTCATATAACCAACAGAGGGCGCTGTGTGATATTGGCATCACTGTTAATCCTTCATATAACCAACAGGGGGCGCTGTGTGATATTGCAGTCACTGTTATTCTTTCATATAACCAACAGAGGGCGCTGTTTGATATTACAGTCACTGTTAATCTTTCATATAACCAACAGAGGGCACACTGTTATTCTTTCATATAACCAACAGATGGCGCTGTATGATATTGCAGTCATTGTTATTCTTTCATATAACCAACAGAGGGCGCACTGTTATTCTTTCATATAACCAACAGATGGCGCTGTATGTTATTGCAGTCATTGTTATTCTTTCATATAACCAACAGAGGGCGCATTGTTATTCTTTCATATAACCAACAGAGGGTGCTGTGTGATATTGCAGTCACTGTTATTCTTTTATATAACCAACAGAGGGCGCACTGTTATTCTTTCATATAACCAACAGAGGGCGCTGTGTGATATTGCAGTCTCTCCCCAAGCGAACTGTTGGTATAGGAAAGATTAAAAGTGACTGCAATCTCAGCTACTGCCCACTGACTCAAGTATAAGCCAAGGTAGACTTTTTCAGCACATTTTGGATGCTGAAAAACTCAGCTTATACTCGAGTATAGATAAAAGCTTTACAAAGGAAGGAAATTCATTTAATCTACACAAGGCAGAAAAAACTGCTATATCAATTTAAATAAATGCATTGAAATGCTTTGTATTACTGGCCAAATAAAACATTATATGTGTGGGCTTAGTATTCCAAAAAAATGTATAAGGCCAAGGTTAAGTCTCCATATGTAAACTAAAGCATTCACTGATACAAAATATAAGAATTGTATAAGTAACCTGCAAGTTTTACTATCTGTATACTATCGTTCACCCTACAGCCCTGTATCATTTTATGGGTAGAGAATGCCTTGGTTCCCTCCAGTAGCTTTATATTTATATGTGTATATATATATATATATATATATATATATATATACACACACATATATATATATATATATACATATATACATATATATACAGGTATGGACCTTTTATCCATAATTCTCGGGACCTGGGGTTTCACGGATAACGGATCTTTTGTAATTTGGGTCTTCAAGCCTTAAGTCTACTAGAAATTAATTTAATCATTAAATAAACCCAATAGGCTGGTTTTGCTTCCAATAAGGATTAATTATATCTTAATGTGCAGAAAAACGGCAAGCACTCCTGGAGCCACTCGTAGGTAAAACAGCTTTTATTCAGTCGGTAAAAACATGGAATCCTGACGCGTTTCGTATCTCACCGATACGTAGTCATAGGCATAATGAACAGGGTAACATATCGGCTTATTTAAGTTACTAAACCGGAAATGACATATAGGATGACACTATATTTAAATCTCCATAGGTTTCTTTAACCATTTTGTGTACACCTACTAAAATGTTAAATATAAAAATACAAAAATTACACAGAATGTTTTCAAACTGACTGAAGAAAAAGACAGAAGACAAATATCTTACAACTTTTCTAACTATGTAACGAAAAAACCTACTCCTGCGATGTGTATCAATCTATGTTTCAAAGATATATTAATCTCTTAAACTAATGTTGCCAATTGAATATCATGGGGCAACTAGTTACGATTTATGTTGTAACCTTTTTGTAATTGCTAAAATTAGCTACAATTCACTCTTCAAAAGGAAACAAAATGTTAAAAGTTAAACTATAACATTCACAAAAGATTGAAAACTACAATATATGCACCAAATAATGAAATATAATGAACAAATGAAAAAAAGAAAAGGATGAAAAAAATGATGAAAATTGAAAAATTGAAAAAATGAAAAAATAAAATGAAAAGAATACATATTGAGGCAAATGAACAAAAAGTAATTGAATAAAGACAGGCACTACATATATATAACCTACTAATATCCCATTATTGTTGGTCAGACACAGCAGGAGATATCAAACCTACAATTCAAACCCACTGGTTGTTGCGTTCCTAAAGAGAATATCCAAAAGGCTTCCCTATGGAGGAGCTTGTCCATCAAGCTCCCTCCTCTATATGCAGGCTCGACTTTCTCTATGCCCTGTATAGTAAGTTTTGTAACATCACCACCGTTACACTCTAAAAAATGTCTAGACACTGCCGTTGATTTACTTTTTGATGCAATTTGATGAATGTGCTCTCTCATCCTATCTTTTAATTTCCTTGATGTGCAACCAACATATTGAATCTTACATTTTTTGCAGTTCAAAAGATACACTACCCCTTTGCTATTACAGTTAATATAATTCTTAATTTTAAAGGTCTTCTCCAAACTGTTACTTACAAATTCCGTAGAAATAATAATCCTTTCACAAGTAACGCATCTATTCGAACCACACTTGTATGTCCCCTTAACATCCAACCAAGTCCTGTTTTTCTCTTTTCTTTGTACAACACTTGGGGCCAACAAATTCCCTAAAGTAGGAGCACGACGGGTAACAAATTTGCAACCATTACCCAGGATCGCTTGTAAGTCCATATCACCATATAGAATTGGTAAATGTCTCTTTATTATTTTCTTTACTAAGGGATATTGTTTACTATAGGTGGTAATAAACATCGGCACTTCTTTAACATTATCCTGCTCATTACGGGTTTTATTGCTTTTATTTCTATCAAGTTCTAAGGCTTTTTTAAAAGCTGATTTTAATAAATCTAGTGAGTAATGTTGAGCTAGTAACCTGTCCCTAAGTTCAAAAGCCTTTTTTATGTATTCATCATCTGTACTACAGTTCCGACGAAGTCGTTGAAACTGACCAAAAGGTATAGCCTTAAAGACATGAGGAGGCTATACTAGAAATTAATTTAAACATTAAATAAACCCAATAGGCTGGTTTTGCTTCCAATAAGGATTAATTATATCTTAGTTGGGATCAAGCAGAAGCTATATAGATAAGCATTCCTTGGCACCTTGCACTACGTTATTAATGATTTAGAGCCTATATTTTTACTTGATGTTATTCTATGGAACACATTTCCAGCATGTCCTTAGGTACACATCTTCAATGCTGCGCAAGGGCTACACAGATCCCCAATTCATTATCTGCAATTCTAATTACTTTTCAGATCATCGCCATTATCTCTCAGCTAACTGCCATCATCTGTCATTATCTAAATGGTGTAATCTGTCATAGATAGAAGAAATACACTGCAAGAAAAATCCTATTTCAAGAGTGTAGGGAATGCAATCAAGCAAACACGACTGCATTGGCTGAAGCAAATAACATACAGTAGCTAACTTGGATGCAAGAAGGATAATCTTTATTATTGAAGAAAGCCTATGACTTTGATTCAGTGGTGTGTTAGAGCTTATAGTATTTTCATTTTCATTTTCCCCTGCATGGCGAGTACAGTGTTGAAAGTTGTCCAACGTAATATGATTGTGTGAATGACGTTCTTTGCAAGTAGATTTCACTGACATTCAAGGAGGTGTTCCCTGGTACGTACAAAGGCCCGGAGAACACAAGCCTTAGATATCAATGGGGTACAAAGATCAGGAGTGGAATTATTGCTGCCAATACAGGGATTACATAAATACTTTATATACATGCACAGGTATAATTCTGTCCAGCAACTGCAAATAAAAGATTTTTTGGAAGCAATAGTCATGAAATCATGAAATTTGAAGGATTTCATTGAAAAATCGTGAAATTTGAAGGATTTCACTCAAAAATCATGAAATTTGAAGGATTTCACTCAAAAATCTTGAAATTTGAAGGTTTTCACAAAAAAATCTTGAAACTCTGACATTTTCCCGAAAATATAGTGAAAATCGTAAATTGACGCCAGAGAATTTATTCGCTAGTGGTGAAATGCGGGAATTCACCACAAATTCGTGCCAGGCGGATTTATTCGCCCATCACTAACCATGAATGACATGTCACCCTTGTTTATCAGTACTAAAGTACTGTCCTATTTTCTGCTGTGCAATGTGGGTCTTAAAGCCCTGCAGGACAGCCTACAAGCAAGCTTGTTTATAAGTAACATTACAGATTAAGAAGCAAAAGACTCAGGTTGTACAAGAGCTGACAACTGCACATTATATGGCAATTATAATTCCCTTTCATATACTGTTGTTTTTGAGGTCTGTGCATCAACCAATGCTCCGTCAAGTCAATAAAAATAAATAAATGCTCTCTGTGCACTAGAGGAGCTAAAAATTCCAGTTAAAAAAGTTAACTCTTAAAGTTACCTGCAACCATCTAGTAAGGTTCTGCCTGGGGCAAGTATCGCACCTTACTCCAAGGCCAGTGCTTGAATTGGGAACAAAAAGGTAAAGGGATGGGGGCGTGACTGATGTAGCCCCGCCCACCGCCAAAAGGAGGAAAATAATGGGCTTAGTGGCGCGCGCAGCGCGCCGCGAAAATTTTTCTAGAGGCCACGCCCCCTTTTGTGGCCACGCCCCCAACTAAACCAGGATGGCAATAACATGTATAAATACCCCCAGAACTCAGAGCAAGATGGTACGGTGGCAATGACATGTATAAATACCCCCAGAACTCAGAACAAGATGGTACGGTGGCAATAACATGTATAAATACCCCCAGAATGCATACATTTCCAGAGGTTAAAAAATGTGCCAGCTAGTAAAAAAAAAAAAAAGTCCAAGACCTTACCACTAATCTCCCTGTGCTGAGACAGATGGGGGGGTCACTGAGCCACCAACTTTTCCTTAGGCAAGTCCATAGCCCGGCGTTACAGACAATTCTTTGCTAGTGTGGGCGGGAAATTCAAATCCTTCGGTGCAGCAGTCAACAAGTCTGTAATTTGATCTGTGCAGGTCTGTAGCACTTGGTTCTTCTGCTGCTAGTGTTCTTAACCCCCCCTTGCTCTCCCAGATGCAGCCAGGACAAGTCACTCTAGAATTTACACACGCAGGAGACGTGAGATGCCAGACAATATCATCAATCACGGTGAACTCTTGAAAAAACTTTGTGCGGCAGCGCGTGACGTTGGTGGGGGAGGACAATAACGGAGAACAGCTTTGTTAACTTGTTCCTCTGGCATGGGGCTGCTCATTATTCAAGAACAAGGTGGGAGAAGGGGGAGTGAAGGTTCGCGTTGGGTAAAAACAACAATTCGCTGCGCTGCGAGCACCCACAGGCCAATCAGATTCTCCGTTCTCCATTATTGTGCTCCCCCACCAAAACCCAAGTCAGGAAAGAGAGTTTGGGTGAGTTCCGGGTGCGCTGCGTCATTAACCCAGCGATTACCAACTGCAGGGAGATATCTGCTGAGTGCTTGCAGTTGCATTACAGCTAGATTAGACGTCATGTGTAGTGGCCAATAGGCGCCAAAGTTCCTCCCCGGAACTGAAAGTGCGAGCGGCAGTGGGAATAGCCGGGCTGCTTTGACACAGTGATGTAAAAATAACCCGGGATAAAAAAAAAAGCTCCGGTATTCTTAACTCTACCATCCCACCTGAGGGATGCAATTTAGTGAAAAAAAAGAAGTGGCGGCATGCCATCCCGCCCCATCCCGCCCCAATTCAAGCACTGTCCAAGGCAGAAATGGCACTGCCACGAAGCAGCTTCACCCACAAAGAATTGTGATGAGACATATATTATTCAACACCCCTGTCATGAGAAGGAGTCAGAGAAGCTGGAATAAATCAAAATGCTCATTAAAAAATAATAGTCCAGTCCTATGGAAAATATACGTGACCATTCCCTGTTGTTGCTCATTCCTGCAGTGAGATTCGCAGATTTACTATCCAACAACAGCCAATAAAGTTAGTTCCAGAAATAGAACTATGAGACCATTTTATAATGGAAGAGCAAATGTTTTCTATTATAAGGCTTTAGAGTTTTGTGTAATTGGAGTAAATGTTAGTTGGATGACTGATGGCACTTGGCATCACTTCCATCTCAATTACACAAGGGACATCAAGGGAAAACTTAAATGAATCTGCTGAAACAGATTGTCATATATCTGTACATAATGAAAGCCTAGCCAAAATCCTTGCCATGTAATTTAACTCTAATCCATCCTAATCAGACAGGGCTCATGCCAGAAGCATCAACTAATAGCAATTTTCTCGGGTTTACACCAAAATTGAATTACAAAATTAAAAGATAAAACTGACATCAAGGTGGCTTAGTCATAAAAAAGGCACTAAATTCATTGCAATGGGATTTTTTTTGAGGGGGGCACCATATTAGTTATGGACTGATACATGTATGGGATCTATTATCCAGTAAGCTCCGAACTACAGGATGGCCTTCTCCTGTTGACTCCATTTTAACCAAATAATTCTTTTTTTTTTTATTGATTTACTAAATACTAAAACAGTACATTGTACTTGATCCCAGTTACGATAAAACGAATCCTTATTGGAGGCAAAACAATCCTATTGGGTTTATTTAGAGGGCTGTTTAATAAAATCAGAATTTAAAAACTAAAAGCTCGACTAAACACCCATGCCAGATTTTGCCTTAATTATTAATAAAACAACTCGAATAAATCGGATTGGGAAAAAAATCTGAAAAACTGAGAGAAAACCGAATTGATTATTTTTTTTTTCAAATAGCTAAAGTTTTTGAGTTTTTGCCTGAAAACCCCTGAATTTATCAGATTATTGGGCTAAACCCAGCGCAAACCACAATATCTTTAAATTGGGATAGGGAAATCTCCCATTGACTTATACATTACTTCAACAGGTCTGAGGTGGCCGATTTTCAGATTTGGTCTTTTTGCAGCATTTCGGTATAATAAATCTTGAAAGAATTTTAGGTTTTTTTCCATGAAAACGAGAAAAAAGTTTTTGCCCCAAAGCCGACCAGATAAATTTGAGGTTTAGTAAATAACCGCTTAGGGGCAGATTTATCAAGGGTCAAATTTCGAAGTAAAAAAAACTTCGAAATTCGACCATTGACTTGAAAAACTTCGAATATCAAATATGACTTTTTTCACTGAATTTGGCAATCCTACGATCGAATAAAAATCATTTGATTGTTCTATTTTAGCGTATGATCGAACGATTTTTATTCGATGTGTAAAGACTTAGAAAAAGTTTGTAGAAGGTCCCCATAGGCTAACATAGCAATTCGGCAGGTTTAATTTGGCGAAGTATTGAAGTCGAATTTTTTTAAAGAGACAGTACTTCGATTATCGAATGGTCGAATATTCTAACGATATTTACTTCGAATCAAAGTCAAAGTAAATTCGAAGTCATAGTATCCTATTCGATGGTCGAAGTATGCAAAAAATTACTTCAAAATTCTAGCTTTTTGTACTTCGAAAATTCACTCGAACATTAGTAAATCTGCCCCTTAGTGTTTAAATGATTTTTTAAAAGACAAAGTATGGAGATCCAAATTATGGAAAGATCCCTTGACAGAAAAGCCCCGTGTCCCAAGTATTCTGAATAACAGGTCCCATACCTGTATCGTATATTAATAATCAAATTAGTAAAGTGAATATCAATGTTAAAATCTCATCACCATCATGTTTACCCCCTTACATAGTAACATAGTAACATAGTAAGTAAGGTTGAAAAAAAGACATATGTCCATAGAGTTCAACCTTTTTTTTTTTTTTTTTTTTTTTTTTTTATTAACTACCTATCTGCCAGTTGATCCAGAGGAAGGCAAAAAAAAACGCATCTGAAGCCTCTCCAATTTGCCTTAGAGGGGGAAAAATTCCTTCCTGACTCCAAAATGGCAATCGGACTAGTCCCTGGATCAACTTGGACTATGAGCTATTTCCCATAACCCTGTATTCCCTTACTTGCTAAAAAGCCATCCAACCCCTTCTTAAAGCTATCTAATGTATCAGCCTGTACAACTGATTCAGGGAGAGAATTCCACATCTTCACAGCTCTCACTGTAAAAAACCCCTTCCGAATATTTAGGCGGAACCTCTTTTCTTCTAATCGGAATGGGTGACCTTGTGTCAGCTGGAAAGACCTACTGGTAAATAAAGCATTAGAGATTATTATATGATCCCCTTATATATTTATACATAGTCATCATATCACCCCTTAAGCGCCTCTTCTCCAGAGTGAACATCTCCAATTTGGCCAGTCTTTCCTCATAGCTAAGATTTTCAATACCTTTTACCAGCTTAGTTGCCCTTCTCTGTACCCTCTCTAATACAATAATGTCCTGTTTGAGTGATGGAGACCAAAACTGTACGGTATATTCTAGATGGGGCCTTACAAGTGCTCTATACAGTGGAAGAATGACCCCCTCCTCCCTTGACTCTATGCCCCTTTTAATACAGTTCAAGTCCTTATTTGCTCTTGATGCTGCTGACTGGCATTGCTTGCTACAGCCAAGTTTATCATCTACAAGGACTCCAAGGTCCTTTTCCATAATGGACTTGCCTAGTGCAGTCCCATTAAGGGTATAAGGGGCTTGGATATTTTTACATCCCAGGTGCATGACTTTACATTTATCAACATTGAATCTCATTTGCCACTTAGCTGCCCAGATTGCCAGTTTATCAAGATCATGTTGCAAGGATGCCACATCCTGGATGGAATTAATTGGGCTGGATAATTTTGTGTCATCTGCAAACACTGATACATTACTTACAACACCCTCCCCTAAGTCATTAATGAACAAGTTAAATAAAAGTGGACCCAATACTGAGCCCTGGGGGACCCCACTAAGAACCTTACTCCAAGTAGAGAATGTCCCATTAACAACCACCCTCTGTACCCTATCCTGTAGCCAGTTTCCTATCCATGTGCAAACGACTTCATTAAGCCCAACAGACCTTAGTTTAGAAAGCAGTCGTTTGTGGGGCACAGTATCAAACGCTTTGGCAAAATCCAAATAGATCACATCACTGCCCCCCCACTATCCAGAATCTTACTTACCACATCATAAAATGCAATCAAATTCGTCTGACATGACCTATCCTTCATAAAGCCATGCTGATTGTTGCTCATAATGCCATTCATTAGGACAAAATTTTGAATGTGATCCCTTAACAAGCCTTCAAATAATTTGCCCACCACAGATATCAAGCTTACTGGCCTATAATTGCCAGGCTGAGATCGTAATCCCTTTTTAAATATTGGAATAACATCAGCTTTTCTCCAATCCATAGGCACCATACCAGATGACAGTGAATCTGAGAAAATCAGAAATAAGGGCTGGTCTAAAACTGAACTAAGCTCTCTTAGAACCCGGGGGTGTATGCCATCAGGCCCTGGAGCCTTGTTTACATTAATTTGTATTAAAGCTTTTTGAATCATATCCTGAGTCAGCCACTGACTAGATTGAGCTGAACCATACGTGCAGTTATTAAGTGAGCCTGTGAACCCAGACTCCTCTATTGTATACACTGAAGAAAAGAACTGATTTAACACATTTGCCTTATCTGTATCTGTTACAACCATACTGGTAACTGTCAGACTCACCAGTATAATCCAGTCGTAGAAGGAGCTGGAGCAGAAGATAATGAACCCACAAGCGCCTCACACAACCGCTACCCGCTTGGAGTGGAACAAGGAGCAGGGTTGTGGAGAGTAGCCAGTGAGACGATAGCGAGGTACAAGGGATTAGGCGAAGTCGTAGTCAGGAGACCCTGGGTCAGAAGGCAGGCAGCAAGAATCGTAAACGATGAAACAGGCAAGAAGGTCGAGACAGGCGGCAGTAATCAAATCCGAGTTCAGGCAAGGGTCAATAATCAGGAATCCAAACAGTTCAGAATGCTAGGGTTTCAGTTCAAACAACCTAATAACCAGGCAATGCATTACAGAGTGGTTTAGGTTTAAATACAGATAATTTGGCACCAAAACGGGCGTCACTGCGTTGACGTCGCGGAACTGACGCCAGCACGTCCATCATAGGCATTTCCGCCTACGTCCTTGCGCCCGCGACCGGCGCATCCGCGCCCGCGACCGTCGCCAGCTCCCGCGTCAGACGCTGACGCGCATTAGCGCGCCCGCGCCTGCGCCGGACAGGACGCACGCATGCGTTCTCACATTGCCCCCCATCAAGGAGCGGCCTCAGGACGCGACCACCAGAAGGCTTACCAGGATAAGTTCCATGGAATTTCCTCAGTAACTCTGGAGCGTGGATGTTAGATGCTGGTTCCCAGGAATTTTCTTCCGGACCATAACCCTTCCATCTTACCAGATACAGGAGCCGCTTGCCTTTTAACTTAGAATCCAGGATCTCCTCAACATCAAACTCTTCTTGACCGTCGACCACCACAGGTAGCGGAGGAGGAGCCGAACGCCCAGGAAATTGGAACGTCGAAGCTGGTTTCAGAAGAGCAGAATGGAACACTGGATGGATGTGCCAAGACGCTGGCAGCTTAAGCTGGAAAGCCACAGGATTTACTTGACGAATAATTGGAAAGGGACCCAAGAACCGTTGACCCAACTTCCTACTGGGACAAGAAAGTTTAAGGTTAACAGTTGACAACCAGACACAGTCACCCACCTTGAACTCAGGGTCACCTCTCCGTTTTTGATCAGCATAGACCTTGAAGTTTTGTTGAGCCTTCTTCATGTTTTCCTGAAGTTTTTGAAAGTTGTTGGATAAGAAGGTTAATCGATCCTTGACAGCAGGAACTAAGATGTCAGAGACAATGGCAGAGGGGAACGTTACTGGATGAAGACCGTAATTTGCGAAGAAAGGGGACTGATTGATTGAAGAATGGTGGGCATTATTATAGGCAAATTCTGCTAGCGGAAGAAGATTCACCCAGTCATTTTGGAGGTATGAAGAATAGCATCTCAGATACTGTTCGAGAGTCTGGTTAGTCCGTTCGGTCTGGCCATTGGACTGAGGGTGGAAAGCAGAGGAAAGAGACACCGAAATTTTAAGTGCCCCACACAATGATTTCCAAAACTGAGATGTAACTTGTGGTCCCCGATCCGACACCACCTCATCCGGAAGACCATGAAGTCTTACTACTTCCTTAATGAAGGTATCAGCAGTCTCAGAGGCAGAAGGAAGTCTAGGTAATGACTTAAAATGAGCCATCTTGGTTAAACGATCCACAAAGACAACAATGGTAGAACAATCACAGGACAATGGTAGATCAGAAATAAAGTCCAAAGAAACTGATCCCCATGGACGAGAAGGCACTGGCAGAGGTTGCAGAAGACCAAAGGGCCGAGAGTGAGAGTCTTTGGATCTAGAACAAACTTCACAGGAAGCAACAAATTTAAAACAGTCTTTAGCTATCCCAGGCCACCAAAATAATCTCTTTGCCAAGATAGTGGTCTTCTTGATACCTGGATGACCCGCCAGTTTGGAATCATGTACATTCTTAAGGACCTCTAAGCGCATTTGTTCAGGAACAAAAATTTTACCTTGATGAAGAAGAAGACCCTCCTTGGAGATTAATGATGGTTCCGAAATATTCATGGAAGCGTTCTTAATTCCATTTACCAAAGTAGACTGTAGCAGGAGAAAATTATTAGAGTTTAAAATTGTTTCAGGGGCCAAAGGAATCTCGTCTTCAGAGGAAAACATTCGGGATAAGGCGTCTGCTTTAACATTTTTAGACCCAGGTCGATATGTGAGATGGAAATTGAATCTCATGAAGAATAAAGCCCACCTCGCTTGTCTAGGTCTCAACCTCTTGGCTGAACGTAGATACTCCAGATTCTTATGATCCGTAAAGATGAGAATCGGATGTTTAGATCCTTCAAGGAGATACCTCCACTCTTCAAGTGCTAACTTAATAGCAAGTAATTCGCGGTCGGCAACATCATAATTACACTCGCTCTTGGCCAACTTACGAGAGAAAAAAGCGACAGGATGAAGATCCTCCTGAATTCCAGTTCTTTGCGACAACACCGCTCCCACCGCAAGTTCTGAAGCGTCAACTTCCAAGATGAAAGGGAGGGAAACGTCTGGATGATGAAGAATTGGGCCTGAAGTGAAAAGAGCCTTCAACTTCTCAAAAGCCGCCTGAGCCTGTGGTGACCAACAAAACTTCAGATTATTACGAGTCAACTCGGTGATTGGAAGGATGACTTGGGAAAAATTCTTTATAAATTCTCTATAAAAATTTGCAAAACCAATAAAACGTTGAACCGCTTTTCTGGAAGATGGAATTGGCCAATCAAGAATTGCAGAAATTTTCCTGGAATCCATCTCAATTCCCTGAGGAGAAACGAAAAAACCCAAGAAGTCCACAGATGTTTGTTCAAAAACACATTTCTCGATTTTAGCATAAAGCTGATGAATGCGTAGTCGAGCCAAAACTTTCTTTAAATGAACTCTGTGTTCTTCCAAGGAATTGGAAAAAACAATGATATCATCCAAATAGATGATGACAAAAATATCAAGGAAGTCTCTGAATACATCATTGACAAAATGTTGGAATGTTGCAGGGGCGTTGCAAAGACCAAAGGGCATGACTAGGTATTCAAAATGCCCATAACGAGTACGAAAAGCCGTCTTACATTCATCGCCTTCTCTTATTCTGACGAGATTATATGCACCGCGGAGATCCAGTTTAGAAAAGATCTTAGCTTCTGCCAGGCGTTGAAAAAGTTCAGGAATAAGAGGAAGTGGATAACGATTTTTGACAGTAATCTTGTTCAGATCCCGGTAATCAATGCACGGCCTTAACGAATGATCCTTCTTTTCAACAAAGAAGATCCCGGCTCCAGCTGGAGAAGAAGATTGTCTAATGAATCCTTTGGCCAGATTCTCATCCAAATAAGAACGAAGTTCTGATAGTTCGGATTCGGATAAAGGATAAACTCGCCCAAAAGGAATTTGAGCCCCAGGAAGAAGATTAATAGGGCAGTCATAAATGCGATGAGGAGGTAACTTGTCTGCTCCTTTTTTATTAAAAACGTCCGTAAATTCCCAGTACGCTTGAGGAAGAAGATTATGAATTTCAGAGGCAGGGGATAACGAACAAACTCTACTTGAAGAAAAAATACATTGAGAGGAACAAAAGTTTGAAAGAAAGTTCACTTCGCCGGTAGACCAGTTGATGGATGGGTTGTGTTTCTGCAACCAGGGTAAACCCAAGATGACAGGAAATAAAGGAGAAGAAACCACATCGAAGTTCATGACTTCAGCATGCCCTTTATTTAACACAACAAAAAGTGAGACAGTCTCTTGCACCACAGGGCCTGAGGTAATCAGAGACCCATCTGCCACACGGAGAGCTATGGGGTTCTTCTTAGACTGGAGTGGTATCTGGAACTGTAGTGCCACCTTATTATCCAAAAAACACCCGCTGGCCCCAGAATCAAGGATTGCTTGAAGCTCTACCCGCTTGTCTCCCCACTGCAAAGATAAAGAGACAGTCAGGAGAGGCACGGGAACATGGCAACTGGAAAAGTCTCTTTCAAACATCCTCTTACCCGTTGGATGGATCGGACAACCTCGAAGCAAATGACCAGCTTGTCCACAGTAAAGGCAGAGGTTGAGTCTGCGACGTCTGATCCGTTCCTCTGGAGTTAATGCCGATCTAATGGCTCCAATCTGCATAGGCTCTGGGGCTGCGCTGAAAACAGGCGGAGAGACAGCTGAAGGAAAAGTAGAAGGCATTCGAACAGGAGGTGGAGCGGTTGGTAGCATCCAGGACTGAGGAAGAAGGCCTGCTTTCTCAGCCAGTTCTTCCTCTCTACGTTCTCTGAGCCTCCGATCCAGTTGGATGGAAAGAGAGATGAGATCTTCCAAACTGTCAGGGATGCCAGTACGGGCTAATTCATTCTTTAATTCAGGAGAAAGTCCGAAGCGGTACTGGTTTTTAAGCGCCGCCGGGTTCCATTCCGTGTCACCAGCCCATTGCCGAAATTCCAGGGTATAGTCTTCCGCTGGACGGCCACCTTGCTTCAGGGCACGCAGGGAGGCTTCTGCGGTAGTTGCCCTGTGAGGATCATCGAAAAGAACTGCCATGGCATCGAAAAAGGAGTCTACTGAGGCCAACACAGGACTGTGGCAATCCATAAGACGAAAGGCCCACGTCTGTGGCTCCCCCGTAAGAAATGAGATAATCACCCCAACCCGGGTCTGCTCATTAGGATAAGTGTGAGGCTTGAGCGAAAACAGTAATTTGCAGTTGCTCCTAAAGTTCCGAAGCAACTTCCGGTCACCAGCAAACTTCTCCGGGAAAGCCACCTTAGGTTCCGATATTTCAGAAGTAATCACCTGAACTTCCGCTGGAGCAGGCGGAGTTGCGGCGGCCGTGGGAGGAAGGACGGCTGGTGGATGGGTCCTAATGTGCTCCTGTAGCTGGGTATAGCCACTTTGCAGCTCCCGGACAGCTTGCGTGAGGGATGACAGCTGTTGAGTCAGGACGGCAAACGGGGACGCCCCTTCAGCTGGATCCATTATGGCCTGGTTATACTGTCAGACTCACCAGTATAATCCAGTCGTAGAAGGAGCTGGAGCAGAAGATAATGAACCCACAAGCGCCTCACACAACCGCTACCCGCTTGGAGTGGAACAAGGAGCAGGGTTGTGGAGAGTAGCCAGTGAGACGATAGCGAGGTACAAGGGATTAGGCGAAGTCGTAGTCAGGAGATCCGGGGTCAGAAGGCAGGCAGCAAGAATCGTAAACGATGAAACAGGCAAGAAGGTCGAGACAGGCGGCAGTAATCAAATCCGAGTTCAGGCAAGGGTCAATAATCAGGAATCCAAACAGTTCAGAATGCTAGGGTTTCAGTTCAAACAACCTAATAACCAGGCAATGCATTACAGAGTGGTTTAGGTTTAAATACAGATAATTTGGCGCCAAAACGGGCGTCACTGCGTTGACGTCGCGGAACTGACGCCAGCACGTCCATCATAGGCATTTCCGCCTACGTCCTTGCGCCCGCGACCGTCGCCGGCGCCTCCGCGCCCGCGACCGTCGCCAGCTCCCGCGTCAGACGCTGACGCGCATTAGCGCGCCCGCACCTGCGCCGGACAGGACGCACGCATGCGTTCTCACAGGTACCATTATTTAATGGAGCAACACTCTCAACCTGCATCTTTTTACTATTAATATATTTAAAAAACTTTTTAGGTTTAGTTTTCACCTCTACCGCAATTAACTCTTCATTTCTTTTCTTAGCCTTCCGGATTGCTGATTTACAACATTTATTACAGTGTTTATATTCATTAAATGCAGCTTCTGTCCCTACAGATTTGTAGTTTTTAAATGCCTTTCTCTTCTTTCCCATTAACTTCTTTACTTCTGTATTAAGCCACACAGGATGATTCTTAGAGCTTCTACGTTTAGTCCTTAAGGGAATAAATTGAGAACAGTAATGATTTAATATCATTTTAAAGGACAACCATTTCTGTTCTGTGTTTTTAGCTGATGTTAAAATCTCATCACCATCATGTTTACCCCCTTGCAATATGTATTATCTTTAACTATAGAAACACTGGCAAACATGATTGTGAGTTAATGCAGATGATATTGTATATTGTTGCCTGTCCAATGGTGATTCTTTAATGACCTCATAACTGTGGTCAGCCACTTATTAAAATGAATGCAATTTCACTCCCCACAAATAGAGACAGTCTATGGAAATTACATCCTACTATAAGAACTACATAAAGAGAAAACCCCCTCCCAAGGGCTCGCTCCCCACTATACAGCTATCCTTCCAATCGCTCCTCAACCTCCATCATCCTCCCTCCTTTTTTATTATTCACACATTTATGTTATAGCCAATCGATAAAATGTCAACTTACAAGAAATTGCTATGGACAAGCAGTGTGAGTACATGTGGCCGGCCAGGTGTCCTGTACTTAATCAGGCAATGCACATAACAGGGAATCTATAGATTCTGTAGAGCTAAGAAATCTGACCATGTGAAGAATATATTGATATCCAATTTCTAAGAAAAAGAAGCAGGGGACCTTAACATTTACTGTACAAAGCAAATAGCATGAATTTCTTTTTTCTTTTCATGAGTATGCCACTTTTTATAGGCATGGGCCTCTCATTGCTACAAATAATCAACACCTTATAATAATGTTATTTATATTCTTTTATTTTCTTTGAAAGCAGTAGAGGTACAAATTTAAATCTCCACCTGCCACCCCTTCCCATTCATTGTATAAAAGTGCCTTTACTGTAACTTTTAAGGTTAACTTTTAGTATGATGTAGAGAGTAATATTTTGAGACAATTTGCAATAGCTTTTCATTTTTTATTATTATTTGTGTTTTTTTTTGAGTTATTTAACTTTTTATGCAGCAGCTCTCCAGTTTCCACAATCTGGTTGGTTAGGGTCCACATTACCGTAGCAACCATTCACTAATTTGAATAAGAGTCTGGAATATGAATTAGAGAGGCCTGAATAGAAAGATGAGTAATAAAAAGTAGCAATAACAATAAATTTGTAGCCTTACAGAGCATTTATGTTAAGATATTAGTCAGTGGCACAGTGGCCCACATTTGGAAGCTGGAAAGACTCAGAAGAAAAAGGCAAATAATTACAAAAACTATAATAATAAATAATAAATACCAGCAGCCATTCTATATCATATTAAAAGTTCAATAAAGGTAACCCACTCCTTTAACTGGACTCCGTATATGATGACACAAGTATTTTGTGCAGGTATGGGACCTTTTATACAGAATGCTGGGGACCTGGCGTTTTCTGCATAATGGATGTTTCTGAAATTTGGATCTTCAGACCTTAAGTCTACTAGAAAACCATGATAACATTAAATAAACCCAATAGGCTGGTTGTGCTTCGAATAAGGATTAATTATATCTTAGTTTGGATCAAGTATAATGTACTGTTTTATTATTACAGAGAAAAAGGTAATCATTTCTAAATTTTTTTATTATTTGGATAAAATGGAGTCTATGGGAGATGGCCTTTCTGTAAATTGGAACTTACTGGATAACGGGTTTCAGGCTAACGGATCTTCCCTGAAAATGCAAATGAGTACACTTTGTGAACTGTATTTGTATTTCTGTTTTCAAATGTGTATCTTAAATGGGTTGATTACCTGCCTTAGGGGCAGATATCCTAAGGTATGAGTGAATTTTCAAAGTACAAAAAGTTCGAATTTCGAAGTAATTTTTTTGAATACTTCGACCATCGAATAGTATACTACGACTTCGAATTTACTTTGACTTCAATTCGAAGTAAAAATCGTTAGCCTATGGGGACCTTACAAAGCAATTTTCTAAGTTTTTTATATTCAAAGGAAAATGGTACGATCGTACGATAAAATCGTTGGAATCGTATGATTCGAAGTGTGATCGGAGTACGATTGTACTATGATCGGAATCCGATTATATGATGAATAAAATCCTCCGAATTCGAATGTCGGAGGATTCTATTTGATGGTCGAATTTTGAAGTATTTTCCACTTAGAAATTCGACCCTTGATAAATCTGCCCCTTAGAAAGTAACTGGAAAAAAAGTCTATTTCTGGTAAACTATCTGAGACCAACTGATAAGGATGTAGCGAACGTCGGAAAAAATGTCACGAACATATTCGCGAACTTGCGTCCAAAAATGCAAACGGTTCGCGAACTTCGCGAACCCCATAGACTTCAATGGGAAGGCGAATTTTAAAAGCTAGAAAAGACATTTCTGGCCAGAAAAATGATTTTAAAGTTGTTTAAAGGGTGCAACGACCTGGACAGCGGCATGCCAGAGGGGGATCAAGGGCAAAAATGTATCTGAAAAATACATTGTTGACATAGCGCTGCGTTTTGTGCTGTAAAGGGCAGAAATCACACTACGTCACAGTCAGGTGATGTTTCTGGACACGGAATGTGAAAAAGCTCACACAGCTAGGTGGCACTTGGTTAAAGACTGGGCAAACAATGCCTGCAAGGGCAACGTATACAGTAGTGGATACGGAATATATTATTGCTGCTGTAAAAACATCACTCAGGTGATGTGTACGGACACGGAATTATTATTGTTATTTAGACAGAATGTGAAAAAGCTCACACAGCTAGGTGGCACTTGCATACCTCCCAACTGTCCCTCTTTTGACCACTCAACCCCCTGTCCCTCTTTTGTACTGGAAAGTCCCTCTTTTCTCTGCACTGAACAGCCAGAAAAAAACCAGTTTCTAACTTAATTAGCTTTTGGCAGAGAGCTCAGAACAGCTAACAGGTGCAAATAAGATACTTTGTAACAATTTTGACTCTGGTTGGTGCTGGTAGTGGTGAACTACTAGGAGGAGCAGCACACCAGTCCCACTCCCCAACACAGCTAGACTAATAGCACTGGGCTCTTATAGTAGCAAAGTAAAAAAACAAAAAAGAAAATAAAAGCAGTCCTTACAAGGACTATTGGGTTATTACAGCAGTCAGCAGATGAGATCAGAAGAGATCAGTGCCCACAGCAGCTACATACAGAGCACTGCAGTAGAAGGTAGATTACTAGCCAGCAAAGCTACCTAACCTAAAATGTCCCTCAAATCCCTGCAGAGTTCTGTCCCTACAATACAGAGCAGTATCAAGTAGATTACTAGCTAGCAAAGTTACTATCAACTGTCCCTCAAATCACTAACAGCTCTCTCCCTACACTAGCTCTTCCAAGCACACACAGGCAGAATGAAAAAACGCTGCAGGGCTTCAGTTTATATATGGAAGGGGAGTGGTCCAGGGGGTGTGGGGGTGGTCTAGGAGGGAGAGCTTCCTGATTGGCTGCCATGTATCTGCTGGTCTGGGGGAGAAATGGCAAAAAAAAGCGCAAGCTAAGGCGAACCCAAATTGGCGAACATTCGTCGAACGCGAACAGTCGATGTTCGCGCAAACTAGTTCGCGGGCGAACAGTCCACGACATCCCTACCAACTGAACCGAAAAAAGTGCTGGAAGGTGAACAACTCCTTTAAGTAAAATATGTTTGTGAAGATTCTCATCCAGGTCATGGTATATCTGTAGAAATAAGTCAGATCAACTGGAATTGCTGTGTTTTTTCCTTGAAGATGTTTCACCAGTCATCCAATTGGCTTTCTCAATTCAGAATAACTTGTACATAGGATCTTTCTTCTGTATATATCCTCTGGAATGTTGCTCCAATCAGCATAATCATGACCTTTAAGTAAAAGGTTTGGTTGCCTTGGTGCAAACGTAGTGCAGATTTCATGGTAAGAAAAGCTCTCAGAGCATTATATAGAGTGCAGGAGGCATGGAATCATCATATGGTGATCCAAATGAACAGATTGCTAGTGCCAGCCAATGACCTCCCGTACATGTTAATAGGAAACACTGGCAGATGGGATTTTCTGCTGATCATGGCGGTTGTGTTTCAGGCAATTTATCCAACTATATCTGTCAGTCTATGGTCAGATTTAACATCATGATCGATGGCATTCTGCAATAGAAAATCAAAGCTATAGTGTAAGTTAAACTGGCATTCAATAAATACCTAGAGAATTATCTGTACTTTCACAGCTTATGGCCATTTCCACCCTGAAAATGCATTCGTCTATGATAGTTTCATGGCAACTCTCCCATTGGGTTTTTTGAGAGCAAAAATGCAAATACATGACACTACAGAACAGAACTCGAACCCTGAGGCTGTTTGATACATAATTCATAAATCTGTTTAACCTCTGCTCGTAACGATTTGGCTCACACATCCCCACTTCTAGGACCCTTAATTAATTTTTTTATGCCTTGAACATATAATCTTAATCAATAATCTTACATTGCTATTATTAAATTCTTTAAAATGCCTATAGACTGGGGCTGTTTCATTCCCAGATTTTATTGAAATAAGGTGCTCCCTTATCATAGCTTTATGCAATACAAAATTATTGTTATTGCTACTTTTTATTACTCATCTTGATTATTATTATCGAGGCCCTCTCCTATTCATATTCCAGTCTCTTATTCAAATCAATGCATGGTTGCTAGTGTAATTTGGACCCTAGTAACCAGATTGCTAAAATTACAAACTGGAGAGCTGGAGAGAATAAAAAGCTAACAAACTCAAAAACCACAAATAATAAAAAAATGGAAATTGTCTCAGGATATCACGCTGTACATTATACTAAAAGTTAATTCAAAGGGGAACAACCCCTTAAAATATTTAAATAAAAAACAGCAACACTGACATATATTGTAAAAAAAAGTGGAAAGTGTATTCAAATTTGCATGAACAGTACTTGTTAGTTGCTGTTTGTGTATGCAAATTTGAATACACTTCAACTTTTTTCTTGGTGTTGCTGGTCTTTTTTTTTAAAAATATATATGTATGTACAATATATATATATAGTCAAATACAAGAGTCCTCTGCACTCAACCCATTATCAATATATTTAAGACAGCGACATTTTGTGCATACTGCTACTGAAAAATGCCTTACCCTTTAAACAAAACAGGGATTGTTTGTCCATATATTGCAATATATTTAAGCTGGCCAACTACGTCAAAGTCATCCCATATCTGGCCAGTCCTACGCTCAATTTTATCTGATTCATTAAGAATTCTATTGCTTCATTATACATTTTACAAAGGGACTAAGTTTTACCCGCAACTTACTTGCTGCTTTCAAAGTAAAACTCCCAAACTTGGCTGCCCTTTTATTAGACACCAGTGGGATCACCTGACTATAGTTGGGAAGGGTGGGAGCTACAACATGGAGCTGGTCACTGCTCCTGTATAAACTATAACAAACAAGGGAAAGTTGTGCTCAGCACTATTTTTTAAAACCAGCTCCATGTTGTAGCTCCCACCCTTCCCAGCTATAGTCAGGTGATCCCACTAATGCTTATACTAAGAATGGTGTTGGAGGACTGAATACTGGTTGACGGTATTAACATATCTCCCAGAGGCCTTTAATGGTCTAGAGTGGAGTTGGCCATTCTGAAGCCAGCATTGCTGATTGAAACTTATGTTGATGAGATTGAAGTCCATCCGTTTATGATCCTCAGCATAGAGGGACATAGAAAGATAACTACAAAGGTATGCCCTACACGTAAACTCCTGCATGGCCATGCGTTCTTATGCAGAAAATTACAAGATTTAACAAGTCTGTGAAAGATGGAGCCCCCCTCCAATACCACCTGTATCCGTTAGGAGTGAGTGCCGTTGGACATCTGGGGCATGGGATTGGAATGGAATGGATGGAATGTTCCCCCATGTTTCATAGTTTGTTTTTCTAAGCTCTACACCCGTGTCAGATCTCTACACTGTGGGCCCACACGGAACGCTAGTGGCTATATACATGGGCGGCGATTGCCGACAGGCAAACATATACTTGATGGGCTTTTAATTGGTTTGCTTACTATTCTCAGTGTTTCGGGACACAGAGAGATGGTCGTAAGTGTATGCCTTACATGTGAACTTCTATTTAGCCCTGTGTTTTTACACAGAACATTACAAGGCATAACAAGTCTTTGAAGGGCAGAACCACCCTCTAATAACAACGGTTGGGGTAAGTGCCGTTGAACTTCCGGAGTGCGGCACCAATGTGAATTATCCCCCCAGCTTGCAAATGCTTTCCTCTAAGCCCCACACTGTACTGTGTGTTAACACGGAATATGAAAAGCTACAGAAAGAGACGGAGATTGTTTTTTGGTCTGTGAAAGTTAAAGGGGGTTTGTAAGGGACATTTAAACTGGACAGTCATACACTCCCGCTACCGATATGCATCGCGGACTGAGGATGGCGGATTGTGGACATCTGTCAGAAGTTCCACCTGCCCGTATGGTGAGAGGATCATTAAAGACTTGATACAGTGATTGAAACTCTAGAGAGAGTCTGTCATAGTGACTGTGTATACATTATCTATGCACTTTTTAGTATTGTTTAGTTTTCTTTCTCCTTTTTAAGAAAATTTTTAGTGGGGGTTATTTATCTTACACTTTACACAATGGGTTTGATAAATGTACAATAACATTTTTTGATTATGTACACATACTTGAGATTCAGTGACTGAGGGTATTTAGTAGCTGCATTGGTCACATTTATTAATGAGTTACTTACATTGGGTTTGGATTAATTGATTGACACATTACTGGGGATCGTTTATTTTCATATGCTTTAATGCACTTATATATATTTAAGATTGGCACGAACAAGGCAGCGTTCGTAGTGATCACACTTTAGATTCATAATTATGGTGTTCATTGTCAAATTGATAGATTGTTACGAGGAACACACATTAGAGGAGTATAAAGGATAAAAGTTGTCTACAATGCAGGAACGGGACATTGATCCAGTGGCTTAGGGAACAAATCGGTTACAGCGACTTCTCAGCCGTAAATTGAGTGAGTGAATGCGATAGAGGAGTAATTTATCAGCATAAGTGATGGAAGGTACTTCAGAACAGGCCTGTTAACTTATCTCAAGTTTATGATACATTTGTTACAATATTGTTTTAAGCTTTGATAAGAAAGTTACAATATTATTTTAAGCTGTGATAAGGAAGTATGTTGAGCAGCTACAAAGTATCGTGATTTTACTAGTAGAATGGATGTATTGCTTGAACGGAAGAGTTTAATAACATCTGCACACCATGTATGTATAATGATATGATATGTTTTAATTGTGAAATATGTAAATGATTGTTACGTTTTATGATGACGATGATATGTCTCTATTGGTCTATTTTTCCCTCCAATTCTTATATTTAAGACATTCTTACAACTGCCTAGACACTTTGAGAAAGGCCTGGATTTATATATATATATATATATATATATATATATATATATATATATATATATATATATATATAAAAAGAGTCCAAAGAGGTGCACACCTTCCCTGCAAGTAACTGCCCAGGTGCTGGTAAAGAAATAGTATTATATTGTAACAAAAAAAACGCACTCACAGGACTTCAAAAGAAAGCCACAAAGGCTGTGATTTATTGATCCGACGTTTCAGCTACAACTCTAGCCGTCCTCAGGAAGGACGGCTAGAGTGTATATATATATATATATATATATACACAATAATATATATATATATATATGTAAAAATATGTTGTATCCCAATACAATCCCAGAATGATTGGGACCTGGGATTTTCTGGAGAGTGGATCTTTCTGTAATTTGGATCTACTTTAACTCTGCTAGAAATCATTTAAGCATTAAATAAACCCAAATAGGCTGGTTTTGCTTCCAAAAAGGATTAATTATGTCTTAGTTTGGATCGAGTACAAGGTACTTTTTTAATTATTACAGAGAAAAAGCAAATACTTTTTTAAAATGTTAATTATTTGGATAAAATAGAGTCTATGAGAGACGGCGGCCATCCTGTAATTTGGAGCTTTCTGGATAATAGGTTTTCGAATAACAGATCCCATATCGGTATTTATAAATATATGAAATCAATATTTTCCGGTTGAGTTTTGTTTTGGGGAACTGTTGAAGCATATTAACAGAAATTGTAACTAATTAAGAGTTTTTAATACACTATAAACATAGGCTGGAGTTATGAATTTGTACATACTGCAGTGCTGATGTTCAAGACATAGCAGTTAATTGAACAATCCAAATGCATTATTATTATTGCTAATGGCCATCTGAAATTATGCATGGCAGTACATTTAGCTTTCCTTGGATATACCTTTTGTCTACTGGATATTTCATCTTGAGCTTCACCTGGGAAAAAGGCTATAGCCACCAGTCAGCCACATGTTGTGCTTTAGGAACGCCTAAAGGGTTTCTTATATCATTGTTATCTTCTGCCAAAATAAAAGTGTGGCTCTTAGCAGAAAGCTCCATCTGTTTCTCACAAATAAACTCTAACTTGGAGCAGTTCCATCTTTCCACACTGGATTTTCAAACGGTGAAAAATTCATGAAACGGTGCTGGCGTCTCGTTTTTTTTTAGATGCTGGTGAATTTCCGTGGCGGTTTGGCGAATTTCGGGAATTCGCCGCAAATTTGCGCCTGCTAAATAAATTAGCCCATCGCTATATACCACTAATCTTTTTTTTTTCTTTTCAATATTGTAAAAATCATCCTCATTTCCATATTAGATATACTGTACACAGACAGAGTGACTGTGTGTTATTCCCCAATAATATAAATGTTTAGAGGTGACAACCTAAATAAAATCAGTTGAAATGACGAAAATGATATCTTCTTTGTAATTCTGAACCATTTTATAGACTGCCATCATGTGATACATTCCAACATTGGCAAATAACGGAATACGTGTTGGCTGACTCCATAAGGACGTCATTGGTTACTAGCCAACCCTGTGATTGCAGATTCAGTCATTTTACCTGTGTTATGAACATCTCAAAGAAGGGCTTGTCCCTCGAAGAAATATCTATTAATTACAATTTATTTGGATCACTTCTGGAATAAATAGAACCACAAGGGGCACATTTACTAAGCTCCAACTCTTCGAATTTCGAAGTATTTTTTTGGCTACTTCAACCATCAAATTGGCTACTTCGACCTTCGACTACGACTTCGAATTAAACAATTCGAACTAAAAATCGTTCGACAATGCGACCATTCGATAGTCGAAGTACTGTCTCTTTAAAGAAAACTTCGACCACCTAAAACCTACCCAGCATCAATGTTAGCCTATGGGGCTAACATCGTTCGATCAAATGATTTTTCCTTGATCGTTCGATCGAACGAATTGCGGTAAATCCTTCGACTTCGATATTCGAAGTCGAAGGATTTAACTTCGACAGTCGAATATCGAGGGTTAATTAACCCTCGATATTCGACCCTAAGTAAATCTAGATGTTACAGGATAATGGGGCTGGATCCAGATCCGTGTTATCCAAATCTAACTACGAGTAACATAATCGTCGTTAAATGGACTTGATAATCTACATGTCATTTTTTTGCAATTGGATAAGGATATTCCAAGGTGACGATTTGCTTATAATGGTTCCAACAAGGACTTATCACCACGGTGATTTATTTTTATTTTTATAGGACATTATATCGGGATGAACTGCAATAAACATCTCTGTGTTTGGAATATTTGTGATCTTTATATGTGGCGTTAGGCACTTGCACTTTTTATTAACTTTTTGAATTAACTTATTAGCACTGTCACTTTAATATATTTATTTGCACATATACAATGTGATCATGGAAATACCTGATATGTAAATTATATAATACATCATATGAATTTATAAGCACTGTCACTTTAATATGCATATTTTTACTATTATAATACGGCCAATGAAATATTACGATATATAAATTATATGATATATTTTAATGTTATAGCACTTGGTGTAGTAGATTATTTTGATTGCCATGTCACATGCAGCATAATCATTTTTATGGAGATGGTTTTCCACAATAATATGTCCTTTGTCCAGTCCTTTCGTTTCCTTGTAAAGACGCTGGGGTTGCTAGGATACGGCTGGACTGCCGAGGTATTTTTTACTGCGCAAATTCAAAGCACCCATGCGTTCCACAGTCTATTCCCGCGAGATTTCCTTACCCGAGGTAATGACAAGTTAGGGAGCCGCGTCACTACGCTGCACGTATGGTCGGCGGAAGTGACGTAGGCGGATGTGACGTCACAGACCAGGAAGTCCGGGTAACGCGCGAAAAAAGTGGGATGGACGCGTAGCTTGAGAGGGTATTTATTTTGCTGTTAAATCGGTTGCACATCAGAATCCCCTTGACAAAGGCTATTTTGCCGAAACGTTGGGGTTATTCTCATTTTTTGCAGGTGTATCCGCTACTTGTAATTTCTTGTCTGCCTTTATTCTGTACCTAAGGGTGGTATGTATACTATGGCTATGCAAAATGTTTATTGTGATGATGATGTCACTGCTCCTGTTTTTTATCAAGTAAAGCATTTTTCAAATCTTACCGCCTGAGTTGGAAATTCCTCTTGAGTGTGCAGACCTAATTTTCTATATCCCTAAGTAAATGTGCCCCCTAGTGTCTTTCAGAACTTAGTATGTAGACTGTTAGTATATTTAAAGGGGTGGTTCACCTTTAAGGAAACTTTTATTATGTTATAGAACGGCCAAATTTTAAGCAACTTTTCAATTGCTTTTCATTATTTATTTAATTTTTTTATAGTTATTTGCCTTTTCCTTCTGACTCTTTGCAGCTTTCAAATGGGCATCGCTGACTCCCTTCTAAAAAACAAATTCTCTGTAAGGCTACAAATGTATCGTTATTGCTACTTTTTATTACTGATCCTTCTATTCAGGCCTCTTCTATTCATATTCCAGTCTCTTATGCATGGTTGCTAGCGTAATTTGGACCCTAGTAACCAGATTGGTTAAGAGGCAAATTAAAGAGCTGCTGAATAAAAAGCTAAAAACTCAAAAACCTTCAATAATAAAAAATAAAAACAAATTGCAAACTGTCTGTACATCATACTAAAAGTTATTTCAAAGTTGAACACCCCCTATGCATTCTAATGCTTAAAGAAGAGGTTCACCTTTAAGGTAACTTTTAGTATGTTATACAATGGCTGATTCTAAGCAACTTTTCAATTGGTCTTCTTTTTTTTATAGTTTTCAAATTATTTGCCTTTTTCTTCTAACTCTTACCAGCTTTCAAATGGGGTCAGTGACCCCATCTAAAAAAACAAATATATGATAACCTTAACAGTTGTCACAACCAAAAAAGTGCAGCAAGAACCGGCAAACGCAAAGTATTTAAAAATTACAACATAATTGGTTTTATTGGAAGAAGGAAGACTATTAGTAAGGATCCAGGGATGTTGAAAGAATACTCACTGGAACCCAATGAAAGGAACTCAAACAATTCTGCCCAAAGAATTAGCAAGTATACAATAACCCAACCTCATCCTGCTCAATATTTGATTTTTGACTCCTACCACCCACTAAAACCTTTAATTTAGTATATGAACAAGGGGTTTTATAGTTACTTTATGGTTACTTATATATATACAACTGATTGTAAAGGAGGTTTAACCTAGAAGCTTTTAGAAGTTGAGGAGGCAGAGAGCGTCAGTCACACTTATATACAGTAGCACTGGCACATGGAGAAAAGAACAGAAAGATTCAGAACAAGAACAATGTATCTGCAAGGTGGAATGTATTGCACAATATCTAATTGATTCCCACACCTGTAAACAACAGCAATCAATAATCCAGAAGAAAGGAAACGAAGAACATGAAACACCAATTCACAGGGAACAAAAGAAGTATATTGGAGGAACTGTCTTGTCAAAACAAAGAAGTGATGGGTATAATATAAAAGATACTGGAACAATGAAATAACGGTGTCAATTAAAGACAAAATTACATCGGAGTAGATGTTTAAGAGAGATGTACTGTATATGGCCACAATTAACGGGGGGGGGTTTAAAGAATTAAAATCATAAAATATTTAATATTTATTCTTGGTCTTAATCTATTACAGGATCCATTATTGGGAAACCGTTATCCAAAAAACTCTGAATTACGGAAAGTCTCCCATAGACTTCAATTAATCCAAATAATCCAAGTTTTTAAAAATGATTTCCTTTTTATCTGTAATAATAAAACAGTATCTGTACTTGAGCCCAACTAACATATAATTAATCCTTACTGAAAGCAAAACCAGCCTATTTTTAAATGATTTTCTATTAGACTTAAGGTATGAAGAGCCAAATTCGGGAAAGACTAATTATCCAGAAAACCCCAGGCCCCGAACGTTCTGGATAACATATTCCATACCTGTATTATACAGTGATATTCATTTCTGTCACATACTGTATATATGTTTTGGCTGAGGCACTTGGCAAATGAGATCCAATTCAGTGCTTGGTGCTGTTCAGTCCTTAAAAGAGAACTACAGCTTAACTAAAGAAGTAGACTAGAAATATTGTACATTATGTTTTTGGCTAGGCATTTAAAAATTCATTCCTATAAAATTAAATTAATTGAAAAGATCAAGATAGATTAAAATATGACCAAAATTGGGTAAGGGCTAAACAAATGCTACGGTCTTGCAGAATAGAGAGAAGATATAATGAAACGTAAGAAGGTGGAGCTGTCCCAAAGCTAACTGCCTGTTATTTTCTAAGACTGGGACACCACAAAGAAGAAGACAGGACACGGTAACCGAGACTGTGGCCTTGGTGTATTAACTTGCCCTGATCTTAAAGAGACTAAGTTGACCCTAATAAGCCACTAATTTCAATTAATATAATTTTCTAGGAATGATTTTTTAAATGAATAGCACCATAGTATTTTAGTTTAATTTTGTTTTTTGGTTTAAATATCAATTCATTTAACTCTAAGCACTTTGTCCAAATTAATTGCACTTCCTAAATGAACTTTGGTCATTTTTAACTTTTCTAGTTGGGCTCAATCATGAATTGTTAATGAATTGAAGGGTAATAATTGCACTAATTGGCACTTTATATTTATATTTATGAATTGGTTGGAAATTAATTAGTTGATTAATTCATTTATCGGGCACACCTTGCACTTTAATTAAGCTACTCATTTCATTTAATTCAAGGGGTTTAATTGATTGCTAGATATTAATTAAGACGTTAAAGACGGGGTACTTTTCTTTATTTTTTATATAATTTTATGCTCTGTGCTGCTGTCACTTACTGAGCTTAGGGACCCACTCACAGTATACAGTACACATAGAATAGAAATGTCACAATATAAGGCTGATTAGTAATTAATACAGATAATTACTACATGGCAGCACAGAAACCAGTGCAACTAGCTGCAGAATTATATTATCAGCCCTGTGGCTTCAGCTTATATAACAAGCCAACCTTATTTTCTGTTTTATAATTTGTGACGACCCCTAAGCTTAGCTTCTCAACAGCTGCTCAGAGCCCACTGAGCATGTGAGTGTCACAGACACTTTCCAAGATGGTGACCCTCTGTGACAAGTTTGAACTCCTGGATCTTTGCTGCTATTGAGAAGCTAAAAATTTAGGTTGGAGCAATTAGTTCAGTATATAAATTTATTTTTAGGGTTTAGTTCTCCTTAAACCACTCCTGGTTAGTGCAGAGCACCTAGTGATGCTGGTGAACCCTGGAGCTACAGACACACAGTTTATTTTGATGACTGGATGGCAGAAGTAACGGCAACTGTACTTGAAAATTTCCTATACAACTGTATTCTATTCCTGTTGAAAGGCATTTGTAGGAGCGCTTATTTTAATACAACTGCTTCAGGCACATGGCCCTCTCCTGATCAATATTATACTGGAGTTATGGATAAAACATGGGTAAAAACATGGCAATTATGCCCAAATGTGTACTTTGCACACCATGCTGATCGCTTGTAAAGGACCCCTGATATATAGCCACACACTTTACTGTATATATATATTTACCTATGCATTCTAAACAGTTAATTTTTTAGTTTTAGTTTCTTTAGCATTTATTCACTGCTTGTCTCATCTGTAACTGTCCGTGACTGCTTTCTGGCAGAGATGTAACATTTGCGTTGATTTATGTAAAACAACGTACCAAAACAATTTATCAAGAGAAACAAGAAACCCCGACTGGAAAACACAGCTCCAATCCGCAGTGACTAATTTAATTTTGCTGACGCCATAGCGAATATGCATTTATTCTGAAATCACCAATCGCACAATATTTCGCAAGGCTCGTGTCTGCAGGTCATTATTTATGCTGGATCAGCATAACGTTAGTGGCACAAATACCATGCTTGAAGCAGGTAACATAAAATTAAAATGGGTACAATTGCAGGCACATTCCTAGCTTTTTCCTGAAGTAAACAAAATATTTTTAATTTAACTAGTGAACCAGCCTCTGGTGCTCTAGTAGTTACAGAACATTGTAGGAATGCCGGGATCCCAGTTTTTCAGCTGCAAACCTTTCCCTGTCACAGCCCTGCTTTGATATAGGTAAATATTGGTTGCATTATAGGTATGGGAACCATTATTCAGAAACCCATTATCCAGAAAGCTCTGAATTATGGGAGGCGATCTCCCATAGACTACATTTTAATAATATAATTCTAATTTATAAGAATGATTTCCTTTTTCTTTGTAATAATAAAACACTACTTTGTACTTGATCTACTAAACTATAATTAATTCTTATTGGAAGCAAAATGCAATTATTTAACGTTTAACTGATTTTGTAGTAGACTTAACATATGGAGATCTTAATTATGGAAAGACCCCTTATCAGGATAACCCCAATGAGAAGACGAAATCGCTTACCTGTTGGGAGTATCCAAGGTTATTAAAGGTTATTAAAGGTGGGTCAGCTACACAGAACAAGCTGTGCCCGTGCCAAAACCTATGCTATGACTTGCATACAACTTAAAGATTCCAATACCTGATACTAGTTCAGACTAATGGTACAAGAGGGAAATAGTCTTTTTCTGAACTCATCACTTATATCTTGTGAATTCTACATTATGCACATGGCAGTTTAACGGCTTAATTTGAAAAAAAACTTTTTATGCCAAAAATAATAAATCATGTCGCACTTAGTTCAGTTTACATGGGCAAAGCTGTAAGGGGGCATCAGTCATAAGTATATCCAAAGCAAGGCCTTCTAGAGCAACCCCTTGGCACAGCTTTATGAAGCCCTGGTAAAGAGTGATGGTTTGGGAATGTCTGTGGGACCAGGCAACCATGTTTAAAGTTATATTTCTGGGGTGCAGACACTGGAGCTCATTTTATAGCAACCAGTCAATGACTATCTTTTTTTAGCCAGTTGCAAGTATAATAGCATTTTATTGTGCACACTTGCCAAGTGTTTATAAAAGGCCCTTTGTTGGACATTTAAATTCTGCATCTGGTTACTGGAGGTAAAGGATGCTCCAGTTAAAAGGATTAATGTGTGTTGTAGAACAGGGCAAGAACTTATTCCCTCTTCCAGATATTATTGTATATCCCCTTCTCTGGCTGGACATTTATTAAGAGTTTAAAAAAGGGAAATGAGACAAAACGGGTGACCTGAAGCATACTAGCAAGAGTTGCCTGTTGTGTCATATACTGATCTATGATCAGTTTGTTTTAATGACCCAGAAAATATGATATGTTAATAGCAGCACAGTTAGGTAACTTGGTGTATCAAGTAGACCATTATTAGTTAGGCACAAACTCAATTGGCTGTTCAGGCCACACCCTTTTGGACAGATTTACTAAAATTTGTTTGTTTTGATCTACTACCAATTAGAAAAAAAATCAAAGATCATATTGGTTGCTATAGGCGAATGCACTGGTACCTATTCTAGTAAAACCAGGACTATTTTGCAGCTATTTAATTACTTTATTCACATGTTCTCACTGGAATCTGGCAAGATGAGTAATATGGCACTTATTATTATTGTTAATTAGCATTTCTAAAGCATCAAACATGTGTACAATAGAAAAGTCAATACATCAACATAGAAATTACACACAACTACCAATAGTTGTAAAGAGGGCCTTGCTCATTAGAGCTTACAATCTAAAAGGATAAGGGAGCCTGAACACACAAGTGACTACATCTGCAAAAGCCAATAAACGTACACATTGATCTTTGTGCAGCCCTCAGGCACGATAAAAAACATTCTTTATTGTTCTTGTTAGTTCCACTTCTCATTATGCCTTGTGCTAAAGTCCGGCTTCTTTCATCCCATCATTGGAGTCCTTGCTTGCTGTGCACGGTGCTGAAGCAGTGTTCCTTTAATGTCAAACGTCGCTTTATACTTGGGGAAGTTCAGCTAATCACTCACATCACTGAGCAGTTTAAATGTAATGCACACAGCACAAGGCAAACTCTTCCACTTCTTCTGCTTGTTAATTTCAGGCTCACACAGAGAACTGCACAAAAACTCAGAAATGTTTCCCGCAAGATACAGAATGGCAGCAACTTCTAATAAATGGCCCTGATGAGAGAGAAAGATAGAGAAATAGCTGCCCCGGGGGATGCACATAGCCAGCTGCAAAAACAGAACCAATGCATACAATTAATATTACTTTTATAAGTGCCAAGATTATCTCTTGTTTAAAAAACTACAAGCACATATGATCATAAAGATTTTGCTTTATAAAAGATACATTCTCAACCATCAGTACATTTGTAATGTATTAAATACCATTTTAGTGAAACAGCAAACTTGTCCCATAACAACCACTTAGGGGCAAATTCATCAAGGGTCGAATATCGAGGGTTAATTAACCCTCGATATTCGACTGGGAATGAAAATCCTTCGACTTAGAATATCAAAGTCGAAGGATTTTGAGCAAATACTTCGATTGAACGATCGAAGGAATAATCGTTCGATCAAACCTTCGAATGGAACGATTTGAAGGATTTTAATCCAAAGATCGAACGATTATCCTTCGATCTTCCCCATAGGCTAACATTGGGTTTGGTAGCTTTTAGGTGCCGAACTAGGGGGTCAAAGTTTTTTCTTAAAGAGACAGTACTTCGACTATCGAATGGTCGAACGATTTTTAATTTGAATCCTTCGATTCAAACTAAGACGTAATTGAAGGTCGAAGTAGCCCATTCGTTGGTCGAAGTAGCCAAAAAAACACTTCGAAGTTTTTTTTCTTCTATTCCTTCACTCAAAGTTAAAGGAAAACTATACCCCCAAAATGAATACTTAAGCAACAGATAGTTTATATGAAATTGAATGACATATTAAAGAATCTTACCAAACTGGAATATATATTTACATAAATATTGCCCTTTCACATCTCTTGCCTTGAACCACCATTTTGTGACTCTATCTGTGCTGCCTCAGAGATCACCTGACTAGAAATACTACAACACTAACTGTAACAGGAAGAAGTGAGGAAGCAAAAGGCAGAACTCTGTCTGTTAATTGGCTCATGTGACCTTACATGTGGTTTGTATGTGTGCACAGTGAATCTTACGATCTCAGGGGCGGCCCTTATTTTTTAAAATGGCAATTTTCTATTTATGATTACCCAATGGCACATACTACTAAAAAAGTATATTATTATGATACTGGTTCATTTACATGAAGCAGGGTTTTACACATGAGCTGTTTTACTCAGTATCTTTTAATAGAGACCTACATTGTTTGGGGGGTATAGTTTTCCTTTAATGAATTGGCCCCTTAGTATTTCGTTTTGATTAGGCTTTAAAAATGAATCCAAATAATATGTTGCTACGGGTTTCAGACTAAAACAGTAAGGGGTTATTTACTAAAATCTGAATGTATCTCATAACATTAATAAAAAAAAAAGCTCGACCAAACGCCCATGACCAATATTAGCTTGTTTATTAATAAAAAAGCCTTGATTTAATCGGATAGTGACAAAACTTGATAAAAATTAGCGAAAACCCGAATCGTACACATTTTTAGGGTTTATTTCAGCTCGAAAATCTGATTGTCAAGCTAAACCCAGTTCAGACTGGGATTTTGGGATAGGTGCCTCTCCCATTGATTTATACAGGACCTCGACAGGTCTGAAATGGCGGATTCAGGCTTATTGCAGCATCGGGGTATAATAAGGAGCAGATTTATCAAGGGTCGAATTTCGAAGTAAAAAATACGAAAATTCGAAATTCGACCATCGAATTAAAATACTTCGAATTTGAATATCGAATTCAAACTTTTTTCATCGAATTTGGGTATTCTGCCGTCGAAATAAAATCGTTTGATCGAACGATTAAATCCTTCGAATCGAACGATTTTATCGTGCGATCGAACGATTTTACTTCGACTTCCAAAAACTTAGAAAAATGCTGTAGAAGGTCCCCATAGGCTAACATAGCATTTCGGCAGGTTTAATTTAGCGAAGTATTGAAGTCTAACTTCGATTATCGAACGGTCAAATATTCAAACTATTTTTACTTCAAATCGAATTCAAAGTAAATTCGAAGTCGAAGTATCCTATTCAATGGTTGAAGGGGCAGATTTACATATGGTCGAATATCGAGGGTTAATTAACCCTCGATATTCGACTGCCGAATGTAAATCCTTCGACTTCGAATATCGAAGTCGAAGGATTTACTGCAAATAGTATGATCGAACGATCGAGTGAAAAATTGTTCGATCGAACGATTAAATCCTTCAAATCGTTCGTTTCGAAGGATTTTAATCCATCGATCGAACGATTTTTCTTTGACCAAAAAATTGCTAGGAAGCCTATGGGGACCTTCCCCACAGGCTAACACTGCATGTCGGTAGGTTTTAGGTGGCGAAGTAGGGGGTCGAAGTTTTTTTTAAAGAGACAGTACTTCAATTATCAAATGGTCGAATAGTGGAATGAATTTTAGTTCGAATCGTTTGATAATCTAAGTCGTAGTCGAAGGTCGGAGTAGCCAATTTGATGGTCGAAGTAGCCAAAAAAACATTCAAAATTCGAAGTTTTTTTTATTCTATTCCTTCACTCGAACTAAGTAAATGGGCCCGGAAATATCCAAAAAAATTACTTTGAATTAGAATTTTTTTACTTCGAAAATTCCCTCAAATTCACTTCGATCCTTGATAAATTTGCCCCTAAATCTTGAAAAATGTAAATTTTTATTTTCCATAAAAAATTTGAGTTTTTACAAATAAAAAAGCTGGATCAGTAAAAGGTTTAGTAAATAACCTCCTAAATGTTCCCCAATGGCATTTTTTTTTAACACTGGTACCCGTACCCGTTTCTTAGGTTCTACATACTCCATGGCATATGGGGAAAATTATTTATTTCTCACTAATTATTTCCCTAATTTCTAATGAGCAATGATTTTTTTTTAGGAAATACCGGTTTAGCATTAGGCTGTTTTATAAAAAATACTGCATTTTACTTTTATGTTTTTATACAAACAACTACAACATGTAGCCATGTGCATGTGTAACCGGTGCAGTATAACCAGGAAATGCACAAAGTTCAGTATGTAAAACTGAACATACCCAACTTCATGCCTTACAAAACATTGCTTACTGTTTGACATTTAAAAATTAGAGCTTTCCTACAGGAGAACTGGTGTAAAGGACAATTAAAATGCCTTTAACCCAGTATTGTTCCACTTTAAAGGGCACCTATTGCTAAAAAGGGTTTTCCCTGTGGAAAGAGAAGTATAAGCACATATATGTGTCCCCCTTTCTGAATAGTGTGGTGTTCCATACCAGGTCCCTACTGCTGGTGCAGGAAGCCATGTTGAGTCCAGAACACTCACTCAATAGGGGTCATTTATATATCTTTACTCCTTCTAATATGGGCGCACCAAGTTTTTTCACGTGAATAAGATGAGAGGCCCAGTGTGGCTGTTGCTCTAGATGTATAACCCTCAGATCAGCGCATGGCTGTGCTCCTAGTTCATTCAATAAAAATGATTGAGGAGGAGGCTGTTCCTCTAATCTGAAGGCTCTCGGTGCTGTGAAGTTCTCGGAATGATATCTGTGAGTTTGACTATTTTCAGTGAATTCATTTTTTTTCCCTTTTTCATGAGCAGTTTGTCTGCCAGCAGAAAGAGGACAGAACATGAAGGAATCCGCACTGGTTCTTATATATCTATTTATTGGTGATGGGCAAATTTATTCGCCAGGCGCAAATTTGCGGCGAATTCCCACGATTCGCTGCCGTCTAATAAATTTGCAAAACCACAGAGAAAATTCCCATGCGTCAAAAAAATGGACGCTGGCGTCAAAAATGGACACAGGCGTCCAAAAATGAGACGCTGGTGCTGTTTCGCAAATTTTTAACCGTTTCGGGAATTTTGCGGCAAATTCATCAATTTTTCGGTGAAGTGAAATGCCCCAAATCGCCCATCGCTAATGTTTACATCTGAAATGTATTTTTTTGTTAAACATTCAGCAATTCAATCGTGAAACTGGAAAGAATCATCTCCTAATATACCACATCAGCTCCATATGACTTTTACAACACTTTTCCATGTGTGTGTGTGTGAGTATGTGTGTATGTGCATGAATCAGCAGGTATAGGAACATGTGAGCAAGTATGTGTGTTTATATGCATATTAGAATAAAATACACATATAGGATCCATTATCTGGTAACCTGTTATCCAGAAAGCTCCAAATTACGGGATGGCCATCTTCCATAGAATCCATTTTAATCAAATGATTCACACTTTTAAAAATTATACCTTTTTCTCTGTAATAATAAAACCATACCTTGTACTTGATCCCAAATAAGATATAATTAATCCTTATTGGTGGCAACCAATCCTGTTGGGTTAATGATTAAAGCAATACTGACATGTTCCTATAAAAATCATACTAACATGTCAGGATCAAGTATGTGCTGCGTCCGGAATATTTTCCCTGATAGCCCCCCTCAAAGCCGCCCCCTAGCCCCGCAAACCTTTGTTCAGCCAACCGCTCACACTATTAACATATCTTCTGCCTTGCTTCCGTGATACCTAGCTGGGGACGGAGCGATCCTTCCATAGGCTGAAGTTCTCTTTTTATCGTAATTAGCCTATGGAAGGATCGTGCCACCCACAGCAATGCCTCTCCGCCGGCGAATCACATTCTTCGGCTTTCCGAAGCCACCTGAAGTTTCCTTGTGAGGCAACTTCTAGTGATTTTGCAAAAGGAAGCTCTATGTATGCCATCCCGACGGTGATTCACATTTTTGCCAGCGGGAAGGCACTGCGGGGAGATTAGTCATTCGTAGAAGAGTAGATTTGTCGCCGGATGACAAATCTCCCCCGAATCGTACTGTGGCATCGTAGGAATCGTAGGAAATACTATGGACACTTGCCCAGTATCCCTTGTAAAATATATTTCAGAATGCAAGGGGGGGGGTTTGCTGCAATTTTTTCCAAATCATTGCAAAATTTTGAATACTGATAAATTTGCCCCTTTGTATTTCCCACTGTAAGCTTGTTTGAGATTTTCAAAAAGGTGAAATCTGCACATTATTTTTATGCTTATCCTACAAATGAAATCTTGATGAAGCAGCCATTTCTGTAGCTGATGAATCACTCAGAGAACAAGGAAAAATATACCTTATGAACAGAGCTGACTTTGATTAATAGACCCCTCAGCTTTAAATATATATAAATATATATATATGGATAGTTGGACTCAAAGTTACTGAATTCTAATAATGATGTAAAATAATGGATACCAAGTTAAAATGCTTAGTCAGGTGGACGAGCTGACAAATTACTTGGTAGTTGTTATATTTACATCAGAGTAAGAGACTTTGCAACTGGAAATTACTAAAATATGAAGAGAGGTCTTTGGGGTAGAGTTTTTATACTGCAGATGATACATATTATCAGTGATCAGTAATAGCCCCACTAAAGCTGTATGTGAAAATCACATAAGAAAGGAATCAAGAGCATCAGGAATCTAATATTTAAACTGTACAAAACTGTATCCTGAAGCTCCAGAAAGCTTCACTAAAGTGGCATGGTGACATTGTTTATTTGGGCTGGACAAAAAGACCAAAGTCCATTCAGTTTAATGGCTCCAATTGAACCCCAGTGCACATATATGCACATACATATATAAAACTATATATATATACTCACACAGATAAGCTATATATACCAATATCTATACAAACTGTTTAGTATCACAATAGCCTTTGATATTATGTCTGTACAAGAAATCATCCAAGCCATTCTTAAAATCATTCAACAGAATCAGCCATCAAAACATCACCCGGCAGTGCATTCCACAACCTCACTGTCCATCAAGTGGATTTTATTGCCATTTCAGCCATATGCAGTAAATAAAGTACATAGTAGAAGAACCCCCTACGTTGCTTCAAATGAAAGTTCTTTTCCTCTAGTCCAGGAGTCTCCAACATTTTTTTTTACTTGTGAGACACATTCAAATATAAAAAGAGTTGGGGAGCAATACAAGCACCTGCAGGGTGCCAAAAAGGATATAATTGGCTATTAGGTAGCCCTTTGTGGATTGGCAACCTACAGGAGGCTCTGCTTGCCCATATACTTGTTTTTTATGCAAACAAAACTTACCTCCAAGCCTGAAATTCAAAAATAAGCACCTACTTTGAGCCCACTGGGGGCAACACCCAAGTGGATGGTGAGCAACATGTTTCTCACAAGTGACTGGTTGGGGACCACTTAAGTTTAAACAGGTGGCCTCTGGTATGTTGTAACTGCTGACAGGGATAACAAGCGTCTTTACATCAGCAGGATATATTGTGTGTTATTTTTGTCTGCAATTACTTGTTTGTGACATGTTGCTGCATCTTAATTAGTGATGGGCGAATTTGGGGTGTTTCGCCAAAAAATTAGCTTCCTAGAGGAAGAGTAGCTTCCCAGAGGCTCTGTGTGTTGCCTCCAGTCAGGGACCTCAGTGAGGAGAGACTGTAGGGTAGAAGCTGCTTCCTGACAACTTCCAGGAGGGAAAGGTTGTACTGCATTTGCCTGTGTACTCTCTGTGTGAGCCTGTCTTTGATCTGTGTGAACTCTCAATATGCTGTTTTCCTCAAGCTCCTGCGTGAGTACTGAAACCTGTGGTCATTTGCCCTTTTTGGCATAATAAACCGTTCCTGATTGTTAAGAACCTCCTGGAGCCCAAGTTGTTTTTGTGTGCACAGTAGCCTGGGGGGATGTAGTTGCACTACACCATAGAGGGAACACTTCCACTTAGCGAAGGCCCTGCCCTGGGTATAAGTCACGTGTAACCCATGCTCTAGTGTTCTAGCTGGTGAATTAACCCGAGTGGCCCAAAAAGGTGTTACAGATGTCACTCTCATAAGTCAAATAGTCAAGCGTACATCAATACCCTCAGGCAATACACCTTTAAGTGGTCCGGATCCCATCCAGTGGAATGGTTAGGGAGAAGAAGTCTAGCCTAACACCCTATCCGCTGTGGTCCCTTCACTAAAGGCATACAAGGAAGCCTTGTGGGACGCTACTCCCTGCTATTATCCTTGATGGAACACACAACTGCTCTTTCTATATAATCTGACTATCTTACTCTCCTAGAGAGTCTATTAAAGAGTATAACCTGTGCTTGCTAACCTCGTTCACGGGATTTCCTGGTCCCCGACTTAAACTCTAAAGGTACAGTTCCCTTTATGGTGGTGGCTTTACTGGGCCTTGGTGTACCCAGGCTCACTGAGCACAACCAGTAGGATAGGACACCAGCAGCCAAAGAGGAAGAGGCTACTCCTTTCCAACACTATATAGAAGTGTGACAGGGAGTGGTCATACACACTTTGACCAAATACTTGATACATGGACTTTTGCCTAGTAACTAGGGAATAAGGAAGGGTAGGGATTTAAAGCCATAGGAGCATAGTAAAACCTATGGGTCCCTACAAGTATATGGGATATACAGCATGAATGTGTATTGAGTAGTTAATGCTGTTTAGCAAACCCACATTACTACTGCTAATCATAAAATATTATTTTAATATAAGACTTTATTTTTTTTAATTTTATTAATGAATAAATTAATTGTATTTTATTATTTGTTTGGTTGCTGTTGTCAACTGCACTATTAAAATTAAAAGTTTCTACTAATTTTCAATGCTTGGAGGCAATCTTCTCCATTTCCTCTCAATGATAGGCCCCCTCATCAACAATGCAAGAAAAAATGTTGATAACCTGAGATGCCCCTGTTTCTGACTCCCCAATTAGCCACTCTCAAAAAGCTCCTCTCAACATTCTCTCCCTATTCTACTCTCACATTCTCCCAGGCAATATTGTGGGAAAATGTCCCCTTTGCAGCAGCTTTTATGAATCCTTAAACAGGATTCTGAATCCGCTCCAATATTTTTCAAAACATTTTGATGCTTTCAACTTTGCGGTGAATGTTTTGAGAGGGGTATGATGTTTTTCACATTTGAAAACACATTTTATTGCATTAGTTTGGTAAATGCACCAAAATGTTTATGGGTAAATCAGTCACATTGGTTAATTTTAGGGATGCACCAAATCCACTATTTGGGATTCGGCCGAATCTCTGAATCCTTGGTGAAAGATTCGGCCAAATACCGAACCGAATCCGAATCCTAATTTTCATATGCAAATTAGGGTCAGGAAAGTGGAAAAAAATCTTCTTTAGTGACGAAAAGTCATGTGATTTCCCTACCCGCCCCTAATTTTCATATGCAAATTAGGATTCGGATTCGGTTCGGCCAGGCACAAGGATTTGGCTGAATCCTGCTGAAAAAGGTCGAATCCTGGCCGAATCCCGAATCCTGTATTCGGTGCATCCCTAGTTAATTTTTTTCTGTAACAATAAGAATAATATTGAAAATGCAACTGAACATTTCAAAAGAAGAAAAAGTTTGAAGAGCAGTAAAGTATGAATAATAGTTAATTAAGCTGCAGATATATTGCAGATTTTCTTTTTAAGTAAGTATTGGCTTTCTGTTCGTCTAAAAGACACTCTTTCCTTACAAAAGACCTTCTTTTCTATGGCCAAATTGCTTTGCTGTACAGTACATTGTTTTGCTTTGCTTTACATTGTTCAAATATAAGTATTTGGGTATATTGGTATTTTCCAAGGTACATCCGTTCCTGCATGAGGCAGCAGCAGCCGAATGAATTTGCAGAACTGAACTATACTTTAGCAAGAGCATTCCACAAATAAGGGTATCTGCGCTGCACCTACAAGCCTGCTATAATGTGGGGTTCCAAAACATTCCCCGAATAAAGTTCTAGGTTGACACTATTACCATGCCAGTCTTGAAAATACACCATTTGCTCATAGTATGTTCAAGGTAATGAATGATTGTCAGCCCATGACAACCCTAACCCATCCCTTCCCAATCTGGACCCCGTTCAGCCTGATGCACTGCAATTACTTAAAATTACTGATCCATTAATTTCTTGGCCCTCCAACTGCCAAAAACTTTAAAAAATCAGTCCAAATCTGCCAGATCCAGGGTCGGACTGGCCCACCTGTGTACTGGGCGAAAACCTGGCCAACGTGCTTGCCATTAGTTCAAGGCGTTGTAACCTATACAAAGTTATGCACAATACCTGAACTCATGGGAAGACATGTTGGAAGAATTTGCTAAATTTATAAATGAATAGTAATTTGGGGTTCGAGCTGTTTCTGTGATACAAAAATCTACAATTAGTATAGATATTGGTATATAGTTTATGTGAGTGTATGAAGGGGTCAGTGTAAGTGTGTGTATGTACAGTATGTGCGGTGGGTTTCATTTGAAGTGGTTGAACTTGAACTTTTTTCAATCCAGCTTAACAATGTAACTATAGGCTATTATGATTATTACTAGAGCAAAAGTTGTTTCTATCACTCCTCCTTTTTATAAGTTTTGTAAAGAATATTTTGTACAGTACATTTAAATGGTGACACTGGAAAATATATATATATATATATATATATATATATATATATATACACACATATATATATATATATATATATATATATATATATATATATATATATATGTATATATACACACACAAAGGTTTCATAATATTTTTCAAGAATAAAATGTGTTGTCCTTAAGATACTTGGGGATCCCTAAATCAAACAAATCAGTACCCCTCTAAATTGTTTAATCATTGCAAATGGCTGCAGAATTAAGTATGTCGCACACATTTATCAAGTTGAGCTGTTGGATTCTGTGCATCCTATGCAATCAGTTTGGGTTGCTATTCCCCAGTAGCTCTACTTTGCCGTTTCTAGGAAAAAAATGATTATTCCCTGTGTGATTAAAAGAATAAAGATAGTCCTGGGTAAATGTAATTAGAGTGGCCCAGGGAGAACTTATTGAGGACACTAGCTAAGGAATGAATGAATTGCCAGGGTATGGGGTGACTGGATCATTCTTGCTTACATTAGAATCTGAAGTAGGCTGGAGTTATAGGTTAACATCTTTCCATATTAACTACAAAGAAATAACAACATTTCCCTTTGTGTCTGGGGACTGAACCGTGGCAGGGAAATAAAAGAAATCTGTGAAATATGGATTTGGTCACAAGTCAATGTAACAATCACTGTTTTTGGACTGCAGTCAAGGTTTTCAAGCTGGGAAACGAAACTATCCATGTCTTACACCCTACAGCAACCTTTTTGGCCAGAATGTTTATACTCACTCTGTGTTTCCTTTAGGTCATGGCCCATTTCAATGATCAGCATTCAGAAAGCAACAGTTTAGTCAAGTGTATTTCCCAATCCCCAAACTGTGGTATTCCTTGGATGGCTGTATGCCACCCAGTCAATGGCCTTATGCTTCAGTGCCAGTTTTGTGAGATTCCCTATTTGTAAGGACACCCTAAAAACCTTGAAAGCAAGTTAAACTTTTATTCCAGCAATTAGTGTCTGTCTGCAATCTTGTATAGAGACTATTTTTTTTATATCTTGAATAGAATAAGTGGAAGAGGTCTAAAATTGTATAAAACAATAATTTAGTACTGAACATACGTTTCCTATTTTTAAGCTAAGCAGGGCTAACATGGAAGAAGGAAAAAAAAGAAGAAAAAGAAAAGAAGGAGAAGGAAAGTCCAAATCAGTGAGTGGTGCCAGACCAAATTAATTTTGTTTTGTGAAATTAGCATGTTTTTAATTTCATGATTTCTATAGCATCCAGATTCTCTGATGTGTGAAGAAGTTAAAGAAGATTTTGTGGTGCGCTTATAGAAATGCTCTGGCCCTGTGTAGTTTTCAGCATAGAGGAGTACTAGCCTGGTGAATCAGGCAAGTTATTGTAATCACTTGGGGGGTTACCTAACTAACATTTGACACCCCCTGTGATTTGAACTCTCCTTCTGCTTTAAGATACTCCATTTATTGTTCCTGTGAGGCAGATAGATTAACAGTACGCTGACAATTCAGCTGCATAATGGACTTTTGCCTTTCTCTAAACCAAAACAGTCGAAACAATTAATTGAACAGAGGGTTTTTTTATACAGAGCCCATTATCTTTAGCAGGTCCGGACTGAGTATTAAAATAGGCCCTGGCATTTCGGGTACACAGAGGCCCAAACGGCCCCCACCAGCCCACTAATTATTGACTTTCTATGGCACCTTATAGCAGCCCCTCTGGCATTTGCCAGAACCCACAGATTGCCAGTCCGGGCCTGATCTTTAGTCACACAGACGCGCCTACAGTTGATGTTGTAGGTATGAAAGCAAAACAATGCTCAGTTACTATTTTATAATTAAGTAAACATATGGACTATTTGAATCAAAAAGAAAGGTAGAATGTACATTCGTTTTATGTTGCTTTTTAGAAAAAAATGGGTATAGTGCCCTTTCATGTTTGATCCCTGATCCACTTATGCCCCACCCACTTTCTACTTAGACATGTCCCCACCCTACATAAGGGACAACCATATTAATATAAGGGCCTGGGATTAAGGGGAGTCCTCACCATCTCTATGAAGTTTTGAATACTAATGTGATGAATAAAGAATGTATATGATTAAATTATTTGTACGTTTATGTGGTCAGGTTCTTGATATAATAAATGCACATTACATAATTGACGCCTATTAATTGTTTGCCTTTTGAAACACTGATACTTAAAGGGCATGTAAAGTCTAAAAATTCTGTATTTTGTATACTAAATATAAACATGAACTTACTGCACCACAAGCCTAATCAAACAAATAATTTATGCTTTCAACGTTGGCTACAGGGGGTCGCCATCTTGTAACTTTGTTAAACATCTTTGCAAGACTAAGACTGTGCACATGCTCAGTGTGGTCTGAGCTGCTTAGGGATCCTCATAAACAAAGCTGCTTGAGTTCTTCATTATATTTTTATTACTTTAAAACACTTTTATTTGTTGAAGTTACTGTTCCTTTAAGTTCTCTAATAATTTAAGAGTTTCTCTAGCACAGGGGTCTCCAATCTTTTTTACTCATGATCCACATTTAAATGTAAATAGAGTTGGGTAGCAACACAAGCATGAAACATGTTCCTGGGGGGTACCAACTAGGATTTTGATTTGCTATTTGGTAGCCCCTACGTAGACCGACAGCCTACAGAAGGCTCTGTTTGGCTGTACACCTTTATGCAAAACTTGACTCCTAGCCTGGATTTCAAAAATAAGCATCTGCTTTAAGGTCACTGGGAGCAACAGCCAAAGGGTTGGTAAGCAGCAGGTTACACCTGTTGGGGACCACTGCTCTAGCATATAAAATGACTGCTTAGCCCTGAGTGTAAAGGGAAGGTACGCAGACCTGGATTTGTGGGCAGGTCACAAAGGTCTGGGCCGAGGGTGGTCTGGGGTGGCATGAAGCCTGCTGGCTGGAGCTGCACTAGGGACTGGCCAGAAGATTTTGACTCTTAAATCTCTCAACCACCTAGTTCCCAGGGAAGAAGATCATATTGGAGCAGGTGGTGGCAGTGGTGGTTGGAGGGTGGTGCGAGCAGCCAGGAGGCCTAGGGGAGCACAATTTTTAAATCTGACCCTGAAGGTACAGCTAAATCTGTTGCCTAGCCTCGAATACATTTAACCTTTGTTGCCATTTACCAGACAACCTACTTATTGGCTTGGAAAACATTGATTCTTTCTCATAGCTTGACACAGTTCAATGCTGGGCCAACAGCGTTTTTTGTTTAATTAGAGATATACAGAATCAAGGATTTCACTCAAAAAACCAAATCAAATGCTTTAAAGTTATGAGTCCGGGCTCCACTGTTGTTAAGCAACCACTATATAGACATGCAATGAAGATATAATTATTCCATAACATTCCAAATAATTCATATCATTTGAAGGTCTTATAAAAGTACCTGAATAAAGTAATCAGTTTAAAAGGCAGAGCTGGGTCTCAGCAGTCGGGGCTCGCTTTTACTGGATGAACTGGATGAAGGTGCAGACAGGCGCTACAGACAAGCTACGGCAACTGGTTATTCATATTGAAATATGTTTTAGAATTTGTATCTCTCAAACCATTATTCCAACACAACCTTTATAATATATTTGAGGCTCTGGGATTTAATTTTCTTTCGAATTCCAAAGCGTATGTAATGTTATTCATATGCAAGGCGATTTCCTAGAATAATGCCTATATATAAAAAGGCATAACAATTTTGCATAAAGGCATGGGAATTCTTATATGGTTGCTTCCTTCTCACCCGGGGAGTTTTATCAATTTGATTCTATGTAAAACATGCTGGAAAATAAGTCAGTGAAATATTCTGTAAAGGTATTAGGGGTATGTCAGCACCTGTGTCCCATGGGTGTCTAATTAAATGTCACCAACTAGTTCTTCCCTTTATAGATGATGCATTATGGACCTCGGAGACTGGATGAGGAACGCAAGCACTGCGAGGGGCTACATTTACATTTCTGACATGTAAACTCATGTTACCCATAGTTAAAGGGGATCTATAGTCAAAAAGACATTTTTGTTTTCCCCACAGCTAAATAAATTTACAGGTATTGGTCCTGTATAGAATGCACAGGGCCTGGGATTTTCCAGGTAAAGGGTCTTTAAGTAATTTGAATCTCCATACCTTAAGTCAACTAAAAAAATAATTTAAATATTAATTAAACCCAATAAGCTTATTTTACCTCCAATAAGGATTAAGTATATCTTAGTTGGGATCGCATAAAGGTACTGCTTTGTCATTACAGAGAAAAGGTAATCACTTGAATTAATTGATTAAAATAGAGTCTATGGGAGATGGTCTTTCCATTATTCAGAGCTTTCTGGAAAATGGGTTTTCGGATAATGGATCTCATATCTGTGCCAGCAATTTACTTGTATTAAGAATTTTGCACCGTTAAGGAGTAACAGTCTCTTAAATGGTGGAAAACTTGAAATACAAGTAAATTGCTGGTTTTCTTATTTAAGTGCAGGAAACACAAACTAAAGATCCTCTTTAAATGGATAGTGCAATCTAGAGTTTAGTCTAATAAAGGGCAGGACTACATGGCCGATTCAGCCTGCGATTTTACGCAGCGCGTTGGATCGTGGCTGAATCGGCCATGTAGTGCTGCCCAAAGGGTGTTAAAAGCACTCAGCTTTCTCAGCTGTCCAGGCCCGGATTTGCGGCAGGTGACAAAGGCCTGGACCTAGGGTGGAATAAATAAAGGGTAGCATGCTGCCCAGCTGCACAGCCTGATCCAAGAGTGCTCGGCATTTAGTGCTGCGCTAAGGAAGGATACACATGGGCACGATCATATAGGAGGGAGGGAGTGCCAGCAGATGCTGGCCTCCAGGTGCCCTTGGGGGAAATCCGGCCCTGCAGCTGTTGCATACATTTATAGGAAAGTTCATGCTTAAACTTAATTTTATTATGACTTGTCTTTCTATTAGGCTCTCCCCCACTATTTATTTTATTCTGTCATTCAAACTAATGCCTATTTGAACTGGAGAGCTGCAGAAGGAAATATTTAACAAAAAATGTCAGGAGCATTTGCACTCCTCTCTTCTCCGGCAGAAAATCCAAGATGCGGCGCCCATGGTGGATGCGTGCGTTGCAGCAGCTTAATGATGTCTGTGAGATTCAAGGTACCTGGAATCAAGGCCACTGCACTTTTTGTAGCACAGAATCAACACACAGAGCCTTAATTCAGTCCAATTCAGCCTGTGCTGCTTTATTTGAAGCCGTTCACACAGACAGCATAAGCAGAAGGTTTCCGCAGGTTGAAATTAAGCAAATAAAACTTATCACAGTCCAGCACTTACTGATTCAGCTCAGTTTCCTCAGTGTCTGAGGTGCAAAGCAATGGCTCCAGGCTTGTAGTTTAAACAGGCAAATCTGTAATGGTATCTCTCTCAGCTTGAGTTCACAGCAGGCTCCTCAGCCCCTCACACACACTGAAATTAAACACCTGATTCATTTATGAGTAGGTGGCTAACACCCACTACACTACACCCAGGTCAGTCTGGAATGGAATGGAATGGAAGGCCTGCCCAGTTCCTTCCCTCCATTCCAGCCCTGGATACCTAAAGAAGAATAACAATGCAGTTTTGGAACTGCAATATACTTCATCCAAGGACCTTAACCCCGGAACTAACATGCATTTTCCTTTTACCATATCACACGTCATTGAGGTGGTGCATGATATCATCATGCTGCAGTTTGGCACTAAATTCAAAATAAAAGACACTGGCGTTCCTGGGTTCAATGCCTGGATATAGGTTCTACTCTTCTCCAAGTTTCCCTGGGTGAGCCATAATTCCTGATTGACTGTTTTCTGGCTTTTGAGTTGCCCGCTTGACTTCTGATTATAAATGGACTATTTCTCGTCAAACCAGTACACCAGCTGCCTCCTTGGTCCCAACTCTAATCTTTAAAGCTGCCAGATAAAAATTCATTTTAAGTGACTGTGTACTAAAAAGACTTTTACAAAAACAGACTAAATCTAACTAGTTCTTACTGATTTGCACTGTCAATGTCTATACAGATAAATATGCCGAGATATTTGCTTAAATAATGTGTTTTTTCATTCAATAGTGTTGTGATTAAATGCATCTTCATTATGTTTTGCTGAAGCTCAGCCTCATATGGTTGTTTGAAGGATCAGCCCTGAGCAGAGCCAAGTGGTTTCTTAGATGGTTTGGATGTCTTTATAGCTGATTAACAAACAAGAAATAATAAGTTAAGCATAGAGCCATGGGTTATCCCACAAAGGTAACTGAATATATTATATATTTTTCATGTTGAAGCTGCTGACATATTTCCTATTCAGTCAATTATAAAAATGAAATACCCATATTATCCATTCAGGTATAACTGCTTCTTTCTTCCTAAGCCCTCTTTGGTTGTGTGACTTAGGCAACGTCCCTCCGCATTTCTGGGTGAAGTGAACAAAGCTCTCCGTGATCCATATCAGACATGTTACACTTTGCCTCCTCTTGCAGCCTGGCCATGAAGTGTCCCCTTTGTACATGGCTGCTCTCCTAAAGAACCGAGGACTTGAATAAAATGTTTCTGTTTCACTGAAATGTACCTAAACATTCAACAATGAATTTATGTAATAAATGCTTGTGTGTGTGTGGGGGGTCCGTTATCCAGAACCCCATTATCCAGAAAGGCCTTCTCCCATAGATTCTGTGTTATCCAAATAATCCAAATTTTTAAAATCTTTTTCCTTTTTCTCTGTAATGATAAGACAGTACCTTGTACTTGATCATAAATAGGGATGTAGCGAACCGCCGTGTATGTGTTCGCGAACGCCGTTCGCGAACACCGGCAAAAAATGCGAACAGTTCGCGAACAGTTTGCGAACTTCGAACATCCGAAAATCGTTCGATTCGAACGATCGAAGGATTTTAATCGTTCGATCGAACGATTTTCGTTCGAATCGAACGATCGAAGCCATTGGATCGAATGATTTCATTCAATCCAATGGCTTCGATCGTTCGATTCGAACGAAAATCGTTCAATTTTAGCGATCGAATGGTCGAATGGTCGAACGATTTTGACGCGAACGCCTATTGGCGAACGTCGCGCGACGTTCGCGAACTTGCGGCGGACGCGAACAGTCGAAGTTCGCGCGAACTAGTTCGCCGGCGAACAGTTCGCTACATCCCTAATCATAAATAAGATATAATTAATCCCTATTGGAAGCAAAATCAGCCTATATGGTTTATTTAATGTTTACATGATTTTCTAACAGACTTGGTATGAAGATCCAAATTACAGAAAGTAATCCGGAAAACCCCAGGTCCAGAGCATTCTATATATGTATATATATTCAAAACATTGGTTGTCAGTAGTCAATATTTACTTTGAATTGTGTATTATGTACTGTATATTCAATACATGGTACTTATGAACTGCCTGTATTTCATTTTTAGTTACCTATTTATTTATTTGTGCAGCTTGACCCATAAAAAATGTAATTGGTAGGTGCATTTTAATGTCACACACCTTCAATTGAAGGAGAAGAAAATATTTATTGTACATGGACATTCTTGATTAACAGACATGGGGTAACTGGTCAGGTCAGTCATTATCACAGCTATTTATGTAAAGGCCGCATATAGGTCATTGTTTGGAGATGCCATATTCATCTCTGATAGGAAGGTAGATAGAAGCACATTAGAGACTCTTTCTTCTTCTAAGATGTTTGCAGAGTTAGACCCCCTTTTACTCAAACACTTGTCAAATGTAACAATAGCTTGTGTGCATGTCGGCACCAGCTAAAAGCTTCAGAGAAAAAGAAGACCTTTAAGACGAGATTTGCTTCTGATTTTATTTTCTGTGCATTGACATGTCTAGATAATTAGAATAACACTGATAAAAGGCCTGTCATGAATTATAATTTTAAAAGTTTCTCTGAAAATGTTGGCAGAACGTACTATATATTTCAATTTCAGACACACAGGGAGCAGCATAAAATGTAGGATCAATCATGGCTTTGCTGAAGGGTAGTGATAGGCGAATAAATTTGCCAGACACAAATTCACCGCAAATTTCTGCATTTTGCTACAAACAAATTAATTTGTAAAACTGTGGAGACAATTTGCTTGTGAAAAGTCTGCTGCATCAAAAAAATTGACGCCCATTGACTTTGCATGCATTTGGACCAAAAAGTCGCACGTATAAATATTGTCTCTCGCGTCAAAATTGCTTTGCCCATCACTACTGAAAGGCAATGTATAGTAAATATGGCTTTATCAGAAATACTTTATATGACCCCTCTCTTTTGTCCCTTATATGTTACGGTGTTACGGAGGTTATTCAATTTGCTCATTGAACAAAATGCCTAAATGTGTATAAATATATTGCTTTAAGAACGTGCAGAGGATCTACATTGGTGTGCAGCCCCACTTCTTAATTTAAAGACATTTTATAGAGAATACACCTTTCCTGCTGCTATGCATCTATAATGGAGAAGTGTCTAGCTCCTCTTTGTAGTATTCCAGTCTACTTCTGTCAAGTCATCCCTGTGGTTCCCAGTAAACAGGATAAAGTACATTTAGGGGGTTATTTAATAAAGGTGAATTTATGTTTTAATTTTAAGGTATTTTCACTAAAAAAACTAGAATTTTTCAAGATGTATTATGCCCCGAAGCTGCTAAAATCCCAAATCCAAAAATACTCCAGCTGAAACCTGTCGAATTCTTGTAAAAGTCAATGGCAGAGGTCCCTTTAACCAATTGAAGATGTGCTTTTGCCTTCATCGGTTCTTTTACTCTCATTCAAAAACTCAATAAATTTAAGATATACTAGATAAATTCGAGGTATTTGAGTTTTTCCCACATTGCACTCAATTGAGTATTTTACATTCAGATTTTTTCATAAATAAGCAAACATTTGAGTTGTGAGTTTATTCGAGGTAGAAAAAACCTCACAAACCACACAAACTTGACCTTTGATAAACAGCCCCCTATCTATCTATTCTGGGTTTTACACAATCTGTCTAAAATAAATGGTTTTTATGATTACAGTACTAGGGCTTTTGAAATACATACAATATGCGAACCTTGTTATGTTTTCAAGGGCCAAACTATCAGCATTAGGTGCGGTATGTGTTCTGTAGACATGTAGATCCCTTATTTGGATGTAGCCCTGCCAGTTTTCTTGGCAAATAAGCTTATTACCTTGTTTGTGGCTTAATATTCACTGTTATTCTAAGAGCAACAGCAGTGTAAATAATAATGTGCAGAGGAAGTGGAAAAAGGGAAATCTTCTAAAGCAGTGCTGTCCAACTTCTGTGGTACCAGGGGAAGAATTTGTCTGGCCTTTGTTGTGGAATGTCGATAATGGAAGTCAGTGTTGGCCACTCCCCCTTTTAAAGACCATACCTACATTAATGCTGGTAGAGTATGGCACTCACAGGGAGTATAGGGCAGGCAGAGTAAGGCACACACAGAGAACATAGGACAGACAGAGTATGGCACACACAGGGAGCATACAGCAGGCAGAGTATGGCACACACAGGGAGCATAGGGCAGGCAGAGTATGGGACACGCAGGGAGCATTGGGCAGGCAGAGTATGGCGCACATAGGGAGCATACAGCAGGCAGAGTATGGCACACACAGGGAGCATAGGGCAGGCAGAGTATGGGACACGAAGGGAGCATAGAGCAGATAGAGTTTAGCACACACAGGGAGCATTGGGCAGGCAGAGTATGCACAGGGAAGCAGATTGAAAGCCAGCCAGAGCCTTTCCAAGCCTCCAGCTCAGTATTGAGAGTTTGTGAGTGAGATCTGTAGCCTGCAAGCAAGTTTATTAGTATCAGACTCTCCTGCCTCACATCTCAGTAGTAAGTGTGCAGCAGTACTGAGATACAGGTAACCAACTGGGATTGACTGTATAATATAGTTCCTCTCAGACAGACTCTGCAGGAAAATTCTGTGTCATTTGCTACAGGAGACACTCATTGCACCTAGCAACTGTGGGGTTATTATTGCTGACCAATACAAAGTGCAGTACAGAGTCAAGGATAACTACATTTAAAGTGGCAGTTTACATTTAAATCTATTATACAAAGCTCAGTAATCCTGGGAGTGAACTGTTGTTTAAGAGCCCCAACATTGCCAGCATTTAGGACCTTAGGGAAGCTCCCAAATATACATATGTCATATGTCAGGTGCTTCGTTACCTTTATTATTAAATTCAAAAACGTATGTGGACTTAAAGAGGTGGTTCACCTTTAAGTTACCTTTTAGTATGTTACAGAATGGCTAATTCTAAATAACTTTTCAATAGGTCTTCATTATTTTTTTATTTTAGTTTTTGAATTATTTAAAACAAATGCTCTGTAAACCTACAAATGTATTGTTTTTGCTACTTTTGATTACTAGTCATCTTTCTGCTCAGTCCTTCTCCTGATCATATTCCAGTCTCAATGCATGATTGCCATGGTAATTTGGACCTTAGCAACCAGATTGCTGAATTTGCTACATAAAAAGCTAAACTACTCAAAAACCAAAAAAATTAAAAATGAAATCCATTTTCAAATTGTCTCAGAATATCTCTATCTACATCATAATAAAAGTTAACAGCCCCTTTAACCAATTTAAATTGTATTACATTTGCTAATGTTGACCATTTACAGTATATTTTCTGCATTTAACTACCAGTTCACTTCAGCCCAGTTGATGTGTATAAACGCCGAAAAATTCGCGTAATGGCGAAAAATTCTCAAAACGGAGCTGGCGTTAAAAAATGGACGCCGGCGCCATTTTGAGAATTTTTCGCCATTACGCGAATTTCGTGGGAAATTCGCAAATTTTTTGGTGAATCGAAACGCCCCAAATTCGCCCATCACTAACTACCAGTCCCGGCAGTTTCACGAATTTATTCGCCATCGGCGAATCGCGGGAATTTGCCGTGAATTCACGCCTGCCGAATAAATTTGCCCATCACTACTGGTGGTGATATTTACTGGGAATCATGGGTAGGTGACACAGAAAACCCCAGGTCCCAAGCATTCTGGATAACAGGTCCCATGTAACTTTTGTTTTTTCTGCAGTCTTCAATAATACTTCCCTGCCTTCCGTTTTGACTACGAATCCCCTATGCCACATGTGCAATGCAATTTCCAGTATGTTTGGTACCTGGAGTTTTCTGAATAAGGGATATTTACGTAATTTAGGTCTCCATACCTTAAATTTACTAAAAACACATATAGGATTGTTTTGCCAACGCTATGGATTAATGCAGCTTAGTTACCATCAAGCACAAGGTACTGTTTTTATTATTACAGAGGAAAAAGTCATTTTTAAAAATGATTTGCTTATAATGGTGTCTATAGAAGTTGAACTTCCCATTCTTTGAAGCTTTCTGGATATGTTGTTTCTGGATAAGGGATCCGGTACTAGTATAGTATCATATTGGTACTATAATGATATCCACATCGGACTATGCTGCGATGCAGTTGTGCGGAATGCTTAGAATAATGTCAGGAGACAGTGACATCTAGTGGTGCGTTTCACTACTGTGCTGTGCTGCAGGATTGGATTGACTTTATTAATTACTTTCCCTGGCCTGGGGAATTCTGCATGCATCCCACACTGCAACCAGCAGAAAGTGTTTGCTCTGTAGAACTTTCTATATTGTAATGGCGACATCTAGTGGGTTATTTATGTTTTTTCAACTACCTGGAATATATTAGGGCCATGGCATCACTGATACTTGTTTTTGCTATTTATTCATTGCTACCTGTTTACTGGGATTGATTTTATCTTCAACCCTTGCTTTTAACATAACTCTTCTACTTTAGTCCAGGCAGTGGGACTTGAAGGGGTTCTAGTATAAGAAAATCACTTATACTGCAAACATATATACCCTGTATTAAAAGGAGGTGGATTCACAGGAACATACCTCCCAACTGTCCCTTTTTCGGAGGGACAGTCCCTCTTTTTACAGCTCAACCTGCAGTCCCTCATTTGTACTGGAAAGTCCCTATTTTCTCTGCACTGAACAGCCAGAAAAAGAAACAAAGTTTCTCACTTAATTGGCTTTTAGCAGAGAGCACGGAACAGCTAACAGGTGCAAATAAGATACTTTGTAACAATTTCGGGACACAAAAAAACAGTTTCGATGAGAAATATTTTCAAACTTTCATAAACTGCCAAATTTTGTAAAATGAACATGGTAATTACGGGGTGTGGCCACAGAAAGGGCCGTGGTCAAAAAATTTGCTGTTCTACGTGTGAAAAACATTTTTGTCCCTCTTTTTTACTACCAAAATGTTGGGAGGTATGCAGGAGGAGAGGGTTATTCCACTCATATAGAGCACTGGTAAGGCCCCATCTAGATTATGCTGTACGGTTTTAGTCTCCAGCTTTCGAAATGGATATTATTGAATTGGAGTGGGTCCAAAGAAGGGAATTAAGCTGGTAAAGGGTAATAAAAGTATCAGTTATTAATAAAGAAAGACCGGCCAAGTTGGGGTTGTTCACACTGGAGATAAGACACTTAAGGCGAAATATGATAACTATGTATAAATATATAAGGGGGCCAAACAATAAACTTTCTAATGCTTTATTCACCAGAAGGCCCTTCAAACACAATGGCTAGTGATGGGTGAATTTGCGCCGTTTCGCTTCGCCGAAAAATTTGCGAAACGGCGCCGGCGTCTCGTTTTTGACGCCGGCACCCGTTTTTAAAAAGCTAAATAGATCAAATAAAAAAAAGAAAGCCAATTGCAAATTGTCTCAGGTTTTTCCTCTCTACGTCATGCTAACAGTTAACTCAAAGGTGAACAACTCCTTTAAACACTGCACAATCCTTCAAAATCTTTAAACAGCAATAGAATGCTTCATATACTCCCAGCTTGTTTTGAAATAGGTCCTCGACTGAACAGCTAAAGCAGCTACTGTTCATGTAAGCAATAATATACAGTAATGTTCAGACATTTTAAGGTAAAATACACCATGTTTACAGATATTTCAAGCTGATTTGTGTTCCAAGCAGTATCATATGAACCATTCAACTTACAGACATATATAGTAAGTGCTAGTGATGGGCGAATTTATTTGCCAGGCACAAATTTGAGGCGAGTTTCGACGCCAGAGAATAATTTTGCGAATTTGCAGCGAAATTTTGCAGGTGTCAACGTTTTTTTTTCACGCCGGTGACGGAATCTGCGTTGGCGACAATTTAGACACCGGCGTTGATTAACGGACGCCCAATGGGCGCTGATGAATTGTTGCCAGCGTCAAAATCTGCGTTTCGCAAAGCATTTATCATTTTCAAACTCAGCACTGCCATTGTGCTTTATTAACCCTCAAAGCACTTGCTAACCATTTGAACCATTCATCTGCTTTCATAAATGGTGCGTTTGTGAGCGTTAGGACAACCAAGGGAGTGTTTAATTAGTGTGATAAAATTCCTACTACTGAGATTTCTGTAGCATTCCCAAATATTTGTGGCTCTGCCTTAAGTAAGAATAATCTCCTTTTGCCCAGATAACTGTATAATATCTTGTTTCCTCTTGTGTTACATTTAACCACATGCAGGCTTCAGTTCAACAGCTGAAAGTAAATACCGGTAAGACATGTGTGAGTTCAGCAACTGTGCTACTACGTCTAGGGCTAACAGAGAGGAAGGGTACAACATATCCAAAAGCAAGTCTGATCATATCTTCCAGTAAAGCAAATTCAAGTAGAGCAATACAGATTTCGGAAAACACCACAAATGGTGAAAATCAATGTTAGTACTATTTTCAATGGAGGGCTGGTGTGACTAAATCATAGCACTGTGTTCCATCCCACAATGAACCTGCACAAAGAAACCTAAAACACAAAACTGCAGCACCCCAGTAGGTGTGTGTTTGTATTTGTGCCACAGAACAGGCTATGTTTCCAGTTTTACTATTACACTTGTGCAGTAGGGGGAAGGGCATCTATATCAAATCCACCTTTAAACAGACAAGGGCTCATTTACAATACACCATGAAGTGTGCAAAGTGCCACATTTTTTTTTTTCAGTTTGCATGGTGCCTGTTGCATTGTGCAAATAGTCGCAAGCCTCTGAGCTCCGTTTAGTCAGCAATGTATTAACAGAGATGGGCTGGGGTGGCACGCACCACCTGTCCCCTACCTTGCACATTATTACACCTATGTTTGGCATAATCTGGATCCTGCTTTCTGCACTGAATGTTGGATTTTTTTATCCAGTGCTCAAATGCAGAGAGCAGCTACCTGTGAGCACATGTGCTCTGTAAGTGGGCACTAATGGGCAGGCTCTTGTACCCCTTAGCACCCTTGTACTTGCACCCTCCAGGCAGGGGCACTTCTATAATGGGGCAGCCTGAGAATCTCGCCTAAGGCGGCAAAATTTGGATCAAAACAAGGGGTGGCATTTTAGCCACTATAATATCTGCAAAGTTGTACTGTGTAAAAAATAAAGTGTGCGGTTAAGGTCCTATGGGGAAAAAAACACAGTGATAGAGAGTCGAATAAATATGCGCATAATGTGCCTTCAGTCAGCCCCTTCCTGCTGTCCTCATTGTCCAGTGCTCACCGCTCCGCTCTGCTCTGCATACATCCGCACAACTCCGCGCGTATCACGTGAACTGGATGTTGGCTGCCTTTGGAATGGACGGACCTTGGTACTGCTAACAATGCTCCAGTATGGCATCTTCCCCCATCATGCCTTGCCTGAACTTGCCCGAGGATAACCTGACGCAGCAGGTGAAAAGACAGAAGGAAGGGCCTTTTCTCACCTGCCAAGCACCACTTTTTGGGGGTTCTGGCCACCCCAGGAATTATCCATCTACATTATAGGGTTAAAGATGACCTCATGTCGGCATTTGTTTATGGTTAAACAGTGTTGTTGGAATATATTGTTTTACAAATAGGGCTTTAATCTGTCCTATATTATATATATTTGTGTATATGTAGCCCCTCCCCTCATAAAAACATATAGATTCCACCCAGTTTAACTTAATGTCCAACTCTTTATAATCCCACTCCATTTCCAGCCCCACAACTCAATCCCTGTCTCTATTAAGTGTTCATTGGATCCTTCCTGCACATTACTTTTAAAGCAAACTTAATTTTAACCCCTAGTTAGCATATATATATGCATATGTAAGTGTACATATGTTTCTTTCCCCACCCTTCCACAACCTCAATGTTGGAATTGTGATACGATGGTTTACATTTTCCGTTTTATTTTCTTTTTATTGTACATAGATTTGTAAACATAATATTTTTGGCCTAAGATATTTGTACATATTTGGCACTGTAGCTATATTTATTGAGAATTCTATATGGCATGTTTAAAGGAAGACGATGCACCGTCCCACGGTTGCTGCCAACGTGCACACAACAAAAAAAAAACAAAATGGACTTGGCATCATGGTTCTGAAATGGTGAATATTTTTAAAAAGAATAAACGTGTAAAATGGGATTTCGCAAATTAATGATGTATATACCATGAGAAAGATTTTGGGATATTTCCTATTGCGTCTCATCTGCGTGTATTGAAACAAGGAATAGCAGTAGAGAGTGACTGAAGTTTATCAGAGCACAAGTCACATGACTGGGGGCAGCTGGGAAACTGACAATATGTCTAGCCCCATGTCAGATTTCAAAATTAAAAAAAATCTGGGCACAGTACACAGTAGCTATCTACAAAGTATCCATATACTTTATTAACTTTAGGGACAGCATGGTAACACATTATGGGTAATGTACCTATCCTGTATGAGAAAGGCATGGTTAGAGGGGCGTGACTTGAGGTGTGTGACTTGGGGTGTGGCTTGGGATGTGGCACCGAGCGTGGCAGGGGCGCATTGCCATGCTTCGCCTCAGGCAGCAGAAAGGCCAGAATCACCCCTGCCTCCAGGGTTTGTATATAACATATATTTGTATGTCACCAGCACTCAGAGGGGGGGAGGAGTGTTAGTTTAGAATGTAGTCATTTTAATTATTGGTTTCACACTACCAAGTGTTATCACACTTAGGGGCAGATTTATCAAAGGTCGAGGGGAATTTTCGTATTCAAAAAGATAGAATTTCTAGCTATTTTTTGTGTAGTCCGACTAGGGAATAGAGCAAATTCGATTTGAATTTGAAAAAAATGAAAAAATTCAAAATGTATAATTTACTGTCTCTTCGACTTCGCCAACCTGCCAACTTGCTGTTTTAGCCTATGGGGAACCTCCTTGAACCTATTTGGAGTCAATTGGTGGACTGCTAGGGTCCAAATTTCCCTAGCAACCATGTATTGATTTGAATAAGAGACTGGAATAGGAGAGGCCTGAATAGAAATATGAGTGATAAAAAGTAGCAGTAATAATACATTTGTAGCCTTACAGAGAATTTGTTTTAGAAGGGGTCAGTGAGCCCCATTTGAAAGCTGAAAAGAGTCAGAAGAGAAAGGCAAATCATTCAAAAACTATTAAAAAAATAATAATAAAGATCAATTGAAAAGTGGCCATTCTATAATATACTCACAGTTAACTTAAAGGTGGACCACCCCTTTGCTGGGGAAAACAACAAGCGTAAGAGTTATAGTCCCATCTGTGTCTGGTGTACTTGCTAAAGAGAAGGGAAACTCAGTGCACTTTTAGACTTAATACTAGTAAAGAGTTCCAGGTTCAATGAACGTATTGGTTCTTATGAAATGTGGTTTCTCAGTATTCTTCTTTTGAGGTTTTTGAAATCTTACTTCCCCAATTTAGTCAGTTTCCTTAATCTCATGACTCCCCTTGTGTACATTATGACTCAACTCTAACCCTGACCTTGGGTATCTCTGATCCTTTATAGATTCACTGGTTTTTGCAGAACTTGGCTTTGACTTTGAATGTTATTCCCCTCTTCGCTTGTCACCGCTTTTCTACATTTACCTTACTGGCAAGTGGGTTGTCTCTCCGCCAGTTCCTTCCCTATTCCCAACTCTGCAGTCTAGCTGTTGCCTAACTAGTTTGGGGCCTGCAGTTTGCTGTATCAACTGGCATTGCTAGATATTATTATTATTATTATTAACATGTATTTATATAGCGCCAACATATTGCGTAGCACTGTAGATAATGCTGACTCTCTCTCATCTCTGTCTCCCAAAGCAAATAAAGCTCCCTGAACTTTTCTTTGAACGTGAAGTATATCTTCAGCCTGTAATGTGGTGTCCAGTCGTGTATATCTCAGCCGACCCTTGTTCACACCACCATTACCATCTTGGAGATTGTAGTAAATATTTTGAAGCAATAAACAGAAGGTTGCACACGTTGAAGTCAGGAATATCTATTTATTAGTCACCTGTAAAGCTTCCACATTGATACACACACAATCTTCCCCACGGAGTCCCAGGTTACCTGGTCCCACCAACTACCTACCCTCCCTGCTTACCTTCCTTGCCTCCTCCTTAAGTAAAATGACTAGACTTTCAGCACCAGGGTCCATTGAAGTACTAGGCTCTGTCTACCATAGTACCATGTCCTCTGGGCAAGGTACCACCAGGACACTGGTCCTTCTCTCTCTCCTCATTGCAATAATAAATCCTATTACTCCTTACAAATCACTAAAAACCTACTAGTCAGTTTCTCTAGTAACCTTTGCCTGCTCCTCAAACTAATCTGGTTTGTCCATTATTGCCTAACAATCCCAGGAGAAAGTCTGACAGTCTCTATGAATAATGCTGGCTAATTAAGTCTCTGGGGGTCATTATATCCATACATAACATATGGCTATGCTAGCGACCTAAGGGAAAAATAAGCTTGCAAATCTATTCCTATTGAAATCCTCTAATACTTTTGGCATCTGTCATTGCAATGGCATCCTGTTTGGCTAAACAATGTATACAACCTCAAAGTTCAACTTTCAGGGAATTCAGTTCTTAATCATGCTGGTAGTAGAACAAGTCTGTAAAAGACTAACAGATGTCTGGCAACTGAGAGCAGATTATTATAAAGACAAATCCCTTTGCATTGAAAATAGTCATAAACTATCTGTATGTATCACTGTTTTGCAGTGCTCATTTCTGCTACTTATGTACTCTGCATTCTCAGTATCATATGCAAAGTAAATAGGTAATCAATATGCATGTTATAACAATATCTGAGAAAGTTTAAGACCTGTGGCACATGCTGCAGTTTGGCCACAGCATTGCTCTTGGGAGAACTTCTACCTGTAGCCATTTCCCATTACGTGTTCAGCGCCGGATTTCACAGAGGCGCGCCCCTAGGCCGCGCGGTCCGAACAGGCGGCCGCGCGGTCCTAGCGCCCACCCCACCTCACTTTACCAGCGTGCCGGCGAAAAAACGCCGCGCAGCTGCTGTAAATGAATGGGGACGCACGCGTCCCCATAATGCGGCTGGGCGGCATGCCGCCCCTATTTTTCTGCCGCCCTAGGCCCGGGCCTATGCGTGCCGCAAATCCGGGCCTGTACGTGTTGGACAGATGCACAAAGGACCCATAAAAGAATCCGATGTCTAACTCTATCTGTGGCTAGAAAGAACCTTTGCCATCCAAGTGCCTCCACTGCTAACCTAAACGACTGATGAGAAGCTACTACTTACCCTCAAGTCAACCCTACCCCTTGTTTGCCTGGCACTAGTCCAGAGAAGCACCTTTGTGGCTAAGGAAATCACAAGTGTTAGCATATTAACAAAATGCCCATTTAAGATGATTGGTGGTTGGTTCAGGTGAGCAGTAGAAATGCTGCATTTTAAGTGGCAAACAAAGTGCCACCTGTGCTATAAATCTATACAGACAATATCAATGCCATTGTCTCCTTTGCAACATATTTTCTTCATCTGCATAACTTTTGTTGTCATTTTGATTTCATTTGTTTAATATGAAAATCAAATAAAATATTTTAAACAAAATATACAGACAATATCAAATATTGGTATCAGTCAGTAATGTTCAGCAAATGTCAGTATAAGGCTGACTATAGACAAAGGGAAAGTTGTGCTCACCTTTTGTTATAGCTTATACAGAGGCCAGCTCCATGTTGTAGCTTTTTTCATCTCCTAATTCTGTAAGGTGACTCATGTGTTGTCCAAATAAAAAGGCAACTGTTTTTTAACTACGAAAAAAATGCAGGTAAAATGTAGTCCTGTGAAAAATGTATAATTAAGCAGAAGAATTCTTAAGAAGATAAAGAGAGTATAGGAATGGCACAACTGGACAGCTTGAATATATTGCAATATATAGACAAACAATCCCTGTTTTGTATAAAGGAGAGGGTATACTTAGTAGCTTAATGCACAAAATGTCAGTGTCCAAAACCTATTGATACAGGGGTTCAGAACATTCATGTCTTTGTATAAATATAAGGCTGATTCTCATTACCAGTTGGCCCAGTCATTGCACTTTTTCCACAAATTCTACTCAGCATACAAATACGATGAATCTTTTCAAATGATAATTGTGGAGGCACAATTTCAGGAAGTAAAAGTAATACTAACAACGGAAAAATGAATTACTTTTTATAGCTTAAAAACCAACCTTTGCAACAGGAGGATTCATTTCAAATTGGCAGTCTCTATACATAGACCAAATTCTTAACCTACCATGTGTTTTATAACCCAAATCTGGGCTTCCAAGCCGTTAACATTGGGTCATTATTCTCTATTTAAGTATAGTTAAATAGTAGAGTAGAACATTTTGGCAGCAATTATATATTTTATACAGAACTTATTGTACCAGCCTTGAGGTTCAGTAGCCCTATAACAGCAATAATCTGTGTCACCCGTGGGGAGCTCTCCACAGCAGCCCCCACATTGGATCTTGTTAGGTCATCTTTTGAGTGTCAGTAAAACATGCTCAGTGTGCTCTAGCTACTGTCAGTTTTGGACTGGCCGGTCAGCTTACCAGGATTTGCCAGATGGCAGGCCTTTCCCCCCTTTCTCCAGTAATAAATCCAGAGGAAGAAACATTAGAAAAATTACTTGTCTGATGGGATTTCTAAACCTGTTTGAATGATATTTGGCCCACCCATCAGTGGACCCCTTATACAGTATGGGCCAATAAGCTTCTGACACAGTCTAGAACAGGGGTCCCCAAACTTTTTTTATCTGTAAGCCACATTCAAAAATAAAAAGAGTTGGGGAGCAACACAGGCATGCAAAAACTTCCTGGGGTGCAAAATAAAGGTTGTAATTGGCTATTTGGTGGCCCCTATGTGGACTTGCAGCCTACAGGAGGCTATGTTTGGTAGTACATCTGGTTTTTATGCAACCAAAACTTGCCTCCAAATCAGGAATTCAAAAATAAGCACCTGCTTTGTTGTCACTGGGATCAACATACATACTGGTTGGGGATCACTGGTCTAGAAGAACAGAGTCATCAGCTATCATGAGCCTGTGCAGGGCCACATTTTTGTTTATCTGGGGTCAGATTGAAGGCAGATCAAATTAATTTTGGCAAGCCTGTCAGTTAATAATTGATGGTTTGTTTAGGAATAAGCCTGTTTGGTCTGGGTTAAGCAATCAGTATTTTTGCAATGGTATTCAAAAATAAACTACTAATATGGCCACTTAAAGGGGCTGTTCACCTTTGAATTAATGTTTAGTATGATGTAGCGAGTGATATTCTGAGACAATGTGCAATTGGTTTTCATGTTTTATTTGTGATTTTTGAGTTATTTAGCTTTTTAGTCAGCAGCTCTCCAGTCTGCAATGTCAGCAAGTTGGTTGCCAGGGTCCAAATTACCCTAGCAACCATGCATTGATTGGAATAAGAGACTGGAATATGAATAGGAGTGGCCTGAACAGAAAGATGAGTAATAAAAAGTACCAATAACAATGCATTTGCAGGTTTGCAGAGCCTTTGTTTTTTTAGATAGGCTCAGTGACCCCCATTTGAAAGCTGGAAAGAGTCAGAAGAAAAAGTCTAATAACTAAAAAAACTATAAAGAAATAAATAATGAGAACCAATTGAAAAGTTGCCTATAATTGGTCATTCTATAACATACTAAAAGTTAACTTAAAGGTGAACCTCCCCTTTAAGTACCATCTGAGGCCCATGTTATGTTGTATTCCGAGACCAGCACCCATACCCACATCTGCAATTTATTCTATTCTATTCAATAGGGATCCAGTGGTCTACAACATTATATAAATAGTGTCATATATGCAACTGAGCAGTGTTGTAAGCAAAACTACAGTACGTGTGCCGCATGTCTGGGTGTGGAGTGCAGACAGTACAGGGAACTATTTTCATCTATATTTCATCTATATTTGGCCAGTATTACTCATACAGGGCCATGTGTATGTACTAGTGCAGACAGATCTCCCCAAGCATAAATAATCCCTTGTTTCCTCTTTAGAACAGTGTAGTGCAGGCCTAGGACCTGTATTGATCCATTCCAGGAACCTGCTTGGGGTTTTCGGTGATTTCTTGTGTTTGGCCCTTGGACAGCCACATATTTAGTATTGTTATGATAGATTATTCTTTGACATTGCTTAATCTGTGTTTGTTTTAAAGGAAATAAGAATAATTCAACATAAAATCAATTACAGACAAGGAGACCCCTAACAGTGCAGGAAACCATAGACCTTCATTTTGGAATATGGGGGATTTATGGCGGATGTCTTTGGATTGGGACAAGGACAATAAAACATTGTAGCAACATTCACCCTGCAAGTGGGAGTGACAGAAGAAGCATTAACTATAAATCTTACTATTTGTGTTGATTTGGCTAGACCCTTTATGCACTACTTTGAATCTTGAAGATCTAGTCCCACAGTTTGGGAACCTATGAGATAAAAGGTTCAATTCCAAACTGTGAGATAAGTCGCCTAGGGAGCCCAAAGCAGTGGATTGGGCCTGAAAGCCGCCAGTAAAAGTGGGATACAGAGTTAAGGCGTATTGCTGCCATGGATGCTCCTGGGTATAATGTAGGTTGAATATGGCAGTGGAATCTAAGTGGCCTAAGCAAGAATGAAGTCCAAAGAAACACTTCCTATTTTAGACAGATCAGAATATTCAATAGCTCCACTGCAACTGTTATTGCTGTGCCTAGGAATGGACATATACCTTTATGCATTTCCCACTATGATGGGTTTTCTGCATTATCATTCCACACTGGTGCATCTAGAACTGTTCTCAACCAATAAGATCTTTGCTTTTGTTTTCTAACTGTTGAAATCTAATTGCTGATTGGTTGCTCTGGGCAACATCACTGGTAATGCTTCACTCCACTATTTACGCAGCATGATAAATAGGCCCCTTATTTAATGTTCATATACAGTGTTAAGAGACTTGAAAGTAAGAAAGGACAAAGAAAGCCCCATAGAGTTACTATACTGTGAAAGAAATATATTTCTCATGTCAAAATAAGAGTAATACACACTCAGGAAACGTGCATTTAATATACAAATTCTTTCCATGTCAGTATTACTGTGCCTTTAACTATTCCAGCATTGCACAACATTGCCCAAATGTTTGCACAATATAGTTTTACACATTCCCCTCCTGTCTGGGGATTGGCTCACTAACTCATTTTCCAAAGCCCTGCCTGGCTGTAATGCTACTTTTCTGTCAGATCTAAATGCACGATGAGAAGGAATGGTACAGACTGACAACACCACTACAGTGTGGGCGTTTTCTAGCACAATATATATGTGTTTCTGAGGTCAGTTTTATCCACAGCACAGCTGAATCACGTTCTGCATTGAGACTGTGAAACAGGACGGCACTTCCTTTTCAGACTTCAGCTTTCATGAAGGGAACTTAGCACACAGAAGACAGGCCTGGGGGAGGCTTTGGGTCTGAGGTAAGAGATTTCACCTTGATAATGTGCGTGTTTGTTCAATATACACATTACTTGGTCGCTGCTCTTCAGGCTGCCCCCTGTGCCAAGGATGGTAGAGCTTCTGTCTTCATTTCAAAGGTTACTACTTCCTTCTGTGGCAGGAATTCTGCAAGATGACATGCAAGAGGGAACTCTTGCTACTGAGGGTGCTTCGACATATTTACTTAGAGTCAGACCTGTTAAAGGGTCATGTATTATCTCATTGCATCAAACAGTAAAATAGAAGTCGCTTTCCTTTTGTACACTGAAGTTCTTTGTCCTTGTAATAATGCATGTGTAAAGTTACTGGGATGCTGGGAGTTGCTGTCCAACCATAGCCGGAGGGCACTCTTGATATATACACTACAACATCTATCTCTTGCTAAACAACATAATCATTTCTTCACCCCTGCATCTCCGAGTCTGGGGTTTCAGGGCAAATGCCCCCTCTGCTTAACCCTAATACTGGCCCTGCTTTATACAGTATCTCATTCATGTTCCTATTCTCTGCCCTTTTCATGCTTAGGTGTGTGTCTGCTCTCTCCCGCCCTCATTGCTTGCCTCTGAGATCTTTAGCTTCTCTCTCAGAATTATTCTTGACAACCTATGTCTCCCTTCTGCCCAGAGTCACCACATTCCTCTAATTTACTGTCTCCTGTAATTCTTCCACCTCAGTCACCTCCATTTTCATATCGCCATCTATCTGATAAATCTGCAATGCTTCCGTTTTTTTTCTTTATCTCTCTTTCCTTCCCTTTTATGTTCAACATATCTGGCCAATTTCTCAGTGTCTGCAGTTATCTTCTTTCTCTAGAGCACCCTTACCTTCAACTCTTTACCCCTCTTGTCCTTTATTTCTTTTTCACACTATGCTGAATGAGAACTTCTAAGCAGAGGCATAATGAGAAGAGGAGTTTAATGAATACATGAGATTGAGAAGGGTGTTAGTTGTACTCCTACATTTTAACATTTTTAACATCACTGCTTTGTATTTGTCTTATGTAAATTTAAGCCCATGTAAAATTATTTCCTTCACACCTTATCTCCCCCAATTTCCTTTGTTCTTACTGGATCAGCTTCTACTTTCGGCCTAGCCAAAATATCATTGTCTAGATGGCTGGCCACAATCTTTGTTCTTACCAGTGGTCACAACAGGAGCTGGACCACGGGGCCTGCTTCCTCTATAGTTAGATAGAAACTATGAGCATCAGAAACTCAGCAGCTCCTACATGAAAGCAAGTGAGAGTGCTAGCAGGAGGTCCGGAAGGTGGAGAGCTGGGTAGGGGTTGCTGGGCCCTGCACTGGGCATTTATGTCATTACACAAAACCCTCCCTACGGTTTTTCAACTACCGATTCCCCTGCACGTAAAGCCAAATTCCAGGGAACAATTCTCTTAAAAGCACACTGACATCCAATACGTGGTTTTATTCAGGGCCAGAACTAGGAGTAGACAGAATAGGCACCTGCCTAGGGTGCAAAGATTGGAGGGGGGCTGGGCAGTTGTCTGCCTACCCCGAGTCCAGGCTCTCTTGCTCCTGCAGCTCTCCATGATCTTGCCCACTCACTTGCTAACTCCCATTGCACACAATGTCATAGGGCAGGTGGGCGCACATAGGAGGAGGCAAGGTGGCTGGTTGGGTTGCCTAGGGCGACTGGTTGGCTTGGCCCACCTCTGGTTTTATTCTTCAGTAGTAAAATACTCACATCCAGATGTCACACACTACACTGTGCACATTCACTGACTGACACGTTGTCATACACAGTTTACATGCATATTCACTGTTCAGGCATACTCACTGACAGGCATGCTAGACATTCCACTAGTGAAACACAACATAAGTTGCCATAGACACATATCCCTTTCCATGACCTTGCACCACCTTCTGGTCCTAGCAGCCTGACGTACACTCTATCTATACCCCTCTGCCCTACTCTGGATAGGAATTTACAATGTCACCACCCCCCTGGTCCTAGCAGTTAGGCTTATGCGCTATGCCCTTCTGCCTTAATTCCCTAGGAATTTTCTTGTCCCTGCTTCAGGATACTGTATATCCACTGACCTGCAACTGCCACTTCCATCCCTGTCTCTGGCTTAGCCATGGCCTCTAGGCCACTTCCTCCTTGTTGGGGTCTGGCTACCCATATTAGCTTTCCTGTCTATCTGAAGTACCTAGTACTTCTTACTGGGAGACCCTCTCTCTACCTGTATCTCTCTGTGAACTGAAGAACCCTGCCCTGGGTGTGTCTTCACCTTAAATACCCTTTGCACTCTAATGGCTGGGGTCTAAACTACAACTGAACTTACATTGCCTTAACACTATTGAAACCTAGTGGCCAATTTAACACATTACAAATATTCCCCATAGTTTTGTTTTAACTAAACATACATTAAATTGACCATGTTCACTTTACACCATTCTCACACATTCAGTTTACAGTGACATTCACAACAACCTGCTCCCTCTTCCACCATCCCCTCCAGACTGCCAAAAAGCATTTGCCTAAGCCTGTGCACCAAATGGAAAACTGGCACAGGGGTAGGTGGCTGCCATGTTTGTCTACGACACCTCTTGTCTCTGGCTCTATTAAGCTTTCCCAGTCAAGGCAATAGGGTAAGCGTTGCCATTGCCATAGTCATACTGAAAGCAAACAGTTGCCACACAGAAAATGATAAGTTCCTCTGTGGTCACAGCATACAGCTCTGCTGGCTGCACATGGGAACACTTACTTTAAAAAACACGTTAAACATTGAGTTATTTTTATCAGATCAAGACCAAATGGTACATGATATCCGAACTGGTGCGCATCCCGTTGTATGATTACACATGTACTTCTGTTGTTCCTATTAAGTTTATTAATATAATTTGACCTTATCACAGCCTGTATTCTGTGTAGAACAGATGCACAGAAATCACAAGCTATTGTAAAAGGAATGGTGTTCCATTCTTCCAGCAAGTCCATCCACAGTGACTCATGTCATATTCAAATCTGGGAGTTGTGCTGGTTGCCTTACGAGCTCCAAAACATATTTCAGCAGCACTTCACTTGTTGCACAGATAAATTATATTTTTACTGAACCGGAGTGCTGCTGAAATATGTTTTGGAGTTTGGATAGGACCTGAGCAGACAGAGTCACAGCCGGCACCTGGCGCTGCAAAGAGCAGTGAGAATGATTGTGTAGCACTACTTTCTGTGTATGTGAGTTGCCTTACGAGGAAACTTCAGGTGATTTTGGAAAACGAATTGCTACGAGTGCCATCCAGCCAGCGATTAGATTCTAGCCGATGGGAAGGCATTGCGGGGAGATTAGTCATCCGAAGAAGAGGCGATTTGTCGCTGGGCAACTAATCTCCCAGAATCTCCATGTGTGCCTCTGCCCTTACAAGTAAAAGAAAGACAAATCCTTAACAACAATGAGGGCTTGGAAATTTACCCCAAAGGGGGGATACTTTATCCCCACCATTCAGGAACTGTCAAAAAACACCTACACTGGATGTGATATGAATATACTAAAACACATAAAAATACATAAACAGCAGGACAGTAATTAAGTCCCCTATATGTACTCTGTTACCAAAACATGAAAACCAATATTCAAGAACCACATTTATACTGAGCTTATGCTATTAAGCACTGGATTTAATGACATTACTAGGCTTATCTTTGTGCTCAGACTCCCCCTCTCACTCCGATGGTAATGCTCTGGATCTCATATTTACCAGACTCTGTTCAACCACCAATTTTACTAACTCACCATTTCCCCTCTCTGATCACAATATGCTCACATTTCAACTCTCACTAACTCCCTCCTCACCTCCTGCTATTCCCCAAACACGTACTTACCGTGACTTGCAAGCTGTAGACGTGTCACATCTCTCTTCTTCCTTTGACTCTCTTCACTCTAATATCTCAGCCATCTCATGTCCTAATGTGGCTACCTCTGTCTACTATAGTACTCTCACCACTGCCCTAAATGAGCTTGCTCCTATAAAAACTAAACGTTCTAGACACAAACCACTTCAACCTTGGCATACTGCTCATACAAAAGCGCTCCAAAGACACTCACGTGCACTTGAGCGTCGCTGGCGCAAATCCCCTTCAGAAACAGACTTTTGGAGCTACAAATCTGCCCTGCGCTCCTTTAACACCAGCCTCTTCCAAGCCAAACAGACATACTTTACTTCACTCATTAACTCCCTTTCTAAAAAACCAGCACAACTTTTCTCCACCTTTAACACTCTCCTTTCCCCTTCTCCACCCCCTCCATGCACATCTGTCTCTGCTCAAGATATTGCTGAGCACTTCAAAATCAAAATTGACATCAGAAGGGACATTACACTACTCAACCCCCCTAGACTTCCACCACCCTCCCTCCACTCTCCCCAGTCTCTCCTGTGCTCCTTCACCCCTGTCACTGATGAGGAAGTCTCAAAGCTTCTGGCCTCTTCTCACCTTACCACCTGCCCGCTTGATCCAATTCCCTCAAAACTTCTCCGCAATACCAATCCTTGTCTAATCAAAGCCTTAACTCACCTATTTAATCTTTCGCTCTCAACTGGACTGTTTCCTTCTCAACTAAAACATGCTCTTGTCACCCCCATTCTGAAAAAACCCTCTCTTGATCCCTCCAATCTTGACAACCTCCGACCTATCTCTCTGCTACCTTTTATCTCTAAACTACTTGAGCGCCTAGTCAACAACCGACTAACCTCATTCCTCTCTGACAATAACCTGCTGGACCCCTACAATCTGGTTTTAAGCCACAACACTCCACAGAAACTGCCCTGACTCGACTAACTAATGACCTTTTAACTGCTAAAGCCAACAATCATTTCTCGCTACTAATACTGCTTGATCTCTCAGCCGCATTTGACACTGTAGATCACCCTCTCCTCCTCCAGTCCCTCCAGTCGCTTGGCCTTCGTGATACAGCCCTGTCCTGGTTCTCTTCTTACATCACCAATCATTCCTTCAGTGTCTCCTACAATGGAGTATCATCTTCTCCCCTACCTCTTTCTGTTGGAGTTCCCCAAGGCTCTGTCCTGGGACCATTACTATTCTCCCTCTATATTTCCTCCCTTGGCAAATTAATAAATTCGTATGGTTTCCACTACCACCTCTATGCTGACGATACTCAAATCTATCTCTCATCTCCTGATCTCAACCCAGAACTCCTAACTTGCTTCTCCTCCTGCCTGTCCGCTATCTCTACCTGGATGTCGCAACGCTACCTTAAATTAAACCTCTCTAAAACTGAAATGGTTCTCTTTCCTCCAACTAACACCAGTAGCATCCCCGAAGTATCCATCATAGTTAACAATTCCACTATCACCCCCTCTCCCCAGGCCCGGTGCCTTGGGGTTATCCTAGATTCTGCCCTGTCATTCACTCCTCATATCCAGTCACTTATTAAATCATGTCACTTCCACCTAAGGAACATATCCAAAATACGATCATTTATCACCCAAGACGCTGCCAAAATTCTTATTCACTCTCTCATCATATCGCGTCTAGACTACTGTAACTCTCTTTTAATTGGCCTCCCCCTCCAGAGACTGTCACCTCTCCAGTCCATAATGAACACTGCTGCGAGGCTCATACACCTCAGCAACCGCTCCTCCTCTGCCTCGCCATTCTGTCAATCCCTGCACTGGCTTCCATTACCTTTCAGAATCAAATTCAAATTAATGACACTTCATTCAAAGCACTTCATAACTCTGCCCCACCCTACATCTCTGAACTCATCTCTATATACTCACCCACTGGCTTACTACGCTCCTCTACTGACCTGCTACTCAACTCTTCTCTCATTACCTCCTCACATGCTCGCATTCAAGGGCTGCACCCCTCCTCTGGAACACTCTCCCACGGTCTGTCCGACTTTCTCCCAACCTTTCTACTTTCAAAAAATCTCTGAAAACGCACTTCTTTCGAGAAGCCTACCCTCACTCTGCTTACCTACCAAACGCAACACCACATACAATACCACATTTCTCACCCACTTAATTTGATCTTGCCCACTCCCACACCTTGTGTATTACTCCCTTCCCTTTAGACTGTATGCCTATGCATAGGGCCTTCCTCACCTTTTTGTACCTGTATTGATTGTGATGTTTGTTACTCCATATATTCTATATATGTAATTCATGTGATGTAGTTGTATAATCACATTTACTTTACAGTGCTACGCAATATGTTGGCGCTATATAAATACATGTTAATAATAATAAAATAATAATGATGCAGCAGACCAGCCTGGATTCCCATGGATTTTATTTGCTGCTTTTATTATTTTGTTTGACTGTTTTAATCTTAGGAAAATTAATAGTTTTTTTCTGAGCTTTGCTAGTGATGCCACTGGTCCAGTCACAAAGGTCCTGAATGTTTCAATATGCGCGTCATTATCAGGTTCATTTCCACAAAGGGTTGTTATGCATGCAGACTGTAGGATGGCACCTGGTAGCAGTAACATAAGGGGGCAAGTTGATAAAGAAGTGAGAGGTAGGGGTGTGGCATGGTAGGTCATAGGAAGATGGGGGGAATATGGATCAATATGCACAAATATGCTAGAGAGAGAAGTCTCACATACACTGAAGTTGCAAACAATGTTTCACCTATTTATTCAACCACAGAATTTTTAAAAAGTAAAGTTGCAAATGGTTCACTCAGGAAGTCAGCCGACACGCAGAGCTTGCTGCAAAGTGCTTTTATTCACAACATGTTTCGGGCTAAGCAGCCCTTTATCAAGTGTTCACCAGGATTAACAGCCTTGAAGGTACTACACTTAGTCATCCTTACTGACTTTAATTTTTAAAAAGTAACATTTCGGGGAGGAAAACAGTGGCTTTCCCCCTGAAACATTACTGTTCTTTTGCTCCTTTGTAGAACATTGTCATTGTATTACTGTGTGGAAATCCCTGCTGGCTAGTGATCTTGTGCACCACTCACAGAGACTATTCCTTCTATAAAAGGAAGAATGCTAATGTCTCATACGTAACTTCAAATGACTAAATTAAGAAAAGACTGGACACTGAATCACTTCTGAGTAGGCCTATCTGGAAAAACTCAACACTTTCCCATTCCCCCCTCAACCAGTTCCACTTTATGTGTAAGAGCATAGGCAGATATCAATTCAGAAAAACCAAAAGATTGTTGTCTAACACCAAACAGTCAAGTCAGCGGCTCACTATATGAATCATCATGTTTATTCAGCTTCCTTTAAAAGAGCAGTTGTGATCTAGTGTTTGGTGAGTATAACTTCTTGCTATTTCCTGAATAGATTTCTCTTCCAAGCTACGGTCTTAGGGCCAGCTTACCTGAGCCAGACAACAAAAGTTGTGAGAAGAAGGCACAGGGCTCAGAGCACCCAAGCCACGCAGTTTAATAGGTGAGTTAATTCTTGGTCACCCTAAGTGACAGCTACAATTACTGGACACAGGCGTCTGCAGAAAATCCGGGGCAAGGGCAAGTAAGTTAATATCACATAGAGTAGCATCCCACTGAAGATGAACCTATTGATAACAATGCAGTAGATAAAAGAATTAAGGCTTGCATTGGGGCAGGAAGTATACAAAACGTTTTGTGTTGTTGGGAATTAAATTTACAAACATTTCTACTCATTTCTAACTAGCTAGAGAAGTCAGGGTGGGGCAACTGTCCTATTTTGACCCCTTCTGTAGACACCCATTTCACTGGTTATTAAAAGGATTGTAATGCATACTGTAGGTTAAAAAGCAGTACGAGTAAACTCTGATATAGAATAAACTGCAGGTGTTAGTAGTAGACTAGAATTTAGGTGCACAGGTATGGGACCTGTTATACAGAATCCTTGGGGCCTGGGGTTTTACGGATGAGGGATCTTTCTGTAATTTGGATCACCACAGCTAAAATCTGATAACAAAAATGTAGATATCAAATAAGCCCAATAGGATTGTTTTGTCTGCAATAAGGATTAACAAATCGTATATTTAAACGATCATTTCGAGATAATCGTGGTCTCACGATAAAGAAAAAGATCTTTTAAAAATCTTTGTTTATTTTCTTTTTCAGAAATAATTTAGGTAAAGGATGAAAATAATGTGCAAAATGGTTTACACTTTACAAATTGCACCTGTAGTGTTAGTGATGTTTGTTTTTTTGCTTCTCCTTTTCCCTTTCATGCGGATATATTATATACACATCAGTCTCTTTCACAGCTCTTATGAAAGGGTAGATCTTGCGGTTTATGTGTAAAGTGACACCTAAAGTGACACCCTTGCCTTTGTATTTTCATTTTAACTAAATGTCCTGTGCCATCGGGTGATGTTTACCCCATCAGTAACTCTTTATTACGTGAATATTGATTAGTAAAATTCATTATTGAACTCAGTGATCCAGCCATGATAATATTTAGGGGCATAGATTTGCATTTCTTGAACCATTTGCCTAAGGTTATGAGTTGAACTTGAAAGTGAAACAAGTAGTAGAGGGCAGTGTGATTGTCAGGGCAAAGGTAATACAGATCTTGAACCATTCTGGCATTTTATTGTAGTAGATTTATTGCTGGGAATCAGGATTGTAATGTGCGGCACAAAACCAGTTTTTCTTCTCCGCCTTAGTAAAATATAGTCATTATTCTGCTCATTTATTGCTGCAAATGACATCAATCTCTTTCCATGCCTACAACAAGCACAATATAGAAACAATCTAGTTGGGATTTCAGTTTGCCTACCATGCTAAGGGAAGTGTTATATGTAAAGGATGTTATATGTTACACTATAAATTGCTGACCTGTTACTCAACACTATACAGAGATTGTTTAACATTCACATCAGGCCCTGCCCAATGGAACTTACAATCGATAGTCTCCATCAGGGAACATAAGGTGGCCCTGTTAGTATCTAGTATCTGAAGACCACACACACTAGAAACCAGACTGGGTTCTGGCAATGCCAGAGGGGCTGCTGTATGGTTCCATAGAGAGTTAACATATAGTGGGCTGGTACAGGGCTATTTGGGCCTCTGAGAATGGCAGGGCCTATTTTGACTCCAAGTCCAGGCCTGCTAGAAACAGACATGTTAGTGGAGCAGTCAAGGATTTCTCTTTTATAGTTCTTTCTCCATTTAGAGTATAAACAACAGGATTTGAGATTCTGCCAGCAACTGACTAATATTTCATGATAGAATACCGCTGTTTAGCTCTTACGTAATGCTGTACTTGTTCCTAAAATACCTCATTCATGTAATATTGGCCAATTTAGCTGTACATTTAAAGGGAAATCAAAGAGAAGTTGCTAAATAAGAAAAAGACTATTGGGAAACTATTTCTATGAATATAAGACTTTGAGTGAGAAATGTGAATCTTAATTTGCATATGTAAATTAGGAGCAGGGAGGGAACTCATGTGACTTTTTGTCACAAAACAAGGAAGTTAAAACATTTTTTTAGGGCATGAAAGGAAAAAGTGGAAAAACATTTAGGATTCGGATTCGGTTTGGTATTCGGTTGAACCTTTCATTAGAGATTCGGGAATTCAACCAAATCTCAAATAGTGGATTAGGTGCACCCATATTACTATATCTTAGGCAGGCCTGGCAGTGGGCCCAGTTGCTGACTTAAGCTGGCCATAGACGCAAAGATCCGATTGTATGAATCAACATACGATCGGACTTTCCCATCTCCCGACCCGCCACTAATCATTCAGATCAAAGTCTTACCATTCCGACCAAATAAAGTAGTAAAAGAACAGATCAGCCGATGTTCTACCTCTGACAGCAATCGTACGATGGTTATGTCTGACAAAGCTAGTGACCGTCGCCCACTGAAAATTGTACGATTAGCAATACATACAGAGATATTATCGGCAGCCAACAGAAATTTTCTAACCTGTCCAATCGACCAAAAGACCGATCTCCGCCAGACAAAAAATGTCGGGACTCTCCACACACAGTCCGAAAATCGGATCGTTGCGTCTATGGCCAGCTTTAGTCTGAAGGGGCTAAATGGACAGATTAAATATGTCTGTGCTTTATACAATTTAGCTGAAATATGCAGCCGAGAATCAGCCCCTATGCAGGCATTAGTCTTCTGTCCTGCCTGCCCTACACGGGCATTACTCTCCTGTCCCACCAGCATCCAAGACCATTGTGTCGGCTTAGGTTTAGGCACGCAGTGGATTTCGGTGAAAGGATGTGGTGGCAGGGGAATTGCACCTGGGCCCACATGCCCCTGGGGCTTGCCAGAGACATGGAAAAAGGCAAATTGAGGGCCAGATAATTTTTTGTGGGAGCACAATGCACAGAGCAAAGAGCATAGGTTTGTCAGGAGGAGGGTCTCGGGGGGGGCCCAGGTGCACATTCTGCACCCAGGTCCAGGCTTCATTAGTTACACCGCTGAGAAAGGTGGACTATATCGTGTTTCTTTGTCGAAGAATGTGCCAGCACTCGAGTCAGCACAATGATTCAGGGTGCTGGCAGGACAGGAGACTAATGCCTGTGTAGGGGCTGATTCTCAGTGTGTGTATCTCAGCAGTCCAATTTCAGCCTCATGTGGCATTAAGAGACTGACACCAGAAATTAAACTCTTTTTTACATCTATCATAATATTGCCTTTGAAAGCTACTTATAACTTTGCCATAAAGTATTTGCACAATGCTTTAACATTACCTGTCTGATGCCATGTTTGTGCAGCAGGAGTCTGTTAGCATTAGAAACTTTAAATGACAGGCTGACATGGGACAGTCAGGTTTAGGAACTTCAACTAGCAATTACTTACAAAAACAAACCTCTCAACAAAAAACAATCAATATGACCTATACTTAACTTTTAATGTACTATGCAGGAGGACACCCACTGTATATGGGCTTCTCCGCTATCAGAATGTAGTCATGCTGGGCATCAGTAGTTGCTGTGAGAGAGGGACAAGTTATAATTGGAGAAAACCTGTAATAGTTTTCCATGAAAGTGTTTCTTGGATTGCAGTGTTGCAATAGTGGATGTACCTGCTTACAAGAAATGGATGTGGGTGGAAATAAATAAATGAGTCTGGCCAACACCCAAGCAACTCTAATTGACCCTGATTTATTAGAAACATTGTTTTCCTGTTTAACAGCAAGGCCCAAACCCCCACTAAACACCTGTGTAAATAAAGGAGTATTTAGATAACATCAACATCTGGGACTACAAATATATTATCCATGTCAACTAAAAAAAGCAACAGTAGCAAGGAACTGTAACACCTAATAACAAAAGTGTTTAAAAGTAATGAAAATATAATGTACTGTTGTGCTGCTCTGGTACAAACGGTGTGTTTGCTTTAGAAATACTACTATAGTTATATAAACAAGCTGCTGTGTAGCCATGGGGGCAGCCATTCAAAGCTGAGAAAGGAGAAAAGGCACAGGATACACAGAGGATAACTGAGAAGCTCTATAGTCTACAATGGCATTCTTCTGAATTTATCTATTTACTGTGTATCATGTGCTTGATGGCCACCCCCATGGCTGCACAGCAGCTTGTTTATATAAATTATAGTAGTTGTTCTGATCCTAACACACCAGTTTTATTTCTTTGTCATGTGTTACTGTTCCTATAAAATACTGTTTACAGACCACTTCTTTCTTTCTTTTCATTCAGTATGGAATTCATTCCTTAAAAAGCTCCAACTTACCCATCTCAGTCATTATGACTTGGCTATAGAAAGACTGCGGTGATATATTATGTTTTTTGTTGTTCCCTGTGCAGGGAGGTGAAACCTTTCTCTAAGCCTTTGCCATGTTTCTACTATATAGAAACCTCCTGTGGAAACAGTCTCCAGTGAGGATTGGGTGGGAGATTTTGACATTTGAATTTCCCATCTGCTTAGTCCCCAGTGGAAGAGATTGCAGCAGAGGAAGCAGTGGCAGTTGAGAGAAACTCCAAGAGGTGGGTGGGTGCGAGCTGTAAGCCTCGGGGTGCAACGTTTTTAAATCTGGGTGAGAGAGTCTGCAACTAGTGATGGGTGAATTTATTCGGCAGGTGCGAATTCCCGCGATTCGCCACCGGCAAATAAATTTGTGAAACTGCAGGGAAAATTTGCCAGCATCCATTTTTTTGGCAGCAACTGTGCGCCGGCGTCCAAAAAACGAACGCGGTGTCAAAAATGAGACACCAGTGACATTTCGCAAATTTTTCGCGTTTCACGAATTTGACAGGAAATATTGTGAATTTTTCAGTGAAACGCCCCAAATTCACCCATCACTATCTGCAACACCCCCCCAGCAAACTTGCACCCCCCCTTCTGTACAGAATCATCTTCTACTTTAACTGGGAAATACAGTGAGTGCAAATTGTGTTTTAGGTTATTTCAACAAAGCAAGCCCTGTCATGTGAAACACATATTCATTATGCTTGCTGATTCTTTGCAGGAATTAATAAAGGGCATTGTTCCTCTTTATAATTACTCTAGAATTACTGTGCATATTTACCACTACCTCCTTCAAAAGAAGCATTCTATTCCTAAAAATAGTCATCCGCTTCTTAAACTTGCCTGCAGGGCAATAATGTGAAATTTCGAAACTTAAATGCAATACTTTTTTTTTTTTTTTAAACTTGTTTTTATTTAAAGATCGTTACATAATAGTTATGCAGTCATGGCTATACAGTAGATTTCTGTGCTGTTCCGCTAACATTATGTATCTGCATTCTTGTAACATTATCATAACTGTAATAACAGTATAAATTTGCAGCTCAATTGACAAGCAGTCATAAGACCCTATTGAGGGTTTTAAATGCAATACTTTAATTAAGCTTTTGCATTGTCTCGTCTAGGAGATTAGGCCAAATGTGATTGGCTGAGCATATTCAGATATTTTTTTTACAGAGGTTATAGAAACAGGGATAAGTCATGTATACTAATATACTGTATTAATCTGTGATCTGTAGACTTATGCTATATAGAATATCTGCCCAGGGTTCATTACTTTTTACTACTGCGCCTTCCTGCATAGACAGAAATATACAACGAAACTACTACCTAAGGAAGAATTATGTATGTAAACCTTGTACTCAGTGGGTGTGTGTATAATGAGTCTATAAACCCGTACAAGTTCCCTCTTGTGTTTTACAGAAGAAGAAGGAAATATGTACAAGTAGACAGTACATTAAAAAAATTCTTAACTATTGCCTGAGTGCTCTGCTCGCACTTCGGCGTGCATATAAATAGATAAAAATACTGCATGTTTAAGTTCTTACTAGAGAAGTATGTGCCACTGGTTTGGAATAAATGCTTGATGGCTTTGGCAAAATATACTTAAATTATTTAAAATAGCAGTCAATGGTTCATTTACTAATGCCAAACAGTACATTTATGAACCTCCAAACTTAGCTAGAATTGACACATCATCTTGCTCTAAAAGTCCCCATGGCTTTAATGTTCAGACTTTTATATGTAAAAGATACATGCAACCAATTGAATTAATGTGTTCTCTATGCCAAATATAGAGCAAAGCCTATGAGTATAACTAGACCTTGTGTCAGAATAGGAGGTGAGATGTTTAGGGGACTGAGAGTTTTAAGGTGTAAACATGTACATACATTGGAGGAGGAAAAGGTCCATGGCCACAGAAGACTCCCGAGTCTGAACTTTTCCAGTTTCTTTATCACTTGAAGGGAGTTGAAAGGGGTCTGGAGCTAGAAATGAAATATCCCAACTTGACGGTGTGGCACAATTAGGCTTGCTAATTAACAGATTGCTATCTGGACAGAAAAAAATGCCAATGATAATAGAGGAGAGAGATAAAGAAAGAACTAGTCACTAATTTATACAGGAATGGTGGCCAGCACTGGCCATAATGGGTGTGTAACCCCAATTTGGCTATATAAGCCTTGTCCAGCTAGGAAAGGATAAATCATTGGTTATATAGGACTCTAGTAACACCTAGTATGGGCCTTCGTTAAGGGGAAGGTATGAAGTGGAAAGGTAGTGAAATAAAGTACGCAAGGAGGTTCTTGCAAATGACAAGAACTCTTTTTACTTCTCCTTGTGCTCCTTCGCGATGATTTGCGCAGGAGCGGAAAAATATGTAAAAACAGTCTTTCTTGCACATGGCACGCAGGCGCCACCTTGCACATGCGCAGGAGCGCTAAGCCGGCGCCGCATCCACCGACTTGAATTGGGCGCCTGTGTGGCGCGGCCCTGCCATTAGCAGTTTTTATGAGTGTGAAAAGGTAAACAATGTGGGCACTTTCAGTTTGGGTCTGAGATGTGAACAGTACAGGGCTTTAGAGTGGGAACAATGCAGGGAGATTACAGATGTGAACAATGCAAGTTTATAGTCTGAATTGAAGCTGTAAACAATGCAGGGTACAGTTAATCTGATACATTTTAAAGTTTACACAAGGTAAGCAGACACAGCAGGCAGACTTTCATATGGGGGGCCACACAAAGTGGGGTCGCGGGCCACCACTTGGACAGTACTGCAGAGGATATATTAACCCTATGAGTCCTTACTGATGCAAGAAAGGTCAACAGTCAGAATAATGGAGGTGAGCAGTCATGGGAAAAACACACAAACCTCACTGTGTTAGCGCTTATCCTGTACAAAAAGAAAGTCATATCTAACATGTGCTTTTCTTTTTACAAAGTTGATAAGAATAAAATTGCCTTTAATGGTAATCAGCTGTTTCTTATTTTCTTCAGCTATGTTGATGCTTCTGGCTCCTGAATGTACAAGCCACTTGCCATCCATTCACTTAATACCCCCTAGTCAAGTCCAAAGCGTTTTCCTTCGGCAGCTTTAACTAAGGACAAATAAAATGTAAGTGTCCCTTATCCATGAAAACAATGTTGTTTGCTCCTTTGTCACTTTATTTAGTTTCTTGTGTAACTTTAACAAATTTCCTCATTTTTGACAGGATGGCATCTTTAAATCAGAAAATCCCATATCCTGTAACAGTGTTACCATCTTCCACTGGTAAGATCATTTATATAATTGTATTTTAACTGCTTTCGAGTTGCGTACTGTGGTTGACAAGGGGAGTAGCATAGGATATAGTTTGCAGGGTCCAATTTTAGGTGGATAAGAGAAGACACTTGTCTTTTCCCCTAGGGAAATGTTGATGTTTGGCAATAATTAGATATACCCCTGGGTTGCCAGATTTTTATAAGGGGATTGTAATATACTAGGAGGTCTATGTGAAACAATAAGGTGGTTTGTGTCCAGCCAGCCTGAGAACACAGTGGAGTAGACAGGACTGAATCTGCAGACAGAGGTCTAGATACCTTGATTACACTTTCAAATTGGTAAGTCGTCTAAGCCATCTGTTTGCACATTTACATTTATATAACATACAGTTATTATGGGGTGATGCCATACACGAGTGATCCCCAACTAGTGGCTCTTGAGCAACATTTTGCTCACCTACCCCTTGGCTGTTGCTCCCTATGGTCTCATAGCATGTGCCTATTTTTGAATTCCTGTCTTGGAGGCACTTTTTATTGCATGTGTACTTCCCAACAGTCAGAGTCAGAGTCTCCTCTGAGAGGCTACAACATGGCCAATCACAGCAATTATTTTTTACCACCAAGGAACATTGCATTGCTCCCCAACTTTTTTTACATCTGAATGTTGCTCATGGGTAAAAAAGTTGGGGACCCCTACTATACACCATAAAGACTTTTAAAGTGTATGCCAGTAGAGGGCACACACAAGCCCATATAATTGGTCTGTCGAAAATCGCTGCAATTTGTAGTTCTATTTGGCTAAAAAAAAGTCCTATTTTAAATCAGAACAGACCCCTGTGTTTATATACTAGAAGACAGAATTAAAAAACATACTAAACTAAAGCTACTAAACTGTAAAAGTAACCATATCAGCCTTTTTTTGGATAGCATTTATTATACAGAAATAATGGAATTTCTAAAGCCGATCGCTGGTCGTTAATGGCAAAATACTAAAACTTGTGTAGCCTGTGTTTTTTCTAAATGGGGAACTAGGGGGCATCCATTTTAGAATTTACATATGTTTATTGTTCTGAAATACAATTATGTTTGTTAACAGTATTGCTGAAAATTGTAAGTTCTTTAAAAATCATTCATATGTATTGGGCAGTGCTAAAGCCTGGCAATCAAAGGGATCATGGTAAAATTTCAAGGCAGGCAGGCCCCATCCGTTTTCAACTTCCAACTTTCAACCTACTAACCTATGTAAGCTGATTCTTTTTCTGAAATGTTTAGCACCCAGTAAGATCACAGCCCAATGAGATCAACGGAATGTAAAGGTCTTTGTCATCATGAAAATAATTAGATTGGACCTCATCATAAGTGCTCTTTAGCCTCCCTACTCTGGCACAGCTTTGGTCAGCTTTGGATATCTGTTTGTGCATCTCCAGTTTATAACGTACACTCCATTTATGTGAGAAGAAAGTCCCACATAGGTTTAATGCCCTTCTATCAGTGAAGTTTATAAACTTTGTTTATTTGTCTTTTACAGTAAATTCCAATCAAACCTTAAATTGCACGAAGATAATGGAGGAAAGAAACGCAACTCTGGCTATGTTTCAGCTGGTCCTTTTAGCTTTGATCCTTTTATTTGGGACATTATTTAACTCATTTGCAATCTGGGTTTTTTGCTTCAAGATGAAGAAATGGACAGAGACAAGAGTTTTCATGATGAGCCTATTGTTCAGTGACTGTTGTTTGCTTATTACCATTCCGTTTCGCATCTACGCCACACAGCACCGATGGGACCTCCCCAGAGACCTGTGTACCACACTTGCCTATGCTTACTTTCTGAACACATATTTGAGTATTGCCATTATTACACTGATTTCTGTGGACAGATACATAGCAATAAAATTCCCCCTGCGATCAAGATCATTGCGTTCCCCAAAGAAAGCTGCCCTAGCTTGTGCTATTGTTTTTGCGCTCTTGTTGACTACACGGATTGTCATTTTTATCACCTCTGATTCCAATTTTTCGTCTCCTGGATTCTGCTTCCGAAAAACTTCACCCAGACCATTAAAGAGAAGTTTGTACTTCACCATTACAGGCTTTTACATTCCTCTGCCCGTAATCATATTTTGCACACTAGACGTAGTCAGGTTCCTTAAGACGAAGGATAAAGCGAGTGTATATGAACATGAGTGCATTCAAAAATCCATAAAAATAGTGTCTGGCAATCTCATAATTTTCCTGGTTTGCTTTTTGCCTGTTCATATTGGAAATATTACCAGGTTTGTGATAGAGAGTTTAAGACTGGATTGTGCACTGATAAAACAAATCAATGATTATGTTTATGCAGCACAAGTCATCGGTGACCTAAACTGCTGCCTGGATAGCGTCTGTTATTATTTTGTAGCCAAGGAATTCTGGGAGTCAACGTCACAGTTGCCAAAGTTAAACCAATTAACACCATCTCCGGTAGAAACAGAAGACACAAATCTTTAGAAACAAACTGTTTCATTTAAAAGTCTTCACAGATTGGAACTGACATTTGGTAACTAAAAAGTGTCTACAATGTTCCTTTTGTAGGACGAGCACTTCAGTAATATACAAGGCAAAACAGTGAGCAAACCTTGATTCACTATGGATATTTGTGGATAATATATTATAAGTCAGATCATCTGAAAGCAGAGGTCAATGTTCATATGAATTTGTATTAGTTGCAATGTTTTTTTTTTAATTGTTACGATATTGTAATTTGCTATCTTTGGTGAGTCTGAATTTAATTATAGTAAAAAGGTACATGAAAAATCTGATAATGGATATATGGAATATATTATGAAATATTGTCTACATGTTGCTCTGATAAATAATTTAAGATATATTTACATTATTTACATATTACCCTTAAAGAATCTAGGGCTGCACTTATCGACACAGGGGAACCATGGAGCTACCACTATCTCCAGTCCAGTTGATCTAATAGGGTGCACACATCACTTGCACAGCGAACACCACAAACGACACCTTGCACACTTCAAAAACAGTCAAGTCAACTGATTGTGCAGTGCAATTTCATCAAGAGCATTGCCTTCAGCGACCACAATGACTTCAGAACTCTGGGGGGAAAAACATGAAGATTGCAATTAAAATTGCACTTTGCTTACGCCACTTGCGGTTGCAAATTATTTATCGATTTTCCATGATATTGAAAAAAAAATGAATCACAAGTAAAGATTTCATTTCTTTGTTTGATTTTTATATTTAAGATAAATCTCAATTTAATCCTAATTGCAGGGAAAACATGATTTTCATTTTGCTTAAGTTGTATTTCCCATTGATTTCGATAGTATCTTGGTAGGTGGGGAGATTTAAATTTTTTTTTTTTTTTTACAAATTATTTGTGAAAAAATATTTGCTAAATGCAGCTGCAGAAAAAAAACTTACTGATTTGTACAAATCGCAGCAGAATCACAATCTTGACTGTTGATAAATAAGCCTTATTTCATGGTTTTCTAGTACACTACTATGAATATCCCTATCGGAAAGATTCCTTATTCGGGAAAACCCCAGGTCTCGAGCATTCTGGATAACTGGTCCCATACCCGTAACCAGCGCCGGATTTCTTCTCCGGCCGCCCCTAGGCCGCGCGGTCCGACAAGGCGACCGCGCGGTCCTAGCGCCTGCCTTCCCAGCGCGCTGGCGAAAAAACGCCACGCAGCTGGTGTAGTTCAACGGGGAAGCAAAGATCCCCATAATGCGGCTGGGCGGCATGCCGCCCCTATTTTTAGCCGCCCTAGGCCCGGGCCTATGCGGCCTTGCCGCAAATCCGGGCCTTCCCGTAACCCATACCAGGGACTGCCAGGTAGACGGCCGCTTAGGAATCGTTGTGGGCCAGGCCCCTTTACGCCACTGCTCTAAGGCCATTTGCAACCTTGCAACATTTTACAGTGCATTAAACTTGGCAATATCTGACGAATTTATTCATCAGGCACGAATTTGACTATTCGATTGTCTTCGCTGGTGCTCTCCGCTGTTGTGGGTGTATAGTGACACCTAGGGATCACTTTATAACTGCTTCTTTAGTTCTGGCTGCACTAGAGGTTTGGTGAATTACATTAAAGAAATACTGACACCAGAAACATATGGTTTTTTTTGGCATCTATCAGAACATAACCTTGAATTTCAAGTAACAATGGCTTTCAAAAGTCCAACATTAGTTTTTATTTATATTTTTTTTTCAACATCACATCAAGTATTAATTGGCCCTATCTATCCTTACGCTTCACTAAATGGTTAAATGTTTAAAAGCTCCATGGAATAATGAGAAACACTGGCTTACTCATAAAAACCCCAACCAGATGCCATTTGTCTTTTAATTATTTCAAAATGGACATTTTGGCAGCCGCAATTTTTGAGGCCCAAGAGCAGGCTGAGGAGCAAGAACAGCTTGTCCCTGCTAGGGTCATGCATCCTCGTCACTTCAGGAGACCTGTACTTTCTTTTGACGAGCTGCCTGATGATGAGGTTGTGAGGATTTTCCGCCTGAGTCGTGCCGCCATAGTGCAGGTTTATGGCCTCATCAGTGAGGCCATTGAACCTGTGACGGCACAGTCTCAGGCAGTGCCTGGGATGTGCAAGCTGCTTTCAGTTTTGCATTTCCTGGGCACTGGCAGTTTCCAGCAGGTCTCTTCATGCCTCATTGGCATGAGCCAGCCCACCTTTAGCTGGATACTAGCTAGGGATGCACCGAATCCAGGATTCGGTTCGGGATTCGGCCAGGATTCGGCCTTTTTTAGCAGGATTCGGATTCGGCCGAATCCTTCTGCCCGGCCAAACCGAATCCGAATCCTATTTTGCATATGCAAATTAGGGGCAGGGAGGGAAATTGCGTGACTTTTTGTCAGAAAACAAGGAAGTAAAAAATGTTTTCCCCTTCCCACCCCTAATTTGCATATGCAAATTAGGGTTCGGATTCGGTTCGGTATTCGGCCGAATCCTTTGTGAAGGATTCGGGGGTTCGGCCGAATCCAAAAAGGTGGATTCGGTGCATCCCTAATACTAGCACAAGTGCTGAGGGCACTACAGCTGCACTCGCGAAGGCTCATTTCCTTCCCCTCAACTCAGGTAGAGTGGATAAGATTGAAACAGGAGTTTTTCCTAATTGGCCAATTTCCAAATTGCCTAGGAGCTATTGATTGCTCTCATGTTGCGCTCACACCAACTCGCCATCAACAGGAGCACTACCGAAATCGTAAGCGCTCCCATTCCATCAATGTGCAGGTGGTGTGTGATTCCAACATGCGCATCATGAGTGTGAGATCTGGCTTTCCTGGAAGTGTCCATGATGCCACTATCCTGCATCAGTCAGCTCTCCATGGCCTCTTCGCCCGAGGAGAAATGCCGGATGGCTGACTTGTGGGTAAGTTCTATTTTCAATTTAATACAAAGACACTTCAAATATTCTTTTAAAGGTGACATGTATGTATTTTCTAGAAATGTTTCCCTATTTGCAGTCTGGCTACAATAGATGCACTATGCATCTTGGGACCTGTACTTTACTTCAATCAGCTAACTTTGTCAGGGATTTTAATTATTGGCACCTGATTCAGTTTACAGGTGTGATGTGTTAAGGGGAGGATTCTGCACACACACACAATTCTTTGCATTTGGGGGGGATTATCTCTTTTATTGTGCCACCAATGTTGGTTGCCTAACAAAAGGGGTAAGGTAAGCACCCCAACAGCAAAGAATTTGTGTGTAGATCTGTTTGTAAAGATTTTACTACTATACAATGGACATAACTACAGCACTGGAATAGCCAACACAACAGACAACTGGAATCAGCCCTTAAAGAGAAAATAAAAGACTACTACTTCCCAGAAGTCCGAGCAAGCCAGACTGATGAATGTCCTCAAGTACTTTAGCATACACAAAACCTTTACATGTAATTACTAAATATATTTTTGTTTTAAATTTTTAGGAGACGCAGGATATGGGCTTCTGCCTTGGTTGATGACCCCTGTGAGGTTTGCCCAAACACCTGCCCAACGTAGGTACAATCGTGCCCATCGGAAGACGCGCAATGTCATTGAGCGCCTCTTTGGGGTGCTCAAATCACACTTCCGATGCCTCTCAGTCACTGGGGGAGCTCTGCTTTATTCCCCCCAGAAGGGGGCAAGGCAGCATGGATTACTAGAAGACATTGATGATGACCTGGAACCTGAGATTGAAGGGTATGTTGGTAGATGGAGGGACAACCAACCAGAGGGAAGAAGAGTGCGTAAAAGGCTCATCCGTGCCCACTTTTAGTTGTAAGTTGAACAAACCACACAAATAGTTAATTTGTACTGTCAAGAGTTCTCAAGGGCCAAATAGTGGCACATATTTTTTTGGGCCCTTATTCCTAAGTGCAATTTTTGTGATTGTTTGCAATCTTGTCAGTTACCTTTCAAACCATGTTATTCCACTGGAAATCTGGACACTTGCTTAGCCTTTAGGCCTCTTACAGATGACCGTTTGAAGCTGCGATCCCCTGCATTCTGTTTTTATGCGTTCAGCTGCAGGGGAGCGCAGGAGTAGACGCATTCAGTTGTTTTCATTGGGGTTGTACTCGCACAGGCGCATGTAGGTGCCGAACGCAAGTTGAGATGCAACATGCTGCATTTTTCCTGCATTCAGCACCTACATGCGCCTGTGCGAGTACAACCCCAATGAAAACAACTGAATGTGTCTACTCCTGTGCTCCCCTGCGGCTGAACGCAGGAGAGCGCAGCTTCAAACGCTCGTCTGTAAGAGCCCTTAAAAATATGAATTCCCCCATTGTGAGGTTTAGTAATCAATCTAATGATCTAGATCAACTCAATAATGTCTAAAATCCACTAATTCTTAGGTCAGTTGTTTGCCCTTAATATGTTTGCCTGCTGAATGATGTGATGGGATGGGAAACACATTTAACATGTGTACACACATATTCAAGCTAAACCATTATCGCTACTTGTCATTTCAGCTTTCTGGCCTCCTAATGTGTTATCGTTATACTTCACGTGTGTCAAACTCTACTTTATTATCTTGGTACTTGACCACAGAGGATACAGACATGGACACTGACTGATTGGCCACGCCTCTAACTCCATTATTCAGGTATTTAGCAATTACTCTGGGAATCTAAAAAGATATTGCTAACGTACCATATTATTTGTGTGACTCTGCAGCCTCTCCATGTGCAAACGTTTTTCTGACCCACTAAATTGGACTCAACACCTGCGACAGATGTGATGAACTGACAGCTGTTTTGCTCATTTGAACCTGAGGGGAGTCACCTTCAGAAAACATATTATCAGTAAGTGGCAGTGTTTGTTTAGCAATGACAGGCTTTTGTGTGGCTACTTAAAATTAGTTTGATTTGTGTTAATGGATTCTTCTTGTTTGATCCACAGGTATGACTTCTTCTGTTTTCTTACTTGGAATGAAGTGTTAACTATGCTATAAAGGGGGTTTGGTATATACCCTGAAAAATGTTTAAATGACATTACCCATGTTAATATTATTTTTGACAAGTGCCGGAAAATTAGTGAATTTCCTGTGAAATTCGCGAAACACGAAAAATTCACGAAACGACGCGGGTGTCTCATTATTGACGCAGGCGCCCATTTTTTGACGCCGGCACCCGTTTTTGACGAAATTTTTTTGTTGACACCAGCGAATTTTCGTGAGTGAATTTTTGCGGGCATTTCACAAATTTATTCACTGGCAGTGAATCGCGCAAATTCACTTGCGCCTGGCGAATAAATTCGCCCATCACTAAAAACAAACGCACACACTGTTTTTTACTGACACAATCTTTGTCAAAATCCAAAACAGTTGAACAACAATAAAAAGACAATCTATATCTGTATAAAGTTTGTTTGTGTTTGGAACACACAATAGTTATTTTAAACCATTAAATTTGTACCTTAGCTGGAAGGCACACGAGGAATTTAGTCTCAACATATATTTTATAGTATAGCAGCCCCTATAGACCACTAAAGGGGCAAAAGCTTTACAAAGCATTTCTTGCATGACATTGATAATGCACCCCTGTATTCATCGTGGCCAACTTTACATTAAACAGTATCCAAAAATTTGTCCAAAACAATAACAATCAATATGATCTACAAATGACACTTGTCAATATATGACAATTTGGCCAGTTTAAAATTATCAACAAAAAGTGCTGGCCAGGTAGAGTGGTGGACACCCAACAATGCAACGTAACAACCAAGGATTTGTGCCTTTAAGGCATATCATACACCTTGGACTTGCTATTTAATGACCACAGGTGGAGGAGGAGGTAGTAGGCGTTGACACCTATTATGAGTGCTGGGTAGCCAAAGTAGGCCAGAGGTAGCATATGTAAGGTTTGAAGTAACACTGCATTAGTGAAAAATACACAATCAAAAGTATAGTATTTCAATTATTTGACCCTTACATGTAACATTTTGGGTCCAAGTGAATGTTTTGTCAAACACTGCAGCATTACTATACTATGTTAGAGCAAATGCACTTTGATGTTTGTAAGTGCTTTTCCAGATCTTATTGGAAAGGGCGCCAATGGATGGTAGACATGGCACACCTTGGTGCTGATAACATCATAAATAGACAAATATGTTAGAGCAAATGCACTTTGGCGTTTTGAGTGCTTTCCAGGTGTTATTGGTATGGTTTGCCATTAGATCTTAAAATGGTACCCCTCAGTGACGAGAATGCAGCATTGTCTAAACAATGGGATGTGTTGTTTGGAAGTCAGTCCCATTGCTGGGTAACGGACAAAGTCACACCGGAAGCGTGAATTGGGCGAAGTTCTTTGCCAGGATAAAATGGGCAAAGAGGCCAGTGTCAGTTGGAGAAGTTAAACAGACTGGAACTAGGGACGTTTGCGCTTGTCCCCTCGGACAGGACCTTGTCCCCTTCCACGCCCCCTTCCTCTGCACTGTTGAGGAGATGCAGGGGTGGAGGGGGAGCAGCAGCAGAGCCCTCTGGTCGGTGAGGCTGGGCTCTAACAGCTGTCACCAGGTCCTGGATGCTTAGATAGATGTCACGCAAGGTGCCATGCATGAGTGACAACCATCTTTGTATCCAGAGATCCTGGTGGCCCAGCATCCTCAGAAAGCCCCATAAAGTCCCCACGTCTCTCCAGTCCAGTCACCGTTGTTCCTCCTGTGTTGGTCCCCCAATTGCTGCAGCTGGAGCAGCGGCGGCAGGAGCAGCAGCACCCGCATCAGGAGCAGCAGCACCCGCAGCAGCATGACCTACAACAAAAATCTAATCTAAATATTGTGGGGGGATCACTCTTTAGGTAGTAGCAGCAACTCCTTTCACACAGATAGTAGAAAGTACACAGGTTTCCAGTTGATCTCACGTGTGCATTTATTTAACACATCAGCTTAAACACCAACATAACAGTTCATCAGTGCCAGGCCAAGTCAGCCGGGCGCCCAAGGCAACCCGGCCGACTACATCGCCCCTTCTAAAGTACGAGCACGCACAGGCGCGCGCGCACTAGGGAGCTGAAGCGCACAAGTCAAGCACCTGCGTGCACATGCGCAGAAGAGCGCACACGTCCAGGAGGTGACGATTGATCTCACAGGCTGGGAAAGAAGCGTCTGAACTAGGGGTAAAGTGGCAAAAGAGGTACGGTGCCTGGCGCCCCTCCACATTTGCGCCCTAGGCACGTGCCTCTTCTGCCTACCCCTAGTTCCGGCCCTGCAGTTCATACCCTTTGGGAAGGCAGTAAACAAAAATAGTCCAGCTGTACTGATAATGAAAATATCCTTTTCCCAAAGGTCCCACAGTCCCCCACTTGGGCAATATAAGTCCATCAAACAAAATTAACTGTTAACTCACAGTCCTTTGGAGATTCCTTGTGCTTTTCTCCACTTAAGGCAGTAGCTGGTAGCCAGTCCTTGCTACCAGATAACTTGTCTCTTTCTGGAAACTTGTGCCCAGCAATAAAAGTCCTTTGGGGGAATGTAATAAAAATCGCTAACGGAAAAACTATTCGCAATGCGAAAAGTTATGCCTTTGCGCCAACAAATTTTGCTTTGTGCGAATTTAATATAGCTTTTGCGAGCCCGGAAACTGTTTAGCGACCACTTCCGACAGTGAAAGACCGTTTGCGAATTTTATAGTTTGCGCCAATGCGCAGTCAATGTAATAAAACTTCTTACTGAAAAAGTTGTTATGTTTGCTCCAAAAGATTACGACACCTTCAAGCACTTCTTATGAGTGCGCAATTAAAATTCGCAATGCGCATTTAAAATTCGCAATGCAATAACAGTTTAAGGAACAATATTACATTGCGAGATGTGGATTTTTAGTCTTATTGGTGCGAATTGTTTTGCTCTTTGCGACTTTTATTACATTCCCCTGAATATGCTTTAAACACAGGTAACATGCAGTTACTATGCAAACTTTTTAACACATCCCCTCCAGTAGCTCTCCTCTCTCTCTCTCTCTCTCTCTCTCTCTCTCTCTCTCTCTCTCTCTCAGAGCCTCATTTTCACATCCCTCTGCACTGCTTCATAGAGGATTCTGGGAGGGATATACTTTCCATTTATGATTTTCCCAACCATGTTACAATATAGATCCATTTATTGCACATGTGCATAACCCATAACAAAACAAAGGTGGGAAAGGAAGCTCACAAAGCTAATATTAGAAGTTAAATTGGTGGTGGGTTTGCTAGAATGAGGCATGAGGAGCCGAAGTAAAACTTGAGACGGTGAGTGGCTGGGAGGGAGGGGGAGCAAGGGAGCAAGAGGGACCATGCGAAAGGAAAAAGAAAAGTTTAGAGTCAGCATGTGAGAGAGAATGTACGCTGAGCAGAGCCAACAGTCAGGGGCAGGCACAAAGACATCAGCAGGATTTTAAAGCGGGGCTGAGAGAGAGTGAAATAGCAGTAGAGCTGTATGGTGATTTGAGGCTGCCAGTCAGAAAGGCTATACAAAATCTGGCTTTAACAACCTACTGCTTCTCATTAACACTGAAGAGGCACTTGTCTCACAAAAAAAAAGTAGGCTGCATAAGGGACTCAGTAAATGTGCTTTGCATGTTTGTGACACACACAGACAAATAAAGGAAGGGGTTAATAGGTAGAAACATTGCTCTTATATCTGGGGGCACCGCAGGTATCACGTCTGGTGACTGGGCATGCCGGGGAGCTCGGTGTTCTGTAATGTGAAATAGGACATTAGTAATGTTGCAAACAATTTGAGGAAGCAACTACATTGGCCACAAACACAAACATGTCTGTACATTGAGCTTGTGGGGCTCTAGGGCTTTCTGCGGCCTCACACTCTTCCTGAGGCTGCTGAGGATCAAGGTCCTGGTCACTGTCCGTGGTGGTGCTGCAATTGTTAAGAAATGTAAAAAAAAAAAAAAGGTATTTAAATTGACAATCATAAGCTACTACAATTGTATTTGTTTATTAGGCTGATGGACAGACCTACAACATGTTTCAGAAATATTTAAGTCGTCCTTTAAAATATTAACTCAAATGTAATGGGCCAGGAAGGGAGATGGTAAAGTCCAAGTGGAGTCTATCAGGGCACTGCAAGGGAGATGCTAAGGTTGAAAACTTAAATACATGACACAAAGGCACTGTTTGCAATGATGTGAGCAGCAGGGAATGTAATAGATGACAATACAGCTGCTGTAGGCTCTACATGTGTTGCTTCACACTTCACTTTTACACACTGAAGTTAAAGGGGTTGTTAATTTTTAAGTAATGTTTTCCAATGGTGCACAGTATTATGTTTTGACTTTTAGATTTTTTTTTCATCAGCTCTACAGTAGACAATCTCAAAAATGTGGTTGCTAGGATGTAAAGTACCAAAGCAACCATGCATTCATAGAAATAGGAGACTGGAATATCATGATATGATAGTCTAAAATGATAACATAACATACTTAAAAAATATAAAAAAAACTTCAAGGTCAACCACCCCTTTAATCCACTTTTTAAACATTTCTGCTCTAGTGGGGAAATGGTTAATAAATGTTTGCCTTTTTAGCACTGTTACAGCTGCACTAACTACTACAAAAACAAACAACAATCCTGGAAACATTAAATCCTCTAATGGCAAATTGGAGCAATATTTAATCAAAGAAGCGAAATGCTAAAGGGGAAATGAGCTATTTAGGCAAATGATAATAATGTGGATAAAAGCAGTAAGAAAGTTTTGTATTAAAATGTACTTACTTTTCCAGTCTGTGTCACGGTATCAGCCTTCCAAACCTTCACAGACCTCTCTCATCCTCCTTGGTATCATGCCTCCTCCTGGTGGTGCTAGTTCCAGCCCTTGATGAGATGCTGGACCCGCCACTTGTCTCCGATGTTGCGGGGGACATGTGGCGTGCCCTGGGGGAGGCCCTACTTCCCCTGTCTGGGGTGTCAGACCTTCCATATGTCCCCAATGTTGCGGGGGACATGTGGCGTGCCCTGGGGGAGGCCCTACTTTCCCTGGCTGGGGTGCCGGACCTGCCACATGTCCCCGATGTTGTGGGGGACACGTGGCGTGCCCTGGGGGAGCTCCTACTCCTGCCACTCCCAGTCCTCTCCTCTCCCCCTCTATGGGACCCTCCATCTGACATGGTCTCCTCTCCTTCAGCCCAGGAACCCCTACCTCTGACACTCTAGCCCCTGTCCCCCTCTCTCCCCCTCCTGTGGTGACTTGCATCCACTGTAGTGTAGGATGTAGCCACCCTGGGCACCTCATCAGGGCTGAAAGAACATTCTCCTTCCTCCTCCTCACTCCTTCTTTCCATTTTTTCTGCAGCAGTTTGGCAGCCTCCTCCACCTGGCTCATCCAAATAGCAAGTGCGCATTAAGGCCGAAAATGCACCTAAAATGGCCTCCAGAGGACTTCCAGTTTGAAAAAAATTGCATAAAGGAAGTGGGGCATGAAAACTTCGAATCGATCGATTCGAATAAAATTGGGGCAAAGGCCACCTTCGATCATCTTTGACTATTCGCTACTTGCAAACCTTTGCATCGAAGCGTGGAATCGATCGATCAAACGATTTTTACTTTGATCGAAAGTGGCCGTATTCGAAAACAGCCTTTGACTAACGTAGCACACCAATTCGATGGTCGAATGTCGAAGTATTTTAAATTCAAAATTCGACCCTTGATTAATCTGCCCCCTAATCTAAATCACACTGGCAAAGAAATGTTATAAGTGCCATACTCCTTATCCATGTAAAATTCTATTTAAAATTCATTTAGGCTTTATGTAGTTCTATTTTACTTTTTCTGCATGTTAAGTGCTATCTCATTGCAAAGGTCACCTCCCCTACCAACCAGTTATCTCTAAGTTGTATATTTATCAAAAAGTGAAGTTAGAGATCGTCACTGTCCTCTAGAGTGAAATTCCGCCACTTTCCATTCATTTCTATGGGATTATTAAATGAGTATTTATCAATGAGTAAAGTGAAAGTTCATCCTTTGATAAATACGCCCTTCAAAATCCCATAGAAATGAATGGAGAGTGGCGGAATTTCACTCTAGAGGACTGTGGCGATATCTAACTTCACTTTTTGAGCTTCAGTAGAGAAATAAGTACAGGTATGGGACCTGTTATCCAGAATGTTTGGGACTTCCATACTTTGTCTTCTAAAACAAAATCATTAAAACATTAAATAAATCCAATATGTTGGTTTTGCCCCCAATAAGGATTAATTCTTAGTTTAGATCAACTTCAAGCTACTGTTTTATTATTACAGAGAAAAAGGAAATCATTTTTAAAAAATTTGGATTGTTTGGATAAAATTGAGTCTATGGGAGAGGACCTTCCTGTAATTTGGAGCTTTCTGTATGATGGGTTTTCAAAAAATGGATCATACCTGTACTATAACTATAAAAAAAGCATAACTACACAGTCAGCCTGCATTCTGGCTGCTATTTTAGGTGACCATATTCTGTAATAGTGAACTAAATTTATATTCTGTTGGCAGTTCTCTTTTACTAAAATTATACAGTTTTACAGAATTACATGTTTAAACTTCTGCTAAATTGCCCTATGTTTTTAAAATCGATTTATGATATAAAAAATTGGGGTTCAGACCACTGTTTTAAATGCTGTCTCTCTGGCAACTGTATATAAGATAAGATATAAGATATTTAAAGATGTTTAAAATTTTGAGAATTCAGTAAACATTGTTAACATTGTTGTGGATTTTCAGTTTCAATTAATCCATTATAATCGTATGATGTATTGATGAAAATACCTTTAATTGTGAACAATACAGAAGAAATCATTTTAAATAGATCTTAATCTTATCAGATCCTAAGGAGGCACAATTGCTGTTTTTATTGATTAATATTAACATTGATTAAAGGACATCATTTTTATTTTCTTTTAAATGAAAACATTCTCTATAGCTGGTTATGAGATTTGAGAGTTCTGACTGGTCATCCTTTTGAGCGTCTGCTATATCAGGTCCTGGAAGGCTAAATGCAACAATTAAAAGCAATTTTTATGAAATTGGAATTCTTAGGCTAATTCAATCACATTTCGGCAAGATTGGATGACTAAGTCACCCCTTTCAATCAATGATGAATAGAATTATCAGTAGAAAAAGCCTGTAGAAATGACTGTATGAAGACTAAATCACATCAAACCATCTGCTTTTTCTGTAGTTATTGATAGGGAACTGTGCAGAGGTGTTGCATCAGAAATGGTTTACTTTCCTATGGCTGTGGAAACATTTGCTGTTTAATCTCAATTCTTGAAGCTATGGCTTCCTTTTATGATGAAACTGATTACAGCACATCCTCATGTTATATTGGTAAACCCATTAGAAGAATGAACACACGCACAGAAACATTCATAAGGTAAGCACTAATAATAATAGTCTATATTCTTGCCCGAAAAACACACAGCCCAAAGGTTCTCTTTTAGATATTTAGATTGTAAGCACTTTTGGACAGGGCCCTTTTTACCTCTTGTATCGGTAATTGGTTGCTTTGTATGTGATTCTGTATGTTCAATGTATAAACACATTTATTGCACAGTGCAGTGGAATATGTTGGCGTTTATAAATACATGTTAATAATAACAATAGATTTTTCTGCCAGGGGCTGCAGACAATTTCTATACATTACATTGGAGACAGACATTAGCCACATGGTCTCCAGTGGGAAAATCTACAGGGTACCCAGTGGAAAAATGGAGCAATTAAGAGGGACTCCACTTTATTTCTGATTAATTACTGTTATGTAGGATTAAGACATCTTGATTAATTTGACATGATATTATAGCATATGTTATTATGCCTGGTTTTGCCTTTTTCAATTCAAACGCAACACCACATACAGTACCACATTTCTCACCCACTTACTTCGATCTTGCCCACTCCCACACCTTGTGTATTACTCCCTTCCCTTTAGACTGTATGCCTATGCATAGGGCCTCACCCTCACCTTTTGTACCTGTATTGATTGTGATGTTTGTTACTCCATATATTCTATGTATGTAATTCATGTGATGTAGCTGTATAATCACATTTACTTTACAGTGCTACGCAATATGTTGGCGCTATATAAATACATGTTAATAATAATAATAATAATAAATAAGAAGGCTACAGAACAGAAAGGCAATGACTACAATATACTGTAGTATGCATGTTTTATATTGAGTATGCTACTAAAATACTGTAGTTTAATTAAGCCTCAAATTATTTTCCCTATACCAGAACCAAGTAAAATAGCCATCAAAAACTGCCTGGTTTTCAAATAGTCCTATTAATACAGGTATGGGACTTTTAATCCAGAATGCTCGGGACTTGGGGTTTTCAGGATAATGGGTGTTTCTGTATTTTGAATCTTCATACCTAGGGATGGGCGAATCTGAACTGTTTTGTTTCAGCAAAAATTTGGCGTAGACGAAAATTCGGCTAAATGCATTAAAGTGTATAGGCAACAATTTTTTTTACCCGTCTTCTTTTTCCTTCCATTGGCGTAATTTCTACAGTGAAAATCAGCGAAAAAATTTGCCCATAATTATTCATTCCATAGGTCTACTAGAAAATCATTTAAACATTAAATAAACCCAATAGACTGGTTTTGTTTCCAATAAGGATTAATTGTATCATATTTAGTATCAAGTACAAGCTACTGTTTTATCATTACAGAGAAAAAGGTAATATTTTTAAAAAATCGAATTATTTGGAGTCTATGGGAGATGGCTTCCCTGTAATTCGGAACTTTCTAGATAACAGGTTTCGAGATAATGGATCCTATACCTGTATTACTGTACAGGTATGGGATCCATTATCGGGAAACCCATTATCGATAAAGTTCCCGAATTACGGAAAGGTCATCTCCCATAGACTCCATTATAATAAATAAATCGAAATTTTTAAAAATGATTTCCTTTTTCTCTGTAATAATAAAACAGCACCTTGTACTTAATTCCAACAAATGTACAATTAATCCTTATTGTAAGCAAAACCAGTCTATTGGGTTTATTTAATGTTTTCATGATTTTCTAGTAGACTTTAGGTATGAAGATCCAAATTACGGAAAGATCCCTTATCCGTAAAACCCCATGTCCCGAGCATTCTGGATAACAAGTCCCATTCCGGTACTATTTAATCCATAATCCATTATTCTCTTCTAAATGTTATTGTTTATCTTTTATGAGACACAATTTAATTTATACTCCTAGAAAAGCTCATATATTGTCATATGTCAGTTCATTTCGCATTGATTCCGGCACTCACGGTAAAAGTCATTAATTTGCCTGGGTGCAGAATCTGCAGATAATCTCCATAGCAATAGAAGGATCTGCACTCACTCATTATTTTATTGTAGAGCAAAAGACTGACGTTTCGGCCAACCAACGGGCTTTCTCAAAGTAAGAAAGGTCGAAACGTCAGTCTTTTGTTCTACAATAAAATAATGTCTGAATTTTAAGTCCTGTGAGTGTGGATCCTTCTATTGCTATGGATCATATGTCAGTTAATATAAATATGATATCATCTTTCAATCTGTAATTATAATGACAATTTGAACAGCTGTAATATATTGACATAATATTACAGATATGGAAAATGTTATCCAGAATGCTCGGGACCTGGGATTTTCTGGAGAATGAATATTTCCTTAATTTGGATCTCCATACCTTAAGTCTATTTAAAAAAAAATCATTAAATAAACCCAGTAGGATTGCTTTGACTAATAATATCAAACTCATCTCTATCACTTGCGTGGGTGAGCATTTAGGGAATAGTGATCATAACATGGTCCCCTTTGAGATTACTGTATGTTGCAGAGACAACTCTATAAGGGAGTAACTAAAACACTACATTTTAGACATGCAAACTGCGCAAAATATTAAATGGGAATGGCTTTTCACACAGACGCAAGTGAATGAGATGTCTTTAAGATGTTGCTTAATAAATATACATCTCAGAATATTCCCCTTGTAAGCAAGGAAAGTCTTGCAAAGCAAAACCTTTTTGATATCTGATTTGATAGAGGTGTTGGTTAAAAAACGCCCTTTTAAGACACTGAAGTTATCTGGGACAGCTGAAATAATATGTATATAGTAAAAAAATGAAGCAAGATGGGGTGGTGTCAGTTCATCATTGAGAGAAGGGGGAAAAAAGCTGAGAATCTAAACTTTTTTATTGTTTCTGTCTACACAATTGAGGAACCAGCTAATATAGATTTCCCTTTTAATAGACCCAATTCTAGTAATACTATTTCTGATTCATGGGTCAATCAGGAGAAGGATTCAAAAGAGACTAGAAAATGTAAAGGTAAACAAAGGTTTGTGAGTGGATGGTATTCATACCAAGGTACTCAGCAAGCTTAGCTCTGTGATTACCAAACCACTATACTTAATATTTCAGGATTCATTGAGGTCTGACATGGTGCAGAGAGACTGGTGAATTGCTAAAGTGGTGCCACTATTCAAAATTGATCCTGTGCTCAGCCGCAAAACTATAGGCTAGTTAGTCTGACTGTAATAATACCTTTTGAAGTGTGACAGGGACGCCCGACATGTCCGCTTCCTTTGCGTGCATAATCCTACATGACCCACGCTCACGCGGATTCCAGTTTTAAAGGGGCCGCGCAAACTTGTTCGCTGCCCAACGTAAGTTTATTTTCAATCGTTTTTAAAGTAAGAAATCCCAGTGTAAAGCCAAGAAGTTTATAATCCCACTAGTAGTACGTGGGGTCCGGGTGCTTATGCCCCAGACCTACAGCTTGAGGTGGAGGCATCCAACCAAAGGATGTATTTCTAGTGTTCTGAAGATCTGTTCTTTACCCTGCCTGTTCTTTACCCTGCCTGTCCCTGACCTTGCTGCCTGATCTCAAATTTTCTTTTTGTGCTAATAAAAAATGTATTTAATGTGGGGTGGGCAAGCCTTTTAAAGGAGGTGGGAAGTTCCATTAATGGAGGTGTGCCAAATGTTATGCACCCCCCAATGGTTCTAAACTCTTACCCGATACCCCTGTTAGGCAGGAGCAATCGTCTTTCTGCTTCTTTGTGCAGTGTGCATGCACGTTAGAGTTAAAGCTGAACTTTAACAAAAAATTGCATTTCTATTCTAAATGAAATGTAAGAAGAGGATGGCTCCGCAGGGCTCAATTGAGAATTACTTGGCCAGTGCAGTTTTATGCTAACAAGAGCACCAGCCCAGGGTACTTTTTATTATTACTTGTTATTTTATTCTATTATAATGACTAGGCAGTGTCTATCACTTTGCAGCCCCCCCCCCCCCGTGATTTCACCGTTCCCTTCTCCTTTAAAGGGGATGTACAGGCATTCATTACCTTCTTTAATGAAAAAGAAACCTACAGTATATACTTTAATTAAAAGATGTGTACCGTTTCTATAAGAAACCTGACTGTATGCAGTGAAATTCTCCCTTCATTTACTTGCTCTGACTGATGCGGGTGGGAAACTTCAGACGGTCCCTATCTGCTCTGCAGGGAAACAATCATACTTTTAAAGGCAGGGGGAGGGACTTCCCAGAACTAGAGCAGTTTTGTTTGTTTCCCTGTAGAACAGCCAGTGACCATGTAGAGATTCATCTATGCAGCAGTCACAGCAAGTAAATGAAGGGGGAATTTCACTGCATACAGTCAGGTCACTTATAAAAACAGTATACATTTTTTTCATTGAAGTATATCGGAAAAAGGTTTCTTTTTCAGTTAATTAAGTAAAAATTAGATTTTGTTTTTGCCTTTACATCCTCTTTACTGTTTCCAACTCCAGCTGCAGGGACAAAGATCATGGAGCCAGATTTTAAACTGGTATTTGGAGGGTTTTTTTCCTGCAGGCACTGGTTCTTGAGAGTTAGAGATAGTTTGTATTAAACAATACAAAAACTATAAAATCCACATCAGATTACATGACAACATAGGACCCAATGCAGTCTGCATATTCTAATTATTGGTCAGTTTTGCTGTATCTGCTTCTATGGCAGATATTATTTGACTTGTGCTGTTTTGATAATTTATGACGATCCCAAACTGCAGCCCAGACCACACTGAGCATGTGCATGGTCTTGGTCTTGCAAAGATGTTTAACAAAGTTACAAGATGAGACCCCCTTATGGCCAACTTTGAAAGCATAAATAATTTGTTTAATTAGGCTTCAGGTGCAGTAAGTTCAAAATATAGCATTTCTAGCATTATTCTATTTTTTTCTGTTTTTTTACTTAGTTTCCCTTTGAGGCATTGTATCAAAATAATTATGTGCACCACCCACCCCCATTGAAATAATATAACCTATTAGTGTATAGGAACGCAGTGGGGAGTAGGTCTGGGTCGTTCCTGGTGTCCCAGTCTGACCCTGGCGACCAATTTGCTTAGTCTTAGTCATTGCCCTAGACTAGCATCCTTCCAATTGTCCAGTGTCATCTACAGTAGTCTAATCTATTTTGGGCTCCCTTTTTGCCCATATATTTGGATAACATTGTAACAATCGACAGTAATACTTTGGAAACCAAAGGCTTCAAAATGTTATCCCTTTTAGTTTGGATTGTTACAAACAACTATTTTAAATGTTCTATTTTAGCTAGTGCTTCCTTCACATCATCTGATATATTCAGCTACGGTTGGTTTTGGGTATTCTTTCCCCTTTTTCAGTGTAACCATATTTCCATTTAAGGTAAACTCATGAATCAAGCTTTTATAAACGTTATTGTTTGTCTCCAAAGAATAAAATAAATGCATTATTGAACTGATGTGGGCAACCTGGTTTCTAAGCAAAGAACTCACTGTATAAATAGGGGGTCACGGTTCAGAATTTATATGAATGAATTCCAATTTTGCAAACCAACTACAGGCAGTATTATATATATATATATCAGTCAATTACGGTGAGCGCACTTTTACCGGATTTCTTAGATGATGGGTGCGTTGGTCAAGTTTTTGCATATGTAGTAATGAATGGACCCGCACTCCAATGTTCTTAGTGAAGAAAAATAATGTGTTTTATTCACAATGCATTGTGAATAAAACACATTATTTTTCTTCACTAAGAACATTGGAGTGCGGGTCCATTCATTACTATATATATATATATATATATATATATATATATATATATATATACATGACTTGGGGCAGCTGGGAAATTGACAATATTATGTCTAGCCCCATGTCAGATTTCAAAATCGAATAGAAAAAAAATCTCTTTGCTCTTTTGAGAAATGGATTTCAGTGCAGAATTCTGCTGGAGCAGCACTATTAACTGATTCATTTTGGGAAAAAAAAATTCCCATGACAGTATCCCTTTAAGGTATGAAGATCCAAATTACAGAAAGATCTATTATCCGGAAAACCCCAGGACCCGAGCATTCTTGATAACAGGTCCCATCCCCGTAAAATGTATCTGTTGGTTTTAGTACAGTACTCTGCACACGTGGGCATGAGAATAATGATAAAATATAAAATAATAATAATAAATGTTATACAAGACAATTCACTATGGTGAATCTAAAAGAAGGAAGATCAAGGTTGTTTTTTTAGTCCAGTGCCAAAAGCAGAAGTTGCCTTATATTGTACCAAAGGAAATGCTAGTTATCTAATCTGCATCCTGTTATATATATATTTATATTATTTTTTAATTAATTTTTTTTAGAGCAAAGGGGATTTTCTGATCTGTTCTGATGAACTGCTACAATTCAACCAACGTGACGGAGTCCTATCTACAGCTCCTCAATGTAACTGTCACTATCCCTCTGTTGTTTTTTGGCATCATGTGCAATGGCCTGGCCCTATGGGTTTTCTGCTGCAAGATGAAGAAATGGAAAGTCACTGTTATATACATGGTCAGCCTTATCATGTCAGATATTCTAATCCTAATGACCTTTCCCTTCCAACTATTTACCTACTTCTCTGTTTCAAGACTGGAACACAACCTGTGCAACGCATTAGTTTCCCTTTATTCAATGAACATGTACACGAGCATCTTTACGATCACTATTATATCTGTGGATCGCTATCTGGCAATCAGGTTTCCTGTGAGGTCCAAGCGTTGGAGGTCTCCTGGGAAGGCAACTGCTATGTGCTGCATGCTGTGGCTCTTCCAAATCTCTTTAACTGTTGTTTTGACATTAAAAATAGATTACATTTTCCCTGTCTGCTTCCAATATGTTGGCAGCAACCTCAATCCATTATTTCTGCTTTTTACTGTAGTTGGGTTTATAGTCCCATTGATCATTATAAGCTTCTGTACTGTACAAGTGATCAGAACCCTTTATTGGAAAGAAACAAAAGATGTCAATGAACAAAGGTCAGTCAGGAAAGCCATTAACATTGTCCTTTCTAACTTGGTGGTGTTTGTTATCTGCTTCTTGCCGGTCAACTTGGGATTTACAATTCGCTTTGCGGCCGAGACATTAGAAGCCACATGCTACACCATAGAACAAATAAAACACTTCAATTCTGTAGCCCTGTTGGTGGCTAACTCCAACTGTGTTCTGGACTCGCTGTGCTATTATTTTGTAGCAGGAGAATTTTGGAAGGCTTCGGATCTGTCACCAAAGAATAGATTCACAAAACACTTGTAGGGGAATAGCTTACTTCCAACCTGTCCCACCATGCAACATAGAGCCCTCCTACAGACCTAGCCATGGGGAATGCCGTGGAGCTACCTGGAGAGTTGCACTGACAGCCATTGTTTTAGGGCAAAGCAACTATGGAATTTGTTTGTGACATTAACCTAAAAAGAATATTTCTCTACAAATGTTCTAATTCTGTTTCACATATACTATAACAAGCTCTTTGCTTGAAACAAAACATGTCCACATAAAAATACATGCTGAAGCAACACAGACTTTCTGTTATTTTACTACAGGTATGGGATCAGTTATCGCGAAACCTGTTATCCAGAAAGCTCCAAATTGTGGGAAGGCCGTCTCCCATAGATTCCCTTTTATCAAATTAATCCAATTTTTTCTCTGTAATAATAAAACAGTAGCTTGTACTTGATCCAAACTAAGAGATGATTAATCCTTATTGGAAGCAAAACCAGCCTATTCGGTTTATTTAATGTTTACATGATTTTCTAGTAAACTTAAGGGGTAATTTATCAAAGGTCAAGTTGTTTTTTCCGTTGTTGTTTTCAATGTTATTTTTTTGGTCAAAAATAGATGTTTGAGATTTATTATACCCCGACCCTGGAAATAGCTCAAATAGGAAAATACACCATCTAAAATCTGTCAAGATCATGTAGGAGTCAATGGCAGAGGTCCCTTAATCCATTTGAAGATGTTAATAGCCTTCATGATGTTCAAGGTTTTTTCTGTGGGTTTCACTCGAAAACTCGATCAATTCAAGTGATTTCGCTCGAAAACTCGATCAATTTGAGTTTTCGGGTTGTCAACACCAAATTTGGCGATTCAAGTTTTTTCCATTTGAATTTTTTCTTAAATAAGAAACCATTCGAGGTGTGATTTCATTTGACTTCATTCTAGGTTGGATAAATAAACCCCTTAAAGTTTAAAGATCCAAATTATGGAAAGATCCATAATCCAGAAAACCCAAGGTCTCGAGCATTCTGGATAACAGATAAATGTATAAATGTACCTGCAAATGTATCGCAGCTGGGGCCTAATTAAGGTCACATGCACATGGGTACTACTTCCATCTTTACAAATGGGTCCAACACATATGAAGTTGAGTGCAATGTGAAGGTGCTCTGACTGTGGGGCCTATAGCATACTGTACTAATGGCAAATAGAAGTCATGGTCATTTGAGTCAGAAGCATATCTACGTACCATGCTGCATTCAAAGGCACTTGATGAGTAGCATCTAGAAGCAGCCTGTCCTGTGTTTGACTTTATAGGCAGAGAACACAAGTTAGCTATCAATACCATATACAAATGCATTCAAATGCCCTGTATGTATGTATAAACATGTAGTAAGATGTAGAATCTAGCAATATTCCCTCTTCACTGATTAAATACTATTATGAGCCACCTATGTGTACACAGCCTGCTTTTTATTGTACGGAATAATTCATACATTTCTGCCTTTGTCAAAAATAAATTTTCATTCCATTTTTTTGAGACATGTAAAGGGACTGTTATCATTCATGTAACATAAATGTTTTTTTAATAATTAATTTCATTTGGTGTAGCAATGTCTGCTATATGATTTACTTAGTTGGTATGTCAGTCGCTGCGCTCTTGAATTACAGACAAATGCAAAAGATATTCTGCACTCAACTCATTATCAATAAATTAAGGACACAGAGACATTTTGTACCTTAAGCTTCTAAAAATGCCTTACCCTTTAAACAAAACAAGGATTGTTTGGCCTTATATTGTACCTTTAAATTAGCGTTTAGAATGATGTAGAGAGTGATATTCTGAGCCAATATGCAAACGGTTTTCATTTTCTATTATTTGTGGTTTTTGAGTCATTTAGCTTTTTATTCAGCAGCTCCCCTGCTTGCAAATTTAGGTTGCTAGGGTCCAAATTACCATAGCAACCATGCATTGATTTGGATTAGAGACTGGAATATGAATAGGAGAGGCCTGAATAGAAAGATGACTGAGTAATAAAAAGTAGCAATAACAATAAATGTGTAGCCTTGTTTTTTTTAGATGGGGTCAGCGACCCCCATTTAAATTCTGGAAAGAGTCAGAAGACATATTAAAAAGCTATTTAAAAAAATAAATAATGAAGACCAATTAAAAAGTTGCTTAGAACTGGCCAATCTATAACATACTAAAAGTTAACTTAAAGGTGATCCCTTTAAGGAGAATGTGGCACAAATAAGCTAATTCATTTTTTCCAGCTTTCAAATGGGGGTCACTGACCCCATCTTAAAAAACAAATGCTCTGCAAGGCTACAAATGTAGTGTTATTTGGGACTTTTTATTACTCATCTTTCTACTCATGCCCTCTCCTATTCATATTCCAGTCTCTTATTCAGATCAGGGCACAGTTGCTATGGTAATATGAGCGATAGCAACAAGATTGATGAGATTGCAAACTGGAGAGCTGCTGAATAAAAAGCTAAAAACCACAAATAAAAAATAAATAAATAAAAAAAGTAAACCTGCTGTTCTTGTATTGTACTGTTGTGCAAATAAAAACATTTTTTAAAAAAGAAAATCTCCATACCTCCCAACTATCCTGTTTTTTGTGGAACCACCCCAATTTTGAAAGCTCAGCTGAGCTGTCAAAATCAAATAATTCAAAAACTATAGTTGTTTAGAATTAGCTTTTCTGTAACATACAAAGAGTTAGATGAACCACCCCTATAAATATGGACAAACAAACAAATCTCTGTTTTGTTTAAAGGGGAAGGCATTATTAAAGAGATACTGACACCAGAAATTAAACTCTTTTTTACATTTATCATAATATTGCCTTTGAAAGCTACTTATAACTTTGCAATAAAGTATTTGCACAATGCTTTTACATTACCTGTCTGATGCCCCATGTTCCTGTATGAGGGGGCTGCCATATTTGTGCAGCAGGAGTCCCTTTAGCCCTATAATGATAATGGCTTGAGTGCAGAGAACCTTTTGTATTTGTCTGTGTGAAGTTTTTGTTCACAGCCTGGTATACTTTCATATACAAACAACTAGAACACTATATTTGTATTAGTGTCAGAATAACCTGGTGAAATGGAATCAATAGCTTTTTGAAAATAAATGGTTATAGCAGGCTTTAACTTGTTGCTCAGACAAAAGAGAAAGCTGATGCCATTCCACACCCCATAAAAGAAGAGGATGCTGTGCCTGAACCTGTTTATAAGGTAATTTCCAAGAGCTTAGCCAGCCTGGTCCTCAGAATAAAGTCCTTTCCAAATGGAATCATCAGAGATAGCTCTCCAATCCAATATATCACCTGGAATGAGGGGCTTTCACACTTATTATATTGAATTATGGGCTAAAGGGCACTTCATCTGTGGCTGCCCTGGGAATGAGATTCCCATTGCTTTGATCTTTCAGATTGACATTCCCAATACACAATCTATTGGACCCATCTTTCAGCTTCCTGGTGGTTCCCATCAATCTAAATAATTTTAATGATCACATTAATCTCAGTGTCGTTATGTCTGCATTCATGGCTTCCTATACTATCCGTGTCCATGCTTTACTATTCTATTGTACCTGTATTCCTGTGCCAGATACCTAGCTAGAGTTCCCATGTTTCAGTCCTACCTGTATTAACCATTGCTAGTGTAGAGGTGGGGTCAAAGCTTTGTTACCCTTTTTTGCAGGGAGTACCTTAAAGGGTACCCGTCACACAAAGAATATGAATCCAAATACTATTTTATCATGTTAGTCAAGGCAAATGAACTTTAATTACACTGTATAAATTATTTGAATCTTTTTTCCATCAGTCTGGGAAGTCATAATTATAGCAAGCAGGCAGGAGCCATTTTGTGGACACTGTTATTAAAGGGGAAGGAAACCTAGTTGGCACAAAAACCCTCCCCCCCTCCCGTGTGTTGCCCACCCTCCCTCCTCCCCCCTGGCCTACCCGTCCCACTGGGCAAATGCCCCTAACTTGTTACTTACCCTTCTGCGCAGGTCCTGTCCAGGGAGTTCACAGACGACATCTTCTTCCACGCGATCTTCTTCCTGCTTTGAATGGCGCATCCGCAGTAGGAGCATTTCGCCGGGACGATCTACTGCGCATGCGCCAAAAGTACATCGTGACTTTTGGCGCATGCGCAGTAGATCCGTACCGGCGGAATGCTCTTACTGCGCATGCGCCAAAACGCCGTTCAAAGCAGGAAGAAGATCGCGTGGAAGAAGATGTCGTCTGTGAACTCCCTGGACAGGACCTGCGCAGAAGGGTAAGTAACAAGTTAGGGGCATTTGCCCAGCGGGATGGGTGGGCCAGGGGGGAGGAGGAAGGGTGGGCAACAACACGGGAGGGGGGCAGGGTTTTTGCGCCAACTAGGTTTCCTTCCCCTTTAAGGCAAACCTTGTATCATCTCAGAATCTTGTTTGTGCACCAGAATGGGGGACATGATGTCCATCACCATGCCCTGGCTACACAATTAAATGGTGAAGAGAATGGGGGAATGTGGGGAGAGCAGTGACATCTAGGAAGTGCTGAATGGAAAGTAAATGTAATTGCTTGCCCCGCCTCTATGCCTAAGGCTTAGGAGGAGGGGCAGGCAAAATTTGACTGACAGCTGAGATTTTTTAAATGAGTTTACAACAGCTATGACTGTGTAACACCTATTTGGGCTGCATAGCACACAAATAGTTAAACTGTCCAGCTAGCAGTAGAAGCATGGGTTACATGCGACTTCACACAACAGGGTCAGGGCCTTCGCCAAGTGGAAGTGTTCCCTCTATGGTGTAGTACAACTACATCCCCCAGGCTACTGTGCATACAACAAACAAATTGGGCGCCAGGAGGTTCTTGCAGTAAAACAGAAACGGTTTGTTGAACTATGCACGAGGCAAGTGACCACAGGTTTAGTACTCACGCAGGAGCTGAGGCAATAGCACATTTCTCACAGAGCTGCAGGCATTAGGCATTTCTCACAGAGGAAAGATCTCCATTAGGCATTTGCAGTATTCACACACATTCCCTCCTGGAAGTTGTCAGGAAGCAGCTTCTACCCTACAGTCCCTCTTCACTGAGGTCCCTGACTGGAGGCAACACACAAAGCCTCTGGGAAGCTACTCCCTTACTGCAAATCCTCGTTGGAGCTTCAGCTGCTCTTTCTCTCTCACCTCTCTGCCTTTCTCTCCTAGAGAGACTATGACAAGTCTGCCCTAGTGTAACTATTCCTCATTCACGGGGTTACCTGGTCCCCGACTTCTTCTCCAAAGCACATGGGCCTAGCTGTGCCCAGGCTCCCCTGAGCACACCCACAGGCCAAAGAGGAAGTGGGCACTCCCTACACACACTATATAGCAGTGTAGCAGGGGAGTGTCATTCTCTCCTGGCAGATCACTCTAAGAAAAAAGGTGGGGGCCTTAAAGCTGCAGGGCAGATTAACCCATACCCATAGGGGCCCCTACAACTGCTTTAATAAAAAAAGAATTTGGATTTCATGTTCAATTTGAAAAGGACTTTTAATATACAGCTTTTTATTTATGGAAGACAGGTCCACGTTAAGGCTTGGTACAGCCAAACGTGGTCCAAATTTACATTTGGAAGGCGGATCTGTTCCCATATCCTGACTGTTCTCCAAGAGATTGTTATACATCCCTGTAAATAAGGAATTATCATTTGTTTTATGAACCACTAGCACCCAACTAATTTATTCCACAAGGGTTCATTCTGAGATCAAGAGTCGAATGTTTCTTTATTTTGCAGGAAGTTGCTTTTACTTAGTTTTCTATACTTTTTTTTACCCTTTATGACTTTTCTTCTGGCAGTTTGAATTTTAAGATTTATTTGATTAAAAGTGACATTTTCATGCTACACAAAAAAAACTTGTAGAAGGAAGGATATACATTGTTGTCTGGTTCTATACTAAAGTAGCACCAGGAGGTGGCACTAGAACATCACATCAAATTCAAAATGTTAAAAATGATTTCCTTTTTCCCATATAATAATAAAACAGTACCTTGTACTTGATACAATCTGAGATATACTGTAATTAATCCTTATTGGAGGCAAAACAATCCTATTGGGTTTAATAAATGTTTAAATTATTTTTTGGTACACTTAAAGGATGCTGTTCTAAATTATGGAAAGATCCCTTATCTGGAAAAAGCCCAGGTCTTGAGCATTCTGGATAACAGGTCCCACACTTGTAGAGTCATGATAAAGAAATATGAGCATTTATGACGCAATTATTTGTTATTTTTTGTTTATACTTTGTAAATAATTTCATAAATGATTTCATATTTTAAATGACTACGCTTGACCTTAGGTTGTTTTTTTACATCTATTTGTGACAAAATGATTTGGATTCCAGAAACCTAAGCTTGAAACCATCCCCACCTGCATTAAATGGGTTATATGACTTAAAATTAACTTTAAGCATGGTGAAGAGGGAAGAATTCTGAGAATTTTCTTCATTTTTTTTTATTTATTTGCATTTTTGTTTTGCAGCTGTTATTCATAGAACTGAAACTGTTATCTGGTTGCTTGGGGTTAATTGCCCTAGCAACCAGAAAGCAGACTTGAAATTGAAATGGAATATGAGTAGCAGCAGGCCCTGAAAATTAAAATTGCCATAAGAGTAACAATAAAATTGAAGCCTCACAGTCAAGAGACAAAATAGGAAATCAAATAATTTAAAAAGCCATTAAAAAATAAAGACCAGTTGAATAGTTGCTTAGAAGAGGTCCATCTATATCATTCTAAAAATGTCTTTCCCTTTGTTGTATACATATAAACACCTGCACATGGGGTGAAATAACCAAATGTGCTGGCAAAAAGTTCCCCTCTGCCTACTATTTGAAATTAATAATAATATTTATATTCCGTATACTTCCCATAAACGGAATTAGATCAAAATAACACATCCTCTATTATGTAATATTATTTCCCCTGTTGCATGAGAAGAAAAAATTTTGAAAGCCTTGAGTTCTGTCATATATAAGTAAATTTTTACATCCTCTTTCTTTATAAGAAAATGTTCTGTAAAACTAAAGTCTTATTTGCATATACAGTATGTTTATTATAATGATAAGAACAACCCTGATTGCTCTGATTCCAAAGGAAGTTGGAGCTCAATTAACAACGCTGGTATCATTTATATTAACCCATAGCAACCAATCGGTGATTGGCTTTTATAGCCAGGTGCAAGTAGAACAATGAAAGTAAAAATGTAATTGGTTGCCCAATATGTTTTCCAGTTAGGGCCCTTGCACAAGTCACTGCTTTGTGTGTTTGCCACATTGTTAAAGGGGTCGTTAACTTTTAGCATTTTATAGAATGGCTAAGTCTAAGCACTTTTCATTTGGTCTTCATTGTTTATTTTGTATAGGTTTTTAATTATTTGCCTTCTACTGACTCCAGTCTTTAAATGGGGGTCATTGACCCCATATTAAAAAAACACATGCCCTGTAAGCTCTATTTCAAATGTATTGTTATTGCTACTTTAGATTAATGTATTGCTGTACAGTGCTTTGGCCTCAAGGAGCGCTATACAAATAAAAATATAGATACATACATATAAGTATTTGCCTTTTTCTTCTGATACTTTCTAGCTTTCAAATGAGGGTCACTGACTTCGGTAGGTTTTAGGTGGTGAACTAGGGAGTCGAAGTTTTTTTTAAAGAGACAGTACTTAGACTATCGAATGGTCGAATAGTCAAACGAATTTTAGTTCGAATCGTTCGATTCTAAGTCATAGTCGAAGGACAAAGTAGCCCATTCAGTGGTCGAAGTAGCCAAAAAAATAATTTGAAATTCAAGGTTTTTTTTATTCTATTCCTTCACTCGAGCTAAGTAAATGGGCGCCTTATTGTTATTGCTACTTTTTATTAATCATCTCTCTATTCAGACCCTCTCCTATTCATATTCCAGTCTCTTATTCAAATCAATGCATGGTTCAGCTCTAACCGTTAGTAAAGTTAGGGGTATGACTACTAGATGTGTGGGGTGCATAATATATTGAATAAAGTACCCCTTATTTTAAAATATAAGGATATTATATGTTACCAAGGAGTCACATGACCATATAAAAGCATAAGGCTGAAGGCCACGTGTTTTTATACAGGTCATGTAACAACGAGGTGACTTATGTAATATCCTTACATTTTGCAACAGGGGGTACTTTATTTATTATAATATACATGTTTCAGTGACAGAGATGACATCACTAAGCTCTGATTGTAACAGATGACATCACTAAGCACCGTTTATAAGGATATAATTTACAGGATATTCATGGCTCTTGTGTATTGATGAGCGATTTTTTTTAGCCACCCCTGGGTTCTCAGCAAAATTGCGCATTTCACCATCTGTGAATTGTTTCGCAGAAATAAGCCGCGGAAAAATTCACTGCGACAAAACAAGAGCTGTGACAAAAATGTTGCAAGACAAAAAAAGTTGCCATAAGAAAAAATGCCCATCGACTTTAATGCATTTGGACAAAAAAGTCACAGAGATAAAAATAGTCACCAAAAGAAAAAGTTCCCATTGAGATTAATGCATTTGGAGCAAGAAAAATTGTTGTGCGAGTAAAAAAAATTTCAGTGAAGTGAAACGGGACAAATTCGCTCATCACTACTACTGTGTATTATAAGGTTGCGATAGAGAGGGCAAAGGGAGAAGGCAAAGAGGGCCCTTGGGTTGAGGGTTAAGAGATATTGGGAAAGTTGGGAAAAGCATATGGGGCATTGGCCACTGGGGTACTTGGGTACTTAGGGACATAGAATAAAGTCTGATGCAAATGTCTATACCTCTAATTTGGTTACTGTCTCTTTAAATAGCAACTTACCCTTGGCAATCCAGAAGCCCTGAGTCCCTTTTGCTTATGAAAAATACCGGGAGCTGGGAATTACAGTGCAGTGCCTCCACCTAAGGAACACTGAGGAACACACCTCAGGGGATTCCACTAGGAATAATAAAACACACAGTTTGCAAATGAAACAAATATAAACTTTAAATAAACTGCAGTAAAACTTGGGCAAACTAATACACCTTGCACTCCTACACTGGGGACACATGGGACACTACCTAAATCACTATAAGGTACTTAACTGTTGCTCCAACACAGCCCTTTTTAATATCAAAGTCCCAATCCTCCGGAAGGGGTTAATAACCACACAGTTCAAATGAAATGTCCCTTCCCCAGAGCTCTTATTGCTTATTCCTCTTGTCCCCTACATGTCATACAGAGCAATTAACCATAAAAATTATCAGTCACCTGTACTTTTCAGATTATTCATAGATCAGCATTTCCCACCCTGTTAAACCTCGAAGTCATAATTGAGGGGGGTTATTTATCAAAGGTTGAATAAACTCGAATGAACTCCAATGGTATCTTATTTAAGAAAAAACTCTAATGGCAAAAACCCGAATATGTGAGTTCGAGTCCTGCAACCCAAAAAACTTTTTTTGGACAAAACCCTACGAAAAAAACTCGAACATCAAGCAGGCTGTTAACCTCTTCAAATGGTTCAAGGGACCTTTGCATTGACTACTACATGACCTCAACAGGTTTTAGGTGATGTATTTTCAGATTCAAGCTATATCAAGGGTCATGGTATAATAAATCTCGAATATTCACATTTTTTTTTTTAAACTCGATCAATTCGAGTTTTTTTTGTATGTTTTGACCAAAAAATACAACTCGAAACTCAAATTTTTGTGGGAAAAAGAACTTGAACCTTAATAAATCTGCCCTTCAATGTAACTACAGTCCAAAGTCACACACTCTGCAAGGTTTACAAGATATTAGGTGGCTGGAGAGTGCCATAATGGGTACAAAAACTTGGAGACTTCCTGTTCGGCGCCTGAGGTGATGGAAGCACAGAGGTAGAGCTCCTGCTTACCAGGGTCGAGAGTCGGCACATAGAAGCTATTCTCTTCATTTGAAATTTGTTCGTGTTGGTTCCCGGAGTGAGGAGAGCCAGAGGAGCAGAGAGGAAGCAGGTTTTTGGTGATTTGGCTTCGTTTGATTGCTGAGGTGTTCCTGATGTGTTGAGCTCTTTAGTTACCTCAGATTCTGCCATTGCATTTGTCAAGCCCACGCTGTTTTCGAGATTCACCTGTGAATTTGCGGTTCTCTTAACTGGGGGCTCTGCTGCATACTGGTTATATACTATATTTTCAGTCAGTTGTGGCAAGTTCTAAGCAACATATTTGTAACAAAATGGTGGCCTCTGATTTCCTGCTGGGACACTGAGTTATCAGCTAACTTAGTCAGAGCTGCTTGCTGAGTCTGATTTTGTGTCACATTGTTTCAATTTTAGTGACAGGAATTTGTCACAAAAAAAGCAGTTATCTCTCTGCTGACTAAGACTAAACATTGTTAGTGATCGCTGTCATTACTGCTACTTTTGTTACACCTTTATTGTATACAATGTTGCAAGTGCTTGAGGATTGTAACCATAGAAACAAATCAATGGTTACTTCTTTGTGAAAGGAAAACAGAGACAAAGAAAAATTGACTTGTAATAAAAGCTTTATTAATAAAAAAAACAGGAGAAAAAACACAAAACAAACAAAATAAAAAACAAGAAGAAAAAGTAGAAAATTAATTAAATAAAAAAAGATCATTACTCTCACGTTTTGGGATTGTTGCTCAGGTTTTCTAATATATGAAAACGTATTCTCCTTCCTTCACAATGTCTTCTAAAGCTAATGGCAAAACATATGAGAAGGCTAACAAGAAAAATGTAAAGCTACAGGATAGGTATACAAATAGTATTTTCTTATCTCACAACTCTGCTCCTAAAAGAACATCTTTATCTGACGACTACTCTCTTATTGCGGCTGAAGTAGCCATACTCATTAATCCAGTTATTGAGACTACAATTAGTAAAGCCATCGATAAACTACAAGAAAAAAATTCTGACATTTCAGGAAAACTGTCTACACATGATAAGCGATTTGGAGAGATTGAAGACGCTGTTTCTCAAATTCAAGAAGAAACAATTGATTCTCTATCCAGGATTGACTCTTTAGAGAGAAAACTCGAGAACTAAAGTTAAAACTTGATGGTTTGGAAAATAGATCTAGGAGAAACAATTTCAGATTTATTAACATTCCAGAATCTTATCAGAATGACTCTGATCTCTAAAACAATTCCTCTCAAGCTTGGTCTCCCTCAAGAATGCTACAATTTTAAGATAGAACGACTCCATAGAATTGGACCTCCTAAAATGTTGCATCGCATGAGACCAATGGCTGTGATTGTAAAATATTTGGACTATTGTGACAAGAACAGACTATTTCAAGCCTATAAAAAACTACATACACTAGAAGTGGAAGGAAATAAAATATTGATATTTCAAGATTACTCGTTGCTTCTTTCCCAAAAACAAAGGGAATGTTCCCAAACTTGCCAGTCTCTGGCCAATTTACATATCAATTTTTCATTGATGTATCCTGCTAGACTTAAAATATCTTTGACTTCTGGAGCTAGAATCTTTAGTGATCCTAGAGAGGCATCTGCATTTATTTCTCAACTGGAAAAGAAAAACATTGGAAACCTTGTTACAGAACTCAAAATACAGCTCTCCCCCCAAGGATCAAAGGTGGAAGAGATATGAGAATCTTCGCTAAACCAAATTCTCTAATGACGCGATATCTTCTCAAATTCAGACCAAATCCAGGTCCAGAGCTAGATCTCCACTGCCTCCTAGAACAAGTAATCCTCCTCACTCCAGCGAAGAGGACATGATTTCTGACATTTGACTTTTAAAGGGATTTCTCCAAAATGACCCTGTGGCGGGTGTTGTGCTCTCTGTTTAACTCATCTCATTGAGAGAGTTTGAGTTTTCCATCCTTAGGGAAAAAAGGAAGTGTGATAAAACTTGATTTGTTATTTTAGTTCTATAAGTTACTTTTTCAGTTTAATATGCTAACATTGTCATATATTGTTTGCTTTGCTTTGTTTATATCAGTGGGCTTAACTATTTATGTATTGTTCTATTTAAATCTGCCCGGACTCATTCTTCAGATTGATGTTCTCACCTAAAACAAATACTTTATCCATTGTCTCCTGGAATGTAAATGGGTTAAATCACTTTTCAAAGAGGACCAGTATACTTAAAAGTTTGAAAAAAACCAAATGCAACATAGCATTCCTACATTCCTAATGGTTCAGAGAATGCTTGGTTGCAAAAAGACTGGGTAGGTGAGCTTGCCTTCTCTCCAGCTGTTAATAAAAAATGTGGGGTAGCTATATTATTTCATAGAAAATTGAATGTTGCTGTTATTAAGTCGACTAAAGATGAACTTGGCAGATTTATTTACACCGAAGTACTCATTAATGATGTTACTTGGCACTTATGTTCAGCTTATGCTCCAAATAGTTCCAAAAAAGACTATTTTACTTGGCTTAAAAAACAAATTTCTTCGCTTCCTGTTAATAATATTATTCTGGCAGGGGAGTTGAATGAATCCTTTCTCAGTTCATTGGATAGATCTGATTGGAAATTGAATAATCCCTGTAAAAAGTCTACTCTCCTACATGATTTCTGCAAAGACGCTAATCTTACTGATGTTTGGAGGCTTTTTCATCCCGCTGAAAAAGATTTTACTTTTTTTTCATCAGCTCATCACGTAGGAACAAGAATAGACTTTATTTTAATTTCCAATAATCTGATGAATAGAACTATTGAAACAAATATAGGTAACATTGATGTCTCAGACCATGTACCAGTTTCTCTTGTGCTTTCCAAGTTTCCTGCCCCTAAAAACTATGTTTCTTGGTCTTTTCCTGACTCACTTAGAGAAAATCCTGACTTTATTAAAATGCTACATAACAGATGGGATCTGTTTTTAGATGAAAACAAAATACATACTCTAATGACCCATTATTATTGTGGGAAACTTGGAAGGCAGTGGCTAGGGGGGAGATATCTTCATTTAAGTCTCACTTCTTTAAAAAAGTCCACAAAAAGTTTTTTGAGCTAAGTAAAAGTCAGAGTGTCCTTTATCTTCGCTTTAAACAGCACCCCTCATTTGAAAATGCCCAAAAGTATAAGAATATTTTAGAGGAACTTAAAATTTTGATCAAAGTAAGACGTAATTTTTTCGCTCTCAGGCTAAAATCCATAATTTGAGTAACAAAGCAAATAATTTGCTTCTTAATCTCACTAAGGGGGAAAATAAGTGGGCTAAGATTATAAAAATAAGGGATACTCATAACCAATTAACAAATGACCCTAATAAAATTGTGGACATTTTCAAAAATTATTATAAAGACTTGTACTCTAATCCTAAATGAAAACATTTTTTGAAAATTGTAAAATCCCTCAGATCTCAAAAGAACAATTGGAAAGTGTTAATAGTCCAATTTCCACTGAAGAAGTCTCCAATATTATAAATAATTTGAAAACTTCTAAAGCAGGTCCTGATGGCTTAACTCCATCTTTTTATAAAATAATAAAAGACAAGATCTCACCTTTTCTAACAAATTTATTTAATGACATGTTATTCTTTGGAAAACGTTTACCCTCTAGTGAACTCTCGAATCTTAGAGTTATCCCAAAAAAGGACAAAGACTTATCTCTTCACTCTTCCTATAGACCAATTTCTTTATTAAATCAAGATATCAAGATGCTATCTAAGGTTCTTGCTGATAGGCTCTCTTTAATTCTTCCCTTCGTAATTTCTGAAACCCAAAATGGCTTTATTAAGAACAGATCTGGAGTTAAAAATATTAGGGCTTGATCCATATTTTATTTTTTGCCAAAAAGCATAAAATTCCCAGTTCTATTCTTAATATTGATGCTGCGAAGGCATTTGATAATATAACATGGAAACATCTATTTATGTGCCTTCAAAAATTTGGTATCACGAGCCCATTTTACCAATATATCGAATGCCTCTATAAAAGTCCCAAAACGCAAATAATCTTGGGGGGAGCTAAGTCATGACCCTTTGAAATATTTAAGGGTACGAGACAAGGCTGTCCTTTATCGCCCCTTTAATTTAATATTGCACTAGAACCATTCATTTGTTTCATTGATTTGTCTAAATTGATTAAGGGAATTTCCATCAATAATAAACAACTCAAGGTTTAAGCCTTCGCAGATGATTTGTTGCTGATTTTAAGAAACCCAGAGTCTTCATTTAAGATTGTTTTTGACTTACTACAAGATTTCCAGTCTTTTTCTGGTTATAAGGTTAATGTGGATAAATCTGAAGTGATGAACATATATGGTTCTTTTTCAAACTCTTTACTTAAAAAATTTCACCTGAAATACCCCAAAAATCAGATTAAATATTTAGGATTAATAATTCCTTCAGATTTAAATAATTTATATTCATTAAATATTACTCCAGCTTGTCATAAGGTTTCCTCCATGTGTGAAAAATGGGCCAATGCTTCCCTTAATCTTAAGGGATGAGTGATATTTTTTAAATCATTGATATTCCCCAAGCTGATATGAACCTCACTTTGATATTATATCTGTTTTACATAGTAAATGGGGTAGTATTCCTAGCGATTTTAAGAAGAATCCCCTTTTTCGGGACTCTATTTTTGTGTGGAAACATTTATTCTCTCGACATAGCTACAGTTATATGGAAACTCCTTTTATGCCGGCTAAACTCTTACTTAAACCCTCAGATTTTCAAAAATTATTAGTCTTAGTAAAAGATATATTAGATCCACCCAATGAGACTCTGTTATCTTGGTCAAGACTCAAAAAAGACTATGGGCTTCTTGAATCTGATAGATATTATTACTTAGCTTGTCAATGTGATCTTTCTTTGTTAAGTAATAATAGAAACATTGTTTTGTCAGATCATAGGCTAGCTGAAGATTTGGGAGAGTTTTTGGAGATTCCTTCTTTGATTTCTATTAACTCTATATCTAAAAAATTCTGGAATGATTATGAGTCAGACCCACACCAATTACTTAAAGTTAATGTTTCTACAATGTCAAATATCCCCTTCAGATTTGGTGGTCTATTTGTAAATACAATAAATTAATTTTGGCAGAGAGTTGGAGGATACAACATTTTAAGTTAGTTCACTCAGGCTATGGGAAGATTTTTTCTAAAGGTATCTTTTCTAGTCCTGTATCATACTGTCCCAATTGTGATGAGTATAATGTGTCCCTTTTTCACTATCTATGGACTTGTCCAAATATCAATATATTTTGGAAGGAAGTTACCAGTTTTCTAAACATTAATTTGAAAATAAAAATTAAATTATCTCCAGGTTTTGCTTTGTTGCTGTCACAATCGCCGCCCGGAGCAGTTCCAGGAGCTCCGGGCGGCGCGTCCTACCCTGCCGGCGTCGCTCCCAAAATGGCGGCACCCATGGCCGCCACGATGACGTCAGCGCGCCGATGTCGGCGTAAGGACGCCAATGACGTCACAATGGCGCCAAATTCAAAATAAAAACGCTACCTAGATGCCAGAATGGCGCTCAAGTATAGGAAAACTTTCCCTGAGTGTTTCCTGGGTTCCCTGTGAGCTGATATTGCTAATCTTGTTCCTGATTATTATCCTTGACCCTTGCCTGGACTTTGGACTTTGCTGTTATCTGCCTGCCCCTGAACTCTTGCCTGGATTCTGACTACTCTTTGGATTAACCCTTTGGACACCGCGACTTTGCTCCCTTGAGAGGGCTTCCTCCTCGATCCTGACTGCCTCCCTGGAGGGAGCTCCCGGCTCCCTGACATTATACTTGAGCCATGGATCCTACTGAGGAAGCTACGCCTGATGTCGGACGAGCGCTCCGCGGACTGGCATCCCGCATGGAGGATTATGAAGCCCAGCAGTATCGCATTGGGCAGGCACTCGATACCCTTCTCTCTCGTATGCCTCCAGCGCCCCCAAGCTGTGGTAAATCCTCCCATGGCGGCCGTCTCGTCTACCGCAGGTTCCTCGTCAAGTGAGCCTCGCATTCCGCCTCCTCCTCGCTTCAGTGGGGACCCACAAACCTGCAGGGGTTTCGCTACACAGTGCCAGATCCAGTTTGAGTTCCAACCCTCGCACTTCCCCAATGAACGTTCCAAGGTGGGGTATGTGATGTCTCGTTTGGTGGGCAAACCGCTTGAGTGGGCAACATCTCTTTGGGAGAAGAATTCTCCGCTGACTTTTGATGCCAAGGCTTTTCTTCAAGCATTTTGTACTGTGTTTGATGCCCCGGGTCGGGTCACAAATGCCCCATCTCGTCTTCTGCAACTCCGACAGGGAAACCGCAGTGTCAGTGACTATGCTATTGACTTTAGAACTTTGATGGCTGAGACTTCCTGGAACGACGATGCCTATAAGGCCGTATTCTATCAAGGTCTGTCTATTGGTATTAAAGATGATCTTGTCTCCAGGGAGTTCCCTGACCTGCTGGAAGATCTGATTGCGCTATCCATTAAGGTGGACACTCGTCTCAGAGAGCATCTAGTAGAGAAGGAGCGCAGTAAAAAATATCAACCCTTGTTGGCACCTCGCTTCCAAAGACCTCTCTTACATACTCCAGCTACTCAAGCTTCTACTTCTCCCCTGGAGGAACCTATGTATGCTATAGACCCCCTAATGTAAGTGAGGAGGAGGAGGCAGAGCTCCTAATGCAAATAGAAAAGGCTGCTAGTTTAGGTAAAGTAATGATAATGGGGGATTTTAATTACCCAGATACTGACTGGAGCAATGGTACTGCCAGATCAGTTAATGGGAACAGGTTTATAAACGTATTGCACGACAATTTTTTAGCACAGGTTGTTGAGGAGCCTACCAAAAAAAATGCTATTCTTGATTTATTGATCTCAAATGACCCAGAACTTATAGCAAATGTGCAAGTCATTGAACCCCTGGGTAATAGTGACCATAATGTTATATCTTTTAATGTCTGGTGTAAAAAACAAAAATATATTGGGGCAACAAAAACCATGAATTTTGGAAAAGCTAATTTTAGTGCCTTGAGGGCTGCCCTACAGAGTATTGATTGGGGCATTAGGTTTTCAGCTAAAAACACAGAACAGAAATGGTTGTCCTTTAAAATGATATTAAATCATTACTGTTCTCAATTTATTCCCTTAAGGACTAAACGTAGAAGCTCTAAGAATCATCCTGTGTGGCTTAATACAGAAGTAAAGAAGTTAATGGGAAAGAAGAGAAAGGCATTTAAAAACTACAAATCTGTAGGGACAGAAGCTGCATTTAATGAATATAAACACTGTAATAAATGTTGTAAATCAGCAATCCGGAAGGCTAAGAAAAGAAATGAAGAGTTAATGCGGTGGAGGTTAAAACTAACCCTAAAAAGTTTTTTAAATATATTAATAGTAAAAAGATGCAGGTTGAGAGTGTTGCTCCATTAAATAATGGTACCAGTATGGTTGTAACAGATACAGATAAGGCATTTGTGTTAAAACAGTTCTTTTCTTCAGTATATACAATAGAGGAATCAGAGTTTCCAGGCTCACTTTATAACTGCACGAATGATTCAGCTCAATCTAGTCAGTGGCTGACTCAGGATATGATTCAAAAAGCTTTAATACAAATTAATGTAAACAAGGCTCCAGGGCCTGATGGCATACACCCCTGGGTTCTAAGAGAGCTTAGTTCAGTTTTAGACCAGCCCTTATTTCTGATTTTCTCAGATTCACTGTCATCTGGTATTGTGCCTATGGATTGGAGAAAAGCTTATGTTATTCCAATATTTAAAAAGGGATTACGATCTCAGCCTGGCAATTATAGGCCAGTAAGCTTGACATCTGTGGTGGGCAAATTATTTGAAGGCTTGTTAAGGGATCACATTCAAAATTTTTTCCTAGTAAATGGCATTATGAGCAACAATCAGCATGGCTTCATGAAGGATAGGTCATGTCAGACAAATTTGATTGCTTTTTATGATGAGGTAAGTAAGATTCTGGACAGTGGGGGGGCAGTAGATGTGATCTATTTGGATTTTGCCAAAGCATTTGATACTGTGCCCCACAAACGACTGCTTTCTAAACTAAGGTCTGTTGGGCTTAATGAAGTCATTTGCACATGGATAGGAAACTGGCCACAGGATCGGGTACAGAGGGTGGTTGTTAATGGGACATTCTCTACTTGGAGTAAGGTTCTTAGTGGGGTCCCCCAGGGCTCAGTATTGGGTCCACTTTTATTTAACTTGTTCATTAATGAATTAGGGGAGGGTTTTGTAAGTAATGTATCAGTGTTTGCAGATGACACAAAATTATCCAGCCCAATTAATTCCATCCAGGATGTGGCATCCTTGCAACATGATCTTGACAAACTGGCAATCTGAGCAGCTAAGTTGCAAATGAGATTCAATGTTGATAAATGTAAGGTCATGCACCTGGGATGTAAAAATATCCAAGCCACGTATACCCTTAATAGGACTGCACTAGGCAAAAAAAAGGACCTTGGAGTCCTTGAAGATGATAAACTTGGCTGTAGCAAGCAATGCCAGTCAGCAGCATCAAGGGCAAATAAGGTCTTGAGCTGTATTAAAAGGGGCATAGAGTCAATGGAGGAGGGGGTCATTCTTCCACTGTATAGAGCACTTGTAAGGCCCCATCTAGAATATGCCGTACAGTTTTGGTCTCCATCACTCAAACAGGACATTAATGTATTAGAGAGGGTACAGAGAAGGGCAACTAAGCTGGTAAAAGGTATTGAAAATCTTAGCTATGATGAAAGACTGGCCAAATTGGGGATGTTCACGCTGGAGAAGAGGCGCTTAAGGGGTGATATGATGACTATGTATAAATATATAAGGGGATCATATAATAATCTCTCTAATGCTTTATTTACCAGTAGGTCTTTCCAGCTGACACGAGGTCACCCATTCCGATTAGAAGAAAAGAGGTTCCACCTAAATATTCGGAAGGGGTTTTTTACAGTGAGAGCTGTGAAGATGTGGAATTCTCTCCCTGAATCAGTTGTACAGGCTGATACATTAGATAGCTTTAAGAAGGGGTTGGATAGCTTTTTAGCAAGTGAGGGAATACAGGGTTATGGGAAATAGCTCATAGTCCAAGTTGATCCAGGGACTAGTCCGATTGCCATTTTGGAGTCAGGAAGGAATTTTTCCCCCTCTAAGGCAAATTGGAGAGGCTTCAGATGGGTTTTTTTGCTTTCCTCTGGATCAACTGGCAGATAGGTAGTTAATAAAAAAAAGTTGAACTTGATGGACATGTGTCTTTTTTCAACCTTACTTACTATGTTACTATGTTACTATGTTAGGCTGTCCAGGCCTGTACAGTTTGTCTAGCGATGCATCTAATAAGGTGTTGAAGTCCCCCATTGCAATAATAAAGTGTGGGTGCTGTTCTGGGTACAGAACTGTAGAGGACAAACTCTACATTTGTTAAGTGGCAATGAACAAACACATATCTCCCCTTGACATCGGCCTTAATACAGTCTAATGTAAAGGGCACCGACTTGTGAATTAGCACAGATACACCCGAGGAGTGGTTGGAGTGATTGAGTGGTAAGCCCACCCCACCCATGTTTTTTTCAGGGACAAGATTTTACTGCCCGTTAGATGGGTTTACTGAAGAAAGGCTATCTGCACCTTTTTCTGCTCCAGGTGGTACAGAACTAACCTCCTCTTGATTGGACAGTTAAGGCCCCTTACATTCCAGCTTATTACCCTGACAGCCATAACCATTTGTCCCTTATATATCTCCAGTGTGTACAACAAATACAGAACATATCGAACCAATTCTTGAGCTTTAACATTAAAGATACATCAATGACATAACAGAACATTCTCTTCCCAACATTCCCTCCCTTTCTACCCCATCCCCAAATGGGGGCAGAACGCATCCCTAAATTAAACTTAAAGGGCACCTATCACAGCCAAAAACAAGCTAAACACGTTTAATCAAACTACATATATAGTTTTTTGAAAAAACTGCAGGTTTTAAAAAAATCCCTTACTTTGTCAAATGGGTTCTTTGACTGAGGGAGGCCATATTGAGACTCTAACAGAGACTCTAATATGCAAATTTAAGGAGCATGCTCAGATTGTAACACTGCTTTGAGTATTCTACCCAGAATGCCTTGTTTTAGTAAACTCCTCCACTAGAAGTATCCACTAGAAGTGCTGCCACCTGCTAACTTCCAGCAGGGGGCAGCACTACTGTACAGCAGCTAACACACAGGTTTGGCTGATTTGAAAATAGCTTAGAAGGGTTGATAAGCAAACAAGGAATTTGAACTGAGCATGTGCGAGATTTCAGAGCTACAGTTGGCTGGGAAGATATAGGTAGGAGGAGCCAGTGAAATCCAAGATGGCTGCCTCAGCTAGAACTGCAGTGGAGATAGGGGAGATCTTGCAGAAGGAATAGTGAGCTGATCATTTATATTATACATACAATTCTAACTGTTTTAAAAATCGAATTTCTTGAACTTTCACATAGTGTATTTACTTAGTAAATGATTTTGGTCATGATTGGTGCCCTTTAACGGGTGTGTCACTTTAACTTGGTCCACTCACAGACCGTGAACAGTTGAGTTGTGATAAGTGGCGTCAGCTTCACTCCCCTCCCAGGCCTTGGGTGTGTTAACGTAGGCTGCCATGATCAATATCATGAATAATCAGTCTAGGTCTTAGTGTCCGCATATGCGCCTGAGTCCACCGCCAAAAAAAAGAACCTTACTCAAATAGGGCTCTCCCCTATAAAACATACTGGTAAAGGTGGGGCACAATACGCTCACTGGGTATTAAGACACTTGCCTGCTCCTGATGTTTCCCCACTCTGCCCTTACTGTTCCAACGCTGGAACATTCTTGGCATCAAGCCAGCTGCTAGCTTCTTGCGGGGAGGTAAAAAATTGAGTGGTGCCATTAATTGTAATACAGAGACGTGCTGGGTATAACATCGCGTAGCATAGATTCGCCGCTCTAAGCCATTTCTTGACCCCGAAGAACTTGGCCCTCTGCCTCTGGATCTCCGCCGAATAATCTGCGTAGATGGATACTGATGCCGCTTGATATTGTAACAACCGCATCACAATCCCGTGCATTGAGGAGTCGGGCAATAAGCGATCTGGGCAGGGCACCCGGCGGTGACTGTTTCGTGGGGATCCTGTGTGCCAGTTCCACTGCAAAAGTTTGGGAGAAGTTAGCGCGCCCAAAGATCTCCGACAGCCATGCCTCCACAAAGAACTTCGGCTTGTTACCTTCCACCTTCTCCAGGAACCCCACCAGACGTATATTATTCCGCCGAAGACGGTTCTCAAGATCGTCCGTCTTCGCCGCGGTTACCTCTGCCTGGTGCTGCAGCTCCCGAAGCCTTTCTGGTATGGGGCCACAGGCGTCCTCCAAGTCACTCACCCGCTGCTCATGAGGAATGAGGAAGCACTTGCACTTGAGTATCAGTGCCATCTTGCCGTTCTTAGTGGGCATATTTCTCCAGCCTGCCAGCAGCCAGGGTGGCCCTCTTTTGAGCCCGATTCTGCCCCATAAGTAGCCTCTGGGGAAGTGGGTGCCAAAGTTGGTCCTCTGAGGCCGTGATTGCTTAAAAGGTTTAGCGTTATTACAGGAATATTAAGACACTGGGAGAGTAGTTCGCAAATGTGCATCTGCTCACATGTAGCTTCAGGCCAAGCCCCCATCTTTATTAGATTGTTATTGCTCTTGGTTTGTCCTTGAAGAGCATCACTTGTTTTACATTCAATCTTTTGGAATTTTGTTTATGTACTGCTTCATTATTGACTTGTTTATGAATAGAAATAAACACGTTGTAAAATGGAAGCTTTTGGAAAAATATTGAATGAGAGCAGCTCACATAGATACTGGGGAATAGATGGGACAACATTATAGATACTGAGCCTGGTTTTTCCTTTGTTGTGCTTCTTCTTGAATTCTGATCTCTCCTGAATCCTCACCCTGAAGTCTGCACTTTTTCTCTGCTTGACCTTGACTTTGTAAGCGCTTGCCAATTCCTTCTTCATATCTCACATAAGTGTTGTTTCAGCTACTTACAGTGAATCTTGACAAATAATTTTTTTTCAACTCTGAGTTTTGAACTCTCCTCATATTTACCCTAGCTACCAGGCAGTGCTCGGATGAGAGACTGAATAGGAATATACGAATAACTATAATATTGTATAATATTGTAGCCTCAGTGATCCCCATTGAAAAACTGAAGAGAGGCAGAAGAAGATAATTCAAGAACTATATATATATATATATATATATATATATATATATATATATATATATATATATATATAAAACAAAAAACAAAGATCAGTTGCAAAGTTGCTAGAAACGGGATATTATAAAAGTTGTGTTAAAAGTGATCCACCCCTATAATTCCATTTGATGTATTAAATGGTATTTTGTGGTTTGGTATTAAGCGACTTGCATGTATATGTACCCCAAATGCAAAACATTATATTTATCAACTCTGAATCTGCCATTAGCTACCTAGTGTACAAGTTTGTCCAGATAATCCTGCAAGAATGCCAGGGTTGCATAGTTTTGTGTCATCTGAAAGCTCTGTTACAATATCCTCCCTCAAGTTGTTAATGAATAAATTAAATCAAGTGGTCCCAATATAGAACTTTGCGGCACCCACTAGTGTGGCACTAGTTTCCTATCCATGTTCAAACAATATTACAAAGGCTAAAAGGCACTAAAGGCTGCACTGAATCTAAAATGTTTGCAAAATCCAGCTAGATCATCTGCATCCAAACTGTCCAACTCTGATAAAAAGCTATTATATTTTTCTAAAATGATCTATCCATATAATTATGCTGATTCCTACTTACAATGCCATCCTCCAGAACAAAACCTTGAATCTGATCCCTTAACAAAAAATGTTTGCCTTATTCAAATTAACTTTGAGTGAACATTTAATTGTTTAATTATGATTAACATTTTTTCAGTTAATAGTGCTGCTCCAGCCGAATTCTGCACCGAAATCTGTTTCTCAAAAGAGCAAACAGGTTTCTTTATATTTAATTTTGAAATCTGACATGGGGCTAGATATATTGTATGTTTCCCAGCTGCCCCCAGTCATGTGACTTCTGCTCTGACAAACTTCAGTCACTCTTTACTGCTGTACTGCAAGTTGGAGTGATATCACCACCCCCACCCCCAGCATCCCATGAGCAGAACAATTGGAAGGTAACCAGATAGCAGCTCCCTAACACAAGATAACAGCTCCCTGGTAGATCTAAGAACAGCACTCAGTAGTAAAAATCCAGGTCCCACTGCGACACATTCAGTTGCATTGAGTAGGAGAAACAACAGCCTGCCAGAGAGCAGCTCCTCCCTAAAGTGCTGGTTCTTTCTGAAAGCACATGACCAGGCAAAATGACCTGAGATGGCTGCCTACACACCAATATCACAAATCAAAAAAATACAGTTGTTGGTTTAGGAATGTAATTTTATATTGTAAAGTGAATTATTTGTACTGTAAACAGTGTAATTTAGAAATAAAAACTACATCATAAAAATCATGACTGGATCCTTTTAAGTACCATGTCCTGTGTCAACCACTGACTTGACAGAGCTGAGCCACTATTACCTAATGGGTCTTGAAACTCTGGTTTCTTTATCTTATACATAGTGATCTGAGAATTTCCACGAAACGGCGCAAACAACATTTTTTTTGACGCCGGTGAATTTTCGCAAGCCGTTTTGCGCAAATTCGCTGCTGGAATACACCTTCTGACTTACATTAGGGTGTCAAAGGGAAAATTTGTATTTGAAAAAAATCAAAGCTATTTTTTGTGTACTTTGACTAGGTAATAGTCCAAATTCGATTTGAATTTGAAAAAAAATTAAAAAATTCAAATATCGACTTCGACCGTTCACCATCTAAAACTTGCAGAATTGCTGTTTTAACCTATGGGGGACCTCCTAGAACCTATTTGGTGGACTTTGAAAAATAGAAGTTTTTAAAAAAAACTTTGAATCGAATTCGACCGAATGTGATGTAACTTCGATTTTGTATGAGTCGAATTCGAACGAAAACAGCCTATTCGCCCGGAAAAAACTTAGATTTTTTTTTTTTTAATAAATTTCGGTTGGTCTTTTTTTATTCGACCGAGTCCAAATGGAGAGAGCCTACAGCAGTCACTGACAGTAAAAAATCATGGACAAATATGTGTATCAATCAGCCAGTGGTGTATAGTCTACTCATCAAATTTAGGCTTTTGTTTGAGTTTGCTTGTAATGGCATATAGCAAAGTCCTGGTATTACTTACATACATATTAGTGCCTTTCCAGGAACCAGCTCAGGAGAGCACATACATAGAGAACTTGGTACAATTAAAGAAGCTCAAGCATACACTCGTACACACACACACACACACACAGTGCGCTCACAAAGGGAAGTGGTTACAATGGCCAAGCTTTGTGACTGCATGTGAGCAGGAAAGCAGTCTGGCACATACATCTACAACTACAGTGACTCGCAGTTAAAAGCAGCCGCCTGTACCTGATTCCCTGGAACTGTTAGAACCACAGGTAACTGTCAATGTACTTTAATGAAAATGTAGATGACACATGCAATGCTCATATCAGGAACTGCAATAACAGCTGCACTGTAAGTACTTGAAAGGGAAATTTGACATGAGTGATTTGGTGCCCCTTTCTTTTCTTCTGTTCTCTGTGGTCTTCTTCCAACTGTTTGTTGGTGCCACCTGGTTCCTGTGACGTGTATCCTCACACATTTCCAACTTTTCATTCTTATGCAATTTAATATTCAGCCGCCTGTGCTGACTCGATGATATTTAACCAATTTATTAATAGTATTCCTTGTCTATGCGTACATGTATGAACATCAGAGGCAGTTTACAGAATTAAGGTTTCTCCCTATTCACATTGTATGTATGCCAAGATATGTTCAATATATGGACTTAAAAGTTATTTGTGTGTGTTGATGTTGGATGTAATTAGTCAATTAGATTTAAATGTTCAAAAGATTTTGCTGTGTTCAGAGGTTTGATGTAAGTCACAGCTGCTTGGCTGAATTCACGAGAATTCACAACACCTTGTGTGCTGAGCAAAGGTTCCTCTTTCACCCACAAAGAATCATTCGCCCATGTAATGTCAGTCATTCTCGGACATTGTTTTTACTTATCGTCCTCTTCTAGGTGCTGAATCTTGAGTTGAAATGTAAAATAATCTTTCTAAATAAAAAATACAGGTAATGGAAAGAAATAAAAAGAAAAGAAAAAGTTGTACAAGATGGAATACACACACACACACACACACACACATATACAGGTGTGGCATCTGTTTTCCAGAATGCTTATGACCTGGGATCTTTCTTTAATTTGTATCTCCATGATGTAAAAAATCATACAGGCATTAAATAAACTCAATAGGATAGTTTTGCCTCCTCCTTAAATATTTATTTTATTTATTAAGGATTGATGTTCAAGGGAGATGGCCTTCCTGTAATTCTGAGCTTTCTTGATAGTGGGTTTCTGGATAATGAATATGTATGTGTGTGTGTATATATATATATATATATATATATATATATATATTTATTTATATGATACATAGCTGCAGTGTGATTTAAAGGGTAGCTACAGCAAAAATGACAATTTAATATAAGCTTTATCTCATGGAAATAATTATAATCAATTCAGTTTTTTTAACAGTTACTCTTCACTACCTCCCTCTCAGTATCGGTCTCTCTTCCTATCTCTCCTTATGCAGATGTCAGATTTTGATTGACAGGTATTTTGAGAAGGGGGTCCCTTACCTAGCAGATGTGTTAAAGCTCAACAAAAAATTAACTCTAGCTCAAGCAAAATCTAACAAAATAACTCCTGCTTCTGCACAAAGAGAGAAAGAGTAGTGTAGAGAAACTTATTTATTTGAGAAAGAACAGTACAGAATTTTTAATTGGATTTATATAAAACATTTATTATATCAGTATGATAAATTTATATAAAGTTCTCATTTTTATGATAGATCTAAGGACCTTTGTCTCATAGTTATTGGATATATGGGTGAAATAATAAAAGTTTGTAGAATGAGGTACAAATGTTTTTCCCCACATTAAACTATTGATTAATATTATTACTCTGCATAAAAGAATATGCATAATAGTTTTTTTCTGGCAGCAGATTAGTTGCTGGGCATTTTGTTGGCTAGCAGAATGTATAATAAACACCAATGCTGTCAAATTTGCATTTCTAAGCTTTCTAAGCTTATTAACTTTTAATAATTTTTGGGAGAACATCATCAAAGTTCAAAAATGAATACTAATTTATAGTATCACAATGCACAGCTGAGACTTTTCAAAATCTAAAATTTTTAAGATCTTTTAATAAATACATTTAAATAGATTTATTATTATTCATATAGTTTTAATAAATGCATATTTTGTATTATAAGGGGATGGGCTTCTTGAAAAAATAATAAAACAAGGGATATACATTAATCTAAAATTCAGATCAGGATTTCTATAAATCTCAGCTATTCTTCAAGGTTTAGATTTGGCTGAATATTTTGTTTTCATCCAAACTGATAATCCTAAAGTGTATGTGACTTTAAAGAGATGGATGATTGAAAACAATATATTTATGTTCAGAGATGTAAGTTATCTGAAATTTGAATATGTAAATTAGGTTCAGTTTCCGTTTGGTTAAATCAGGAGGAGTATTTTCAACTCAATCAAAGATCAATCAAAGTTATAAATGTGAGCATTGCAGAAACTTTGCAGCTGAACCTTTTATTTATTTTACAAACATATCTGAATTGAAAACTAAGTCAATTTCAGCCATTTATTAAAGGTCAAATTTTAAAATTTAGAGCTTTTTGAAACCACAATTTCATTTTATTTCCCTAAAACCATGAATGCCATGAAAGTTATTAAAACATAAAAACTATTTAATTTTTCTCTGTAATAATAAAATAGAATGTTGTACTTGATCCCAACTAAGATATAAATAATCCTTATTGGAATCAAAACAATCCTATTGGGTTTATTTAATGTTTACCTTATTTTCTAGCAGGTATAAAGATCGAAATTATGGAGAGATCTGTTATCCAGAAGACCTCAGGTCAAAATCATTTTGGATAACATGTCTCATACCTGTATTAGAGTTTTTTGTGGTTTTTACAATTTATGTTGGATTTTTAGAGTTTTAGAGAAATTTTTTTAAAAACTAATTTTTTGAGAAAAAATACAATTTGTGAATGAAAAAGGGAATCCGAATGTTAATAAATAGGCCCCAATGTATAAGGGAATACATATAGGGGCCGATTCACAAAGGGTCGAATATCGAGGTTTAATTAACCCTCGAAATTCGAATGGGAATTAAAATCCTTCGACTTCGAATATCGAAGTCGAAGGATTTTAGTGCAAATAGTGCGATTGAACGATCGATGGATTATTCCTTCGATCAAACGATAAAATCCTTCGAATCGAACGATTCGAAGGATTTAAATCCAGTGATCGAAGGAATATCCTTCAATCAAAAAAACTTAGGAAAGCCTATGGGGACCTTCCCCATAGGCTAACATTGACTTCGGTAGCTTTTAGATGGTGAACTAGGGGGTCGAAGTTTTTTCTTAAAGAGACAGTACTTCGATCGAATGGTCGAATAGTCGAACGATTTTAAGTTCGAATCCTTCGATTCGAAGTCGTAGTCGAAGGTCGTAGTAGCCCATTCGATGGTCGAAGTAGCCCAAAAACACTTCGAAATTCAACGTTTTTTTACTTTGAATCCTTCACTTGAAGTTAGTGAATCAGCCCCATATTGTTGCACAGAAATCAGTAACCCAGCAACAAGATTTCAGTTTTAATGTAACATCAGAAAAATGTAAAAGAGAACGTGAAAGGACCAGTGAGAATGAAATGACAATAAATGAATAAATTAATTTTTTTAATACTGCATATGAAAAAAAAACATTTTCTTAATTGACTATTGACTATTGGTATGTTCAGACATTTATTTCCATTATCTAAACAAAGCTGTCCCTGGTCTATTGTGTTCAAGGTGACCTAAAATAACGTATATTTATGACATGACTCAGAAACACCTGCAAAACAAAAGTATTTATTAACTAGCCTAATAAATACATTAATACATTTAAAATACTTTCTAGAAAGACAGGTATAGGTCCTGTTATCCAGAATGCTCTGGACCTGGGGTTTTCCAGATAAGGGATTTTTGCTCCACACTAGAAAATCATTAAATAAACCCAATAAGCTGGTTTTGCTTCCAGTAAGGATTAATTAGATCTTAGTTGGGATCAAGTACAAGTAACTGTTTTATTATTACAGAAAACAAGGAAATCATTTATAAAAATGTAAATTATTTAATTATAATGGAGTCTATGGGAGATGGCCTTCCCGTAATTTGGAAGTTTCAGGATAATGGATCCTGTTAGCCAACTTTTTTTCCAATCTTTCCTCATTTGTGTAGGATTCTGAGAGTCAGAAAGAACCTGAAATCGAAGGTTTAAAAACCCTGATATATGTTGCTTCAAGTTTAAGTGCAAGAGCAAATAAAAAAATATTTGCAAGGAAACTGTCTGCAGCAGATTATATCTATGCAAAAAAAAAAAAAAAATAGATAGATAACATACCATTCCAGTTGTTTCTGAATTACAACTCCCAGCATCCCCCATCAGACTTTGGCTGGCATGTTACATACATTAACTCAGTTCACTCCATGTAAGCAGATCAAAGTGCTGCCCATTTTCTAGCGAGCAATGTGAATTACAGAATCCACCTGGTACCTTGCTGGATCTCTTTCTCTCTCTCTCCCCCAAAGAGTCTTCCTTTGAAGGGTTGCTCTGTCACAATTCTCACTATACTTATATTATATTAAATGACTGCTAACCGTTAACCACCAGCTCTTGCTCTCACACAGCAAAACGGAAAATTCTCATGGTTTCTGTTGAAACACTCTGTTGAATATATTGCTTCACCCTGAAAATAGCGTGAGAAATGTCAGCTAATCCCAGTCTTGATTTGAATGTGTGTATTGGTTAGTAAGAGTGGGCTTTCTGTAATTTCTCTGCAACATCACGCACATCGCTGTCATTCTGTGCCATCATTCCCTTTCTGATGGTATCATGGGATAAAGGAATGATGGGTCGGCTCATTATACAGTACCTGGACAGCATGGTAAGTCAACGTTGTTTTTATAAATGTGAAAATAAAATGGTCGTGTTACATATAGGATTACAAATACAGGTATGGGATCCGTTATCCTGAAACCTGTTATCCAGAAAGCTCAGAATTACAGGAAGGCCATCTCCCATAGACTCCATTATAATCAAATAATCCAAATCCTTTTTATCTGTAATAATAAAACAGTACCTTGTACTTGATCCCAACTAAGATGTAATTAATCCTTATTGGAAGCAAAACCAGGATTTATTTATTGATTATATGATTTTCTTGTAGGCTTATGGTATGAAGATCCAAATTACAGAAAGATCCGTTAACCGGAAAGCCCCAGGTCCCGAGTATTCTGGATAACAGGTCCCATACCTGTTTGAAGAATTTGTAGATGAGCTGGCAGTAAAGGTTCTTCTTATTCTAGGAATAGCAAGAGCACAAGAATAAATATTATGTTTGCATTACTATAATAGTCAATGCTAAGAAATTGTCTGCTCTCGTTTTGTAACTTTTTTGCACAGGTATTGTATCACCATGATCCAGTCAGTATCTTGGGGATGGCATATCTTTTTTAATTACTCTATTTTCAGGATTTAGCAGCCCAAATTACTAACCTGACTTTCTAAGAACCACTTTAAAGAGTCAGACTGCTTTGCTGCCATAGAGCAAAACAGGCATCAACCCAATTGCCTATGTAACTGGTGCTTCTGATTTCTGGGGGCTATACCCATGAAAAAAGGTTGATCCTGGTCATCCAGAACATAACTATCGAGGAAACAGACCCTGCGGCCTGGAGGGGCCCAGGAGGTATAGGAGGACCCCATGACGCCCAAATAAATAGAAATGTCAACATATATTAGTAAAACAGGACTATTTTGGGGGCTCTAACATTAATTTGCTGTGGGGCCCATTAACATCTAGTTATGCCACTGCTGGGGATGGCACAGCAGCAATTTTAAAATTGGGTTAGTATTCTTTAATAAATGAGATCCTTAAAAAACAGAGCCAATGTATGTCAGATGAAAAAGTTTGTTATCCAGTTGTGATTTAAGTCCCTGCTATAGGTCTCATGGAAATATATATACTACAGGCTTAGAATGTAAACTCCAGGACAAGTTTACTAAACGGCAGTCCCTCAAGTCATTGTGAATAATTTGCCGTTTTTAGAAATCTGTTTAATAGAGGAAAACACAGAGACCAAGGGGGTTATTTACTAAATTCCTTTAAAACGTATCTTGTATTTTATTAAAGAAAACCAGGACCAAACTCCCATGCCCAATTTTAGCTTATTTATAATATATATATATATATATATATATATATAAAATAAAAAAATTGGATTGTGAAAAAAAACTTTTTTTCGGGTTTTTACCCAAAAACCACAAATTCTTCATTATTTTGGGCTTAACCCAGAATGAACCAGATAACTGAGGTTGGTGCTTCTCCCACTGATTTATACAGGTCCTTGACAGGTCTGAGATGGAGAATTTTTTGTTTTTTTGTAGTATTGGGGTATAATAAACTCAGCATTAATAAATCTCCAAAAATTTGAGTTTTTATTCCATGAAAATTCGAGTTTTAGCCGAAAAAAGCCAGAGCAGATAAATTCTGAGTTTAGTAAATAACAAGTAGCTTATAAAAAGGGATTGAGTATCGAGTGCAGTAGGTGAAGGGGTTAACTTACCCAGAAACAAAGGGGCTCAAGGTGCTCAAGCCCCAGACCTTCAGCTCAGGGAGTAGGGATGCACCGAATCCAGGATTCGGTTCGGGATTCGGCTAGGATTCGGCCTTTTTCAGCAGGATTCGGATTCGGCCGAATCCTTCTGCCCAGCCGAACCAAATCTGGATCCTAATTTGCATATGCAAATTAGGGGCGGGAGGGAAATTGCATGACTTTTTGTCATAAAACAAGGAAGTAAAAAATGTTTTCCCCTTCCCACCCCTAATTTGCATATGCAAATTAGGGTTCGGATTCGGTTCGGTATTCGGCCGAATCTTTCACGAAGGATTCGGGGGTTCGGCCGAATCCAAAAAAGTGGATTCGGTGCATCCCTATCAGGGAGGCAAATGATACAAATATAATGAAGGGCTGGCACATATCAGACCACACTCCGTAAATTGATGTAGTAAAAAAAGCATTTACTTAGCAAAAAACATAACAGCAAAGCCTTACACATTACGTGCCTTAGGGGTCACCCCCAAATATTTTTTGAATACAAGCAACAAAAATGAGTCCAATTCATGGGAATGTGAAAATGATTAAATTCTAACATGAATTCATTGGCCATAATTACATATTATAATACAATCATAAATTGCTAATAATTACTATTTAATAACAACTATTCAGTGGTGTCATTTGCAACACCACCAAAATATAAAATCTGCAAGATTTATATAATATTATGCAGCTGGCCTAAATGAGTGTCAAAAAACCTCACAAATAATACCAGTTACCAAAACACACATTTGTTACATCTCACTTTAGTAAACATGGGGCGGCTTTCATTTTGCTGTGTTAATGGGCAGCAAAACCATTAGAAGAAAAGTTCAGCAGCAATGAAGTAAATAACAGGAAACAGAAAAATTATCCATTAGGCATGCGCTTGCTGCTGTGGGAGCTGTGAATTATACAAACAGTATATCTTCCCTCTATACCCCCTGACCTTCTTACCCCCAGCCCCTTCATTTGTTCTCATTTTCATATGAAATTGCTCATACAGCCATGCAAGGTTATATACAGTGCACATTTGAGTGTGTGTGACATGAGCAGCCCCTTTCTCCCCCAAAATCACTTTCTGGCTGCAGCCAACTGCTGAAGACTGTTCTTGTGGAGATCACCTGTTCCAACAATGGAAAGCCCTGAGGCTAGCCTCCTTCTACCTAACCACTCCCCTTTAAACAGTGGCTGATGGCCACAACCCATAGCCTCGGACGAAAACCTCTTCCCCATAGCTGCAACTGATGATGTGAAGCATTAGTGGTGAATTAATGACATACAGACATAAGGTGGTATGAAATACATTAATTTTTATATAGATAAGAAATGTAAATCAGGTAGATCAATATCTTATACCAGACAATTTATACATAACAGTGCTGACAAAAATATATACATACCACCAGTTTCAAAGCAAAAAGGAGAAAAACAAACCACAAAGTACGGATACACTTTGCCAAAGGATGAGAACGCCCCAATGTTTTGGCATGCCTACCTTTGTCAAGGGGATTCTTCTCCCAGTAGGTGTGCCCAACCAGTAGCACAAATAAAAATAGGCAAATTATTGTACACACAGGGAGCATAGGACAGGCAGAGTATGAGACACACAGAGAGCATAGGACAGGCAGAGTATGACACACACAGGGAGCATAGGACAGGCAGAGTATGAGACACACAGAGAGCATAGGACAGGCAGAGTATGACACACACAGGGAGCATAGGACAGGCAGAGTATGACACACACAGGGAGCATAGGGCAGGCAGAGTATGACACACACAGGGAGCATAGGGAAGGCATAACAGAGCAAGAGACAGGAAATCTTATTAGTGCCACACAAAGGGGGTCATGGGGGCCGCTAGTTGGACAGCCCTGATCTAATTGATTAGCCAGTGCAAGGACATGGACATCAGGTGCCCATTCTGGTGCACAAACAAGATTTTGGCATGATAGAAACCTTGCCTGAATAACATTGTCCACAAATGGTGCCTGCCTACATCATGTGATTTTGAATTCCAAGACTAAAAGAAACAAGATTTAAATCCTTTTTTAAAGTGGAAGTGAAGTTTTGACTAACATCATAAAATAAGATTTGGAATTATTTCTTGGAGTGATAGATCCCATTAAACTCAAGCAGAATTTGCCCTGGAAAGTCTATCAAATAAAATACATTTTTGTTACTGTTCTCACAGGCAGGAACCAAGTGCTTCGTCATCGGCAAAATACCTGTATTCTATATTGGCAACGGCCTCAGATTCACTGAGCTTTGTCTGAGCTGTATCTGTTTTCTCTAAAATTGCTATAGCAACCTGCAGTTTTATGAGCTTTTACTTATAATGTAAACTTATTAAATTCCCCACCTCTGCATCCTTTCTTTGTATGTGGAATCCACAACTGTACTCTTTCCTCAAAGCGTAGCCTTTATGTAAATGTCATAATTGAAGGTACTGGAAACGTGTTTACAAAAGCTGGGGGAGAATAAAATTAATTTCTGTGATAATGACATTTGCGAGTTGCCACGTTAGATCAAACTGAAACAGCTGCCCAGTTGGAAAAAAAAGACTATATAAGCATTTTCCTGATCCTTGGATCTGCTTTATCAGATCCCACAAGTGTAAGTGCACCACGTACACATAATAAGAGTAGGAATCAGTGGCGTAACGAGATATTACTGGGCCAACCGCAAATCATGTTTTACGAATATTTATTAAAAGTTTATATGAATTAGGGCCTCATGGGGCCCCTATACCTCCTGGGCCCCCCTACAGCCGCAGAGTCTTCTTCCTCTGTAGTTATGTCCCTGATAGAAATGCTGCAAAATCTAGGAATTGATTTGGTACTTGATTTGGTGGAATCCTAAATTCTGAGTAGAGCTGAATCCAGACCCATCGACTTTGAGGGTATAGAAAACATAACGGCATACCTCCCAACTGTCCCGTTTTTCGCAGGACAGTCTCGATTTTAACAGCTCAACCCACAGTCCTGGTTTGTTATTTAAATGTCCCGACTTATATAAACAATAGTAGTGTTTCTGAAGCAAACACAGCAGTTTTATCAGTGCAGGGCAACACTGCATTATATTTTTATTACTTATTTATACTTTCATTTTTTGATGTTACTGTTCTTTTAATTGGCAGATAGCCCAGAATAGATACTTGGATATTTTAGTAACAATTTAAGTCTTTGTGAGAGAACATAGACTCACAGCTTAAAGGGCAATTCACCTTCATTAGCAAAACTGTAATAACACATAAAAACCACAGAAATGTGTTAAAACTTTCATAACCTGCCAAATTTTGTAAAATGGACGTGGTAATTAGAGGGTGTGGCCACAAAATTGGGCATGGTCAAAAAATTTGCCGCTGCAAATCTTTTTCTCCCCCTTTCTATTTCGAAAATGTTGGGAGGTATGTAACAGGACAATTTATTTGGCACTTTTTATTTTTCTCAGATTTACATATGTAAATTTGGTTTCAAATTCAGTTTGAGATTTGGTCAAATGTTTTGCAGGAGCTATCGCATTTGGCCAAATACAGAAAATAATGGATTCAGTACATCCTTAAGATTGCTGCCCCTTTAAACATTAAAGGGATCCTGTCACCGGAAAACATGTTTTTTTTTCAAAATGCATCAGTTAATAGTGCTACTCCAGCAGAATTCTGCACTGAAATCCATTTCTCAAAAGAGCAAACAGATTTTTTTATATTCAGTTTTGAAATCTGACATGGGTCTAGACATTTTGTCAATTTCCCAGCTGCCCCCAGTCATGTGACTTGTGCCTGCACTTTAGGAGAGAAATGCTTTCTGGCAGGCTGCTGTTTTTCCTTCTCAGTGTAACTGAATGTGTCTCAGTGGGACATGGGTTTTTACTATTGAGTGTTGTTCTTAGATCTACCAGGCAGCTGTTATCTTGTGTTAGGGAGCTGCTATCTGGTTACCTTCCCATTGTTCTTTTGTTTGGCTGCTGGGGGGAAAAAGGGAGGGGGTGATATCACTCCAACTTGCAGTACAACAGTAAAGAGTGATTGAAGTTTATCAGAGCACAAGTCACATGGCTTGGGGCAGCTGGGAAATTGACAATATGTCTAGCGCCATGTCAGATTTCAAAATTGAATATAAAAAAATCTGTTTGCTCTTTTGAGAAATGGATTTCAGTGCAGAATTCTTCTGGAGCAGCACTATTAACTGATTCATTTTGAAAATATTTTTTTTTCCCATGACAGTATCCCTTTAACAACATTCTCTGCAATAAACAGCAGTTGTCATCAAATGTCAAATAGAAACCACAACTTGGTAATATGTGCTTTGATGTTGCCACGACAATGACTTGTGCATGTTCGTCTTTTATTAAGAGTAGCGTGAGAATCGGCATGATCTTTACAGTAATAACATTAATATATAGAGCTAAAATGTCCCTTCAAAACCAGATGTCACATCAGCTTTTTGATATTGTGTGTATGTAGGGGGGGGGTTGCATAAAATAAATCCCCTTGGTTTCTGGGCCCAGAGTAAATAATCACTTCCTCGTAACCACAAACTTTGTGTCTGATTCATAGTGTGCCCACATTCTGGAAGGTAGGTCATGCAAGGATTAATTTGCACACAGATAAACAAAAGTATCAAGAATAGTTTCATATAAGTGTGTGTGTATGTGTGTGTGTTTGCTAGCATTGCAGAAATGTTCGTGGCACATCCCCTTACGTTCAAGTTAAATGCAGTTTTGTTATTTTAAATGCAATGAATACCATTGCTGAACATCAAACAATTAATTGGTCACAATTTGGACCAAAACAACTGCAAGCATTCAGCAAGATTCGCTGTAGAAATGTTGTCCCTTCACTGAATAACATAGAACATTTGAAGAATAACATAGAATATAACATAGAACATTGATTGTGGTTGTTACACATCTCAGCAGAAACCAATGTTTTTTGTGAGATGCTAGTTTCCCTTTAACAGCATTGTCGAGGCTCTGTGGTTGTTACCATATTTTGTTTTCTTTTAAAGAACCTGCGACAGCAAGAAATGAAAATAACTGATCAGAACTAACATGCAAGGTTTTCAGTCCTGTACTTGTAAAGCTTTAACTAATGTGTTTATCAGCTCTGCTGTGTTCAGCCATCTTTTTTTCCAGGCCAACTTCCTGTTGGAATTCTCTGGGTATAGCCGCGCCTATTGATTCCATTAAAAGGTCCTCACCAAAGTTTTAAAAGCCCTCCACCCCCTATCCACCAGCTTTCTATCCTTCTACTTCTGTTTTTGGAAGCAAGTTTTCTTTTTAGTCTTGGGAATGTATTATGCCTTTCAACAAGGTGTCCTAGGGATGGATCTTTTATCCCCCTTGCACATATTCTTATTTATATGAAGTCCTCAGTGCTTCTCTTCACTTCTGGATCAAGTTGGCCATTATGGTACTATGGTTGATAGAACATGTTTGTGCTTGATCCACGAGCCCTCCTAGCCTGCTTACATAATGTTCAGTGACTTGTGCTAGAACCCCATCTTTGTGTCTTACTGGCCTGCCTACAAAGCAACTGGTGTATATGTACCTTTTTTACTAAGATTTAATATTTGCCCTTCACGGTGGGTCATGGACCAGTTTTACTTTATGGTGTCAGCAGTATGTAGTCAGGGGGCGTATGTGTGTTTCTCCTGTTTTGGAAGTCTTTGTTCTGGGCAGGCCAAACAGGTAACCAAAGGAACATTCTATTTCTACTTTTATTTTGACTTTGTCATAAACTCTTAGAATCCAGGCGATCGTACTATGGTAGCATGTTTGCATCCCTAATTGGATACTTCTGGAAGAGTGCTTTCTGGGCATATATTTGATAGTATATCCATAATATTTGGCATCCTAGCTACACTAGTTTTATAGTTTTTGCTAGGGATCACAGGCATATGCTAACAAAGCTGGATGGCCATGGGTGTAGCTTTCTTAAACAGTTTTATTGATGGGGGGAGGGGAGAAAAATGTGCAAGACTCTTTGATTTCATGGTCTGTTGCTATTCTAAGCCAGTAAGTGGATGGCACAGTCCACCACCAGCCTGACTAAATGTCAACACACACAGCAACACAGTGACTACCAGACTGACTGTGCATTGTCCCCTCAATGCAGTGGCCCTCACCGGCACAACTGAATGGTTGAACCACAATTTGCATTTATAACTCGTTTGTCCCCAGTATTTCTAACTTGTGCAGACTGTTTACAAAATTGCCAATTTAAGTGCACAGAGTTGTGTGTCCTCAACAGTATCCCTGTGTATTCCTCAGGTTTCTTAGTCAAAGCATAAATGAGCGAATTTCCCCTTTGCGAGGGGGAACTTTATGGGGCAACGCAGTGCCAATTCTGGCTGCAGATTATTTTAGACTAGATCTGGCTGATGAGCCTTAGCTTGGATGCATTTTCCCTATATTTCAGCATCAGTTTATTACACAATTGAGGAGGGCCATTATGATACACACCACTAAGTGTCCCTGTCCTTTATCCAATGATTCACAAAGCCAAATAATTTTCATGCCACTGCCTACTGTAGAGAACAGCTGTTAGCTGTATTTTGCTCAGGCAGTTTCCCCTAGAGTTTGGGCACCTTAGCTGGTCCTTAGTAAGCCCTGGGTGATTATTTCCCTATCCAGGGTAAAATTGATAAAATGAAAATTGAAAATTGATGTCATAGCAATTGAGTGTTTGCCCAGTAGGTGGCAGTGTTTAAGTAAATTGAAGGAAGAGCTGAGAGTGCTCTGGGCTCTTATCTTGGATCCTAACTAGTGGTTACCAGGCCTGGTTAGGAAAAGTTTAGTGATAGTTAGCTCTGTCATAGCCACTGTAAGGGGCATATTTATTGTGCTGTGTAAAACAAAATTAGACGAAAAAATTGTGTAAAAAGCTATGTAAATAAATCATGGTGTGTGTGTTTAATTTTACAGCATATGAATGGCAGATTTGCTGTTATTTTACATTCCTGCTAGCGGAAGTCACTCAGAAAAAACACGCACAAATTTTATGTTTTTCATGCTGTTTTTCTACACGGCGATGCCTGTCGGTGTATTATCCTGCCGTTTTTCACACAACAAAATAAATACGCCCCTAAGAGTGAAAGGCAGGTCTAGGATTTATCTACTAGAGCAATTACAACAAGGAGGATAGTGGGGATAGTACCCTGCTGTGATCAGGCCACCAGTTTAGGGATCCAAGTGGTTGAGTTTCAGTGTCAGAGTGAGTGAGATTCCTGGGGCAAGGGTCCATGGTGGGACCAGACTGCAAAGCGGTCTCTACCACATCCAGAGACAACAGATCATGAGTCCAATTGTAAATTTACCTGCTGTCTGAGAAGCAAAACTTATGCTGTATTCATGTGCTACTCATTAATGAGCAGAGTTTTGATGTCAGCATCAGCCTGGTATCAATATGTGCTGGTTCATTAAAAGTATAGTTTTGATTTCACCAGAATTAATATGCTTGCCATAAATAAAGAAATCTCTAGTCCTCTACTTATTATCTGAAACTGTCAGTGCACCCATCAGAGTGAGAAGAACTGCAGGGTGGCCACCCTGATACAGTCCTCCAGGCACTACTACTCTCAACCCCACCACCACACGCCCAGCATCATGGAAGGCCACACTGTAGTGCAAAGAGAGCAAAAAACACTGTATAATGCTTTTCTGTGCCTCTTGCTCACATGTTTCATTTATTTTTTGCTGTATGATTACTGCCTTGTCCCTATAGTTAGATGTAGATGCTCACAGAGGGTAATCATTTTACAGTTATTTAGTTAGTTATTTAGTTAGTGTGAGCCACAAAAGCGAGGCAAAGAGGATGCAAACTCAGACTTATTAAAACCAAAGCACATTTCTGCACAACTCAAGTTCCTCTTATTGACCACAATTTGATCTTGCTAGACTGTGACACTTTTACTATATAATAACAGTTTATCCCTGTTTGGCCCTTGTGTGGGAAATAATTAAATTACTAGCAAACAATTATCTCCCTTCAGCTTTTGATGTGATTGTTTTGTTATCAGGAGTCAATTGGGCATCCATCCATCCACTCATATCCCTTAATCCCTGTGTGCCTATAATTGTGCATTGGCTACTTAATACTGCAGCTTTCTTAAACTTCTAATGGGAAAAAAATATTTTTTTAAGACTATGGTCTTTACCCCAGTGCACCTCCTGCAGTTACACCTTTGCCTCATGGCTGCTGTCATTTGCTGCAGTATCTTTTGTTTGGTACAGTCCAATGCCTAATTTTAGGCTACATTATTTTTAGGCTTTCGTTCCCCCAAATGCATTATTGCTTGGGTTTTACTGGGGTTACCACTTGACTGGTATTCTACCAGCCCCACTGGTAAAAATGATGCCTGATGACAATGTTATTCATTGGGAAAAATGTAAAAATATAGCAAGCTTTGCATTTTGTTTTCTGGAAAAGGTGGCAACCCTAAATTTGACATGTCAGTAAAACTCTGTAACTCATAAAGTATACGTGTGCAGTGACAGTACAGTGTTGAAAGGATTTCCTTAAAAATATGATCAAAGCTTAACTTCTAACAAAAGCACGTGTTCCATCCAACTTGCCAAAAGGGCCTCTATGCAAATTCTATATCCTTCACCATTAAGCTTCCCCTAAAGCACTTTGAACAGTATTTGTAAATAGAGGAAGTTGATAACATCAAAGACCAGTCATGCCCATCTGAATATTTTTTTTCTGAATTTTGGTGCTTAGAAATAATTCATTCTTTTTAAAAAAAAAAAAAAAGTAGTAATAGATTTTAAAAAATCTAATTCACAAAAGCCTCACTCCTGCTTTGTGTTTCCAATGTTTAGGTATGCTTTGTCATTATATTGCCATTTTGTGTATGCTTTGTCATTATATTGCCATTCCGTGTGTAGTTTATATAAATTTGGAATACAATTTAACAATCACACAATTATCTAAACAAATTAAGTTGTCATTTTTTTTTTTTTGGCATTTTCACCAATGCAGTTTTCTATAGCAATTAATCAGCAATTATCTTTGGCTATAGGTTGTGTGAATTCTCTGTAGTCACATAGGTACATCTGTGACCTTGTGAATTCATGTTTCCCTATCAAAAACTATATTATTGTTCATTCTTCAATCAGTTCTTAATTTCAGACAATTTGTTTTGAAATGTTCTAACATTTTCCCTATTAAGTGCCCATTTTCTAAAATAATAAAATGAACTGTCAGCATAACATCATTGGCTTTAACAAGTTGATATTTGTACACATAGTACTTAATTCATTCTATTTCTCTTTTAGGAGAGAAATGAATTCAAGTGTCAACTGCAGCTACACTCAGGTGGACTCTATAGTGAAAAATGTACAATTGGGGATTTATATTCCTACCTTTATCTTGGGCTGTATCCTGAATATATTTGCACTATGGATATTTTTCTGTTTTATTAAAAAATGGACAGAAGCCTCCATTTACCTGATCAACTTGGCAATCCTGGACCTGTTTCTTCTTTTGTCTTTGCCGTTCAAGATGTTTTACTCAGAGCAAGAACCAATAGAGGACCATCATTTATGCACCTTCGCAGAGATCCTTTACTTCACCAACATGTATGGGAGTATCTATATGATCACATTCATCAGTCTGGACAGATATATTGCAATCAAACATCCATTTTGGGCCAAACATTTACGCTCTCCAAAAAAGACGACAGCAATTTGTTTTTTTATTTGGATTTTTGTATGGGTATTCGGTGCTTCAACTTTAAGCAAGGAAGACCGTAAGGGCTGCTTCCACAAAATGTCCAAAAAAATCTGGAGCCCGCCACTCATCATTTGCCTTGAGCTTTTTGGATTTTTAATACCAATGATTATCATAATGGGCTGCTCCATCCAAATAGTAAGAGAACTAAGAGCTCAAAGAGGTATACCAGAGCAAGATAATGGCCAAAGAACCACAGTCAGGCGCATTATTATATCCAACCTTGTGGTGTTCCTGCTTTCATTTCTACCCAGTCACCTGGGCATTTTCCTGCAGTTACTTGTCAAGCAAAATATCATCACTGATTGTTCTAAAACACAGAGCATCAGTCTGTTTTTGCAATTATCAATGTGCTTGGCTAATGTCAATTCCTGTCTTGATGCTGTTTGCTATTACTTTGCAGTAAAGGAATTTCGGGAAACATCAGTAAGAAGCCATTCCATCATTCGGAAAACAATTTCATTACAACAATCTAGGAGTGAGTGAGGACATATCTGCTGTTCTTTATAGATCAGAGGAAACCACTTGGGTCAATGAAGAAATAATGACTGGATCACCTAAAAGGGACACTACATATCTAGCACCTCTACTTAGGGAGTTGTCCCTGTTGTTGTTATTATTATCCTTTAATTTATATATTGCTGACATATTGTGCAGAGCTTTTTCAGAGATCCATCAGAGAACAGCACTCACATTGCACTAATTTGGCTTCCATAACCCACCCATGGATTACAATTTCACCTTCCTTTAGACTTCTTCTGGTGGGATAATAACACAATAGGAGATGAGTGGCCAATCTGCCAGAAAGACAATTGCAGTTTGGGAAAAAAACAAGCTACACCAGAAACACCTTGATAGAAAAAAATATCAAGAGCTCTTACCAACCATCCATTAGAAACATCATACAGCAAATATAAATTAAGGCAGTGTTGCCCTTATAACCTACTAACACAACTAGCATCGATAGCGTTCATCTTCTTGATAACAAGTTTTTCTCAGCTTTCTTTCAATGAAACAATTATTTCCTGTTTCTATTCTGTTTAAACCGTTTCAGTTTTTGCTGATTAAAGGGGCATTTTACTGACAAGCTATTCCGTAAAGATTTTGTAGAAATTCATTTTTAATAAACAGTTTCACGTCTGATTTCATTCAAGCAAGCCTTCTGCTTTTTGCCATTTTTTATCATTTAGGAACAGTAACACCAAAAAATGAAAGTGTTTAGCTTATTTATATAAACAATAGTAATGTTTCTAAAGCAAACACAGCAGTTTTACCAGTGCAAGGCAACACTTCATTATATTTTTATTACTTTAAAACAATGTAATTTTAACGTTCCTTTAAATCCATCCATCATTCTGGATCTATGATATCATAGCCCTCTCCAGTTTTGCTCAGCCAGTCCTAGTTTTATACACATTCTGTCCCACTGTTTTTAAAATAACCTTAAAATTCATGGGATATAAATTGAGTTTCAGGAGAATAATTGTGATTAAGACTATATTGTGTATTGGCAAATATGGCATTGTTTGTCGTTTGCTGTAGTCTTAAACTCTTCTCCTATATATCTACTCATTCCTTTCCTTTCAAAACACAGGTGTGTCCTCATAAAACTGTGCATATGATTACAAAAACATGGCAGTTAAATATTTGGTTTTATCCAGAGTTTGTAATTGCTACTCTTCGAGGGTAATTTACAAAATGTACCAAATTTATCTAATTTTTTAAATAAAAAACCACAACCAAACTCCTGTACCCGATTTTATCTTATTCATTATTTAAAAAGCTTGATTTAATCGTTTCAGGTAAAAACTTTTTTACCCGTGAGCCACATACCATTGTAAAAAGAGATGGGGAGCAACATAAGCATGAAATAAGTTTCTGGGGATGCCAAGTAAGAGCTATGATTGGATATTTGGTAGTCCTATGTAGTCGAGAAGAATACAGGAGTCTTTGTTTGGCAGCACACCTTGTTTTTATGCAACCAAAAGTTGCCAGGGACTGAAAAATAAGCCCCTGCTTTGAGGCCACTAGGAGCAACATCCAAGGGATTGGTGAGCAACATTGCAAGCCACTGGTTAGGGACCTCTAATTCAGTATATCTCACATTTATGTTATTATGTCTCTCTGGGTTCACATAAGGGCAGTGACATCTGAGTTGTAAGGCTACCATATAACAGTTTATTTATAATCCTTTTAGTATTGAGTTTCTCACACACAATAAGGAATACAACCCTTGATGACTGGCACGACAGCCCAACTTCTCTTTGTGGCATTACTCCATTAGTGTGTTGCCACAGGTTTCACATCTTCTTCGCACAGAGGTACCAGTTCTTGCAGGCATGTTCAGGGAAGTGTGCCCAAGTTCCGTGACCATGTGCATGACTGCAGGAGGGAGTTTTGAGAATAACTGTCCAAACTTCTTGTGTTTAGAAAACATTAGCCAAAGCTCTGTAGTACAACCAGATGCAAATTAATAATAGCCACTGGGAACCTGCATGTATTTTTGTCACTTTATATAGAGAAATAGGTCACCCAAGGGTTTTTTTTATATCTTAAACATCTAGGGCTGAAGGCGGCATATGCCTCCACTAGCTACAGATCTGTTGCATGAATCACATCTGATATGGTGAGTACAAATGTGGCTTAATTTGAAACTATAATTTATACCACTGGTGCCCAGTAGTATTTTAGTACCTGAATACTTTAAGGAATTCACCTTATACTGTGAGCAGCGAAGGAGCTGGAATATGTATGCATAGCATTACATATTTATTACTATAAATACAAAGAGATGGAAGATATATAATAATTTTCTTTCCTCACCCTATTTAATTCAAAATAAGTGGAGGAAAAAAACTAATTAAATACTGGATACTGAATGACCCCCCCCCCTTAAGAAGAGTACCTGAAACTGTGGGACTGGATCCCCTATGGAGGCTTAGAGCAGAACCAGCATGAAGAAACGAAGGGTAAAAAGACAAGAAAGGTTTGTTGATTCTTTATTATAGTAATGTTCTGAGTGCCCATCTAAAGACAGGTGCCTGAGGAGTCAGTTATATTTGGTAGTGGGTATCTACTATCTAATAGTAACTGTATAATCCTGCTGAAAAAGGCCGAATCCTGGCCGAATCCCGGACCGAATCCTGGATTCGTTACATCCCTAAATCATAATGCTTTATGTAGGCTACCTCCAAACTTGCACATTTGTAACAATGAAGTTTAACAACCAACCTATGTTGCAAAAACTCTGCTTTTCCATTAATAAATATAACCTTAGGCATCCTATTCAATGGCAGTTGGTGTATTTATACAGGGAAATCAGCATCAAAAATAAATGCATTAAACTACATCAGAAAAAGACGGACCTCCTGAAAGCCAGAGGTACCTCTCCATCTCTAAATAATCAGTGATATTATTTTTGAGGAGGAGTTAGATGGCTACGCAGCATTTCCACCAAACATGCTATTGCATATAGTTGATTCATACTAAATTACTCTATGGTTAGATTTCCTTTCAATTTTAGTTTGATACGACTCATGAAAGTGGTTTTGACTAATGGGCAAAAAGTAATACCCTGAAAATGCATTTCTGCCTGATTAAGTGGTGCCCAGTTCCATGCAGTTAGTAAGAGAAATACAAACAATTTACATACTATATAAAAACAGATCTTTGCTTAAAACCTAGAAGACAGGAAAGCCTGTGCACCATGATGTACATTTAGCCACTTTATCAAAAAAATATATTCATAAATTAAAATAAGGAATAATTTGAGGAACAAAGAACAGTACAATACAATTGCTTATTTGTATAAGGAGAAACAGTGAATTGTGTTATTGCTTGATAGCAACAATATGCCTGAGCGAATACACATAGCAACTACAGCAAATATTTACTCTCATGATTCAAGGCAAGGAAGCTGTGCCTGGATCTTTGTCATTTAACACAGAGCAGCGGAGACCATTGTCAGAGGTCAGTATTTAATAGCTATTTTCATATATGTGGAGGGTGCACATTATCCAACGAATGAAGCAGGGTTGTCGTCTTTTGTCCAGTAAAATGCAGTTTTTTGCTGATATCTGCTGAATTATAACTAAATTGCGCAATATAAGAATATCCCTAATTTGAGGGCAAAACTCAGAGAATAGCACTGCTTAGTGTGTATCTGTTGCTTGGAAGACAAGAATAGGGGAAGATGAAACATTAAATGGTCACTATATTATTATTTTGGGTTTCCCATAATGAGATACATAAAATAATGGTTAAGCGTTGAATGTATTTTGATTTTCGTTTTGGTTTATTTCCCCATGCATTGGTGAAGACATAACTTTCTTATCTTTCAGTTTATCCTTGCCTACATAGATAATTTCTCTATGGCAGGTTCACCACAAGCCCCTTATTATTTCCTCCATGGCGTTTAATGAATTTATAATGCCAATACAAGAAGCCAGAAGTAATGTGACCTAGCAGTCCAGGGGGTGCAGGATGAGTCTAGAAATGGTGCCATAGCCATACAAAGTGTAGCTAATGTCTTACTTTTTTATGCATAACCTGCAAAGAGAGAGAACGTGACTCCGTCAGTGCCATCATCATCATTTCCATGTAGTTAGCACAATTATGGAGAAAAACTTGGGGATATAGTGGCACTTCAAATGTTTCTGCAGACCGGAGTTTTAGCTGGTCCCATTTTGTAGCTCTTTCTTTTTTGCCCAAATGATCTGTGTAGGCTAATGAGACAGCTCCAGATTCTTATTGTTAAAATACTGATGTGATGTGATGCCCACATTTGAGCCAGCTAAATTGGATTTGTACTGAATGTATGTTCTGACTGTTTTACATTAGGAGAAGCATTTGTCTCTGCTGTCTTTTCATTGGTACAAAGCCATATTAATGTATTTTTCATCAAACTGGTCTTTTTGACTAGAAACTAGCCAAATGATTGGCAAAAAAGGTCATTTTAGTAATTTAAAGGTTAACTTTCCATTTAAAAAAACGTTATTTCATTTCATGCTGAGTAGCCGTCTAAAAATTGCCATAAATTCAGCACTGCTCAATCATATCATATTCTAATTATTGGGATTTTCACATAATTTCGAATACCTTTTTGAAACATTTTATTTCATTGGCAGATAAATCCCATCATGGACAACACAAGCACCATCCGTCTATCAGTGGAAATATTCCAGATGGTGATCTACATACCAACCTTTATATTGGGCCTAGTTTTTAACCTGCTGGCCTTGTGGATGCTCTTCTGCAGAATAAAGAAATGGGTAGAAGTGACAACCTACGTCACAGCTCTGATTGCCTTTGATTCCTTGCTGCTGTTTACTCTACCATTCAAAATGACTGCTTACAGAGAGGGAAATGAATGGAGCCTTGGATCAAGCTTCTGCTCATTCTTGGAGAGTCTTTATTTTCTAAATATGTATGGCAGCATCCTGATATCAGTCTGTATATGTGTGGACCGCTACATTGCTATTCAGTATCCCTTTTACTCTGTAACCCTTAGGTCACCAAAGAAAGCAGTTTCTGTCTGCCTCTTTCTTTTCACCCTAGTGTGGGGAATAATAATTGTGTTCTTGTTTAAGCGGCAACATAGTAGAATGGGACCCCAGTGTTTCTATGGGTTTTCGGTTTCCATTTGGATGAACTTTGCTTTAATTATCACTCTGGAGATAGTATTCTTTATTAGTGCTGTTTTGATGACATTTTGTACAGCTCGTATAACCTTGACACTAGAAAGGAAAACTCAGGTGGACCCTTCCATCCCCTCAGCCAGGAAATCAGTAAGGATTCTCCTAAGCAACTTATTTATCTTTCTGTTTGCTTTTGCACCATTCCACTTGTCCCTGCTGTTATACTATTTTGTAAAAAATGGAATAATATCCAGTGATTTTAAGGAAGCTATGCGTATCTTTATCCAAGTTAGCCTCTGCCTTGCTAACACCAACTGCTTCCTTGATGGCCTCTGCTATTACTTTATATTCAAAGACTTTCTTCATCAGCCAAGGACCAGATAATATCTGTCTACTATTTATGACTTTGGTTTAGCTTAAAACACTTCTATAAGTATGTTAGATTCCCATGAAATGCAGAAATGGCATGCTCTAAGCAATTTTTTATCTCATACACCACAACTTAAATATTATATTCTACAGCAAGAGTTCCCAAATTGTAGGGTGGGCGAGAGTTTGGAGCAGTGGAAGGGATAGATCAGCCTGAAAGCCACTTAGTATATAGTCTATTTGCTCTCTTAGATATGCCTAAAACCCCCATCTTAGAGGTCAGTTAGGGGGAAATTTGAAATGGAGCTTTTTTTGCTACCCAAGATGTTCTTGGAACCTTGGCTAAATGACTGATACATCAATATTTTTCCATATCTGTAACCATGTGCCTGACCAAAGGTTGAACCTCCAAGGGAATCTTGAATTCAAAAATTTGATGACCACTTCTCTACTGGGTTATGTGACATGTAAAGCTCCTTTATACCTGGTTGATGGAAAATAGCAAGTTCATCTACAAAATGGGAGACTTCCAGCTAACCAGCTAACAGAAAACATTAAACTGCAGTGAAAACGTTGACACGCTACATGAACTATTTTTTCAGTCTAGTCTAGAGAAGCAAACCAATCTCTGCATGCCATCTTAATTTTAATACTGCCATTTTGTGTCTGTGTCCTCAATTCCTTTCCTCCGATTTGATGTCTAAGCATTACCGTATTTGTTTAACAGCATGAATCACCACAAGCCTCTAGCTACGCTGCATGCAGGCACCATCCAACTAAACCACACAGCCAAATCATCTTAGTTCATTTTAGTTTCCACTATATGCAAGCTTTGTACGTTTTTTTTATACTTCTATGTTGGTGAGTGGATCTAAAAATAAATATGTGCATGCCTGTGCTTAGATTGTGAAGATTACAAATAATGGGAGTGGGTCGTGTTTGTTTTCAGCAATGCAATTCTGAAACAGTAGTTTATATGTTCGTCAAATGTATGGATTTAATATAAACCTGAAATTATTTTCTACTCTTCTGCTGTACTGATGAATGTAGAGAAAGTACCAGAAAACGGCTTTGTTATTAAAGTACTTAAAGTACTTAAACCAAACATGGTGGATAGCATTTCTGATGGAGAGTAAAGAGTTTACAGTATGGAAATATATATCGGCAGTGTACTATTTAAATTATATTATGGGGATTTCATGGGAAGCCCAACTTTTGAATGAGAGATACCCTTATTTGTAATTGTGGAGCATTCTACGTGCCTGGTATAGAAAACGCATTGCACCTATGATTTTTTATAATTATTTTGTATTCACTTTTAATACTATTCCATCCCATCCTAAGAAATCGGAGAAGTTTGCTTTATGAAAAGGAGCCACTTCCCAAGCTGTAGGTTTGTCTTAGCTTACGGATACTGAGAAGTTCATTATACAAGAGTCTTAACTGGGAGGGTAATTGAATACACTCTTCCCATTCCACAACTGCTCTAAAAAAAGATGTTTGGGATCCAGCATAAACCAATAATACTTTCAATTTCATCAAGTATATATATATATATATATATATATATATATATATATATATACTTAAGTCCATTTGCTTGTATTTAAGTGTTTTGGGCTGACTGCTGATCGTTTAAACCAATTTAAGTTTAAACAAAACTTCTAGTGCTCTTAGCAACCCACTCATGTGGGTATTCAATCAGGGCATCGCTAGGAGCTGTGAAAGTTTCATTCTATTACAAAAGGGTCAAGTTATGACTCAACACCAAGATACATGCACAAATTTAATAAGGACTTGTCATATGTCATAAGTTTGAATTATATTACTGGACTGAGAATAATAGGGTGATCATTTTTTACCAATCTGTGCTGTCAAAACTGTAACGATAATTCTGTGTGGCTTGTTGTACAAAAAAAAAACACCACTCTAAGGTGATGCTAATCAATGTATCAAGCCTCAACACACGTGAACTTGTAGAAGCGGTACCTGGGATAGTCAGAGTGGTGTATAGTAATTTTTTTGAGGTTCTCTGGGTGTTCTCCTTGTGTACTACGTGTCCTTGCGTCACAGTGATGTCACCAGCAAATGTCACAGGGGTGCAATTTATTTGAATGTGAGATCTGTCTTCCACTTTGGGTTTGCTGGGATGAGAGCAAGACCAGCTGAGGAGCAGATAAGTATAACAAACATAAATTAAACTATTGTAAACTATGATAGTAAATTATGCTGTTGTAATTTAAATACAATGACCCAGTGATACAAATGTAATGAGAAAATATTTCAAAGTGTACACTAGCCACCTATTTGTTTCTGTATGGAAGCAAATCAAACATAATAACCCTTCTATCATGTTCCTTGTCTCTGTCTTTTGATTCCATGATTTTAATCTCTGTGGTTCATCCTGTTCCTCTGCCCATTCTGAGTCAGGAGCACCTAAATGGTTAAAGGAATGATGAACCACAGGGATTAAACACTCAGAAAGAATAATGACAAAAGGCAAAAGGAGGGATCAAGACCATGTAATCTAGTCTTTTCTCTTGTTTGTGCCCATTATATGATGTATTGAAAAATATAGTTGCTGTTTTGCCATCCAAACTTATAAATTGTTTCCACTGTAGTCCCTGAGAATGGGGGGAGTATATATGCTACAAACTACAAATTTGCACTAAATGCCAGAAATCAAATCAATTTTGATTTATAAAATACCAGCATAAATGAGTGTATTCAAATACAAATAAAAAGTGATTAGTACACACTGGCTTTGTTTCCTGTATCTCCTGAGAGCAATTTGTTTTAATTTAGCTTCCTTGTTCTCATAAAATAATAGGCTTAGTGTAATAAGGCCCATGTGAGCAAGAGCCTACATTTATCACAATCTTATGCATATATGATTTAATTATAAACTAAGGGACTGATTAAAATAGTAGCATAAACCGCATTAAAAACAAATCTTTTTTATTGAAGTTTTTAGGTTTTCATCTAACAAAAAGAATACAAAGAAAAAAAAAAGAACATATTCCAGGTTACATAATGTATCAAAGACATTTCAGCAGTTAATCGGAGTGTTATCTTAAGTCAGGCAAGGAGTACTGTTATTTATGCATTAACCCTTTAAATGTATGCTTTACACAAAGAGTGTATGTCTTTCCTGGTACCTATCGTACAGAAGGATAGTTACATTTGAATAATTAACTAATAACAATAAACTTTTTTATAGTTTCATTTTCCCAACCTAATAAGTGTTATTGTGGAAATTTGGGAGAAAAAGAGGGGAGCTTAAGATGGTGGGGACTGTTCCTGGTTTGTAGTTCATTTTGGGTTAATAGAGATGGTAGATGCTCAAAGAGCCATGGTACCTTGTTGAACTTTTTGGGGCAGCCTCTACACAGATAAGTTAGCTGGTAGAAGGAAACTGAGGCATTGACAATTTCCACCCACTGCTTCTTTTTGGGGGGTTGTTTATGTAACGCTAATCTGGGCTATCCAGACCACAGATAGTTAAAGTGTCCAGCTATTGGTATGAGCATGAGTTACATTGGACTCACACATCAGGATCAGGGCCTTCACTAAGTGGAAGCTATCCCTTTAAGGTGTAGTGCAACTACAACACACAGGCTACTGCACATAAAAATAGATTGATTGGATGCCAGGAGGTTCTTTGATGAAATAAAAGGGGATTTATTAGCATAAGCAATGACTACAGGTTTACTCAAAGCAGTAACGTAACTAGAGGGGGAGCGGGCCCTGGTGTGGAACGTGCAGCGTGGAATGAGCTGACGGGGCCCGGGGGGCCATGAGGGGGTGCTCCCCTGGTAGTTCCGCCTCTTACTCAGAGTTGGTAAGAGGCAGATGTAGCATATCACAGAAGAGGGAGGATAGCAGAGTATGATACAGCAAAATGAAGACTGTCACTCCCATAAGGCATAGTAGTCAAGTGTACATCAATTCCCAGAAGACAGATATACCTCTGTGTGAGACAAAGTCTCACACCCTATCCACTGAGTCCCTGCACTAAAGGCACAAAGAAGCCTTTGGGAAGCTACTCCCTGCTACTATCCTTGATGAAGCACACAGCTGCTCATGCTATATATATGCTGTCTATCTCACTCTCCTAGAGAGTCTATTAAAGAATCTACCCTGTGCTTTTTAACCTTGTTCACGGGGTTTCCTGGTCCCGGACTTAATCTCTAAAGGTGCTGTCCCTTTAGGGTGGTGGCTTTACTGGGCCTTGGTGTACCCAGGCTCAATGGGAAACACCTAGCTGGAAGGACACCAGGAGCCAAAGAGGAAGAGGCCACTCCTTACACACACTATATGGAAGTGTGTCAGGAAGTGGTCATTACACCCTTTGGCCAATAACTGTTGGTGTAATACTTAAATAGATACATAGGCGTTTGCCTAGTAACTAAGGAAAAGGAAGGGTAGGGATTTAAAGCTAGAGGAGCATAGCTAATCCTATAGGTCCCTACAGTTAGATTTCCAGATAAGTGCAATGAGTCTCTTGGCTTGAATAAAAAAATAACATAAGAGTGCCCCTCTACTTGATTCAGTAGGAGTGTTGCTGGGTCCAGTGGGATTAAAAAGGAATTTTATTTATAACAAATGATAGTAATGTAACCATTGTAGTGGCATAGTCACTAAGGGAAATCATGTTTTATGCCTCATACTTATGATATAGCTATAGTTACATCTTTTGGCTCATGTTATTGAACAGTACATTATACAGATCCATGTCTCATACTCTTCCTGCACTCTCTGTTATACCTACCCAAATGCCAAGGTTGTAGGGTGACAATGTAATTATCCTACCGCACACCTGTAGTTCACCAATCCTGCAAGCTGGTGGTGCGTTCCTTCCGTTGACCCGGCCGGGTCCCTTAGCAACCAATGTGTAAAAGAAACGGATCCGCACACACTCCGATTAGTGCAGTTGGGGATTATCCCCTTTTATTCAGCCACCAAACATCAACGTTTCGGGGGGGAAATGAAGGGTGGGTGTTCCCCCCCGAAACGTTGATGTTTGGTGGCTGAATAAAAGGGGATAATCCCCAACTGCACTAATCGGTGTGTGTGCGGATCCGTTTCTTTTACACATTGGTTGCTAAGGTTGTAGGGTGAGCCATTATGGTGTTCTTGCTCAGCCTTAAAGAGGCACTTTACCCATGAAAAGTTTTTTCCCATAATGAAATATAATCTTATTATTAGCCAGGTATCACTATATATAGTCACCATGTATTTTAATTGATTTTAATGTTATTTGTACATGGGAGCTCTAACTCCTATTACAGTGTTGCAAATTAGCAGATTATAGTTACCTGTTACATTGTTTTAAGAGTCAGACACAGGAAGAAAGGAAAAACAAATAATGCATTCAGTTACAACTGCATTCAGAAATAAAGGTGTAATCCATTATGGTAATGGTAATACATTATCAAAAAAGCTACCAATTACGGTACGGCCATCTACCATAGGGTACATTATAAGCAAATAATTGTAATTTTTACAAATGATTTCCTTTTTTGTTATAATAAAACAGTACCATGTCGTTGATCCTAACTAAGCAGCATTGGCCTAACTCTGAGACAGCAGACTCTGGTGCAAAAAAATCTACCCAGCCTCCAACCAGTTAATTCCCCGCCACCCTGGAAAATGCCAGCATGCATTCATGTGACTCCAGCTGGCCCTACTGGTGGGCAGACCCGAGCACTACCACTTCCGCTGGACCCTTTGTAGTTACTTCACTGCTTTAGCTGATGAAAAGTTCCTTTATCCAGAGGTGCCAAGCATTCTGGATAATACATTTGCAATTAATGTACTTTGCTTAGAATTTGTTGCTTAGAATAACTTTACTTTCATTATGTGAAAAACAGTTTTTGGGTGGAGTTTCCCTTTTTACGTCTGAACATTTTTTTTGTATTAACTAACATACAAATGTGTCTCTCTTGCTATTGGTACATTTTGACCAAAATGTCCTTCCTTGATAATTTGGAATGTTTCATATTATTTTTACCAGAGCATGTCAATCATTTATGGGGTAAAATAATCTTTGCTAAAGTATTTCCTAAGCACGTTGTTTGAAGATGGGCTAATCCAGGCATGTCAGAAGATTTTGGGCAGTTGGTAAAAGGGGTGATTTCAAAGCTACACAAAATATTTTCTTTCCTTTCCAGCTTGACACCCGCCACATGAAGTTCTGAAACTGGGGGTAGAAATTATGGGGAGGCACAGCCCCCTTGGATACCACCCCGGTTCCAATGTGCATGGATTAATCAGTCTCCTCAGCAATTTCCAACTGCTATTTGTGATGTAAACCATCATGCTTGGTAGTTCACAGTCAAGCCAAAGTGTCTGGCACATGTACAGTGTTTAGTCCTCATTGTTGGACAAATTGCTGCTTCCATAAAAGATTATAGTGCTAAATTTTAGGAAACACTGTCTCCAGATGACAACTAGGGAAAGATGTAATGCCAAATTCCATCACATTGGTGGATTTAATCATTCTTTGTGAAATGTATTGCAGCTAGTGATGGGCAAATTTATTTGCCAGGTGCGAATTTGCGGCAAATTTGCGCGATTCACCGCCAGCGAATAAATTTGCGAAACGAAAAAACGGATGCCGGCGCCGTTTCGCAAATTCAACCATCACTATATAATACAATTAAAAGCTCAATATATATTATGCCAATCAACCTTTATTGAAAAATGTGGTGCATACCCTTTGTCCTTCCACAAATCCACTGTTGCATAATTATTACTTGAAATTATATATCTAAAGCCTAAACACTTTGTGTAATCTATAAGCTCCCTTTCCCACTGATGTAGTGGTAAAAATTAAACTAGCAAGGACCTCCACTGCTGGGAAGCTGTGCAATTTATTCAAGACTGTGAAGGACTGTCACAATAAATGTTAAACATGCTATTTTTACAGCAAAGGCCTGTTGCAATATGTTTTATCTTTAAATGGGTGGTTCCAGTAATATATCACCTGCTTACATTTGGCGTAGTCAGCAGGATTCACCATGTCTTTTCACAGAGGAGCTAGAGTGATGAGTGGATACCACAAGAGCATTGAGGTGATTAGTGCAAGGCTATCCATGGGGCCATCCAGGAGGGAGATATCAAAGTGGGAGCAGAGAAATATGCATGAGATTGTAGGAACCCCCAGGAAGTCAAGGGTAATCATGCACACAGGTTACAAGATATAAAGGGGAGTGTCCATTGAACAGAGAGTGCAAGGAAAAAGTATAAAGTGAGTGGCCCAACCCCCAGTAGTGATGTCACCAGTGCAAATAACATAACAATAAGTTAGTCTTCAAGAGCAGCTGTAAACCCATCAAGCAAGTCTGTGTGAGGAGTGAGTCCCTGAACATCAATTATAAGAAGTAACTGGGAACCTGTGGGACCTCCAGTAAGGCCAGGAGGAAAGTTGTGCTCTGTAGTGGGAGACAAGTCAGAGGCAGCAGTGGAAAGTAGCATCTCTCTGAGTTACCCCATCAGTTTCAAGAGACTCAGCTTTATTCAGCCCACAGGGAGGCGCTATCAGTATGCTCCATTTCTGGGTGTGAGTATGCATGAGGCAGAGAGAGCTATGAGGAGAAACGCTAACAAGGCCCTCTGGCAGGCTATACAATTAGGGCTTTCAATATTTAAGAAGACTTCAAAGCATCATAGTACCCAATGTGTTTAGTAATACCTTTAGTAATACCATACTGCATCTTTATTTTAAGTTATATTCCAGTTATGTATTACTCACTTAGATGTGTCTTCTTCATGCATCCCAGCATTTAAATTCCCCAAATGGGACAAAAAAGCCGTGCCTTCAACCCAGTCTGACTACTTTCAGTTATACACTTCCAATCCACCCAAAAGTCGAACTACTTTCCATCAATGCCAGTCCCTTTTTTATTTCTCTTCCATGGAAGAGGACAATTTTGCACGTGCAGCAAATAAAAATGTGCATAATTGCAATATTTTATTGTGATATTCATGCTGTGATGGATACAGGCCACAACAGGGGCTTATGGCTGGTGAAAAGGTCAGGGCTATCCTGTGCCCACCAACACTGCCCTCTGCATCTTCTGCAGGGATTTTTATCTGGTACAGGTACGGGATCTGTTATCTAGGAAACCTGTTATCCAGAAATCTCTGAATTACAGGAAGGCCGTCTCCCATAGACTCCATTTTATCCAAATAACCTAAATTTTTCTCTGAAATAATAAAACAGTACCTTGTACTTGACCCAAATTTAGAAACAATTTTTCCTTATTGCAAGCAAAACCAGTCTATTGGTTTTATGTAATATTTAAATGATTGTCTAGTAGACTTAAGATATGAAGATCCAAATTACAGAAAGATCCAGTATCCTGAGCATTCTGGATAACAGGTCCCATACCTGTACTAGGTGCAAAGTGCAACAATTCCCTTTGGGGCATGCTCTCTGCATAAGCAATACAGTTGCACCCTTTTACCTGCAATTCTGGCTGAGGAATAGGCTGCTCTGTATGGGGCAGTTTGCAATGCAACAAAATAAAAGCAATCATTTTAAAAATGCTAGTTTACCTCCAAGTCTGCCATTAAATTGTATATGGAAGACCTGAGCACCAGAAACAGAATCATTGCAGGGATAGATTTTTGTTATTTTTATTGTTACCTTACTTACTGTATACTTCAGCTTCCTTCTACAGTGTTAGATCAACTATAGTCTAATTTACTATATATTTTACTTTGTGGTGTGATAAAGAGCAGATTAAAGGCCTGGGATCTACCCAGAAGGGACTCGTCATACTATATAACACCTTTGTTGTTGGTACCTATTGGCACAATGGGGAAGATGCCGTACAGGTCTTGCCTGTGTTCCAAAAGCAGGAAATTCAGATAGATTCACTACATACTGTTGGAAACATTTTGCAAGTTTAAGTGAGTTTGTAATATTATTCAATTACATAAATACTGCTAAGCACACTTTGTTGCTTTAGACATTGTCATATTCCAATAACTGATCAGCATGTGCTAGTACTGTTGGTAAAGAAGGACCACATAATTCTGTTTTTCAAAAATCAGCCCCCAGAAACCGCCAATCCAGCTCAACTCAGAGGCAGTCCCATTGGTTACACTGGGCTTGGGACAACATGATACAAATGCATACAGTACACCACCCCCTAGCCCAGGGTTGCTGAAGGTTTTTTTCCTGCTCAGCCTACTTAATCCTGGTCATAGTTTGAGAAGCGGTCGCCTATGTGCAATACAGGGCTGCTGGGGTGGCTTAGAGGGTAATTTAAAAAAACCAAATAGCAAGAATACTTCTTATACGAAGTACAACTGGGGTTTTCAGCTTCATTTCACCAAAGCCCTTACATGTTTATTATAGTCAACTGCAGCCTAACAAGCTTACCTGGCCCCCTCCCCCGCAAAAAAATCTTCACTCTTACATGCCCCCCACCCACTCCCTGCCCACCGGTGTCCTCCTCTCCCAGCCTGCTGGTAAGAAAGCAGCTGAGGAAGGGGATTTCATTACTATCTTCTTTAATTTCTTAACTATAGAGGAAGCAGATCTTCTGCTTCCTCTAAGTTACCCCAGTGATATCACCAATTTGATTGCTGCTGCTGCTGCTGCTGCTGCTTCTGCTGCTGCTGCTGCTTGGGGTGAAGGAAGATTGGAATAGGCCCAATCATTGTGCTCTAAATAAAGGTGGCTCAATGGAGCTTTTGTTTTCTCTGGATTGGCACTTCACAGTGAACCTCAACACTTTGGGATCACTGTTGCACCATCTTAAAATAAGAAGAAAGAATACACCATAGTCAATGCCAAAATTATGTATATTAACCTTTACTCAAAAGGGAAGCAACCTCTCAAGATTTATGTTAATGTAGCATTATTTCAGCCCAGTATCAAGTTTCCTTTACAATGTTGACAGCTTTACTCTGGCCTGGTATGTTTGAGGTACACTAACTTCAAAAATACCTGTGCTTTACATGGCCAGGTACTATTATACATTATAATGTTAGATTACCTTCTTTCTGTAGAGCTTTAAGGTGGTTCTATAGCTTTCCTATGCCTGTTCTTTTAAATAACCATTTCCTAAAAAAGATAGATTTCTCATTTGCATCTGTTTTCCTCCTTAAATATTGCTACTCATATTTCAGCTATCGCTGACCTCAGCATCTCCATGGATAGACTTAATGTGACTTTGGTGACAGAATTAATCTTTTTGGCATTTCTCAACTATACCAGATACCCAGTTTTGCTGTTTATAATGTTCCTGCTGTTCTCTCTGATGGCCCTTTTGGTGAATAGTTTGATGATGTTGGTAATAAGAACTGACTCCCATCTACACACACCAATGTTTTTTTTCCTTTTCAATGTGGCCGTTTTCGATACTTGCTATTCTTCAACTATTGTGACTCAGACATTATTTAGTTTGCTCAGCAGCAGACACTCTATATTCTTATATTTTAAGTTGTGTTGCTTAGATGTTTTTCTTTGTTGCATTTGGGAGGGCACAGATATTACTCTATACTGTCATTGCTTCTAACATAACATAACTTGCCCAAGTGCACAGATTCATGAGATAGTTGAAATTTTAAGACGTTGTCAGATGGTAAAAGTTAAAAATGTACATTTTATTTTCCATAATTAAAAAGCGAAAGCCTGACGCGTGTCATAAGCTGAACATTGAGTACAGCATACAAAGTATTTAAAAGAGAAAGAGTCAGTAGGAGATGAGTGGGTGGAACTACAATATATCAGAGAAACCATTAAAATCATTAAAATCTATTGGAACTTATGTAAACACACCCCAAGGCTGAAAATCCAATGATTAGCTTATCAGATGATTTGGTCAGGCTCTCCTGATCAGTTTAATCAATTACTTTCTCATATTATCTATAACACTATATAAGAAGCATTCCATATAGTCAATTTTTAAGACTGAGATGCATATGCACAAAAAATATTGATTTTATTCAGGGGCGGATTTAATGGTGTGGCGCCCCGATGCTCCATGGTTCCGGCACCGGGCGATCACACAATCACGTCCCCCTTCCCCGCCGAATGGTCCTAGCGCCGAAAAGATACTGTGTACTACCCCTCCTCTTTGCGCACATCAGCATGCTGACAAGCACCAGAGCACTGAGGAACTTTGAGTCCCCAGTGCTCCTTAGGATGTGGCTTGTAGGCATGATGCCCCTAAAATGTTGCTGCCCTAGGCCCGGCTTTTGTGGCCTCACCAGAAATCGGAGCCTGATTTTATTAATAAATCCGAGGATTAAAAAATTAAATTACTCAAGAGAGGTTACAGTAGGGAGAATCTGGAAACAGCCTTTAAAAAAGCAGCCAGTACTCATAGAAATAGTTTATTTAATAGATATAAAATGAGAATGTTCATACAAATAATGGTGGTGATTTCAATGCACATAATATTGCAAAGATAAAGTAAAATAAAAATATTAATAATAAAAACAATTCTACAGATAATATCACATGTATTCTAACCTATAGCCCTCAATTTAATAAAATTAAAAATATTGTGGACAAATACTCCAGTTAAAGGGGTAGTTCACCTTTGAGATAACTTTTAGTATGATGTAGAAAGTGATATTCTGCGACACTTTGCAATTGGTTTTCATTATTATTTATTTGTGTTTTTTGAGTTATTTAGCTTTTTATTCAGCAGCTCTTCAATTGCATCTTAAGCAATCTGATTGCTAGGGTCCAAATTACCCTAGAAAACATGTATTGATTTGAATAAGAGACTGGACTATGAATAGGAAAGGCCTGAATAGAAGGATCAGTAATAAAAAGTGACAATAACAATACATTTATAGCTTTACAGAGCATTTGTTTTTTAGAAGGGAGTCAGTGACACCTATTTGAAACAAGGAAAAGGCAAATAACTATGAAACTATAAAAAAAAAATGAGAACCAATTGAAAAGTTGCTTATGACCGTTCTATAACATAATAAAAGTTACCTTAAAGGTGACCCACTCCTTTAATACCTGCCTTCATACAAAGGGGAGTCATAAATGTGGTTTGACAAAATGCATTACATGTAAATATATTCTTGTAACTAAATATTTCACTTTGACTACCACTACAAAACAATATGAAATGAAACATTACATTAACTGTAACACTCGGAATGTAATCTTCTTACTTGCGAAGAATGCAAAAAACAATATGTATGTCAAACAAGTCGTCAGTTAAAAGACAGGATTAGAGAACACATTCTCAGTATTAATAACAAGGAATCTCGAACACCTATTGCTAGACATTTTGAGTAAAGTAATGACAGGACTTCCTCTTTCTTGAGGGTTATAGGTATAGACAAAATAATTCCTAATATAAGGGGGGGGACATACATTCTGAAACCAAATGGATATTTTACGAGACAGCCTTTTGGTTCAAACTTTGATTTCAATGTCTCCTGTTATATATAATAGTAATTTTTCTCTTTTAGCATTTATTTTGTATTTATTTTGTACTCATTTTGTATTCATTTTGTATTCATTTTGTATTCCCTAATTAAGCTGATCATTGAATTTTTAGCCTTGGGGGTGTGTTTACAAAAGTTCCAATAAATTTTCATGGCTCTTCTCTGATTGGTATATTGTAGTTCCACCTACTCATCTCCCATTGGCTCTTTCTCTTTTAAATACTTTGTATGATGTACTCAATGTTTAGCCTATGACTAAGTGTTGTTGGTGGACACGAAATGTGTCAGGCTTTCGCTTTTTAATTATGGAAAATAAAATGTAAATTGTTAACTTTTACCATCTGAGTCTGGCTTCTCTACTTGGTGTGGTCCAGGCTTGTGCCAGCCTCTTTTGCTGTTTCCTGGTGTTTGCTCCCTTTGCTGTAGGTCTGGGATGTGTGCACCCAGGCCCACCGTACACAGTGCTTCTGATGAAGTGACTTTGGTCACGAAACGCGTTAAGCTGGTTCCTCTGCCCTCACTTCCAATTTGTGTTTTAACTAGGACTAAGATTCTATGTTTTACTACAAGTTTGGTTTCCCCGGCATCCTGCTTCATTGGCGCCTCTGACACAGTCAAGTTTTCTCCACCGTACACAGTGGTAAGCTCTACCAATGTAATTAATGTACTCCATACACTGGTTCCCTATTTTCATATCTGTTTGTTCACTATCCAATTTAATTTAAAAAGTATATCCTACATATATATCATTTCTGCTATACTAAAAATCCAGACAAATGAGGGTCGAAGAAAAGCCTTTTCTACTTGTTCTTCCCACATCACTGTCGTAGCTGTTGAATATGCTTGCCTCGGGTTTATGTTCTGTGACCAAAGGAAGCTTATTCAGCAGATAAGGACAGATTATTTGTAGTGTTTTTAACATTTTGACACCATTGTTGAATTCCCTAATCTACAGCATGAGAAATGATTAACATTACCATCCCTAAAAATATAAACACTATATGGCCAAAAGTATCCAGACACCTGCTTGTCCAATATCTCATTTATAAAACAAGGAGATTACCATGAAGTTGGTCCTCTCTTTGCTGCTTAAACAGCTTCTGTAAGTACTTTCTGCTAGATTCTGCACCATTATTAGTGGTAATTGCTTCCATTCATTGTGAAGAACATTAGTGAGGTTGGGCCCTGATGTTGAGGATCAGGACTGGTTCACCATCAGTGCTCCAGTTCATAGCACAGAAGTTCAGTTGGGTTGAGGTCAGGGTTCTGTGCTGATCAATGAAGTTTTATTGCTTCTGTCTCAGAAAACCAATTTTATGTGAACTTCAACTTGTGCATTGGATCATAATTGTGCTGAAACAGGAATGTGCCTTCCATCACAAAAGCATTAGGGGGTTGGCTGATGTTGAGTGAAAACTCCTGCCTTGCATTATTGTCCTGAAACAGGAAGAGTAATCTCCAAACTGTTGCAACAATGAAGGACACACGGAATTATGAAGAATGACATTGTACGGTGTAGCATCAAGATTTGTTTTCTGTGGAACCAGGTGCAACTATGAGAATAAGTTCAATTTCAACCTGCAATTCTTATAGGGCATTAGTATACATGAATATACTTTCTGGGGGATATCTCAGTCCCAATATTTAAATTAATGTATTTTTTAAAAACAACTAATAGCCTACTTCTAGCCATTAACGTGCTCACCCTTTTTAGCCGATGACCTGGTTGTATATACCCAGGTCCCATGCTCCTGGGTTTTCACCAAGGTAGACGAGTGGCCCGAGTGCATCGCCCAGAACCTGTAGCTGTAGGTGATGTGCATTCGAAACCATAAATGTTGGCAAGCGCCCTAGCCTATTAAAAGCCCCAAACCATCATTCATCCTCCACCAAACTTTACTATGCTATGTGCTCAGGCAGGCAGTGTTCTTCAGGCACGTGCCAAACCTAGATTTTTCCATCAGACTGCCAGATGGTAAAATGTCTTTAATCATTCTATAGAACACTTTTCCACTGGTGCAGAGACCAATGGCTGTGACCTTTACACACCAGCCAATACATAGCACATGGTGATGCTAGGTTTGTTTGCTTGAGCTTGCATAAAAAACTTGCTCGCCACAAATAGATTTTCTGCTGACATTGCTTCTGCTTAAAAATCAGCACTGGACATTCCAACTGAGGACATTTGATTTTAGACATATTAGTAGTGTCTGCATATTTATATATATATGTATTTGTAGGGACCTATAGGTTCTGCTAGTCCCTATAGAGTTAATCCCCTACTTTTCCTTGTAGTTTCTCTTATCCTTTGTTATTGGGCACAAGCCCTTGCAACAGTTTGAGTGTAACACCCTCACCTATTGGACAAAGAGTGTTATGACACTCCCCTGCCACACTGCTATATAGTGTTGTGCAGGGAGTGGTTTCTTTCTCTTTGTTTCCTGGTGTCTGTGCTGCTAGGTGTTTCCCATTGAGCCTGGGATCACCAAGGCCCCAGTAAAGCCATTTACACCAAAGGGACCTGTACCTTTGGTGCTGAAGTCGGGAACCAGGCAATCCCGTGAATAAGATTAGATATCATTAGGGCAGACCTGTAAAAGTCTCTCTAGGAGAGAGAGATAGTCAGCGTTGTGTAGCATGAGCAGCTGTGTGCTCCATCAAGGATAATAGCAGGGAGTAGCTTCCCAAAGGCTTCTTGTTTGCCTTTAGAGCAGGGAAGTCAGTGATAGGGAATCTAGGTTAGCAGTGGACTGCCTGTACCCTACCTGATTGATTCCGATCCCCTCACTGGTATATCGGTCTTTGGGACAGAGGTATTCTCCTTGACTATTTGATTATGGGAGTGACAGTCTCTATCATGCTGCATCATCATCATGCTATCCTTCCTCCTCTGTGATATGCTATACCTGCTACAGCTCCTGCGTGTGTAAACCTGTGGTCAATTGCATTTGCATATTTGTTCAATAAATACCACTCTTTTGTTTCACTAAGAACCTCCTGGCATCCAATTCATCTATTTTACACTAATCAGCCTGTGGGTTGTAGTTCTACAACATCTTAAAGGGGAAGCTTCCATTTGGCGAAGGCTCTGCCCTGAGTGTAGTTTCGCAGTGTAACCCATGCTCATACACTAGCTGGACATCTTTAACTATCCATGTGCTGAATAGCCCAAGATAGCGTTACATATTTATAACTCAAAAAAATCAAGCAATTCGGGAGTCAAATCCGAAAAATACATATACGAGAAAAAGCGGGGGAAAAAAGTATTTATTAAGGGAACACGGAAACTAAAACACAACTTTTATTAATTACATTTTAGGTAAAACTAATTCTATCATTTAAAAATAAAGGTGTCAAATCCTCCTCAAAGACTGGGAAGATTTTTATTTGAAGTAGCAGTAAAGCTGGCCATACACAAGCCAACAAATTTTGTGAAACAACATTTTGAGTGATTATTGGTATGTGTTTGGTGACACAAAGATCACTGCCAACATCCATATAATATGCATATCAGTTGGCTTGGAACCAGACAGGTTAGATCTTTACATCTGAGCACAGTGTCGGACTGGCCCACCGGGATACCAGGAAAACTCCCGGTGGGCGCAGATATCAGTGGGCCGTTCTGCCCAATTATTTGCCTTGTATGTCTATACCACAGCCATTCCCCAATTTCTAAGAGAGAGAGAGAGAGAGAGGGGAAATGGAGGGAAGAATGGATAATAATATGTAAGGAGAAGTGATTAATATAATAAATAAAGAATGAAGAAAAAGAAGAATGAAGAATATAGGAAAAATAATTTGGAGTGTGGGCCCGCATTCAAAGGTTTTCTGGTGGGCAGGCTTCCCAGTCCGACACTGTCTGAGCAGCACATGGTGCATTGCTAAATGAGAAAGTGAAGAGAAGCTAATGGGCAATTTCTTCTGGCTTTTTTATAAATATAATGTAACACTACAGGACATAAAAGGTACAGAGGAAGTTTGAGGCCAGAGAGTCACAACTTGACAACTGCATGTTAGCAAATACAATGCAAAAATGATGGTATACAGACCCTAGGCCTAAACATATCGAAATATTACACATATGGGACCTGTTATCCAGAAAGCTCAGGACCTGGGGTTTTCTAGATAACGCATCTTTACGTAATTTAGATCTTCATTTTGACATTAAACAAACCCAATAAGTTGGTTTTGCTTCTAATAAAGATTAATAAACTTAGTTTGGATCATATACAAGGTACTGGGACATTTCTAAAAATGTGTATTATTTGGATAAAATAGTGTCTATGGGAGGCGGCCTTACAGTTATCTGGAGCTTTTCTTTTTTTTTTTCTTTTTTTATTCATAGATAATGAAATAAGTGCAATTGATAAATGATGGTAATGATATGGATAACCACAATAACATTAACAATAATTACATTAAAGGTAGCAAACCTGCCAGAGTAAAAATAAAACAATATAGTATAAAGTATAGATTTTCTGTACATCCAGAGTTAAGTATTCAAAATATAAATAAAAAAATAAAAAACTAATGAAATATTGTCTTCATGAAATTGTATCTAGAATATAACGATTGGCTTTAAAATGTAAGTTCATAGTTCTATAGATAATAAAAGTACATTTTTCCAGTATAAGGTCAAGTTATTAAGGCTTATGTAGTAAAGAATTTATTTATTCATCCATGGAACCATAAAGGAATTTATTAATATTCTCTCTTTCTTCCTTGTCTAAGCCATGTAAATAAATTTTCCATTTGGAGGTTATTGTTAGTTGCGTCTTCTTGTTATCTAAACTGAGGTTTATAGCTTCATTAATGTACAGACTTTGTAGTTCTGATAAGACCTCCTTTACAGAAGGAGAAGTAGGCGTAATCCAATATTTGAAGATAATTCTACGAGCTGCAGCCAAAGTTAGTTTGATAAATGAAGATATATTTGAGATGCTCCATTCTTTAGTATTCTTTTTTAAAGTGTTATAATCCATGTCATTAACATCGCCTAGTAGAGCGGTTTTTGAGGAAAGTAGTATCTGAGAATTTAATTTATTGCTTAAAAATTCCTTTATCTCCTTCCAATAATTTTCTATTAATGGGCAATTCCAAATTAAATGAAAAGTGCTTAGAGAGGGAGAGTCACATTTTGGACATGAGTTGAGATAAATGGATTTTTTTGAGGAGAAATGGAATCCTTTATATGCCAAATGAATTAATTTATAATTTTGTTCCCTCCATATTTCCGAGGAAATTAATTTGTCAAAATGATTAATAGAATCTACCAAAGAGTCTGTAGAGATGTCCATAAGCATAAAGTTAGACCATTTTTTAGCTGTAGATTCCATAGGGTGAGAACCCAGGCTATTATTATTCCATATGTTTGTCTGAATGGATCTGACTCTTTTGTCTGGTGGTGAAGAAGAGAACTTATTGAAAAATGATAATAAGGTGGAGTTATAAGAATGGAGAGAGTCTTTTGGTCTCAAATCATTAAACCAATGAACCAATTGGATGTAGTAGAATTTATCCTTATTCGGAATCAGAAATTTAGATTTAATATCTTCCCAAGATAATAATTTCTTTGAAATTGGAGATATAATATCACGTAGAAAACGTATTCCTTTAGTTTTCCAGGAAGTTGAGAAAGGTAGAAAAGCTGAGCTCGGCAAACTGGGATTTTTTATTACTGGTAAGTATGGAGTGAGTTAATAGTTGGACTTATATAGCTTGTGTATAATTCTCCAAACTGCAAAAGTGTCTCTGTATAACGGGTTTTCATTAAATTCTCGTGAGTGGTTCTTAAATGGTTTATGCATTGTTGTCAAGATATCTTCATTAGAATCTGTAGAAAGTTCTATTGACATGTTGGTGTATTTTCCATCGTTACCCATCCATTCTAAAATATATTGCGTAATGGCTGATAAATTAAACGATCTATAATCCGGTACCCCCAGTCCTCCATTTTGTTTTGAACGCTTTAGTTTCTGGAGGGCTATTTTTGGTGGGGTTTTTTTCCATAGGAACTTTGAAAGTGAAGATTCTAAGGTCTTAATATCTTTGTGTTTTAGCATTAGAGGAAGGTTAATAAGAGGATATATGCATTTGGGAAATGCTATCATTTTATAAAGTGCAATTCTTCCCTTTAGATTTAAAGCAGCATTTATCCATTTGTCACAGAATTCGATGATCTTTTTTATTATTGGTGAGATATTTAATGCATATAATCTATGTAAGTCTACAGGTAACAAGAGACCCAAGTATTTTATAGTAGTGTGTCTTTTCTCTATTCCTAAATTATTCAGGATTGTAGAGAAAGTTTGACCATAAATATCCATTAACTCGGTTTTCTTAATATTTATTTTGAAACTCGATATTGAGGCAAAATCATGAAATATGGAAAAAATCTCTTCCAAATTAATATTGGGATCCTTAATAATTAGTAAAATATCATCTGCAAAGGCAGTTCATTTAACTGAAACACCATTCATTCCTATACCAGGTAAGTGAATAGATTTATGCAAACATCTGATAAGAGGTTCCAAGGAGAGATTAAAAAGGAGTGGAGAAAGAGGACATCCTTGTCTGGTTCCTCTCTTCAAGTTGAGAGTTCCAGACATTTCACCTGCTGCAATAATCCTTGTAGTCGGGGAAGTGTATAGTATTGTAATAAGGTCCATAAAGGCTCCTTGAAATCCAAATGCAGAAAGAGAGTCATTCAAGTGATTCCAGCAGATGTTATTGAAAGCTTTTTCAGCATCGATATCTATTAACATAGTTGGTATCTTTTTTGATTTAGCAGTATATATGGCATTAACAATTGTTCTAATATTTTTAGTTCAAAATCTTCCTTTGACAAAACCACCCTGTTCTGAAGAGATAAGATTTGGGAGAACCCTTGAGAGACGATTGGCAAAAATTTTAGTTAAAATTTTTAGATCCTGATTGAGTAGGGCAATAGGTCTGTATGAATTAATTTGGGTAGGGTCTTTACCTTGCTTGAGAATAACCTTTGCATAGGAGGTTAGACTGGACGGTAGTGGTTGTTTCTGGGTGATAATGTTGTTAAATAGTTGTGTAAGAAATGGAGAGATTTCATCTATTAGAAATTTGTAGAATGGGCCTGTGAGACCATCTGGACATATACATTTTTAATGATGAGATTATATCTCTTACTTCTCTTTCAGTGATTGGAGCATTGAGTTCTTCCAGATCCTGTTGAGATAATAGGGGGAGATTAATTTTGCTAAATAAGATCTTTCTCTTGTCATTGTTTGTAGTTGATGGAGAATAAAGTTGTTCATAGAATTTTTTGAAAGAATCTACTATCTCTGAAGGATTATAAGTAAATTTGCCTAAATCTTTTTCAATCCTTGAAATCTTCTGAAATTTGGACCAATTTTTTGTGAGATTTGATAATAATTTGTTCGATTTATTTCCCATGTTAAAGTATTTGGATTTGAAATAAAATTGATGTAAAGAATCTCTAATCTTAAGCCAGGCTTTCATCTCTTTTAAAGCTTCCTCAAAAGCAAAACGGGTTTTGTTTTAAATAATATACGTATCCTTTTGTTTTTTACTTAGTTGTAGAAATTTAAAATTGAGGTTTTTCATAAAAGCTGATTTAAAAGAAGTTATTTCACCTCTTATAAAGGCTTTCCAAGTATCCCAAAGAAGATTTGGGTTGTCTTTGTGGATAATATTGTCTTGTATGAAGATATTCCATTTATCTTTTAAAATTTTTTGGAACTCAGGTTTTGAAGCTAGAAAAACAGGAAAATTACAAGGAATAAAAGACCTAGGAACTTATTGAGTTGTCAGGATAATGTTAATTGGAGTATGATCTGAATATGAAAAATTTCCTATATTAGCCTCTTGAATATGTTTTAAGAGGTTCGTGGAAGTTAGAATATAATCTATCCTTGTGGCTGAACCATGCGAATGTAAGTAAAAGGTAAAGTCTCTTTCAGAAGGATTGAAGATTCTCCAGGGGGTCATTTAAGTTGGTTATATCAAGAAAATCCGATAGAAGTTTAGATTTTTTTTTTAATTGACTTTAGATTCATATTACATTTATCCAATAACCAACTATGGGATTCATTGAAATCTCCTCCCACCACTAAATTGTGAGAGTTAAGGGAGCAAATATTTTGAGTGATTTCCGAATAAAATTAAATTGTATCATCATTAGGAACGTATAAAGAACAAATATTCCAAGGAAGATTATCAATAAGAATCTCTATATGGGCATATCTACCCTTGTTGTCTATTTTCTTCTTTAACATGTGGTAATTCAAGTTTTTATGTAATAAAATTGAGACTCCTCACTTTTTTTTGATGGCTGGTGAATGAATAGACTCTCCTACCCATGAGGAACATAACTTCTGGCTTTGATCAATATTTAAGTGGGTTTCTTGTAGTAAAGCGATATCTGCTTTCAGTTTTTTTAATTCTTGTAAAATTCTTTTACGTTTTATAGGAGAATTAATTCCATTAACATTCCAGGATACAATTTTTAACTTATCCATAGCTCTTAGTAAAAAGTATCAAGAAGTGAAGAGGGTCATGAATGCATAAACTAGCCTTACATATAAATTTCTCAATGGTGGTACAGAGCAATACAAATGAAAAACAATAATAAATATATGAAATGAATAAAAGATAAAACAAATGAAGTAATACACAGTAAACACAACATAGTGAACATATGTCACAAACACTGTGTGACAGTTACTTATTTAGTAAATAAAGTCACTGACTTCTCTTTTTTCCTAGAGAGCTTGGAAAACAGCTAAATAGACTCTTGTATCGAATCTAACCTATAGAGGCTTAGGCCGCCTCCTCTTTACAAAAAAAAAAAACAAATAATGGTGAAGGTATATTTAGTAAATACAAATAGCTTTTTTAGTAAATCCCTTAAGTGTCCAACTCAAATAATTGTGACAGGGAGGTCCTCGGAGTATGAGGAGATCTAGAATGCTGGTTAGAAGAGTATCTTGTATCCCTTTTATTGAATTGGGTTACCTTTCTGGAGATGTGAGATTCAGAAGCCATATCTGAATTAGATGCTCTTATACGTTGGCTAGAGTTTCCTTCATTTTTTTGTGATACTGAAGAAATATCATGGTGAACTTGTTTCACAGATTGGGATTGGGGTTCCAGACCAGAAATAAATCTTTCTGCATCTCTGTAATCCTCAAAAGAGTGTGTCTCTGTGGGTAAAAACACTTTTAGGATTGCTGGGTAAAGCATGGCAAATTTAATTTTAAGTTGAAACAGCATTTGGCAAACCTTATTGAAGTTTTGCCTTTTTTTGATAGAGCAGGAGAAAAATCTTGAAAAACCGGTATTTTATGTTTTCTATAAACAAATTTCTAGATTCTTTGAAGGCTTGCAGAATTTTGTCTTTGTCATTGTAATCCAGAAATCTTGCCAATACTGTCCTTGGTTTATGTCTGTTTAATTCTGAAGTTGAGCCAACTCTGTGAGCTCTTTCTATTTGCAGTAATGGAATCTCCTTCTGTAACCCTAAAGCCTTGGGTATACATTGAGAGAGAAGTGGTATTAAAGTCTCTTGTTTATAGCTTTCAGGAACACCAATAAAGCGTAAATTGTTACGTCTGGATCTATTTTCCAAATCCTCATTTTTATTTTCTAGTTCTTTTATTTTTTTTTTCCAGGTAAAACAATTTATTATTTGATGAGGAGGCATTATCTTCCAATGAAGAAACTCTTTCCTCCATTTCTGCTATATTGTCACTCTGTGAGGTGAGTTTAGCAGCTACACCTTGTATGTCTGTTTGTATTCTGCTTATAGCCTTGTCTAAAGCTGCTTCAATAGTGGGGTTAATGAGATTAGCTACTTCTGTAGCTATTTGTTTAATATTCAAATCAGTGGGTGTGCTTTGAGGAGGGGAGGGTGTTACTTGTGTGTGGCAAGCCCTGCTGACGTCTGCAATTACCCTACTAGCTGAGGGGCCATCCTTCTTCCTCTTGTTATCAGGGCTAGAGGTGGTGGACTACAGAGCTGCGCTCTCCCCCTTCTTCTTGTGTCTCACCGAATCTCCGGCCATACTTTGAAGCCATCGCCACTGGTAAATCTTTTCTTACAGTCGGTTGCTAAGAGGATAGGCAGCGGAGGGGCTCTATAGCGCTGAGCAACACTCAGGCGCCATACCCGGAAGTCCCTGCAGCTTTTCTATGATTAAGGGATTGACTCCCGAAACATGTATGGCATAGAAATCCGCAGGACACTGCAATAAGCCTGCCTTTTTACCGGAGTGTCGTCCTTCTCTTTGTTTTTGGATACGTGCTAGCAGTGGAGATGCTGTGGACAGAGCACCCGGCAATTAATATGAGAGCAGCTATGGGAGAGGGAGTTTGGAGAGGTTCCTTTGGTGTGTTTGATGTGATTTCTGGATAATGGGTTCCCAGATAAAGGATCCCATACCTGTACATCCATACCCATACCTGTACTTGCGCCAAATTAAGATATAATTAATCCTTATAATTAATCCTTATTGGGAGCAAAATCAGATTATTGGGTTTATTGAATGTTTATATGATTTTATAGTAGACTTAAGGTATGGAGATCTAAATTTTGGAAAGATGCATTATCCGGAAAATAGGTCTTGAGCATTCTGAATAACAGGTCCCATACCTGTATACATGTGTGACATTGGCGACCAAGCTCCCACACAAGCTTAAAAGAAAAAATTGGTGGTCAGGGCCCCCCAATAAAATTAGGGGGAAAAAGGTGGTCAGGGCCTCAGCTAAAAAGTAAAAATTGGTGACCAGCTCCAACTTAAACCCCCCCCCCCCCACAGGTTAAAAAAAATTTGGTGGCCGGACCCCCAAGTAAAAAAGAAAAAAAAACATTGGAGGCCAGGGTTCCCCATTAAAATTTTATGGCTTTCAAAGAAAAAAAAAGATAATCTCTGTTCAGTGGAAACTTCAAATTTGTCAGTAACAGGGTCCAGAAGTGCTGACACCTAGTGGCTTTGAAGAACTGCAGAGGAGCTGCAATCACTAGGGAAATAGGCGACATCTACTGGTGTTTGTCAGCAATAGCAGCCTCATTAAATCTACACAGTATCTGGACAGCAGGCTCTGAACAGAGGCCCATCTACATTGCAAAAACAGTGGCCCAACAGGCATTTGCCCGAATTCACAGAAAAAAAGTTGAAGAGCACCATCAGCAATGCTATTGGTAGCCGCTATGTGGACTGTCAGCCTACAGGAGTGGCAGTACACTTGGTTTTTATGCAACTAAAGCTTGCCTTCATTTCAGGAATTCAAAAATAAGAACCTGATTTAAAGGAGAACTAAAGCCTAATGAAAGAAGTAGGCTAGAAATTGTACATTAGGTTTTGGGCTTATGTACCAGATCAAAGGCAACTACAGCCCTTTAGCAGTAAAGATCTGTGTCCCCAAAGATGCCCCAGTAGCTCCCCATCTTCTTTTTTGCTGATTCACTGCACATGCTCTGTGCTGCTGTCACTTACCGAGCTTAGGGACCCACTCACAATGTACAGTACTCATAGAATATAAGTGTCACAGTATAAGGCTGATTATTAATTAATACAGATAATTATTACATGGCAGCAGAGAAACCAGTGCAATTAGCATCAGAATTTAATAATCAGCCCTGTAGCATCAGCTTATATTACAGACAAACCTCATTTTCTGCTTAATAATTTGCAACAACCCCTAAGCTTAGCTTCTCAACAGCTGCTCAGAGCCCACTGAGTATGTGAGTAGAGCCGGAACTAGGGTTAGGCAGAGTAGGCACGTGCCTAGGGCGCAAAGCTGAGGGGGCGCCAGGCACGTACCTGATCTGTCGCCTACCCCATGTCCGGTCCTGTGTCTCCCTGACTAGCACTGGTAATTTCTGTTTCAAATGTGCCGGCGTGAAACCGTTTTGCGCATGCGCGCCGGCGCATAGTTTTGCTCATGCGCGATTGAGCGCACACTAAGCCAGCGCCGTGCCTGGCCAGGTTGCCTAGGGCGCCTGCCAGGGTTGGCCCGGCTCTGTATGTGAGTGTCACAGACACTTTTGTAAGATGGTGACCCCCTGTGACAAGTTTGTTGGTTTAAAGCCTTGGTTGCTGCTATTGAGAAGCTGAAACTTTAGACTGGTGCAATACATTCAGCATATAAAATATGGTGTTTTTAAACCATTTACATTTTTATAGTTTAGTTCTCCTTTAAGGCCACTGGGAGCAGCATCCAAGGGGTCAGTGAGCAATTTGTTGCTCGTGAGCCACAGGTTGGGGATCACAAGTCTAGAAAAATTGCTCATAGGATGAGGTCCTCAACTATGACTATAACTAAATAAGAATATTAAGGCAGGAGGAAGCACCAAACACATAAACCAACAAGAAAAGGGGAGATGTCTATCCAGAGTGTGGCATGTGCAGTGTCATTTAGGCAGTGGCACCCATCATTTTTAAGGGTGACAGCTGAGTGACTGTTTTGTTCCGCTGATGGACTAAGGAGAAAGGGGTGCATAGAGTTTTGCCTTGCATCAGGGCCCTCTATGATGACTGCAGACAGATGCAAGAAGACAACATAACACAATTATCATTTTAGATATTCAATTTATTTAAAACTCCATACATTTGATGAGTTGTATATTTGCGACACACTATGTAAAAAGTCTTCTTTTTCATTTATGTAGGTATGTTAAAAAACTAGCTGATATTTTTTATGTGCCATTTTTATGTCAATATTATTTTCCCCCCTTGTGGTTTGTAAACATCTGACGTGGTATTTTCCTCCTGTTGGGCGGGGAGCTGTTTTTAGCTCTCCAGACCACCGGAACTTTAGTGGTGTATTTGGTTTATCTGCTAACAACACCTGCCCCCACACGGCAAAGATCACGCAGAAGAACCTTCATTGTGCCGTGCTGTTTTTTTCCTGTTCCTTTTAGAAACGTCAAGAATGTTTTAAATCCTTCCTCTTTACTACATAGAAGCCCCTGTAAAAAAATGAAATGAGAAGATTTATTTGCAAAAGTTCAACATTTTTTTTATACAAATTGCCATGGTTTTAACCCACAATGCAGAACTTTCCACAGCTTTAACATATATGTGGGCGCAAGCTAAACTGGATCCACCACAACTTGCTTGTAATTCATCAGAGCAGGCTGAAGGGACCCCTTGGAGTTTAGAGGAAATGAAAACCCTTGAAACAAATGAATTTCAAACTGTTCATGGTGCTGTTCTGAGCACATTTGCAGTTAATATTAATTTGTATTAATATTCAAAGATAATCAAGAATTTATCATTTAAGAAATTAGACTTTTTTACGCCACTAATATAAAGAATTTGAGACAACAACACCACCTGCTGTTCAGGGCAATTGACTACAGCTGAAAATGAGTTGAGTTCAGAGCTGAGCAACATCACAAGACTTTCTTCTAATAAACGTAATTTTCTACTGATATAAGAACAACTGTTGTCTAAATGCAGTAGTATCTGGAGTAAGTGTTTCCCTGGGATAGAATAAGCAGGGAGAGATGGAAATTGCTGTGAAAAAAAAGCATAGGAAGTGGCAAAAGATTATGCATCATTTCTTAAGTGGGCGCAGCTTTTTACACTAGAATATCACACAGAGCTACGGGATGACCCAAAAATAATAATCAGCTTCCATGGAATTTACAGTTTAGAACAATTATAGTATCATCTGCAAAAAGAGAAGCAGTACTTTAAATGCCCACCTCATGGTAATTTATAAACAGATTAAAAAGCAAAGGGCAAAGGACAGGCCCCTGCAGTACTCCACTAACAACACTGGTCCAATTAGAAAATGTTTACCACCTCTCTTTGTAATCTATTCCTTAGCCCATACCTCCTAACTGTCCTGTTTTTCACAGGACAGTCCCGATTTTGACGGCTCAAATCCCAGTCACGGATTGTTACTGAAGTGTCCCTAAAACTTAATTGGCTTTTGGCAGAGAGCCCAGAATACGTGGCAGGTGCACTTAGATACATTTGTTACAATTTCAGATAAGCAAAGATATAATTGTAACTATTTAAGATAAGCAGGTCTCTTGGGGAAACTGTGACTTGCAGCTTAAAGGGCAATTCACCTTCATTGGCAAAACTGTAATAATTAATCCTTATTAATAAGGATTAATTATATCTTTTGAATCAAGTACAATAAAAGGTACTGTTTTATTATTACAGCGATAAAGGAAAAAGTTTTGAAAAAGTTGGATTATTTGAATATGTCCATTGTACTTTAACTTCCCGCCGTATGCAAATTAGCCAACACTAGCGCTACTTCACTTTGCTTGCTTCAGTAACGCTAGCGCAACTTCGCCAGTGTTCGGCACCCTGGACGCAACTTCGGATTTTAGTGAATTATCGTTGTCTTGGCGAATCTACGCCTGGCAAAGTGTTGTGATGTGAGCAAAGCCATCACAAATTTTCGGAGGTTAGTGAATTTGCCCCATGAATTTTGTTTGGTGACTGTTCTTCCCCCTGTTACATCTACTATTTGTATATGTTTGTAACTTGCTCAGACCCTCTTCTGTCTCTGGACACCGAGTTATTTCTATGCTTTATTTTGTTTCCCTCTACTTATACAACTCATGAGTAGGGTTAGGCCATAGTCATAGTCATTATTACAAACAGACCGACAATATGGTCGATTTTTTGCTGATGGATGAAAAGGTTGAATACACTAACCCTGAATGGGTTAAACAACAGTTGGAGTCTGAAACCGTTTTTATAATCCTTTGGTGTATGTTCTTCTTTCTTTCTTGATCTTGCAGGCCGTGAATTCACATCCACAAGGATGAATAAAGTTTAGTGTAAGGTCTGCTTGTTATTGGTATAAAGTTATGTCAGCTGAATGAACAAAATGCCTTGATCCATAGTAGACTAGTAAATGCTAAATACTATGTTACAGCTTAACTTTGATACATTATGTGACTGTAATACATTGTATTGTTGCTTGATAGGAAATGAAAGTATCAGATTTAAGTATTTGTTTTTAAATGTATGGGACTTATTTAATAGATTTATATATTTATATATTATTCCACAGCACTTTTGAATATTGATAATTATTGAAGATTTTAAAGCACAGTTTATGCTGATATTATGGACACTATGGCTTTTTTTTACCCAGATGAAAATTTAATGGAGTTACCATTCAAATGAGGTTTTATATTTAATTGATGACATGCCTTTATGCTAATTATTCACTCAATGGGAGGGCTTATAAAGCCTGGTTTGTTATGTATTTATTACATTTGATAAAGGATTTAGGGACCTGTAACACGTCGTGTAGTTGCCTTGAATAAACATAACCACAGCATATTTTTTTGCTACATGAAGCAGGGTTTTACACATGAGCTGTTTTACTCAGTATCTTTTAATAGAGACCTACATTGTTTGGGGGGTATAGTTTTCCTTTAATAATCAGAATAGGCGGACTACACTGGGTCCTGTGTTCTCATGTAATTTAATGTGGATTTTATAGTTTTTGTATTGTTTAATACAAACTTTGTCCAACTCTGCAGAACCAGCGGCTGCAGCAAAATAATCCTCCAAATAGAATCCCAGTTTATCTGTTTAAATCTGGCTCCATGATTGTTGTCCCGGCAGCTGGAGTTGGAAACCGTAAAGGTGTTGTAAAGCCAAAATAAAATCCAATCGAAAAACTCTACACAGTCACCGACTGCTCTACGGGGAAACAAACAAAGCTGCTTGAGTTCTGCATGGCTGGGAAGTAAGGTGCTGCTGTTCATAAGTATGATTGTTTACCTGCAGAGCAGTTAGGGACCATCTGACAATTCCTATCCACAGCTGTAAATGAAGGTAGAATTTCAATGCATACGGTCAGGTTTCTTATAAAAATGGTACACATTTTTTAATTAAAGTATATTGGAGATAGATTTTATTTTTTTGTCTTTACATGCCCTTTTAAACAGACTGAACCAGGGGGCGGAGCCGCATGCCGAGCGGGTAGGCAGCGTGTGAGGCGAGCTCCGCAAAAATAATCCTGTAAGCCCATAACTGACCCACAACAGGATACTTACCTGAAGCCAGGTAGGGTTGCGGACTTGGTGGCAGACGCAGGCGCTACTATGAGGAGGAGCAGTCAGCAGCAAAGTCAGCGGGTCCGTGCTGACACCGCGGCAAAGCTGGAACAGTATGTGCGCAGCCCCAGGCAAGATGGCGCCCGTGCGGCTGCTACTTCCTCCCCTCCACAGGACTACCCGCCCGCACCGGAGCGCAGCAGTGTAAGCTGCACAAATACCCCTGCTACACAGAAAGGGGCAGGGGGGCGAAACGCCCAGAAAACAAGGCTGGGGACTATACTGGAGCCAGAGATGAGTGCTGGGGGCCTGAATAGAGATGGCGCCTGCACCCCCCCCCCACCCCTCCTGAACAGCTCCAACAGATCAGGGAAGACACTCAGATCACAGCTGCCCCAACTATACAAGATGTCCTTGCAGCAATAACTACCTGTCAGGCTTCGCTGACAGCAACCTTTACCACCAAAATTGAGGAAGTGAAGGTGGAACTGTCGCTACTGAAGCAGGATGTGCAGGTTATTCGTGAACGAACAGGAGCTGTGGAAGAAAGGGTGAGTGCCCTGGAAGATCGTACTGCCCCGCTGCCTAGTGAAATGACCGAGCTGCACAAACTCATGAAACAGGCGACTGACCGTATGGAAGACATGGAAAACCGACAAAGACGCTCCAATGTCAGAGTGGTGGGTCTACCTGAGAAATGTGAAGGTCAAAACCCAGAACTTTTTACGGAGCAGTGGATGAAAGAAATGCTTGGGAAAGAGATATTTTCACAGCAGTTTGTGGTTGAGAGGGCCCACAGGGTGCCTACACGCGCCCTTCCTCCTGGAGCCCCTCCAAGACCTTTCCTCATAAAGCTGTTGAACTACCGGGACAGAGACACAGCGCTCAAAGCTGCAAGGGGCAAAGGTGACATCTACTACCAAGGGGCCCGTGTATCATTTTATCCGGACTACTCAGCAGCCCTGCAACGCCAGCGTAGTACATTCATCGGGGTCAAGAAGCGCCTACGTGAGATGGGGATTGCATACAGTATGATCTACCCTGCCAAGCTGAGGATCATGGAAGGTGGGAGAGTACAATTTTTTGACCAACCGGGGAACGTCCAACATTGGCTGGATACCCGTCCAAGTGCACAGGTGCGTAGCCCTCCTCGGCAGCAATGAAGCCCGCCACGCCGGATGTGAAGAAGTGAGGATTCAGCCTGATCTAGGGGTGCCGTAAGTACTACACCTTGAAAACCCCCATTTAATAGGAAGTTTTGGAGTCCTGCGGACTTACACCGGGCTGGGTTGGCCCTTTATTTGGCTTTTGACCTCTTGGGATACTGCAACCAGTTTTGTGTTTAAGCTGGGCCAACTAGGTCCTAATGTTAATTGGTATACTCAGGGCTAATACACAATGGGACTGTTCAGCCTGATCAAGAGATACTGGACCTACCATGCCTTGATGACCCCCACTTTATGGAAAGGGCTGGAGTCCGACGGGTACTGTGCAGGGACAGCCCATTGATTACATTCTGGCTACTAGGAGTATTTGGAATAATTTGGGTGCTTAAAACGGGCCGGACATGTCCTAACGACAAAGGCTGTACACAATCTATACCCCTACTCTACATACCCCCCGCACACAGGGTCAGTTCACTTTACCTTTCTCTGCTTTGCGGAGCTGGCCTCGGGCTGCTACGTGATAGCATTGTGACATTTCATACTCTTCGTGAGATCAAGAGGGGGAATTGATAAACATTAGTGTTTTTTGAACTCAGTGAATGCGGATGGACTTTTTTCTTTTTTGGTTCAAGTTGTGAGCTCTTGCTCTATAAAGGTGTTTCGGGAAAGATGTATCTCCTAAGTTACAGGGTGGGGATACCGGGAGGGGGGACTATGTTGGGAAATGTTATTTCTATTCTGTGTCTTTATATTCTGACTTTTCTTTCTTTTCTTTCTGTGCTAAATGGGAGCCGCATGTGTGCTGATTTTATGCACTTTTTATATGTCTACTGTGTTAAGCAATTACTGGGCCTTGCACCCTTTGGGAGGTGGCCAGTGGCCACCCCCCTCATACATGTGTCGAACAAGGGTAATGGCAGTACAACAAAAATTTAAAGTGTTGTCATGGAATGTCAGGGGTTTAAATGATAAGATCAAAAGGTCGGTGGTGTTGGAACAAATCAAGAAAGCAAAGGCAGACCTTATTATGTTGCAGGAAACCCATCTGGTGGGTCAGAAGGTTAAGGCCCTAAAGAGGTTCTGGGTTGCAACTGTATACCATGCAGAGTTTTCCAATTACTCAAGGGGTGTGGCCATATTGATTAGAAAAACTCTTAACTTTACATTTGATAGGATCATAACGGATAGATTGGGGAGGTTTATAATATTGAAAGGCCAAGTAGACGGCACCACGTTTATATTCGTTAATGTCTACCTTCCGCCACCTGCAGATCTACAGATTCTTAACGTGATCCTACAAAAGGTAGCTAGCATGGGAAGCTTCCCTATGATATGGGCAGGGGACTTTAACATGGTTCCAGACCCAGGGATGGACAGATTGAGGCCTGTTGCGAGTGACAACCGAAACTTTGCAAACTGGATAGAAACAACTGGCCTCACTGATACCTGGAGATGGAGAAATCCACATCTCCAACAATTTTCGTGTTACACTACTTCCTCCTCGGCGCTGCCCAGGATCGACATCATCCTGGTCAGTACCGAAGTGTTACAGGCCCTGGAACATGTTTATTTTTCCACACGAGTGTGCTCTGACCACTCCCCAGTGATACTGACATTGGCAGGACGGGATCCTGGGGCTACTAGAAACTGGAGACTCCCCCCTAAGTGGATCTCTAATGCTAAAGTGGGGGAGAAGTACGTCCCAACACTGGAGGCCTATTGGCAGAACAATCTAGGTAGTGCCTCTGCGAATATTGTCTGGGACGCATGTAAAGCCCACACAAGAGGTACCTATATTTCTCTTATATCATCTGTAAGGAGGGAGCAGGATGCCAGCCTTGACCTGGCCAGGGCGGAACTAGACACCCTTGAGTCTGATCTACTAGCCCATCCCTCAGAAAGTACTAAACAGGAGCATGCAGCAGCCCAAAGACGTGTAAATCTACTGCTCATTGATAAAGCCTCCCAGAGAGAAACTTACAGGAAGGCAATGTGGTTTGATAAGGGGGATAAGAATGGGAAACTGCTTGCCCTGTTAGCAAAGGGAGATGTCCCACATACCGTTATTCAGGGAATCAAAGGGGAAGATGGTGTATTGATCACTGATAGATCCCAGGTGGTACATAGGTTCCATCAATATTTTCGAAGTAGTTATGCTGCCCCTCCGCCACCCTCATTTCAGAACCTTAATGAATACATAGACAGGATAATGCTTCCACGCCTTGACCAACCACAGGTAGGGGAGTTAGAACTGGACATGTCTGAGGAGGAAATAACTAAGGCTATTGCTGACATGCCCGCTGGTAGGTCACCTGGACCAGATGGTATTCCAACAGAATGGTATAAACGTCATGTTGAGATTCTGGCCCCTAAACTTTGCGCACTCTTTAATAGAACGTCGCTAGACACCCCGCTACCAGACTCTTGTTATTTGGCCCACATAACTCTGATCCCCAAAGCTGGCAAACCACTTGATAGGTGTGATTCTTACCGTCCCATCTCTTTGCTGAATTGCAACATTAAAATTTTTGCAAAGGTGTTGGCAAACAGGGTCAAAAATATAATTACTAAATTGGTGCACCCAGATCAAACGGGGTTCATGCCGAACAAGGCCACGGACATAAATATTCGGAGACTGCTTAATAACTTGGCTCTTGACCACACTAATAGCAAGACCAGAATAGTGGTGTCCTTGGACACGGCAAAGGCGTTTGATACGGTGTCCTGGGAGTACCTTTGGGAAGTCTTAAGCAGGTTCGGTTTTGGACAGCGTTTTCTAGGGTGGATAAAGGCAATTTATTATAAGCCGGGAGCCAGAGTGTTAGTGAACGGCCTACTCACGGATGCAATACGGCTGGAGCGGGGAACGAGGCAGGGTTGCCCCCTCTCCCCGCTGTTGTTCGCCCTAGCAATAGAGCCGCTGGCGGTGAAATTAAGGGAAGCCCAAGAGGTGGAAGGGCTGGCATTGTATGCTGATGACATGCTCCTATATCTGGCTAACCCTGACACAGCTTTAGAGACAGCCCTGAACCTCATAGAGGAATTTGGGAAGTTCTCTGGTCTTTGTGTCAATAGAGCGAAATCAGTGATATTTCCAATAGATCCGTTGCCCTCTGGCTCACCATTGCAAATTCACCACTTACAAGTAGTACAGTCTTTTACATACTTGGGAATAAAAATCCACATTAACTATAAGAAATTTGAAGAACATAACTTGACCCCTATTGTGGATGCCTTGAAGGCCAAGACCGAGGTCTGGCAGCAGTTGCCCCTTTCACCCCCGGGCAGGATTAACCTGTTCAAAATGGTGTTCCTGCCCAAATTCTTGTATGTATTCCACAACTCGCCTATTTTACCACGAAACCAATGGTTTAAATATATTGATGCAATATTGAGGAGGTTCATATGGGCGGGGGAGCACCCACGTTTGAATTTTAATACATTGCAGGCCCCAGTGACTGGTGGGGGGCTAGCACTCCCCAACCTTAAGTTATATTTTCTGGCCAGCCAACTAACGTATGCGCATTGGTGGTTTGTACCTCAAATTGATAATCTCTCCACTACACTGGAGGCCGCTGGCATGGGGTCTTGGGAAGCGCTGGCCAAGCTGCCATATAGGGGTCCCACGGAGTATTACAAACTAACAACACCGATGGCCACAGTGGCTGAGGCATTTAAGCGAGGCCTCAAACATGCTCGCAAGGGGAGGCCTGTGTGGTCCCCCTGGACCCCACTATGGGGTAATGGTACTCTCCCGCACCTAAGCTCTATACCTGATATTAACACCTGGGCTATTAAGGGAGTAAAGACGCTAGGGGACATTGTAGAGAATGGTGACATAAAGGGGTTTCAAAGCCTAAAGGAGGAATTCCAGTTACCCAATTCCATGCTCTTTAGATATCTGCAGCTAAGACATGCATTCAGAATGCAATTTCCCATACAACCCATTGAAATGGTGGTCACTACACTGGAGAAATATCTAAGAAAGGTGGATCTCAAAAAACCGACATCATGGTTCTATACATTATTGTGCCAAGCCTCCCCAGACCCCCTAGCTAAGGCAAAAGAGAAATGGGTTGAGGATATTCCGGAACTGGAGGACGAAATGTGGGAGGATACACTGAAGCAGATTCCGGACATTACAATGTCAATTAGAGACAGATATATCCAGGCCAAATTCCTTAACAGAGTTTATCTTACCCCCCACAGACTTGCTAGGATATATCCTTCGACCCCAGACCACTGTGTTAAATGTACACAAGAGGTTGGCACATTTTTGCATGTATTCTGGACATGCCCGCATATCCAGAGGTATTGGGGGGAGGTTTTACAATATATATCTGAAGCACTGGGTGTCCCCTGTATTAAAAACCCACTGATCTGCCTCTTGGGGGTGGTGGACGATCTAGGGCTGCATGTGGGAATCAAACTATGCTATCTACAATTGCTATACTATGCAAAGAAAGCCATTTTGCTTCAATGGAAGTCCACGGCTCCCCCAACACTAGCCTTTTGGCGTAGACTGGTTAATGACACCCTCCCAAACCAAAAACTGACGTACATTGCCCGGGGATGCCCCAAAAAATTTGAGAAGGTTTGGGCTCAGTGGCTGGACTTGGAGGACTCTAGAAAGGACCCTACAGTGTAATGTGATCACCCTTGGCACAGGAGTGCGGAAGTAAGCGCAGGTAGACTAAGGTGATAAGATCCGTTTATTGATACAGCATTTGTATTTTATTGGCTTGCAATGTCGGCTTCTCTGTCTTCTTTCTTTCCTCCTTTTTCTCTCTTCTCTTTCTCAAATGTGTGTTCTTGAAAAATGAAAAATAAAAACTTTTAAAAAAAAAAAACAGACTGAACCATCCTTGATGCAGAGAGAAGATAACCTGAAGGGATATGCCCCACCGGCGCACAACATAGGGCATGAATTTTCTTGCTTCAGTTGCAGATATATCTGACATTTATCATCTTACTTTCCGGCTTCACTCAGAGTTAAGTAACTACGTTTTTATTGTAAGGAAGACATAAGAGCTGGGTCAGCATATTGATTGAAAAGCCATTTCATATTGACAATTATCAGCCTTTTTTTAGTCGTGTATGTTGCACAATGGCACATCAGCTCTGCAGATGGATATTGTGGTCCGTTACTGAAAGTGGAGTTTCTGAACATTAATGTCACAATAACACAAAACTGAGCATGTTTTGAAGACATGTACCACTCCACTTGTGCACTGTGTTTGTTCACAGATCAGCACTAGAATGGGTTGTAGCTACACATCTTGTACAAAGCAGTATCTGTGTGTAATAGAGGGCACATAGTGAGTTGCGGTCGCATTATTCTTATGTGGTTCTGGAAACAGACAGATGCTGTATAGGTTATATTTTAGCATTCGCCAGCTGCCAGTTTGCTTTACACTAGATGAATGTAATGAAGCTTGTACTGGTTCATAATGCCTGTGTGTTCATATCTGGGTCTTTTTAAGATGTTTTTTTATTTGCAGAATCTTCTACTCTCTGTTTGATTCTTACCTTTTCCATGTAGCATTTTCAAAATTGTTTTTATTCAACTCCCCAATTATTTGAGAGCATAATAAATATGAAAGAATGTAAGTCTTACGCTTTATGGCATCTACCATAAAGTGACAGCAAGTTCAGTGAATCAGCATGGGCTGAACATATTTTTTGTCTATTGTTTTAACCTTTTAAGTGCCAGCAGAATTTGCCATTTCGGTTACACGAAATGCCAGACGTTTATGTAACATTTTCTGAGGGAAACCTAGTTTACCTAGGAAAACTATACATTGTTTTTTCAGGGAAATTTGAGCTTTCTAAATCTGCCCGAGTTTTCATGTATTTCAACGTCTGCAAAAAGAATTATAGAACTAAATACAAAAAAAAAAAAAATATGAAAAATTCCTATTTTTCATAATATATGAATTTAAACCAGAAAGATATTTCATTTTACGCATGAAAATCCAATTGATTTGGAAAGCCTCATGTCTCTCGAACATGCCAATACCAGATATGTATTGTTTTTGGGAGATTTATGAATTCTGTACAGCAAAAAATCCCAGCAGTACATTACCGAATTTTGAAAGTACTAAGGCAGACAATGGCAAACTTTAGTTTCCAAGGCCAAATAATCCTGAAACAGAAGGTTTACCACAGAAAACTATATATTTTTTAAAAGTACACATTCTGCTGACTCCAAAATGGGGAACGATGTCTCTCTACTCCTAACTACCAAACATCAAAGCTTGTCTGAACGTAGCGGTTTCTATAAAAATGTATCTAAATTCAGAAAAATCACTTCAAAGGTTTTAATTTGCTGCTCCACATATCCCACACTGTATTAGGTACCAAGATAAAACACACGGAATATGATTGCCAGGGGTCCACTGAACAGTTTGATGCCCATTGTGCATAGGTTTGCCACAGTATCTGCCATTTAGAGACCCCAATATGAAGTTAGTGCATCCAAATTGTCCAGGACTTTAATTCAGCTACTATAAAAAAATAAACACATTTACTGCATTTTTTGTGGGGTAAAAACACCACAAAATGTTTACCCCCCCCCCCCCAAAAACCATATATTTTTGAAAAGTACACATTCTACCGAATCTAAAATGGGTACCCATGCCTTTCTGCTCCAAACTACCAGGTCACAAGATACCTAGGAAAAATTATCATTGAAGACCAATTGAAAAGTTTAGAACATGCTAAAAGTTTAACATAAAGGTGAACCACCCCTTTAAAACCTTTATTTTAGATGAAAAAACAAACCCATGACACTATGCCAGGCCTCAGTTCTCAAGGGACACGCCGAGTTCCACCAAGCCACTATCCGTGGAGCTTAGAAGCAGTAGAACGATCATGCTAAGCTTTCTACAGACATGTCCCATGACACACGCAACGGAACCAGTGAAGCAAATCCCATGAATAAAAACACAACACTTGTTTGCTGTACAGTTTATTTTTTTTTTTTCTTTACGAATAAGAGGCCAAAAACGTTATGTACACAGAAATTTCAAAGAAAACTGAAGCAAACCTGCTAGAAGCACAGCATTTATCCCTTCACCCAAGGCTTTGGTTTCAGCGTCTTCTGGGGGGTACAAGGCCATCAAATAACAGAGCCTCGGGGTGGAGGAGAGTTATTTGATGGGGAACCAAACCACATGCACTGTCCAAGCCACATGCACCCAGGCACAAACCCCTCGTGCAATAAATAAGTTTCATGTGTGCGGGGGAGAAAAAACAATGGTGACTGTCTCAATTTTGCCGTGTATGATTTAAAAACATAAATCAAAATGTAAAGATTATGGCCTCGATTTCTTTTTTTTCCCCAAGAGAATTGACACTGTGAATACAATTGTAATAAAAAAAAAAATATATATATATACTGTGTGTGTGTATATGTGTATATATATATATATATATATATATATATATATATATTAAATGAGGAGTATGTAATTTCACTGAACTACCCTTCCATGTAGCCTACTCTACAACACACTCACTGCAGTACAGCATGCTGCCATTCTTATACCCAAACATCCCGGGAACCTCATATGCACACCCAAATGAACCAATATGGCCCCTGCATTACATGTATTCCGCAAAGGCCCCACCCACAATCACACTGCATACACCTGTATCTCGTCTGAGCGTTGTCCTTTCGGTTGATCGCGTGTGTCCCAAATCAGCCGTTGGCCCAGGGTGAAGCAATAAATAGAAGTTTGCCTCCATGTTTCCACTTCCCACCCAAATCACTTGAGATCACTCAGCAAAAGGTCAGTGCACCTTCTTTTGTGAGGTGTTTTAAATATAAAACAGCATTTTATGTTCAAGAACCCCAAAGTGGAATATACTTCTGTAATAACAAATGTGCCCCTAACCGAGCATGCTTCAACTGGTCTTTAGCCATTGCTTGCACCAGTGCCCACTCTCATTGGCTCTAACTGATCATGGGCAATTATGTAACAGAATAGCAGTTGTATGAAACTGCAGCAAACCAATGAATGCTGCAAGGCTAGGGTGTCCAGAGCAAACCCTTGGGTGTCACACAGTATGTAATAAGTGGTTTGAATTTACAGAGTTGAGGTTACGTATTTAAAAGAATCTTGGCAGGGTTATTAGCCAGAAGAGTGGGAGGATACTCAGCATTTTGTTAAAATAAATCGGCACTTCCAGGAAATAAGAATATCCCCCCCCCCAAGGACATAATATGCTGTTTTTTGTAATCCTGCCTTACATAACTGCTAAAACAACAACAAAAGCAAGAAAGCAGTTGAAAGGCATATATAATGAATATACACTTGTTTGTTCACAATCCCTGTTGAAATATTACCCCAATTCACAATTTTAAACTTCTCGGGTACCAAAGCAGTTGGCAACACGCATTTTGCAGTGTGCTGAAAACATCTTCCAGCACTGACTGAGTTAAAACACACAAACTTCCCACTACTGGCTGGCAGCCGGCTCTTCTCCGCTTTAGAATGAATTAAAAGCACTGCACTCGTGCCATTTTACTAGTTGTCTCTGTTTGAAATCAAGGCATAAGGTACCAGCTATGCACAGATGGCATTTTGTGCTCAGTTTCTCTGACAAGTTTATGTGCAAATATGCTGATGGACACCAGATTTTTGTATTTTGTTGTTATTCTGCATGCGACGCCTTATTAAAAAAAAAAAAAAATGCTAGATGTAGAAACCCAGACTAGTAGTTATATACTTTCCGGAGAGCAACAGATCTCCTTTGCTTAGTTTGTTTCACTTTCCCGCCCACTTCTCCAATAAGGAGCCAATGCTTATCACGTGCTGATGCAACAAAGAAGAGAAGATGGCAATTAATTCCATCTTGTGCTATAAATGCGCAATGGGATAATAGAAAGAACTAAAGGGAGTTATGCATTCGTCCTTTAACCTCTCTTCGGCTGGAAACACGTGCGCCCCCTTGGTTTTTTCCAGCAAGGAAGAGGTTACTCCTGGACTAATTTGAAAACCAACTTGGAAGAGGCAGAATAAGATGAAACCGTTCAGGGATTAAAGTGAAGATACTGCGTTGCAAAGTCCACGGGATGCTGATTACTTTCATAGCCAGCGCTGGGTTTGTGTTCCCTTCCCACCCCTCCCTGGTTCCATCCAACTCAAGCATCTTGCTGTGCAGGTCTCTTCAGGTCACGGATCTGTTTCACTAGGTAGGTTTTCTCATCATTAAACTGCTCGTCTTCAGTGCGGTCATTCTGGAACTTGCTGAGAAATTCAATCAGCTTGCTCTGGTTCTTTAAAAGGATATCCAAGACTGGTTGTGTCTTATTGGGGTTGGCTACAAACACCTGTACATGTTGGGGAACAAAAGTTACTATTAATTAGGAAAATAATAAATATTTGACAAAACACCTTTAAAGTTTGAAATAATGGTTTGAAACTGGTTATGCTTTGAAAACATTTACTGCATAATATAATAAACATGCATATATTTGCAACAGGTCTAGTAAGCGGTTTGCTTCCTAACAGGTTACCAGTAGGGATGCACCAAATCCACTATTTGTGAAAGATCCATTTGTGAAAGATTCTGTCGAATACCGAACCGAATCCAACCCCTAATTTGTATATGTAAATTAGGGAAACAAGGGGGAAAGAGAACCACTAGCATTAAAAAATGTTTGACTTTCTTGTTTGTGTGACAAAAGTCACATGATTTTTTGGATTTGGGTTGGGCCAGGCACTTGGATTCAGCCAAATCCAAATCCTGCTGAAAAATGCAGAATCTTGATTGAATCCTGTGCTGAATCCAGATTTCGGTGCATCCCTAGTTACCAGTAAATGCTACCTGCCAATTAACTATTATGGGTTACTAGCTGAGAATGTCAGGGTTAGAAGGATAATATTTTAAGGCAAAAGAACATTTGAAAGAATAACAACAGTAGAAAGGACTTATGGGAGTAAATGAGTAATTGGAGAGAAAAGCTACCAGAAGGGTACAAAGGGAAAGAACATGGGAAGTATATGAATAGAATGAGGAGGGCCAGACCCAAGGAAAAAGTTAGAAAGCAAGGGAATGTTCTGAGATACAGTTTATTTCAGACAATGCAGGAGGGGGAAAGAAAGTACCTTAAACACATGGAAAGCCTCAAACTGAATGTTGCGGCTCTTGTCACGCAGAAGATTCATCATTAACTTGAGGTTTTCTGGTTTGCTGATGTACTTTGTCATAATGGTGAAGTTGTGCCGGTCCAGAAGAAGTTCCCCGAGCAGCTGCGGCCAGAGCAGGAATAGAGTGAATATATGTGTGAATATATGTGTGAATATACTGTATGTGTGAAGGACATTAGCAGAAACGTTTACTATATATCGGAGTCATAAAAGGCACCTTACAATTGCCACACAAAGAACATTTTAGGCACAAGCATATGGCCAAGTTGTATTGGCCCTATAGGATCTCCTTTCAGGTCAACCACTAAGCCCATACACGTACTGCTAATGGTTGCCAGTCAAATTGGTCACATTAGGCTCCTGATGTGCAAAAAAATAGTGCAACGATTCCTATCACTCAAGATGCACCCATGCTGTCTTTGTTTTGAATATGTATCTTTCAGTACATGATGAAGACTTTGGCAGCACCTTTGCTAGTCTTTCAAAGGAATAGCCTTAAGCACTATAGGTCTAATGTCAGAGTGCTGCAGATAAACAGATGTAACCTCCGGATGAACCCGGAGCGGATACCAGTCACAAACACTGCCTGTACCTGTTCTAGAGAAAGATATTTTTTTTTTTTTGCCTGACCCTACTGTAATTTCATCTTGCCAATCTGTTTTTTTTTTTTTAAAAAAAAAAAAAAGCTTTTATATCCATTTCCATTACTCTAATGGCAATATAACCATTTAGGTTGCCATTTAGGTTGCCATTTCGGTTTATAATTCAAGATAATTGGTTTTGTGTAAAGGGCATTGCCATGAGTTACAGCTTCAGCTTCATAAATAAACACACATCCGTTTAATTACCTCCACACTATACATACATACATACATACATACATACATACCTTCAACGACTGCCGTTTTGTCACATAGTTTTCTGAGTGTAGTAACTTTTCATATTCACTGAAAAACTAAGGATGAGATTTCAAAGGTTAGTGTGAGCCCAAACAAGAGCAGACTATGTGACCTGTCATTGACTGAATATGATTCTTGGTATAAAAGGATAACAAAATAACGGTATATATATTGGGGGGGGGGCCCACAATGATGCTCAGTATCTCAAGCCAATCATTAATTCCTATGAAAAGTGCTAAATTAAGGCTTCTTAATTACAAAACACTTATTCATTATAATGATGCCAATTTACATACGAAAGAAAAAAAAACTGCTAAGCAGCTCCTGTAACTCATTTTTATAAATGGAGTTTCAGGATATTAGAAGATATGAGCAAAATAGAAAAAATAATTTCACTGGTCTAGGAATCCTGGCTGGCAAAATACTTCCCTATACAGTAGCTAACGGACTCCCTTTGTTAACAGACAAATGGCGGATAGCACCAATTACCACTACAATTATGCCCAGGTAATATTTCCCTCAGATATTATTCCGAAATTTGCTTCCCTCGGACGGACACCAAGTTATCTTATTGTGGCTTTTTTCTTTTTTCCTGTTACAGCTAAGCTGATAACTATCACTGCTGTTCATATATCTCTGAATCCAAAAATGTTCAACAAAAAAATTATTCAAAAAAATTAATTAAAAGGGGTATTATCGCGAAAAATGAAAATTTGATATTAGATTCATCATACTGAAATACAATCTGAATACAATCAATTAAAAATTCAGTATTGTTTCTGAAATAATCAAGTTTATCTTTACTATCCGTCTCTCAGCATCTGTTTCTCTTCATTCTGTCTTCATGCAGGAGTTGGGTGTCAGATATTCATTGACAGTTAGATCCAATATATCTTATAAGGGGGGCTCATTTTGCCTAGAAGATGTATTAGAGTTTACTCTATTAAAATCACCAGAAATCCTATCTCTCTCTACATGCAGGATTTGTGCAAAAGGCAGTTATTTTGTTATACATCTGCTAGGAAAGGAAGCCCCCCCTATAAGATATATTGGATCTAATGGTCATTCTAACTGCGCATACTTTACATTACTGGTCGTATGCAGAGGGTGTTGCATGCACGCATCATACCCGGTCATAATGCTGCTCAAGAAACTCAGCACTCAGGAGCTTGTGTCTTGTCAGTAAATCCTAGGAAAGAAAAAAATACAAGCTCAGTGTGCAGTACAGTCATCTGAATCAGACACATCTACTTGGAGTTTAGAAGTTGCTCATGGGCGAGCAAAAAAAATAAAGTGTGTGGCAAAGCCAATCAAGGATGAAGTAGGAAACAGAAAGAACTCGGGGTTGGACTCTTTCCATTATCGAGCCCAGTCTATTTTCCACTTCTCCCTTTATGCCTTTGTTACATATTTGACTTTGTTTGCTCACCCTTGAGAGAGATTAAGATGACTGTCACATGAAGTCACGACAGGAGTGAGAGCTTCAATAAATATAGCTGGCCTCAGCTAAAGGCAGGCACACACGGGCCAATCGCAAACCTGTGCAGCAATGTTCGAGTGTTTACCTTAAAGGTAGCAAAGGCGTCTGAGGCTATGTCAAAAGTGGACATTTCAACATATCGGAAGAAGTCATAAAATGGCTCTGACCAAAGGATAATCTTGGCAAGCGGCTCATGCCGAATACATTCCCGCAACATAATTCCACAGTTCAATGCAATCTCTGGTGACTCATACCTGGGAATATTATAGAAGATAGTTACAAGTAACTTTCTATATATTGCTGAAAAAGACATCATGGAAAGAAAATTATCCTAAATGGTTAATAATTTGCTATAAAATCAATTTCCCTGCCTCTTGCTAATCCCAAGTATACTAAACTCTATCTCGGCCTTTTGAAAAGACGACACAGCACAGGCACATACCCTTTTAAAAGCATGAAGAGTATGTTCTGCTGGGTGCATATATATTCCACTGTAGGGGTTCTTGTTCCAATTTGCCTCCGTAAGATATTGTTAAAGATTTGTGCAACGTCTTTCTTGCCCTGGAATGGAAAGGTGGTCATTTGTTAAAGGAAAACTATACCCCTCAAACAATGTAGGTCTCTATAAAAAGATATTGCAACAGCTTACATGTAAAACCCTGTTTCATGTAAATAAACCTTTTTTAATAATAATATACTTTTTTAATATTATGTGTCATTGGGTAATCCTAAATAGAAAATTGCCATTTTAAAAAATAAGGGCCGCCCCCTGGGATTGTAGGATTCACTGTGCACACAAACCAACCAAACGCACCATACATGTTAGCTCACATGCAGGCCCGGACTGGTAAACTGTCTACTCGGGCAAATGCCAGAGGGGCCGCTCTACCTTGCTTTCAAGTGGGCCGCCTGCTGCCTAATTAGATGCGGTGAACGCTGCACTTGCCTGGAAGATTTATGGCTGACCTGGCTGCTGCCTGCTTACTGCAGAAGTTAGTTTCTCTGGCTTCGCAGAGCCTGCACTGTTTTCCCTCCTTAGCATTCCTGCCAGTTTGGGGAGAGTGCCGGTAGTTTTATTTGCTCTGCAGTGATTCATTTTTCTAACAGCTACCAGCAGTAAGGGCAACAGCCAGATCAGCCATAAATCTTCCAAAGTCAGCTCGAATGCACTCACTCCTTCACTGCACGCAGAAAAATAGCCGGCTATCAGGAGACAGTAGCACAGTAGCGAGCACGCAACAGCTAGTTCAAGTGCTCGTCGCCCCATCACCTTTTTCAGACCCAGCAATACAACCGTAAGAGGGAATTTGTGTCATTATTTAGGTGTAAAAAATTACAAATTCTTAACCCTGTCAAGGCCAGATGAGTTAGTGGAGGTGGGTAGAAGGGATTTTTTACATAAATGTTTTTAGTGTTCATTTTCGCTGTTATAGTAGGTACGTACTGCTGTTTTTATTATTTTGAGTGCCCTTTATAAGGCTGAGAACTTGCACTTAATAACATTAATTAAAAATTACACTACAGTGTACCATATAAAGGCACAAGGCTGCAGGCTGAGCTATACAGGGAACTCTATAAATAAAATATGCGTGTGTATAAGAAAAACCAGCACGCATTTATGTGTGCTCTGCTTTGATTTTTTTGCCGGGGCTGCTTTTTACTCCCAGTCCGGCCCTGGTCACATGAGCCAATTAACAAACAGAGTTCTGTCTTTTGCTTCCACATTTCTTCCTGTTAGTTAGAGCTGCAGTATTTCTGGTCAGGTGATCTCTCAGGCAACACAAAGACCATCACAAAATGGTGATTCAAGGCAAGAGATGTAAAAGGGCAAAATTTACTTAAATATATATTCCAGTTTGATAAGATTCTATGCCACTTCATTTGATATAAATCTGTTGCTCAAGTATTCATTTTGGGGGTATAGTTTTCCTTTAAGTAGCATGCAAGTCACAGTAAGCCTCATTTACTAAATGTGGAACTGATTGCAATGAACAGGTGTAAACTGCTATGCTGATACTGCACTGAAGACCCTGCCCGAACTTAGCGCCCACAGGCTCCAATCTGAAGCTGTGCTGCTCCAATGATCCTAGCGCTGCCTGCATTCTGTAGCACTGTATTCATGAGGACATGCTGAGGATGGCATGTAGGCATTCCTATAGCTGCCCCCAAGCTTGCATGTGATTCACATGAGCAACATGGTCACCAAGCTTGCTACACAAATGCCACATATACAAGTGGTCCATGGTGAAGGCCATGGCCTACAGGTGAGATTTGGCACTGCTTAGGGCTCCAGCACATGCACCCATGGAATTTATATATATTTTTTTTTTTTCAAATTTACATGATGCAACAAATGAAAGTCACTGCTCGGGAATGCATGTGTATATGTAAAAGTGCTTCAGGTCACCTCAAAGTCAATCAGCTGCAGATCAGCAACTAATGTTCCAAGAAGTCCACTGTTGTACAGTTCCTGAGCCAACTGCGCCACTGCCTCTGTCTGGGGTTCTTTCTCATTTGTCCCATAAAGTATTTCCTTCATGGCTACCAAATTTTTAGACACTTCTTCAGTTGCCTATGGAAAAGGGAAGAAAGAAAAGAGTATTTACAATGTATAACAGACCCTGTCAGTACTGCAGTACACTCCTTCACAAGGTGGTTCAGGCACTTTGAGCAAGAAAATAAATATTATGGTTTTCCGATAAAAAGGAGCGAGCAATTCGTGAGAATTTTGTGTGTGGGTTTATAACTTGTACAAATGTGCCATTTAGCCTAAATGGAATACAAGTACAGGGATGGGAACTGTTATCCAGAATGCTCGAGAAATAGGGATTTCCAGATAACGGATCTTTCAGTAATTTGGATCTTCATGCTAGTCATAGAAAATCATGTAAATATTAAAAGCAATAGGCTGATTTTTGCTTCCGATAAGAATTAATTATATATAAGTTTGGATCAAGTACAAGGTACTGTTTAATTATTAGAGAGGAAAGGAAATCATTTTAAAAAATTTGGATTACTTGGAAAAAAATTAGTCTATGGGAGACGGGCATTCCATAATTTGGAGCTTTCTTGAAAACAGATCCCATATCATAAATGCTATGTTATAAATGCAGACTAAATAAAAATGCTTTAACAGTCCAGATCTTCTTCTGCATTTTGCCGGCTTGTGTCTACAGCATAACCATAAGCTTTGGACAGGCTTTCAGTCTCTGGTATGGCTGGTGTCTCTCAATAGTTACCCTCCATTTAAAACATAAAAAAATGACATGCTACGTGTTACAGAGAAGACTTATGTGATCATCAGTGGCTAAAGGCACTAAAGACTAACAATTTATTGTTAATTTCAGCACATGACATGAGCCTGGGAAGCTGGACTATGACCCCTGTTTATCTCTATTAAGTAAACTCTATTTATCTCTATTAAGCAAACACACAGTTCTTTTCACTGCACTTACACATTATATTTAAATACATAAAAACCTGGGCCATTCTAAAAATGAATCAACAATATAATCATATTTAGGGCAATGACAAATGGTGTGAAGGCAAGTTTTCTGCCAACTGCATGATTTCCATCTTGGCAGACAGGAGGAAAGCCTCTTGCAACTGCCTCTCCATAGACTTTTATCATAATCCCCCTGACCCTGCCAGTCTTGGGTTGACTATTGCTCAAAAAATGCTCAGTGCTGCATTTCCAAGCAATCTAATCTACAATTCCACTGGCAGAGTCAGGGTAATTACAGAGTCCAAGGAGGGACAATTGGCAATCTGAAAATCCTGCAGGTGAAAATAAGCAGAAAAGCACTAACAGAGTAATACCTTCTGCACACTGACCAGACTCTGTTCCCTCCATCTATATGGCCTATTGTGATTTGCTAACAGAAAACCTAATGGGGTCTATTCTATGATTACTCCTAGCATATAACAGCTCTCCTTTATTGTTATTATGTGAGATCACTTTTCCAACTGCTTTGAATTGCTGCTGTGTGTAATTAGCCATTTCAGTTCATCATAAGGAGACATAATGAGGAGGGTAGACCCGCACACAGAACCACCCCACCTTCCTAACAGGTCAGGAGTTTCTCCTTCCCATACAAATGTGCCATTAGTTGATTGTTCTCTCGGGAGGGTTAGTAACTCCATCAGGGTGAGGGTTTCCACCACCACCAAAAGGCCCTAGGAGGACACCCCAGTGAAAGGGGACACGTATTAACCGAAAACAATGTTGTTCTGTCCATCTTCTCCTTCCCAGAAACAAGCGATCTCCTTTTGTGCCAAGCCAGTTTCTTTGCATCTTTGCTCCTGCTGCTGATGTGCAAGTCCTCGACGGAGTATGCAGCAAGTGAGATGCCAGGTGTAGGGTGCCTAAGGGAATGGGTTTGGAGGGCAGGGGAGCTGTTTGTGTGGGGTAACAAACCTCCTCTCAGCTGCAAAATGAGACAGCACAAAAAAAGGCAGTTTATACAGGCAAGTAGGCGCACCCCAACCAGAATGCAGACTGACATTATATAGCGAAGGGAGGCTTGTTCTTAAATATGGCAACCTTATGTTAGACCTTCTCTTTCAGGTGCCTTGGCCCTGGAGCAGCAATGTTTTTTTAAGTTGTTCACAAATAGTGAGATGTTACATCTAAGGGTGAACCAAATCTAGAATTTGGTATTTAGCCAAGATGCAACCTTTTTCAGCAAGGTTCAGATTTGGCCAAGCCCAAGTGCCTGGCCAAACCAAATCCAAAAAATCCTGTGTCCTTTTTGTCCGTGCACTGCGTGCAAGGTTCTCTTTCCTCCTTCTTTCCATAATTTACATATGCGAATTAGAGTTCAGATTTAGTTTGGGATTCAGGCAAACCTTTAACAAGTTACAACACTAATAGCTTAATTTTCCACACCGAGGACAACACACTAGATCTTTTAAAAACACAGTCCTATGTTGTGCTGATGAAAGGGAGGCAATGCAATGAAGAAAGTGCAGATGGCACCATCTGTTGACCTGATGGGAAAATGACAAGGGTCTCAAAGTAGCAGGTTATTGCATTCTGCCACTCATCAGTCACGTGACGTGGAATCGAAAAGGAGTTGAAGTATGACTGAGAGAAGGGCCTGTCCCAATCTGAAATGATTGTACCCTTATGATTAGTGGGTGAGAATTACAGGATGTGGTCAGCAGATTTTTTAAGTTACAGTTATCTGGTTTATTTAAAACTCACACCCCATATTACTGAAACTGTCATTTGTGTGATGTCCAACTTTAATTATTTATTTTTAGGCTTGAATGATTTAACTCTTGGCTTGACGCCTCTGCAGTTTTAAATGTAAACCTTTATATGGTTGGTAGGATCTGACCAGGGCAATGGTTTAGTGTCAGAAAATAAAAAAGTAAGAGTATGAGCTCTGGGAATCAGCCCAAGGACTACTGCAACCATGATCTCACACAGTCATGCCAATGTTCTCTCCTCTGTAAATTAAACAGCAGAATGCACAAACTATTCATTCATACTATGTAATTATGTATTATCCTCCTCTAGAGACCCAAAACTCTACTTTGCATTTACTTCCTATCCCTTGCTGAATGTAACAAGCTTGCTCACACTTGCACACAGTGTTTACACTGAGGATCAGACACACTTGAGCGATCACCTTAGCCACATTTTAAATAGGAGGACTGGGAAGAGAGAGCACAAAGATATAAAAGTAAGGCAGAAAAGAAAATGAGAATATAGAAATTAACTAAGGTGAGTAACAAAGCAGAAGAAGGGGGCAGTGAGAAGGCACTGGGCAGAATGGTAGCACAGTGACTACTGTATATGAATAGGATAAAATAATGGGCATTTGGGGAAAGACACTAAATGGAGGAAATGTAATTCACAGAAGTATCAGTGGAGGGAAGTAGAATGCAATGTAATTAGAAGAGAGGAATGATTAAGGGCATAGCACACAGGGAAGTTGAGAATAAGCAACAGTACTATACCTTCTCGGCCTTCTTATCAGAGATGTCCTGCTTCTCTAGCACAGCTATACTTTCCTTCAGGTTCTTCACTATGTCTGCAGGAGACTTGTGGGACTTCCCAAAGGGAAACGGCATGGCTGGTGAAGTAACACTGCTCTACACTTCTGCAAAGGAGAGAATACACAAAAGAGCTTTATATAATTTCAAAATAGAATGGCAAACATCTACTGTTCTGTTGCTAAAAGGAGAGGAATTTGATGTCAAGTAATTTGGGGTTGCGCCGATGATAAATAATTAACAATAAAGTAGAATTAATCTATTTATCTAATTAATGGTTTGTACTTATGCATTCATCTTTGGCAACTGAAACTTAGGAAACTGGGAATACACAGCAGCAAAAGCTTTCCTTCCACTTGTGAGAGTCAAAGGTGAATTCCTTAAAGGCATTGTTCAGTATAAAAATAAAAACTTGGCTGTGCAAAATAAAAAATGTTTTCAATAGTTATTTAGCCAAAAATGTAATCTATAAAGGCTGGAGTGATTGGATGTCTTAATATTATAGCCAGAACACTACTTTGTGCTTTGCAGCTCTCTTGCTTTCCACTGATTGGTTACCAGGCACTAACCAATCAGCGACTTGAGGGGAGGGCACATGGGTCATAACTGTTTGCTTTTGAATCTGAGCTGAATGCTAAGGATCAATTGCAAACTCACTGAACAGTTATGTCCCATGTGGCCCCACTTAAGGTCTTCAACTAACTCAGAGTTAGAGATCTGAAAAGCAGGAAGTAGTGTTCTGTTCTGTTAGACATCTACTCAGTTCAGTCTTTCAAGATTAATGTTTGGTTAACTAACTATATTAGAACCTTTTTTTATTTTGCACAGGCTATCTATTTAACCAATTTTTATTTTTACACTGAACTGTTCCTTTTAGCACCATTATATATATTTTACTTAAAGGGATACGGTCATGGGGAACAAAATTCAAAATGCACCAGTTAATAGTTCTGCTCCAGCAGAATTATGCACTGAAATCCATTTCTCAAAAATGAAAACAGATTTTTTTTATTTTACATTAAAGGGGACCCGTTACCCAAAAAAATTATTCAAAATCCTATTTTATCACATTGGTCAAGTAAAATGAACTTTAATTACACTATATAAATTATTTGAATCTTGTTTCCTTCAGTCTGGGAATCCATAATTATAGCAAGCAGGCAGGAGCCATTTTGTGGACATTGTTATTAAGACAAGCCTTGCATCATCTCAGAATCTTATTTGTGCACCAGAATAGGGGGCCCGATCTCCATCCCCATGCCCTGGTTACACAATTAAATGGTTAAGAGAACTGGGGGAATGTGGGGAGAGCAGTGACATCTAAGAAGTGCTGAATGGAAAGTGAAAGCAATTGTCTGCCCTGCCTCTATGCCTAGGCATAGAGGAGGGGCAGACAATATTTGATTGACAGCTGAGATTTTTAAAAGAGCTTACAACAGCTATAAATGCTTTAATAAAAAATAGAAATTAGATTTCATGTTTAATTTGAAAAGGACTTTTATAATACAGAATTTTGTGTCTGGGTAACAGGTCCACTTTAAGGGGCATGTTTACTAACAATGGAGATAAATATCTGAAGAGATTTCTGGAGATGTTGCCCATAGCAACCAATCAGATCTTTGCTTTTGTTTTCTAACTTGGCTGTTTAAATCGAATTGCTGATTGGTTGCCATGGACAACATCTCCAGAAATTTCTCCAGATATTTATCTCCAATGTTAGTAAACATGCCCCTTAATTTTGAAATCTGACTATGGCACATTCAGTTACATTGGGTAGGAGAAACAACAGCCTGCCAGAAAGCAGTTCCATTGTAAAGTGCTGGCTCTTTCTGAAAGCACATGACCAGGCAAAATGACCAGAGATGGCTGCCAATATAATAAATTTACACTTGTTGGTTCAGGAATGAAATTTTACATGGTAGAGTCAATTATCTGCAGTATAAACAGTGTAATTTAGCATGACAGAATCCCTTTGAAGAATTAGTCCAGTTATAGAGGATGCTTCTGGAACAGTGCAAAAGGCCTTGGGCACACAGAGAGCTAGCTCTGCTTTATTTTTTGCAGTCAGAGAGAAGCGGATCCTCTTTGTCCCCTAGTTCCAGGTCAGCACAAAAAATGTGAAAGCAGGCAAACATTTTTGGCCGACCTCTGCTCAGTTCCATGTACCTGCAAACAAGCAGAAGCTGCACTGCTCAGTCCAGATCAATAGAGCTGGGGGTTGGAGCAGATCTGCTTCTCTCAGACTGCAAAATAAGCACAGGATGAAAGCAGCAGAACCAAGGCCTAAAGACTGGAAAAGAGAAGCATTGCTCTTGCTTAAACAGGTATTAGGAGTGATGACAGAAGTAAGCCAGGAAACACCTACATTGTTGAAGTGTAACTATATATTTCTCTTTGTATTTATCTAATGAAAATACTTTCCTTCAACTGACTCAAGCATGCACAATAAAGAGGACTTGTGTTAAAAATCCACTTTTGTTTTAAATTAAATTCAAAAACAAGAATGTTAGTTAAAATAGAGATAATGGGCTTTGTATGAACAGGCCTCCATCGTTTCAAAATGAAAGTACAACAATGGCTGTGTTTAGTGCAAGAAACAACAAACCCAACAGATATCTGTTAATGAAAACAACAGGTACATTGATTTTCTTGAATATTTACCTTGATGGTGGAATGGCTCCCAGTCTCAGGCAACAGCCAGTGCTGGACAGTCTCAAACAGAGCTTGAAAACAATCTGCAGGCATAAAAGAAAACAACAGTTAATATGGCAATTATGCAATGTATTGTTTATACAGGTATAGAATCTATTATTATCTGGAATACTAGGAATACCTAGGTTTTTTCTGGACACGGGATCCTTCCATAATTTGGATCTTCATACCTTAAGTTTGCTAAAAATCCTTTAAACATTAAATAAACCCAATAGGGCTGTTTTGCCACCAATATGGATTTATGTCGTATTGTGTTATAAGTATTACAGATAAAAAGGAAATCATTTTTATAAATTAGAATTATTTACTTATTAATTTAATGAACTTTACCAAGACAGACTTTCCATAATTTGGAGTTTTGTGGATAGTGGGTTGCTAGCTAACAGATCCCATATCTGTACTTATGATTTCATATATCTGAAATTTAGCCATAGTCCAGGGCCGTGGAGTTGATATACAAGTCTTTAGACTCAGACTCCTCAGTTTTTAAAGGAACAGTAACACCAAAAATTAAAATGGTATCAAAGTAATTAAATAATATAATGTAATGTTGCTCTGCACTGGTAAAAGCTGTGTGTTTGCTTCAGAAAGACTACAATAGTTTATATAAACAACCTGCCATGTAGCCATGGCAGCAGCCATTCAAGCTGCAGAAAAGACATGTGTTACATACAAGATAACAGATAAAACACCATTGTATTGGACAGGACTTATCTGTAATGTGCTGTGTAACCTGAACCTTTTCTCCAGTTTGCATGGCTCCCCCCATGGCTTCACAGCAGCTTGTTTATATAAATTATAGTAGTATTTCTGAAGCAAACACAGCAGTTTTACCAGTGCATGTTAACAATATATTATATGATAATTACTTTAAATCACTTTCATGTTTTTGGTGTTATTGTTACTTTAATATACTAATTTATTTTCCATGATGATTGAAAGAAGTGAAGTACACAACATACAAGGCAATTTTATCGCTGCCAAAGCTCAAAAATATAAACGACTTCCTTTGGTAATGCTAAAACCAAAATCAAAGTTAGAGTACATAAATCAAAAACAATTGGAAGACCTAAAACAACAGATATATTAATTGAACCTGGCACATATTGTAGAATAGCTGTTAAATGCAATCCAAAAGTAACTAAAGTATTGTTATTAGAAAGACTAATGCTTTTGCCAGATCCTCCTTCATAGAAGCTCTCAAAGCTGATTCGATTACTTTCAGTTCTTGTATTTAAAGCGATATTGACACGTTCCTATAAAAATCAAAGGAATGTGTCAGTATGAAGTAAATGCTGCATCCGGAATATTTCCCTGCAAAGCCGCCCCAGCCCTGTGCGCAACAGACTGTCTGACACAGCTAACGGATCTTCCGCTTACCTTCTGTGACGCAGGGCTGGGGGTAGAGTCCTGCAGCGGGTCGGGTACCCATAGGTTTCCTGCAAAAAAAGTGGGTACCCTGCGGAGAGAGGATATGCTTTTCAGGTGCGGGTATAGATGCGGGTCAGGTCGCGGGTCTCTTCTTGCTGCAGCTCTCTCCCAACAGCATGCTTCTGTCCCTCTATTGGGCACTTTTGATGATGTCACATGCAGTTTGCAGCAACATCACTTCCGGTCTGATGGTAGTCGGAGGGTTGTGGGTCGGGTTGCGGATAATGCCGGTTCCGGGTCGCGGGTCCGGGCTGGGTAGCGTAAGTGGGTATGCGGGTCCAGTCCGGGTCTTAGAAATTGGTTCCAGGACTTTAGCTGGGGGCGGAGAGTTCCTTCCATAGGCTGAAGTCCTGTTTTGATTCATAATCAGCCTATGGAAGGATCACGGCGCCCCCAGCTCAGCGTCACTGAAACGGTTCAGAAGATCATTTAGTAGTGTCTGAGGGTCGGGTGAGCACAGGTTTGAGGGGGCGGCTTTGAGAGGAAATATTCCAGATGCAGCATTTACTTGATACTAGGGATGCACCGAATCCACTATTTTGGATTCGGCCGAACCCCCGAATCCTTCGTGAAAGAATCGGCCGAATACCGAACCGAATCCGAACCCTAATTTGCATATGCAAATTAGGGGTTGAAAGGGGAAAATATTTTTTACTTCCTTGTTTTGTGACAAAGTCACACGATTTCCCTCCCCACCCCTAATTTGCATATGCAAATTAGGATTCGGTTCGGCCGGGCAGAAGGATTCGGCCGAATCCGAATCCTGCTGAAAAAGGCCGAATCCCGAACCGAATCCTGGATTCGGTGCATCCCTACTTGATACTGACAGGTCACTATGATTTTTATAGGAACGTGTCAGTATTGCTTTACAATTATGAGAAGTTGGTACATTTTTGGCAACTCCAACTCCAGATACCCAAAATAGCTTCCTACCCCACAGCTCTGAGCCACACAAAGAGGAGCTTGAAAAGGCAGAAAACTGCAGTTTTAGACTGGTTAACTTCGGAAGGAGGGAAGGCTTGATAAAGGCCCAAAATGTTGCTGTATCTTGTATGTTTAGGTTAAAGAAATTCTTGCAAGACTTACATTTTCCAGTGTGCTGCTTGGTACTTTTTCAGTGTTTATGAACCTTTGTGAAATGTGGGTCTTGAGCAAAGCACCTGGTACAGGTATGGGACCTGTTATCCAGAATGCTCGGCACATGGGGTCCGGATAATGGATCTTTGCGTAATTTGGATCTTCATAACTTAAATCTACTAGAAAATCCTTTAAACATTAAATAATCCCAATAGGCTGGTTTGCCTCCAATAAGGATTAATTATGTCTTAGTTGGGATCAAGTACAAGCTACTGTTTGATAATTACAGTTTTCAGAGGTCTGAGCTCTCAACTCATGACTGGTTTAATGAGAATAATATACCGGTACCTGTTACAACTTCCATGATATATAGAATAGAACAGCACTCAGGCTTTGGTCCTGTTCCGTTATGTGGTCATGAATGCCTCAGTGACTTCAGATATCCTTATATTACACAATTGGGGCACATTGCTCCTCATGTTAAAATACTCATAATCTGCCTCCATTGCTTCCCATTCTGTTCTATATATGAACCAGCTCCCACAGCAATTTGATTAAAAAAATAACATCATTGGGATTGGCTATGTATGCTGCTAGTTGTTTAACGAAAGAGCGAGAGGAGGAGGAGGCGGCGGCGGCCGCAGGGAAAGGGCATTCGCCATGAGTTTGTTCCCTAACATACTGGACCGCTGAGCCAGCACAGCGGAGAAATCCGAGACCGACACGAACGCCAACATACGTGGACAGATGCCGTAATCATCATGTCTAGCACCTGCTCCGAATAGGTGATACCGTTTCCTGTCCGCCGACAAGGGAGCGCAACATTGGATGACGGGGCACCTTGAGAAATACACGCTAGATTCTAAGCCTTTTCACTACGATCTGGTAAGTGGAAAACATCTCGCAGGGTGATACCTGCTGCTCTGACGATATAACACCATTTGAAGCCTCTGTATTGCAGGATCACATCGGAGACAATATACACGCATTTAAAACACCAAATATGTGAGTAGTTCCATAGAAAGTCTGTAAGGGTTCTCTTTTGGGCGTACTACTCTATATATTGTCTCCCCATACAGGTCCTTGGTAATTACTTTATCAGCATTTAATAGCGCACTCTACCCCATAATATTCATAGTTGTTTAACTTGTTTGTGGTCCCTTTAAGATGGAGAATAAACAAATACCTGTCACCAATCCGAACATTATTTCATGGTGACAAGAGTTTTGGGCAATGCAGCCAAACGTTTATTTAGAGCCTATGAACTCATAACAAACAGCATTGTTGGCATAACCTGAATTATAATCACAGCATCACTAGAAGCAGGTCTGGACTTGGGGAAAAACAAGTGGCACAACTTATAGAAACATATGGAAATATAGTTCTGTTTGCAGAGGTCTAAGGAGACAGCCCAGTGCAGTCAAGCAGTGTGGCAGCTAAAAGGTCATGTTTCAATGCAAATCTGTAGCAGAATTTATTCCATGCACACCATATTTAAACAATAAAGGGGCAGTATGCAATACAGCATGGCTGAGTAAAGGTGGCCATACACGGGCCGATAAAAGCTGCCAACAGACTGTGTCGGCAGCTTATTGGCCGGTGTATGGGGGCCCCCGACGGGCTTCCCCGATCGAGATCACCCCGAAAGTAGGCCAGATCTCAATCGGATGGGTTTAAAAATCCCGTCGGATCGCGGCCGCATCTGTTCGTTGATGCGGTCCCGCGATCCGACCGCCCGTTTGCGAATGCTAGGATCCGATCGTTGAGCCCTAGGGCCCACGATCGGATCTGCCCGATATTGCCCACCTCAAGCCAAACGAGCGGATCTATCCATGTATGGCCACCTTAAGGTGGAGCCCATAGATGTTGGACACACTTGGCCACATTTCTGGTACTGACAGCCTTCTGATACTGAAATGTAGTACAAAGATCTAGTTCCTGCTTGTGGATTCTACTTGATTTGCCTGTGCCATTGTTCTCTTTCTTGTTCCGAAAAATATCTATCTTCTCCTGTCCAACAGTGAAAAAACAGAATGCCCCTTCCTGACTCCATAAGTGCAAATAAAATGCTTTGGATCAGGGCTAAGCAACTAGTGTCCAGAGGCTCACATATGGCCATTTAACAGGGTGGTCAAGGTCTGTAAAAGAGCTCTATGGTGTTTTTGGTATGACACTATAACATGGCCCACTGTTATATAAACTCCAAAATGCAAAGATCCTTTTCCATTTTTCTTGTCAAATGTTGTGTCTTTCTTCTCAATCTCTAGTATTTACTATGTGTCGATTGCATTTTCTCACATTACACAAGGTTTCCATACACTATTAGTAAAACAACTTGTGAGTCTACCACCTTTCCTGTAAAGATTTCTTTTACCTTTATATCAACAAATGTTAGTTTGGCTGCAATTTCTGACCACCATCACGCAACACCCCGTGACTACATTCTTCACCAATCGGCAAACACTCCTGCTTCGATTCATAAATATATATGGGTGCATAAAGTGGCAAAAATATCAAAGCAACCCTCCATCCAATCAGATATATAAATTTCTAGATTCCATCGTGTAGACCTTTTATTAAGTTGTTTTTTTTTTGTTTTTTTTTAAGTATTTAAGGATCTATAAAAAGTATTATAGAAAGAGAATGTAAGCCACTGTTCTTAAACCTCGTGAAGAACATAGACAGGGTGTTAAAAAGTCTTAAATGTCCCCCCATAAACGAGCAGATATAAGCTGCCAACAGATAAAATAAAAGTCAATAATGGAATAATATTCGCAATGCGAAAAAGTTATGCCTTTGTGTGAACAAATTTGCCTTTGTGCGAATATACAGTAATATAGCTTTTTCAAACCTGGAAAATGTTATGTTTGCTGCAAAAGATTACACCTTCAAGCACTTCTTAAAAGTGGGCAATGTGCAATTAAAATTCACAATGCCCAATTAAAATTTGCACAGTTTAAGGAAGAGTATTACATTTCGAAATGCACATTTTTATTCTTATTTGTGCAAATTGTTTTGCTCTTTGTGACTATTATTACATTCCCCCATAAGTCTGCAGCTTATTGGGCAGCGTATGGGGCCCTCCGAAGATTGATATCTGGCCAAAAGTCAGACAGATGACGATTAGACGGGGATAAAAATCGAGTCGGATCGAGGACCGCATTGGTTTGTTGATACGGTCCTCTATCCAATCAACCACATGCTTAATGTTGGGCCCACGATCGGATGAGCCGGATATCATCCACCTCAAGGTGGCCATATTGGAGAGAGATTTGCTTGTCTGGCGAGGTCACTATACAGGTGGATCTCTATGTCTATGGCCACATCAAAGTGTTACAAAGTCCATTCCAACAGGCTGTACACAAGGATTATGGAGTCAAGCACTGAAGATGGTCCAGCTCTGACCCAGCAGAAGTCAAGGCATGAGGGTTCTGAATGTGGCACAATAACACTTGGCAGCTATGTGGGCAGCAGTAAAAGAAATGTTGTTTGCAAAATAAAGACAAAGAAAGGGTTTCAGTATGATTAAGTTAGTGGAGTGGAGAGCATGGAGACGCAGTGGACATTTATAAAAGTACTAGACAAGTTTCACTCACTATCAATGAGTCTGAGAAAGGGGTAGCCAATGAGGCATGCTTGGCAGTAGCTATAGCGATGAAGAATATTGTTCTTGTAGACATTTAATGATCATTGGGGAATGACATAGTGACATAAGAGTCTGAGGGAAAGACAAGTTACAGAAAAAAGCATATACTTAACTGACCTGACAAACAGGACAAAGCAAGCAACTTGAAATCCGGTCAGAATGTTAACAATCTCTAGGGTGGGCAAGGTAATTCCCACAGATGGACAGGACAGTTGAGATACAGTGCACAAACACACTCACACTTGTGCAAATAAAGTGCTTCAGAGAACACATGCTCACAAGTCTTCTCAACAGACAGTTGTCTATTCTAGTCTAGTATGATTAGTCTATTGGAAATATTTTAAACCAATATGGCAGTTGTGCTCAACATTAATGAGAGATTACCAAAGAGGCCTATTTCCACCACCATGATATCACTGACGAATCTAATTTATGCTTTAAGAATGGCGATCCTATGATCACCGTAGACCGATGGGGATAAGGGATTTAGTGTATTTACTGTATATCACCATGGGCACGTGCATTATTCTCGTCTGCAATTAGTATGTGATAAGCTTTTAAATGTATTTACAGTGATCTGACATCCTAACACTGCTGTACAATAATGAAACGGTAACCACATAACGTACAAAGACGGAGATAAATGTTACAAGAGATAGTATGACAGGCAGAATCAGAGAGACACCCCCAGTTCTACATATGAAGCTATTAATGCTGCTCTATATATGAATGCTCAGAATCTACAGACATTTAGTGCAATGAACACTGTACAACTAAATAGCATGTTACATTTGCAGTAATATTATGGTATGGTCACCTACACACCTGTCCAGCTGTCCAGCTACAAAGTTACTGCATTTTATAAATGGATGCTACAGAACATTCCATTGATGCATGTAACCAGCAGGAAGGTTTACGTACCAATAAATAGGTCATGGCTTGACAAGATGCAATAATGCAAGGTGCTTCGATCCTAAAACAATATTGGTGAACTACAATTTCCAGCATCTCCCAATAGCCCACAGCAGATCTAATCACGAATATAAAAAAAAAAACATGATTCTGTTTATTGTGACATTAAAGGGTAGTTCACCTTCAAACAACTAATTGCTTTCAGATAGATCACCAGAAATAATGACTTTTTCCAATGACTTTCTATTTTCTCTGTGTGACTGTTTTTCTAATTTTGAAGTGTCATTTTTCACCTTCTGAAGCAGCCCTGGGAAGGGGGGTCGCTGACCCTGTAAACTGTTCTAAATGGATACATTTAGTTGATACATTTCTTTTCTTTGTCCCCCTGCTCAACAGAATCTGAATTGGAAAAAGTGTTTTGAAGGTTTCAAACTCCTTTAAAGTTAACTTTAAGTTAACTTTTCATATGTTATACAATGGCTAATGCTAAGCAACTTCAGTTGCCTTAAATTTTTATTTTGTTTCTTTTTTGATTGATTTGCATTCTTCTGACTCTTTCCAGCTTTCAAATGGGGTCACTGAGCCCCATCTAAGAAAATCTAAGAAAATCTAAGAAAACAAATGCTCCGCAAGGCTACAAATATATTGTTATTCTGGCCTTCTCCTATTCATATATAAGTCTCTTATTCATATCAGTACATGGTTGCTGGGGTGATTTGGACCCTGGCAACTGGATTGAAATAGCAAACTAGAGAGCTGCTGGTTAATAACCACAAATAATACAAAATGAAAACGAATATGACTCTCTACGTTATACTAAACAGTCCCTTTCAGAGCCTTAATGATTTGGTGTATGCATGTGGTGTTTGTGTCAAAGCTATTAATAATGCCAATTAAAGAGACATATAGGATAAATGAAAGGAAAGGGCATTTGTAGCCCGAAACATGTTGTGTGTAGTCTGAAATAAAGCATTTTGCAGCAGTAATCTGCATCTGGTATGCTCTCCTCACTTCTATAATATTTGATAAATGAAATAACCCTAATTATGTAGGCTATTATAATTAATATATGATGTTGCTTTTACATGATGCTAAAAATGTATATTATCTTTAAAAATAGCCCCTTTATTGGAGCTCCCTATAGATGTTCTATGGTCCCTGTCTGCAGTGTCGGACTGGCCCACAGGGATACCAGGAAAAGTCCCGGGGGGCCCTCCTGCTGCTAAACATTTGGTCTATTTCATGGTCATTCCTTATTTGTATGAGAACAAAGAGACTAAATAGATGGAATAATACATTATAGTATTTAAAGAAGAGAGACTGTGAGAATAGAGGTTGAGTGAGGAGAGGAAGAATAATAGTAAGAGTGGGCCCCTTGTCTAAGATCAATTGGTGGGCCCCTGGTCAAGTGTTTTTGGTGGCCAACTGGTGTCCCAGTCCGACACTGCCTGTCTGTGTTTCGAATGAGGGGTGGGCGTGTCCTAACAGTCCCTGTCAGAAGCACAGTAGGAGGGGAACAGCCAATCACAGCCCTGCAGTCACACAAGCAAAGACAGGCTTCAGTTCCCTATCAGGTCCTGCTAGCTGCTGATTGGTTCCTGTCCTACAGCGCAGTTAGCTGAGAGCCACCGGCTCCCCTGCACAGCCTGGGAATTCAGGGAGCAGGAAGTGGAAGAGAAGGGAGGGATTATTAGGGTTTTTGCAGAAATATTCTATAAATAAGCCTGAAACACTACTTTTTTTTTTCTTAAGAACAATTCTTATATATCTAAATGACTATAACACACTGGCACATTCTTATTGTTTTACACAAAATGTCTCTTTTATAGGATCACGTGGCTGGCAGTGTTGTACATGGAATTTATGCAACAACATACAGATCGCTGAGATAATGAGGAAGTTGTTAAAGGTCCAAGCTTTTCTCATATTGTAATATGAGAATATGAGGTGCATGGGAGCTAGAGGCAAGCCATGCTGGGGGGAGGCAATACAGGCTGACAGGCAATGGCCAGGCCTGAGAAAGACACCTGACAGGTGCCAAGGGATTAGGGAAGGAGACCACAATAAAACAATAAGGTACAGGCTGCTGGTAAGCTTTGGAAGATGAAAGTCAGCTACACCAGCCGCCGCGGTACTGCCGTAAAGCACGGACTATATGATAAATAATACAAGTTGGGCTACCCGAGCAGTAAGGTGCTGCTCCCCAGGGCCGCCATCAGGGAAACATAGTAGTCCCGGGCGCTGCGGGTTTGGGGTGTTAAGGGAGGCCCGGCTTATACTGCACTTACTTGGATTTTCGGGTCCCCGGCTGTCAGTGAGGTTCAGACTTCGGAAGGGAGGGCGGGAGCTAGGGTGCCTGCAAGTTCTTTTCCCCTACAATCCCCAACGCCACAAGTCTCATCACGCGAGACTAGAGTCACAACTACACGTAAGCGCAGTGACGCATCCCTCAGCCACCTTGTGGGAGTGACGAATAAGCGTAAGTGCGCGTTGTTACACAGCCTGAAGCTGCACTCGCTCCCCTCACACTGTCTTTTTTTTCTCTGCTCGCACCTCCTACTTCTGTTAGAGGACAAAAGAAGACAAAAAGGACTTTCTTTTCGCCTTGGTTTCCCGCCATGGCCTCCACCACCACCTCAGCTCCCAGTTTCCTTAGAAGTCATTTCTATTTGCTGCTCACAATTCCAGCTCTATATTAGGGAACTAAAACAAATACTTATATTATACTGCTTACAGTTCTACCTCCTGCCCTCAGGGCCTCTGCTACCGATCTGACCGAAAAGGAGAGAGGTGTTGTGCAAACTAGGGCCTAGTGTAATTGTTATGATTTTAGCTGGGGTTTTTTTTCACATTTATTAAACATTTTGGCAGTTGCAGTAATGATCTCAAACAGACATCTGCTTTCTGATGGCATAACCATATTAAAGGAATAGTTCAGTATGAAAATAAAAACTGGGTAAATAGCTTATGCAAAATAAAAAATGTTTCTCATATAGTTAGTTATCCAAAAATGTAATGAATAAAGGCTGGAGTGACTGGATGTCTAACATAATAGCCAGAACACTACTTCCTGCTTTTCAGCTCTCTTGGTTTCCTCTAATTGGTTACTAGGCAGTAATAGGGGTGCCACCTTTTCTGGAAAAAAATACCGGCCTTCCTATATATTTATCTTTTTTCCCTATTAATAACAGTGGGATCAACCATAATATTTACCGACCAGATGGCAACCCTAGGCAGTAACCAATCAGTGACTTGAGGGGGGCCATATGGGTCATAACTGTTGCTTTTGAATGTGATCCGCATGCTAAGGATCCATTGCAATCTCACTGAACAGGTATGTCCCATGTGGCCCCCCTTCAAGCTGCTGACTAACTCAGAGTTAAGGTGGCCATACACGGGCAGATTAAAGCTGCCAATATCTGTCCTTTAGACCAATTTGGCAGCTTATCTGCCCATGTGTGGGGGCTCCCGACGGGTCCTCCCGATCGATATCAGGCCAAAAATTGACCAGATATCAATAGGTCAAGTTTGATTTTTTTCTACGATCCAGGACCACATCGTCTAGTTGATGCGGTCCTGTGACCCGTCGGCGCCCATTCACAGCAGTTGTAATGTGATCATTCAGCCCCATGGCTGAATGTTTGGATTCACCGGATATCGCCTAGCATTTAGTGGGCATATCGTCCTAAGATTTGCTTGTCAGGACACGTGGGCAGATTCGGGGAGATTAGTCGCCCAGGCAACAAATTACCTCTTCTTTGGGACGACAATCTCCACAAACTGCCTTCCCACCGGCTATAATGAAAAATTGCCAGCGGGATGGCACTTGCGGTGGTTCGTTTTCTGAAGTCACCTGAAGTTGCCTCACGAGGAAACTTCAGACGACTTCTGAAAATGAAGAGCTGCAAGTGCTATCCCGCTGGAGATTTTACATTATAGCCGGCAGGAAGGCAGTTCGGGGAGATTGTCGCCCCGAAGAAGAGGCAATTTGTCCCTGGGGCGACTAATCTCCCAAGAATCTGCCTGGGTGTCCTTACCTTTCTAGTGTATGGCTACCTTTAAAGAGCTGCAATACAAAAATACAAAGATAATCAAGGCATTTTCATCTGATGTTTACTGTATAGTTCATCCAAAGTACAACATAGTCACATATAATGTGAAGTGGTGCAAGTTCCATCCAGACTACAACAGATGATTACAAAGTGACATAGTGCAGGATCTCAAGAAGTGACCACTATAATTATAATGCTAACGTAAACATTTCTCAATCTTATATACAACAGGCTGAGGTCATTATGTAAATTCTTATGAGCTCTCACATTCAATAACGACCAGAGATGTCGAACGGCAGGTCTCTATCTGGGGGGATAAATTGCCAGGAATGAGATTAGGAGTACAGTATAAAAAATTATATTTGATACTCTCAGGAATCAGCAGAAACACAATCAATCTTTCCCTTGATTTGGTCCCCTAGCTGCACCAATATCTAACCTATAAATCAATTTTAATTCATTCTGTTTCAACAAATTTTCCCTGTCACCCCCTCTTCTTTGGGTCCTGATTCTCTTTATACCCATAAATCTTAATTGGTTCACAATATTTTTCAGACAAAAAATTTCTTGCCACTGGAGATGTTATTCTCCCATATCTGATATCACCTCTTATCCATGTGCTTAGTGGTCCACTGGATTGCCCCACATAAAATGAACGAAGGCCATCTCGAGCGGCAAAATGGCCAGGATCACCCCTGGTTGCAAGACCAAAAAGTCCTGTAATCACCCATTTTAGACAAATACTTAATCCTTTGATACATAATTCAATATTATTCAAAATGTGCAGCATTTGTGGAGAATTTAGAGATTGTATCATTAACCTAAGCCTGCGTGTATACCAACATGAGTTTCTGACGTGTCCTTTTTTTGTCATATCGGAGGTTTTGTACCATACTGGATACATTGGTAAAGGCTACTGTATCTTTGCCGAAACACGTGAGATTCACATGTTTAGGCCCTCGTAAAAACGATATGCTTAATTATGGCTTTTGCACCCAATGTAAATATGTATTACAACAATGTTCCACATTTTCAGCTGGAGGTAGAGATGCTGTTATATGCAGTCATTATTCCTGCAACACTGATAATTGCTTTCATGCACTCCATTGTTCATATGGTCTCATATACATAGGAGAAACCTTGTTTATGTGCTAGAAGGGATGCATGTACCCATGCACAGGCTGCACAGTTATAGACAGAGAGAAGCGAGTAGGCATGTGAGGAGAGCAGTGACATTGACAAATTGCTTAATACAGTAGAACCCTGATTTTATTTTTCCTAGGTGACAATTGCTGGGAAAAAATACATCACTTGCTTGTATTGGACCACAAAAAAAGTAAATTATGGTTGAGTAAAATTGGTGTTTTGGCAGTGACTTAGAATTACATTGCCTTTGCAGCAAAAGGTTTTATGTGGCAGACCCCTATAAGACATGTTTAATTCACCATTGGGATTAAAGGATAATCTGTCCAATCTCATTAACACAATTTTCCTTATCTGTATTATGGTCTGCACTTGGAGCCAACGGCTGGCGTCTATTGGTTGCTGGTTTCACAGTCCTGCATTGTGTTGTGTATATAAAATAATTTTGCACTAAACAATGGACAGGGAATTCCTTTATTTCCTGAAGAATGTAGGAGCTGATTACTTCCTGTTTGAATTTGGGAATATTAACCTAGAATACAGTCTCTGTAAAGCCCCTGTGTAAACATATTGGATAGTAAACCAATAAAACAATATCTCTAGGTCACTAGGATTTACAATGCTTTGAGCAATTCTCTCTGTTTACTGAATACCAAATCCTAAACTATAATTTTGTTTTCTTTGATATTTTTGTTTCAAAGTACAGGTATGGCATCTGTTATGCTGAATGTTCGGGAGCTGGGGTTTCCAAATAAGGGATATTTCCATAATTTGGATCCCCATAACATAAATCTGCTAAAAATAATTGCAACAATAAATTAGCCTAATATGATTGATTTGTCACCGATATGGATTAATTAATTACAATCAAGTACAAGGTACTGTATTATTATTACAGAAATATAGGAAAACTTTTTTTACATTTTTTATAATGGGCTCTATTAGAGATGGCTTTTCCATAATTTGGGGCTTTCTGGGTAACAGGTTTCTGGATAACGGATCCCATACCTGTCTTCATGTTAGAAGTAAAGTTATAGTTCGCTGACTAATTGTCTTGTGCCTTTATATGGTCACCGGACCACCCCCTGTAACTTTTTAAACCCTTTAATGTACACCAAAATAAATAATGAAGACCAATGGAAAAGTTGCTTTGAATTGGCCATTCTATAACATACTAAGGGGCCGATTCACTATGGGTCGAATATCGAGGGTTAATTAACCCTCGATATTCGACTAGGAACTAAAATCGTTCGACTTCGAATATCGAAATCATGCGATCGAACAATCGAAGGATTATTCCTTCGATCGAACGATTAAATCCTTCGAATCGAACGATTCGAAGGATTTTAATCCAACGATCGAAGGAATATCCTTCGATCAAAAAATCTCAGGCAAGCCTATGGGGACCTTCCCCATAGGCTAACATTGACTTCGGTAGCTGTTAGCTGCCGAAGTAGGGGGTCGAAGTTTTTCTTAAAGAGACAGTACTTCGACTATCGAATAGTCGAACGATTTTTAGTTCGAATCGTTCGATTCGAAGTAGTAGTCGAAGGTCGAAGTAGCCCATTCGATGGTCGAAGTAGCCCAAAAAACACTTTGAAATTCGAAGTTTTTTTTTAATTCGAATCCTTCACTCGAGCTTCATGAATCGGCCCCTAAAAGTTAAATTCAAGTTAAACCACCCCTTTGAGGCTATAGAAACAAGGTTTGTGCTGAGCATATGAGTAAGTGCCCCAATAGGCACGAAACACGTTAGGTTTCATGTCCTAATAAATTTTTCTACTTTTTACATTTGTTTTCTTATTTTTAGAGACCCTCACATCCCTTTTGGCCACCCCTTTGAGGTCAGGTATCGGTGTCTGGTGAGTTATTACTGTGATCATAATACAAAAGTAACAATACATTTGTAGCCTTACAGAGAATTTGTTTTTTAGATGGAGTCAGTGACCTCCATTTAAAAGCTGAAAAGGGTCAGAAGAATAAGGCAAATAATTAAAAAACACAAATAATAAGAGACGAAAAACAATTGCAAATTGTCTCAGAATGTCACTCATAATACATAATACTAAAAGTTAATTTAACGGTGAACAACCCTTTAAAGGGATGTATGGTCAAAAATTATAATTCCCCTTTGCTTTTGAGCAATGAATATACAGTAAGCATTTTTCAAATTGCAAATAATTATTTTTTATGAGCCAGTTTTGAATCGATCGCAACGCAATAAAATTCCCCACAGCGCACAAAACCATCACCTAATCATTTGCAATTTTAAAAATGCTTATATTCATTCCCCCAAGGCAAAGGGGTATTATAATTTTTGACCATACATCATTTTTAATAGCCAGTTGCAGTTAGTCTGCACCTCAGACAGTCATGCACAAACAGGGGCGGGGCCCATCGGGGCTGCTGTCTCAGGGCGCCCCGTGCCCCAGCATCCGTGCTGCACTGCGATTGCGCGTGCATGCAATCAAGATTTTTTTTTCTGGTCCTCTGAAAAAACATGAATTGTGGGTTCTACTGTATTCTAAATGCTCTTATGTTTAAGTTAGTGTTGAAAAAAGAAAAAAGTTGTTTTTATATCTTCCACTAGGGGGTGTTAAGCACTTATCCCGTAACACTAAAAAACAATTAACACTATTACAAAAGACCATGGGACTAATTTATTCATTATTGTTACTTTTTAAGAGCAGTTCCAATGGATGTTGCTTATAAAATCTTAGGAAAATGTTCCCATTTAAAAATGTATTCTCGGTACTGAAGCCGTTCTCTATGCATGCAATTTGCTTGGTTATAAGTGTTAGTGCTCAGTGAAAATAAATCTACTCAGTGCTCAGAGCTTCAAACACATTCTTTTTTAATGTGTTTATTGGTTAATTATTGGCTCCTTACATGGACAAGGAACATTTTTCCTCAGTTGGAAAAGTGCTGTTAAACAGTAGGAGACGTTCACACTGCTTGGAATCTTTCTGGATTCCCCATTAAGATTAAAACATCTGCCATGGAGTTTTGTGCTGTCTATACATTCAAAGACCCTCTGGGTTGGTGTTGTAAACCTGATGTTAGATATATGGCTAATCCCTGTCCAGTCCTGTAGGCCTTTACTTTGGCTCTATATAAAGGCCAAGCCGCTAGAATTGATCTGTGTATGGAAATCTTTACTTATTCTGATTATACTCCTCCGTAACTTGGCAAGAATTGCCAAAAAAAATGGGAGGACAAAAAGGAAAATTGGCTGTTCAGGAAAAGGTAACTTCAGGATACGTAGGCTCATTTACCAGCACCAGACAAGTCTGCCCAGCAATAATAACCTATACCAATCAGCAATTTACTTTAATTTGTCTCAATGCAGAAAGCTGATCAAAGCTAAATGCTGATTGGTTGCAAAGCTGATTGGTTGATTACCACACCGTGGCAACATGTCCTAGTATTGCTGCCTTATTGGCCCTCCACTCCAGCTGCAACCCCCTCCAGTCCCCTTGCCCGTACCCATGAGAGTCATGCCCACCGGCTTTTTTCTCGGTGTCCCACTGGCCCAGTCCTACCCTGATCAATGAAGTAACCCTATCCCTTAAGTTGAAAGACTGAGGTAGTTAATAATAATAATGGTAATTGATAAGGAAGTGCTATCTACTAAATTAAGTAAAGTGCTAGTGCAAATAAATACTGTGAAATCAGTCAGCCGCAAAGGCTGGTGATAAAAAATAGTTGATTGTTCCTAAACTAAAAGGGAACATTACCCCACCAATTCATTCAAATTCCACCCCTTGATAGGCAAATTCATTCATTAATTAATTAACAAGGCTCAATTAATCAACAGAGTTAGCAAGTTAATGTTGCAATTAAATTCTACCGGTAAAGTGCAGTGCAATAAATAGAGTAAAAATTAAACTTAGTAATTAATTAACTAGTTAAAAGGGAGGAATTAAAACTTGAGCAAAAATTCAGTGTGGGTTAAAAAGTCATCCGGTCACAATCCATAGATAAAATTCATTGAAAATTGAAAAAATAGTGCGTGGAGTTGTCCCAAAAACTAACTGCCTATTTTTGTTTCTAAGGCCTGGGACACCACAAAGTAAAGGCAGGACAGGGTAACCGGAGCTGTGGCCTTAGTATTTAACATGCCCTAATAATTTAAAAGAGGCTAAACAAACCTAAAAAGCCACGGTCCCTTAGAACGGAAGGAGGATTAAGAAGTAGTAAAGAAAAGAGAATTAGACCAGAATTGCAACCCACATCCAGTATATTATAACCAGTTTGTTTCACTAAGGGAAGTATTTCATCAGAATAAGAATATCCTATCAGGAGACCGATTTTCAAAGAACGCCGACGCACGTTTCGCTTAGAAGCTTTGTCAAGGTGAAAGACAAAGCTTCTAAGCGAAATGCGCACCAACGTTCTTTGAAAAGTTTAGGAACAATCAACTATTTTTTATCACCAGTCTTTGCGGCTGACTGATTTCACTGTATTTATTTACACTAGCACTTTACTTAATTTAGTAGATAGCACTTCTTTATCAATTACCATTATTATAATCTGAGGAAGGAAAAGCAAGAAGTCACACAAAGATGCAAACGATGGGCAAGAAATTATTTAGGGATGGACTGTAAGGATGAGCTGTCCTTTTCTGTGGCTACATTCTGTGTGAACAGCAGACATCTCATGGCTCTCTCACGCTGCTCTAAATCTGCATTCTGTTGTTCCTTACAGCAATTTATGGCTTTATTGCTTGTGCAGTTTGGAAGCTATTTCAGCTTTTGCTCCATGCAATGTGTAAATCTGGCCCTAATGATGCAGGAAGTGCAGCTGCTATTGACTTTCAGCTTGAGGGGGTTATTGCTGCTCTTTTTTGCAGTCAGGAGCCAGTGTCACCAAACTGAATGCCTAGCTGGATGGCTAAAGTAAAATATGATAACTGCTAATAACTAAGGGATGTACAAGCTGTGGCCATCAAGCTGTTGAACTAGAAACACTGGTGGTCAGTCCAGAGGATGGGGATGAATATCCATATTTCCTCTATTCAGACCAAAGGGATCCATAAATACAATAATAATAATTCATGTAGACTAGAGTTGTCCAGCTTGAAACCTTCCAGCCAGTTAACTACCCGCACCCCACTGTCTAGGAATACTGGCTGTTATAGGTCAATAACAGTTGAAGGAATCCTGGTTGAACATCCCTGATATGTAGTGATGGTCGAATTTATTCGACAGGTGCGAATTTGCGCGTTTTGCTGCCGACAAACAAATTTGGGAATTTGCAGCGAAAAAAAATTTTGACATCGGTGACGGTTCCGATGCCGGTGTCAAAGTTTTCCCGTTGCCGGTGACAATTTTAAATGCCGGCGATGATTAACGAACGGCCATTGACTTTAATCAGCGTTTCGTGAATTTTTCGACAGGTTTTGCCAATTTCGCTGGAAATTCGCATAATTCGTGTACGAAGCGAAACGGGACAAATTTGCCCATCAATACTGATGTATACCAAAAATATCTGGCAATAATACAGTAATAATCTGTTCATTTAGCTTTTATCAATATATCCCCAAAGCCCATCTCACCCCCGCTCTAATGATTACAGGGAATCTTGTTGCCTGCAGGAAATCTGCCTTCCCTGTAGGCAACAAAACACCTGTAGGGCCCTATAGGGATACAGGCCCTATAGAGTTAATCTTTTCACCATTTCCTTGGGTTATTGGGTAGAATCCCTGTTACAAAATAATCTTTACAGTGATAGGCTGAGAGATTTGATGACACTGTTCTGACTCACTCCTATATAGTGTGTGCAGGGAGTGGCCTCTTCCTCTTTTGCCTCTGGATGTGATTCCAGCTGGATGTGCCCAGAAGAAGTCATGTGTCCAAGTCGGGGACCAGGTAACCCCGTGAATGAGGAACAGATATACTAGGGCAGACTTGTCATAGTCTCTCTAGGAGAGAAAGGCAGAGAGGATAGAGAGAAGGAGCAGCTGAAGCTCCAACAAGGATTTGCAGTAAGGGAGTAGCTTCCCAGAGGCTCTGTGTGTTGCCTCCAGTCAGGGACCTCAGTGAAGAGAGACTGTAGGGTAGAAGCTGCTTCCTGACAACTTCCAGGAGGGAAAGGTTGTACTGCATTTGCCTGTGTACTCTCTGTGTGAGCCTACCTTTGATCTGTGTGAACTCTCAATATGCTGTTTTCCTCAACTCCTGCGTGACTACTGAAACCTGTGGTCATTTGCCCTTTTTGGCATAATAAACCGCTCCTGATTGTTAAGAACCTCCTGGCGCCCAAGTTGTTTTTGTGTGCACAGTAACCTGGGGGGATGTAGTTGCACTACACCATAGAGGGAACACTTGCACTTAGCAAAGGCCCTGCCCTGGGTATAAGTCGCGTGTAACCCATGCTCTAGTGTTCTAGCTGGTGAATTAACCCCGAGTGGCCCAAATAGGTGTTACACACCTAAAATACCTTTCAATTGCATTGAACCAGAATCATTGGAGGAAAAACATTTTTCTGCAATTAAGCCATTCAAATATTTTATCTGCAGTGATACCTGTTCACCATAGTTATTATTTAGGACGCTTCATCACCCAAAGGGTAATACAGACAAAATGCTCTGTCTAACATGTGTGCAGGTAGTGGACTGACCAAAGTTCTATTCTATGAAACCTAAGGTAACTATAAATTGACCAGTCCAACATAGTGTTCAAACGAACGGCCCAGAGGCCGATATGGTTGCCTATCTATTGTTCTGTGCTGAGGCTTCTTTTCACTTCCCCATGTACCATAAATAGTGTGATGGTGCATCATTGGTTGAAATGTGCAAACCTGGTTAATTGAGGAACTGACCAATGCCCATAGTACATAGATATTGGTCAAGATCATTGGCCCACTCTGTCTTTTGTTGGTATGTGAATGGGCAGCTTTATTGCCCGTCCAAAATCAAATGGGCTAAATATGGCAAATCAAGATATCTGTATGTCCTTCCGTCTACCCAGACCTTAAAAAGCTGCTCTTTATGTCAACATTTTTACAACAATTTTCCCGTAATGCAGCACAGGGAAAGAGATGGAAAGCAGCTCTCTGTAGATCCTTATCAATTAACCTGATATCTACTTTGCCGTTGAGGGTATTGTCCACTGAAGCCCAATAAAGCAACAGTAACAGATAAATGTAAATACAAAGGAATACATTACTACACAGACCATAATTTGCTTTTAGGGTACTTCCACACCAGAATCAGCCACTGTGTCAGCCTGGGTGCAGGCACACAGAGCAGATTTTACTCCCCGAAATGCATGAGTGGCTTCTGTTGCAGTCACAGGGTTAGGCTGATTCAAGCGTAGGGGCTGATTCTCTACCTGTGTTTATCCGCTGACCGAGAATTAGTCTGGTGAGGCAGTACCCTTGAAGGGCAACTGTTGGGCAAAAATATTCACAACTAAAGGTGTGGGCTAATGGAGCCCGCCAGTGGCGTAACTAGAAGTCACAGGGCCCCCCTGCAAAAATAAATTTAGGCCCCCCCGCCTCAACTCATCCTAGTTAATGCTACCTTCTACACGACTTTGCTATATCCACAAGCATACTGTATAATGTGTAGAAGGAGCACATCCACACAAGTTTAAATTGCAAAATGTACTTAATGTATTTTAAATCTACCATCCTCATATACTGTGCATCCTTCACCTGTGCTGATAGGGTCTGCTAAAAAAAGCTGACTGAGTGGTACATTGTATTCATGCTCTGATGCCCCATGTTGTTTGCCTTGCTTTGCCAGATCTATTTCAGCTACATAACCTTCTCTACATTCACTATTAGATACAACATCCTAAAAATGATTTTAATAATAAGATAAAGGATGAATACTTAACAGTTATACAGATAGCTAGAATCTCAGCTGCCATAAAGCAGGACAGGACTGCTGCTTACAATGGGGATCAGATAGGATCTGTGCAGCCACTGGGACAGAATGCTCTGTTATACAGATAGCTAGAATCTCAGCTGCCATAAAGCAGGACAGGACTGCTGCTTACAATTGGGATCAAATAGGATCTGTGCAGCCACTGGGACAGAATGCTTTGTTATAGATAGCTAGAATCTCAGTCGTAAAGTAGGGCAGGACTGCTGATTACAATGGGGCCAGCACCAGCATGACCCCGATACTGGAATAGGGATCTATAGAACAAATATAACTCGGCTTCTGACTGCACAGACCAAACAGCTTTATTTGCCAGGGAGGTTAATGTGCTTGCTGACACTCTCTTTAACATAAAAATAAATCATCACGTTTCACGTCCTACTCCTTCCTAGAATGTGTGGCAAAAGTGCATCGGTAAAGCCGGCAAGGAATGAGGGCTATGGTATGGCCAACTATTCCCTTGGTTGTCAGCAGGGAAAATAGAAAGAATAGTGGCTAGTTACCTACCCTCCATTGTCACACCGGGCCAATGTGGACATTGGCGCAGATCGCACCAACTGTGACATCACACACAGCACGCTGTGGAGATCCTGGCAATGATGCAGGGCCGGAACTAGGGGTAGGCAGAAGGGGATGCAAAGGTGGAAGGGCGCCAGGCAACGTACCTCTTCTGATGCCTTGCCCCTAGTTCAGACCCTTGTTTCCCCTGTGGCATCAATCCAATACTTCTTGAATATGCACTGTTCTGTGAATGCGTGCACGCACTGCAGCAGGTTCTGCGCTTGTGCACGCATGCATATCAGAAGGAGGCTGATGTAGCCATAAGTCACTCGTGTTGCCTTTGGCGCCCGGCACTGGCTCTCCCCTCTCCTTTTCCCTCCTTTCGTCACACCCCCTACCTCCCTCCACCATCTTCTTATGGAGCACGCGCACTCACACATGCGCACAAAGAGTATGTATGCGCGCACACGGGGGTGCAATAGGCGATCCGGTGCCTAGGGCACTGTTAGTACAGGCCGGCCCTGCGATGATTGCGGGCCCCATCGGGTAGTTCCGCCACTGCTGAAATGGTCCCTGCCGGTGGCGCATACTGCTGAGGAAGCAGGCCCCGCCGGGCCCCCTGTACCCATGGGCCCCCCCGCGGCTGCGGGGTCTGCTTCCTCGGTAGTTACGCCACTGGAGCCCGCACACCGATTGGGGGTAACAGTAGTTTTTTGGGTTTTTTTAATTGCCCCCTGCCAGCGCTAGGCCACCTGCACTGGGCGGGAGCTGCAGTGTTATGACACAAATCTGATTTACCCTTTATTTAATCCTTTTTGTAACAATCCTTATGGTATAGGCACCAAGCACATAGGAAAATCACCAGTAAGCTAGATTACTGATAGCTGTATTTCCCAATATTTACACTTTTAAAAGAGAACTAAACTCTGAGCAGCTGCTGAGACGCTAAGCTTAGGGGTCGTCACAAATTTTCAAGCAGAAAATGAGGTTGGCCTGTAATATAAACTGATGCTACAGGGCTGATTATTACATTTTCATGCTAATTGCACTGGTTTCTGTGCTGTCGTGTAGTAATTATCTGTATTAATTATTAATCAGCCTTATATTGTGCCATTTATATTCTATATGTACTATATAATCAGCACAAAAGAAGATGGGGAACTACTGGGGCATCTTTGGAGACACAGAAGCCCAAAGCTGGTACAGAAGCCTAAAGCATACTGTACAACATATCTAGTCTACTTCCTTAGTTAAGATTTAGTTCTCCTTTAAGCAAACAGTCTATAACCTCCTGGCAGTATTTCCTCTTCATATTAGGGTTGCCACATTTTCTGGAATAAAATACCCACTTTCCTGTATATTAATTTAATTTCCCTATTAATATCATTGCCATGAAGCATCATTTTTATAGGCAACAACAGTCAGTGGCAGACCTATTTGTTATGAGTCCATTGCTAAGTCAAGCCTCTGAATCCCTCTTCTGAGCTGGGTTTTACATTCTGTATGCTATGGTATATTTATTACTGTAAACCGTTGCTAACAGGCTTGGTTTAACTTGAAATTACTGGGCCTGGGGGGGTTCTGCATAAAGGCTCTTTCCATAATTTGGATCACCGTGCCTTAAGTCTACTAATTAAATCATTTAAACATGAAATAAACCCAATAGGATTGTTTTGCCAACAATATGGATTCGAGCAGATTTAAGCTGCCAATTTGTGTCTTCTAGACTGAGTCGGCAACTTATCTGCACCAGTATGGGGTACTCTGACTGATATCTGGCCAAAAATCATCCAGGTGTTGATCGGACGGGTTTAATTTACACATTGAATCGAGGACCGCGTTGGCTTGTTTATGCGGTCCTTACCCCAACTGCCCCTATTTCAGGTTGTTACCTGTGGTATCAAGTATAAAGTACAGCTTTATTCTTACAGAGAAAAAGGAGATCATTTAGAGATCATCTGAGCTTTCTGGATGTTGGGCAGGTTCAACAACAACAATTAGAATAGTGTCTAGATTGTATGCTTAACTGAACAGGGCCTTATTTATCTCCTATATTGATCAGTAATTGCATGTAATCTGTATGTTTACTGTAGTGGTGTAACTTGGTTGCGCCAGCCCCCCCTGCAAAAAATCTTCTATAAGGGGTCTGGTGCGAACAGCACCTCCTTCTACTCCACTTGCTTCGGATCACCCTGTGTTGCAATTCTAAAGGTATGAGAAGGGCTGGGAAGGGGGGAACTACAAAACAGCAGACCCCCATGGTCCAGGCCCCCCTGAGACCACAGAGTCTGCTGTATAGCTACATGCGCCACTGGTTTACTGCATTCTCCCATTTAGGGTAGTGGCAGATGGGGAGATTAGTCACCCAGCGACAAATCTCCTCTACTGCGGGCAACTAATCTCCCCATACTGCCTTCCTACCGGCAAGAATGTGAATCGCCGGCAGGCTCTCTTCAGATTTAAGAGGTTGCCTCCTATTCCTATTGTTGCCGGTGGGAAGGCAGTACGGGGAGATTAGTTGCCCGCAGAAGAGGAGATTTATCACTGGGCGACTAATCTCCCCGTCTGCCACCACCCTTATTGTTCAGCATTGCTGAATACTGTATGTTGGCACTTTATAAACAAGTGATAATAATGATAACTGCAGATCAAAAAAACAGGTTTGCCACTAAGGGAGCTAGCACACAGGCAGATTCAGGTAGATTTAGTCGCCTAGGGACTAATCGCCTCTTCCGCGGGGCAACAATCTCCCCGAACTGTCTTCCCCCTGCCTGCTGCCTGCTATAATGAGAAAACGCCAGTGCCAATGCACTCGCGGCACTTCAATGAAGTCGAAGCGCCGCTTGCACTGGCGCTGGTGTATTTTCATTATAGCAGGCGGCAGGCAGTTCAGGGAGATTGTTGCCCGCAGAAGAGGCGTTTAGTCACCAGGCGACTAAATCTGCTGTGTGCTAGCTCCCTAAATAACAAAGAATGACCATTAAACCAAATAACCATTAAATGCTACCCACGACTTATCTCTGCATCTCAGCCCCATGCAAGGGCCAATGCTCTGCTGTCAGACTCAGTACAAATGCTGGTGCTTTGATGTAGCAAAAGGAACAAGGCACAGTTCTCAGTCCCTGTGTCCCAAATTAGAGATATGTTGGGTAAGTGCGAAAATGCTCCATTTGATACATGAAAGGGGCAGTTTAGGTGGGAGCTGCCGGTCTTGCATCTTTGAGATTATCAGTGCGCCCAGCAGGGATCTGCTGAGTGACATAGTCAGGATAATGTGTTTCCTGGTGGAAGTGTGAAGATCATTAGCTTAGTATGTAGGGAAGGGGCCGCTCCTCTATAGCAAAGGTCTTTTATCTAATGCTAATTAGAGTCTCACAACCCTGTCTGTAATTCCCTAGTCTCACAGTTCCCTAGTCTCCCTTGTGTTCACACAGAGCCTTGGACTGGTCTAATGGAAAGATGAAAACAGCTTTGATAGCAGATCCCAATCTATTTGCTCGCTCAGCTGGCTTCCTACAACCTATACCTATATCTCTGCTATAACGTACAGTGCTTCCCAAGTGTTTCCAAGTAGCACACTATTGCATTTTCAATATGTCAATTGCCATAGTATATTAAATGAGAACTAAAGCTTAACTAAAGAAGTAACTAGAAACGTTGTAGATTATGTTGTGGGCTTCTGTACCAGCCCAAGGAAACCACAGCCTTTTAGCAGTAAAGATCTGTGTCTCCAAAGATGCCCCAGTAGCTCCCCATCTTCTTTTCTGCTGATTCACCCACATGCTCTGTGCTGCTGTCACTTATTGAGTTTAGGGACCCACTCTCAATATACATTACACATAGAATATAAATGTCACAATTTAAGGCTGATTAGTAATTAATACAGATAATTACTACATGACAGCACAGAAACCAGTGCAACTAGCATCAGAATGTAATTATCAGCCCTGTAGCACCAGCTTATATTACAGGCCAACCTCATTTTCTGCTTGATAATTTGTGACAACCCCTAAGCTTAGCTTCTCAGCAGCTGCTCAGAGCCCACTGAGCATGTGAGTGTCACAGACACTTTCCGAGATGGTGACCCCCTGTGACTAGTTTGAAGTCCTGGATCATTGCTGCTATTGACAAGCTGGTGCAATAAGTTCAGTATATAAAATATAGCAGTTTTAGCCACATTAATTTTTAGGGTTTAGTTCTCTCCTTTAAGGGTCATTCAACCATTTTGGGCTACTTTTAAGGAAAGTAAAAACTGAGCACACCCCTAAACCATCTAAGCCTGGTCCCTCTGAACATTTTTTGAGTGTGGGGCCCCTTGCCAAGTCGCTATGCTGCTGGTCCCGTAGTTCCCTTTTTAATTGCACAACTCAACAACAGTCTTGTATGGGAGGGCAGCATATTAGACAAGCCAAAGCCCTGATCTCTGCTTAACTGAGAATCTGTTGGAAAATCTACAGGCAGCATTAAAATAACCTGGGCAATCTGTTGCAAATCTGCCAAGGTGAATGGGCTAAAACCCCTTCCAAAAAGTGTGCAAAGCTGGTACACACTTATCCTGTTATTGCTGCAAAAGAGGGCTGCTGTACAGAATATTAAAAGTATTGGATCCTTATGCAAACAGCACATTTTATTTTTTTTAATTCTTCTAAACATAAAGCAATGTCAAGATGCGATAAAGTAATTTTCCGTTTCAGCAGATCCCACTTGGAAAATGGTGGCCAGCACGCAAAGGGTTAAAGGTGAGTTCCTTTGGAAGAATAGTGTAGTGCCTGTACCAGCAGAGGGCTCCTGGGCAGCAATCAGGATTATGTTCCCAGGCAGAAAAGTGAGTGTAAAAATCACATAAACATTCCTGCCAGTATTGGTTCTGGTTCCCATTCCTCTCATTACAGAGTTAAGGATAAATGAAAACATTGATTATTAGTCTTCCTGCTTCAGCTCCCGAAGTAGCTAGGACAGTAAAAGTGTATTTAATTCTTGGGCTGAGGGCACATGGAGTGTAAGCTCCACTGCTCTCAGTCTGCATTTTTTTTTCAGTCTGAGAGAAATGGATCCACTCCATTCCTCAGCTCCATTTATCTGCAATGTAAAAAGTACAGCTTCCGCTTATGTGCAGGTACACGGAGTGGAGGTCGACCCGAAAAATGTCCAACAGGCCTCCCTGGTCGATATCTGGCCAAAAATCGTCCAGATCTTGATCGGGGAGGCTTGATTTTTCTGTCAGATTGAGGTTGATGTGGTCCTCGCTCTGACTTTTTGTATTCCCTTCATTGAAATGCTATAGTTTGGCCCTATTACCATGATATCACCCACCCAAGATGGGCCTGTTGGAGAGAAGAATCACTTGTTTGGCAACCTAGCCAATCTAGCAATCTTACAGTGTTTGGACACCTTTAGGGAGGTTCTATGTCCCCAGGGAAGCCCTGTGATGGTGGAAGCATCAGAGGACCTGCCCTTTTTGCTCTAGCTTAAAATAAACCATGAATCTGTCAGGGCATGCTGGTAGTTGATGTTTCAGCATACAAAATGCTGCTGGTAGTTAATGTTTCCGCATACAAAATGCTGCTGGTAGTTGATGTTTTAGCTTACATGCCATTAACATCTCTCCCAATCTACACCTGAGGTTCGCCTGCACCCTATGGGTGGAGCCACAGTACTATACAGCAGGGCCCTAATTGAACATCCGTCAGCATAACATTTGGTAAATGCTATCTTCTGGAACAGTGGAGCTCATTGCTGTGAGACGATTATTTTTCAAGATCTGGATTATGGGTGCCATAAAAATTCCTTTGGAGGGCCACAGAGTTGGGTAGCCCTGGTATATATGATGGCTCATAGCTATAGTAATGACTCTCTTACTTCTTTTTGAAGGGAGATTAAACAAATGGTGGGCCCAAACGGGGTGTGTATCCATAAAATCATTTGTTTTGTGAACTGTTTCATGAAGTCTGCAGTTGTCACAATGAAGCAGCGAGTTCATTTACAGATGGGAGGCTAGTGCACTTCTGTGTGTCCTTCATATAGCATGATTTCTAAATACTTCCTATGGGAATGCTGTGCTTCCTGCCAAAAACAAGGCTCACAGGTTGGACACACACTCTGCAGCTCTGCCTTTTGATGTGGAGTTGACAATTATGGCAGAACAGGTCCTCATTAGCACATCAAACAGGGCGCATGAAAAGCAGGAGGCACCTTTCCTGTGGGTCTGCTGGCTCCTGCTCCTGCCTTTAGTACAAACACTGCAGTAATTACAGGAAACATGTCCCAACCATCAGGAGGAGGACACTAGCCTCACCTCAACCCACACCAGCCCAGCTCATATTAACATTTGTTTGCACAGAATGGGATCCATACCTCCAGGACACCCATGATATGCTTCAATGCAAGATTATTTCCAATACTACCCTAAAGTATGAATGTTCGTAGCTTGAGGGAAAGCATGACATCTATTATATATAAAGGGGAAGTCTGAGCTGCCAAATTTTATCCTTTTATATGTAACTCTCTAAACACATTTTCCAGTTCAGAACTGATGTTTGTGCTTTATATTGAGACTGATGTAATAACAGTGTACATTTCATCTTTAAATGTTTCACTAGGATGGATGAGAACTTAATATGTTTAACACAGATATATGTATAACTAAATAACTATTTTTAAAGGGTGGTTCACCTTAACTCAATTTAACTTTTAGTATGTTATAGAATGGCTTATTCTAAGCAACTTTTCAATTAGCCTTAATTTTTATAGATTTTGATTTATTTGCCTTCTTCTTCTGACTTTCAAATGGGGGTCACTGACACCATCTAAAAGAGAAATGCTCTATAAGGGTGGTGGCAGATGAGGCTGCTTGGGGAGATTAGTTGCCCAGCGACAAATCGCCTCTTCTTCAGGAGACTATCTCCCCTAAATGCCTTCCCTCCGGCTGGAATGTTTTCCAAAGTTGCCTCATGAGGAAACTTCGGACAAAAGATTGTTGGTTTCAATGTAACGTTGTACAACTAACCATTCAGATTAAATAAATTAGGAAAAATAACAAATGTTCTCCCTTTTAAGGATGAATATCTAAATTATAGAAAGATCCCCGGCAACCCCCAGTTCCCAAGCATTCCAGATAATAGATCCTACACCTGTATAAGAATAAAGTCAACACTTTGGTGATGCCAAACAGAGTAATTAGAGAGGCACCAGGTAACTTTTTTTTATAAGATTCACTTTTCAAAGAGCAATTGGGCATTTCATTCTATACCTAATAAATAAATATCCCTATCTACAGTATTAAGCAAGGCTGAAAATTCTGCCAGGCAAAGCTGTAATGGATCATGGATATGTTTTTTTTTTCCAAACGGGTCTGATCAGGCCATATTGTGATGTGATGGTTGGCTTTTGACAAAGGGAAGGAACATATGGTGCACGGTTTAAGAGCACTCCTTATACAGGTATGGGAACTGTTTTCCAGAATGGGGTTTTCCAGATAATGGATCTTTCCGTAATTTGGACCTTCATATCTTAAGTCTACTAGATAATCATGTAAACATTAAATAAACCTAATAGGATGGTTTTGCTTGTAATATGGATTAATTCATTATATCTTACTTTGGATTAGGGATGCACCGAATCCACTTTTTTGGATTCGGCCGAACCCCCGAATCCTTCATGAAGGATTCGGCCGAATACCGAACCGAATCCGAACCCTAATTTGCATATGCAAATTAGGGGTGGGAAGGGGAAAACATTTTTTACTTCCTTGTTTTCTGACAAAAAGTCACGCAATTTCCCTCCCCGCCCCTAATTTGCATATGCAAATTAGGATTCGGATTTGGTTCGGCTGGGCAGAAGGATTCGGCCGAATCCGAATCTTGCTGAAAAAGGCCGAATCCTGGCCGAATCCCGAACCGAATCCTGGATTCGGTGCATCCCTACTTTGGATCAAGTATAAGGTACTGTTTTATTAGAGGAAATAATTTTTAAAAATATGGATTATTTGGTTAAAGTCTATGGGACATGGCCTTTCTGTAAGTCTGAGCTATCCGTATAATGGATCCTATACCTATATTCCAATAATTATTATGGATAATGGTGGTGCCATGTTACTCCATGGTAATCATAGAAAGAAGGGGGTCCAGTATGACCAGAGCAAAGGTGCTGTGATAGGATTTTATTGTGACATTCCAGAAAGACTATCTAGCCCCCCTTCTTTTTATAGTAACAAAGGGACAGACCAGCCCAATTTGGTCAAACACCTGGGTTTGCCAAATTAAGCATAGATCTGTTCTTGCCAAATGAGAAGCTAATTCTGTACTTGGCCAAGGGTGCAGCATCTAATAATACAGAATATAAATGCTAAACTCACAGGGGCTTATTTATAAACACTGGGCAAATTTGCATCTGGGCAGTAACCCATAGCAACCAATCAGTGACGAGTTTTTTTCAGCCAGCTGCAGGTTGAACAGTGAAAGCAATCATCTGATAAGGGCAGGAAGATTCGGCAGCATTACTGTTTTAAGGGAATTCACAGATTTACTAACAGGCGCAGGCGTCACTTCGCTAGTGAAGGAGATAGACGCTAGCGGTGATTCGCACTCAATTGCCAGACGTTACTCCGCAAATTCACTAAGATGCGGATTTGACTGAACGTTACCTCTTTCGCCAGACTTGCATTTGCCAGCTCAGACCAGGCGAAGTGCACTGGAGTACATAGATCTTCCTCATTCTTCTGTTACTTACATCATATTTTTTAGTGGAAAAAGTTTCTAAATCCAAAAAGCATTTTTTTTGGGGTAACCGGGTTCCCCCACACATTTTCTAACATATGGAACATAAACTATACAGTGGGCTCATGTGTATATAACAATTATAACAACTCTATTTTTTTTTATTAAGGTTCCGTGGACTTGTGTAATGTAATATATTTGCTGCAGCATATACGTCCATCATTTCCAGCCATATGTAAATTAGCCTGAGTGAAGACCTCTAATGAAGTTGTGCTAGGCAGAATTGACCACTACCGCATGTTCGCTTCGATTTGCTCACATTGGCGAAGTAACGCTAGCAAAAATTCACCAGCGTTCGCGCCCTGGACGCAACTTGGCATTTTAGTAAGTTGGCGCTGTCAGAGTGAATTTTCTCCTGGCGAAGTGTTGCGATGGCTGTGAATCGTTTTTCGTGCTCTTAGTACATTTCACGAGAAATAACCTTTTCCAATTACTTTCTATTTTCTATGTGTGACCATTTTTTCCAATATTAAAATGTAAAGGGTAATTTTTCACCTTCTAAAGCAGCTCTGGGAGAAGGGGGTCACCGACCCTGTAAACTGTTGTAAAGTGATACATTTAGTTGATACGTATAACTTCAAAGTGGGGGAAATTTAGTTGATACATTTCATATCTCCGTCCCTGGAGAGCAGAATCCCTGAGTTTCATTAAAGAGGAACTCTGGCTTCCAATCCAAAATTTGATAAAGAGGCCCACATAGCACAGAATCCCCTAATATAGCCATCACAGTTACCTGTTTTTTCAAAAAGTATAAATAAATGCTATTTTCTATGCTGATATCCAGATGTTTAACAGTTCTTCTCTTTCTGCATCTTTTGAAATCCTGGCAGGGAAGGAGGGACTAAACACTGATGTAACAAATTGTAACAACTCCACAGCCTACAGACAGCATGCAGGAACTACATAACCCACAATGCATTGCACTGTGATGTTCCTTTCCTTATTGAAATCACTTGTGCAGGGAATTGTGGGGTTTGGAGGATGCAGGCTGAGGACAGATGGCTGTTGATACAAAGTAACAGTAGTCAGGCAGCTCAAATTCTTGGATTCACACAAGTTGTACCTCGTTATTATATATTCAGATGCCCTTACAAGCCTGTGAATTGAGGGGGGGGGGTGGTGTATTTCTGTAACATCACCACTCGATTGATACTTACAAATTAAAGTAACAGGGGCACCCCACCGAGACACATCGACTACTGTATGTGGGAGCTGCAATTTATTATTGTGCTAATGTGTAAAGTGATTTATATTTCAGGGTGTGTGTGGAATTTACTACAGGTATGGGACTTGTTATCCACGATGCTCGAGCCCGGGGATTTCCACAGAACGGATCTTTCCTTGTTTTGAATCTTCGTACCTTAAGTGTAGTAGAAAATCCTGTAAACATTAAAAAAAAAAAAAAAAAACACAACAATAGGCTGGTTCAGCCTCCAATATCTTCGTTTGGATTAAGTACAAGGTACCGCTTTATTATTACAGAGAAGAAAAAAAAGGAAGAAATCCTTTTTAAAAATTTTGATTATTTGGATAAAATGTAGTTTATGGTAGGCCTTTCCGTATTTCTGGACAAGTTTCCAGATAACTGATCCCATACCTGTATAAGGAATGTATTCTGTCACATCATCCCAGACATGGCTCCCCCAAACACACGCACACAAAATAAAGTGAAGTTTGAAGATCATTAATTTATTCAACGATTGATGCAGTCTCTATCTGTAGAAACACACTAGTACATTCAGCATTTTTTTTTTTTACTTAAAAAAAGTGTAAGACGAGAAATTTAAAGACCAAACAGTAAGTGCTTGTCAGGAAGCAAAAGACAATATATTTATAAGATACAGGTACAACTCTCACAAATGAGCACCCGATCCCAACTGTATTACACGTTCATCTATAAGAAGCTATATATACAGGAATGGGGAAAAGGAAATGTAAAAAAAAAAAAAAAAATACATGTTACCTTCCTAATATACACAAATACCTGCAAAGTCAAAGACGTTTGTTTCCTATAGCACCCTTCAAATCGGTATCCGAACAATATCTACAGTCTCCTTCACTGAAGGTAGAACCTCAAGTTACCCAAAGACTAGAAATCCCTGCTAGGGATGAAATCTCAATGCACTAACACTATGCATATACAGTCCGGGAGTACTAACTATATGAAAATGGGGGAGAGATACATGGCCCTCAAACTGTTACTGAAGTGTAACTTGTCATTCTAGTTAGCGAGAGTTGTATCCCAACAATCTTTAGATGGCTGAAAGCCAGGATTGCTGGGCCAATCCCATCTCATCTCCCTTCACAGACCATGAAGCAACCACTATGGAGAAGTGGTTCTTGGAGTAGGCAGTGGGCCAATGTACCCCAACCTAACTGAATACCCAGCTTGTAAATAGAAGGCACCTCCATTCTTGCTGCTTAATACAATGGATAGCATTACAACGATGATGTCCGTGCTGCACAGTATAAACGTGGAATCTTCATATACACTAGAACAATGTAATGGAAAGTATCTCCAGAGTGATGCTCCAACATCAGCCAACAGTCACAGTGAAAAACATCCAGAAGGTAGTGGCAGCGGAAGAATTTTCATGGGTCTTCCTATACAACAGTACTAAGTCCTTTGCTTTAAGTGTTAAAATAGGTCGAGTACCTATTATAGGCATCCAAAAATAAAGAAACGACAGGTGGTAGCTCTTCCATAGTGAATGTACATGAACACTAGTATATGAACATGGCTCCCCATGCTCTTTATCCTTCATTTGGTCACCATGGTCTCCACATAGTAGAAGCCGGGGGCTGAATCTCAGGGGTCCGGCCATTGTCCTGAACTGAATCTATTCCAGCCTTTTCACCCTCGGATTCCTCCATATCCGAGCAGCTGTCCTCAGAGGAGGATCCCAGCACTCCCAAGCCACATCCCTCTTCAGAGCTGGGGGAATCCAGAAGTACATCCATCACAAGGTCTTGCAAGCTGCCCTCACTCAGGGGCATAGACTCCAGCAAGTGGTTCAGAAGCTCAGCAGCCAGACTGGCATCGATGCCAGGGCAACTGGATACAAAGGTGTGAACTTCATGCATACACTGGATGTAGCCTGCTGCGAAACGCTCACTGGCCTCGCGTTGTAACCGATCAGCCTCTGTAAATAAATAATCACTATGAGTATAGGCACTACATATCAGAAACATTAGCCAAACCACACACAAGCACGCACGACTCCGCTAGGGCAAGACGGTGTGTACATTCACACCACTCACAACAGAGACACGCACACTTACCAGCAGTTCTGTTCCTAAGGATCCGCTCAACGCGTTTCACAGTCAGATCTAGAACCTCTGCATTTTCTATTTTTGTCTGAAACTAAAGAGAAATTGCAATGGCTTAATGTAAACATCTACATAAGAGTGTACCACGGGAGCATATTCATTGTAAAGCTCCACTAATGCGGGAGTGAACAGATCAAGCACATAATGTAACAAATGAGAACCCCCCCCAATAATATTACTCAGAAATTATAGTTTCCACCTGTGATTGTTAAAATTAAATAATGAACACTGGTTGATAGCAGTTAAATTGAAGTTCTCAGGTCTCAAAAATTTTAAGAAAAACTCACCAAGCGCACCGGCCTGAACCCTCAGCAGGCATTTCCAAAGACCAATCTTCCAAACAGACTTGTAAGATAATTAGTAGTTTATTTTGGTACACAAGGATATAACCTTATGCATTTCATAGCTTTCATACAATTAGCGCCTAGGATTGTCTAAAAGATACAAAAGCGTAAGGCTATCCTTGTGTACCGAAATGAACTACTAATTATCTTACAAGTCTGTCTGGAAGATTGGTCTTTGAAAGTGCCTGCTCCTTTTTTCAATACAACTCTTTATGTTACACTAGCCTATATACACATATACGCACACAAATCCCAACACCTTGTGTCTCATACCCCTTCTCCTTACAGACTAAGCTCTTTTGGGAAGTGCCCTCTTCAACTCTTGTATCAGTTGTAGTTTTGTATGTAATCTGTATATTACACACACCCAATTATTGTACAGTTCTATGGCATATGTTGGCACATATAAGCAGCAGGTGTAAACATGTCAGTAAGGCTGTTCATGTGAGCCTCTATACACACCTCATTGTCAGATAGGATCCCACGCAGTTCCTGTAGGCTCTCATTTATTCTAGCTCTTCTCCTCTTCTCAACCAGAGGTTTCCTTGTCTGTATAAAAAAAAAAAGAAACAGATGCCCAGTTATATACTGACCTAACATCATGAAAGGAATTTGGGCAATGATACATTCAGGGCATGAAAGAAATAGGATCAATCAGAAGGAATCCCTGACATGAACAATAAGGAGGAGGGCAGTTCTGCATTAGATCCACTGCCCCACGTCACTATTTTCGGAGTGGCCCTTTGGCAGCATCTGTCTAGTTTGGATCTCTGAGAGAAGCCCATGATCTACAGTCTCCCTTTATCCATCTGTCTCCTTACCCTAGGCATTTTTAATTGTGATTAGGGCTCATTTATTACCACTGAAAGCAGATATCTGGTGGCTTTAGGTCACTGCACTAAAGCAGGTTTGCCCAGTGCTAGCAAATAAGCCCCATTATCTCCGAAGTTCCAGTCGTTTGTCAACACAAGACCACTAAAGCTGGCCATAGACATTTGATTTTTCTCTCCTGAACGACCAATTCTTGTGCGTTCTGACAAATCTGTCAAATTATCGTGAGGTTAGTGGGAATCGAACAATCGTGCATATAACGATTTTTCGTCCCACATTGGTCAGAAAATTGATCGACCAGGTTAGAAAATTTTCATCTGTGAAATCTATTGTCCAATTGTTTGCAGGGCCAAGCAGGCAGCTCCCCTCAGTTTTCCTGGCTTCAACTAGACAATATCGCTTGAAATGGTCTTTTTAGTTGATGGACAAATCATACATTTTAAAAATCGTTTCACGATAATGAAAAGATCTTTTAAAAATCTTTATATCTATGGTTCACTAAACACTTCAAACTAACAGACATACTGAATTATATTCAGAAGGCAGCAACAATGCTCTCTACTATAAAAGAAACACTCGCTAATCCTACTACTAGCCGTTTATTATTATTATACAATAATGAAAACTCATCAGTGTTGCTTAGTTATGTTTAAGTATAACTAAAAGCAGTATCTGTTTATCTTTCCGTTTCACTAGTTCGGACTATGTAGCAAAAGTAGTTTCCTCCGGGTCAGTTAAAGAGCTGGCTTCTACTAAATGGTTTCTGGAGTCAGAAATAACTCTGGTGAAGTTATAAACAGACATCGTTTTCTATAGGAACTCGTTTGACAAGTTAACCTTAAAGCCATTCAAAACTGCACATTCGTGTATAGTGGAAAGCTTTGAATTAGGATCATGAACACCAGTGGGTAGATGCAGTAAATCTTTTCAGGTCTGAAAGTGAAAAACACTCAACCGGTTTAGGGAAGGGGTCCAGGTGCACCGGCCTGAACCTTCAGCTGAGGGAGAGGAGAACCGTATATAGAAATTGAGCAGGCACTTCTAGGAACCAATCTTCCTTGGAGACTTTTCAATTAAAAAATTATTTATTTATTGAAGAGCACTAGGACACAGCCCAACGCGTTTCGTATCAACACCCCTGTTGATACAAAACGCGTTAGGCTGTGTCCTAGTGCTCTTCGATAAATAAATACTTTTTTAATTGAAAAGTCTCCATGGAAGATCGTTCCTAGAAGTGCCTGCTCAAATAAATAAATATATATATCTATACATATATCTATACATATATCTACATATAGGAAAGTTGCAGGGGGAAACTTGAAATAAAGGGCAAAAATTAAGGGCATGAAGGTAACACTGCCACAAAGTGCAGTTCAAGTTTCTTCCAACAACAACAAAAGCAGGTTACCCCTTATGACCAGTGCCATGTAAGGCTTCATGTCCACAGTCCAAGTAAAGAGATACAGAGATTAAATCTATTATTATGTCCAATCAAATTAGAACTACAACTGCCAGCTCTCATCTGTCAGTAAATAAATCTATAATATATACAAACAGAAGCATAATAAAGCCGCCGGCAGCACGGACTGTATGGAATACTGAGGCACGGGAAGCCTAGGGCACAGCAAAGCCAGACGGGCGCTCCAACAAATGCAAAGCGATAATTGGGTGCAACAGTTAAGCACGTACAACGCGTAAGCTCGTTACTTGGAAGCAGAGACAGCCCGGCACAATGAAGTACAAAAACACCCCCGTGCGGGTGCGAGAGGCTCCGTATAACGAGTACAAAGCTGCAACCCAATCAGCGCGCACAATGGAAGCTACACAACCCCGGCCTGTTGGTTTAATACACACACCGGAAGTAGCAGTGTCGCGTCTCTTTCTCACCTGCCTATCCCCTCGCTCCATGGTAGATGAATAAGGACACACGGATCGGTACGGAGCAGATATATCTCTCGCCTGCCTCTGCCTGCGGTCCATGTGATTGTTACAGGACGTTCTACGGATCTCTTTGTGACGTCACATTGCGGTTGCCCGCAGCCTCCATATATTGCGCCTCATTTCCATGTGAATGGTAGGCCGCTGGTGTCGTCACGTACGCCGCCGACCAATGGGAGCGCGGCGCATTGTCCCGGTAGGCAGCTGCTTGATGGGGCTGGAGCGGTCTGTAGCTACAGAGGGGAATATGTTTAGTTTGCAACAACCACCCGCACTCAATTCTACCTATGGTGTTCTATAGGGAGACGGGCGGTTTCTTGTCTAGTTTATCACCTTCCCTTCAGGGTCACCATCAAAATTCGCAGGGCCGTTAACAACATTTTCTGGACAAAAACATTGGTAGCCAGAGACCTGTAGAAGTAAAAAAAAATACTTGGTGGCCAGCCCCTACTAAAAAAAAAACATCAGTTGCCAGTGGAAAAAAATACTGGCCTTCCTATATATTTAACAACATTTTTTCCGTCGGGCCAGGTGGCAAATTTGATGCCAGTAGGGTTGCACTTGCACCTGTATATAACTGGTGTGGCCTGAAAGAATGACTGATCCCAATGTTAATAGGGGAAAAAAAGATAAATATATAGGAAGGCTGGAATTTTTTTCCAGAAACGGTGGCAAACCTAGTTGCATACCTCCCAACTGTCCCTTTTTCGGAGGGACAGTCCCTCTTCTGACAGCTCAACCCGCAGTCCCTCATTTGTACTCAAAAATCCCTCTTTTCTCTGCACTGAACAGCCAGAAAAAGAAACAAAGTTTCTCACTTAATTGGCTTTTAGCAGAGAGCCCAGAACAGCTAACAGGTGCAAATAAGATACTTTGGAACAATTTTGAGACACAAAAACTTTCATAACCTGCCAAATTTTGTAAAACGAACATGGTAATTAGGGGGTGTGGCCACAGAAAGGGGTGTGGCCCAAAAATTGCTGCGCTACGTGCAGAAAATTTTTTTTTGTCCCTATTTTTACTTCCAAAATGTTGGGAGGTATGTAGTTGCCAGGGCCCCTCAAGTAATGTTTCCACCTGGCCGGTAAAAATGATGGTTGATCCCAATGTTATTAATAGGGAAAAAAGAAATATATAGGAAGGCTGGGGCCCCTCACATAAAAAAAAACATCAGTTGCCAGGGCCTCCCAAGTAGGGTTGCCACCTGGCCTGTAAAAATGATGCTTGATGCCAATGTTATTAACAGGAAAAAAGGGAAAGAATCTAGGAAGGCTGGTATTTTTTCCAGAAAAGGTGGCAACCCTACCCCCAAGTTAAAAAAAAAAACAGCGGCTATGGCCCCTGAAATTAAAAAAAAAAAATATCAGTTGTGAGGGCCCTTAAGTTTTAAAAAACCATCAGCAGCCAGCCCCCCCCCCCCAAGTTAAAAAAAAATAGTGGCCAGGGCCACAAATTAGTGCCCAAAGGTTTTTTAATGGCTCGGCTCCTACTCTAGCGCAAATCTGCTCCTACTTTGGCGCAACTTGGCTCCTACGTCAGCGCAAATCAGCTCCAACTTCGGCGAAACTCAGCTCCTACTTCAGCAGTTCAAGGGGGCCCCAGCTAATCCAGGAAACGCAGCACGGCTGAACCCCCCTTAACATATAGAAGCCATGGACAATTGTGGCCCCCCTGATGGCAGCCTTGATGCCCTTTAATACTATAACATGGAAACAAGGCCGTGCAGGTAAATACAAGTGTGTCGGGCTCTGAGCTCTCGGACATTTAATATAGTTGGTAGAGGCACGTATCCAGTTACTACATGTGCTGGGGCTTAATGACTCACCCTATTACTCTTCTCTATTGTATTTAATGTGTCACAAATTCTCAAGGCCATATATACGCTGTATTACAGTTCCCAGCATCCCAAGAGGCTGTTACCTGTACTGCAGCTCACCTGTTGTGCTTAGGCAGGGAGAATTCCCCTGAACCTGTGTGATGCTCCCCATTCATGAGGCCTAGCACTAAACAGAACAATCACCCCTTTATAGGTGGTGTGGAGTGCTTTAGAGAATAACAATAATAAAGGCTCGGAACCAGTTCACTACATTGCTATTGCAGCCAATCTCAGCATGAGTCCCATCTCATACACTGAAAATACATGTATTTATCTGCTTCTACTGGGTCAGTTTAGTGTTTTAGTATTGTTTATCTTCAGCACTGGCTGGGGTACCATTCAGAAACATCAACTTTTTGTATTTCAGTAGGACAAGCCCTGGGAAATTCTTAGCCCTTGGCTATGAATCACCCAGTATGCCACGGCCTTAATGGACAATATATGCAAATAGTGCTTGCAAGAGAGAAGCAACATAGCAGGGAAGGAATGGCGTGAGAACATGCCTCTAATGTCACCTGAAAAGAATATATTGACTAGGTACATTAATGAGATGCCATGAAATATATTGTATCAAAAGGGAACAGATGCACATTTATATAGGTGAATTACATAGTGCCACTTTGCAAGATCGTTGTAAAAACCAGGGACACATCTTAAAAGAGCAAGTTCTTGGTCTGCACCAATTTCAGTACTCTCTGGATTCTTTAGAATCGTCCCAATTGAGCACACTCACAATACAGTAGATAAATAATCACAATTCAAGACATAAATACATGCAGATTAAGAAGAATATAAATTGGAAATCAGTGCCTGAAAAGCTTATAGCTTGCTGGAAGTACAGAGCTACATGCAAAGAGTAGGTGTCAAACAGAAGCAAAGGCTATAGCAGTTATGGCTAAATTGCATGGGAGATTGTTACACGATTTTGGAGGGGTCAGACTTTATCTGATTTACAAAATCTTGTCATGCATCATCCCAATCTGATTCTCACAGCTATAATGTACTTTGAATCAGATTTAGTTGTTGTTCATGCAGCTACATCCGACAAGTCAATGGGGCAGATTTACTGAAGGGCAAGTTGTCGCACCACTTCGCAAGGCGCAAATTCGTTACCACTATGTTAATTCACTAAAATGCGAAGTTGCGTCCTGGCGACTTTTCGCTAGAGTACTTCTTCAGTGCAAGCATTTCAACGTGAAGATTCGCTAGCGTTCGTTTATCTTACGTGATCTTATCTGATCGTGATCTTACGCTGAGGTCAATTTGAATAGGGCAGGTACATTTAAGTTGTATGGACGTCTTTATTAGAGATGTTGGTGCAAATGCTTGAAGTGGCCACTTTTTATTACAAATTTCCAAGGAACCTTTATTTAAAGACCAAACAGATCATATAATGCCCTAGACATGAGCCCACTGTACAATTAATTTTCCATGGCGCTCAAATTTCTGGGGATAAATGTTAACCCAAAAAAGTTTAAGTTAGGATTTTTGCAGGCAATCCTGCTTAAAAAAAGGGAAATTTTTTTCAACTTTAATGAATTTTCATCAGACAGGACATGATGTAAGTGACATCAGATTGAGGGAGATTTAGCTTCATTTTAGTAGTTCGCCTGCTCTGAGGTGGCAAAGTCAACTCTGGCAAAAGAGGTAACAGTCAGTTCAGTCCGCACTTTAATGAATTTGCAGAGTAATGACCTTTCATGTGAGCGAAAAGTCGCCTGGCGATAGAGTGCAAACGATCGCTAACGACTGTCTCTTTCACTAGCGATTGTTGTCTGCTCCTGTTAGTGAATTGCCAATGTCCCTGCGGATGTGATTTCTGGCGAAAAGTCGTTAGCGTTAGCCACTTTGCCCTTTAGTAAATCTGCCCCAATGAATTTCAGTCTTTCAGGCTCCATTAGATTTTATCTGTTTGTACGGAATAGGCAGCAGTGCAATTCTGCTACGTCTTGTAGTTGGCATTTTAATAACAAGGCATATTATAATCTATTAATCCATCTATTTGTTCTCATAGAAATTGGTAATGACCATGAAATAGGCCAAATGTTTAGAAGCAGGAGGGCTCACTGACACCTGGGCCCACCGGGAGTTTTCCTGGTATCCCGGTGGGCTAGTCTGACACTGAAGGGACATTAAAAAGCTGCAAGTTTTGGCTTACTAATCATCACAGTCATGAGTGTGAATGGCTCCATAGACTTCAATGTTAGGTATTTCGAACAATTTGTTGAGCAGAACTTTGGTATGACCCGTGATGAGAATTTTATGGCATTAGGACTGACTAAGCAATGTTTCGTTTGGATGAAGGGTAGATTCTATTTTTATAATCAGGACAGTTTGGCAATATAGCGAGTATATTTAGTTTACGGTATTTAGTGGTGTATCAGGGGAGGGAATAGGGAAGTGCTGAGAGAATGTGAGCAAATAGTCAATTAGCAGGCACATGGCACAGGATCTATTGTGGTGGTGGTGGTGGTGGTGTCAGAGAAAAGAGATTTTATTGGGGTAATTTAGGAGGCATGATGGTCATCCCATCCTTTTCCATGTTTAGTTTTAGGCACAGCTAACAGGTCTATGAGATATTCAACATACTGTACTAGCTGTTATTATTCTTTGTAGGTTGTATATGAAGTGTATCTGGCTACTACTGGCAAGAACTGTACAGAGCTGCTTATGTTTTGAGAACGCTACCTCCACGTGTCATGGAGGCACCCATATCTAATAAGTATGAATAACATTCATGTAGGATCAGATATACAGTATTACAGGTATGGGACCTGTTATCCACAATGCTTGGGACCTGTGTTTTTCTGAATAACAGATCTGTCCATAACCTTAAGGCTACTAGAAAATCATGTAAATATTAAATAAACCCTATAGGCTGGTTTTGCTTCCAATAAGGATTAATTATATCTAAAGGTGGCCATACACGGATAGATCCGCTCGTTTGGCGATGTCGCCAAACGAGCGGATCTCCCTCCGATATGCCCACCTTGAAGGTGGGCAATATCGGGCAGATCCGATCGTGGGCCCTAGGGCCCAACGATCGGATCCTAGCTCTCACAAACGGGCGGTCGGATCGCGGGACCGCATCAACGAACAGATGCGGCCGCGATCCGACGGGATTTTTAACCCCATCCGATCGAGATCTGGCCGACTTTCGGCCAGATCTCGATCGGGGAAGCCCGTCGGGGGCCCCATACACGGGCCAATAAGCTGCCGACACGGTCTGTCGGCAGCTTTTATCGGCCCGTGTATGGCCACCTTTAGTTGGGATCAAGTACAAGCTATTGTTTTATTATTACAGAGAAAAAGGAAATCATTTTAAAAATTTGGATTATTTGGATAAAATGGAGTCTATGGAATTGGCCTTTCCATAATTCAGAGCTTTCTGGACCACAGTTTTCTGGATGATGGACCCTATACCTGTATATGTTTTACAAGAAATTTGATGGAAACAATTATTTAGATCAATCGTCAGCACATGATGGATTTGGAGACAGAAATTCTTGATCGCTTGGGTTTATTTAACTCCAAAAACATGAATTTTATGGTGCAGTGGCTCATGAAGGACCAACAAACAGGACTTGTGCATCTGTCCATAGGATTTGTATGGGCTTGCCAGACGGTGCAGAATCATCCCACCATTTAGGAAAGTTTGGACAGACTTGGTGTTAAATAGGGTCACATATGTAATAGGTTTGGTAGCTAGCAAGCAATCAGATGTTACTTTTCAAATGGGTGACTATTAAACGCTACCTGCTGCTGGTTGCTATGGGTAACTAGACCATTACCAAATTTTGAATGCTAAAGAAATTAAAAAATCCTATAAACTATTTGGCACAGAACAGTGTTAGAGACTGGGGCTACAAGAAGGACAGAGGCAAAACACCACATCAATATGCCCAATGTCAGATTAAAGCTGGCCATAAACTGGCCACAGACACAAAAATAAAGTCATACGAAGCTTCGTTTCGCACAATTTTCGGACTGTGTGTGGATCGTTCTGACATTTTTTGTGCCGTGGTGATCGTTTAGTCAATCGGACTGGTTAGAAGATTTCTGTCAGCTAACGATAATATCTCTGCATGTATTGCCATAACAATGTATCTGCACGTCTATGGCCAGCTATAGATGTGCAGATATATCCGTATGTCCGACAAAATCACGTCTGTTGCAGTTTCCCGACCTACAACTAACCATTCAGATTAAATAAACTAGTACAAAGAACAAATCAGATAATGTTCCTGTAATTAATTGTCAGACAGCAATCGTACGAAAGTTATGTCCGACAAATAGTAGTGACAGTCGCCCACTGATATCGTCAGATAGGCAATATATGCAGAGATATTATCAGTAGCCAACAGAGATCTTCTAACCTGTCAGATCCACTAAACAACTGATTACCATGGCATGAAAAATGATTTTCAGACCACACCTGGTCTGAAAATCGCACGAAACGAAGATTTGTACGACGTTATTTTTGCATCTGTGGTCAGCTTTAGATGTGATGGATGTCTGCAGGAGAATTGGCTCACATAGAGAGTTCATAAGCTTCTTTGTATGGCATCATAAAGTTAGTACTATCTGGTTCCTAGTCTTTGCACATTCTATATCCCTTGGAATGGAAATGCTACTCTGCATGTGATATGTTGGATAAAGAGCCCACCAAATAGAGAGGACAGACTAGAGCTGAGGGATTATTCCAATTTGTTCAGTTGAGGTAAGAGGCTAATTCTATTTTCTTAATTTGAAATGACAATGCTGTTTTGATCCAGTATACAACTTACATTAGGATGTGCATTGCATGAAGACGTGTCATTGGGCGGATGGGTGTCATTCACAACACATTCACATATTTACTAAATGGAGGGGTGGAGCGGAACCTGGTGAGGTGGAGCAGAACTGGTGAAGACCAGCAGCTGCTCTGTTTCTCAAAGGCAAACACAGCCCCCAAACGATTTCTGTTTCAGATAGAAGCAGGTTGGGCTAATTAGCCTCTCTGGTTTCCTATGCCTCCATTCTTTTATGATGCATCAGTTATAAGCATGACAACAGCAGCACTTTCACCTTCGGACCTGGGCTTTTCCAGATAACGAATCTTTCCATACTTTGGATCTTCATACCTGTAATCTACTAGAAAATCATGTAAACATTAAATAAACACAATAGGCTGATTTTGCATCCAATAAGGATTAATTATATCTAACTGTGGGTCAAGTACAAGCTACTGTTTTATTATTACAAGGAAAAAAGATTTTTATCTCATTTGGATAGAATGGAGTCTATGGGACAGCCTTTTCGTAATTCGGAGCTTTCTGGATAACAGATTTCCAGATAATGGATCCCATACCTGTATTTATAGAACACCAACACATTTCTGCAGCATTTTTCAGATATTATACATCATTCACATCAGTCTATGCCCCATGTAAAGCTTACAGTCCAAGGTGTCTATCATATACAGTAGGGTTAATTTTATCAGGAGCCAATTAAAGGAGACATATAGCATAATTATAAACTGCCATGACAATGATGAGAAAAGTTTATCATTTATCGTTTTTTCATTATTTGCCTTTTTCTTCTGACTCTTTCCAGCATTGAAATGGGGGTCACTGACCCCATCCAAAAACAAATGCTCTGTAAGGCTACAAATGTATTACTAATGGTTCTTTTAATTACTACTCCTCTTTCTATCCAGGCCCTCTCCTATTTATATGCCAGTCTCTTATTCAAATCAATGGTTACTATGTTAATTTGGAACCTAGCAACCAGATTGCTGACATTGCAAACCGGAGAGCTACTGAATAAAAAGCAAAATAACTCAAAAAACACAAAGTAAGGAATTTCAAATTGTAATTAGAACATCCAGTGCAAAGACAATTCCTGTTCCTTGCACTCAGCAACCTGATTACACTGCTTTCACACAGGTCAAAGCTGAATATATATTAGAGGGAATGTCCACCCATTGCACCTTCACCTATGGAGCTGTTTATTCCAATTTCCAATATAAATAAAATGCTAATAGCCACTGGGTTGAAAGGTACTGTATATGTAAATGAATTTGCAGGTGGAAGCAGGATGTGTTTATCTGTTTAATAAACTTATAAACTAGAGCAATATAGCAGAAGTCTGCTCTCTTCTTGGTCTGTTAATCTTCTGGCTTCCGTTACATTCTTCAGGAGCCAGAACCAGCAGTGCGGATAACAGACAGACAGACAGATACTGCTTTCAATAGCAACTTCAATATTGCTTAATAGGAAAGGATATGTCCAAAGGCAGAATAACTGCAATGTGCATTTATTGACACACAGGGGCAAATTTACTTAAGTCACTAACGCTGGCGAAAATTCGAATTTGCGCTCTGGCGAATGGACATAATTACGCAAATTCACTAAGATGCGGATTTTACTAAATGTTACTAAATGTTACCTCTTGCGCCAGACTTGCCTTCGCCAGCTCAGACCAAGCGAAGTGCAATAGAGTAGATAGGAGTTCCTCAAAAAATAGTTGAAAAATTTTCCTTTTTTTAGGGTCATTTTTTTTTGGGGTAACCGGCTTCCCCCCTGCATTTACTAACATATGGCACATACACTATACACTGGGCTCATGTGTAGGGCAATATAACAACTCTATTTTATTAATGTTTCCCGGACTTGTGTAGTGTAATGTATTTGCTGCAACATATACGTCCATTCAACTTTAACTTCCCGCTGTGTGCAAATTAGGCAGCGCTAGCGCAACTTCGCTTCATGCAGTAACGCTAGTGCAACTTAGCCAGCGTTCGCGCCCTGGACGCAACTTTGGATTTTAGCGAATTAGCCCTGTCCTGGCGAATCTACACCTGGCAAAGAGTTGCGCTGTGAGCGAAGCCGTCGCTGGCGACGAGGTTTGTAAATTTGCCCCATAGTATCAATAAATGCACAAAGCAGTTATTCTGCCTTTGGCCGTATCCTTTCCTATTATATATTATTGAAGTTGCACATACGTTTGGACTGGACATGGAAATGTGGCCTTGCTGAAAGGTAATTGTTGTGTATGATATAGTTATTGTTGCTTTCAATAGCAATTAGACTTCCGAATAACTTTCAAATGACATGTTTAGTAAATGTATATTGGAAAGTTGCTTAAAATTTAAGAGATAAAACAGCTTTTGACCAGAGATCCCCCTTTAAAGGGGTTGTTTACCTTTTTAGTATGATGTAGACAGTGATATTCTGAGATAATTTGCAATTTGCTTTCATTTTTTATTTTTTGTGTTTTTTTATTAGATATTTAGGTTTTTATTCAGCGGCTATCCAGTTTGCAATTTCAGCAATTTAGTTGTTAGGGTCCACATTACCCTAGCAACCATGCACTGATTTGAATTGGAGAGTGGAATATGTATAGGAGAGAGACTGAATAGAAAGATGAGTAATAAAAAGTGGCAATAACAATACATTTGAAGACTTACAGATTATTTGCTTTTTAGACCTATTATCCAGAATTCTTCAGACCTGGGGTTTTCCAGATAATGGATCTTTCTGTAATTTGGATCTTCATACCTAAAGTCTACTCGAAAATTATGCAAATATTAAATAAACCCAAAAGGCTGGTTTTGCTTCCATTAAGGATTAAATATATTTTAGTTGGGATCAAGTACAAGGTACTGTTTTATTATTAATCAGAATACATGTGGGACATATATTTTGATTAATGATTATTTAACGGTGCCTTGGGAATTGGGGCACGTCCGTGTTACCGTGCTACCTTTTTGGGACTGAGAGCATAGACTCCCCCATCTCCCTAAGAATACTGTTTTATTATTACAGATTACAGATAAAAAGGAAATCATTTTTAAAAAATTGGATTATTTGGATATGGGAGACGGCTTTTCTGTATTTTGGAGCTTTCTGGATAATGGGTTTCCGGATAACAGATCATATACCTGTACCATGTTTATGAATGGTAAAATGATTTCCACTTTCATGGGTTCCATCTTATTCTCCCTATAGGTTCATGGACTTGTCCAAGGAGGAAGGTGCGGAGAGGGGCACAAGGAGCGACATATACCATTTGTTTGTATGTATTTATCATTTAATCTGCTAAGTGTCAGGGCAACATGTTTTTCTGCCCAGCTAGTATTTCCTCCCTTCCGCTCTGTCTCGGCCATGCCCCAGAACCACAAGAATGAAGTGTGAGTCTTTGTGCCTGTAATTTGATGCTGATGGCAGTTGGCAGCTGCCTCCCACAATAAAGGCCAGTCTGTATCCCAGGGCTGTGACAGGTGTTCGGGGCTGCTGCCTCCCTGCGAGAGGAGAGGGGGGTCGTGATACAAACGAATGCTCAAGACTCCTAAATAGGGATGCAGGAGCAGCACTTCAATAGAGGGGGCTTATGAAAAATGCATAACCTCGTAGAACTTCAGCCTGCTGCTTTGTCTTGTACCCTGGAACTAACACCCCATATGGGCTTGAGATACACAGTCAGAACTGCCGTATATGGAGAAATGTCATAAAAGGACTAAATAGATCTATTCGCCTTTAGCAACTAATTAGCAGGTAGCATTTACTGATCAACTGTTCAAAAGCAAACAGCTTTTTTGTTTCCAACTTCGCAGGAAAGGTAACACTTGTGCACAGGGGCGTAAAGATATTAAAGGAAAATTGAGCCATATGTATGTGTCATAAAGTCCATTTTATACTATTGATCCAGAGGTTGGTTCTGCATCTATGGGTGCAGGAGGGTGCTGCTGGTGCAGTGATCCGATTTCCCTAGTTTGCACCATGCAAGAGATAGAGGCGCTAACTGCCTTGCCAACATGTAGAGCATGCTAGATTATCGGGTTTTCAAGTTGATTTTTTTGGTTAAAAACTTTTTCAGGTTAAAAAAAACCTCAAATTGATCGAGGTTTTTTTAAAAAAAAAAATTACATTTCTTGAGATTTATTATACCCCAACCCTGGAAATAACTCGATACACTATCTAAAACCTGTCAAAGTCATGTATGAGTAAATGGCAGAGGTCCCTTGAACCATTTGAAGATGTTAATAGCCTGCATGATGTTCAAGTTTTTATCTGAGTTTTGCCCAAAAACTCGATCAATTTGACCGATTAAAGTTCTTTTCCTGCTGAAAACTCGATCGATTCGAGTTTTCCGTTTATTAACCCGAACTCTGATTTGAGTTTTTACCACTCAAGTTTTTTTCTTAAATAAGATATCATTCTAGTTGAGAGTTCATTTGAGGTATAAAAACTCTAAAAATCAACCTTTGATAATAAACCCCCTATGTCTCATGTAAATACAGAGCCTGAGCGCTCATGCATGACAAGGAGCAGTTAATAGTTGTGGCACGAACAGGGGCAAAATAAAATTTATGAGCAGGATTGTTTAACCTATAACCCTTCAGCTATTGTTGAACTATAACTCCAGTACTGACAGCCTCCATCTGTTTGTGAGTGCTGGAGCTGAAAGATCAAAGAGTGGGTACAACTAATATATAATATATGGCTGTCATCATCTTGCATGATTATACCTGCTATGTTAGTTATGTAATAAAAGGTGCAACGTTTGCTAGAAGTTTAGTCATACCAAGCAATCAGAAAGTACCATTTACTGAAGGGGCATCTGTTAAACATCAAGTATTAGTTGCTGCGGGTACTGCACCTGACAAACATTGTGCTTTTTATGACATAGCTTTAAGAAGGGGTTGGCTGATACATTAGATAGCTTTAAGAAGGGGTTGGCTGATACATTAGATAGCTTTAAGAAGGGGTTAGCTGATACATTAGATAGCTTTAAGAAGGGGTTGGCTGATACATTAAATAACTTTAAGAAGGGGTTTGCTGATACATTAGATAGCTTTAAGAAGGGGTTGGCTGATACATTAGATAGCTTTAAGAAGGGGTTGGCTGATACATTAGATAGCTTTAAGAAGGGGTTGACTGATACATTAGATAGCTTTAAGAAGGGGTTGGCTGATACATTAGATAGCTTTAAGAAGGGGTTGGCTGATACATTAGATAGCTTTAAGAAGGGGTTGGCTGATACATTAGATAGCTTTAAGAAGGGGTTGACTGATACATTAGATAGCTTTAAGAAGGGGTTGGCTGATACATTAGATAACTTTAAGAAGGGGTTGGCTGATACATTAAATAGCTTTAAGAAGGGGTTGGCTGATACATTAGATAACTTTAAGAATGGGTTGGCTGATACATTAGATAGCTTTAAGAAGGGGTTGGCTGATACATTAGATAGCTTTAAGAAGGGGTTGGCTGATATATTAGATAGCTTTAAGAAGGGGTTGGCTGATACATTAGATAGCTTTAAGAAGGGGTTGGCTGATACATTAGATAGCTTTAAGAAGGGGTTGGCTGATACATTAGATAGCTTTAAGAAGGGGTTGGCTGATATATTAGATAGCTTTAAGAAGGGGTTGGCTGATACATTAGATAGCTTTAAGAAGGGGTTGGCTGATACATTAGATAACTTTAAGAAGGGGTTGGCTGATATATTAGATAGCTTTAAGAAGGGGTTGGCTGATACATTAGATAACTTTAAGAAGGGGTTGGCTGATACATTAGATAGCTTTAAGAAGGGGTTGGCTGATATATTAGATAGCTTTAAGAAGGGGTTGGCTGATACATTAGATAGCTTTAAGTTGGATGGCTTTTTAGCAAGTGAGGGAATACAAGGTTATGGGAGAGCTCATAGTACAAGTTGATCCAGTGACTAGTCCGATTACCATCTTGGAGTCAGGAAGGAATTTTTCCACCTCTTAGGGAAATTGGAGAGGCTTCAAATGGGGTTGTTGCCTTCCTCTGGATCAACTAGCAGTTAGGCCGTTTATATTGTCGGGACTGCCGGAAGTACCGGACGGCGCTGTTCACCTTCCCGAAATGAAAATCCAAGATGGCGGCGCCCATGTTGAATACATGGGTGCAGTGTTGCTGCATGATGACGTCATTACTGGTGCTGGGATTTTGTCATAAAAGGGCGCCCTGGACACTTAAACCCTGCCCAATTATAGGTTTCTTGTGCTATAGAACCTGGGTGTGTTTGCTATTGCTATCCTGATCCTGATTCCTGCCTGAAACTCTGACTTTGAACCTGATCTAAAATACAAAGTTGAACAGACTAATGCTGATGAATTAAAGCTTTATTTTACCAAACATTAAAAGTGCGTAATGTCCATTACTACTGATGCGTTTCGTGCCCTTTGGCACTTCCTCAGAGTATAACATTTCTTTTTCAAACATAAAGCTTTATAGCTACACACATTATTGACAAAACATTCACTATTAGTGTTTTAAGGGACATACCTTCAAATCTTAACCACCATATTGATTACCATAAATCACCTGAACCTGATCTGCCTGCCTCCTGAAACTTTGCCTGGACTTTGACTATTCTCTTGTTTAACCTCTCGGATACCACGATCTTGGACTCTTGTTCCTGGCTTCCTCCTTGGTCCAGACTACTCCCTTTGGGAGCCGCTAGGCCCCCTGACATTATAATTGGGCCATGGACCCCACTGAGGAAGCTCAGCCTGGTATCGGCAGGGCCATTCGTGGTCTGCACACTTGCATGGAGGCGTATGAAGCTTGGCAATCCTATGTTGGAGGTGATTTTGGAAAAATTATCCATTCTAACGCCAACAACAATCAGCTGCAGCTGCTGCAGCCGCGGCTCCACAGTCTTTCCACTACTGGTCCATGTATTCCGGCACCGCCTCTCTACAGTGGTGATCCCCAAGCCTGTCGTGGTTTTGTGAACCAGTGCCAGATCCGATTTGCCCTGCAACCCTTTGAATTAGACTCCGAGCGAGCTAAAGTGGGATTTGTAATCACTCGTCTGGCTGGAAAAGCACTTGAATGGGCATCTCCGCACTGGGAGAAAGAGTCTCCTTTAATTGATGATGCCAAGGCTTTCCTCCAAGAATTCCGGACGGTGTTTGATGCTCCCGGTCGAACTGCGACTGCATCTTCCCGCTTGTTCCAGATTCGCCAGGGGAATCGCAGCGTGGCGGAATATGATATTGAATTCCGTACGCTTGCTGCAGAGACTAGTTGGAACAATGATGCCTATTATGCTGCTTTCTACAATGGCCTCTCTATCCCCTCTATCCGCCTAAAAAACGACCTGGTCTCCGGCGATTACACACACAGGTAGAAGACCTTATTGCTTTGGCTGTCAAGGTGGACACTCGTCAAAGAGAGCATCAAGTTGATAGAGACTGAGTCAAGAGATTCCAACCTATATTGGCTCCCTGCTTCCAAAGACCTCTGCTGCCTCCTTCTCCCCAGCAACCTTCTGTGATTCCTCTGGAGGAACCTATGCAGATAAGAAGAGCATGTCTCTCTGAGCAGGAGAAACTCCAGGGGCGTTTGGCAGTACTTTGTCTATATTGTGGTGGTCAGTCTCACTTTGCCAACTCTTGTCCTGTAAAGCCTAAGGGCCCTCTCCTTCAAGGTAATCTTGGAAAGACTTATGTGGGAGGTGTTACCCCAAGTTCCCAAGAGAATTCTCATCGGTTCCTTCTGCCTTTACAGATTCATCTGACCACTAAGACTAATGTCGCCTCTGCTTTCATTGATTCTGGGGCTGCTGGGAATTTCATGGACACTCTCTTTGCTAAATATATGGATGTTCCCCTGTATCCATTGTCTACTCCCCTTCAAGTTACTGCTATTGATGACAGACCTCTAGCATCCAAGTTTATCTCCATGACGACTGGGGAATTACCTGTGCAGGTTGGGACTTTACATAAAGAAAAGTTATCGTTCCTGATTATTTCCTGCCCTTCTGTTCCAGTCGTCTTGGGTGTTCCGTGGCTGCGTTTGCATAACCCCACCATTGATTGGTCCTCTGGGCAGATCTCTCGTTGGAGTCCATTCTGTCAACAGCACTGTCTTCATGCTAAACCCCTCCAGAGGGTGAATATCTCTATGACAGGTTTGAAAATGCTGCCCTACTTCTACAAGCAATTCTCTGATGTCTTCTGAAAAAAGTCTGCAGAATTTCTCCCTCCTCATCGACACTACGACTGTCCAGTCGACCTTCTTCCTGGAACCATGTCCCCTAGAGGTCGCACCTATCCTCTCTCTCCAGCGGAGACTTCCGCCATGAAATACTATATTCAAGAAAATCTCCAGCGGGGGTTTAGTCGTCCCTCTACCTCTCCTGCAGGGGCTGGTGTCTTCTTCATGGAGAAGAAGGATGGTGGTCTACGTCCTTGTATAGATTACTGTGGACTTAATAAAATTACTGTCAAGAATCGGTACCCTTTGCCTCTGATTGCAGAACTATTTGCCCAATTAAAAGGGGCAAAGGTCTTCACTAAGTTGGATCTACGCGGGGCATATAACCTCATTCGCATTTGTGAAGGAGATGAATGGAAGACGGCATTCAACACTCGAGATGGGCACAATGCATATCTTGTGATGCCCTTTGGGCTCTGTAATGCCCCCGCTGTCTTCCGGGATCGCTTGGGTAAATCTGTGGTCGTGTACCTAGATGACATCCTGATCTTCTTCAAGGACCTAGTAGGCCATCGCTCCCAGGTAAAGGAAGTACTCTTTCGTCTGAGGAAGAACTCTCTCTTTGCCAAGCTAGAGAAATGTGTCTTTGAGGTATCCAAGATCCCTTTCCTAGGTTACATCATCTCCCCAGAGGGTTTCGAGATGGATCCCGCCAAAGTGGCCGCAATTCAGGAGTGGCCCCTTCCGCTGAGTACCAAGGCGATTCAGAGATTCATTGGATTTGCCAATTATTATTGACAGTTTATTAAGGGGTTCACCTCTCGCATTGCACCTATCCTTTCCCTTATCCGAAAAGGGGGTAAACCCAACTCATGGCCCCTGCCAGCTATAGAAGCATTTCAGTCCCTGAAGGATGCCTTCACTTCTGCCTCGGTCCTCTGTCATCCTGATCCAGAATTACCCTTTTTCATTGGGGTGGATGCCTTTGAGGTTGAAGCTGGCGCTATCCTGTCCCAAAGACATTCTGTCGATGGGAAACGACACCCTTGTGCCTATTTCTCCAAAAAGTTTTCTCCTGCAGAGCAGAATTACGATGTGGGGAATCGTGAAGTCTTGGCAGTCAAGCTTGCTCTCGAAGAGTGGGGTCACCTCCTTAAAGGATCTTCGATCCCAGTCACGATCTATACTGATCATAAGAATTTAGAGTTCATACAATCTCTCAAGAGAATGAATCCTCGACAGGCAAGGTGGGCTCTCTTCTTTTCTTGCTTCAACTTTATCCTGACTTATCGCCCTGGCTTCAAGAAAAGAAAAGCTGATGCTCTTTCCCAAAGCTTCTCCCCGGCTTATCTTTGTTCTGAAAGGCAAGAACCAATTGTTCCTCCTGTCAAGATTATTGCATCTCTGTTTCCTCAATTTGCTGAACAAATCTTGGCTGGCCAGTCTTCTGCTCCTGCTGATACTGATACTGATTGGGATGGCATTTGTACCCTGTGAGCTTCGTCTGCCCATCCTACAACAGGCTCATTGTTCCAGACAAGCTGGACATTCTGGTCCTGAAAATACTCTTGAGTTGCTATGACGTCTAGTTTGGTGGCCAACTATCCGTAAAGACGTTAAAGACTTTGTTGCTGCCTGTACCATTTGTGCCACTTCCAAGGCTAGCCATACTCGTCCTAGTGGGTTATTACAGCCTTTACTTATCTCCTCTTGTCCATGGACTCACTTAGCAATGGACTTCATTGTCGAACTTTCACCTGCAAGAGAGAACACTGTGATCTGGTTTGTGATTGACCGCTTTAGCAAGATGGCACATTTCATCCCTTTATGAAAAAGCAGTGGAATTATCCCAGCTTTTCATCCAATTTATTTTCCGTTTGCATGGCTTCGTGGCTGAGATGGTTTCTGACGGGATCTCAGTTCACAGCTAAGTTTTGGCGTTCCTTATGTAAAGACTTGGGTATCGCCCTCCAGTTTTCCTCGGCTTACCATCCCCAGACGAATGGAGCTGTCGAATGTGTTAACCAAGCATTGGAGCAATTCCTGAGAAATCATGTTTCCCTCTGTCAAGATAATTGGTCTGATCTCCTTCCGTGGGCGGAATTTGCTCATAACAATGCATGCCACACTTCCACTGGAAGGTCTCCTTTTATGACTGTGTATGGTCAACATCCCCAGGCCTTTTCACAAGACTTTGTATTGTCTGATGTCCCTGCTGCAGATGACTATGCAGCCCATATGTCTGCTATCTGGGCTGCAACCAAATCGAATTTGGAGAAGAGTGCTCTTGTGCACAAGACCTGCTGATCGGAGACGCAGGCCCTCACCTCCATACAAAGTTGGTGACAAGGTGTGGTTATCCACGAGAAACTTTCGTTTGAAAGTACCTTCTCCCAAGTTGGGTCCAAAGTTTGTTGGTCCATTCTCCATCACGGAAATCATCAATCCTGTGGCCGTTAGACTTCAGCTTCCCCCTGAGATGCGAATTCCCAACGTGTTTCATGTTTTTTTGGTGAAGCCAGCAATTTCCAATAGCTTCTCTGCTGATCAGACTCCCCCTTCTGCTATCTCTGTGGATGGACAACAAGAGTACGAGGTGGAAAAGATAACACTCCAGAATTTCCAGAGGTTCTCTTCAATTCCTTATTAGTTGGAATGGCTTCGGTCCAGAAGAATGCTCTTGGGAGAAACACTCTGATGTGCATGCCTCTCGGTTGGTAAGGGAGTTCTACAAATAGTTTGCCTAGAAGCCAAGACTTGGTGGTCCAGTGGCCCCCCGTGGGGGAGGGGGTACTGTCAGGACTGCCAGAAGCACCCGACGGCTCTGCTTACCTTCCCGGCGGTCGCTATGACAATCCAAGATTGCGGCACCCATGTTGAACACATGGGTGCAGCGTCGCTGCATGATGACGTCATCATTGTCATAAAAGGGCGCCCTGGACACTGAAACCCTGCCCAATTATAGGTTTCTTGTGCTATAGAACCTGTGTTTTTGCTATTGCTATCCTGATCCTGATTCCTGCCTGAAACTCTGACTTTAAACCTGATCTGCCTGTCTCCTGAAACTTTGCCTGGACTTTGACTATTCTCTTGTTTAACCCCTTGGATACCACGATCTTGGACTCTTGTTCCTGGCTTCCTCCTTGGTCCGGACTACTCCCTTTGGGAGCCGCTAGGCCCCCTGACATATACTGTATATATATACAGTATATATATATAGAGATATATATATATATATATATATATATATATATAGACATAAAAGTTTATACTTGGTAGAGTCTTTTTACAACCTAGCTTACTATGTTACTAATACACTGATGTGGCAGATCATGGGACAGTGAGCTTCCCCTCGGGTTCCACAGACTTCTTTTGTATGACCCCTGTCACTGTAATAGGCTCTGGCACCCACTGGAGAAGGTCCAGTCTGTAGGCCTGTACATATATAACTGTAAGCTCTTGAACAGATCCCACTATTCCTTATTTAACCTTTATCAGTATGGTATGGTATGTATGAGAGTGGCATGACCTGCAGTTAATACTCATATGTAACTCAAAATTAGGGGTGCACCGAATCCACCCTGAATCCTTCGCTAAAGATTTGGCCGAATACCGAAACGAATCCGAATTTGCATGGTGGAAAGGGGAAAACTATTTTTACTTCCTTATTTTGTGACAAAAGTCACTTAATTTCCCTCCCGCCCCTAATTTGCAAATGCAAATTCGGATTCGGTTCGGCCAGGCAGAAAGATTTGACTGAATCAGAATCCTGCTGAAAAAGGCTGAATCCTGGCCGAATCCTGAACCGAATCCTGGATTCGGTGCATCCTTACTCAAAAGGTTTATTTTTTTGGGTGTAAACATGCTTTCTCCGCAATCTGTAGAGCCGACTCCCCGCTTGTCATTGCACCTTCACTTAAGTAGCTGTTTTTTCAGAAGAAAGGGTGCTTGTCAGGGTGTTCTGATTCTAAGGGGCCCTGGGATGGGGGGCAAACGTAGAAAAGAGCATAAAAGGCATACAGTTGTACAGGTATGGGATCCATTATCCAGAAACCCATTATCCAGAGTGCTCCGAATTACAAAAAGGCTGTCTCCCATAGACTCAATTTTATTCAAATACTCCAAATTTTGAAAAATGATTTACTTTTTCTCTGTAACAACAAAACAGAACCTTGTACTTGATCCAAATAAGATATAATGTATCTGTATTGGAAGCAAAACCAGCCTATTGGGTTTATTTAATGTTTAAATGATTTTCTAGTAGACTTAAGGTATGAAAATCCAAATTATGGAAAGATCTGTTATCCAGAAAGCCCTGGTTCCCAAGCATTCTGGATAACAAGTCCCATACCCGTACATCACTATTCCATAGAGCAAATCGGTGAGATAGCCCTGCTGCTGTACTTAGAGTGCATAGAGCCCTTGGGTCAGTTCTTATAAATGTGATACAACAGAGAGTGTTACGTATTATGCAGAAAACTCTAACTCTATTCTAATTCCACACCTGTATACACATTAGGGATGCCCAATCTGCATCCTTCCTGCTGTTGTTAAACTGCAGCTTTAAGTATTACACTGGCAGCCAAACACTGTTGTAGAGCTGCAGTAGCTGGAGGGTTACACATTGCACATCCCTGATTGATGTGTTCATCCCTTAGAGATGGGGGGCCCCAGACTTGCTTCATTTCATGTGTCCCTACAATGTCTCACGGCTGCACATAGAGCTGCACACATTGCACTACAAAGGCTCCTGCCATCCAAAAGTCAGAGACAGAGTCCTGCTCGCACATTGCTGAGCACTCTAATCACATAATACTCTAGGGACCAAATCCTATTCTATTCTGCACATGAAGTGCCCTACAGACCTTTCCCTCATAAATATGGTGTGGCTGTTATACTGTGTACCAGTTAAGCCATCTGTTAGCTCTCACCCATCTGCTGGAACCTCTACTGCTTTGGATTGTTCTGCGGCCAGTAAATTGCGCTGCATTGTTCTGCATTTCTTTGCTTGCCTGCCTTTCTTCTCCGCTGTGCCAGACGTCTCTCTGCTTTGCCTTTCTTCTGCTCTGTACCCAACGTCCCCTCTTTATCTTCCAACTGCACCTTCACTCAATGCCTCCTGATCTACTTCTTCCCTTCCCTAAAAACATCTCCCAGCTCTGCAGCTCAATCTTTATTGTAAATGGAATATTAAAGGGGTTGTTCGCCTTTAAATTGACTTTTAGTATGATGTAGAGAGCGATATTCTGAGACAATTTGCAATTAGTTTTCGTTTTTATTAGGGATGCACCGAATCCACTATTTTGGATTCGGCCGAACCCCCGAATCCTTCGCGAAAGATTTGGCCAAATACCGAACTGAATCCAAACCCTAATCTGCATATGCAAATTAGTGGTGGGAAGAGGAAAATAGTTTTACTTACCTTGTTTTGAGACAAAAAGTCACACAATTTCCCTCCCATCCCTAATTTGCATTGCAAATTAGGATTCGGATTCAGTTCGGCCAGGCAGAAGGATTCGTCCGAATCCTGCTGAAAAAGGCCGAATCCCAAACCGAATCCTGGATTTGGTGCATCTATCTATCATCTATATCTATCATCTATATCTATCTATCTATCTATCTATCTATCTATCTATCTATCTATCTATCTATCTATCATCTATATCTATCTACCGAATCCTGGATTTGGTGCATCTATCTATCATCTATATCTATCATCTATATCTATCATCTATATCTATCTATCTATCTATCTATCATCTATCTATCTACCATCTATATCTCTCTATTATCTGTCTGTCTATCTTTCTATCATCTATTATGTATCTATTTTTCTATCATCTATCTATCTATTATCTATCTATTTATCTATCGATCTGTCTGTCTGTCTGTCTGTCTGTCTATCTATCTATCTATCTATCCATCATCTATATCTATCTATCTATCTATCTATCTATCTATCTATCTATCTATCTATCTATCTATCATCTATCTATCTACCATCTATATCTCTCTATCTATCTCTCTATCTATTATCTGTCTGTCTGTCTGTCTGTCTATCTATCTATCATCTATCTATCTATCTATCTATCTATCTATCTATCTATCGTCTATTATGTATCTATTTAGCTATCATATATCTATCTATCTATCTATCTATCTATCTATCTATCTATCTATCAATCTATCTATCTATCTATCTATCTATCTATCTATCTATCTATCTATCTATCTATCTATTATCTATCTATCTATTTATCTATCTATCATCTATCTTTCTTCATCTGTCTATCTATCTGTTTGTCTGTTTATCTATCTAGTAATAGATCATTTGTATCTGCCTGTATTTATCTACATGCCACAATATACAGCATACTAAAATAACAATTTGGAGGGGCAAAATCCATCTTGCCCCTATGATTTTCCCTGCTTGAGCATTAGAATTCTTTCTTCTCACACTGGTTTATGTCCACTAGTGATCCCCAACCAGTGGCTCCTGAGCTCCTTTGGAGCAAGTGCTTATTATTGAATTCCAGGCTTGGAGGCAAGTTTTGGTTGCATAAAAAACAGTTGTACTGCCGAACAGACTCCTGTAGGCTACCAGTCCTCATAGGGGCTACCCAATATCCAATCACAGCCCAGGGACTTTTTTTATGCTTGTGTTTCTCCCCAACTCCTTTTACATTTGATTGTGGCTCATGGGTAAAAAATGTTAGGGACCCTGATGTAAAAAATACCAGTGGCACCTGCTGCCTTTAAACACACACATGTCCCCAGGCACACCCGCAGCTTGTATGTCATTCTCCTCCCAATGTTTGGGGTGCAAGTGCTTCCTGTATGGGTCCTAAGCCTTATCACTCCAACACTGTCAGAGTCCTTGGTAGTTGTTATAGAACAGAGATTGTTGTTCTGGTTCCAGCTTTTTTCTTTGATGCTATATAAATTCATATACATTATATGCACACAGTGAATAAATGAATAAATAAGCCCAGGTGTTGCTTATGAGAATAATATATAATCTATGTAAAAAATCAAAGTTGGGATAATGGGGCAGATCTAAGAAAAAAAAATAAAAGTTGGGATAATGGGGCAGAGGGATGTAAATGTTTGCCTCAGCATCACACCCTTCCTTGATCCCTGATTAGATGTGTGGGCATGGTAGAGCAGGAATATTGGCAGGTCATGTCATATATACACAAGAGCTTTTTAAGTCATGAAAGTGGATGGGATGGGAGCGCCCTCTACTGGCCACATACACAAAGTTCATCCCAATAGGGAGAACTTGCCAAATGTATAGGTATGGGACCTGTTATCCATATTGCACGGGACCTAGAGTGTCACAGATAATGAATATTTCCATAATTTGGATCTCCAAACCTTAAGCAGGTAAAAGATTATATAAACCCAATAGGATTGTTTTGCCTCCAATAAAGATTAATTATTAGTGATGGGCAAATTTTTCGCCTTGTTTCGCCGAGGAAATTACGCCCATAGACTTGTATGGCGGTGTGTGTCAAAATAAAAATGACCGGCGTCAAAATTTTTTTGACGGCCATAGACTTTAAAGGGCGTCTGCGTAATTTCGCCGGCGAAACGAAACGGGTCAAATTCGCCCAAGCCTATTAATTATATCTTAGTTAAGATCACATACAAAGTACTGTTTTATTATTACAGAGAAATCAAGGAAATTAATTTTATTTTATTATAATGGAGTAAATGGGAGATGGCTTTTCCGTAGTTAGGAGCTTTCTGAATAAAAATATAACCACTACACTCACCCTGATCAATATATTAAAATGGAATTTGTGCAAAAGCTTACTAGGAAAATTGCAGTTTATAGATAATGGGAGTTTAAGGTAAAAGTAAAGTTCACTCTGGAGAACCACATTCGATTCAGTGTATTTTATTTAATTTAAACACAACATGTTTCGGACAGACATGCCCTTCATCAGGTGCTAATTACAATGTGTATTCACTCAAATTATTTATTAACCCTATACACCAACAAGTTCGTCAGCTCACCCAATTTAGCCAGACGAGCATAATTGCATAAAAACAATAACCAGCAGAATACTGCCACCTTGTGGCCTACTCCAAAAAGGCATAAAGAAATTGCACCAATAATTTACAATGTATCAATGAGGACAAAATTCACATAAATTGTTACAATAAATAGTACAAAAGTTATCATATGAAGTAGTTACAATAAATAGTACAAAAAGTATCATATGAAAAGAGTATTCAGTGATCATACATATGAAAATAGCAACGTCTCAAGTAATGTAGTCATAAGTTAATAATAGTAAAATAGTTTCAAAGTCCTACCCTTAAGTTATATTCGATCCAATTTCATGTCAATAGTTTTTCTGTAAGTAATAATACATGAAGTAATAGATGGATCATGTGAAGTGCATTCTTGCATGGGAAGTGTTCACTAGTGGTTATTATTGCTGCATAGCAGTGCTGGGTACCTGAGTTTAATTCCAGCCAATGCGCTTCAAGCACTTGTATGTTCTCCATGTGTTTGAATGGGTTTCCTCTGGGTCACCTGTTTCCTCCCACACTTCAAAACCAAACATTGCAGAAAACAGCCAGTGCATATGATCTGATCATTAGCTCACCACGTGGCAGGCCAGATCATGTGTAGGGTTCAGATCTTTTTTTTCCAAGTTGTAGAATATTATCCATAATCTTTTATTGTACTGTCATTGCATGGACCCTATCCCCAAGGACCTTGAACTACAGAGACAGAGGGGCAAATTCACTAAGATGCGAAGCGCCGAACGCTAGCGTTAATTCGCTAGCGTCTGGCATTTTCGCTACTGCGCAAATTCACTAACGAACGCTGGCGTAGTTTCGCTAGTGTTACTTCGCAACCTTACGCCAGGCGAATTTTTGCTAGCGACGAAACTACGCAAATTCACTAACTTGCGCAGTGTACTGAACGTTACCTTTTACGCTAGACTTCCTTCGCCACCTCAGACCTGGCGAAGCGCAATAGAGTAGATAGAGATTGTTTCCAAAAAAGTCAAAATTTTTTCTAAGTCCCAAAAAACGCTGGCGTGTTTTCTACATGATGGGTGATAGGCTGAAAAAGATCGAAAAATTTTTTGGGGCTCCCCTCCTTCCCCCCTACATTTCCTAACTCATGGCAACTTACCTAGACAGTGGGCACATGTGTAGGGCAAAATAAAATTTTTATTTGCAGATTTGAAGGTTTTCTAGGCATTTGTAGTGCAGATACGTGTTCCTCCATTGAAATTTGAATTTCGCGCCGTATGCAAATTAGCCTTTGCTAGCGTAACTTCGCTTTATATAGCGAATCAACGCTAGCGCAACTTCGCAAACTTACGCTACCCCTGTGCGCAACTTCGGATTTTAGTGAATTTGCGGAGCTCTGGCAAAACTACACCTGGTGAAGTGTGGCGAGGTGCGGCGAAGTTGCGCCTGGCGCAACTTCGCATCTTGGTGAATTTGCCCCAGAGAGAGGGGCGACCAAAGACCATTATCTGCCCCCATACTACCTGCTGTGGGGGGGCAGTTCCATTCAGGGCTAGTTTTGTTCCATTCAGGGCTAGTTGGTCTATTAAAGGCATGTGATTTGTAACACTCCTGCACTATTAAAATAAAACATTTTAATGCCCTACATGCCACCATCAGGGAATACTGCAGGAGGGCTTCAAGAGCAATGGATGTGAGATTTATAGGTCACTGTTTGTGCTGGAGTGGGTGGGATCTGGGGTTATAGTGTAATGGTGGGGGTCATGATTACTGATGACAGCACTGGCTGGGGCTCCCTAACTTTTGTGTCTGAATAACGTGCCAGTTTAGAGGCCTGGAAGGGACTGACATTGGGGAAACTACAAACCTACCCCAGTGATGCCGACTGCAGACACCATATTCATCCTGAAAGAAAAAGAATGGAGCACACGGAGCCATCCTGTACCCACACAAGATAATGGCAGGCAGGATTCAAATGAAAAATAATTTGCACTCTGTCCTTCCAATTGTAAATGTCCCTTTTTATATTTAGAAGATAAAACAGATGAAGAATGGTCCTTTTAGCCAGAATTCATAACAACCACCAGATGGCGCTGTATTCCAAACTATAGAAGAGAAGGTTGCTAATTCTAATGCCTTATGTTGCACTTCCACACGCACCATTCATTTGGAGCATTTTTTATTTTAATTAAATGCAAGCAGCGGCCGGAACTGTGAAAATGCATTAATGTTAGATTGCCGAGTCTATGTTTGTCTAGGTTCTAGGTTATAATGCCACCTGTTTGGTTGAGGAGGAATAGTGGTTTGAACTAGGGCCCCTCATTCCATGCTGGGACAGACAATGGGGGTATATTTATCAAAGAGTGAAGTTAGAGATCGCCACAGTCCGCTAGAGTGAAATTCCACCACTCTCCATTCATTTATATGGGATTTTTAAAGGCGTATTTATCAAAGGATGAGCTTTCACTTTCACCCTTCGAAATACTCTTTTAAAAATCCCATAGAAATGATTGGAGAGAGGCAGAATTTCACTGTCGCGATCTCTAACTTCACTCTTTGATAAATATACCCCAATGTGTGTTATTCCTGCTAACATTCGGCTGCTATTAGCAGTGAAATCATTGTAGGTTATGTACAAGGAGAAACTGCCATATTATATAGAATAAAATATGAGCCAGGAAGCATTGTACATGTTTTATTTATTAAAAAGAGATGTAAATAATCCGACAGTCGAAAATAGAATAGTTATATTAGTAAATATCTGCAATAAATAGTGGGTAGGACGGGCCTTCTACAATGCAGGCTACAAAGTCGGCACTGAAGCGCCTGGTCTTTAGTACACCTAATGGGGTGAGTGCCCCAACGTGTTATACAAAGCATATCATATCTATAAGATACATATATTTATAGACAATCTAGGACTGACAGCAGGTTCCCTCTCTGTACCCAGTCTGATCACATGGAACAACTCTCTGCTTTAGGGTACGTTAAGGATTGGAAAGGGGGGCAGAGAGAATGAGGAGGTGCTGGTATAAAGAATAACAACACAGAAAGAGAAAGGACACAGGGTCTCTGCTGCTGTGCACAACTCCCTAAGGTGTCACCATGGTCTCCACATGTGTAAGGATCTCAGGAGAGGGCATTGTGTTGGCCCTGGCACTACATCACTGTGGAGGGGGACAGAGGTTTTCTCTGCTTCATATTCAACAGGCAAAGAAGTGTCAACCTCATAATCTTGTATGAGCTCTGCCTTTCTGCCCTCCGGCCGGGGGAGACATTTAAGGAGATGGTTGAGCAGACGGGCCCCCAAGGCTGGATCCATCCAGTTGCATGTGAGCAGCAGGTTGTGTAACTCATGCATACACTGAATATATCCCGTGCTGAACCTCTGCTGAGCATCCACCCCCTGGGAAGCTTCACCTGTTGGGAGAATACACAGGTTACAGGTTGCAGAGAGGAAAGTATAATCTCAGAACCACTTTATTACCAAGAGCCAATGGAGTCATGTTATGAGCTTCGCATATAGGAACTATAATGTGCCTCCCACCTTCCATACCAAATATGGCATTGGTAATCGTACAGTCTCCATCCAGATCTATATCTTTCCCATACAGGCTCCTGCTAAAGGGTTGGGGGTCACCTTTAAATTTACTTATAGTATGTTATAGAGTGGCTAATTCTAAGCAACTTTTCAAATGACTTTCTTTTTTTCTTCTTTATAGTTTTTGAATGGTATAACTTCTTCTACGGACTCTTTCCAGCTTTCAGATGGGGGTCTCTGACCCCATCAAAAAAAGCAAATGCTCTGTAAGGCTACACATTTGTTGTTATTGCTACTTTTTATCACCCTGCTTTCTTTCAGGCCCTCTCCTATTCATATTCCAGTTTCTTATACAAATCAATGCATGGTTGCTAGGGTCATTTGGGCCCTCGCAACTGGATTGCTGAAATTTCAAACCCGAGAGCCGACGAATAAAAACCTAAATAACTCAAAAACCACAAATAATAAAAAATGAAACCCAATTGCAAATTGTATCAGAATATCATTCTCTACATCATAAGTTCATTTAAAGGTGAACAACCTCTTTATTGTGCAAGACGCCTATAGTTTGGCCCCATACCATCTACTCTGCATTGCTGGACATTGCTCAGTGTCTCTTCACTTCCACAATCCAGTCAAACAATGATCTGAGCCCCACTTTGTGGCACAGGCAGCTTCATTTCCATCACTGTTATCTCTCCCCTCTGCTAACTTACCTTCCCACAGCACCAATACCCGTTCAATCATAAGAGACAAGGTACCCTTACATAATGGATCACTTGACCTGCAGCTTTGTGCCTTTAGTTGGTCATGGAATTCTGTGATGACTTCTAATATCGCTATAATGGGAGTTACGTATATGCTCTACATACGAAATACTTGGGTGGTGGTTGTGCACAAAGCTATGACAATAAAAACATTTTATTTATTTGGAATAATTAGTGTAAATTATTGTATAGGCTCTGTTGTATGTGCATTTTGCTGTTGCCCCTCAGCACATAGTCACCATTATCTCTAGGTAATTAAAACTGCATTTAGTGCAATGAGCATGCGCTCACAAACAGGTTATATAAGACCTGCAAATAAGTGGATTAGGCTTATGTTGTTAATGCTTTCCAAAGGGAGTTAAAGGCTTTATACCAGCTGTGATATCCTGGACTGTCTTTGCCAGCTGCCAGCACTGCAATGGCTCATTAAACAATAACTAGATACATGTATGTAAGTTGTGTCTTAGCGATCATATAAAACAGGCACCTAAAGTTCACAGACAGTATAAGGAACCCACAGGTCTGGACTAAAACAGGCAAGTACACAGAGGCCCAAAAAGCCCCCACCAGCCCACTAAATACTGACTTTCTACGGCTCTTACTGCAGTCACTCTGGCATTTGCCAGAACCCACAGTTTGCCAGTCCGGGAAGGGGAACCCATGTTGGAGGGTTAATGTATAAGAGCACAGGTACAGCAGCCATATAATAAAAACATGTGATCCCACCACAACAGTCCCATCTGACATTACTGCTGGCTCATATAACAGCCAGTGTTATTTAGGGATGTCGCGGACTGTTCGCCCGCGAACTAGTTCGCGCGAACATCGACCGTTCGCGTCCGCCGAATGTTCGCGAACGTCGCGCAACGTTCGCCAATTTAGGTTCGCCTTAGCTGGCGCTTATTTTTTACCTCTCACCCCAGACCAGCAGATACATGGCAGCCAATCAGGAAGCTCTCCCTCCTGGACCACCCCCACACCCCCTGGACCACTCCCCTTCCATATATAAACTGAAGCCCTGCAGCATTTTTTCATTCTGCCTGTGTGTGCTTGGAAGAGATAGTGTAGGGAGAGAGCTGTTTAGTGATTTGAGGGACAGTTGATAGTAACTTTGCTGGCTAGTAATCTACTTGATACTGCTCTGTATTGTAGGGACAGAACTCTGCAGGGATTTGAGGGACAGTGAGTTTAGGTTAGGTAGCTTTGCTGACTAGTAGTAATCTACCTTCTACTGCAGTGCTCTGTATGTAGCTGCTGTGGGCACTGATCTCTTCTGATCTCATCTGCTGACTGCTATAATAACCCAATAGTCCTTGTAAGGACTGCTTTTATTTTCTTTTTTGTTTTTTTTTACTTTGCTACTGTAAGAGCCCAGTGCTATTAGTCTAGCTGTGTTGGGGAGTTGGACTGGTGTGCTGCTCCTCCTAGTAGTTCACCACTACCAGCACCAACCAGAGTCAAAATTGTTACAAAGTATCTTATTTGCACCTGTTAGCTGTTCTGAGCTCTCTGCCAAAAGCCAATTAAGTTAGAAACTGTTTTTTTTCTGGCTGTTCAGTGCAGAGAAAAGAGGGACTTTCCAGTACAAAAGAGGGACAGGGGGTTGAGTGGTCAAAAGAGGGACAGTTGGGAGGTATGCAAGTGCCACCTAGCTGGGTGAGCTTTTTCACATTCTGTCTAAATAACAATAATAATTCCGTGTCCATAAACATCACCTGAGTGATGTTTTTACAGCAGCAATAATATATTCTGTATCCACTACTGTATACGTTGCCCTTGCAGGCATTGTTTGCCCAGTCTTTAACCAAGTGCCACCTAGCTGTGTGAGCCTTTTCACATTCCGTGTCCAGAAACATCACCTGAGTGACGTAGTGTGATTTCTGCCCTTTACAGCACAAAACGCAGCGCTGTGTCAACAATGTATTTTTCAGATACATTTTTGCCCTTGATCCCCCTCTGGCATGCCACTGTCCAGGTCGTTGCACCCTTTAAACAACTTTAAAATAATTTTTCTGGCCAGAAATGTCTTTTCTAGCTTTTAAAATTCGCCTTCCCATTGAAGTCTATGGGGTTCGCGACGTTCGCGAACCGTTCGCATTTTTGACGCAAGTTCGCGAATATGTTCGCGAACATTTTTTCCCGACGTTCGCTACATCCCTAGTGTTATTACATTGACTCTAAAACTGCCTCTACTCAGGCCAAAATTGGCTGCAGACTCAGTGTAAGTTGGCAACTTAACTGTCAAAAAGTCAGCCTTTCTCAGCCATATCTAGTCATGATCATCCAGGTTCTCTCAGGCAGGTGTAAGATAAGCTCTGCATCTAACCATGTCTACAATTCTCCCCAACCTGTCAGCATGACCCCTATTGTGAGCTGATCATTTGCCAAAGATCCTTTTTTTTTGCAAACTTGTTAAGGAACAAATTTAATGTAAGATTGCCCAGGGTGCTTTTCTAAGCACTTTTGCAATTTATATTATTTATCTATTTTTTCAGTTTCATGGCTATTTACGTTTTTATAAACTGCTCGTATAAAGAATTTTTTAGCAAAAGTGCCACCTGCTGGTTAGTTTCTGTAATTATACAGTCAAAAGAGTCATACCTTCCCAGAGCACCTTTCTGTTTTCCTTCTGAAGCTATAAAACTCATATACTTAAAATAGCTATGAAACTGAAAAATGATAATGTAGATGTCAAAAGTGCTTCGAAAAGCACCCTAAGTGATTTTATATTATATTGCTTTAAGGTTTACTTATCCTTTAAAGTTGTGATTAATGTCTATGGCTTAAAGGAGAACTAAAGCCTAACTAAAGAAGTAGCTAGAAATGTTGTGCATCATGGTTTGGGCTTCTGTACCAGTCCAAAGCAACCACAGCCCTTTAGCAGTAAATATCTGTGTCTCTGAAGATGCCCCAGTAGCTCCCCATTTTCTTTTCTGCTGATTCACTGCACATGCTCTGTGCTGCTGTCACTTACTGAGCTTAGGGACCCACTCACAATATACAGTACACATAGAATAGTAATGTCACTATATAAGGCTGATTAGTAATTAATACAGATAATTACTACATGGCAGCACAGAAACCAGTGCAGTTAGCATCAGAATTTAATAATCGGCCCTGTAGCATCAGTTTATATTACAGGCAAACCTCATTTTCTGCTTGATAATTAGTGACGACCCCTAAGCTTAGCTTCTCAACAGCTGCTCAGAGCCCACTGAGCATGTGAGTGTCACAGACACTTTCCAAGATGGTGACCCCCTGTGACAAGTTTGAAGTCCTGGATCATTGCTGCTATTGACAAGCTGAAACTTTAGGCTGGTGCAACAAGTGCAGTAGTGATGCGTGGGCCGGCCAAAAACCCATGAAACCCGTGGGTTCAGACCGGCTACAGCAAAAGAAAAAATTTCTGGGTCCGGGTTGAGCTCTTCTCCTGCTCCCCCTGCCCGCAACCTAGCACTACCAGCTTCCAACGCCTATATTTATAAACTAGCGCCTGCCCCACTCCTTTTGTGATGTCACTGCAAGATGGGTCTATAAATAGAGGGGGAACAGCGGGCCAGGCGTGGGTTGGGAGGGGGCGGGTTAGGGTTGGGAGTGGGTGGAGAATTTCTTGACCCCCACAGCACTGAAGTGCAGTGTATAAAATATGCCATTTTTAACCTATATTTATTTTTAGGGTTTAGCTCTCCTTTAACTTTGCCATGGGCATTAGTTGCTCTTTAAAGCTCATGGTCGCCATTGTGTTATGTGCCTAAAGAATTTATTGTAATTTAGGATGGGGGGAGCTGCAGTAATTTTACTATGGGGTTCCCTAATTAACCAATCGGCAGTTAGCAGTAATAATATTAAAAGCCAATGTTTGGCGGTTCCTACTGGTTACACCTTCTGTCTCAAATATGCACCTGTTATGGTACCTGACTGTCACAGACAGTGTTGTAAATAGATGTCACTGGGCCCCACAGCAAATTTATTTTAGGGCCCCAAAATATTCAGAGGTTGTCCAGTTTTACCAACATATATTTAAATTGCTCATTAAATTGGGCCTCATGGGGCCCCCTATACCTCCTGGGACCCCCTGCAGCCCCAGGGTCTGCTTCCTCTGTAGTTACGCCCCTGGACCTTAGCTGGGTGGGTTTGAGCGTCTGCGCTGGATTTTCTGTTATGAATTCCCTTACCTGCGCTCCTGCTTGTCTGGATGTTCTGAAGGTGTCTGACTGTCATTTCAAGGATGTCGGCTTTCTCTAACTTGGATTGCTGTGAAACAGAGCATAATTATAATTCGGAAACCACCATGCCCAAACTTGGATTAGTCTCATTTACATCAATCATAATTCTACAACAGCCCGAGGAAGTGTCCAAGAATATCACAGTGATGCTTAGACACAATTGCTGATGTAAAGCACATCATATCAATAAGATCTTTTCTAACCTCATGTCACTAATTATTTCCATGATGTAATGGCCCATAATTGCCATCTCCCCCCCTTGCCAAGTCCCAGTGCCATGACTTACATCTAGATGGAATGCCTTGATCACCGTCTCCTTCAGCTGCTCCAGGCAAGTGTTGATTCTCTCTCTTCTCTTGCGTTCAATGAGAGGCTTTCTGAGCTGCGAGGGAAAGAGAATAGAGACTTGTAAGGGGACAATGCAGAGCCAGGACAACAATGTGTCAGACATACAAAAAACACTCATAGCCCTTTGTATTCCATTAAGTGTTTCCAGCTTCTAATTGCCCTTATTTTTTTTTTAGCCCAGTAACATACTGATCCATGGATAATGAAAGGAATGTAACAACAGGGGGTACAAAGTTCTTCCGCTACTGCGTCCAGGGGGGCTGACTGGGCAAAAAGTCTTACATAAACTGCATTGTTAAAGGGACACCTGCTCATCCCTACAAAGAGAGGCTGATGCTGCTTAAAATCGATAGAATGGGTGTGATTAAGTGACAGACTTTGCCAGACATAATGTTAATTTGGGCAGCAGGAGGCAAAAGACATAGGCCTGAATATTGTGTCCGAGCCTGTGTTCCTATTCTAAGGTATGGGCATGTTATGATTGGCTAAAGATAATGTAATGACAGTTTAGAAGTCAGCTGACTGATCAAGGTTGAGGGGGTGACTGCCAGAATTGATACTGTATGTGAGGATGTGTTGAGTCAAGGGGTTGTTCCCTTTTGGAAAATATGGCAACCATGAATTTAGTTGGTGCTTTTCAGAACTCTGCATTGTACTTCTAGGTTCAATGTTAAAGGGGTTGTTCGCCTTTTAATTATCTTTTAGTATGACGCAGAGAGCGATTTTCGGAGACAATTTGCAATTGGTTTTCATTTTTTATTATTTATGGTTTTTGAGTTATTTAGCTTTTTATTCAGCGGCTTTCCAGTTTGCAATTTCAGCTATTTGGTTGTTAAGGTCCAACTTTGACTTGAATAAGAGACTGGAATATGAATAGGAAAGGCCTGGATAAAAAGATGAGAATTAAAAAGTAGCAATGACAATACATTTGTAGCCTAACAGAGTATTTTTTTTTTTTTAGTTGGGGTCAGTGACCCCCATTAAAAAGCTGGAAACAGTTCGAAGAAGAAGGCAAATCATTCAAAAACTATAGAAAAGAAAAAAGGCCAATTGCAGAGTTGATTAGAATTGGCCATTCTATAACATACTAAAAGTTGACTTAAAGGTGAACAACCCTGTTAAAGAAAGGGAATATGCAGTCAATCAAATGCCCTCCTTATAGAGCCCCAAGGGTGCCAGGCCCAAGAGCAACTGTCATCAGTTACGACACACACACACTCCCTTGGGAAGAATCATGGTGGTTACATTAGCAGACACATATGGTTTGGATAAGAATAAAGTCAGGGAATAATGTACCAGCCAGCAATCAGCTTGTTTAATCACAAGAAGGCTTAGCTATTGTAAATGTAGTCTGCCACATATTTCCATAACTTATAATTGAATTCTTCTTGAATTACAAACTATTATAACCTGTTGATTTGGCCTTGTCCTTTGCCAGGGTCTCAAACTTAATGGCACCCTATGGACATACCAGGTGGTTGGAGCCGGTAACAGGAGGGCCTTAATAATCCTTTATTTCACAAAAGCTGATCTCATTTAATAAAGGGGTGGAATTTGTATGGCAGCACCGCCCAAATATTTGTGGAGGTTTGGATTGGCCAGTGTGCATTCCCATGGATTCCTACACACGCTAGACTGAAGGTCCTGTCAGTGTCAGTGGAAATGTCCAATCAGATTATGTGGGAGGTCCCTGGCTAACAGGAAATTAAAAAGGCCACACCTCCCTAATGTCATGAGAAGTCTGGCCAAGAGACCGCACAGTCTCAATTAGTGCATTATGTCTATCCATAAGGATGAACGGGTTTAACGATTTGGGTATGTGATGTTGGGATCAAATAGTAAATGTGTGGCTAGCTTATTTTTACATATGTACAACCAGAAGCTACACGTTGCTGTCTCTTTAAATACAGTATACAGAGGTTACATGAGTTTATAGCTATTGTAGGTATAATAACCTGTGTTATTGCTTTTTATAAGTATAGGTGTGATCTGCCATACTGTTTCCCTCTGATTAATCCAAGGCTACTTCTGCCTTTGACATAATCAGGTAGAGCTCTATGGCTGAATAGAGAATGTCTCAGCAGAGGCAAGCAGTATGGCAGTGCCAACTCATAAATACAAATGCAAGTATAAGGGCTGGACCATCCCATGCACTACTAATGTTTTTATGTTAAGCCCCAGTGCTCATTTCTGAATCTATTGTACAGAAGTTTAGGACATGCAGAAGTTTAGGGGTATCAAGCATAAGATTAGTACAACGTGCTGCCCTTGAGCAATAATGGGCAGTTTCATTTCGTTTTTATGACGTAATATACTGTCCAACCCTAGACTATAAGTATATGTGCTCACCGGCATGTGCTGCACTCTCATGTATGTCAGTCTGTAGCTATGAGCTGTGTGTGTGATGAAGATATAGGGGGAGTCTCCCCAAAGAGAGATCAGCTGTTATACTGTATATAGGTATATATATATTCCAAAGTCCCCTCTCCTCCCTGGCACCAGAGTGGGCAGCTGCAGCTCTTACCTTCCTTTCCTCGTTGGCACTGCAGGGATTGAGGTGGCTCCTGCCCGGCCCAGACATGGTCACTCTTCCTGTCACTTGCAGCTGTATGATCTCCCCTCTCTCCCCCCAGTATGGCTACACTCATATATTGCTTTTTCTCTCTTTGGAGCCCTTTCTTTCTCTGAGTCTTCTTTTCCCGCTCTAGCTATATATACAGATCCTCATTAGCATGTGAATAGCTGCCCTTTCCTACTCTATTCAGAGAGGCAGATGTCCAGCTTGGGTTGATGAGTACCACCCTGCAGGCACACCCCACACAGTGTAAGCCATGCATGCCAGGCAGCTGCCAATAAAGAGCTTAAGGTTTGAAGGTAAACAAAGTAATAAAATAGTATATGGGGAAAGCAGCGCTTGTCCTGTGAGCTGAGCTCTCCGGGAAACACTTGTTCCCAACCTGCATTTGCTTAAAGCATGTAAGGGCCCCGTCCGACTCTTAAAGGCACAGTACACAGAAGTGAAACTTGAACAAAGATGTTTTTTTTTATTGCTTTAGCACAGCAGTACTCACTTTCCAAGTGGGTCCAATTTTTCTTCTTGTGGCTTACAGATTTACCAAGTACAATCCCAACATATTACAGGACTTGCGAACAGCCAAGGATTTTTATGCACCACCTTTAAGTAAAATCAATATGATCAATGATCTACCCCCGGATTCCATGTTGGTTACCTTAGATGTGGAAAGCCTCTACACCTCCATCCCACATGATGGGGGTGTAGAGGCCGTCCTTCATCATTTGGATATGGACATTACCCTTGATGGAGCCCAAAAAAAGTTTTTGGTAACACTACTACAGATTGTTCTGGGTAAAAACTATTTTTTGTTTCAGGATGAATTTTTTCTGCAGATTAAAGGCACAGCAATGGGCTCGAATGTCGCCCCGTCCTATGCAAACTTATTTATGGATGTTTTGGAAAATCAATTCATTTACACTGATTATGGATTTCAAGAGAACTGTAAGTGTTGGTATCGCTACATAGATGATATTTTTGCAATTTGGACGGGACGACATTCTGAGCTCATTGATTTTGTAGAAAGACTTAATAGATGTACCCCTTATATTAGGTTTACCGTAAACTGTGATCCTAACGGTATTTCTTTCCTAGATGTGATGGTAAAAAATACTAGAAAGGGCAATCTTGAGACTGACCTTTATGTAAAAACAACAGACAGAAATACACTATTGAGATATGATTCTTTCCATCCTCCACATATAAAGAAATCCTTACCCAGATCACAAGTCTTAAGGGTGAAACGTATAGTCCAAAATGAAGGTCAACAGACTATGAGAGTGGATGAAATGAAAGAAAAGTTTAGAAGAAGGGGCTATCCGAATAGGATTCTAGAAGGGGCTGAAATTGAGCCGAGGCGAACAGAGAGAGATAATACCCCAGGGAAGAAGAGGATCCCCTTTGTAAATCAGTACAATGTGCTGAGTAATGAGATCTCAGGTATAATACGGAGGGAATGGAGTCTATTAACTAGAAATTTCCCAGATAAAACTGCCTTTAGATCTCCGCCTGTGATGTCATACAAGAACGCAGATACTATTGGAAATAAATTGGTAAAAGCGGATCTTGGTTCTTCCCTGAAATCTAATCAAACCTTCCTTAAAACTTCTAAAAATGGGACTTTGCCCTGTTGTGGATGTAGCCACTGTAGTAATGTACTTAAAGGGGAATGGGTATACCATCCCCTACAGGGCACTCGTATTCCCATTAAAGGCTTCTTTACTTGTGCATCCACGTATGTGGTGTACAATATTAAGTGTCCCTGCGGAAAAATTTACATAGGAAAGACGATAAGAAGTGTCAGGGAGAGGCTTACTGAGCATAAGTCGGCCATTAGGAATAAATTAAACCAACCTGTTGCCAAGCACTTTAATGAAAATGGTCACACTGTAAGTCAGCTGCGGTTTCAAATTCTCGATTCAGTCCCAAGAAGGAGACGTGGGGGTGACCGGGATAAGGAACTATTGCGTAAGGAGGCGCAATGGATAAGGAGATTAGGGTCACTATTCCCAAATGGACTGAATCATGAGTATGATTTGAATCCTTTTTTATTGAAATAGCTGTTCTTTTTTTTAAAATGATTTTATTTTTTGTAGGTGGTTATATGGATACTGTGTATCACTTGTCTGGGATTGTAACCAACAATGGACATTAGCAAGATAAGTCCCCTTTTGATACATTTGAAGATAATCAATTTATGTGATATTAAGTGATGCATATGACAAATTGTAACCTTTTAAATATTTTGTATATCTTGTCAATATATGTGGTGACACCAGGGGGCACTGTGCCCAATGGTATTTAAGGTCAGGTGGTGGTGGAGTTTTTTTATGCTTGATAAAGAGTGGGGTGCCACTCGAAACGTTGCATCTGTGCTGCTGTCCTACCAATAAAGACGGTTTTAATACTATTGGAGTGCTGTCTTTTGGATGAAAATACCACCTTGTGGTCAAGCAGTCCGACGTGCGGCCAACGTCCCTTCACTTAGAACCAGATAGTAATGATGGGCGATTAAATTTCCGCAAATTTCCAAAATTGGACGTGGGTGTCACTTTAGATTTTCAAGATTTTTCACGATGGCGTGAGCAGGAGAAATTCGCCCATCACTGCCAGATATGGAATTTCTATTGTGCCACCTTCCTCCTTCAGCCAGCCTGACACAGTGCCAATGCCTCCTCTGGCCTTTCCGGGTAGAAATTTCTTTACCTCTGTGTTGTCCACACTGTCCTGCACTCACACTGCGCCCCATATGTGGTCGAACCACGGCTTCTAAGCCTCTGCCTCCTTGTTGGGGTACCAGCTACTGTCTGGCTAAGGCACCTAGTGCCTGGAGTTAAGAAACCTAACTATCTGCACCTGCAGGAAACAAAGACCACTCCCACTGGTTCCTCTAGTTCCCTCTAGTGGTGGAGCTAAATATTACACTTAATCCTTTGTTGCCACCTAGTGCCGTTTTCACCAAACTACATTCAACACATTATTTCACTGACATTTCAAACACATTTCAAAATGTCCATACATACATCCAGTTATCATACAAACAAACATTCAGATAGTCACAAATAGAAATTGTGTATCAATTGAAATAGTCTTTATTTCTGGTGGACAATCTGAAAACAATTGAATTGAAAAAGTGTTTCTACGTTGAACAACCTCTTTAAAAGGATACAGTCATGGGGAAAAAATTTTTTTCAAAATGAATCAGTTAATAGTGCTGCTCCAGCAGAATTCTGCACTGAAATCCATTTCTCAAAACAGCAAACAGATTTTTTATATTCAATTTTGAAATCTGACATGGGGCTAGACATATTGTCAATTTCCTAGCTGTCCCAAGTCATGTGACTTGTGCTCTGATAAACTTCAATCACTCTTTACTGCTGTACTGCAAGTTGGAGTGATATCACCCCCTCACTTTTTCCCCCCCAGCAGCCAAACAAAAGAACAATGGGAAGTCACATTCAGTTACATTGAGAAGGAAAAATAGCAGCCTGCCAGAAAGCATTTCTCTCCCAAAGTGCAGGCACAAGTCACATGACCAGGGGCAGCTGTGAAATTGACAAAATGTCTAGCCCCATGTCAGATTTCAAAATTGAATATAAAAAAATTTGTTTGCTCTTTTGAGAAATGGATTTCAGTGCAGGATTCTGCTGGAGTAGCGCTATTAATTGATGCGTTTTGAAAAAAAACATGTTTTCCGATGACAGGATCCCTTTAAGAACTTTTGCTCAGGTGGCACTTTACCAGGGAAGGCAAAAAGCCACCACTAGTTCCCTGAAGAGCAGCATTTCAGAGTTTTTGTAACAAGAAACTCAGCTTTTGTAGTGTTCGAATTGAGATCTCGACACATGAGAAAAAATTTAATCATTCTGAGTTTCCTCTGAGAATAAGATGGGAATTTGCTCTATTATCTGCCAGCCCTCTGTACCTGGTGAAATCCATCTGTTATTAATGATAATTGCAGATAGTATTGAACAGTGGAAACCAGACCTTTCTTAGCCCCTCCCCATGATGTTCAACCTTTTTTCTGGGCCCCCTCAGCTCATAACAGTGTTACAAATGCAGGGGCCCATATTATTATCATCCCTTATGGCGTGGACATCCCCTGCTAAAAGGGCACCTGTTGGGCAAAAATATTATCCCCCACCAAAGGGCTAATAGAGCCTGCACTCCAGTTGGGGGTAACGGTAGTGTTTTTTTTGCCAGCCAGCACTAGGACATTCGCATCGGGAAGGAGCTCCTGGTTGGAGTGGCCATGTCATACATAGCGTATGCGTATAATAAATACGTTGCTGCATTTGCTCATTATGCGCATGCCCCAACATGGCCATCAAACTGGGAGCTCCCTCACAGTGCAGGTTGCCTAGTGCTGGCAGGGGGGCAATTTAAAAACAAAAACACACAGTTACCCCCAACCAGAGTCCAGGCTCTATTAGACCACACCTTTGGTGGAGGATAATATTTTTGCCCAACAGGTGCCCTTTAATGTTTCCCTGGGTGGGGTGGTGTTCCCCACGGACCCAGGAATACCATGACTGCTTCCTGTTACACTTTTTTAGTGAAAGTGAAGCCTGAGTTCTTCCTTTTTTGGACTCCATGTTTTGACCCAGGTGGATGTCTGCTGGGGAGCCTGGGACAACAAATAAAGAGCTCAGCCCTAGGGGAAAGTGCCCAGCTCACCTTCCTTGTGTTTGGCTGACACTATTCCTTCCCAGCAAGTGCTGCTTAATTCTGAACAGTGTTTGGCATACGAAAGAGACAAGACTTTGGGCCGTGCCCCCCTCTCCCGTGAATGAGCAACAGCTGCCAGCCTGGACACCAGATGCTGGTGAAGAAAAAAGCCCAAAACTGGAAAACAAAGTGATTTTCTAAAGAGCAGGAAAAGTATTGTGCATGTGACTGGGAATACAAAGAGACTGTGCCGGGCGCGCACACAAACCCAGCTCTGCATTTTAATCATGAACTCCTTATATTGTATAGACAGTGCCATGTGCTTCTCATGCAGGACAGTGGGCATGTAGTGCCAGCTCAGCTATTGCAGGTGTTTAGTACCAGGGATTTGTAGCCCAACTGCATTAAACTTCTCTTTCCATCCTTACAGATGGGGTTGCTCTGGAACATTGATCTCTCTGCCCATTCAGCAGTGTCTTAGGGGAGCTGAACCATCCAGCACAGCAGCACCATTTGTATTTTGGATGTTGTCAGGGCTGTACTTATTTCTGAGCCCACTCCCTTCTCCCATGGTTGGCATATGCTTCGGCCTGTCCTGCACATGTACCAGTCGTTGGGAAAACCAGTACCCCGCCCTCCCGACTCTGCCATCAGATTTAGCCCCAAGTATCGGGTGACAGAATTTGGGAACTTCTTTTAGTACAGGTATGGGACCTGTTATCCAGAATGCTCCAGACCTGGGGTTTTCCGGATAATGGATCTTTCTGTAATTTGGATCTTCATACCTTAAGTCTACTAGAAAATCATGTAAACATTAAATAAACCCAATAGGCTGTTTTTTCTTCCAGTAGGGATCAATTATATCTTAGTTGGGATCAAGTACAAGGTATTGTTTTATTATTACAGAGAAAAGGAAATCATCTTTAAAAGTGTGGATTATTTGAAAAAATGGAGTCTATGGGAGATGACCATTCCATAATTCGGAGCTTTCTGGATAATGGGTTTCCAGACAACAGATCCCATTTACCATGTATGCACCTGTGGGCTGCCCCACTGAAACGGACACCCTAGGCAAAGGCCCACAGGTCTCTATATGGTAGATAATGCAAAGGTCTCCTGAAGCATCATTATATAGCATCATTATATATAGCATCATTATATATAGCATCATTATATAGCATCATTATATATAGCATCATTATATATAGCATCATTATATATAGCATCATTATGTATAGCATCATTATATATAGCATCATTATATAGCATCATTATATATAGCATCATTATATATAGCATCATTATATATAGCATCATTATGTATAGCATCATTATATATAGCATCATTATATATAGCATCATTATGTATAGCATCATTATATATAGCATCATTATATAGCATCATTATATATAGCATCATTATATATAGCATCATTATATATAGCATCATTATATAGCATCATTATATATAGCATCATTATATATAGCATCATTATATAGCATCTACGTATAGACCATGGGCTCTTAGGCATCCTGATGGCAATGTACCCAGGGAAATTCCATAGTTTCTACCTTACTTATTAATGTCACTATTGCAAGAGGGTTACATTGCTCACCACTGCAGCATGTCAAAGGCCCCTAATATCCCTGAAAATCAAAATGATGCACCCCCCTCTAACATTACAATAGCAGCAGTGGATCTCACCTCAGGTTCTATATCGTACATAGACATGGAAGACATTGAAAGGCATTGTTCACTTTTAGTATGTTATAGAATTGTTAGCAACTTTTCAGTTGGTCTTCATTTAATTTTTTATTTTTAAACTTTGAATTATTTGACTTCCTCTTCTTCCGCTTTCCCCCTTTAAAGGGGGTCACTGACCCTGGAATCTTAAAGGAATTGTTCAGTGTAAAAATAAAAACTGGGTAAATAGATAGATATGGGTGTGTAACATAATAGCCAGAACACTACTTCCTGCTTTTCAGCTCTCTTGGTTTACACTGATTGGATACCGGGCAGTAACAAATCAGTGACTTGAGGGAAGGGGCACATGGGTCATATCTGTTGCTTTTGAATCTGAGCTGAATGCTGAGGATCAATTGCAAAATCACTGAACAGATATGTCCCATATGGCCCCCCTTCAAGTCGCTGACTAACTCAGAGTTATAGAGCTGAAAAGCAGGAAGTAGTGTTCTGGCTATTATGTTAGACATCCAGTCACTCCAGCCTTTATATATTAAATTTTTGGCTAAATAACTATATTAGAAACATTTTTTATTTTTCACAGCCTTTCTATTTACCCAGTTTTTATTTTCACACTGAACTGTTCCTTTAAAAACAATTTTACACTGTGAAGCTAAAATTGTATTATTTTTTTATTACTTCTCTTTTTATTCAGGCCTTTCCTATTCATCAATCAAACCACTGTCCAACTGCTAGGGTAAATTGTACCCCAGCAACCAGATGAAATTTCAGCTTGGAGAACTGATCGGCAAGACCCACCATTTTTTTAAATTACTTTTGCAAATTGTAAAAACTGCCTACGTCACATTAATTTAAAGGTCAACGTTTCCTTTAATATGTTTCTGTATTACAGTAGGGGGTACATTGTTGGTTATAGACTTCACAGACAGTTCTCAGTTTGATATTATATGGTTGCAGGTCAGTAGAATACACAATCTCTTGGAATACATGAGTGGAACTGTTAGTACCAGGAGCTTTACCAATGTTCTTGGGGGGTTTGTACCCTCATATGGGTCATGGGATTCTGAGGGAGTAATTTAATTAAGGTTCCAAATTTGACCTGGGTCTAGTAATCCATCGTATCATTAGAGACTGTACACTTCTAATAAGGAACAGTAAATAGAGAAGGAAATCAAAGCCGTCGCTGAGCTGAAAAGCTTGCAGTCTAATTAGCTATGCACTGATGGAATCCTTCCTCTGTCTGTGTGGCTTGTTATCAGACTCCAGCAGTGCAGTGGTTAAACAAGTCTGTGGGTCAGTGTGGCCATTGTGTGTGTCCCACCATTAGTCTGCACTTCACACCCCTCCAGCTCCAAACAAAGGCTGGCATCTGCTGCAGAAGCGTGCGGGGATAGGGACAGATGTCCTGCGAGTGCCACGAGGCTCAGCCAAAACAGGCACAACTAAAGGACGGGCCTTTGTAACAGGGGGTATTGTAGCTTTGACATCATAGTGATTTACATGCACTACAATCACAGCACAATGCTGATTTGTGGGGGCTCTATGGACTGATCCTGCTGTAGGTCTGATAGATGGGCAACTAATAGAGAGAACATACCCTCATATAGGATTCAGAGACCTGGTACAAGTATGGGATCCATTATCCTGGAAATCCTTTATCCAGAAAGCTGCCTTCCATAGACTCCATTGTAATCAAAGAATCCACATTTTTAAAGTCGATTTCCTTTTTCTCTGTAATAATAAAACAGTAGCTTGTACTTGATCCCAACTAAAATATAATTAATCCTTATTGGAAGCAAAACCAGCCTATTGGGTTTATTTAATGTTTACCTGATTGTCTAGTAGACTTAAGGTGTGAAGGTCCGTTATCTGAAAAACCCCAGGCCCTGAGCATTCCAGATAACAGATCCCGTACCTGTATATGTTATGGCAAAGCAGCACACACAACATACATGTGAAGGTAGTATATAAATATATTGCAACCCATTGCCTCCCTGTTGGATTTATTGAGACTGAAGGGTCATTTTATGGATGCAAGCGCTATCTGCAAAGCATTTCAATTCCCATACATATAAAACATATACACACGCATATTCTCTGCCTGCTCTGCAGTAGATCCTAGGGAACCCTGCAATGAACGGCAGTGAGTAAATTAGAGTAAAATGATGAAACTTTCAGGCTGGGGACAGACATGACCTGGGGGGGGGGCACAGCTGATTCATGTTAAGCCTATAGGCAATGTCACAGGGGGCTTTGCAGACATAATCATGCCCCCACTGCTGCCTTCCATGGATTGCTTTCAATTGACGTCAGTAGGAATTGGCCCGAGTCCCTCCAGGCCTTATGATTACTGTGCATCTACATGTTTCATGCAACAATTACACGGGTAGTGGAATATCGGGCATTTCTCAGTAGCAATGCTAAAGTTAAATATGGCCCCTTATACATTTTCTGTCACGTCTGTGGGGTTAATGGTCAGATTTCTTGAGGATCTGGCATATGTATAGTTGCCTTTAATTACATCAGAGATGTCCAACTGGAGGCCCGTGGGATGGATGTGGCCTTCGCAAGGATTTGTATGGTCCCTATACTGCTCAAAGGCTCCATAGACTTCAGTGCATGACAGAATGATTTTAATTGAATCTACAGGCTGTATGAGACATAATCGACCCACTACATGTAGCAAGTTGAACAGCAATGCTGTACCTTATTCCTGGAATAGGGAGGGTGACATGAATCTGATTTGTGCACTGTTTTTCTTTGTGCTCCTGTGTTGTGAAATCCTCGTTGGAGAGAAATACTCGTTGGAGAGAAATACTCATTGGAGAGAAATCCTCATCCTCAATCCTGCTCCCAGACACATAGATGCAACTTGTGGGTCATTTGCAGCTGCTTCTGCCCCCATTATACCGTAGCATCACTTGCAGCTTGCACAGGGTGCAGATATTGGTGGCAGTTTACAGTGGGTGCAATGACAATGGAATTTCATGGAAAAAATGGCTGCCTTGTCAGGACGAACTGTGCATTGTGAATTATTTCAGTTTTTTGTATTTTTTGGAGTTGGTACCTTCAAGTTTAGCACCATCTTGGGGTCCAACTACATCATTTTAACTGCTCCAAATGATCGTGAATCTTGGATAATGAAATTAACATGTAGCCTTCCTGTGGTTTGGCTTTCCTATAACTGGGCCTGTTCTGCTCCCAATGTAACTTGCACAGCAAAGTCAGTTCAGCAGATAAACCCAAAGCTCAGCCGTGCATCCCTTTACTTTAAATAACCTTCAGCCACTAGAAGGCACTTGTCAGTTTTATATTTAATGGCCCCACGGATACTGTGTATTGTTTAAGCCACCTTAAAGGGGGGGGGGCACCTTTAACCCTTTAAGTGCCAGCAGAATTTCACATTTTGGTTACGCGAAATGCCAGCCGTTTTTGAAACATTTTGTGCTCTCTCACTTTAGGGGCATTTTCTGAGGGGAAACCTATAGTTTACCTAGGAAAACTATACATTGTTTTTTTCGGTAGAAACTGAGCTTTCTAAATCTGCCTGAGTTTTCATGTTTTTACACCTGTGCAAAAAAATTTATAGTGCTAAATACCAAAAAAAAATGAAAAATTACCATTTTTCATCGTATATCAATTTATACCAGAAAAATATTTCATTTTACGGATGAAAATCCAACTGATTTGGAAAGCCTTATGTCTCTCGAACGTGCCAATACCAGATATGTATAGTTTTAGGGAGATTTAGGATTTCTGTACAGCAAAAACTCCCGGCAGTATATTACCAAATTTTGAAAGCACTAAGGCAGAAAACGGCATGCTTTAAATTCCAAGGCAAAAAATCCTGAAACCGTAGGTTTACCCCAGAAAACCATACATTTTTGAAAAGTACACATTCTGCCGATTACAAAATGGGTAACTATGTCTCTCTACTCCCAACTACCAAACATAAAAGCTTGTCTGAACATAGCGGTTTTTCAACAAAAAATTCAAAATTCTGAAAAATCATTTCAAAGGTTTTATTTTGCTGCTCCGCATATCCCAAACTATATTAGGTACCAAGAAAAAGCACCTGAACTATGATTGCCAGGGGTCCACTGAACAGTTTGATACCCATTATGCATAGGTTTACCAAAGTATCTGGCATTTAGAGACACCAATATGTAGTTAGCACATCCAAATTGTTCAGGACTTTACTTCAGCTACTGAGAAATCAACACATTGACTGCATTTTTTGTGGGGTAAAAACCCAGAAATATATGTTTACCCCCCAAACCCATATATTTTTGGAAAGTACACATTCTACTGAATCTAAAATGGGTACCCATGCCTTTCTGCTCCAAACTACTGAGTCGCAAGGCTTTCCCAAAATTGTCGGTTTTGGTGAAATATCTGAAAATTGCCTCAAAGCTTCAACTTCTCAGCACCATATCACCCATGTATCGTTATGCACCAAGAAAAACCACCCTAAATATGATTGCCAGGGTTCCTCCGAACAGTTTGGTGGCCATTGTTCATAGGTTTACCAAAGTATCTGGCATTTAGAGGCCCCAAAATGAAGTTAGCGCATACAAACAGTCCCGTGGGTAACTTCAGCTAATGAAAAATCAACACATTGACTAAATTTTTGTGGGGTAAAAACACAGAAATATATGTTTACCCCCCAAACCCATACATTTTTGGAAAGTACACATTCTACCGAATCTAAAATGGGTACCCATGCCTTATTGCTCCAAACTACTGAGTCGCAAGGCTTTCCCAAAGTTGTCGGTTTTGGTGAAATATCTGAAAATTGCCTCAAAGCTCCAACTTCCCAGCAACATATCACCCATGTGTCATTACGTACTAAGAAAAAGCACCCTAAATATGATTGCCAGGGTTCCTCCGAACAGTTTGGTGGCCATTGTTCATAGGTTTACCAAAGTATCTGGCATTTAGAGGCCCCAAAATGAAGTTAGCGCATACAAACAGTCCCGTGGGTAACTTCAGCTAATGAAAAATCAACACATTGACTGCATTTTTGTGGGGTAAAAACACAGAAATATATGTTTACCCCCCAAACCCATACATTTTTGGAAAGTACACATTCTACCGAATCTAAAATGGGTACCCATGCCTTATTGCTCCAAACTAATGAGTCGCAAGGCTTTCCCAAAGTTGTCGGTTTTGGTGAAATATCTGAAAATTGCCTCAAAGCTTCAACTTCCCAGCACCATATCACCCATGTGTCATTACGTACTAAGAAAAAGCACCCTAAATATGATTGCCAGGGTTCCTCCGAACAGTTTGGTGGCCATTGTTCATAGGTTTACCTAAGTAACTGGCATTTAGAGGCCCCAAAATGAAGTTAGCGCATACAAACAGTCCCGTGGGTAACTTCAGCTAATGAATAATCAACACACAGGAGAAAGCTCTCTGTTTAGTGCTGAATTAAGCATTGAAATTCCTGTTTGAGACAGGATTTTTTGTTATCACTTGGTGTGTGAATGTGTTGTCCACTTGGTGGGTGAAATTTGGGAAGTTTTGAGTTGATTTTCTTTACTAAAAATCGATTTTTCTTTTGACCCTGAAGGTGAGTGATTCCTAGCCCAGTTCCCTTCACTTGCTCTGGGCTACAAACTCACTGTTAGATCCCCTACCCCTCCCCCACACCTGGGTGTCAGTTTCATTTGCATTTTTCTGTTGTTTCAGCACAAATTGTTTAACTTTTGTACAGATTGAGTGGGTATTTTGATTTTGCACTCAGTTTCTGTGAGGAGAGAAAGCTAAAGGGAGAAGGATTTAATATAAGTATAAATATAAAATCTTTTCCAGCAGCAGCAGTGCAGCTCCCAGGCACCTGCTCACATTAACCCACTCCCTGCCACAGCTTCTCAACTTAAAACTTACTTTTTTGTTAATCAGTAGTATAAAGCTTTCTGTTTGTGTGGTGTTGTGTAAAATAATGGGAGGGAATAAAAAGGAAATTTATAAAAAAACATCTCTTGGTTCTAAAGCAAAAGGACCTGAAAAACCCAGCTGTAGCTCTGCAAGGAAACACCAGTCAGAGCCCATGTCAAAAAGCCCCATTGCCTCTACTTCTGCTGCTGCAGCTAATGTGACCCCTGCTAAAACATTTGCACACGCGGTAGCTACTGGCAGCAACCCAAGCCAAGTCACTGCTGGGGTAGAAAAGCTTACAAGGAAGCATGGGGTCAGATGCCTAATGTCAAGCACTCATGGCATAGAGGCTTATATAAAGGCTGCAGCTGAAGTGGTGGGCCACTCTGCAGTAGTGGCAGCAAGTAAAATGTATGGGAAAGCCATAATCTTTGCCCGTACGCTAACTGCAGTGCATGCTCTGGTACAGAGGGGTATCACAGTAGGAGGGAGTTATGTCCCTGTAGAACCCCTAGAAGGATTGGGCACAAGGGTGGTTTTATCTAATGTGCCCCCCTTCCTGCAAGACCACTTATTGTACCCCCACCTGCAAGCCCTTGGGGAGTTAAAATCAAATATGTCTAGAATTCCCCTGGGATGTAAGGAGAGCAGACTGAGGCACGTCCTTTCCTTTAAAAGGCAGGTGCAACTACTTTTACCTCGGGGGCAAGACACTATTGAGGGGTCTTTCGGGGTTCCATTTGAAGGGGTGCTGTATAAAATTTTTTACAGCACAGAGGAAGTGAGGTGCTTCCTTTGCAAGAACCTGGGGCACACTCGCCAGAGTTGCCCCAAAGGGCAAATTAAGACCACAGCCCCTGTTCCTGCTCCCAGTGCCTCAAATAAAACATCTTATCCTGCTGGGACTATTTCAGCAGGGTCCTCAAAGGGGATATCTCCTTCACTAAAGAACCTCAAGGTGGCTGTTACACAACCCACCTCTACAACATCCAAACCTCCTCCTTCTTCACTGAAGACATCTAAGGCTGCAGCATGTCTTACAATTGCGGCAAAAGAGAAGGGGGGAAATCATGTCAAAGCTTCCCCCAGGGTCACAATTGTGACAAAAAGGTGTACCCCTGTTATGGGCACCCCTGAAGGTGTGGGGGTACCCATGATTGCAACACCTGTTGGGGTTGGGGCAGATAGTGGCCTTTCCTCTTTAGATGCCAAGAAAAAGAGGAAATTTAAATCAAACTGGCTGGTACCTGAGGAATGGGCATCAGTGGTTAATGTTGGGGCACCCCCATCCAAGGGTAAAAAGGGCAGCAAAACTTCTGCTCCTCATGTGGTGACATTGTCTGGCCCAACTGTTGGTCACGATCAACCGGTGTCAGACCATGCACTCTTGCCTCCAGACCAGGTGGGGAATAATGAGGTTAATGGTCTGCATGGCCTTGAACATGGCAGTGTTGATTTCCCCACAGAGTCAGGGGTGCGGTATCTGCCTCAAAATCATTTGGAAGATCTTCCCTTGGAGTGTAAAGAGACACCTAATGAGACTCCTGCTGAGTGGGCAGTCAGTGTTCCTGAAGAGCTGAGATTTGGGAACTGCAACCAGCCTCAGTTTTTAGTGCCTCAGGGTATTTCACTCCAGGAGGGGGAGAATATTGGGCTAACCCCCATACAGGACCCTGCAGATAAAACTGCTGGGAAGGATGGTGAGGGTGGAGTTGTAAATCCGGAGGAGGGTAGCCAGGCAACCTCTACTGTTCATGCTAAAATCTCTCCTCCCTTGTCTTCAACTGACCCAAATGTTATTGCCATCCAGAAAGCACAGGAGGTAGTGGAGAGGGCAGAGGCTAACCATCGAGCCTCCAAAGCTCTACCTGTTGCTGGGGAGCTAATTAGTTCTGTTGCTCCTGTGTCAAACACTTCCAAATGTGTTTCAGGTGAAGTTGAGGGAACACCTGAGCCATTGCAGGGTCTCCAGAAAAGTGATTCTGATACTTTTCCTGTAACAACTTGTGAAGAGATTCTCAAAGCTCTAGTGGAGAGGGGAGATTATCAATCCCTCAGCCAGGAAGAGCTCATGGATGAGGGGAACATCGAAGAGGAGGTTGACATAGGAGTGGCAAATCCTTCTACCCCAATCATCCCTGCTGAGGAACTCAAAAAGTTTCTTGAGAGCACCCTTGGTGTTAAATTAGAGAAGAAGATGCACATGGCTCTGGAGAAGTGGCATGATTTGCCTTTAGTTATCAATTCTGTGAGACAGTACATTAAGGTCATAAAAGAGGCCAAGAACTATGGAACAGCGGAATATCTCCGTATAATGAAGTTTCACAAAAAATGTTTGTCTCATCAGACCTTGATGAAGGTTAAAGCACTTCCTAAGACTCAGTAATGGCCTTGAGTATAAGCACACTTAATACTAATGGCTGTCGGAATCCTTTCCGAATGTTTCAGGTACTCTCCTTTCTTCGTCAAGGAGGGTACTCTGTGAGTTTCCTCCAAGAGACCCACACCACTCCAGAGCTTGAAGCAAGCTGGAATCTGGAGTGGAAGGGAAGGGTCTTTTTTAATCACCTCACTTGGACATCATGCGGGGTGGTGACCCTTTTCTCAGATTCCTTCCAGCCAGAGGTCCTGAGTGCTACCTCTGTCATCCCTGGCCGTCTATTGCATCTTCGGGTCCGGGAGTCAGGTAGAACATATAATCTAATGAATGTGTATGCTCCTACTACCGGACCAGAGAGGGCACGGTTCTTTGAAAGTTTGTCAGCCTACATGGAGACAATTGACTCTGATGAAGCCTTGATTATAGGGGGTGATTTTAATTACACCCTTGATGCTCGAGATCGCAATGTACCCAAGAAAAGAGACTCGTCTGAGTCCGTTTTGCGAGAACTAATTGCTCATTTCTCCTTGGTTGATGTCTGGAGAGAACAGAACCCAGAGACGGTTGCCTTTACCTATGTCAGGGTGAGAGATGGTCATGTTTCTCAATCCCGGATTGATAGGATATATATATCGAGCCATCTCATGTCACGAGCCCAGTCGAGCACCATTAGATTGGCACCATTCTCAGACCACAATTGTGTATCCCTGAGAATGTCAATCGCACCATCTCTGCCAAAAGCTGCTTACTGGCACTTTAACAACAGTTTATTAGAAGATGAGGGTTTTGCAAAGTCAGTCCGGGATACATGGAGAGGCTGGAGGGCCTTTCAGGATGAATTTGCCACATTGAACCAGTGGTGGGATGTAGGCAAGGTTCACCTAAAGCTCTTGTGTCAAGAGTATACCAAAAGTGTGAGCGGGCAGCGCAATGCAGAGATTGAGGCACTGAATGGGGAGGTGCTTGATCTTGAGCAAAGGCTATCAGGCTCTGAAGACCAAGCCCTTCAGTGTGAATATCTAGAAAGGAAAGAAGCGCTGCGTAACATGGAACAACGACAGGCTTGTGGTGCCTTTGTGCAAAGCCGGATGCAGTTACTTTGTGATATGGATCGTGGTTCCCGATTCTTCTATGCTCTGGAGAAGAAGAAGGGGAACCGAAAACAAATCACATGCCTTTTTGCGGAGGATGGAACCCCCCTTGAGGATCCGGAGGCTATCCGGGACAGAGCCCGGTCCTTCTATCAAAACCTTTTTTCTCCAGATCCCATCTCTCCAGATGCCTGTGAGGAGCTATGGGATGGGCTTCCAGTGGTCAGTGAGAGGAGAAAAGAGAGGTTGGAAACACCAATCACTCTAGATGAACTCTCTCAAGCACTCCGTTTAATGCCCCACAATAAATCTCCTGGGCTTGACGGACTTACCATAGAGTTCTTCCAGTTCTTTTGGGATACTCTGGGCCCTGATTTCCATAGGGTCCTAACTGAGGCCTTCAAGAAAGGTGAGTTGCCACTTTCGTGTCGTCGAGCAGTTTTATCACTACTTCCTAAGAAGGGGGATCTCCGTCTTATTAAGAACTGGAGACCAGTCTCACTGCTTAGCACAGACTATAAGATCGTGGCCAAAGCTATCTCACTTAGGCTCAAATCAGTGCTGGCAGAGGTGATTCATCCTGACCAGTCCTATACAGTCCCCGGTCGGACAATTTTTGATAATGTCTTTTTAATCCGAGACTTACTACATTTTGCGAGAAGGACTGGTCTATCTCTTGCTTTTCTCTCTCTGGATCAAGAGAAGGCATTTGACAGGGTGGATCACCAATATCTTATAGGCACTCTGCAAGCCTATAGCTTTGGCCCACAGTTTGTGGGCTACCTGAAAACAATGTATGCCTCTGCAGAGTGTTTAGTTAAAATCAACTGGTCTCTGACTGCACCTCTGGCCTTTGGACGAGGAGTTCGGCAAGGATGCCCCTTGTCGGGACAACTGTACTCGCTGGCCATTGAGCCCTTCCTGTGTCTCTTAAGGAAAAGGCTCACGGGACTGGTGCTCAAAGAACCTGACATGAGGGTGGTTCTCTCAGCCTACGCTGATGATGTAATTCTTGTGGCCCAGGACCTAGTTGATCTTGAGCGGGCACAAGAGTGTCAAGAAGTCTACGCTGCTGCCTCATCTGCCCGTATCAACTGGTCCAAGAGTTCAGGCCTTCTGGAGGGTTCTCTAAAGGTAGATTTCCTGCCTCCTGCTTTCCATGACATCTCGTGGGAGAGTAAAATCATTAAATATTTAGGCGTCTACCTATCAGCTGAGGAGTATCCTGTCTCACAGAATTTCATTGAACTTGAGGAGTGTGTTCTAACGCGCCTTGGAAAGTGGAAGGGTTTTGCTAAAGTACTTTCTATGAGGGGGAGAGCTTTGGTGATTAATCAGCTGGTGGCCTCTCAGATCTGGTATCGGCTGATATGTCTTAGCCCAACCCAAGAATTCATTGCTAAGATCCAGAGAAGGTTACAGGACTTTCTCTGGATAGGAAAGCATTGGGTTTCTGCAGGTGTCTCAAGCCTCCCGTTGAAAGAGGGAGGGCAGGGAGTCGTGTGTATACGTTCTCAAGTGCACACCTTCCGTCTCCAGCAAATACAGAGATACTTGTATGCAGATCCTTCTCCACAGTGGTGTACTCTAGCATCGAGTTTTTATCGCCAGGTACGAAATATGGGATATGACCGGCAATTGTTTATAATTGAACCTTAGGGTTTCCTAAGAAACCTTTCAACCCTGCCAGCTTACTACCAAGACACGCTAAAAACCTGGAGCATGGTATCCGTGTTAAGGCAAGGAGCCATTGAAGGGGAAGACATTCTAAATGAGCCCCTACTTTACAATCCATCTTTTAAGACTAGGATGTTAGAATCCATCAGCATCCGACGTCGCCTTTGCCAGGCTCGGTTAACCAGAGTTGGAGATCTCCTGGATTTTGAGAAATCAGATTGGGTGGACTCTCAAGCAGTTATGCAACGCATGGGATTCCTCACCACTAGGGTTCCACACCGTCTTCTCAAGGAAATCAAGGACACAATCTCTCCTGATTCTCACACCTTCATTGATGGGGTTTTACATGCTGGAGAGCCACGTCCACCTTGGAACTCCTCACCTCCAGACATAATAATAGCACCTAAAACCCGACAATCCCCCCAAGCACCTCCTTCCCCCAACTTGAGCCAGTTGGAGAATTTTCCATTGACACGCTTTCATGATATAACAAGAAAGCTGTTGTACTCTCTAATGCTTCACACTGTACACTTCCTTGCCCTCATCTCCCGATATGATACCATCTGGAGACGTGTGCTTAATGAGGGTGAAAGACCTCAGTGGCGAGCTCTTTATTCCAGTTTGGTGCCTAGACCAACTGGAGACTTGAGTTGGAAAGTGCTGCATGGTGCATTGAGCACGGGAGAGTATTTAGTTCGTTTTACAGACTCCCCAGCTGCTTGTCCATTCTGTGGCAAAGGAGAGTCTGTGTTTCATGCTTATTTTACGTGTGCCAGACTGCAACCTCTATTGGCTCTTTTGAGAAAGCTTTACCTGCAGTTCTGGTTACATTTTTCCCCTCATGTTTATATTTTTGGACGCCCAGTATCCCGGGACAATAAAGAGAAAGACCTTCTCTCCAACTTGCTCCTGGCTTTAGCTAAATTAGTCATCCATAAATCTAGAAAGCAATGTTTGGAAGGTGGGAATCCTCTGCCAGCAGAGGTCTTGTTCCGAGTGTTGGTGCGTTCCCGCATCCGAGCAGAGTACACCCAAGCAGTGTTTACTGGTCGGTTGAAAGAATTTGCTGACCAGTGGGCAATAGATGGGGTACTTTGCTCAGTATCCCCAGACCTGGTTTCTGTTCAGACAATTCTCACACTCCATATTTAAGTGCACTTTAATTTAAGTGACAGTTGTATTTTAATCAGTTAATTATCTCCTTTGAGATGTGATTAACTTTGGGTGAGCAATCACTCACCTGCAATTTGAATAATATATCAGCTAATGAAAAATCAACACATTGACTGCATTTTTGTGGGGTAAAAACACAGAAATATATGTTTACCCCCCAAACCCATACATTTTTGGAAAGTACACATTCTACCGAATCTAAAATGGGTACCCATGCCTTATTGCTCCAAACTACCGAGTCGCAAGGCTTTCCCACAATTGTCGGTTTTGGTGAAATATCTGAAAATTGCCTCAAAGCTTCAACTTCCCAGCACCATATCACCCATGTGTCATTACGTACTAAGAAAAAGCACCCTAAATATGATTGCCAGGGTTCCTCCGAACAGTTTGGTGGCCATTGTTCATAGGTTTACCTAAGTATCTGGCATTTAGAGGCCCCAAAATGAAGTTAGCGCATACAAACACTCCCGTGGGTAACTTCAGCTAATGAAAAATCAACACATTGACTGCATTTTTGTGGGGTAAAAACACAGAAATATATGTTTACCCCCCAACCCCATATATTTTTGGAAAGTACACATTCTACAGAATCTAAAATGGGTACCCATGCCTTTCTGCTCCAAACTACTGAGTCGCAAAGCTTTGCCAAATTTGGCGGTTTTGGTGAAATATCTGGAAAATGCCTCAAAGCTTCAACTTTCCAGCATCGTATTGTCCATGTATCATTACCAGCATAAAGCATCCTAAATATAAACATATGGGTCTACTAAACAGTTTGATGCCCAATGTGCATAGATATACCAAACTATGTGGCGCACAGAGACCCCCAAATGACAATATGTATAGACATTTTCACGGCTGACGCTCTGGCTGCTGCAATATGAGCACCTGGAGTGTGTATTATGCGACATTAGACCCCCCTAACAGTACAGAGACCCCAGAAAACCATATATTTTCAGAAAGTACACATTCTGACGAATCCCATATGGGTAAATAAGTATTTCTACTGCAAACTGCCAAACTGCAAAGCAATGCTGAACATAACGGTTTTTATCAAATTTCTGAAAATCGTCACAAAGCTTGAATTTTACCCCATTATATGCCCCACATTTCGTAACGTATCAGCATAAAACATCCTAAATATGAACGCCAGGGGTCTACTGAACACTTTGATGCCCAATATGCATAGATATACCAAACTATGTGGCGCACAGAGACCCCCAAATGACAATAGTGTATATACATTTTCACGGCTGACGCGCTGGCTGCTGCAATATGAGCACCTGGTGTGTGTATTATGCGACATTAGACCCCCCTAACAGTACAGAGACCCCAGAAAACCATATATTTTCAGAAAGTACACATTCTGACGAATCCAATATGGGTAAATAAGTGTTTCTACTGCAAACTGCCAAACTGCAAAGCAATGCTGAACATAACGGTTTTTATCAAATTTCTGAAAATCGTCACAAAGCTTGAATTTTACCCCATTATATGCCCCACATTTCGTAACGTATCAGCATAAAACATCCTAAATATGAACGCCAGGGGTCTACTGAACACGTTGATGCCCAATATGCATAGATATACCAAACTATGTGGCGCACAGAGACCCCCAAATGACAATAGTGTATATACATTTTCAAGGCTGACGCGCTGGCTGCTGCAATATGAGCACCTGGTGTGTGTATTATGCGACATTAGACCCCCCTAACAGTACAGAGACCCCAGAAAACCATATATTTTCAGAAAGTACACATTTTGACGAATCCAATATGGGTAAATAAGTGTTTCTACTGCAAACTGCCAAACTGCAAAGCAATGCTGAACATAACGGTTTTTATCAAATTTCGGAAAATCGTCACAAAGCTTGAATTTTACCCCATTATATGCCCCACATTTCGTAACGTATCAGCATAAAACATCCTAAATATGAACGCCAGGGGTCTACTGAACACTTTGATGCCCAATATGCATAGATATACCAAACTATGTGGCGCACAGAGATCCCCAAATGACAATAGTGTATATACATTTTCACGGCTGACGCTCTGGCTGCTGCAATATGAGCACCTGGTGTGTGTATTATGCGACATTAGACCCCCCTAACAGTACAGAGACCCCAGAAAACCATATATTTTCAGAAAGTACACATTCTGACGAATCCAATATGGGTAAATAAGTGTTTCTACTGCAAACTGCCAAACTGCAAAGCAATGCTGAACGCAACGGTTTTTATCAAATTTTGGAAAATCGTCACAAAGCTTGAATTCTACCGCATTATATGCCACACATTTCGTAACGTATCAGCATAAAACATCCTAAATATGAACACCAGGGGTCTACTGAACACTTTGATGCCCAATATGCATAGATATACCAAACTATGTGGCGCACAGAGACCCCCAAATGGATATATAGTAGATAAAATTTACAAGGTAAAACAAAATAAGGCAGTAAAGAGTGAAATGCAAAAAAATCCAATAAAACCACAAAAATCAATGTTTTTTTTCCAGACTAGTGTTATCGGCTGTCAGAATCACAGTTTGAATATTTTAGCTGGGCCAAACAGGTTATACGGCTAGAAACAAGTGAACACAACATACGCAGAGCTGAAAATGCAATAAAATGGCTAAAAATTCAATAAAATGGCTAAAAATGCACCAAAATACCCCAAATTGCAATATAATCACCGAAATAACATAAAAAAGATATTGCACAGTACGGTTAGCGAATACGCTATTCGTAATGGCAATAAAACATTTTTTTCAGCCAAAAAAAGAGACGATGCGATAAGAAAAAAAAAAAAAAGCCACAATGCCATGTATGTGCGTGTGCGTGTGTACAAATGGTAAATTACATGTTATGTGCGCGTGTGTGCGTGTGCACATGTGTGTAAGTGCAGTGAGTGTAAGTGACCCCCCCAATCCCCAAAAATGTATGTGTAAGTGTGTGTAAGTGTGAATCTAAGTGTGTATTACTGTAATAAGTGTGTGTTGGTGTGTTTGTGTGTGTAATTGTTGCACTAACCTGAAAAAGTCGCTGGAGACTGTTGCAGGCGATCTGGAAGGGCCCCAGGAAGAGATCTGCGACGTCCTCTGTGTGCCTGTGCTGTGGGGGCGGAGATATCCAACGCGGTGTAGGCTGCAGCAGCAGGACACGTAAGTTACACGTGCCTGCTGCTGTTTTTGGGCCCCTGGGCGATCGCGCCCCAGGGGCCACTCGATCCCCTGCTCTGCTCGTTGCCTAGGGGCAGGGGATCGATGCGGAACGGAGCGAGCGGCTCTAACAGCCGCTCCTCCGCTTCTGAACCCGGAAGTGCTGCAGAACGTAGAATCTACGTTCTGTGGCATTTCAAGTTACTTTTCCACAGAACGTAGATTCTACGTTCTGTGGCACTTAAAGGGTTAAATTAATTTTTATTATGTTATAGAATGATTAATTCTAAGCAACTTTTTGATTGGCCTTCATTTTTTCTATAGTTTTTAAATCATATGCCTTCTTCTTCTGTCTCTTTCCAGGTTTCAAATGGGGGTCACTGACCCCATCTAAAAAACAAATGCTCTGTAAGACTACAAATGTATTGTTATTGCTACTTTTTTTTGTTTGTTTTCTATTCAGGCCCTCTCCTATTCATATTTCAGTCTCTTATTCAAATCAATGCATGGTTGCTATGGTAATGCGCATCCTAACAACCAGATTGAAGAAACTGGAGAGCTGCTGCATAAAAAGTTAAATAACCTAAAAACCACAAATAATAAAAAACGAAAACCAATTGCAAATTGTCTCAGGAGACCAGTCTCTACATCATAGGAAAAGTTAATTTTCAGGTGAACAACCTCTTTAACTTCTGTCCTTATACAATCTTCAGTTCAGTGATGGGTCAGTGTTTGAGGACTAACAGTTCCGTTACTGCAAATTCAGTGCGGATTTTACTGAGCGTTACCTCTTTCGCCAGAGTTGACTTCGCCACCTCAGACCAGACGAAGTGTTTAAAAGAAGCAAAATCTTCCTCAATCCTGTCACTTACATCATATCCTGTAAACCGAAAATGCATTAAAGTTCCAAAAACGCTGGCGACTTTTCCTTTTTTGAAGCGGGATTGCCTGCAAAAGTCCCTTTTTTTGGGTAACCGGTTTTCTCCAGACATTTCATAACATATGGAACATTCATTTTATAGTGGCCTCATGTGTAGGGCATTATTTAATTCAATTCCCTTTATTAAGGTTCCTGGACATGTATAAGAAAACGTGGTAACTTCAAGCATTTGCACCAATATTTATAATAAGGACGTCCATACAACTAAATTACCCGCCGTACGCAACTTGACCTAAGCACAAGATCAATAGAGGATTTTCAGTAGGCACAAATGAACGCTAGCGCATCTTCGCTATGAAATGCTCGCACTGCCAAAGTAAAGTTAGCGAAAATTCACCAGCGTTCCACGTCCGGGACAAAACCGCATTTTAGTGAATTAGCGAATTTATAGCGCAATTGCACCTGGCGAAGTGGTGCAAAGTGACGCTGGTGAAAAATCGCCGTTAGTCAATCTGCACCCAGGTGTTTTTATACAGATCACTGGACTCCAAGATGACAGACTATTTCATATTTTTAAAGGAGAACTAAAGCTTAACTAAAGAAGTAGCTAGACATGTTGTACATTATGTTTTTGGCTTCTGTACCAGCCCAAGGCAACCACAGCCCTTTAGCAGTAAAGATCTGTGTCTCCAAAGATGCCCCAGTAGCTCCCCATCTTCTTTTCTGCTGATTCACTGCACATGCTCTGTGTTGCTGTCACTTACTGAGCTTAGGGGCCCACTCACAATATACAGAATAGAAATGTCACAATATAAGGCTGATTAGTAATTAATACAGATAATTACTACATGGCAACACAGAAACCGGTGCAATTAGCATCAGAAGTTAATAATCAGCCTGTAGAATCAGCTTATATTACAGACAAACCTTATTTTCTTGATAATTAGTGACAACCCCTAAGCTTAGCTTCTCAACAGCTGCTCAGAGCCCACTGAGCATGTGAGTGTCACAGATACTTTCCAAGATAGTGACCCCCTGTGACAAGTTTGAAGTCCTGGATCATTGCTGCTATTGACAAGCTGAAACTTTAAGCGAGTGCAATACGTTCATATATAAAATGGCATTTTTAGCCATATTTATGTATAGGGTTTAGGAGGGCATGTACAAATATATGTATATATATATATATATATATATATATATACACACATATACTGTCACGTGGCTCTTTTGTATTATATAAAGCTGCTACTTTTATTATTAACAATTCTGTGGCAGTTTGACCTGCTTTTCCCACTGTAGATTTGCAGTCAAATTAGAACAGGAGTCAGCCATTTCTCCAATGCTTGTTAATGGACTGGAATTGCAGTTTCGGGGAATAACCAATGGGACGAAATACGTGTGTCATATAGTTAAACACGTGTATTGGAAGTCGTTATCCAGAATACTTGGCAGTTGGGGGGATTCGGATTATGAGTCTTTCCATAAGTTGGACCTCTAATTTACTAAAAGAATAATCTAAATATTTAATTAGCTTCCAATAAGGATAAATTATATCTTGGTTTGGATCAAGCACAAACTACTGTTTTATAATTACAGAGAATAAGGAAATAATTTTTAACATTTTGAATTATTTGATTAAAATGGAGTCTACGGGAGGCCAATACAAACCAAATAAAGCAGGAATTAATCCATCAGAGGGGGGGGCACACAATTATTAGCAAATATAAAACACATAACACCTTTTTAAAAACAATATTTTTATTGAAATTCAGATACAAAGTTGTGTGAAACCATAGGACAAAGTGAACATTGACGGGTGACAGTCGCACCTTTGTTCAGAAAGTCACAAACTACAGTGTACATTATGGTCCAAAACTCATTCAGTAACTCACTTTGGTCAGTTTCCTTGGGGTAAAGGGCAGTTCTGAGGGTTCCCACCATGTGTATGTGCTTTGCCATATCCTATAGAAATGTACCATTGAGCAGTATGTACATGGATAAATCACAAGAACATTCATAGACAGCAAAGCAGTACTTGGCACTGGAAGGGACCAATCCTAATCACTCAGAGAACTAATTCATTACACACAACCCATAAATATAGCATCGCCCCAGATTTCAATTAATTCAATGTCCAGTTCTTAAGAGATTCATTAATAAGTCACCGATCAAATCCAGCTAAAAAAAAAAAAAGTCCCTCTGAATTCCTAACTGTAAGCTCTACAGAACAGGGACCCCTCCTCTTGTTTCTTTCACACTTACGACATAATCTTTCATGTGCTCTACTTTGTACTTGTTCATGTATTGACCCATTTGTTATATGAAGGTGTAGTTCTGCTGTACAGAGCTGTGTGCAGAAGCAGCACTATATCAATCTATATCTATATCAAAGGAACCGAAACCTACATTGTCTACAACTATTGAGATACATTTTGGGAGATGCACCCGGGACTTGGCAGGATATTGGGCGAGTGCCGATACTCCTTGTTTAATGACGATTTTAATGAACAAACAAACAAAAAAAATACAAAGGGTTTTTTTTTAAGCTGGGTTTTATAAATGACTCAAAGGAAAATAAATGCATATTTAATATAGTAGGGGCAGCTTTTGTATTATGTATTAGTGCTATTGCAAAGTATAGATCTGGTGCTGATGTCCCTCTAAAGGTGGCCATAGACATGACAAATAAGATCTTTCCAGGAAAAATCGTTCCTTTCAATACTGACGTGTAGAGTTTTATTATTACAGGGCCTGCAAATCTATTATCCAGATCGCTGAAATAAAGGGAATGGTATTTTCTGGTTCTATTTAAGCAAATCATTTTGTATCACTCTCTAGTAATAAAACAGTAGCTTGTACTTGATGGTAACTAAACTGCAGGAATCCATATTGGTGGCAATATGATCCTCTTGGGTCTATTTCATGTTTAAATGTTTTTTTTTGTAGTATAGAGATCCCTTATTCATAAATATTCAGGTCCCAAGTATTCCAGATAATTAAAGGAGATATATATATATATATATATATATATATATATATATATATATATATATATATTAGGGATGCACCGAATCCAGGATTCGGTTCGGGATTCTGCCTTTTTCAGCAGGATTCGGATTCGGCCGAATCCTTCTGTCCGGCCGAACCAAATCCGAATCCTAATTTGCATTTGCAAATTAGGGGCGGGGAGGGAAATTGCGTGACTTTTTGTCAGAAAACAAGTAAAAAATGTTTTCCCCTTTCAACCCCTAATTGCATATGCAAATTTGGGTTCGGATTCGGTTCAGTATTCGGCCGAATCCTTCGTGATTCGGGTGAGTATCCGCACTCCAAGGCCAACAGTTCTTTTAGGAATTGGGGTGCACAGTTGCAACCTGTATATACACAAATCTTTAAACTGGCTCAACCTTGTACCATATCTTTTTGATTTTTTAATATGCATTTAGCACTTTCTACTGTATCTGCTAGTACAACCGCTACAGGAAGTGCATTCTGCAATGGATGACAAAGGGTTTAGTTAAGTGCAGGGACCAGTGTCATTTAATTTTGGGGGGGATAGACCTCATATACTATGTACCTGCTATGCTCCCAGTAAGCAGCCAGCGACTGACCATTGCTACTTGCATACTGGTGTCTGTGTGGCTATGGATATATACAATCTAAGTCAGCAGGGAGAGTGGTATATATAAAAGTGTAATATCCCAGTGCAACTCCAAGAAGAACAATGGAGGGTGAAAAAATCCATTGGCAAGAACTCTACAAACAGTTGCAAGTTCTATTGTTATTGCTTCTAGTTGGAGAGGTGGCCACCCTATTATTAATAAGAGAATCCTAGAGCCTTATTGTGTGTGACGTGTTACTGCAGCTTCCCAATAAGGAGCGAGGAGTGCAGGTATTTGGTAGCACTAAACAAGGCAATATAAGAGGTTTGTTAACAAGTGAGCCACACCAGACTTCCCACCTGCCTGATCAGTCACATGACACAGACAAATAAGGCACCAAGTTCCACTTCGGAATATTCTGGTACAAAACAAATATCAGTCAATGAAATGTAATATTACACAGTATTTGCTAGAGCCATGGCTGAAAGTTGTTTAGTGACTGGCTACAATTGTGAACTTTTAGGAAAAAATTACAGTTTTATTTAAAGAAAAATATGAAGTCCTTCACTATACCTGGGTTGCTATGCTCAGACCATGGTTACACTCGGTGGTGCTGTACGTTTACAGTAGCTGCAAAATCATTTTTAACTTTGAATGAATAGGCAAAGGAAACACAGATACAAACATGGTATTGCTGCATTTGTACATACACATTGCCACACGCTAAAACTACACAAATGTTCTAGAAGTTGGCATGACATACAGCAGAAGACAGAGACACACTAGCCTGGACTTGTGTACCTGTACAAGGAGTATATATTTTACACAGACACATCAACACACAGTGAGGGAGAGACTCATCAGATGAGGTACAGTGGTTAAGGTGCCTGTGCGTTGCACTCCAGCCGTGTCACACAGCTCAGTAACAGTCTGTGATTGTCATCCAAAATGGGAAAGAACTCGGTCTGAAGAAGTAACATTCAAAGCCTGTATCGTCCAACACTTTCTGTGCTGCCAAGGCTTTCTCCCTAATAGGCACTGCAAAGCACTTGTACCTGTAATTGCGCCTCTGATCAGGCAGCCTAGACTCCGTAACCAGCACAGATCATACAGGATCCAATTAGATAATGTACATTGTGCAGGATATCAAACTGGTATGGTGATATGATGAATGCCATGTGAGTCGGTTTTGTGCTCAGACAAGCACAGGGGCAGAGATCAGGACAAGAATGTGAAAGTGTACTCACATCAAGTCACTGCAATCTATATGTATCAAGTGGGAGTATTAAAGGGTTAAATACATCTCCTTAGAGCAGTGGTTAACAAACCTTTTCAGTTTTATGCCCTTTTGAAGCTGCTGCTCAGCTTGTAACTTTGAAGCATTCCTTTGACTAGGCCCCCCTGAACATCCAACTTTTGGCTAGGCCCCCTTGATGGTCCAAACTTTGGCCGGTGCCCCACTTCAAAGGTCCAACCTTTGGCCAGTGCCCCATTCCTCATGGAATTACTACAGGTCTAAGAAAATACTGGGGTCATGTCTAGGAGAGGAAATACATATTCAACCCATATCTCACCCTAACTGACCTTCAAGATGGGATTTCAGATTTATCAAGGAGAGCCAATGACCATTCTCGCCAATTCTCACACTTAACCGGCCTTTAGGCTGAGCCCCACCTGTCACTGTTCCAAGCCACCCATTGGGGGGAGGGGGACAGGCCCACAGTTTGGGAACCACTGGCCTAGAGGATAGTGTGGCCAGTCTGCAAGGGCAATTCTAATTGTTATATAGAATAGTACTGGTACATCTTTCCTGTTCAAGGATCCACATGACGCCTGGTTGATGAACTTCATAAATCTGTACGAAACAGACAACATAAAGGGGAAATCAGTGTTGAGAGCAAGTATTTCCTAGGCAGCCAGGAATGCACAATGTGAAGCCCTGTATCCTCTGCTGGTGAGTGTGAAGTAGCTGGTGATCAATTCAGGAGACAGTCAGTAGTTTCCATGTTTGATTCTAATCACATGACTCCATGATTTCACTCAACTCCAGTGCTTGGACAGCTTCCCCATACTCTGAACCTCTACCTCTGCAGTAAACACAGTCCTGAAAACAGAAAGATGAGACATGTGAACCAGACAGACTTGTATGCAGGCGTGAACCAATTTCAGTTCTTCAAGTTCAGTTCTTCTAAGGTATATAATAATAATAATAATAATAAAGTGAGTTTGATGCCTGAAATAAATTGCACCATTGCAAAGTGCAAAAACCCTGTATAGATGTTATATTACCATTTCCCTGGTAATTGCCTCAATAGCAGTTTTCAGAAATATAATATGAACCAACATCACGGATGAAACTGGTTGGGTTAGTCACTGCAAGCTCCATTCTCAGCAAGTTTGGGAGACTGGAAATGTCTGCAACTGAAGTACGGCAACCTGCTCAGCCTGTAACTTTCAAGCATTTCTTAGGCCAGGACTGTCCAACTGGTGCCCCCCCCCTTGTGGCCCCCCACATGAAAGTCTGACTGCTTTGTCTGCTTACCATGTATAAACTTTAAAATGTATCACTACAAAGATGAACTGGCCCCTGCATTGTTTAAATTCAGACTGTAATCCCCCTGCATTGTTCACACCTCTGACACTTCTATTGTTCACACCCTAAAATCCTGTACTGTTCACACCTCTGACCCAGAGTGAAACTACCCACATTGTTCACACTCATACAAACTGCTGAAGGAGCACCAGCCCTATATCACTGTATGTAGTACATTTTAGAGTGGTCCTGATGGGTTTCCCTGTCTCCTCCTCTGTTGTGCCTTCCCTATGCTCCCTGTGTGTTCCAAAATCTGCCTGATCGATTGTCCCTGTGTGTGCCGTACTCTGCCTGCCCTATGCTCCCTGTGTGTGCCATACTATGGTATTTGTTCTGGGGGTTTTTAGCATTTGAAAATTATTGTTAGGGGGCCCTAAGGGGTTTAATCATGTGCTGGGGGTGCTGTGTTATCCACAGGGGAGGAGGAGGCATATGGATTTAAGGGTATGTCTTAATATGATATCCCTGCAGTGAGCACCAACCATTTGGTTTTTTGGTGTGGTACCACCATTAATGTGGACATGGTCTTGTGGTAACATGGGTGTGGTTTAAAAACAAGGAGTGGTTTCCATTATCGGCCCTGCACCATGTACCGGCCCTCTGTACCACAGAAGTTGGACAGCACTGCCTTAGGCAAACTATGTGGACCTTAAATGTTTTCATTGGGATTTAAGGTGTACTCAAATCCACTGAAATTCTACTATGCGGAATAGTACATTTTCCTTTAGTTATGATTAAAATAATACACTTATGTATTACTGAAATAAAATAGAGGTTGTACATAGGCTGCAGACCTAGCCTCAGTGTGGATTCTCCAAGTATAACAAGGCTGAACCCCTTACAAGATTTACCTCTCCTGATGTGACGACTCCATAAAATTTTCTTTCTCTGCTCTTACCGTTTTCTTTTGAGTTAAACAAAAACATCAGTCATACACAAACGATTGTTTTTTTCTAAGATCACGTTATTTATAAACCTGGCTCCATTAGTATCATAGCCGCTAGTACTTCGGCTTCTTTCCTCCTACTAATGGTGTTCTGAGGTCATACCCAACGTGTTCTAAATTTATGCACCATGCCCCAGACAGCCTGAGCTATTCCAAGACTAGATTTAGCTTGCAGCCAATTATAGAACACACTTGAGGACAATCCGATTAATGGCTTAACATACAGCACTTTGTTGACATCTCGTTGTCCTCTAGCATATGGCGCCAACTGGAGTGTTCAAAAAATAGTCTCCCATTCTTGGAACCCTCCCCCTAAGCCTTTCTTATCCTTTATGAAACTTAAATATAAACTCCAAAGCCAAATCTCGTTTGCATTCCAAATATACACCTAGATGATCCTGTGATACCTGTTTAAGATCACATTCAAGGCCACAAACTTTAACAACTGTCAACAGTTAAAGGTGTGTGAGCATATGCTTGATGCCAGATTGCATCTGTTCCCGCAGCAGAGTTAACTACATTATGCCTAATGACGGTCATGGCCACATCCACGTGAATTTACAATGGGAAATGGGCATCCAACTCCAAAGTGTTTATTCATGGAAGAACCCTGGGCTGCAGCAACAGATATTTGTGAGTGGTTCTAGATTTCGCTAAGCATTTTATGTCAACTATATTTTACCAAACAGTGGCTGGTACCTATAGTCCAGTGGACTAGAATCATAGCTTTTCATTTATAAAAATGTATACATTAACATGTATGATCAGTTTTCCTATAGTGATGTAAAGGGCAATACTATAGGGGATACACCTAATATAGGGCTGCAGAGACTTCTTATAAGTGTGCCTAAATGAAGTGGAATGTTGTTAGAAATAAACCTTTTGTTCATTTGTGTATATAACTGTGCATTTCACATAAGCATGCATGTGAAGTATTCAGTGGAATGTTGCAAGGAATAAACACATCATGGGGCCCTTAGACATAGCTCCATAAAAGAGGTGATGGGAAGTGTTGAAATGGGGGTCCAGGGCCCACCAGGTTGCCATGCCAAGCCCTCCACTCCAGACGCAACCCCCCTCCAACGGTCCCTCGCCCCAGCCACAAACCTCCTACAATGGCCCCTCTACCCTGTGTAAACCTTCCTCCTTCAAAACGCAAGGCAATTGGGACCAGTTGGGGAGGTCAGGGATTGGTGCAGGGAGAAGGTCTGGGCCAGCAGGGCCCACTGGGTTTGTTCCTGGTGTCCAGTCCGACCCTGGTGATGGTTACTATATCCCTCATTTTGAATATGTGGGGTGTGGTACTACGGTCATAATGACAGCCTTAATTAACCAGAAAATTAACCAACAGTTGATACTATTTCAGTACATAAAAATACAAGGTTGGGATAGTTTGCAGGAATGAAAACTGAGAATGGTAAATGATTAGATCTCATTAGTGACGAGTATGTTGAGAAAAGGCCTAAACCTGGTACTGACTTAGATGCAACCTACACTGGAGTTTATCCACAGTGTACAGCCATGTTTCTGACCCAAAACCAGCAACACACCCTATTTTCCTCTGCAAAAAAAAAAATAAATAAAATCCGGCAAAGACTAAAAACAAATACTGTCAGTTAATCTGAGAGCTATCTGACCACTTAAACTCGTGTGTTTATATACCTTCTAACTGAATACCAATTACATGGGAAATATGATAAAAAGAAAAATGGCAAAGGTTGATCAATACAATACAAACAAAAAAGCTTTACATCTAACACTTGCTTCATACTTAAATCAGTAAATCGCATTTATTTTTGCATTACTATTAACAACTTACTGTCACTTCCATTACTCGGGGCAGTCCTCCTCGGTGCATCCAGGTATGAGTCTCTCCCAGTTCCTTTTTCTGATCCTCTGTGAAATGAGGCTGAATTTTTTGGAGAGATTTCAACCTCTCGCGATCCTCTTTCAGAACTACTTCAATATCCCTGAGAAAAGATATAACAAGCCTTTCTCAGTACAAAGCGGTAGCTTTGCATGTTCATCTGGGATATCAGAGAAGCATTGCTAACATATATTCAGCTCCAGAGATCATGCTCTTTTTTTTTTTCAATCCGGTACTTGTGCCATAATATCTTCTGCCATCCTTCAAAAATGCAGAAGTCACGTACTGATCTATGGCTCTAAAGAAGTTTATATCAAACTATGAGAACCAAGATAGGTTACTCAAGAGTCATAACATTATCAGCATTAAAGCAACTGCAAGAATGAACCACAATAAAATAGATTTTTTTGAAGTGTTTCAGGGAAATAAATATATGGCTTCATGAAAGAAACGAAGCATAAGAACAGGGAAATCTATAGTAAGCATTGTTTGCACTGTTCAGTTACTAGAACGTCTCACCTCTTTGGGATTTGGTAAGACATCATCACATTCTCATCTGCATTCGCCATGAGCAGCCATACTGGATCCTGGAGAACATATTTCATAATGCTTTTATTTCTTGGAGATTCGGTCTCCTGCCCCCCATGCGCTTTGTTTTCAGATGAATCTACACTTCCAAAGTACTTGCTGCTCCGGCTTGTCAAACTACTTCCTGCATCATAGACAAAATGAACACATGGATATTTACTACTGCATAAAGGCTTACACATTGAAATATAAATGAATACAGAATATGTATCACCAGTGAATATGCCCACCAACCTGTTTGACTTCCAGATGTACCATTGCCATGTGATCCTGACGTCATGGAGTCTGAGATGGCAGAAGAGGCAGAACATGTACCAGAAGATGTGTCCTCCCGCAGAAAGTCCATCAGATCACTGCAGATTGACATGGCATCACTGTTCTGAGCATCTGCAGGAGGTGCTGCTCTACAGAGGTGCTGGAGGTGACAAATGTGAAATAACCATTTCCAAAAATATTCATGTAACAATTGATAAATTCTATGATAACTGCATATGTGACACTAACCAGCTCAGAGTTGTCAGATGGTTTCACCAAAACAGAGTTACCTCCGCCACCTTTATCTGTGGATCCTGTGTTTCCTTCAGGATGGTCCACTTTCTGGGTCTCTTCCAACTGTAGTAAGTTGAGTTGCAATGGAGAGCTACAGCGTGACTGGAAAAGAGGGGGAGATGACGGCTCTTGTGGAGTTGAAGAGCGAGAAATCCCCTCTTTCATCTTTAGTGCAGTGGCAGGAATGGGAAAAGACATGGGCTGTGCTGGGAAAGGGATATGCACAGGCTGCGGAGTATATAATGGTTGCAGAACGGACATTGCATTTTGTGGTGTGGGGAATACAGGCTGTGCAACAGTGAAATTAGGTTGCGGAACAGAGAATGCTGGGGCTGGAGCAGGAAAAGTAGGCTGTGAAGCAGGGAAGGTGGATTGGGGAAGATATGAAGTTTGCTGCACAGGAAATGCAGGCTGAGGTGCAGGCCCTGGATAAAGAGAAGTTGGTAGGCTGGCAGGGTACACATAGTTAGGCAAAACTAGGGCAACCATAGGGGGAAGCAACGGTGCAGGGAAAGGCTGAGAAGTAGATGCATTTGCCGAAGGAATCTGAGCAGTTTCGTTTGGCACCGGAATCTGCGGTGAAGGAAATACCGGTAGGGGATAGGCAGGAAGCACAGGGTATGGCAATGGAGGATAGCTGGCATGTGAGGCATCAGATTGTGACCAGGCCGTAGTGTTGAGACCAGGCAGAGGGCATCGAGGGGCTTGTTGAGCACCAGAACTGCTGCTATCCCAGGATTCTGGGCGCACTCTCTTTGTTTTAGGCTTTCGAGTTTTGCCAGTTCTCTTCCAGGATGTATCCGCTCCCTGGGCACGGCGTGTACGTGGGGCTAAATTAGAAACATGCAATCACAATTAATTCAGGTCAGTGGTATTAAACCAAAGTTGATGGAATTAGCATGCTATCATTTAATTGGTGATTCCTTTAATCTGTTGGCACAAAACAAGAAGGCTTCCCTCCATTTTAACATTCTTTAAATCTTAGTTTAAAGCTTAATTACCAGAGTTTGCGCAGTGTACAGTTTTATGAGGCACTAGAAGCTCCTGTATACTCACCCCCTGGCCTTTCATGCAGGTAGCTATTGCACCGGTCCTGGAAGGCACTGAGTTTTTTGATATCCATAAAGCCAGTGAGAAAATCATTCTCTTCTTTCTGAGTGTGGGCTGCCAGCACTTCCTTGGTTAGTCCCATCTGTCTGTATGGCTCTGCCACACTAGCAGATATGGGTGCTGGATCCCCCGGGGCTGATGGACCATCCTCCATCTCTGAGTAATAAAATAACAGCACAGTATTTGTATGTATGTGTGACTTTAAAACATTCCATTGCTCCTGTTTCTGCAGCTTGAACAAAACTTTGAGTGACAATAATGCTCCGACAGGTGTAAAACAAACACACCAGTAACCACACTATTGAAAATACAAGACATGCATATATTAATTATACTGTGATCTGTACTATCTGGCCTACTGAAAGCATGACCAATCTTATTGTATGTAAAGTCTAAAATAGAATAAGGCTAGAAATGCTGTATTTTGTATACTAAATATAAACATGAACTTACTGCACCACAAACCTAATCAAACAAATAATTTATGCTTTCAAAGTTGGCTACAGGGGGTCACCATCTTGTAACTTTGTTAAACATCTTTGCAAGACTAAGACTGTGCACATGCTCAGTGTGGTCTGGGCTGCTTAGGGATCGTCATAAACAAAGCTGCTTGAGTTCTGCATGGCCGGGAAGTAAGGCGGGGGCTCCCCCTGCTGTTCATAAGTATGATTGTTTCCCTGCTCAGCAGTTAGGGTCCGTCTGACAATTCCTATCCACAGCAGTAATTGAAGGGAGAATTTCACTGCATACAGTCAGGTTTGCTTATAAAAACAGTACACATTTTTTAATTAAAGTATATTGGAGATAAGTTTCTTTTTCATTAAAGAAAGGAAAAATTTGATTTTATTTTTTTGCCTTTACATGCCCTTTAAAATGATGGTCCTGTGTGGTACCTGCACACCTTGGGAAAGTGCTTGGGGCACAGAAAAATATGTATGCTGATTCTGTAATGACTATTATATTGCAGAGTCTTTGTATCACTTATATGCAACTTAACCATCATATACTTTAATTTTGGCAAACACCACAAAGAATATGAAACTCAAATAAACGACTTTTATGCATAATGCTTCATGAGAGAGTCACGGTAGTGTTTTGTCTAAAGTATCAGTGTAAGACTTAAAGGATGCTTTCTTAAACCATATTTTAACTTTAACCATATTTGCTACTGAAATACTTCTAGACATGCACTGGTCGTACAAAGCAGAACTGTACCTGTTTCGGGCTGCAGCTTCTTGTCACCAACATGTACAATTGTGCTGCTGTAACTGCAGTGGCTGGTGAAGGATACTACACTTTCAGCCTTGCTGCCCAGAGATAGAGGAGTAAGGGCAGGACAGGGTGCAACAGAGATAGAGGTGAGTGGGGTGCAAGGCAGAGAGCCCTGTGCAGAAAGAGGTTGTGTTGCCTGCAGCGAGGAAATAGTAGAGTCTGGCACCCCAGTAACGAGACTGATGCAAGGGCCTGAGGAAGAAGCTTGAGACATGAGTTTGAGAGATGGGCAAGTACTGCAGCTTGGCAACTTGGGTAAGGTTTCCGACACAACCAGGTTGCCTGTAAATAAACATATAGAAGAAACAGAGAATGTCCCAGATAAAGCAATGAGGTCCCTTAAACATAAATCCCTTTTTGTTTTCCTAACCCTATTCTCCAGATGTAGCTGGCGTATAACTCCACACTATGCTTTAGCCTTTGATTTTATGGTAAGCACCAAAAAACAAAAATTATTAATTTTATTTGGCGTACCATTTTTGTACCAAATCCATCTGTGTGTGCTCACAGGCCTGACATGTCTACCCTTGTGGAGAAATACCTAGTGTTCCAATGGCCTAAGGTTGGAAAGCCTGCTTATAATATCCACTAATAGCAAACGCCATTGAGTCCATCCTCCTGAAGCCTACACAAAAAAACAGCTGCTAAAGCTTACTCCTTTGTGGAGCAAATGGCTGCTTATGATGCAGAACAGCGCCTTCATCTCATAAATTTGAGCACTGGGAAATCTCTGATGAAGTCACCAAGCAATTGTCTATCACTGTAAGTAAAGCAACAAGTAATAGGCAGAAAAGATGTCAACACAGCACATAATGGCATATGAAGTACAGGATTATCTGTGCGACAGGTTACTCTTCCATAGGCTCCTGGGGTTTCTACAACTGAAATATTGAGCTTAGTTTGCCTTAAACAAGTGCAGGAAATATATCCTACATAACTTGCCTTCTTTGTTAATCTATATCTTTCTGCTTATTTATTCCATCTAATGACTGGTATCACATTCATTTTTGCTGCAGGCTAATGATGGCATCTGCCTTGGAAGTCACAATGTGCAGAAGAATAACTGTGATTCTTCCAGAGAAGGTGTGGATAAAATAATTTCAGACATGTGTTCTTTCTAGGGCCACAACACAAAGCAAAGGAAGTTTGGCCAGTGTTCTACATGTTAAAGGACAAGGAATTTAATATGTTAGGCAATCCTTTCCTTCTTTCCCAAGAAGTGCCCAGCATTATTATATCCCCCATGAATTTGTGTTTTCTTGTCCTTTGATCAACACAGTTGGCTTCCGATTTGTCATTCGGCACAATCAGCATGGCCTATAGGCAATTTTTAATGTACCTTCATATTTTAAAAAGTAGTTTTTTAGTGTCAGTATCACTTTAAAGCCCTTTCTGTATCGACAACAAAGAGAAAATATAACCCCCAAAAAAGTTGTGAAACTAAAACTCGACTCAAGGGGAAAAACTACTATTTGAGACTCAAGTGTGTTTGCCCAATATCCAGATTCATTGGCTACTATGAGTCCTTGGTCTCAATTATCAAAGACTAAAAAAAAATAAAATCACCAAAAAGTAATATAATACTCACAACATCCAGCATTTATATATAATTTTTAATAGAATGTGTGTAGAATAGTCTTTTTTCGCCTTTGATAAATGTATAATGTTATTGGCTTTGATAGCAAATGGGATTTGATTGGAAATGCATTTCAGTTTGTTGGTTCTCCCCCCCCCCCGTCTATTCTATATCTCTGTTTAAATCACATGCAAAGTGCTAAACCTAATATGATTTGTTTGATTTAGTAGAAGGCAGGCTTGAGGGGTCAATGTACCTTGGTTAAGATTGGCTTCACCACTGAGAAAACTCTTTTCCAACTCTGTTTTTTGGTGCTGAAGAGGATTATGGTCAGAGTGAGAGGAAGCCATCTCTCTACAGCCAGAAGAATCCCACTTGCTTTTTGTTGGCACGCCGCAGCTCTCCAGATACCTGGGTGTAAATAACAAGAAAAGTTTAGAGATTATTCAAACGTCATATAAACTTCTACAAATGGTGGAGATGACAGGAAACCGGAGCTTAATGGTATGAAATTAACATTTCTCTGTTAATAATTTCCACTTACAACAGATTTCCTTCATATTATTATTATGATAGGTGGTAGGGTTTAATGGGTCACCCCTTTAAAACTGGGCACATTGAATCAACAAGCAGAACGGCTAATTAGCAACACATCCAAAAGTACCCAACCAAATTATTTACTAATTGGTTACAGAATGTATCTTTTGCATGGGCAGCACTTCAAAGGGATGACCTGGTTGGAATACTATGAGGTGTAAAAGGCCGGCACTTGTTTATCTACATGTCCATGTAGCCCCAAGGCAAGCTGTTGCCACTTATCTCAATCTACCTAACTACAGGTTCTGTTATCCAGAATGTTTGGGACCTGGGGTTTTCCATAACTTTCCATAATTTGGATCTTCATACCTTAAGGCTACTAAAAAAAAAAAAAAATCATGTAAACATTAAATAAACCCAAAAAGCTGGTTTTGCTTCCAATAAGGATTAATTAGTTTGGATGAAGTATAAGCTACTGTTTTATTATTACAGAGAAAAAGGAAATAATTTTTTAGAATTTGGATTATTTGGATAAAATGGAGTCTATAGGAGATGGCCTTCCCGTAATTCAGATAACGGATCCCATAACTGTACAACCAGAATAGCTAGCACTTCTGGTTAAGCTGAGCATGGTGGAAAGTATCTAGTGGATTACAATATGAGCATTAAAAGTGTATCTACATTCAATCGTAGGCATCTACCACCTCTCCCAATTTCTCAGAATGCAACTCTTGAACACTGCACGGTTTTCGGCAAGACTTTAATCAATACGGTATCTTCACAAAGCTGGACGTATGGTATTGGCACACTTGGGAGACATGGGCTATGCAAATCAGTTGTATTTTCAAACGTGTATATGTAATGAAAATTGTTTTTTTTTTCAGTGTTTAGACTTTTGTAGAGAATGATATTGTGAAACGTTTTAAGAGCTTTAAGAGACAATTTTCAATTGGTTTTAGTTTTTTATAATTTGCGGTTTTTGAGTTATTTCGCTTTTTATTCAGCAGCTCTGCAGTTTCAGCAAACTGGTTGTTAGGGTCCAAATTACCCAAGCAACCATGCATTGGTTTGAATAAGAGACTGGTATATGAATAGGAAAGGGCTTGAATTGAAAAGGAGTAAAAAAAAGTAGCAATAACAAATTTGTAGTCTTACATGACATTTGTTTAAATGAGGTCAGTGAATAGTCAGAAGAAGGAGGCTAAAACTATATAAATAAAAAAAAAAAGGCCAACTGAAAAGTTGCTTAGAATCGGCCATTCTATAACACACTTAAAGTTAACTTAAAGGATTTTTTGTTTGTAAATATGAAGTAGTTATCTTTAACACACTATTTTTACTGAATCTATTGAGGAATTTTCAGATCATCAGGAAGACAGAATTAGAAAGATGGCGAAGGTTACGCACGAGTCAGGGTAGCCAGTAATTCTATATGAAGAATCTTTATATAGTCTTCAAATATACAGAACATAGTGTGCAGTAGTTCTTACGCTTACCTGATAACACTGTCTAGGCAGCTGATTTGCTGATAGGAGTACGGGTGCTGTTTTGTTGGCAAATCTTCACTTTGTACAGGACAAGGACCACTACCAGGACCATCTGTAATGACTTCTTTACTAAAATCCCTGGTGCCGGGAGAATGATCTGTAAATGATTTTAAATTAAGTTCATGGTTCATCTGTGAACTGCAATAGAACTTGTTAACACACACATATCCATATAGTGACATATGTCAGTCATCATTAACACTAAGTATAAAAGCCTGTTTTGTCAGTCAAGTCACAGCAGAAGATCAGGTGGCACAAGTTGGTGACGTCCATGATTATATTCTGCTTTTCCCCCCCAAAAGTTAAAATAAAAAATATGGATGGCACACAGCTGCAGTTCTTTTGTTATGGAAAACACAACTGGAACATGAAAAATTCTGCCCCTAATTCTAAATCCACCTGTGTTTACGTAAGTGTGCGACTTGCATGTATCCCAAATAGGTGACAGTGCATAACGGTGCTCATCTTTCACTCTCATTGAAGCTGGAAATCTGAGACCATGGTGACCCTGGCAAGTGGCCTATTTTTGTGCACTAAATCAGATTTCATTTAAGAGAAATAAGGCATCTTCTACTAAAATGTATTTTGCACTTAAAAATAATCATTATATGTCAGCTGTCAAATTTGATATCAGCATTTTCTGGATTGTACAGAATAATGGAAAGACAGACTTAGTATTGCTGGGATGAACCTACTCATCAGTAAGTATGTCTATTTAAAGATGTATTGCATTAGGAAAAAATATGTTACAGAGCACATCCAGCTGATCACCTTTATCATCATAATTAAATGGTCCTACTAAAACATAATCCCACTGGCACAGTTCTACTACAGCCCTGTGGAAAATGGCTGCTGGTGTGTAGGTGCAGATTTGTGCAAGGTCTTCAAATGCATATGCTACACAGGGTAGATTTTTCTTCAAAATGTGGCCACTGGACAGCTATCCAAAGATTATTATACTAATGTGCCATGAGATGACTGGGAAAATAGAATACTGGTATGGGATCCATTATCCGGAAACCAGTTATCAAGAAAGCTCTGAATTATTGAAAGGCCATCTGCCCTAGACTCCATTTAATCAATAATAATTACACCTTTACCGTTACTACTTATATTATACTCCCACTTTTACGTTACTACTTGTACTTCCACTTTTACCATTACTACTTATATTATACTCCCACTTTTACCGTTACTACTTATACTCCCACTTTTACTGTTACTAATCATACTCCCATTTTTACCATTACTTCTCATACTCCCATTTTTACCGTTACTACTCATACTCCCATTTTTACCGTTACTACTCATACTCCCATTTTTACTGTTACTACTCATACTCCCATTTTTACCATTGCTACTTATTTCTCATTAACCTTGTCAATGAAGCATTCAATCTTAGAGTCATTTTGGCTCTTCCCTTTCTGATCATATAAATACGCCAGTAAAAGCCCGTCCCCTTTTCTTTCAGGAAGTTTTTCTATCAATACATGGCCCAACATTTCAGTCCTATAACGGGATCTTTTCTGAGGCACCACTCATGACAGGTGATTTTCATTCATGTTAATGACAAGCATCAAGGCAGGGAGAAGGTAGCATATCCACCATTTCTCACCAGTTGAAATAATGGTGCACTACAGGTGCCATTAGATTAATATCTGAATACCATTGATACTGGCTGGCTTAATCAGTCAGGCAGGTCTGAATCTTTCTACTGCCAATTCACATTCAGTCAGTGCTCTGGCCCCAGCTCCTCTTCCCTCACTGCTGTTCCAGACATTCTGCCAGCCTGATTAGGTGGAACAACTAAAAGGTGGCCACAATGAACATGGCCACTTGTCTGTTTGTGCTGATCAGCTGGATCTTACAGGATCTGACATTGTACTTGCCCGGCTTGAATACTAGCACTCTTCACTACTCTTTAGAGTAAAGGGAAGTACAAAATAAAAAAAACACAAGAATCCTACGTCTGCCATACCTATCAGCAGATTTTTTGTCAGTTTTTGCTTCTCCTTATTTTCTTTGATGGCACGGCCATGTTCTCTCATAAGGTCCTGGCATGCAACCTGCAGAGTGACAAAATGACTGGAATTAGAACAGTGACCATACAGAGCAGAATTGTCCATTCACAGCAGCACTGGCCAATCGAAACTTGCACACAAAGTGCATGTAATCCTCCTACTGCAGGGAAAACAGGGACAGGAATGGGATTACTTCAGCAAAACACTATAAAACATTGATCCTATATTCACTGTATAGTTAATTTAATATGTGCAGCCAACAGCAGTACACCTATTTGCAACTGGTCTAGAGTTGGTTTTTTTAAGTTAAAGTCTTGTTCCTCAGCTCTACAGTTTGCAATTTAAATGGATATGTGGCTGCTAGGGTCCACGGCTACCCTAGTAACCAGGTCCAATGGAAAGAGCCTGAAAAAAATGATAAGCAATAACATTGTAATAAAAACCTAAAAAGCATAGGCAGTTGCCTACACATTTTCTAAAACCAAATCCTGCCAAGGAGCCCAAAATTAGTTACATGAAATACTACGTCTCCTGCCTGAAAGTACCAAAATCTGTCCATTAATACAAAGCTTCTCAGCAAGTAAAAAATATGTCCTGTATGCCCTGAGCCTTAAACTAGAAGGCAATGTATTAAACACCTACCGCCCCCTGACACCAAAAAGCACAAGCGCTTGGATTGTGAAAATCGACAGCAGTTAATTGTGAGGTCAACATTCCTGTAAGAAACAGAACACTATAGCCTATAAGAGGGGTTAATGAAATGTGGATTATCACCCTAATTTTTGTTTTGACTCTCCATTTAGCTGCCTTCTCTATGTCACTGAGAAAACTGAATAGGGCTTCTGTGCTAATTCATGCACTTATTTTTTTATAAAATATCATATTTGAGTTGTTTTTGCATTACCTACATGACGCAATGTGAAAAAGGCCGGCAGTTATTATACACAGTGCCACACATTAGAAAATAACTTCATTCATGGTGATGCGAACGCTTTTTCAAACATCTATTATTTTGCTCAGTCAATGAATGAGATTTGAGCCCACACTTTTCCTTCTGCCCACACATACAGACACAGAAGGAAAATCCTAAGAGTAGGAGCATAAACAGAGGAGCGCTGAATGTGGGGCATGGGAGCTACAATGTGAAGAGACAAAACGAATGCGGGCATGGGATTCAGTGAAGAGAAAGCAGACTGAAAGGGGTCAAAGTAACCTGCGTAATGGAAGTGAGCTGTCGTTCAGTGAACATCCATAAACAGAACAGAAGATAAGAAAGTATAGAAAAGAACAGGTATGGGAACCGTTATCCGGAAACCCTTAATCCAGAAAGCTCCAAATTACGGAAAGGCCGTCTCCCATAGTCTCCATTTTATTCAATAAAACCATATTTTTAAAAATGATTTCCTTTTTCTCTGTAATAATAAACCTGTATCTTGTACTTGATCTCAACGAAGATATAATAAATCCTTATTGGAAGCAAAACCAGCCTATTGGGTTTATTTAAATGTTCAAAGGATTTTCTAGTAGCCTTTCTAACAGACTTGGGGTGAAGATCCAAATTACAGAAAGTAATTTGTTATCCAGAAAACCGGATGGCACATGAATTGCCTGCGTTTCATTTTCAGTTACCTATTTGTTTATTTGTGCAGCTTGACCCATAAAGAATTTAATCGGTCGGTGCATTTTAATTATGGAATGGTCATCTCCCATAGACTCCATTTTATCCAAACATTCCACACTTTTAAAGATGATTTCCCTTTTCTCTGTAATAATAAAACAATACCTTGTACTTGATCCCAAACAGAGATATAATTCATCCTTATTGGAAGAAAAACCAGCCTATTGGATTTATTTAATGTTTTTCTAGTAGACTTAAGGTATGAAGATCCAAATTACGGAAAGATCAGTTATCTGGAAAACCCCAAGTCCCGAGCATTCTGGATAACAGGTCCCACACCTGTACTTTACTTCCCCTTTACATTATGGTATTACTCAAAAAAATGTAGGAAGGAGAATACGACTGCATTTTTGGATCTATTCTTCATCTCTACTACCACTGACATGTTTGTCCTTTATGTCCTCATTTGAATTTCCATTGCTGTCGCTGGAGGATGCTGCACTCATTGGATTCTCATGGGAACCATTGCTGCCCAGACTGCCGTATCCACTGGAGCTGCTGTTGTGCACAGGCTGAGGAGACAGAAAAAGAGCTTTATATTTCTAACTCCTACCCACTCGATCCTCAGTTGAATTAAGATTACAGGGCTTTACAAGCTAACCTTCATCCTAAGATTAGGAGCACTGATTTTGCTTGGAATGATTATTGTCCTAGATGCTTCTGCTTCAAGATAATCATTCCAAACCCAAGTCAACTTGCTAAAGAAAATGAATGACTGTATGAGAACCCATTTTTGGAACATAAATGAAGATTTAAATAAGCTAGTTAGAATATATGTTACACTTATCTAGAAATAATGCAAGCCTTTTAACAGTTTAAAATATACTTTGAAAACATACAGCACTCTCCCGTACTGCATATTTCATGCTGTAGTGGTCATGCCAGAATATAGGAAACCATACTTAAAAAGCACATCACAATAATAGGGTGGATAGAAGAGCTAACTTATTATGTGAGCATGAATGACCTACATACAGTGAAATTTGATCTAAGAATGTCATAGAAATGGTCTGTCTGCATTTTGTCTGGGTTAAAGGTGTCTGCAAATATATCTGGCTTCTATAGCTCACATTACCTTTGCGAAAGAATGTGTAAAGACAAAAAAGCAAATCTTCTGAACTTACCAGCCAAGAATCCCATTTCTTCTTGATGACCCATATATAAGGGCCCCAGAGGCCTCTCTAGAGGCTGACAAATACTGCTTTTGGTAATTATTTCTTTTTTTATGGTTATATTAAAGGGATTCTGTCTTGATTTTTATGGTGTCGTTTTTATTTCTAAATTACACTGTTTACACTACAAATAATTCACTTTACAATATAACATTTTATTCCTGAACCAGCAAGTGTAGTTTTTTTAGTTATAATATTGGTGTGTGTAGGCAGCCATCTCAGGTAATTTTGCCTGGTCATGTGCTTTCAGAAAGAGCCAGGGCTGCACTATGGAACTGCTTTCTGATATTGTTGGATATTACTGAGGATTGTTTCTCCTACTCAATTTAACTGAATGTGTCTCAGTGGGACCTGGATTTTACTAACGAGTGCTGTTCTTAGATCTACCTGGCAGCTGTCATCTTGTGTTATCTGGTTACCTTCACATGGTTCTGTTGTTAGGCTGCTGGGGGGGACAAGGGAGGGGGTGATATCAGTCCATCTTGCAATACAGCAGTAAAGAGTGACTGAAGTTTATCAGAGCACAAGTCACGTGACTGGGGCCAGCTGGGAAACTGACAATATGTCTAGCCCCATGTCAGATTTCAAAATTAAATATAAAAAAAATATGTTTGCTCTTTTGAGAAACCTATTTAAGGGCAGAATTCTGCTGGAGCAGCTCTAATAACCCATGTCAGTATCCCTTTAAACTTAAAAAGCTATGTCCATGATGCACCAAAAGTCAGAAAATGGCCCAGCAGTCCACCAAGGCAGGAAAGTAAAATTAATGTAGATTTATGTTGTACCAATAACAGATGCTGCCTCTGTTATTGGTACTAACCAAATTCACATTTGGTTAACTTCCCTGCCTTGACGGACTGCTCATTGAGTGCCTGCTCAGACATACATGGTTGATTCCATATTAGGTTATGCTTCCTTAGAAGCAACTATATAAAAGTACCTGCATAAGGAGGTGATAGATTTGTTCTGTGATCTCCTGAATCCCAGGATGTAGAGACTTATCTTCAGTGTGCGGTGGAGCAGCAAAGACATCTTCATTGACTGGGCCCCTAGAATATTATATAAAAAAATATTACATAAAGCATTGCCAGCCTTAAAGTAGGAAGTAGCATAAATATAATTCAGTCTGCTGCCTTTGTAAATCAAAGCAGCTTTAGAATAGTTTATGTATATTCAGTGCTCCTGTGCCAGGAGCAAAAAGTAATTCAGGGCCAAGACCCTGCACAAATACAACACAAAATACTCACGTTCTAACTTTATGCCGGCCAATGATGAAGGACACTTTGCGACTCCAGGGATTGATGAAGCTGGACCAGCTAGTGTCAATAGTGATGTATTCCCCATTACGAGCACAGAAACGGATTGGGGAGAAATCAAAAGGTTGCCCTCCATTCTGCAGAACTGGAGAAAAAAAACACGATGAATGATGGCTTTGCTAAAATCTGATTTTAACACAGACATAATGATTGTTAAGAGAAAATGAATTACAAAAGTAAAACACATACTTTTCTTGTGCACAGCTAGCATAAGGGGTCGGTCTTTGGGATGAATATGGAATAAAATAGAGCTTCCAATTAGATCCTGGGGCAGGTATCCAAGAAGGGGCACAGCCCTATGGAAATAAAACAGTTAACAACTGGCAAGAAGAGCAGAGAAGAAACACAAATATATCCCAGCTAAAATTTAGGACATGAGGTGTAAACCAAACTTCTCTCCACCACCGGGTTCTCCTCAGGTGCAGAGAAGCTAATGTGCTCCCATCTGCTCCTCTCCATTGACAGGCACCAGATTGGCCATTTGTACCGATATCCGCTCAGTGCGTCTACACAGGTCAACACTGTGTCTGTCAGTGCAGAGGAACAGTTAAGTGAATGGGAGATCATTGGCATCTCTCTACCTGAAAAAAACTGGTGCAGAGAAGCTGACCTCTGCTTCGTCTGCCCTCAGCCTAAATGTGCAGAAAGAATTAGTTTAGTTCTTCAGTGCAACTCTCCTCTCACCTCTCATCTATGTCTTGGAACAAACAGCTTGGTGTGTGAGTAGTGGTAAAGATGCGTTTATCAGCAGGGATCCGAGGAGCTAAAACAAAGCAAACAAACAGAATTAGCTTTCCAGAACACTTTACTAAAAACAATATCACCTGTACATACTAAATTGTGTTGCTTTATTTGCTGGCACCCTTTGCCTTTTTACTGACTACACCATCTGTTAAATATTCTTTTTAGTAAAGCATTATAAATTGTGGTGTGCGTGTTGACCCAAAACCAGTGGGTTTACTGCCAGTTGGTTAGAATCGGGTTGAAATTTGGGCAACTATTGCAGGTTAGGTTTGGGTGTGGGTCGTACTGGTGAAGTACACTCCTCCTCTGCTTCTGAAGATTCCTTGCGTTGGAACTAGAGGCACACATAGAAATAGTGTACAGAGAGAGAAGACGCCAGTACAGGTTGGAGGCAGGTCCTACAATGCCAACATTTTGATTGTTTGGGTCGGGTGGAGGTTACGTTTGAGGATTTCCTGAGCTGAACATCACAAATTATTTATAATAATGTGCCTTACTGTATTAAATGTTAATGCCGAAGTCTGTGCTTAGGCTAATAACAGTGTTTTTTCCCTATGGCTCTCAGATTGGGTGATACAAATACCTTGGAGGTATTTTGCTCTACTAACTGCACTTCATAAAAACAAAGTTGTTTTCAGGTGGCACAAAATATAAGTAAACGGGTGCAAGTCCTATGTAGCAATTGGTACTCTTTGCTTTGCTAACGCTACATCTAAAATACACAATCCAGCAATGTAGTCCAATAGAAATAGATCACTCAGTGTGTGCAGAATGAAGTGGCTGGATCTGTTAGCCGAATAATGGATTAAGTACACTGCAGAATATTTAATGGAGAGTAAATGACACATAACAAGTGACTAATGACTCTTAAAGTGCTGCTTAAACTGCCTTGCATTGCAAAATGAAGTTTATTTACAGAGAGAGTGTTGCCTAGATATTCTACAAGTACTTAGCGAGGTAATTTATGAGCAATCTTCCGGTTATCATCCATGCTCCAAATATTTATTGGTTTCAATCCATGGTAAATAAGGACTTAAAAGCAACATTTATTAATGAGATACTCACCGCTGTCAAATGCTGTAAAAACACATACCTTCATAGCCAGAATGAACCCTCTCAGCAAACAGCACACAACACAGCTGCTCCTTAGCAGTCTCCTCTGTCTTCACCCAGATCAGGTAAGGGGTCATCCGGAAAGGGTGGTACAAAATTTCTTTTCTGGATACCCGTCCACAGCTGTAGATTCAGACCAAGAAAAATGTATATAGTTATATCAAATGCCAGCTCCTAGAAGCAGGTATTGGCATCCCGATTGCTGTAAACAGCTTTATTTGTAAAATATATTGGGGGCCTGTCCCACAAGAGTTCTAACTCAGAAACATGCCTGTATATTATAAAGTGTATTGCCCTTTACCGATTAAGCATCATATTCGACAATACGAGTGGAACTGTGAATTCTGACTTAAAATGGCAATAATATAGCTGTGACAGGTCTATACAAATGTCAGAAACAGAAAGCCCTGTGAATTTCACAAGAATACTTGATATTAAGGTCTTGTTGCTAAAACAGGAATACGTATCTTTTTAACTTGCGTAATTTCGGGTGCTCTGATGGCACAATTACTCGGTAAGAATTTTGCCATCGGCACACGACATTCTGATCTCAGAGATGTTAACTATAGCAGCCACTCCCCTTGGTAAAGAGATCTGCCTATGCCAAGATTTTTGAAATAATCACTCTTTCTGAAGTGTCATAGGCACCGGATTTGTGTCATAAAGGGAGCATGAAAGCAGCAGTGAAAATTTGCACACATAAAACAGTCAGTGCCGGGAGAGAACTTACCTGATGCGGCAATAAAAGGATTTTTCCTCCATACGATCCACATAACTAGAATCTGAAACAGAGAGGGTCACTCGTCAATGATCTTGTTACTTTGCAGAAGAGAGAGAAATATTCTTCCACTAATAAAGTTATTTATTCACTGTTACAAACATCTACTGGTTCATAATTTGATCTGATGGTGTGCTTCAAAGATAAAATGTAACTGCTTTAATGTGCCTAAAATTGATTTTCTTAAAGACTAACTAAAGGGTATGTCCATTTTAATGTGTAGCTCTCTGGATAAAATGTAATGTCCTTTCATATTTACGTAATTATGCTTTTAATGTATCTGCTTTGTCTAACTTCCTTGTCAGTCACTAAACCAATGACCAGCTTGCATGTCTGCCTAATAAGGAACTCCTGCTATACCTGCTAGATTTCTCATGCGATATGCCTCAAGAATAATAGAGGAGAATTGTTATACAGGTATGGGATTCCTTATCCGAAGACCCATTATCCAGAAAGCTCCCAATGACAGGAAGTCCATCTCCCATAGAACCTATTTTAAGCAAATAATTCAAATTTTTAAAAATGATTTCACTTTACTCTAATTATTAAACAGTAGCTTGTACTTGATGGTAACTAAGCTGCATGAATCCATATTGGTGGCAAAACAATCCTATTGGGTTTATTTCAGGTTTTAATCATTTTAACAGACTTGAAGGGTTCACCTTTAAATTACCTCTTAGTATGATGTAGAGAGTGATATTCTAATTCTATTTGCAGTTGGTTTGCATTTTTTATTATTCGAGTTTAGCTCTTTTAATCAGCAGCTCTCTAGTTCACAGTTTCTGCAATCTGGTTGCTAGGGTTCAAGTTAACGTAGCAACAATGCACTGATTTGAATAAGAGACTGGAATATGAATAAGAGAGGGTCTGAACTATAAGATGGGTAATAAAAGTAGCAATAACAGTTGTGTGTAGCCTTACAGAGCATTTGTTTTTGGATGGTGTCAGTGACCTTTTGAAAGCTGGAAAGAGTCAGAAGAAGGCAAATAATTAAAAAATAATAATAAAGGCCAATTGAAAAGTCGCTTAGCCATTTTATAACATAGTAAAAGTTAACTTAAAGGTGAACCACTCATTTAAGGTATGGAAATCACAATCATAGAACGATCCCTTATCTGGAAAACCCCATTCCCAGCCATTCTGGATTTTGATAAATCTGCCCTAATAAGGTGAAAACCTTTTTAACAATACCGATCCAATAACCGTGGTGCTTGAATAATGGTCAAATAGATAATACACCCAGGTTTAAATAAATTTTAGGCATATTATATGAAGTATTGCTTACCTGCCCCACAGCAGATATTCCAGGATGGCAATTTGTACGGGGAGGTTGAGCTGTAGAATACATTGACATCCTGTGGGGCAATTAGTTCAACAAAACGAATCTGTGAGAACATGTCTGGTCCACAACGTAGGACCACCGAAGCTTGCTCTGAAATATAGATGATCCTTCCAGTAACCAAGGAAACTGCTACAGCAAACATGTCCTAAAGGGAAAGCAGTACTAATTATTTATGGAAATCAAGAAAAATTAAATGCTATCCCCCCCACTCGTTTTCACAGCTCTTCATTTTAAAGGCAAAGGAACGAGGCATTTTATTGCTAATAGATTAGCTGCAATAGTGCAAGCTATACCACTATATTTATTCTGTAGAATATTTTACCATACCTGAGTAAAAAGCTCTAGAGGCTCTAGGTTTGTTTAGTATAGCAGCTGCAGTATTAGCTTGGTGTAAGATCACTTCCTGCCCAAGTCTCTCCCTGCTCACTTATAGCTCTGGGATCAGATTACAGCAGAGAAGGGAGGGGGGGAAGAGGAGTGAACTGAGCATGCTCACGCCCGGGGCAAGGAGGTTTAAGGTTAAGGCAGGAAGTCTGATACGGAAGCCCAAGTGTACACAATAGAAGGAAAGAAATGCAGTGTTTCTTTTGACAGGGGACTCAGAGCAGCACTACTTTGAGGGTTTACTGGTATATTTAGGTGGACCTTTCTGATATGGCTTAGTTAGTTTTAACCTTTCCTTCTCCTTGAAAAAGGCAGACTGATAGAAATGGTTTATCTTGCTAACAATATGTTACACAACAAGAAGCAAAACATGAATTAATTATCTCCTTCTCTTCACAAATAACAGAAACAAATATGAGCTACGGACACAGCAAACTTTTGGTCTGACATCAAACGATGGCACATTATGATACATTTCACAGCACTGGCTTCCATGCAAAAATGTGTTATAATGATCAGAAAGGACATTGTATTTGTGCCATGAGCATTTCAGCAGGGGAGTAAATTGATTTTAATAGATTTTAAAAAATCATCCATAAATATTGCATCCATGCCCACTGGAGCAAATTAAACCACAACAATGGGATCCTGTTTTTTGCCTGGTAAAAGTTAAGTAAAATGGAGGCATGGTGCCCAGTTTGTTTTTTAACTTGATCAATATATTTCTTTCTGAGAAAAAGCAACGACCTGGGGAGGAAAAAAAATGAAAAACCCCCCATGAAATGGTCTTGGCCTTGAAATGTTTAGTTTACCTTTACATGAACTTTTAAATATGATGTTAATGCATAAAGAATGCACATCGAATGGAGTACGGTGATTGACAAAGAGAGCCAAGCAAAGGTACTGGACATGCAAGGGGCAATTTTAAATGACCAACAGAGCCCCACTGTGTGCCCTTATCCTTACAGTAAAAAATGGCTGATTCTACTATTCCACACAGTTAATGAAATCTGGCGTCCTAATCTCATGTCTCACCGTATTGTTTCGAGTATACTCTGAAGTGATATTCTCAATCTCCTGCACAGAGTAGCACGACACCTCTAAGCGGCATGGCAGCTCCCCGTTCACCATTAGCATCTGGTAGTACTCTTCATTTGCTGTGAGATACAAATAATAAACAAGCATTGCATAGGATTGACAATAAATGTCTGGCATTGGTTTACAGCCCTGATAAATCTGAAAAACTGATCATTGTGTTGGCCCCATATACCAATGTGTTCCCGTGGAGAATAACAGGGAAAAAGAGCAAATATACTCAAAGGACAAGTCGCTATGAGTATAAATACGACATATATTTAACATAATTGCGGGAATTTAAGAGAAAGGCTCATGAAGTGGATCCGCTTTATTCCACCTGCTTCATAACACAGGCAGAGGAAATCGGACAATCTGCTACACTTGTCCCTGCCCTAGTGAAAGACAGGAGATAAGAAGTTTTTGCTCTGTCAACATATCCGTTCCAGAAGCACAAACCTTAGACCAATGGGTCACCAACAAGTAGCTTGTGAGCAACATGTTGCTCTCCAACCCCTTGGATGTTGCTCCCAGTGGCCTCAAAGCAGGAGCTTATTTTTGAATTCCAAGCTTGTTAAGGCATAAAAACTAGGTGCACTGCCAAACAGAGCCTCATTGTAGGTTGACAGGCCACATAGGGGCTACCAAATGGCCAATCACAGCACTTATTTGACACCCCAAGAACATTTTCCACGCTAGTGTTGCTCCCCAACTCTTTTTACTTCTGAATGTTGCTCACAGGTTCAAAAGGTTGGGGATCCCTGCCTTAGACTATTTAACTCACTGATGTTTTCTGCAATGAGATGCTTCATTTTCAAACTCAGCATGTCATGCATTTACTGTGCATTTGATAAAGGTAACTGTCAGCTTTGTATCCCTGCACAGGCCATTTTTATGCACACAAAGTAGAGTAATGCATGTTTTTCAGTGATGCCATTTCTAATCGTTTTAGAAATTTTAAAAGGTAGTGCAGATTTTCGTAGAGGATTCTCCCAAGTTCCTTTAGGCTGAGGCATCTACATTACCTTGAACTTGCTGGATGCAGTGTAGAGCATATTTGAGCGCTGCAGCAGTGCTGGGTTTGCCACGGATTCTCTTATCGTGTGGCAGATGGGATCGTAGCTCCTTAAGAGTTTTCAGCAAGTCCTTCTGAGTTTTCTCTTTATCTGGCTGTTCACTGCTGCAATGATCAAACACAAAACCAGTGAGAGCAAAGCAGAACTGAGAAAAAGAAAAACACATCGATAGTTTGCCAACACTGCCAAGTATATATACATACATACCTACATACACACATTGATGGAAATTACAGAAATGTATTTAATTAGTGTTTTAGCATTTTAATATGGTAACCTCACTTCACTTACAAAAGTGCACCTGTGCTCCAAACCAGCTATATACCCTTCACTGCATATCTCCCACCCTCCCCTTTGTCTTAGCTTGACTGCGAGACACACACAGAGTTTTGCACCAGTTTTCATCAACTATACCAGTAGTTTGAAATATTACAGCACTATAAATTGCATTAACTTATTCTTCATTTCCTACTAGTCTATTCCTACTGTGGAATGAATGTACATTTTTCTATACTTTTCCTTTTATCTGGCAACAAATGTCCTTGTTTACTCATGTAGCTCTACTGTAGTGTTACAATCCCTTTTAAAAGAAGTCACAGGATTAGTGTACTCATGGCTGTGCCTCTGGTTTTGTCTCTGCGCTAAGCACAAGTATGCCAATTTAGTTAGAACATTAGAATGTACATATATGCTATTACATTACCAGGGATTTTCCCTGGTAATGCAGTTTGGGGCTGTAGGACTAGTCAGGTTTGCGTGAGCCTAATTACTTTTACACAGCAAGCTCTAGGCATCCTTTATTGACCATATTCCCCAAATCACTGCTGTTTTCTTAACTCTCTTGCTTCCTTTTTGTTTGACTTCCATCTTGCTTTTTTTTTTACCAGTGGTTGCACAGTGAATAACTAGACATACTAAATGACATACCTGTATCCACTAGTAGATGGGTTGTGTTCAGTGTCAGCCATCATTAGTGAGAAAGCATTGGAGCTGCACTGAGGAGAGCGGATGTCGGAGCAGCTGAGACAAGAGAAAATATTCCATAAAATGTGCAAGAACATACATATGCATATAAATTTACCAGCAGCTTCGCCTGTTAATCGGACACCAGATGGTTAAATAATTAATTCCAATAATTACATTCTATCTTCCGAAATTTGTAGAAAGGAGTGTGATATTACTGCAGTAACATTATGGTGAGTAAAGTAAAAAGAGGGTAAACAGCTTAAAAAACAATGATTAAGGCCATATGAATGAATGAATGACTGAATAAATGAATGTTTCTGTTTATTTATATTATAATAAAATTAGTAGTTGAGTGCCATTCTAAAACGGCTCAGAACTTTAGTTCTGATAAACATTCCTACCTGCCCATCATTTTTCCTCTATTTCCCCTGCTTAAATTCCTATACATTCCTACCTCTTTTCTGAAAGTTCCTTTCCATTTTCCTCAGATTCTGTAACTTCGTTGCTCATAGAGTCATTACTCATTTCCACATCTTCTTGAAGAGTGATCCCTTGGTCCCCCAGTTCTTCAGGCTTTTCCATCTGGATCGGTTCTGGTATATGATCACTAGCAAATGGTCTGATGGAGGCAGAGTGCATTTTTGGTAAAGAGCCTACTGACTGGACAGAGCCGGGATCTGTCCCCTGGTTTTCACCATTCCCTTTTGATGAGACGTCTTCCGGACCAAAGAGAACACTGAGGTCCATATCAATGGAAGGTATGCCATAGATAGCATTATGTCTTGCTGCTTCACCCTGCTCATGTAAAGATGTCATTTCCAAGCAAGACTTATTCAGTGATGGGCTTTCACTCAGCAGAGTAGAATCTCCAAAGTGTCCATGTTGACTGGATGGGAGAGTGGATGAACTATGCCCCTGCAATGAAAAACAATCTGTCTGTAATTCCATGCACGGAGTGGGCATTGTATCAAATGAGGGGGAATTGTCAGGCACAATATTGTGGCCACCTAAAACAAGAAAATAAATATTTTTAAAATGGAGAGCTAATAAACCACTCAATATAAGCAAACATAAGAAACACTTTACAAAGCCTAAGACCCTCAGCCTAATTTCAAATATTTCCAAAGTATACCTTGCTTATCAACACATTTATGTTTATTTGGATAAAATGAAGTCTATGGGATATGGCCTTTTCGTAATTCTTAGCTTTCTGGATAATGGGTTTCCGAATAACAGATCCCATACCTGTATACACACACAGCAAGAAGTAGTCCTTCAGTGTCCCTTTAGTACATTATATATACCATATATCTATATATATATATATATATGTGTGTGTGTGTATATATGTAGCTTGGTATCACTAACCAGTATAGTGTGTCCATTATTAAGTATAGAATGCAAAGTAGTTTACAAAGACTTTTATGGCTTGCCTACATTTAGTGACTAGACTAAATCAGAACACGTTTTGTTGTTATGTTTATTTTTGTGAATAAGAGAACAAAGTTGCTGCTTTGGTGGGACAGATACAAATGAAACACACAAATCATATTGCTTAGCTAAAGAACAGCAATATCCAGAATACTTCACAAAGGCTTCATATGTCCCACTACAGGCTTTATTAGCCATATAGTAGAACTTCCCACGAACTCCGATATATAGCTATGGGATCTGTTATCCAGAATGCCTGGGACCTGGCGTTTTCCATACAAAGGATCTCCATCCAACAATAAAAAAACATATAAACATTAATTAAAAGCAATAGGATTGTTTTTCCTATAATATATCTTAGTTGGGATCAAGTACAAGGTAAAGTTTTATTATTATAACAGAGGGAAAAAGGGAATTATTTGAAAAATCTGACTTAAAATAGTCTATGGGAAATGCCATAGTTTGGAGCTTTCTGGATGACAGGTTCCTAGACAACCAATTCCATACCTGTACATGTATATCAGCTAAGCTGTCCCTTAAATCTGACATTTATCCCCCACCAGCCAGCTAACATTTTCCGTTAGAGCTCCCTGGGTTATTACATTTCTAAATTGACCTTTTTAAATTTCTTTTCAACCATACAATTCCCTAATCTAACAGCCACACTTAATTGTACTTCTACAATGTCCCCTGCATTCCAGAAATTGTCAGCTGCACGGCAGCAACTCCCCTATCTGGTGGCTTGAGCTGACCCACAGTATAGGAGCAGTTGTGTAAGCAGCAGTGGGTCAACCTACATGTGGAGGAGTGTTCCCCCACCCCCTCCCACATAAACACGTTATATAAAGCCGGCTCCTAACTAGGCTACGCACCCATGTGACCACAGCACACAAATGCCAGATCCTTGTTAATCACACAAATTCTCTCCCATCTGACCGAATTCTCAGCAGCTTGACACTCCTGTTAACCCTTTCAGGGCAGGGCCTGGCACCACAAAGAAAATGTAAAAATGGGTGAAGAGGAATGCAGAGATTCTTGTATGGGCCCTTTATAACAATATAAACTCTCACTTGTGCAACTGCAGGTTATTTTTTTTTTATCTTACACTGAACCCATTAATGATCTATTTTTCTGATCTAAATTCTCATGTTCCGGGATCCATATCTAATAGGCTCCAAGTAGAGAAAAGGAAGGGGATGCACTCATTCAGTATAGCCATCTGTTTGTTCTACCTGTTATCCAGCATGCTCGGGACCTTGGGTTTTCCAGGTAACAGATCTTTCCGTAATTTGGATCTCCATTCCTTAAGTCTACTGAAAAATCATGTAAACATTATATAAACCCAATAGGCTGGTTTTGCTTCCAATAAGGATTAATTCTATCTTAGTTTGGACCAAGTACAAGCTACTGTTTTATTATTACAGAGAAAAGGAAATAATTTGATTAAAATAGAGTCTATGGGAGATGGCTGTTCCATAATTCAGAGCTTTATGGATAACGGTTCCCATACCTAGGGTTGCCACCTGTCCAGTTTTGACCCAGACAGCCCGGTATTTTGAAGGGCTGCCCAGGTCAAAATGTTGCTGCCCGGTTTTCCAAATAAGGATTCCCCATGATTGACACGGCGGCCGGCCAATCAGCAATCGCCGTGCCGTAGGCCTGCCCCTAGACATCATGTCCATGCCCCTATGTCACGCCTCAGTCACGTCATGGCCCCACCCCTTGCCCAGTCTCCACTGGGGGAAAAGGTGGTAACCCTACCCATACCTGTATATAGATATATGCCCCACTGGCCTTCAGGACATTGTTCCTTTTGACCAGGCTATAAAGCAGAAAACCAAATAGGATTTTCCTGAATTTTTCATTGAAGCTTTGCCCATCGACTAATCAAAATTGATCTGCATGTATTTTTGGCAGAGTTGTATAAGGACGCCACATGAATGCTTGTCTGTAAAAGTTTTATACCTATATCTGAATAACCAACTGTGAAGGCAATAAAATACTATTATATATGCACAGTACAGCAGGGAGTCTTAAAGTAATGACTGAATAAGCATGGGTTTGGTTACACTATTATATCACTAAATCACCCAAAAGAGAATACATGGCAGAAATTGATTCATGATACACAAATGACTGAAGGAGCAGACATGTACAAATCCATCATGCTGCAAGACCCAAAGCTCTGCTACCAGCCTTTAGATATCTAGAGATGGTTTCATTTTGGATATAGTAAGCATGATAATGGTGGGTGCTTTATACCTGGGCTATACAACAGCAACCTATAGGTCACAGTATTTAATGAGATCTAAATGAACCACTAATGAACCTATTGATAATGACACGTGTCAATTTGTCCATCTTTGCCTCAGGAAAAATTATATGTGGTACAGTTATGGGACCGGTTATCCAGAATGCTCAGGACTTGGGGTTTTCCTCATGAGGGATCTTTCCGTAACTTGGATCTCTATAACTTAAAGGAGAAGGAAAGGTTAAAACTAAGTAAGCCTTATCACAAAGGTCCACCTAAATATACCAGTAAACCCTCAAAGTAATGCTGCTCTGTGTCCTGTCAATAGAAAAACTGCATTTCTTTCCTTCTATTGTGTACTCATGGGCTTCTGTATCAGACTTCCTGTTTTCAGCTTAAACCTCCTTGCCCCGGGCGTGAGCATGCTCAGTTTGTTCCTCTTCCCCACCCCCTCCCTTCTCTGCTGTAATCTGAGCCCAGAGCTATAAGTGAGCATGGAGAGTATGGTAAAACATTCTACAGAATAAATATAGCCTTCTAGCTTGCATGATTGGAGCTAATCTATTGGCAATAAAATGCCTCTGTAGCTTTCCTTCTCTTTTAAGTCTACTAGAAAATTATTTACACATTAATTAAACCCAATAGTTACTTAGAGACTTGTCTCAGCATGCTGCAATACCCAACATAACATTATCAGTTAAAAAAATCTTTATCACGCATACAATGCTCTTTATACACAGGTAAGGCAAATCACCACTGTACAAGGATACTATTTTATGGTTATGGCATAAATTACAGGTAGGAACAAGAACTGTGGCAAATCCACTAGGAACTATATAACTTCCTATGAATATTTCCCATATAAGAGGGATTACAGAGAACCACCCCAAACAGCATGTAAACCCAATTTTGCGTCCGACCCATAGGTTAAAGGGATTCTGTCATGATTTTTATGGTGTCGTTTTTATTTACCATATATACTCGTGTATAAGCCGACCCGTGTATAAGCCGAGGTACCTAATTTTACCTATGAAACCCAGAAAAACGTATTGACTCGCGTATAAGCCTAGACACAACTCAGAAAAGTCTCAGAAATATCAAACAGTCGGTTTAATGTTAAAAATCAAGCCATGATGCTTAAAACATTAATTCATAAAAACAAGCACAAGTTTAAAAAAAATGTAATTTTTATGAATAACGTGTTCCATGAATTTCAAAGGCCCCAGTGTATCTTGGAGACTATTGGCCCCATTCCTTCCACAATATCACTCAGGACTAATGGAAACTATTAGTGACCCAGCTGATGCCCAGCAGCAAAATGACCCACACTGTGTAATACACGAAGATGATCGAACTCAAAACCACCAGCCCCGCCCCCACTAATCGATCGCTGCCTGTCGCCTAGAAAAGAACATGGAATAAAAACATACACGTAGAACATAAAGCAATGTGTGATCTGTCAGACTCGCAAGTGGGAAAGTAACAGATACACTTATGGTACCATCTCTCCGCAACAGTGCTCCCACACGCTTACTACCGGATTTGCGCGGTGGATCTTGGGACCCGGGTTAATGCCACGTAGTGCACGCAGGACGCAGTGTCTTAGAGGGACGCGTTGCCATGGAACCTCTCTCTCTCTTACTGCCTCTCACCGCGCTGACCCGCGTATAAGCCGAGGTAGGATTTTCAAGCACATTTTGGGTGCTGAAAATCTCGGCTTATACGCGAGTATATACGGTATAAATTACATTGTTTAAACTGCATATAATTCATTCATATAAAATGTCATTCCTGAACCAGCAAGTGTATTTATTTTCTAATTGTATGTAATATTGGTGTGTAGGCAGCCATCTCAGGTCATTTTGCCCATTCATGTGCTTTCAGAAAGAGCCAGCGCTGCACTATGGAACTGCTTTCTGGCAGGCTGTTGTTTCTCCTACTCAGTGTAACTAAATGTGTTGCAGTGGGACCTGGATTTTTACTATTGAGTGCTGTTCTTAGATCTACCAGGCAGCTGTTAGGGAGCTACTATCTGGTTACCTTCCCATTGTTCTGTTGTTAAGCAGCTGGGGGGGGGGGTGACATCACTCCAATTTGCAGTACAGCAGTAAAGTGCGAATAAAGTTCATCAGAGAACAAATCACATGACTGAGGGCACCTGGGAAACTAACATGTCTAGCCTCATGTCAGATTTCAAAATTAAATATAAAAAAAATCTGCTCTTTTGAAAAACAGATTTTGTTACAGAATTCTGCTGGAGGAGCACTATTAACTGATGCATTTTGAAAAAAACATGTTTTCCCATGATAGTATCCGAATAACCTCACAACTGGAATGGTACCTTATTTAAGAAAAAACTCAAATGGAAAAAACGTAATTCTGCAAGTTCGAGTTGCAAAACCCAAGCAGGGTTGTTAACATCTTCAAGGGACCTCTGCAATTGACTGCTACAAGACCTCGACAAGTTTTAGATGGTGTATTGTCAGATTTAAGCAATTCCCAGGGTCAGGGTATAATAAATTTTGAAAAAGTTGAGTTTCTTTAAAAATAAAACTCGAAAATTGAGATTTTTTTTAACCCAATAATGTTAGTTTTGACTAAAAAAATTAGAAAACTTGAATTTTCATGAAAGACAAAACTTGGACCTAAATAAATCTGCCCCTTAGTGTCAGGTGCAGTCTACAAACTTCTTGCCTAGGTTAAGTCATTACTATAAAGATATATACACACAGCCGCACTTTCAAACATGCGGGAATAAAGTGTTTTATTGGGGCCACAGCAAGGCTGAAGCATTACCTCTTTGTGGCACAAATAAAACACTTCTATTTCTTTTGCACATTTTTTCAGTGTGCCGCTGTGTGTATAACTCTTTAAGGAAATGAATACGAATTGCTGGGGCTGCTTCACAAATTGGTGAAACAAACTTAAATTTTCCTTTAAGTTGAATTGATATTTAAGTTGTTTTCATGCTCTAAACTCCTGTACTAGTAGTTAATAGCAATATTACTTTTATGATGCCCCAGTCTAACCTTTCATGTACTGGCATGGGATGGTAATCTAAGATGAGGAATTGTTGTCATATAGACAATAAATCGAAGTTATTATTCTAACACAACTCCACTGCAATTGTCACTATGCAAAAAGCTGATGACCATAAGATCTGATGTCTGTATCCGCAGCACCTCATAGCACCCATGTAGGACCTTGTTCTAACAGTGACAAGCAGCACAGATGAATGCACACCCACAATACAGCATCTCCATTACACCCCAGCACACAACAACAATATCCGGTAACAGGGATAGTCCTTTCTGAACTGGCAAACTAGAGAGCAGCGGAATAAAAAGCCAAATAACACAAATAATGAAAATGATAACCAAATGCAAATGGTACTAAAAGTTAAATCAATGATGAACAACCCCTATAAAGGAGTTGTTGACCTTCCAACACTTTTTTCAGTTCAGTTGGTTTCAGATAGTTCACCAGAAATAAAGACTTTTTCCAATAACTTTCCATTTTCTATTTGTGACAGTTTTTCTAAAGTTCTGGGAGTGGGGGGGGGTCGCCGACTCTGTTCTAAATTGATACATTTAGTGGATACATATTTCTTTTGTCCCTGCTGAGCGGAAATTAAAGGCAGCTGTTAGAATTGATACAACAGTTGCTAATATTCCAAAGATGCTGCTGAGAAATGTAACAACTAAATGTATCAACTGAATGTAGCAACTTGTAACAGTTCAGATGATCCTGGATCACTGAGCTGCCAGATTGTGACACTAGAGACAGAAACATTGAACTTTGAACTTAATTTTTGGGAAAACAATGAAAAATTAAAGATGGAAAGCAATTGAAAAAAAGTCTTTGTTTCTGGTGAACAATCTGAAAACAACTGAACTGAAAAAAAGTGTTTGGAAGGGGAACAACCCCTTTAAAGACCCGCAATCCACTTATCAACACATCACAATCGGTTTTACTATTAACAATTACCAGGAAAGTGTATGCACAAGTATCTTAATGAGCACCACCATCTGATCATCTTCCACAGCAAGATGAAAAACAATGCTAACCAACTTGTTGCTATGTCTGGAAACCCAACTTGATTCCTCCTAATATCATAAGCAAAACATGTACTCTGTGCATCGATATGGCAATACTTATCCCCCAATGGTAGAAAGACGGCAGTACCTTTCAACAAGACGGACGACTACAATTTAGCAGAGGACAAGAATAAAATAAGGGTTTTATAGAAGGGGGTAGAAAGGGCCAAGTAGATATTATCTGCAGTCACACTTCTGCCTCTACTCCAATACTTTGCCTTGTTTTTCCTGAATGCCCTGCTTCTCTATAGACGTGGTGTTACACAAGCACAGAGCCGTGCGTATAACATGCAGCCTTAAGTAGGTCATTCATTGACATACACAACTGTCACATCGCTGGAGGCTGACAGCTGCACATTGCTATAGTCAGGCTGCTTAACTTAATAAGAAATCCATAGCAAAAAAACACATATATATATATATATATATATATATATATATATATATATATATATATATATATCAGTGCATAGATAGGCAAGAATTATGCATACATATATATTAAAGTGGCTATAGTAACCATTTAGCAGCTGCATTAAAATAACACAGATATAGAATAAACCTATGTAGCCAACTCTAAAAGGGGGTAAGTGACAGTTGGGGGTAAGTGACAATTGTGTCACTGAAACTTGGGGTGAAAGAGAGGAACATATGTTATTCTTATTCTCATACTAGTGCCTACATGGCTCCAAATTAAAATGATCTTTGGAAACAGTAATGCAACCATTAAAGCGTTTGTGGAGGTGCCAGATACAAAGAGAAAAGAGGGGGCCCTGGCAATGCAGGAAGCGTAAAGATTATCTGGCGGCATTTATATAAATCACGGGGAGTCCAACCTGCAGCTATTGCTGAACTACAGCAGCGGGATAGTTGTGCAGTTGTAGTTCACCAATAGCTACAGGTTGCACATCCCTGATTTCTACATACAGAAAATGTCATTTTAACTACCTTTTATTATGTGGAGGGGACCTGGGGCAAATGTCCTCAATCTCAGATCTACACTAATCCCACTCCAGTAAGCAGAACAGAAAAGCGTTAGCCACAGATCTAACTCACAATCACAATGAAGGTCCCTCCTTCTTCAGGTATGTTATATAGTAAATATATAGTGAATAAAGTACCCCATCCTATGCATATAAATACATGAGGCCTTTTTATACTCTGAGGTGACTTCTTATATCCTAATATTATGCAGCAGGGGATACTTTATTATAATACACAAGTTTCAGTAACAGAAATGACATCACTAAGCGCCGATTATAACCGATGACATCACTAAAGACCATTTATAAGGATATCATTTACAGGATATTAATTTCTTATAATATAATTGTTATAAAATAATATCGCACACCGTGCCTAAAGCCAATACTACATTATATGTTTCAGGTAAGCAATAATTCACATTGGCCAGCCAGTCCTGCCCATAATATTAATGGAACAAGTTGTACATACAAAATACAAGTCACAGACACTACAGGCTACAGACACCGTATAGAGATACAATAAGACAGATATGGATTATTATTATTATTATAAAGAGTACAAAGGGAGCCAGGGAAGAATTCATAGCATGCAGGGGACATGGGCTGCACAATGACAACTCCCAGCATCCCCAGCAAGAGGCTATTGCGGAAGTTATAGCAGAACTCAGGCTGAAGAGACCCCCCTATATTACACCCTATATAACTTGAGCCGGTCATAGAGCAGCACTGGGCGCCATTAACACAAAGCCTTAGCACTCACCAACCTGCCGGCTTTCCAAGCTACGGTCTCAGGAATTCCTTATGCCTCCCTCTGACAGCTGTTCCCTACACGCTCCGGTAGGGCACTAGGCTCCCCACTGTTAGTTCAGTATTGGGCACTTCCGGTGCCTAGACCCTCAGTAAAGGACAGGTGACGTTATAACCCAGTTCTCCAGTCTCCGCTCTCCTTCAGTTCCACACAGAGCTCAACGTGAGAGCTGCGCCTGTTTCCGCCCACAGGAAAAGCCTATTGGCTGCTTCCCTCAAAGTCCTGCCTTTTCTGCTCGCTCACTGGTTGCTGGGCAATACAGCACCGCCCTCTGCGTGAGATGCCGCCTTCCTTTCACCTCGATTGGTGAAAGCTCCCGTCGTTCCAAATAAGGCGAAGCCTAATTGGAAGGGGGCGGAACCGAGCTCATTGCATAAGATTCACGTGGAAACTCACGAGTGACAAGACTTGAAGAGCACATATGTGTTTAGTGTAGTTACGTGTCTGGACTTCTTGGCCTTTTGGCTAATATCAAGTGTAGTATCTTGACCAAGGGGGATGGGGTGCAGATCTAGTTAAAGGGGTGGTTCACCTTCAGGTTAACTTTTAGTATGTTATGGAATTGCAAATTCTAAGCAACTTTTCAATTGGTCTTCATTATTTTTTTTTTTTTTAAAGATTATGAATTATTTGCTTTCTTCTCCTGACTAGTGATGTGGGGATCAGGCTTTTCCTGACCCGCAACCTGGGGTCACTGCCACTGACCCCATCTAAAAAACAAATGCTCTATAAATCTACAAATGTTATTGCTACTTTTTATTACTCATTTTTCTGTTCCAACCCTCCCCTATTCATATTCCATATTCTCATTCAAATCAGTGCAAGGTTGCTAGGGTAATTTGAACCCTAGCAACCAGATAGCTGAAACTGCAAACTGGAAAGCTGCTGAATAAAAAGCTAAATAACTCCAAAACTACAAATGATGAAAAATAAAAACCAATTGCAAATTGTCTCAGAATATCACTCTTTACATCATACCAAACGTTAACTGAAAAGCGAACCACCCCTTTAAGTGTGCATCCATGTGAATCCATCCACTTGATCCCCTGGCCAGTGGCCGGCGTATGTTGTCAGCTTGAGCTACTGTATGTGTCACAGGCTCTGCAAACCTGGGGTGCCCGAAACCATTGGGTTGGAGTTCACCAGAAGTGTAACTAGAGGGGGGCGGGCCCTGGCGCAGGATGCGCAGCCGGGCCCCCACCCCCCTCCGTAAACCCGGAACTGGCCGGGAATATGCGCCACACATCGGCGCACAGACTGCCGGGGAGCCCTGAGGGGGTGCGGGCCCTGGCCCACTCGCACCCCCTGCTCCCCTGGTAGTTCCGCCACTGGAGTTCACCCTGCACTTTAACGCACTCTTGCACTTTCTGCGCACTTGCTCTTATGCTCCCCAGCCATTAGGCGGGAGTTAAGAAATGTTTATATTCCGGCCGATAGGCTGGGGCAGCACACTGCCTAATGTTTATTAATTTTACCCCACCCCTATTTATTTTTTATAGCACTTGTGCACTTTTTGCACTATTTTTTAGAATGCGTGCAACACCTCCGGGTTTGTGCTTGTCTTGTGTGGCCACCTGGTTCCTTCTACCCCTGAACCCAGTCATGAATGGACCTCTTCAGAGGTCAACTGTTCTTTTCCCTTCCGGGATTGGAAAAAGGGGTCCCCCGCCCTAGCCTTGCAGCAAAGGGGACCTGAAGACCCCTGCCTCCTGCCTGTGTCTTTTGTGCCGGTGGGGGTCGGGGATAAAGGGTTCCACCCCAGCAGCTGGGAAAGCTCTTTTTATCCTTGCGCCTTTAGCCCGGATACCTGGAGTTTTATGGGGGGACTCAGGGGCGATCCTGGCCCCTCCGCTGCCCCTCCCTCCCCCGTGTGCTTACCTTTTTGCTACTGAGGGGGTTCAGGGGGGTCCACGAGGGCGGCAAAGAGGGCCAGTACGCTAGTGCAGAGAGCCTAACTGCACTTTCTGCAATTGAAATTAGACTTTTAAAGTACCAGTAGTGGCTTTTTTGCCACCCCTGGTACCTAGTGGGGCGCCCCTGGGGGGACTTAGTCTTTAAGAGTAAGGGGCAGATTTATCAAGGGTCGAAGGGAATCCGAAGGAATTTTCTAAGTAAAAAAATTCGAAATAACTTTTTGGATACTTCGAGCATCGAATAGGATACTACGACTTCGAATTTAGTTCACCTTTAAACTACATTTTAGTATGATGCAGAGTGAGTTGTTCAGAGACAATTTGTTCATTTTTTATTATTTATGTTTTTTTGAGTTATTTAGCTTTTTATTCGGCAGCTCTTCAATTTGCATTATAAACAATCTGGTGGCTAGGGTCCAAATTACCCTAGCAACCATGCATTGATTTGAATAAGAGACTGGAATATGAATAGGAGAGGGTCTGAATAGAAAGATGAATAATAAAAAGTAGCAATAACGATACTTTTGTAGCTTTACAGAGCATTTGTTTTTAGATGGGGTCAGTGACCACCATTTGAGAGCTGGAAAGAGTGAGAAGTAGAAGGCACTTAATTGAAAAACTATAAAAAATGAAGGCCAATTGAAACATTGCTTAGACGTAGACATTTTATATCATACTAAAAGTTATGTTAAAGGTGAACCAAAATAATGTCACATAAGATAGTTGTAGTGCATTTTGCCCTCATTCAGGATTAATGCTCTTATCGGTTTAAAGAGCGACAGCACAGAGCCCTTGGTTTTCTTTAGCAAGTAGGTCATGCATCATATTCATAAGGTCATGTCCTGCAATACAACAAGCATAAAATAGGCAACTATTCTCTTTTATTCTGCCATCTCCTGTTATATATTGTATGGTATAACACGTAGTGTAAGCTTGCTGCTGCTATATTAAAACAGAGGAGAGAAGAGCAAATAGAAGGAAAGGAGGGCTTTTTGTACAGTTTTTAGGGCCTGAATGGGGCTCCCATTATTCATGGTGCACCCTGTAACTGTGCATGTGTTGTTGCAGTGCAATGTCCAGAATCTGTCAGTGGATACTGAGATGTTGTACATGAATAGCCCTGATATAAATTATACAGTTCCTTTATGTTTCCTTTGCATCCAGGAGTCCACAGGGAAGCTCTGCCCCAAAGTAATTCTCCAAGGATCATATCCTTTGCTGCTGGTTATGAAACATCCAATCCCAGCCTGGTCATTCCCATGTGGGATCTTTATTTGAAAGGGGGGGTACATATTATCCTGTTCATTTGCAGTTTGGGTGCTGGTCGGGGTTTTCCTTGACACAAACCAAGCCCGCTCGCACCCGCCTTCTCCCCTCTATATTTATAGGCCTGCGCTGAACCACCCTGAAGATGATGTCAGAAATGGGGTGGGGCAAGCGTGCATCTATAAAAACAGAAGCAAGAACTCGGTAGTGTAAGGTCGTGGGTAGGGAGAACAGGCAGAAGGGCTCAACCCAAACCTGCCCATGTCCTGCAAAGGAAGTGTTGAGTTCAGGATCTGAATCCTGCAGCAAAAAGGATGAATTCTGAATTCAGTGCATCCCTACACTATAAACTTACTGAAGGGACAATTTAAACAGCAGCAGAGACAACCCAAAGCCTCTCTGAAACTAGTGATGTTGCGGGCTGCCCCAACACCCGATGGACCAATGGGTTTACACACGGGCCGGCCCACGCATCACTCGTTTCAGAGAGGCTTTGGGTTGTCTCTGCTGCCGTAGCAGTAGTCTGCTTCCTCTATAGCCAACAAGAACCCCCTCTTTCACAGCCATTCTCTTACCTGCGGTGGGAAAGCAGAGTGTGTGGGCGGAGTCTGGATGGGGAGTGGGTGGGGTCTGGATGGGGAGTGGGCGGAGGATGGGGATCGGAGTGCGCTGGGTCCCTCTGAAGATTTTTTTTCAGGGGGGCACTCTAGTTACTCCACTCTCTGCTGCTGTTTAAATTGTCCCTTTAAGTATGGGCTCTATTATCCTAAATTCTTGGGAGCTGACATTTGCCAGATAAGGGGGCTTTCCATAATTTATATTGCCATACCTTAATGTTACGAGCAAAACAATTAAACATATCTACATAAACCCAACATGATTGTTCTGCCACCAATATGATGCAGCTTAGTAACCGTAAACTACAAGTACAGGTATGGGATCCTTAATCCACAAATCCATTATCCAGAAAGTTCCAAGTTACGGAAAGTCCATCTCCCATATAATAATCCAATTTTTTAAATTTTTTCCCTTTTCTCTGTATTAATAAAACAGTACCTTTACTTGATCCCAACTAAGTTATAATTAATCCTTATTGGAAGCAAAACCAGCCTATTGGGTTTATTTAATGTTTAAATGATTTTCTAGAGGACCTAAGGCATGAAGATCCAAATTATGGAAATATCACTTTCCGAAAACCCCACGTCCCAAGCATTCAGGAAAGTCAGAAGAAGAAGAAGGCAAATAATTAAAAAAAAAAACAATAAAAAATAAACAATGAAGACCAAATGAAGAGTTGCTTAGAATCAGCCATTCTAGTGGGATGTACATGAAAATATTATAAGAAATGAAATGTAATGAAATCATTATAAGAAAAGAGCAATAGTGACACCTAGTGGTTATTATTTATCACATTACTGGATCCAGCAACTACAAAAAGCCAGAGAAATATACCAGTCCCTTTCCTTTACATCTGACTCGGTTTACCTTCTGTTTATCTGATTACATGGTGTATTAAAGGGGTGGTTCACCTTTAAGTTAACTTTTAGTATGTTATAGAATGTACAGAATTATATATGCTAATTCTAAGCAACTTTTCACTTGGTCTTCATTTTTTCTTTTTTCTAATTTTTGAATTATTTTCCTTCTTCTTCTGATGCTTTCCAGCTTTCAAATAGGGGTCACTGACCCTATGTAAAAAACCAAATGATTTGTAAGGCTACTTTTTATTACTCACAGCGCCGATTCTTACGAGGACACCCTCAAATGCAGCCCCCCTTGCTGGCAGGAGCACTACTGCGAAGAGCGCAATTGCACTCTCTCGCACTAGTAAAGCCGAATTTCTGGTTTTAAAACTGGAAATTCGGCTCTTAAAGGTACCAGGAGCGGCTTTTTGGCGCCCCTGGAAACCTACCTGGTGCTGCCGCCTGAGGCAAGTTGCTCAACTCGCCCCTGATTACTCATATTTCTAGTCAGATCCCTCTCATATTCATATTCCGGTCTTTCATTTAAATTAGGGCATGGTTTCTAGGGTAATATGGACCCTAGCAACCAGATTGTTGAAATTGTGAATCGGAGAGCTGCTGAATAAAAAACAAAATAACTCAGATACCACAAATAATAGAAAATGAAAACCAATGGCAAATTGTCTCAGAATATCCCTCTCTACATCATACTAAAAAGTTAATCTGAAGGGGACCAACTCCTTTTAAAGTGTCTTCTGTAAAGGTCCTGCACAACTCTCCCAGCAGGTTTGGCTATAAGACAACTTTTATTTGCATTATGAAACATTCTACAGACATCGATCAGTTTTAGAACAGTGAGAAAAGAACAATGGGGATGTCAAGTGTTTAGTTAATGAAACAAGAGCCATCAATGACTAACACTTATGCCCATAATGAACAACATTTACTTTATCCTATGCCCATTTTGACCTCTGCAGAGAGTGCAACAATTTGAAAATGCCCATTCATAATAAAGGTTTTCTTATTCTTGTAGTGAAAAATGAATAATTAAAATTGAATTAGACCCCAGGGCCCTACCTCTATAGCTATTCCCTTGAGGACTCTGTTAGTGGCCACATAGTGCAAATACCACTGATTCACTAAAGAAGCACCAACTAAGCAAGTCGTTCTCTCTCTTATGCCAACCCTGATGGGAGTTCCTTTTAGCCAAACAAAAGGCTACACTCTCTTCTTGCCTTACAGCCGAAACATCTCACTAAACGCTGGAAATTTTGAGCTGATTTTTCTGTTCACCCTTTGGGTTTTTATGACTCTTAAAATGTACATGTGCTTGGTGAGAATGCCTGTAACTTCTGTGCTGGGTGCTAAGGTCCCTCCTATTGTCAGTCATGGAGCGTAGTGTGCCTCGCTGTACTATCACTGTTGCATAGGTTACTGTTTCCAGCACATGTCAAGCATTATATACAGTATAAGTACATTTCACAGCAATTTAATTATTGCTAAATTACCAGTACAGCCTAAACGCCATCTGAATAAATATTCACACATTTTAACCTGGAACTTGATTAGGGCACAACCAATGATAAATACAAATATTCATTTCCTAGAGTCATTAGGAGTCTTCTGTGTGTCTGGTTTGTGGGTTTTTCCTGTGTCCCATCAGGATAGTTCTGCTATTAGATGTTCAGTCACCTGGAATCTTGGCATGAAACTGCTGACAGGAGCTCGGGAATGGTGAGAAAAGACAAGAACAACAAAAACATGGAAAAAACAAGAAGATGAGAGAAAGGACCACCGAGGTCAGGTGCAGAAATAAACTAAGGAAAGGTACAATGTGGGAGGAGAATGAAAAAAAAATGTGTAAGAAGGAGAGAAAAAAGTACAGATCAGTTAAAAAGAACAAACTCACAGTTACTGCTGAACTTCTCTCACCCCCCTACACTGATTGTGGGATCTTTGTCAGTATGTCATTTCATGAGCAGATTGTGACCACTCAGATGATAGCTTTTACTATTCTAGTCGTTCCATAAAATGTAATAGCTCCTTGTTTTTCCATTACTAGTCCAGGGGAAATGTATCTGCTAAATATCTATATCTTCATCCTACTAAACAGCTCCAGAAGGGAGTGGAGAATACATTGGGAGAAAAGGATATGTAAGAAAGCAGAGCAGTGTGGAACTGAAGGACATAATAATGCAGAATTTACAGAAAGGAAATATATGATGTAGTTGATTGTACATTGCAGAGAACAATTGTAGGTTATCTTAATAAGTGTGGGGTGCAGAAGGGATGTAGGATAGAGCTGGAAACAAAAAGCTGGGGTATATGAATGAGAATGATACATAGGAGCAAGAAGGAAATGTAGGATGTAGAGTAAATTGTATGTTCTAGAGGAAGGATATGGAATAAAATACTCAAATTTAAAGGAAATGTAGGATGAAGAAGAATTACAGAAAAGGAAGGAAGCATATGGTAAAGACTCAGGTTGGCAAGAGGTGGAAAATGGTTAGAGGAGTGCAAGAGTATTGAATATTGAGCACAGGGTTAGAGAAAGGAATAATACAGTAGCGTCCCAGCAAAGCACTGGGGTCTAATCCAAGGGTTTATTCACTTACTGATGAAAATGATGAATATTATTGCACACAACACTCCCATGATAATCATCATCTGGCAGAGAAAGAAAGAGATTTTATTACGGTCAAATGACCAGGGTGCCAGGTGCAAGAAAACAGAAGCAAACAAAAATATTGTTGTAGGCTAGTACCCTGCACTTTTCTGAACTGCTGCAGGTTCCTGAATACAGTGAGGCCTCCATTCAGCTGCAATGCAGAGGTGTGGGTGCAAGCCACAATGGAGCCCTGTACTTACCATTTTGTATATAGCAGGGGGTAAGACAGGGTTTCTTTGCCTCTGCTGCTAGATACTAGACACAAAAGCACGTCTAGACCCCGGATGCAACAGCTTTTGAATATTTTCCTATTTGCTAATATCTTGAAAACTAGAAAAACAATTAAAAAATGAATGGATATTTCAGTGCGCTGAAGAGTGCTCTAAGCAATGTTGTGTTTACTTGTTTTGCTGGTTTAAAGTTGCTTCAAGTATAAATGCATGAAGGATGCTGCATGTCTGGACTGATAACTCACTACTATACAGACCTAGGCGCTGGTCCTAGGGAAATCAAGGTTGACATCTTTTATATGTGCCCTGGGCAACTGATAGTCCAGCGAGCACCAAGAACCCCCTAGAGTTTCACCACTCAGGGCACCAATGTCCTCATGCAGCAGCCACAACAAGGAAATGCTGATATCATAAGTAAGAGATGGGCCAATTAAAATAAAAATGACATTAATAGAGGCTGTTAGATTTTCACTGTGGGGAGCAGATAATTACATGAGCAATTACATTTACTAGAGTTGTTGGCTCTGTTGTGAGGTGAGTTATTACAGTAACAATGAAATGGAGTTGTACAGTGAGAAGCTGGGCTAATTACAGTAGCAGATGAATGGGAGAAACTGGCTTTACAGTGAGAAGATTAACTGAACTGAATAAACATCCAATGTTCAATGGCACTTATACACAATTAGAATGTTCTACCTGTGTTTCCTGTAGTTCAGCGGCAACAAGGTACCAGCCTTTATGTACTGGGGGGGGGTCGATGATCCACTTGTGAATTTATCTTTACTGATGGACCCCTTCTGATTTGATATCCCCCATTACTAAACCAATAATAACAGGGCTTGCTGTCTACATTCTATTTGTTCCTATAAAAAGAGGTCAGTATTTGAAACAATGAACACTGGGCCTGGACACTCATTGGAAATTCTATGAAAACAAGGATGCTATCCCAGGATGAACATTTCAGCTGGATAACGTGGAGGCAGATATATATTTTATACTAATTGGCCAAGCCTGGCAAGGGATACTCTAGGCTGGTATTGGTTGAACACACGTAGATATCATTGAACTGATACTCTTAGCATGTTACTATTGCATTGTGGGTGAGCTAGGACATTATTAAAGTTATTAAAGAAATGAAACACAAACAGGTACAATAACCCACTTCCCAGTGTCATTTCCATCAGTATGGTCATTCTTGTTCCCTCCAGCGCCCTTTCTACCTCCATACAAACAATCCTTCTCTCATTTGTTAGTCTTCCCTCTCCTATGTGTATTGCAGCTCACCTTGCAGTTTTTCCACCAGTTCTTCCTCTTCAATTTGGCTGCACTGGTCTCAAACTGGGAGGCTCCAGCTTGGAGAGCATCTGCTCGGTCGTCCAACTCTGCCAGCTTCTGATCGCGATCCAACACCTTGTCCACATTCACCCGCATGATATCCACTACCTGTCACCACCAGGAGAATGGACAAATTCATCCAAATGTATTATTGGCCATATAAATCAGTAGAACAAAGAGAGGATAGTCTGACACTGACAAGGCAAGCACAACAAGGCCTACTAAGTAGGTGCTGATAAAAAGAATTAAATGGAAACTATACCCCTGAATACTGCAAGTCTTTATAAAGATTTAAAACAGAAGCCAAATGAATATCTTGTAAGTTATATTCTTTTAAACAGTTCTTGATGATGTCATCGGTTTGAATCAGTGCTTAGTGATGTAATTTCTATCCCCCCACTTACTAAAATTTGTGTATTATTATAAATAACTTATCTACTTTTGTATTTTGGATATAAGAAGTCAGCCTTGGAGCTCCATGATCTGTAATAAAAGCACTTAGCCTTCGGTCTTGTTCATTTACATGGAACTCCTCTGTGACTTACAAGATCCTTATATTTAACAACAATGGCACATTATTTCACTGCTGTCCAACTGGTGGGCCGGATTTGACCCCTTCCATTGTGTGGCCCCCACATGAAAGTCTGCCTGCTGTGACTGCTTACCTTGTGGCATCAAAAAAGGTATCACTGATATTAACTGGCCCCTGCATTGTTTACACCTCAAATGTAGACTGTAAACCCCTGCATTGTTCACACCTGTGACACCTCTATTGTTAACACCCCTAAAGCCCTGTACTGTTCACACTTCATACCCAGACTGAAAGTACCAACATTGTTCACCTGCTGGAGGGGCACCAATACTGTGTCACTGCATGTAGCTCAGTATGAATTGTTCATCTTAGAGTAATGCTGATAAGTTTCCCAGTCTCCTGCTGTATTCTGCCTGTCCTATGTTCCTTGTCTGTGCCTTACTCTGCCTGTCCTATGTTCCTTGTCTGTGCCTTACTCTGCCTGCCCTATGCTCCCTGTGTGTGCCATATTCTGCCTGTCCTATGTTCCTTGTCTGTGCCTTACTCTGCCTGTCCTATGCTCCCTGTGTGTGCCATACTCTGCCTACCCTATGCTCCCTGTGTGTGCCATACTCTGTCTGCCCTATTACCCTGTGTGTGCCTTACTCTGCCTGCCCTATGCTCCCTTTGTGCCTGTCCCAAACTACCTGTGGGTCCATGAGCCTGGTAGGGTTTGTTCTGGGGATTTGTTAACATTTGAAAATTGTTGTTAGCGGTACAATCATGTACTAGGGGGGCTGCCGTGTTATACACATTGGAGGATGAAGCATATAGAATTACGGGAATATGTTTTAATATGACTAAAATTGTTCACATATGAGTGATATCCCTGCAGTGAGCAACAACCATTTAGTTTTTTGGTGTGCTACCAACGTTAATGTGGACATGGTCTTACAAGTTCTTATGATAGCATGGGTGTGGTTTAAAGTGGGTGTGGTTTAAAAGGGGAATGGCCAACACTGGCTTGCATTTTTGGAAAAATTCCGGCCCTCAGTACCACAGAAGTTGGACAACACTATCTTTTTGTGAAAATATTTTTTTGAAAACCAAATGCTGCTAATGTCAGTCCCTTTATAAGCAACCGAGGTTACACACACACACGCTGGTTAAATGCCTACATGCTAGGTTGCATAGACAGAGGCATTACTTCTGCAGGTAAAACCTGCATGGAAGATCAAAAAATGCTAATTGATGAATTAATCTGTATTTGGCTTTGTTTCCTATTCTGGATCTTAGTTGACATTGTTGTCAGTTGGGAACCACTCCCCACTTTGGTAGGAATGAAGAATAAATGGTGCCCACTTCTCTGGGCACAATAGTTTGTATCATTGGTTGTGAACAATCAAACGGGCAATCTCAATTCAGGTAACTGGAAAACTAAGGAGGCTGATTGCACATCCATGTCCATTATCAATTCCATGTGTGTATATGGTCATCTGCTGACCTTGATCTTCCATAGCTATCCACGTAAGTGGCTAAATTGTACCAATATCAAAATAATCAGCCAATGGGAAATTCTGGATGTTGACATCAGTGAAAGAAGTGGCATTTTGATCAAATCTATCTACTATTTTGATCAAATTCTCTCAATTCTTCCTTTAATTCATTACCAGTGAGAAAGGTTATTATGAAGTGTCTTTTTCCAATGAGCATAATAGCAAGTTTATCTGGCAGGTATTTTGTTTTCTTCCTTTTAAAGCCCCTGACAATATTTTTAGAGCTTAAGTTGAAGTATAATATGAGGTATAATATATTGGCAGTTGGAGCTTGTGCAATTCAACTCGCACAATCTCAAAAGAAATTCTGTACATCTGTAAGGGGTAATTATAATGTAATAAGTATATTTTTTGTAAATAGTGGGGATGCACCGACTCCACCATTCTGTGGATAAGCAGATCCACTAATTTCACTCTGTTTCAGTCTGCAAAAGGCCTGAGACTGGTATGGATGTTCTCCTTCCAGCATGGCAATGCCTTAAAGATACATTTACATTTAAAACTAAACTGGAGCTACAAACCACTGGGACCAATGCCCAGACCTCAATCTGGAGGGGGAGCAGTCACATAACAAGGAGAAGCAGTCAGGGGTGCTTCGCCAATGAGGCAAGTTGAGGCTGTCGCCTCAGGCGGCAGCGCTCCACTAGGTACTAGGGGTGGCAAAAATGCTGCTCCTGGTACTTTAAGAGCGAATTTCCGGGGGAGGGGGGGCAGCAGCAACTGTTGCTGCCTCAGGCAGCGGAGGGGCCAGGATCGCCCCTGGGAGCAGTCACATAACAAGTCCAGCAGCTTTGGTGGGTGCAGATACAACACTCATCTGGATTACTTGCAAAAAGATCTATTAGAGGAAATCCTATAATTTTCTCTAATAATCTTTTTGCACATAATCCTGAGGACTGTGGTACTATGTCCTATATATACATATAATACACAAAAGCCATGAATATCCTGTAAATTATATCCTTATAAACGGTGAGTTCTGATGTCATCAGTTATAAACGGTGAGTTCTGATGTCATTTCTGTCACATGACTCACTGAAATTCGTGTATTATAATAAATAAAGTACCCCCAGTTGCAAAATATGAGGATATTAGAAGTTACCTCGGAGTTCCATGACCTGTATAAAAACACTCGGCCTTCGGCCTCGTGTTTTTATATGGTCATGAAACTCCTCGGTAACTTATAATATCCTTATATTTTACAAAAGGGGGTACTTTATTCACTATATATATATACTGTACCAAAAGTGCCCTCAATCAAACTTTAAAGTTGCCAGAGGTGCACGACCAATCATTGTGGTATATGTTGATGAAGGGTCAGCACATTCTGTAATTATATGCTCTTAGCCTTCTATTGGTACAGGATCTAACTATGAAAAAGTTCCCCAGGTGGGACCGAAAGATGCTGTACCAATAAAAGAGCGTATATTCACAAATTACTGAGTGTGCTGATCCTTCATCAACATATATATACAGTATACTGTATATTAGGGATTAACTAAATCTTGGTACAGTATTTAGGCAGGATTTGGTCTTTTTCAGCAGGATTTGGAATCCTGGTGTCTTGCCAAACCATCATACAGATAAGAAAGCTAAAAATGTTTTCTCTTTTTCCCTTCCTTGCAAATTAGGGTTCAGATTTGGTTTGGAATCTTTCATAAAGGATTTGTGATTCGCCCTAATCCCAAAATAGTGGATTTGTTATATACCTATGTTGTGTCATCCAATTAGTAACAACCCCATTTAAAGTCATTTAATTCCAGGTTGTAACACAGCAAAATGTGGAAAAGTCCAAGGGGTTGAATACTTACAGTGTAGCCATGAAGCAGTTATTAGCAGTATTATAAATGTTATGTTCTGCAGTATAATCAGTGAAGGACAGCGGGCATAAAGGGGTCTTTTATTTACCTCATTTACTTGTGCTTGGGTCTGTAGAAGCCTGCGGTTGCTACTTGGAGGGGGTACCCCAGATGCTGACCTAAAATTGAAAAAAAATGGAAATTTAACAAAAAATTAAAGGTCATGTAAAGTCTAAAATAGGATAAGGCTGGAAATGTATTTTGTATACTAAATATAAGCTGCACCACAAGCCTAATCAAACAAATAATTTATGCTTTCAAAGTTGGCTACAGGGGGTCACCATCTTGTAACTTTGTTAAACATCTTTGCAAGACTGAGACTAAGTGCACATGCTCAGTGTGGTCTGGGCTGCTTAGGGATCGTCATAAACAAAGCTGCTTGAGTTCTGCATGGCTGGTAAGTAAGGTGGGGGCTCCCCCTGCTGTTCATAAGTATGATTGTTTCCCTGCTCAGCAGTTAGGGACTGCCTGACAATTCCTATCCACAGCAGTAAATGAAGGGAGAATTTCACTGCATACAGTCAGGTTTCTTATAAAAACGGTACACATTTTTTAATTAAAGTATATTGGAGATAAGTTTCTTTTTCATTAAAGAAAGTAAAAATGGGATTTTATTTTTTTGCCTTTACATACCCTTTAAATCTGATTTCCACTCACAGCTACTGTATGTTGACAAGGTATATTCGACAGCCAGAAAGGACAGTGGAAAAGGAGCATAGTCAGTGACATAACTAGAGAGGAAGAAGACCCTACTGGGATTCTCGGGGGACAGGGTATAGCATCAAAATCTCCCCTTCCCAGCCATTCTTCTTTACATTTTTGTATTTGAGGACTTGTTTTTAACCTTAATAAATGGGCTAGGGGGGATATTGTAAGAATCATCTTGTGAAAGTATTTTTTTGGAGCTAGGTTTCCACAGTCTTGCCTCCCAAAAAGTTACCTCTGGGCTTAACACTTAATCCATATTGGGTTTTAAAGGCATGCCTCCATCCTTTTGCCTCCTTGACACTGAGCACTTCATCTGTATTGTAACTTTACTTTATATTTATGTGAATTGTATTTTAATAATGTACTTATTGGTATTTATTATTGCAATGACCCCATGTTTATTCTGCTAATTTATTGCTCTGCTGTACAGTGCTTTGCCCTCAGGGAGCATTATACAAATAAAACTATACATACATACATATACATGCCTCAATTGCATGTAGAGAAATACAGAAGTTGCAGATCTTCATTCCCTAGTCTCTCTTAAACTGTTTCAAATTTGATAAAGGCTCGGTTATTAAGCAAATCATTAAGCCATTTCACTCCCCTAATGGTGGCCATACACAGAGAAGGAGGTGTTGCCAAATGAGCGGATCTCTCCCCGATATGCCCACCTTGATGTGGGCGATATTGGACTAATACAATCATGGACCCTAGGGCCCAACGATCGGATCATAATGGAGGAGCACGGGCAGTTGGATCGCGGGCATGCATCATCGAACAGATGTAGTCCTTGATCCAACGGGATGTTTAGCCCTGCCCGATTGCAAGATATCGATCGGGAAAGCCTGTCAGAGGGCCCCATACACAGGCCAATAAGCAGTCGACTCAGGTCTGTCTTCAGCTATTATTGGCCCGTGTATGGTCACCTTTAGAGGCCAGTACTGTCCTCCAACTTAGTATGAAAAGGCAGAGTTCCTCCACAGTTGTAGATATGGGGAGCCCCTGAGTTGAGATCCTCCCACAGTTGGACTAGGCTGGCAGCAACCCGGGAAAAAACCCAGTAGGCTCCAGACCCTGCCAACCCAGACCCACAAACTATGGGTGCTGCCTATAGCCTCCCAACTGGCACGAACATGGCTGCAAAAAGTATAAAGTACACTTGTGGGGTGGAGGGTGTTGCAGCTGGGGACCGGGCCCGGGAGGCAAAAAGGGGGGGGTGCAGCCGGGGTGGGGGGTGTGGGCCCCTGAGGCAGCAACCCTGGTGGCCCTGAACTCTTTTCTTGTTTTGCTATCCTGGTCCAGGCTATGGTGGGAGTTATAAGTACCTTGAGGAGCTGGGTAAGTGTTGCTTAGCCTTATATGGGGCATTTCTCAATGTATTTCTGGAGCCTACACTGTTACCAATCAATGTTGTTAGATGAACATCATAAAATAGCAATTTATTTAACCAGTCAGTCCAACTGCTCTTGGATTCATTTGCACTTTGTAATGACTGCTCAGTAAATGGAACTTTACAAGAAAATTAAGAAAAATATCATTTTAAGTGTTCTGTTCAGTAGATTTACCATTGTATGTTGCCTGGCAACCATCTTGCCTGGAACACTTCAATTGCATTTGGGACTGAATGTCTGTGCTGTGTTGAACCTGAATGGCTTGGGGGGGTTAAAGACTTTGCTTCTTCTGACTCCTTTCCCATTCTCCTAATATGAAAGTCTGTGTAGGTTGGAGGCAAACATCAGGGGTTTCATTCCTTAACACACAGCAGCCATACAAACACTGCTATTTACAGCTATTTTTGGGGGCTGCATTTATAGTTAAAGGGGTTGTTATACCTTTAAGTATTATGTAGAGAATGATATTCTGAGACAATTTGCAGTCGGTTTTATTTTTTTATTATTTGTGGTTTTTGAGTTAATTTTATTCAGCAGCTCTCCAGTTTGCAGTTTTAGCAATCTGGTTTGCAAGGGTCTAAAATTACCTTAGCAACCATGTATTGATTTTAATAAGAGACTGGAATATGATTTGGAGAGGGTCTGAATAGAAACACGAGTAATAAAAAGTAGCCGTACAGACCATTTGTTTTTTTTATATAGGGTCAGTGACCCCCCCCCCATTTGAAAGCTGGAAAGAGCCAGAAGAAGAAGGCAAATAATTCAAAAATGATAAAATTTAGAAAAAAATGGAGATCAAGTGAAACGTTGCTTAGAATGAGCCATTCTATAGCAATAACAATAAATGTGTAGCCTTACAGAGCATGTGGGTCAAAGGCAAATAATTCAAAAACTACAAAAAAGAAAAAATGAAAGCTAGTGAAAAAATAGCTTAGAGTTAGCTATTTTTATTGACATATAATGCAACCGATTATCAGAACCTTCTTTAACTCGCTGTCCCTCAACAGTTGCAGGCTCTGCTTCCTCTGGAGCTATTTCCCCAGGACTGCACCTTCTCTATGTGCTTGGCCCAAGCAACTACTGTGGATGCCCAAATACTCCCAATATATCTATATATAGTCATTTCAAAGGATATCTCTATAATGGGAGTGCTGTTTGTTTGAAGATACTTTATGATAAACCCCATGAGTTGATTGAAATCCGAGTGTGGGCACTAATTGCCAGGTGTCACTAGCATTTTAAATATTAAGATGAAGGCAGAATAAAAAGACAGTTACAGGTGAGAGTGAATTGTGTATTAATTCAGACTAAAACAAAACATCGCCATCTAGTGACCTAATGACACACTACAAAACAGATACTTGCAATAAGTAAATACTGTAAGAATTTACTCATGGGTGGACAGTGGATGCAAGGGCTGGAGCCAAGTGCTATGAATGTGGACTCTCATATACAGGCCCTTTACCTGCCAGCTGGGGCATAACTATAGAGGAAGCAGACCCTGCAGCTGCAGGGGGCCCCATGAGGCCCAAATTTATATACAGTTTCAATAAATATTGGTAAAACAAGTCAACTTCTAAACATTTTGGGGGCCTGAAAAATAATTTGCTGTGGGGCCAAGTAATATGTAGTTACTCCACTGCCTGCCAGCTGTATCTCACAGTGTAGAACTGATTGTTCATTGCAACATTTTGCTACTATTTTGCTAATAACGGGGCACAAACAGTTACAACTATCAATTTCATGTACATGTTGCATCATGGGAAATAATAAAGCACTTTGCACGTTGCCCCCCTTTGATAAATGAACCCTTGAATTTTTCTGGGATTTTCTTCTGCAGCCATATTTGCAAATTAAGTTTATCACTCTACGATTACAAATTAGATATGTGGATTTCAGTGTCAAGTGCTAATTAACAACCAAGACACTTAAGAAAGAGGAGGTGGTGAGATGGAGCGTGGGTGAGAAGGTGTGAGGCACAGGCTAATCTTAGCTACATGGCATGGAGGAGGTGCAAGTTGTTAGAGAATCACACAAAGAAGCGGGACAAAAATACAGATCACTTATTTCTTCCAAAATGTGTTTCTAGGCTGGAAATAATCTGTGTCTCTCAAGAAAGTACAGTATAAGGTCCTTGTGCTGGATTCAGTTTCAGTTTATTAATAGGCAGCTAGGTGATTTCCCCAGGCTGCCAATACAGCGGCACATGCTGCTCCTTCTTCCAGATGTTATTAAACTATAACTCCCATAAACCCCTTTAATTTGCATTACTGTACATACCGGCAATACTCTGGGCTGGATATTTAAGAATGTGTTAGCAAAAGATTTGTATTAGTTGCAGTCTTCTCTCACTGACTCACCCACATCCTATGTCCAGTTCTATATAATCCAGTGGCTGTACAGAGGACTAGTTCAGGACTGCAGTTCCTTATATCTTGAGCTTATACAATGCTGATTGGTTGTTATGGATCACACAACTGGTGCACGTTTGCATGATTCAGCTAATCCAATAAAGTAAATTTAACACAGGGGCAAAAGTGCAAAAGATGAAACAGCCAGTCTGCAAATATCTTATATTGGTGCAATGTTGCATTGTCCTAGAGCCCTAAACTAGTTTTGTACAATGTTTAATCCAAGTCTAATCCATGCAGGTTGGACAGAATGGTGGCAAGCCCTGAGCGAATGGACACTGCCCATGGGGAAAGATTTCAGCACTGAACACGTGGACAGCGCCGTGACACTAGGAGACATTTCGGCGCTGAGTTGTATGGGGGGAGCCAGGCCTCTCAGTGGAGTTGCTACTCCCTTATTTAACCCAGAGAACAGTCTGAATGGCTGTTGACTTATTATTTAAAAGAAACTGTGCGGCTTTTGTACTGCCATACAGCATGCATTAATTGCTAATTAGCCCTTTAATTGCTGTTTGTTTCAGAATGCACATGTAAAGGATGATTTACCAGCACTACCTTTCAGCACTCTACACATGGACAGTATGGTGAGACGTCTGAGCATTGTGAGGGGCACACGGCTGGGCACCCAAGTTTGAGTACTGAGCACCTGCGAAGATTTAACGCTGAGCACATGGGTTGTAGGGTGAGAATCACTGAGCACATGGGCAGTAGGATGAGCAGCTTTCAGTAGGTGAGAAGCACTGACCATATATGTGTAATAGGGTGACAAGGACTGGGTACATGGGCAGTAAGATGAAAAGCTCTATGTACATGGGCAGAAGGGTAAGAAGCACTGGGTACATGGGCAGTGAAGGTAGAATTAGGGATAATGGGCTCATGCACTGAGCCCAGAGACAAAGGGGCGCCTTAGTAAATGTGCAGTAGTTGGGGATTAATATGCTAATGGCAAGTACAGATGTTTGGAGAGCAGATGAGAGAAAGTGAATGGAGTGAGAATTACACAGAGGTGGGTATAGGCACTGAGATAGGGGCATCCCTGCTGCTGGGGACGAGCACTGACCTGGCACTGGGCAATGTGTCAATTTCCTACTCACATGATCCCTGTTGGTCCCTCCGCTCCTCTCCCCAATGCAGCCCCGGCAGATCTGCAGGTTTCACCACATTCATCATCCCAGAACAGGGACGGAAGGGAGGGGGGCGAGTAGGAGGCGGGTAGTGGGTGGGCAGGGTTGCTAGGTGGGGGGGCATGGGGTAGGGAATAGCAATGAACAGTCACAGAGCCAGTGCACTGGGGTCCACAGAGAATGAAAATCAACCCCCTCCCCGACTATAAACTTAATAATAAAAGATATTGACTTCCATATATATATATGTGTGTGTGTTTCTGTTTTGTTCTTTTCTACTTGAGGACATTTCAAAATCTGCAACAAGTTTACCTCTTGCAGTTAGAGACCCCTGCAAAATAAAAAATAGAGCATGGCAGACTCATCCATTCTAAACTAAAGTCTGCTGCCTGCTCCATGGCTGAGAGCTGCTGTGTAGACTTACCTCCGCCCATTCCCTCTATAAAAAGCTTTCTGCTCCCCAACTGTGTTTGAATGAGAGCAGAGAATCCCTCCCAACAAAGCAGCTCTGTGTGAGAATATGTCTCAGTGTGAGAGAGAGAGAGTGAGTGTGTGTGTGTGTGTGTGTGTGTCACAAACTGACAGTGTATCTTTAAAAGGTATTTCTTTTTTCTCTGTAATAATAAAACAGTAAAGATATAATTAATCCTATTGGGTTTCATTAATCTTTACATTTTTTTTTTTCTATTAAACTTTAGTTATGGTAATCCAAAATACAGAAAGACCCTTCAACCAGAAAACCCCAGGTCCTGAGCATTCTGGATAACAATAATCATTTAGCAACAAGTGGAAAGGTTGGGTTATCCTCAGCAACCAACCTACAGATAAATTTCACTGATTCAGTAGTGTCCAATATGTTCTATAGTCACTGTCTGCTAAGGAACATATTCAGTCAACGCAGACTGTCAGGGGGTGATGGGAGTATTTAATAACAGCCGGAGGCCAGGCTGGATATCCTTATACCAGTACAGTTGCTACAGGTTACCATAACTGTGCACTTTTGCAACTATATTAGTACAGGCTACTTTGCTTTGGTTCTGTAACCAGGTAATGTGGCCATTTGCCCAGTCTCCATGTGTGTGTGTCTCTGTAACCAAAAGCACAGCGGGAAATTGCATTAAACTGTATTACATGGAGAGAAGGAGATGGGCCTGCGAGGGAGGAGATTCCGACCAGGCCCAAATACAATTAGTAAATTACACAATCATATTCAGGATGGGGATAATTTGTTTAAAAAGGACAATTATATCTGCAGGAGAATATAGCAATGAGGAAATGAAGATGGATCCATGAGGAGCTGAAGTGGGTGCAAGCAGGGGACAGAGGCTTATAAGAGCTGCAGGCTGGGCTGTCTCCTTACACAGCTCCGACTATAGAGAATAGGACAGTAAAGGACCACAGGTAAGGTGACTTCTTTTTTCTCTTTAGCACCCTGGGGTTAAAAAGGCTTTGTGGGAGCAGAACTGTCCTAACTATGGAACTTTAGCCAGTGTTGAATTACAACTCCCAGCACCATGTGACAGCCTTTTGCTGTGAGCTGTACTCAACAAACAACTGGAGGGACCTAGACTAAGCAATGCTGAATTACTGTAACTATCCGGCCCTCCTGTCTCCATCTCACCCGGCACCTTATGTGCCAAAGTTGCATTTATCTGCCTTTAGGCAGTTCTTTTCTCAGAAGTTGATATTCTGTTGCTGGAGCTGAATGATGGGCTGCTGGGAGTGCTGGGACATAGCAGAGCGATCCCCAAACATGCAGCTCTGTATTTGTGCCAATGGCACAGCACAGAATATGTTTAGGGCATTTTCATACAAACATTTTAACAAATTTATCAGACCCAGCAAAAAAAGCCGAAGCAACTATAAGTTGAGCCACTTTTCCAGGGCTTTTTTTAAGGCACAATGGAAACCTATTTGCCTCCCCCCCTCCACATTACTTGCAGTCTGCCATGGTGTGTTTGTGCCCTTGTCAACATAACTGGCTAAAGCAAACATGGCTAATTTGGCAACCACGTTGGTCCAATGTAATGACTGGTGCTATGGCAAAGGGAAAATAATACATTGCATTTAGAATAAGTGCTGAAAATACATCACCCCCAGTGCTATGAATTAGAAAAGATTGTCACACACTTTTACAGAATCCAAACCGTAATACATTAAATGTTACATAAAGAATGTTGGAGCAGTAACACCAGGGTTGCATGTTATCTAAGAGTAGCGTGTGAGTCTCACAAAGGAGGCATTTGGTGGTTAACTGTGCATGTTTGGAGTGCTGGAGTTTTAGCCAGGCCACTTTTACTGATTTTCTAAAACTCTTGTTTTATCTTTCAATTTGACTTTACTGCACATGAGTGCACATGAGTATTGTCCTGGTCCATTGAAGCAACCATTGGCAAGGGACAGCTGAGACATACCCCAGGCATGAAGGTGCATTTTTCAGCCCCAGCCAAGATGATCGGCAACCCAGAGGATACCATTTTTCCTTGTTCTTTAAGATATAAAAAGGGATTTATACAGTGAGAGCCGTAAAGTTGTGGAATTCTGTCCCCAAAGAGTTTGTTTTGGAAGCAATGGTGTAACTATAGAGGAAAGAAGGAAGCAAATGGCACTCACAGCGTGTTCAAGCAGGGTAAACCTTGCGTATATTTATTTGCACACGATGCAACGTTTCAGGGATGGTCCCCTTTGTCATCAAAGGGGACCATCCCTGAAACGTTGCATCGTGTGCAAATAAATATACGCAAGGTTTACCCTGCTTGAACACACTGTGAGTGCCATTTGCTTCCCTCTTTCGTTACATGAGGAGGGTGCCAATCCTTCCAAGCAATTGAGCACCTGGCGGATCTTTAGAAGGCCTGGGTGTGCGAGTTTGCCATAATTTCTTGGTAACTATAGAGGAAGCAGACCCCGCAGTCACAATGGGGCCTGGACTGTGGGGATCTGCTTTCTCAGTATCTTTCCTGGGACAATTATTGGGCAGGAGTGGGCGGAGTCGGGGAAGGGAGTGGATGGGGTGCGGCAGGACATGCGCAGGGTGGAAGTGGGACATGGGCGGCCAGCGAGAGGGCAGGAGGATGGGGATCGGAGTGCACTGGGCTCTTCTGAGGGCAGGAGGGCCCGGCACACTCTAGTTACACCACTGAAAGTTAGGCAGGTCTCAAAAATGGTTGATAGATGTATATTTTTTCAACCTCACTTACTATGTTACTATGCCCTCCCATAGTAGTACAACAGAACTTGCAAACAGTGCGAGCTGAGTAAGAAGAAGAACTCCTTGTGAACACAGCTCAATCGGGCACAGTTAATGGCTGAGCAGCTGTTGTTGTTGTTGCAGGAGTTTAAAGGGACCAGTAAGGCCCTAATTAATGAGCAATTCCAATATATCTTTGTAGAAAAGGTCAACTTACCAACGTCTTGGGGTCCTAGCTTGGATTTGCTATGGAGCCCAGTAACATCTACTTATACTTCTGAACAAAGGGCAAACTGTTGGGTGCTTGGGTTTTCCAAACATTATACATAACCCTAAAAGTGCATGGAGACGTCTACTGCTTAATAAACTGAAGAACCACTATTTCAGAGGTTTCATCCTGCTCATTTGGGGTTGGTGTCAGGGTAGTAGCTACAGAGCCTTGAGCCCTGATGTAAAGCCTGGGAGCTCGGGCTCACAAACCCCTGCCAGCACATTCATTCTAATATACAGTTGTCATTTCTTGCAATGGTGCATACATGTTTCCTTATATGAAGCATATCCCTCACAGTATTTTCCAGGGTTTGGACATGAGCCGTCAGGATGAAAAAATCCCAGAGAGGGACATGGGGCCAGACAGAAGTGCCCGGAAGAAGAGAGATCGACCACTCAAAAAAAAGATTCACTCCCTTACTCTGCTTTGTGGATCATGGAAAACTCACAAGTATTACTTCTTATGTTGTATCCCACTCAAGTACCGAGTATAAACGGGGTTAAACATTCACACCAGGTTATTTTAATAGTCTAGATACCAATAAAGTTGAATATGAATATAGATTAATGGATCATCATGAAAGGTACTGGTACAATATAATGAATCTTTAAAGGTGGTTGACCTTTAAAGGCATGTAGAAGCAAACAAATCAAATCCAATTTTTACTTTATTCAATGATAAAGAATTTAAGAATTAAAAAATGTGTGTTTTCATAAGAAACCTGACTGTATGTGAAATTCTCTCTTCATTTTCTGCTGTGGATAGGAATTGTCAGACGAAAATCCACATTAGATTACATGACAACACAGGACCCAGTGCAGTCTGAATATTCTGAATATCAATCAGTCTTGCTGTATTGGCTTCTGGCAGATATTATTTGACTTGTGCTGGTTTGATAATTTATGATGATCCCCAAGCAACAGCCCAGACCACACTGAGCATGTGCACAGTCTTGGTCTTGCAAAGATGTTTAACAAAATTACAAGATGGCGACTCCTTGTGGCCAACTTTAAAAGAATAAATCATTTGTTTAATTAGACTTGTGGTGCAGTAAGTTCATGTTTAGTATACAAAATACAGCATTTCTAGCCTTATTCTATTTTAGACTTTACTTCCCCTTTAATTTCCTTTTGGTATGTTATAGAATTAATAATCCTAAGGAAATTTTCGATCGGTCTTAATTTTTTAAAGTTTTTCAATTATTTGCCTTTTTCTTCTGACTCTTTCCAGCTTTCAAATGGGGGTCTGAAAAAAAAAACGCTCTGTAAGGCTACCAATGTATTGTTATTCCTCATGTCTCCATTCAGGCCACTCCTATTCATATTCCAGTCCCTTATCCGAATCAGTGCATTGTTGCTAGGGGAATTTGGACTGTAGCAACCAGACTGCTGAAATTGCAAAAGGAAGAGCTGCTTAATAAAAAGCTAAATAACAAAAAAAAACCACAAATAATACAGAATGAAAACCAAATGCAGATTGTCTCAGAATATCACTCTCTACATCATGGTACACGTTAACTTAATGGTGAACTACCTCTTTAAAGGGATACTGTCATGGGAAAGAATTTTTTTTTCAAAATGAATCTGTTAATAGTGCTACTCCAGCAGAATTCTGCACTGAAATCCATTTCTCAAAAGAGCAAACAGATTTTTTTATTTTCAATTTTGAAATCTGACATGGGGCTAGACATATTGTCAATTTCCCAGCTGCCCCAAGTCATGTGACTTGTGCTCTGAAAAACTTCAATCACTCTTTACTGTTGTACTGCAAGTTGGAGTGATATCACCCCCTCCCTTTCCCCCCAGCAGCCAAACAAAAGAACAATGGGAATGTAACCAGATAACAGCTCCCGAACACAAGATAACAGCTGCCTGGTAGATCTAAGGGCTAGTCCACACGGGGAGATAGCGGCGCGTTTGCGGTCGCGGCGACAAAGCGCCGCGACAGTCGCCGCGACCGGCGCAGGCGACAGTTTTGTATGGGCGCCTATGTAAAAACGCCTGTGCTAACCACACGAGGCGATGCGCTTTTCAACAGTCGCCTGAAAATGCCTCGCCAGGCAAACGCGTCGCTATCTCCCCGTGTGGACTAGCCCTAAGAACAACACTCAATAGTAAAAACCCATTTCTCACTGAGACACATTCAGTTACATTGAGAAGGAAAAACAGCAGCCTGCCAGAAAGCATTTCTCTGCTAAAGTGCAGGCACAAGTCACATGACCAGGGGCAGTTGGGAAATTGACAAAATGTCTAGCCCCATGTCAGATTTCAAAACTGAATATAAAAAAATCTGTTTGCTCTTCTAAGAAATGAATTTCAGTGCAGAATTCTACTGGCGTAGCACTATTAACTGATGCGTTTTGGAAAAAAAACATGTTTTCCGATGACAGGATCCCTTTAACATTTAGATTACCATTTTTACCAATTCTGCTACCCTTCTACCTTAATTCTACCCTTAAACTGGAGGAAGGGAGGCCCAGGCTTCCATAGCTGATGTATATTATAAGCTAGTAATGAATCAAGTTTAACAGTATTAGGGCTTTCTTTGCTTACCCTTCATTGCTATACTTTATTCTCCTTCCAGGACAAGACCCCAGACACATGAGGAGAAGAGAAAACCAGTGCGTTGGACTGGAATCAAAGAACAAAAAGTGATGCAGCTGGATTTGCACTGTGGCCAGATGCAGCGCCCCAAGAGAATGTGCCCCAAATGTGAGATTATCACCTGTAGGAAATGTGACACCCTTCATGTGGACACCCTGTTTGTAGCACACAGCTTGTTGGATCACTATGATAGTTAAGGTACCAAGATAACTGGATATGGAAGACCCTTTGACTCCTGTGTTAAAGACAGATTCCATTTCCACATTTTTCCATACATATATATATATATATATATATATATATATATATATATATATTGCAATTGACTTAGTGCTACTAAACCCTTTTCTGTTTAGTCAGTAAATAGGTTTTTACTCAATTAACTGTAAATATGCACACAAAAAAAAACTTTAAGAAGGTTTAAGAAATATTTTCCTGGCAGCCGATAGGTCACTGTTTTAAAGGTTAATTCTCTATGCAGGAGGCATCTCCAGTGAAAAGACTTCCTACATATAAGACCCATTGCCTCTCACTGTGAGACTAGACTTCCTGGTAGCAGCAGTAGTCTCATTATACACGGCTGAGCAATCATGACTCCTTGTAATTTCCACTTGCACATTCTGATGGCTACACGGTGTAACCTGCCAGACTGTCATGTCCTTATGTCCTGGTGTTATGGATCACATACATACTGTATCTACATACACACATAGTACATGTACATAAATATTACATATAAAACAGTTCATTTGCTATTACCCCAGGGAGAAGTGCAAGAGCAGTAATGGGCGTGAGGAGCAGATTGTCGTGTCCAGTCACTGCTCATTCAGACGCAAGTTAAGGGATAGGAGTGGGTAAACTTATGTTTTAACCTGAAAATCTTTGCAGTGGTGGATCAGAAACTTCATTGCTTACCACACTGCTGGGCACACCTAGCGGGATGTGTACATGAGTTCCCCGGGTGGATGCCTCTCGAGATATGGTTTATAGGGTTGGACTGGGGATGCCAGGGCCCACTCATCTTACCCCCCATGACTCTACCACACAGGACCACCTGCTTACCCAACGCACCACCCATCTACCCACCCCCAATGCACCACTGTACCTTGTGTTCCCCCTACTCCTCTTAAATATTTATGGCCGTTAATACTGGTAGGGTGCAGGCTTGGATTGATGTCCCTCCAGCCCAGTCTGACCCTGACTTGTGCATTATCCCTCACGTACCAACCAACCAACAGGGGCACCTTTTTTTAATGGATCTGAGGGCACTGAGAATGTTTACTAAATGTCTCATAGAATTCTGTATGTGAAACCACAGACTGCTTCCATTTCTCTGCGTTACTTGGATAAAGCCATCTTCTAAAAAGTAAGTTGCTAAGCATTAACTGGTAGTCAGAGATGACAGTCAGTAAGGTCTAAAGGCCTTAATAAAAATAGTGTGTATGCGTCTATCAAACTTCGTCTATCAAACTTCACCCCAACGTCCGATTCATTCCTGGCACTTTAGAAGCAATGCTTTAACTGCTGTAAACTGTCACTCTTATTACCCCCTATGCACATCTGTAAGTTACCCACCACATTTGATTGTAAGCTCTACAGGACAGGGAACCGCCTCTTGTCCCTTAGCACTTAATGTTGAATGTATTAAAATATATTGTATTATTACCTGTCTATTCCATTCATGTATTGTTTAGAGGTACAATGTTACCCCATCATTTAGAAATGTCTGAAATGCAGGAATGCTGCTTTATTATACAATTCATTTTTGACCAATTAAGTTTTTCTCTGTAATAAATAATATCAATGTTTGGTGTCAAAACCATCCTCCTGGTTTGTTGTTAATTTTAAAGGTTTGCAGTAGTCTCAAAAAAGAAAACCAATGAAGGCCAATTGAAAAGTTGCTTAGAACTAGCCATTCTATAACTAAAAGTTAACTGGTAAATGAAGCACCCCTTTAAGACAGCAATCAGACCAAGACTCAAAATATATAACAAAAGAGGCAACATACACATAAAAACTCCTCTGCTAAAAATTAAATAGAACTTGACAATTTATAACACATTCTGCCTACTGTTTTAATTGTAAAAATCGACGGTATATTGCCAATTTTCTTTTGCAATTATATAGTGAATAAATTAACACTTCTTGTAAAATATAAGGATATTATACAGTGGAGTTCTGTGACCATATAAAAACACATATCCCCTTCCTTAATAAACAGAGCAATTAGTTTAGCGCTCCCTATCTATCTTTAAACAAATGAACCCCTCCCTTCTCTAATCAGCAGCCTTGGAGCAGCTCATTATGGGGGGTTTCTTAGTGGACTGGTAATCAGTTTTATCAGATCCTTTGAAGTTCAAGAAGTGCTTAAGTGTATCTGGTTTCATGTTCTTGTTTAGTGCCAGAAACAACAGAAACCATAGATTTCTCTTAATTAAAACAACAAGCAAAAAGTATTTTCAGCACAAGCCTGTTTCATTTAGCTCATGTTGAATAGGGGTGGATACTTTAAAGAAACAATTTTTCATGACAAGAAAAAAGAAAAAAAAAAAACATGTCTAATGAGACTGTAAATAAAGGACATAACCTCCAGCACAAAGTAATGTAATAGAGTGCTCTTCTGAGCTGTTGCCTGTGGGTGGAGGCCCTACAGAACTTCAGAAGCTTACAATACTGATTCTGGAAGCATCTGCTAACGCTCCTCTGCTCAGTTCTAACATCTTGAGTGATATAAGACTGAACAAAGAAGAGTGAAAGAGATACTTCCTGTAGTAATTTAAGCTTCTGAAGATCTGTCCAGCCTGTAGCCAAATACAGCACGGGGCACTAATCATATGCGGGTTGAGAATTTCTCGACCTGCTCCGACCCTAACCCGCCCCCTCCAAATTCCTGCGCCTCTATTTATAGACCCGCGCCCACCCCACAGTGACATAACGAAAGGAGCGGGGACAAGTCTATAAATTTTGGCGCTGGAATCAGGAAGTGCTAGGTTGTGGACAGGGAGAGCAGGAGACCCAGACCCACACACAACACGAAGATTTTGTGCACGAGTTGGCCCGAACCCACGGGTTTCGGGCCGGCCCGCAAATCACTACGGGTCACACATAATACACATATATGATATTAGCCATATTCAAAGGCTAATATAGTAAATAATGGAAACACATCATTCATATACATTGCTAAAGTGTCTTGGAGCATATATGTTATCTCCCATTTTATATATATTTTTTTTAGGGCTGCTGGTCATCCAAGCAAACAAATTCCCATCAGCACATGATGTATGCTTATAACACTCACCTAAAAAATAAATTTTGCTTCTGCTATGTCAGCTGAGAATGGTTGGTAAAAGAACAGCCAATCCAAACACAAAATGACACTATGTACTGCTGGCAGAGATGCCCATTCATTAAGCAGGGTATGCAGACTTGCAGTCCCTACTGAGCAGTCTATAATTTGGCATGGTTCCCTTGCATACCTCCCAACTGTCCCTTTTTCGGAGGGACAGTCCCTCTTTTGACAGCTCAACCCGCAGTCCCTCATTTGTACTGGAAAGTCCCTCTTTTCTCTGCACTGAACAGCCAGAAAAAGAAACAAAGTTTCTCACTTAATTGGCTTTTAGCAGAGAGCCCAGAACAGCTAACAGGTGCAAATAAGATACTTTGTAACAATTTTGAGACACAAAAACACAGTTTAGATAAGGAGAAATATTTTCAAACTTTCATTACCTGCCAAATTTTGTAAAACAAACATGGTAATTAGGGGGTGTGGTCAAAAAATTTGCTGCGCTACGTGCGGGACAAAAAATTTTGTCCCTCTTTTTACTTCAAAATGTTGTGAGGTATGCCCTTGGGCTTTTGTCAGTGGATGCTACTGGTTTAGAGACCAGAGAACTGGTGTTACTGAGCTAGAGTTTGTCAGACATAACTTTCGTACGCTAGTTGTCAAGGGCAAAATATTGTCTGATTTGTTCTTTTACTACTTTATTTAATCTGAATGGTTAGTGGCAGGTCGGAAGATTGAGACGTCCCATGGTTAGTTGGATACAGAGGTAAAATCTATGGCCAGCTTTAGAGGTACCTGAACAGTTAAAAATCCATGCAGGCTGTGTCAGTTGTCACCAGTTTCTGTCACAGAATTGGACTTAACCCTGTATATTTTTGTAATCTCCCCTACATGCTTACTTGCACGTACAGGGTGAAGTCAAATACCGTGCTGAAGGCACATGAGTAGGAGGGTATGCCTGCAGCTGCCTGTTTTGGAACGGCTCAGGTGTAAGAAACACGTTTTGTTATTAAAATGTATTAACGTTTTAATTATATTAAGCTACATTCAAACTCGGACGTGGTTATAAAGAATTTATAGTTAGAGGTTCTGGAAAAGCATGGAACAGCCAAATAAAAGCCATACTAGGACAGTAAAATGTATTCTATAGGAGTTGTTCATTCAGCAAGAAAACAGAATGGGCATAAGTTATTTGCAGCATAATAACAGGAATGTGTTGGCATAGTGCCTTGCAATAACCCTGCCCCCCTCCATACTTGCCACCTGTGTTCCAAGAGTGACTTTGGGCTTGAGGGGTGGGGCACAGGTCCAATAGCCTGTAGGACAGACTTTAACAGTTCTATCAGATCTCAGTTCCAACACCTAGACTGGCATCACCCTTAACATAACACCCAACATAAATACAGGACATTAAGTCTTGGGCCAGACAACATGATGCCCCACTGTGACCCCTCTCCTTTGCAGGCATGCCGTATTTCGTTGCGAAATGCAAAAGCTTGCTTTTCAGGAACAAGGCTTCCGGACGCAAGCAGAGAAGAGGATTCGGCTAGGGGTCAGGGTTTGAAATTGGCTTGTAGATTTCAGCAGGCTGATTTCTGCCCAGTCTGGCCCTAGCCTTAAAAGGACAAGAAAAGTTGGATATACTAGGGTAGAGTCCTGCAGTGGGTTGGGTACCTGGGGGTTACCCACAAAAACCTGCGGTACACTGCATGTTGCAGGTAGAAGTTTAGGGAGCGGGTATAGATGCTGGTCGGCGGTACTCCGGGTTTGCAGGTCACGGGTCGAGTCGCGGGTATAGATGCTGGTCGGCGGTACTCCGGGTTTGCAGGTCACGGGTCGAGTCGCGGGTCTTCTTAATAGCAAGTTTTACTCCTTTTTTTCTGATCACGCCTACTTCTAATGATGTCACTTCCAGTTTACAATGACAGCACTTGCGATTTCTTGATGGTCAGCGGGTTGCAGATAAGGTACTTGCGGGTCGGGTTGCGGGTCCAAGCAGGTAAGTATGCGGGTTGCGGGTCCGTGTTGCATGTAGCGGATCGGGTTTAACAAATTGGTTCAGCACAGGACTCTACACTAGGGGTTACTAGGGTGAATCTAATCTCTAACCCTTTCTATTTCTCCCTTGTACAGGTGTGGGATCCATTATCAGGAAACCCGTTATCCAGAAAGCTCCAAATTACGGAAAGCCTCCCATGGACTCCATTTTATCCAAATAATCCAAATTTTCTTTTTCTCTGTAATAATAAAACAGTACCTTGTACTTGATCTAAACGAAGATATAATTAATCCTTATAGGAAGCAAAACCAGCCTATTGGGTTTATTTAATGTTTACATGATTTTCTAGTAGACTAAAGGTATGAAAATCCAAATTAAGGAAAGATCCGGAAAACCCCTGGTCCCGAGCATTCTGGATAACAAGTCCCATACCTGTACCAGCGCATTAACAGTACAGTATTGTACAAATCCAAGCCCAATGTTTGTTCAAAATTGTACATTTTTTAACTGCCCATATGCCCAAAGGATCCCTGGGATAACATAAATCAGGGCAGTTGAGATTTTAAGTACCATGTGCCGGTACATTAAAAGAGAAAAAGAATGCGGATGCCTAAAAAAATGGCATCCTAAAGGACCTTGTCCTTTAGATTAGGCAGCATGTGAAAATGTCAGTATCCCCTTAACAATCTAAAGACTGAATTCCTATTTTCCAGTGTCATTAATGGCCAATAAATAAATAAGGAGAATTATTCGATACATGGCATAAAAATTGCATAACAAGCATTTGTGCATAGGATACAACAGAGGATGATTTTTGGCCATTGCAATGCCATGTTCTTAGCAAAGAAAAAAAACTACAGTGGGTAAATTGCCAGAAAGTGTCCTTTATGCCATTACCTTTTTCCATGGTACAAAACAGAAACATGGTTTATATTATTATATAAAAAGCTGAGTGATAAATTATGACAGTATCTCTACTTTATTTCCTAAGTTGTGAATTTGCAAGAAGTAACAGCACACTAGGCTGTGCAATTTTCATTTTAAGAGGAAAGCGGAAATCATACAAAACGGAACCTTTGTCCAGAAGATGGCGCTGTCGTTATCTCCCCGAAACAAATCTTACACTGGCAGTTGCACAGAATCTGTTTATTCAGAGTCTAAGAAAGGCCCCGTTATCCCTCTTTACAGTGTAAAATAGTTCAGCTACATTCTTGTTAAGACAGCTGCTCAGTCAGTTCTCCTATACACATTGACAAGATCCAGTGTAAGACATGGGCACAACAGAATGTGGGGACATACACCTGCAAAAAAGGGCACATTGTCTGCCCCATACATGTCCCAAGGAAAACCTTTTTAGACGTATTAGCCCAGAATGTTAATAAATACAGGAAATGTTGCAGCTCCAGTGGCAGTGCTAAAAAAATTAATTTACCCTTTTCTTTAAAAAAACCACATTGAATAAATACCACTTTCTTCTCAGTCATACCTTGTATTTTTATTTATGTGGAAACTCGATTTTCTGATCAGTCACACTGCAATCAACTGTCCCATAGAGACAAACAGGCGCACGCATCCATCCGTCTAAGTTGCAGCTGAGAGTGGTCAGTCTGCTGCATTGCACATGGCTGTCTCAAGTATCGATAGATCTTTACAGTCTAGTCTAGGAAGCAAAATGGAATGTATACCCGTCTCCGTGCCCCAGGCAGGCTATGTTTCAGTCCCTGTCGCTCAGTAATTCCCATAGTGACGCAAATACTGAGAAATGGCAAACGACTGTTTGCTGAGTGTGAAAATGTCCCAGCCTATACAATAGGCCCCACTGCTTCCAGCAAGAGACAGAGGTCTGCTGCCAGGTGGGTGGCATAGTACTTAAATTCAGGACAAAAAAAACCCACACTGAGTAACAATAGACTTGCAGAGTACATTCTCTATACAACACAGCTACTCACTGTCATTCAAAGTGCTGTGCTTCTAAGCTCAATACAGTAGCAACATCCCACAGAGTGCAAAGTCCCTCTCCGGTACTAAAGTGGCAACTGGAAGACACAGTGGGGCAATGATAGATGGCATCACAGTTTGTATAGGGCAGTGCAGTGCTAAAAAGGTTACAGAGTATGCAGGAAGACAGCCAATAGAGAAAAAAAAAAACATTTGATGAACCTGCTTCCCACCACTTTCCGAGCTTAGAGCCACTCCATGTGCTCTGCCTCATAAGCACAAAAATAGATAGAAAAAATAAATATCATTAGAAGGCTCAAGTCAAGTATCACAGTAGAACATGTGCAACACTGGAGCCTTTGAGAGGTGCCAGCTTGAATAGAGGTGCTTTCCTTTGATTTCAAACAATTGCAGTGATATACAGCATTGGAAATGCGCAAAAGGCAACAAAACAGCAGTGGCTATTGTGTGTGTTGGTTCCTCTCCTCCTGGTCCATAACAGACAGTCATCTTCATCTGGAACACAGTGATGCAATTAAAGTCGCAACAAGAGATACGTCTGTGGCATGTACACATGTGAGATAAGCAAATGACACTCTATGCTTATCAGCCAGTGCATTTAGACACACCATGTCCCCACAGAAGGTTGTATGTAGAAGGCCTAGACAGTGACCAGATCCCTAAGCCTTGTAATCCTTGCGCATCGTGTGAGCCATCCAGTTTACTTTGGTTGTCCAGCTTTCCTTTAGAGCCTCATCAAACTTCTGGCGGAATTGCTTAAGTGCGTCTTCCTCTGTCTTGCCGAGGGCAAGGCAGTCCTGAAAAGAACAAAAAGGAAGAAAGGTCCAATTCAAGGTTAAGTGTGAAAAATGAATCAATAAAGGGAATGTATGTCAGAAAAGGAAAGACAACTTAAAATGAAAAAGGGATAAGGAACAAGAATGAGGAACAGTCATGCCATAGAAGATAAATCATTGTTAGTGTGAAAAGGGTTCCACTCAAGTAGAGACGAAAAATTCACCAGACACTCAACAGCGAGTGAAGCAGGGCGGACCCCTGCGTGATTATTCAAGTCTTGTGATGTAACGTTTCGGAGGCGGACCCCTTCGTCAGACAAAGGGGTCCGCCCCCGAAACATTACATCACAAGACTTGAACCCTGGCATTTTTCTTGCACTGCAAACAGTGGAACCACAAATATAGTCATTACATATTTTAAGTTGTGCTTCCCTAGTGTCATTTCCTTTTATAATTTATGCTGGCTCTTGGAAAGCGAAGCGGTTTCTTCGTTTATGGATTATTCATCCCTGAAGAAATCACGATTTTGTGACGAAAGGCATTGGGTTTGAATCTACATCACTGCCTACCAATCATTTTTAATAAAAATAAATTATGAAAGGAAATTACACTAGGGAAGCGCGCCCTTTTTTTTATTTCGTATTTTAGAAATGTTTCGGATTGACCGTCTGGTTTTTTGAAGAGGCAGCCCCAGTGATTAAGAGACTACAACGAGTGTACACCTTACTGGGATTTTCGGATTCCTAATTGAACTATTAATTGAGTGCTTACACCATGCTCAGAGACTTGGTTTGAATTTGGGTTCGCACAAGACTGCAGTGTTTTTTTTTAAATTTTAGCTAAGCCCTAGCGCACCCCTAATTGTTGAATATATTTTGAGTTGTGTTTCCCAAGCAAACAGTTCAAAGGAAAAAGAGGCATGTTTGATGCCAGCTTAGAATATCTGGGAGACTAAAAAACGAATTGTTGCAATTAGTAAGGAGCATAACCTATCTTGATGATTTTAGCTGTTTGGTATGTGTATTGCCCTCTGACAGATCTATAGCAGAGTGCCTTGCACTGTATCTGCCAAAAGGGGTCACTTCTGGAACACAGCTTAAAGAGACCACTGGACTCACAATACCTTGACATACTGGATGTCTTTAACAGAACTCAGCTCAGGTAGTCCAGCAGTCAGCATAAGTGCAAACAGAGTGATGATGAGGTTCCCATTCCTGCGCAGGATTAAGTAGGCTTCCTCACAGCATTGCCGGAACCTGCAAAGTAAAAGTGAGGGGTTGGTACAAAGGAACCTCATATACAAGAGACACAGCAATTAAACAACCTAGGAGGTCCTTCTGCTCAAGAGTGGTCACATTAGAGGGGAACTATGGCTCAACTTTGTCAATAACATTGTTGCTGGCAGAAGCAAGTGCGCATGTGGGAACCCCCACAGAGCCCTCTTGATAACACCCAAATGTAGTATTGGGGACAGACCTACCTTCCAAATTTCTCTGTGTTCCCTGGTTTTCCCTGTTGGATCACGTGAATGAAATCATATGTAAGAATAAAGGGTCCGCGCTCCCTCTTAATTTTAAACTTGGATTTGAAGTTCCCCAGAATGTGTCCAAAATCAATGTGAAAAAGCTAGAATAAAAAAAGAAACAACGTTGTGTTTATTTCCAATGGAATCAAAAGACATTTTGCTCATGGAAACACACCACAAAAGCATATTTCCTTTTCCATATAACTGGTAAATTGCAATATACTCTATTTATCCTCACATCAAACAGACCTCATAGTATACAACTCATAGCTACCTCTGAAAACAGTAGTGGCAGGGCCTGAAGGCTTTTTATTTGCTTGACAGAAAAAAAACACAGAATTGTGACAGATCAGATCCCATTATGGCCAATGTGAAGTGCACAGCATATTAATACCAAAAAAGCAGGGACCTCAATTAATCCACCAGTCATTCCCCTTTATGTTCAGAATGGGAGCTTCTGAGAGCAGGGCTTAATTCCAGCTATTACCCAATGCCTTCTTAATTGGGACTGTATACTAATTAGTAAACCTTGTATTCTTCCTGTTTACTCTGCAGAGGCCCGAGAGACAGCAGGGCCATATAATTTTATACCAATATGCAATCATTGAGCCAGAGCATTGCAGCATATAGTGTCTCTTCAAAAAAACACCCAAAAGCAAAAAGTAAAATAATCACTGAAATCCACAAAGCAGTTCCTTCAATGCAGTACAAGTACAAATGTTTTCTTTGAAGCAAATACACATTGTATTCCATTTGCTAAAATGCAGACTAAAAGCTATACTGATACAGAGTCTCCTGCCTTGAAACATGCTGTGTGACCAATAAAAGGTTTAGCAGCAAATTCTGTCTCATAACCTACGCAATATTTAGCATGGACTATCTTTTTGTTGCATAAAGTTGCATAGCTTTATAATTATGCATTTTTATACCTCTCACTCACGGCACTTAAGTGCTATTTGTTTTAATACCACCACCTTTCTTTACGTGACCCTAAGCATTTATTAAGTACCCCATTTATAAAACTGTAATTTAGATTAGTTTTGGCTCTAGACTAGTTAGTTTTTGCAAAATTGCATTTCTGTGCTGCTTTTCAAATCTTTATAAACATGCCGCTACAAATGAACCCAAATAGCGAATATCTTCTGCCTGCCATTGCTCCAGATACTACAGAATTTCAAATACAGACACCAATTGATGCTTACAGATGGACCCAGGGCCGCCATCAGGGGGGTACTGGGGGGACTGTTGTCCCGGGCCCTGGTGGTTTGGGGAGTTAAGGGGGGCCCGGCCGTGCTGCATTTACTTGCACTTACTTGCATTTACTTGCACAGCCGGGCCCCTGCATCAGAGCTCCGATGACTGGCTTCTTGTGTTCTGATTCGCTATGAAATGTAAGTCCCGGTAAAGCCACATGCGGATTGGTTGGGAGAAGTTTGAACCTCCCCTCTACTTTAACCAATCACCATGCGGGTTTACCGGGACTTACATTTCACTGGCGAATCAGAGCACAAGAAACTGAAGATACCGGCATCTGAACTCCCTGGCTAAGGTACGTGCAGTTTTTTTTTCTTTTAACTTGTGGGGGCCCTGACCAATTGTTTATTTATTTATTTATTTTAAATGTATGGGGGCCCTAGCTAAGTTTTTTTAAATGTGTGGGGGGCCTTTGCTATTTTTTTTTAAATGTGTGGGGGCCGTGGCAAATTGTTTTTTTTTTTTTTTTTTTAAATCTGTGGGGGCCCTGGCTAATTGTTGTTTTTTAAAAAATGTGTGGGGGCCCTGGCTCATTGTTTATTTTTAAAATGTGTGGGAGCCCTGGCTAATTGTTTTTTTTTTAAATGTGTGGGGGCCCTTTGCTAATTTTTTTAAAGATGCGTGGGGGCCCTGGCTAATTGTTGTTTTTTAAAAAAAAGTGTGGTGGCCCTGGCTAATTTTTTTTTTTTTAAATGTGTGGGGGCCCTGGCTCATTGTTTATTTTTAAAATGTGTGGGGGCCTGGCCACAAATGTTTTTTTTCTTTAACCACCACCTGACACCAAAACTTGTAGGAGGGGCCTGGGCACCAAAGTTATTTTTTTAACTTGTAGGGGGGCACTTAATGTTTTAATGCCTGTGTCTTGTGTGGCCTTCATACTGAGGGAAGGGTGGCGAGGGGGGCCCAGAAAATTTTGTTGTGTGGGGCCCCGTGATTTCTGATGGCAGCCCTGTATAGACCTGCTGATTTAATCTTATATAATAAATGGATGATAGGATATATATATATATTTCAGTATCTGTTCCATATTGCTGCCTGTCTTAAAAGAGAACACTTGAATAGATTCTAATATAAGGCCCCATATTTACTAATGCGTTTGTATTTGTCCTATTATCATACTGTACCAGCATCCTTCATTGTAGAAAAAAGTTTGTGGTAATTTGCATTATCCATGGGTATTGTTTGCTCTCATGGGAAAATGTACTTTGCATTTCTGTTGTAGTCCCATGGCATTAAGGTAAACGTGGCCCTCTGCCACTTTAATTGGAACAAAGTTGGAGCATGCGGCTAGTCCACCAGTAGGTCAGGTTTCGTTTAATGTGATAGTGACCACATATATTTATTTTTACCTGTCTAGCTAATCTAGTGACTGCAAATAATCTTAGTGATGTGCCCTGAACATTTACTTTCAAGTACATTAGAACTTGCATTGAGTGACTTAATTTGATTATAGAAATATCTGCTGCAGCATGCCATAAAGGTGCATACTGGGTACCTTCATATGTTGCTTAATGTAGAGTTCCATGTTATAGAAATGGCTCAAAGGCAACAAGAGCAGACTGAGGCATCGAACAAAAGTACACCAAGGTTTAAAACTGGGCCTGTCCTCCTACAGCAGCAACCATGCCAAGAAAACGACCTCTATCAGCTAGATAAGCACCCTTGACTGAGTTTTAGAACTAATAGTACTACTTTACTACTTTTGCTTCTCAACAATAATTTTTTTTATATTATCTAATTATCAAATGTTTAATCGAACAGTATACAATGCAAAGCATCATTAGTGCTTATCCCACATGGTACATCAAAGCCTTAAAGGAGAAGGAAAGCTACAAAAGCAGTTTATTGCCAATATGTTAGCCACACTAGTGCAAGCTATAATACTATATTTATTCTGCAGAATGCTTTACCATTACTATTGTAATTTTAATTCATCTCCATAATGTCATTGCTTGTTCTAGCCGTATCCTTCACCATGATGCCGTCCCTTCACCCATCTCGGCCAGTGGCTTCCAAACTCCCAAAACTGGGGAAGCCGGTTCTTGCAGAGAATAATCGACCCGACAAGGTGAGCCTGGTGATGTTCCTGCTATAGTTCTATGATTTATTGTGCTATCTACTTAGTTATTGTTGGGGTGCTGGAGTTTCTTACCAAAATTTGTGTGTACACTCTCCATACAGGGCCACAGACTGAATAGTAATATAAGCAATAACAAGTATAATAATGACGACCACAGATTGTTTTTGGGCTGCTGCAGTTAGTGACCCCTGGCAATCAGGTAATATTTTAGTTGCAGGCTTGAAAGAAGCAGAATAAGATGGCTAATAATTCAAAAACCAGTGAAAAATTAAGACCAATTGAAAAGTTGCTTACAATAGATCATTAAAGTAAGTTTTAGTGATGTAGAGGGTGATATTCTGAAACAATTTGTAATTGGTTTTAATTTTTTATGGGTTTTTGTTATTTAGCAGCTCTCCGGTCTGCAATTTCAGCAATCTGGTTGCTAGGGTCCAAATTACCCTAGCAACCATGCATTATGGACGAGACTGGAATATGAATAGGAGAGGCCTGAATAGAAATGATGAGCAATGAAAAGTAGCAATAACAATGCCATTGTAACCTTAAGGGCTCTTACAGACAAGCGTTTTTACCTGCGCTCCCCTGCGTTCCGTTTTTCTTCATTCAGGGGAGCGCAGGAATAGACGCATTACATTTTTTCCAATGGGGCTGTACTCACACAGGCGCGTGTAGGCGCCGAACGCAGGTTGAGACGCAACATGCTGCATTTTTCCTGCGTTCGGCGCCTACACGCGCCTGTGTGAGTACAGCCCCATTGGAAAAACATGTAAAGCTTCTATTCCTGTGCTCCCCTGCGGCTGAACGCAGAAAACCGGAACGCAGGGAAGCGCAGGTAAAAACGCTTGTCTGTAAGAGCCCTAAAGAACATTTGTTTTTAGAGGGGATCAGTTAGTTATTATTAGGTGTCTGTGCTGCCTTGTTAAAGCACACACATACACATCTTCACCCAGTTCCTGTTTTACTCTGTAACATCAGTATGAAAGGACTTCACAGGAAGGGGTTGTGCGGCATTTTCCCAAATTTAGAATGATAGAAAATGATTGGCCATGCCCGGTGGGGATTTAGCTTTCAGGTTTCCAGCTAGCAGGATTTTATTTAAAACACATATATCTTTGCTGGGTACGGGTACGGGCAGGGGAGTATCTATCAGCTAAGAGAGTTGGATGTGGTACAGCAAATAAGAATACAGGTATAGGATCCATTGTCTGGAAACCCATTATCCAGAAAGCTCCGAATTACAGGATATACATGGACTACCATTTTAATCAAATAATTCTAACTTTTAAAAACAATTCTCTTTTTCTCTGTAATAATAAAACAGTACATTGTACTTGATGCAAACGAAGATATAAGTAATCCTTGCTGGAAGCAAAACCAGCCTATTGTGTTTATTTACTGCTTACATGATTTTCTAGTAGACTCATTATGGAAAGATCTCTTATCCGGAAAACCCCAGGTCCCGAGCATTCTGGATAACAGGTCCCATACCTGTACAGGTTTACCAGCAATAGACTGCTGTTCAGCAGCATGTTATTGTTTGGTGCAATAAAATGGTGGCCCTCTTTTTTCTTGAGTTCCTTTGTTTGGGACCTCTGAGCAACCGCCTGTCCTGACCTTTTTATTTTATTTTATCAATCAAGCACAGTAGGATATTAACACAGGGAAAAAGCTTTATCCATCAGTACCCAATCCTTAAATAAAGACACGGACAACTGTTCTGAGTTGAATCTGTGATGGTCACAGCTTTATTGTATTTCAGTAATGAGTGTCCCAAAAGAAACCACAAAGGGCTGTTTGATCCCAAGGAAGGCAAAAAACCTCTATGAAGCTTGGGCCTATCTGCTTCGCTAGAGGAAAAAATTCCTTCCTGACTCCTTAACGGCAATCAGAATTACTCCCAGGATCAATATACCCTATTCAGCTTTACCAAAATACATGTAGGACTGTATGTCAGTAAGGGGATGTGTGTCTGTGTGGTGCATGTATGGCTACCTGTTAGGAAATGTAGGAATGTATGGGTGCCTGTAAGGGTGGTTGTATGGATATGTAGGAATGTATGGGTGCCTGTAAGGGTGGTTGTATGGATATGTAGGAATGTATGGGTGCCTGTAAGGGTGGTTGTATGGATATGTAGGAATGTATGGGTGCCTGTAAGGGTGGTTGTATGGATATGTAGGAATGTATGGGTGCATGTGACGGTGGTAGTATGAATATGTGGGAATGTATGGGTGCCTGTAAGGGTGGTTGTATGGATATATAGGAATGTATGGGTGCATGTGAGGGTGGTAGTATGGATATGTGGGAATGTATGGGTGCATGTATTGCAAACGTACCCCTTGGATAGATGGAAAGGCCAGATCCCTGGGCCATTTCCAAGGGGTCAGAACCCTGTTCCTGCCTGGATGTTTCTGCCTCACCACCTTCGGGTTCTTTCTGGGAGGCGCTTGTCTCTGTCTCCTCTGCTGTTCTTCTTGGAAACACTGCTGGAAGCAGCATGTGTAAAAAGCTATGCCTGGATGATATCAGAGCCATGATCTTCCTGACACACTCTTCCATTATGTGGTCTGGGTATTCAGCAGGATCCACGTTTATGGGTTTGCCTGAAGGGTAGAATTTTGTGGCTACTTTCAGGCAGCACAGAGCCATCATGGAGGGTGCATAAGTATAAAACTCATGATGGTGGGTCAGGCTCAGTGCTGCGATGCCTCTAGCAGCCGTCAGGGCAATGGCCTCTTTTGTCTGCTTGACAGCTAAAGGCTTCTTCTGGCTGGCTACTCTCTGGAGGGTGAAATGCTCCAAGAAGTCATCGATGGTCGGTGCCGCCAGTTCAAAAAGCAATCTGCAAATGATGACTCGCTCCAGTTGGTTAATTTCCTTCTTTGTAAAGGTGTTATCAAAGAGTCTTAGGCAATTCCATAGGCTGAATTGCTGTTTCTCCACTAACTTGTAGGCTATATTGAAGCAAGTGGCTCCTACTCTGTTCAGGTCGGTGGTCTTGATGGGAGCAGTGCAGGCAAGAAACCGCTCCAGAAGGTTGACAGTCAAGCACAGAGACCTAAAGTCCAACTTCAGGCGTCTGTGCATGAAGACAAGCAGGCTGGTGAACTCATACCATGACGCCAAGGTGATTTCTGGCTGACTTTGTAGAAAGTTCAAAGCCATAAATCTCTCTTCAAGGCTCTTGTTGTACATGTAGGCGTCTTCCCCATACTCCTTGAAGGTCTCTAGGCCAATGCCTATGTGAGCTAAGGTGTTCCAAGGCTCATTTTGAAGTGCTGGGTCCCCAGCTGAAGGGTGGTATGTCCCACGTTGATCACCCTGGTGCCTCACCCTTTTGGGATCATGGCAGCACCATGGGGAAACAAGTTGTTCTTCTTCGTCGATCTGTCGTCTTCGCTTCCTGAAAATCTCCATGCTCACAATCTCTCTATTTCTCTCTCTGTCTCTGTCTCTCTCTCTGTCTCTCTCTCTCTCTCTCTCTGTCTCTCTCCTCTCCAACTGTCTCGTAAGACTGTTGGTACTAAGCATCTGTTACTCCTAAGTCACCTCTGCTGCTCTCTAATTGGCTGGGCCAGCACGCACTCTGATTGGTTGGGCCAGCGAAAACGGTTAGGTGCCTATGTCCAGTGCAAAGCCATGCCTTGTGTTTGTCATTATCCACTATTTCTTTTATTAAATTGCTTTGTGAGATACAGAAAATGGTACGACTAACTGCCTAAAGTTCCCCTAACTTGACATGATAGCTCTCATTATGTATGTATTGCAGTTTTAAAGGGGACCTGTAGTGTCAAGTACACCGACATGCCATTACAGTATACACCTCTTTAAAAGTGCTTTAAAAATGTGCATTTCTTACTGCTTTCATAAATAATTCCCCTTACTTGATCCAGCCAACCAACATCTGTACCTTCTGCTGGCTGCATTCCATGGCTGAATAGGGGAATCCAAGGCTGCCTTCACTTTGCACAGCAAACAGCAGTTAGGTTGACCTGTCAGTTGACTGCAGCATATCTTTCTCTGTGTGAAGGCAGGGGAGCTGTGATTGGCTACCCGCACACAACAGAAGCTTTGGTTGGCTACCCCTGATTCCTACTGTGTTTCTGGGCTGAGACTGGTACAAGGTGGCCATTGGCGCGGGGCCCAATTGCGCCCAATCGGCCCAATCGGCCCAAGGCCGGGCCTGAGGCAGTGCATTCATTGTTTAGCAGTAGATCTTGTTTTTATGCGACCAAAACTTGCCTCCAACTGGCGGAGGGTGAGCTTTTGGTTTGGGGAGGCTAATGCTAATGTCAAACAGTTTCTTTGCCAGCAATTTTCAACAGTCAGAGAAACAGCAGATTCAGTCCCATACAGTCCTGTCCAACTTCTGTGGTACAGAGGGACACAATTTTCCTGGACTACATGGTGGAGGGCCGATAATGGAAGCCAGTGTTGACCACTCCCTGTTTTTAAACCAAACCCAGGTTCAGTAGCAAGTAACTGATTATAACTCATTTGCCACAAAAAAATGGATGGAGTCCAGCCTATTTTGAAAACAACATGTATAGCACTCATTATTATTAAAATTATAGAAAAAGTGCTGTTCAGAAATGTATGAAATGTAATGAATGCACCTGATGATAAAACAAGACTGTCCAGTTCAAAACTTGGTTGCACCCAAGCAGTTTGCCAAGCAGGCCTAATCCAAAATATAATCTCTTTAGGCAAATTTTACAGAATCTGATGCCCGTACACAATCTGGCCTAGTTGCTCAAGAGTAAGGACTGGACTCGGCTGTCACCTGGGCACTACCTCAGAGGTATATGCTCTCGGGCCTTGGGCAAAGTAGATTTTCGTTAATGTAAAAACTGACACAGGGACGAGGATTGTACTTATGAGACAACAGGAGTCAGTTTAGCTGCAGTTTAGCAAGAATGTCTAACAAGAATTCTAGCACTACTAACAAATATAAGGGAGGGTGATCTGAAGGAGTATCGGTATTAACACCAGGAAGAAGAAAGTGACGCGGCAGTGATCGTGCAAGTGAAGAAACGAAACTGAGCGATAAAACCAGTTACATTCCTGCCAGAATGGTCTGTGGAGGCTAACTAGGCGCATGCAGGTGTTCTCTCACATCGAAACTGGGCTGTGCGGCCTATTATGGGGGGCGGGGGCGCCAGGCATGTACCTGCTTTGTCGCCTACCCCATGTCCGGTCCAGTATCTCCCTGGCCGCTGCCGGAATTTCAGTGAGTAAATGCGCTTCTGCAGAGTTTCCGTCTCTCCCCAGCCGCTGCTTCTGCGCATGTGCGCACGATCGCAGTTTCGTGCATGCGTGCTTCGACTGTAGTTTCGCGAACGCGCAATCGAGCGTGATATCAGCCGGCGCCGTAGCCAGCCAGGTTGCCTAGGGCGCCTGGCCGGGTTGGCCCGACTCTGGCGCGCTTCCCTGCTGCAGCAGCAGCTTATTACCACCATTTTAGACTAGTTTGTGTTAGGAAACGTCATAGTCCTATGCAGATATATGTATATAGACCCAGGGCCGCCATCAGGGGGGTACTGGGGGGACTGTTGTCCCGGGCCCTGGTGGTTTGGGGAGTTAAGGGGGGCCCGGCCGTGCTGCATTTACTTGCACTTACTTGCATTTACTTGCACAGCCGGGCCCCTGCATCAGAGCTCCGATGACTGGCTTCTTGTGTTCTGATTCGCTATGAAATGTAAGTCCCGGTAAAGCCACATGCGGATTGGTTGGGAGAAGTTTGAACCTCCCCTCTACTTTAACCAATCACCATGCGGGTTTACCGGGACTTACATTTCACTGGCGAATCAGAGCACAAGAAACTGAAGATACCGGCATCTGAACTCCCTGGCTAAGGTACGTGCAGTTTTTTTTTCTTTTAACTTGTGGGGGCCCTGACCAATTGTTTATTTATTTATTTATTTTAAATGTATGGGGGCCCTAGCTAAGTTTTTTTAAATGTGTGGGGGGCCTTTGCTATTTTTTTTTAAATGTGTGGGGGCCGTGGCTAATTGTTTTTTATTTTTTTTTTTAAATCTGTGGGGGCCCTGGCTAATTGTTGTTTTTTAAAAAATGTGTGGGGGCCCTGGCTCATTGTTTATTTTTAAAATGTGTGGGAGCCCTGGCTAATTGTTTTTTTTTTAAATGTGTGGGGGCCCTTTGCTAGTTTTTTTAAAGATGCGTGGGGGCCCTGGCTAATTGTTGTTTTTTAAAAAAAAGTGTGGTGGCCCTGGCTAATTTTTTTTTTTTTAAATGTGTGGGGGCCCTGGCTCATTGTTTATTTTTAAAATGTGTGGGGGCCTGGCCACAAATGTTTTTTTTCTTTAACCACCACCTGACACCAAAACTTGTAGGAGGGGCCTGGGCACCAAAGTTATTTTTTTAACTTGTAGGGGGGCACTTAATGTTTTAATGCCTGTGTCTTGTGTGGCCTTCATACTGAGGGAAGGGTGGCGAGGGGGGCCCAGAAAATTTTGTTGTGTGGGGCCCCGTGATTTCTGATGGCAGCCCTGGATGGACCTCATTGCCAAAACTCTGAAGGTGACAAAAAGCTGTGTATCATATGTTGTGCTTTCTATCCTGCAGCATGTGGAGTAATGACAGTTGGAAAGGAGTACTTGTTCTTTATCTGTTCTCCACTTGAAGGCAGTGGTGGATGAAATGACCTGTGCACCACAGGCCACAGTGAACTGTGAGTCATAACACCCACAGATTGAAAGCATATGCAGTGACTGATCTCTAGTGAAGTAAGCACAAATGCTCCCAGAAAAGGGTTATTTTCACATAAAGAATATTGAACATTCAGCAGTAGCACTCCTTTTTTCTTTACATGTCTTACCTGCCCAGTCTTCCTAACCATGATGTTGTCATTGTGGCGGTCACCAATTCCAAGCACGTAAGTAGCTACACAGTAGCCAGCACAGGACAAGGTGAATTCCTCAATAGCTCGCTCCAAGTCATCACTGGAAATAAAAATAAAATGGAGATTTGTTTCACTTTTGCCTCTCTCGATCAGTCTTTGAATAGCACAGATATTCGAAATATGCCCATAGGCCAGCAAGCACTGATTAGTCAGGTGAAAACAGGTGCCGCATAAGTGTAGATGACATAAACGGCACGTGTATCCAGTTCAACGGAATGGCTTACCCAGAATTACATTCCTTGATCCAGTTCAACAGAGCATCTTTATTGAAGGCGGCCGCTGCTGCAAGGTTGCTGCTGTCCAGCTGGATGTCTGCAATAGTATCTGCAGCTGACACCACCTCTATAAAACCGCAGCGATCTCCAGTTGCCAGACAGCCATAAGGCACTATCCTGAAAGATACCATTTTTGTAAATAAATCATTGATGCTGGGTCACAACATTTTGGCATTTGTGTGCTTAGAAATGCTTATGTTTGTATACTATAGTGAAGACATAGAAAAATAGATAATCAATGACGCTTTGGATGTTGAGCAAGTACTGGCAGCATCCCCTGGCTTTCACTCTATATTTCTCTTCAATGTATATTTAAGATTTTTTTTGTGTGGCGACAATGAGGAAAAAGTTCTAGTGATGGAAAAGAATTATAATCATTAAGATATGCACTGCACTCTACACTATATGCATTAAGCATATAGATTAATCAGCAATCAGCATTCAGGTATTATATGAGCCCAGTTTTGTTGAGGTTTCTGAAGGCCTTGAATGCTTGTTTAGTTTGTCCTTACAGTGCCAAAAGGGCTCTTGTAAATCTCAAGGATGAGAAGAGCTGCCGAAGAGGAGCGTGCTCCACTGACAACACTGTGCAGGTGACGAGTTGAAGCAAACCTTTGGCAGAGTCACGGGGTCATTTGGCTGTACTTTATAGCAGTCTCTCCCACCCACGCTGCAATGTTAATGGGCAAGAGGCCAGTTACTTCCTTGCCAGAGACCGAGCGATGACAGCTAAAATCCCCCGCACTAGGAGAGTGTAAAAACATCCTTGTCAAGAGAGTCTCTGACAGGAGTCACAAGAAGGGCAACTTTTGGAGGGGAGTGATGGGAATATTCTTGAGATATTTACTGAAAATATGCTGTGAGCAGTAGGTACAACTGGTGCAGCAAAGGCTGAATATCACTGGTTTAATAAATGGTATTTTTTTAAGTGGATGTAGCGGCATTTTAATTCTTCACTGAATAAGCCCCAGAGACAGCAGAAAGACAAATATGTAAGAATGGCTGTATGTGCATCACTTACCTCAGGTCCAGCCCGGCCTCCTTCCACAGCATGTCCATCAGCCGCAGCAGTTGAAGTGCCAGCATGTCCTGACGCAGGTCTGTGTGTAAGAACATAAACATTCATGTTAACAACTAAACTTTTCAGCCTTTGTCTGCCAGATTAATACTGTATGGAGTTTTAAAAGTATAATATTGTCAGGGTTTCCTAGAGATGGACTTGGAGCCAAAGCACAAAGGATCAACATGATGCAATATAAATGGCCAGTACTTCCTAGTTTAGCCAGCTGCCGATATTCATCATGCCCTACATATTATTTTATATATTTATAGGGTAATCTATCAAACTGCATCATCCCTACAATTGTATATTCATAAAGGTTGGGTGAGTGACCACACAAACAGGGTGAGGTGACGTCTTCTTGTGGCAGAATCTATAATATCTATGGAACCTACTGTAACAGATCAGCGTCAGGGTCTCTAAAGAAATAATAATCGAGAAATGGAAGGACTTTAGACAGGGCCCTAGGCTACATCCACACAGGGTCCTCTACTAGGCCACTGCTTCGTCCAGATGTGTGCAGGTCCAGCCATGCATGCACCCAACTCTCTACACCAGGTCATCACATCAGGGTGCACATGCTATAGTCTAGGGTAGCCTGTGTATTCATTTGCCCCTGATTTTAGGAATTAACTTAGTACCTAGTAAAGAAACCAGATGGCCAGCACAAACCCCGAGCTTCTACACATGGTATTAAAGCACTTTAGTGCTACTCATGTTCTGCCCATCTATTCTACACTGCATGTGAAATGGGGTAGCTTTTATAAAGATCTAGCCCTTGTCCTCCGTTCCCCTGATCTTTTTTTTTCTTCAAATCTTTATTTGTATTTTTACTGAAACAAATGAGGGGGTACAGAAGAAAGAAAAGGGAAGGGGAGCCGCAAACAAGTATACATAAACCAAAATCTTGTTCCCATAAGGAGGCATACACTGGCAACAACTCATTACTATGTTACAAATAGCAAAGCATTTATTTAACCATGAAATTGTACTGTATTCATAGTGGGTTGCCATATGGGAAGATGAAAAAAAAAAAAAAGTAGAGGAAGGAAAGCGTAGAGAGCTCAGGTTTGGCGAGGAGTTACCATGATCTTTTAAACCCTTTAAGTCTTTAAATGCAGTAAGTAGGCATTTTCAAGAACAGGACCATAATAGTAACCAATTGAGATGGTTGGTCCTACAAATAGTGTGTGTGCCCCCTATAGGGGTGACTATAATCGAATGTTACTCCAGAAAGAAATGATGTGGATTGACAAACTAAACACCATGGCCCCTATGGGACTGAATGAACATCTTAGATATTTCTGCTTCTTCTGAATTTGTAATGCCTTTTTCTAATGTAATTCGGATGGATAATGACTTTTTATTAACCCCTTTTGTAGGAATATACTTACTTCTTGTTATTTTATTTTCGTTTCACATCCACAAGAAAAGCCTTGTCTTACGGAAGTACACAGACTAGTTTCATCTTAATATTTGAATCACAAATGGGCATAATGATTAAGCACTTTGAGTCACTACACAAGTATTGATATAATATTGTTTAATATTGCCTTTAATATATGTATTTATGCACATGATGTCAGTTAATTAGAGGGGAGGAGTGATCCACCTCTTTATCCTAATACACCTGTGAGCTGAGTTACACATGTGAGAACACTTGAGAGAGGAGGTTGCAGCTCCAAAACATTGTGTGGATTTGATCTCAAATAAACCACAAGAATGATTTAGCACAATTGCTGGAGTGTGCACCATCTGATTTTTCTTATATACATAAACCCTTTAAATCTTACCATCCCCATTTTTAAAGATGATTCCAAGAGAGTCACTGCCAAATCCGCGGTTGTTGTACACAATCCAGAGTGGCTTCATCTTAGAGTCCATGTACTTGCACTTCTCTACACTGTACGCAGACAGAAAACAGAAATAAGCCGTCAGTATTAAAGGTTAAGAAGTGAAGGCAATAGTGACCTAGAAACTGATTTTATTCAGAATTCCATAGAAACAAATAGCAATGCAATTCCTGGTGTTAGTGCTAGGATTGAACTAAAGGTAAATGGGCCAAGGCAGTAACCTATTTGGAAAAAAAAGCAACTTGTCTCTGTATTCTCCCCCCATAGACCCCTTCTGGTCTGTTTCTCACAAACAGGGTTGCCATCTGACTGGTATTTGATGGTTGATGGTGGTTGATTCCAATGTTATTAATAGGGAAAAAGATAAATGTTTAGGAAGGCCGGTATTTTTTTCCAGTAAAGGTGGCAACCCTACACACAAAGCAAGCAAAGAAAACAAGCAGGGGACACTCACACAAGTTCAGAGAGGGTGATGCTGGGGTTAAGTGGTGACTGAATGTGCGCCAGCGCCTCCTTGTAGGCATTCTCCCTCAGGCACGTATGCATGGTGTCTTTGTTTTTGACCTTGCTCAGCTTCACAGCATTCAGTTTGATTAGACCATTTAATGTACGCAATTTATTCAGAGCCTCCACCTGGAAAAAGGAAGTCAGATCACATGCCAATTATAACTGCCAATTCATGTCGGGCTCACAGTGTCCTACATCAGTCTGATCATTTCTTATACAATTCAACAGAATAAAAAAAAGCCTCAGCAGATAAGAGAGTCTAAAAGGAGACAGTAATGACGCAGAATCACATTAAGAGATGGATTCATATCCTGTGAAGACATTAAATTGGAAATAGGAAATACTAAATGCACCAGACGTGGAACAGATTAAACTGGGAAACCATATAACCATGTCTATATTATCTCACACTGAGCTAAGGAGGCTACTGAATGAACTTCATTTTTAATTTTATAACTGTGTGATCATTTGTAACCGGCATTCATATCACATTTTAAACATCAGGCACTCCTAAAGCTGTTCTCCAGCACAGTGTAAGAAGTGATGAATGAAGCCGACTCTGGCAATCACAAACACTTATCTAACTCGGTTTCATGCCCTGATATCAAAAGGAAATGCAAGGGGCACATGTTAACATTTGTGCCCCAGTCTGTGGTTTTCTTGAAAGCACAAACGGATACCTGTCGAGACAGCACTTTCATGTGGGCCACGCTCCCTCGGCAGTACGCTTCTAGCAACAGGCCAAACTGCACAGAGACGGCAGGGATGTGGACCTCAGACCTACAGACAGGAAGAGAATAAAGGAAAGAAAAATTTTACCAGCACAATGGGGATGGTCATATTCTATAAGCAAGGTATGCAGCAATAAGAATAGTTTCTTGGCCCTGACCCACTGAAAAAATTATTGCTATGCAGAGTACAGAGAACACTAAGACCAGTACATATTAGATCAGTGATCCCCAGCCAATAGCTCACGAGCAACATGTTGCTCTTGCTCACCAACCCCTTGGCTGTTGCTCAAAGTGTCCTTAACGTAGGTGCTTATTTTTTCATTCATTGCTTGGAGGTGAGTTTTGGTTTCATAAAACCAGATGTACTGCCAAACAGAGCCTGCTGTAGGCTGCCAGTCCAAATAGGAGCTACCAAATAGTCAATCACAGTCCTTATTTGGCATCCCAGGAACTTTTTTTCCATGCTTGTGTTGCTCCCCAACTTCCCTTTACAACTGAATGTGGCTCGTGGGTAAAAAAAGGTTGGGGACCCCTGCTGTAGATCATACAGGATAATATACCCTTTACTAAAATGTGAAAGGCGCTTAGGCAATATATATATAATATATGCAAAAAAATTAAGCGATTAAGAGAGTCTTTTGTTGAGTCTTGTTGAAAAGGAAAGCACTAAGCCCAGTGGGGAGTGCAGCTGGGATTCTTTCAACAGGCTGACACATAGCTAGGAAAGCCTGGAAACAAAATAGTAATTCCAGGGAGACAAGCATGTAGAATGTTTTAAACACCTGCTTTTGTAATATATGAAATAATTGTTATGTTTGGAAATATAACAAAAGGCAAACCACGCAAGACGCATTCTGGGGAGGAAAAGAAGAACCACGAGGAGAAGAAAGTATTTGATAGACCGTACTATTTTCTGACTTATTAGCAAGCCAACAATTGCATCTGCCTCAGCCTAGAAAAAGGCAAGCGAAGAGACAGATTGCCCCATGTTTGGTGACAGCATCAATGGTGTCTGTTGACTGTACTAACCTCAGGTGCCAGAAGAGGAATTGTCCTATCCTGCGGTTGTCCAGGGCTCTCTGTAGGAGGAAACGGGAGAGGGCACAGTCCAGAAACGGCTCATACTTCAGAACCTGAACCAGCTGCAGTAGGTACTGGGAGAGCTCCTCATCACTAAAGTCACACACAAAGGAGAGATTAGCACTATCTTCCTAAAACCATTTGCACTATATGTTATCAAGCAGAATATAAAACATGACCTTGATTATGAAAAATAAATGGCTGACCCAGGAGTACCAGATACTAGTGTGCATGAATACACACAACACAATATCATCATTATTCCACCATTTTATTATTTGCAGGGTAAATTAGTTGCACTCACCTCATATGTTTAAGACAGTTGACTGCATATTCCCTCACATACTGGTCGGGATAGTTAAAGTCAAGCAACTCCAGGGCATCCCTTGGGGGTAGTTTGGACCAGATTTGGAGAAGAGCTTGAAGCTTGAACACAAATGAAATTGAAGAAAAAAATGTGAAATGTGTGTGTTGTTGATCACATTTAAACCCTATGTCTCTGCAAATGACATATCACAGAGTCACTGACAACTAAGAAGCCATTTTTCATACATTGGGAATTGTACAGTAGCTTCCCTTGTTTCCCATGGCCTTGTTTTTGTCCATTCCAGGCCAGTGCTAAAATAATGTTTCTGGGCAGATTTTAAAGCAACTAAAGGTCTAGTGCAAACCTTAGGGCCGGACTATGATATAATATAAAAGGCTACAGTTAAATCTCGGAAATAAACATACTAAAAAAAAACAAAAAACAAAGTTTAAGATATATATAGATGTTTCTCTCCAAAAATGTTCAGAAGATTGGTTGGTTGAACTCTTAAAATGATAAACAAATGTGTGCTGTGAAAAGCAAGGTATTCAGACCAGTCCCTGTGGGTATAAAGAAGCTGGAGGAATTTTCCAGGCGCACCGCTTATTAACCCTGCGGAGTGTGTCTCTGCTTCCTTATTTATCACACTATTGTGTGCTTGTCTCATGGCAGACAGGACAGGAAGTTGTTGTGTATGAAATCCCAGCCCTGTTTTGTTATCTTTGCACCTGGACTTCTACATTTAGAACACAGAGCTTCCAAACTATTATGTTTCCACCCATAAAGCAATATACAGAAGAAAACGAGGTTAAGATAAGGTAGACTGAAGTCTAAAAACATATTAGACTTTTGCACAGCAGTGACTGCTGGTGTGTAGTCTTCTGGCTAAACTACAAGTCCCAGAGTTGTTAGCAGTTAAATGGATTCTGTCATGAGTTTTATGTGGTGTAGATTTTATTTCTAAAATACACTGTTTACACTGCAATATAATCCACTCTACCATATACAATTTAATTCCTGAACCAGCAAGTGTATTTTTTTTAGTTGAAATATTGGTGTAGGCAGCCATCTCAGGTCATTTTGCCTGGTCATGTGCTTTCAGAAAGAGCCAGCACTTTAGGATGGAACTGCTTTCTGGCAGGCTTTTGTTTCTCCTACTCAATGTAACTGAATGTGATGCATTGGGACCTGGATTTTTGCTGCTACCTGGTTACCTTCCCATTGTTCTTTTAAGCTGCTGGGTGGAAAGGGAGGGGTGATATAACTCCAACTTGCAGCACAGCAGTAAAAAGTGACTGAAGTTTATCAGAGCACAAGTCACATGACTGGGCTCAGCTGGGAAACTGACAATATGTCTAGCCCCGTGTCAGATTTCAAAATTAAATATTAAAAAATCAGTTTGCTCTTTTAAGAAACAGATTTTAGTGCATAATTCTGCTGGAGCAGCACTATTAACTGATGCATTTTGAAAAAAAACATGTTTTCCCATGACAATATCCCTTTAACTAACTCCTCTAGAAGAAGAAATACATGGCAAAAGAATGTCAACAATTATTTTTAGCAAAAGGTGTGAACGTGAACCTATTTATAAGCCTTCTCCCCCCCCATTTGTGCTGGTGCAGGTCTGGTTTATCCAAGGAATATTTTAGCAGTAAGTATAATTGCAGCTACCCGTGAGCAGAAACTGCCATGGAATATAAAAAGACAATTGTTTTATCAGACAGGGATAATGCACAAGTTCTGAGATTTATAAAGTGCTTGTGTATGTGGATCTGCGCAGGGACTAGTAACAGAATGGCATTTATCTGACAGGCTTTCAAGCTTTTGGAAGTCCCTGAGCCAAAGTTTGGAAGGAAGCAGAGGTCTAAGTGACCTGAGATGAGTGAGGAAATTCCAAAAATACAGCTCTCTGCGTGTTTACATTCCGTTGCTGCAAATCTGGAAGGGAAGTGAGGGCTTTAGAGGAGCTCTGTGACCAGGAGAGATAATCGGCATTCAGAATGTGAGGACGAGAGGACGCCCAGAGACCAAAGGATGTCTAAAAACAGCTCTGCACCCACACAACCTGCAATCAGCGAGTACAGACAGGAAACCCTGTTTACAGCCGAGCCAGCTGCATCGTTTCATTCTCATGGCCCGCTTTAGGAACCATATTTACTCACTTCATCATCATCATTACTATCTTTAATGTAGTTATAGTGCCAGCAAGTCGTGTGACTCTTTACACTATTCGTTTAGCAAAAACGAGTCTTGGACTAATGGAATAAATAAGGGTTTGGAAATGACAGTAGAGGATAAGAAGGTCTTGCTCACCCAAGACTCATTTAAAATTATTCATAACTACTACATGCTCATCATTCTAAGCCTGGGATCTCATTGATAATTCAGCTAAGAGAGATGACACTCCGAAGTTGCCCTGTGTGAATAAACGTTCCCCACTATATTTACAGGTGTTCTGTAATAAGTCTTTATTTATTCCCTGGGCATTGATAATGCTGTTACGGCAGCTGGCAGTTGTACTTCAATAGGATCCCTCTGTATGAAGTTCTGAAAGAAACAACTTGGTGATGCTTTAGCTTAGATCAGAATATATATATATATATATATATATATATATATATATATATATATATATATATATATATATATATATATACACACATACATACATACATATATATATATATATATATATCAAATCCACAGTTGTAAGCAGCGCAAACTGGAGTTTAAAAAATGTGTTTCTTTATTTATCAAAAGATTAAAACCCTATATATATAGAATATAATGGGACTCTTATTTTATCCAAAGCAGAACAAACAAACCCTGTGTATCCAGGCAACAATAACCCCTTCAAGCCCTATAACTGAGCGCTCTCCTTACCTGTGCCACATCCTCCAGCTTGTTCCACTTGACAGACAAGAGAAGCTTGGGCAGTGAGCCGGGAAAGTTCTCTCTACAGTCGTACCGCAAGGTCCAGATCAAATCTTTCTCATTCTCACACAACTGGCACAAAGGGTCCCGTTCCATGATCTCCTTGAGTTCAATATTAAACTTTTTCCCACCACGTCCCTAGAAAAAAAAAAAAAAAAACTCAGACATGCTGATATCTAAAAACAGCCTTTGCCATACAGAAGAAAGGTAAGTGAAGAGGCCTGGAATATATGAAAATAAAGCTGGAATATTTTTTAAAATAAAATTTGTTGATTTCCAACCAAATGATTGGGCTTGACAAATTCAGGAGTAATTAAGACACACTTAGAGAGATACAAGGAGCTTGTGAATAGGATAATTTAGCAAACATGGAACTGCTTGAGACCATGTCTACCCCTCTACTATCCCATATAGTAGCGCCATATTGACATCCAAATGATGACCATGGAAGTGTTGGTGGAATAAACACAATATCGGCACGTGTCCGGAATGCTGGCGCTTTTTAAGGAAATATATAATGGTAACCTGTGTACAGGGATAAGGGGCAATTTAGGGTCTATGGAATCCTTTAAAACTTTTGCTACTTTACTGTCCCATCAAACTCCCATTAAATACAGTATTATGGCGTACACACACAGTGCAGCATACAATCTGTCCTGTATACAAACTCACAGTAATGGCAGTGTCAAAGAGTCACTGGTCACTGAGCACACAGGGCTTATTTTGGCCAGAAGCGGCTTGTTTTTGCACTTTCTGAATGAATCAACCTATTCTCTGCTGCCAGAGGAGGAAACACACTGCACTTTTATTATGGTGAGGATGCTTCTGGAGTAGCCAAGAACCTGGGTAGGCGCAACAACAATGTAATATATAAATGAGTTTTGAAAATCGAATTTAGGCCATATATATTCCAAATTGTTTTGGACTTGGTCATTCCAATTTAAAGTTATACTGACACTAAAAAAATACTTTTTAAAATATGAATGTACATTAAAAGTTACCTATAGGTCATGTTGATGTTTTTTTTTGCTGAGAGGTTTGTTTTTGTAAGTAATTGTTAGTTGAAGTTTCTAAACCTGACTGTTTTGCCAACCTGACTGTTGGCAAAGTTAAAGTTTCTAATGCCAACGGACTCCTGCTGCACAAATATGGTAGCCCCCTCATACAGGAAAATGGGGCATCAGACAGGTAATGTAAAAGCATTGTGCAAATACTTTATGGCAAAGTTATAAGTAGCCAATATTATGATAGATGTAAAAGAGTTTAATTTCTAGTGTCAGTATCTCTTTAGTCTTTTCCCCAGAATTACCATGAGGGGGCAGTGTTACCCCATTAGACAATCTCCCATTACCCCATTAGACAATCTCTCAGGAAGTTGCAGAAATAAAGACAGATTTCTTTTCCTGCACTTATAGGCATAAGTCTGTAATAACTTTAGGAAGGGTAGTGTTTCCTCTGCATCAGCAAAATCTGAAATGGTGACAGGGAGGGCACATTTTATGACCCACTGATTTTTTTTTGCATCAGGGAAACTGGAGACTTAATCAATTCGGCAACAAGTGAATAATACTGGGGCAGAGCAGAAGGTGTTACAGGTATCTTAAAATACACGGAAACTTGGCAAGTGCATGTAAAGTACTCTAAAGCACAGGTGCCATTGGACTGCCTGCATCTATAGACTGTTGCTATGGAAGTCTGGCTACAAGCAACTTTCTAAAGCCCTGGTGTGTAGGGTGGTGTAGAAGGACAGTACAATGCAGGGACTTTCTCATAGATTCTATTGACTATTTGGGCCTGAATATCCTGATCACTGAATCTCCTGGGGCGCAATTGTGTGGCACACACCTAGCCAACCACTCCCCTCGGTGCACCTAGGTGCTTCCCTACTGCAATGTTCCCAGGAGCAACACCAATATCTGGCAGGAACAGGATATCTCTCTCTCTATACTCCTTGCTGCAGCACTCCATATTTATGTGTATGGGTCCGAACGTACATTTCTATATATTTAGTAAGGATGCACCGAATCCAGGATTTAGTTTGGGATTTGCCGAATCCAAGTGTCTGGCTGAACCGAATCATCACATGACTTTTCGTCACAGAAAGACAAAAACTCGCTGTGCGCACGGTTCTCTCCCCCCCCCCGTATTACCCTAATTTACATATGCAAATTAGGGTTCGGATTCACTTCAGTATTCGGACGGATCTTTCACAAAGGATTCTGGATTCAGATGAATCCTAAAATAGTCAATTTGGTGCATCCCTAATATTTAGGGGGTAGACTGTAAAAGGAGACAACAAAGAAAGGAAAGAAGGAAAAAATTGAACAGAATGATAGAAAACAGGAGAGAGAACAAGGAAACTGCACTGTAATGAAGTATGCCCATACATGGGCCAATAAAAGTTGCCGATCTATATCTGGCCAAAATTCAGCTGTCTTATCAGGCAGATAAGAAAATTCCTTTGAGAAAGGACAATATCATCCCATTAATGTGGTCCTCTCTTGATGGTTCAGCATAGGACTGCACTATGATCTGATCCTGGAGGCCACATGTTCAGATCAGCCCAATTTTGTCAAACGGACCAAACAAGCAGGTCTTGGCATCTACACTCAGCTTCACACATTCCCTCATCCTACATGCCTAAGATGCGGAACAAAGCTGCAAGTAAAGTATACCAGGACACACAATATTATTTTTGGGGACAAAGTGTGTGTTGAAGTTGGTAAGAAACTGCCAGAGAAATCAAACTATACCTAGGCCACAGTCCAGTGTCCTGTTAAAACAACTGTCCTTGGCATACACATGTGGTATTATGACTGGCTGCTAAGTCAAGTATTTGCTGAACAGATTTCCCAACACGCCAGACTGTAACTGTAACGTCAGGTTGTTCAGTACCGTACACATTTCTTGTACATTTAAAGGTATAATATTGATTTAGCTTGTGCAACAATACACAATGACAATCATAGATATATAATTGTATTGCATTATTTATGCAATATCTATAATTCTATAGAATTATCTATTTACGTTATCATGTATTCAGGCAAATTGGTATATTCATGATAGGGATGCACGAATCCACTATTTTGGATTCGGACGAACCCCCGAATCCTTCGCGAAAGATTCCATCGAATACCGAGTTGAATCCGAATCCTAGTTTGCGTATGCAAATTAGGGGTGGGAAGGGGAAAACATCTTTTACTTCCTTGTTTTGTAACAAAAAGTCATGTGATTCCCCTCGCCGCCCTAATTTGCATATGCAAATTAGGATTCAGATTCAGTTTGGCCAGGCAGAAGGATTCGGCCGAATCCTGGATTCGGTGCATCCCTAATTTATGATTTTATGCTGCTATTCCAGCCCAGCTTAGTAGTACAAACAGACAGGGCAGTAGATGTAGAACAGATAGATAACTCTGTGCTTACTGAGGGATCCTTCCATGTAATTATTATTTTTACAAACAAAATATTTTATACTGATATCGGTATCCTATAAAGGGCTAATCGCTAACCCAAGCCTCCAAAATACAGCCGTCAATGAAAGCTTCCTAGCCTCTGTAGAGTAAAACTTGCCCCAGGGCAGCAATTAATAATTAACTTTCTAGTATACCAGTATACCATTAAACAGTGGACTATTTAAGAGCAAGCCCAGAGAGACAGCAGTGCAAATTATTGCTCGTTGTGCTTTCATGGCAGGTGAAAAGGCTTGTGAAAAGGCTACTGTCATCACAATAAAAATACTCAGAATTGTTGGGTGAAGTTAAAGAATAAATTGAATTAGTCTATCCATAACAGTTACTTTTTTTTATTATAAAGATTTCATTATGTTTTCATTTTCATGTAAATAACCTAACTGCTGCAAACAACTGATTCCCTCTGTGTGTTCCACATTGTTTATCATTAATCCATAACGAGTCAACAACTATCAAACAGCTGACTGTAGCAATAGCAGAGTTAAAGGGAAACCATCACAACTTCACTCAGCATAAATTTTTCTTCATTCTGTCTTCTTCCAAGAGTTGGGTGTCAGATTTTGATTTATAGTTAGATTCAATATATCTCTTGGGGGGGGGGCATTTTCTAGTAGATTTGTTAGAGCTCACTCAAATAACTGACTCCAGCACAAACAAAATCTAACCAAATAGCTGATTTTGGCAGAAATCCTGAAGGTCGAGAAGGAGCTCTTATACATCTTCAATGCGAAAGGGATTTGGACCTAACTATCATTCAAACTCAGACTCCGAAATATTGCATGAAGACAAAGTAAAGCTGGCTATAGATGCAAAGATCCGATGGTTCGAATCCTCGAACGATCGGACTTCCCCATCTCCCAACCTGCCACTAACCATTCCAATCAAATAAAGTAGTAAAAGAACAGATCAGCCGATGTTCTGCCCCTACAGCAATCGTACAAAAGTTATGTCCGACAAAGCTGGTGTCTCCCACTGAAAATCGTACAATCGACAATACATTCAGAGATATTATCGGCAGCCGACAGAAATTTCTTAACCTGTCCGATTAACCAAACACCCGATCTCCACCGGACGAAAAATGTTGTGACTCTCCAAACACGGTCCGAAAATCTGAACTTTTCGTCTATGGCCAGCTTAACAGATGCTGAAGTGGGGCTGTTTTGGATCGCTTTGGGCTAATGGCACATGATGCTGTTTCTCATTCTGCATAGTAAATTGTTCTGATGAAGGCATGCTGCAATGACTCCTTAAACTACTGCCAACTAATAAAGCCTGACCTAACTCTGCTCTGGTGCCTCCAGGCACTTACACAATAATCTGCATCCCTGTAAACTCTAACATGGGCACCCACATGTAATAAACATGGATAAAACACATAGAGGCTAAAGAGAGAATGAGAATTATTTTTAGTAAAACATTTCACACCACCAGCCCATGACAGATAGATAGAAAGATGCAAAAACCCTGCCCTACACTGCCATGTATCACACTATTTAGCTCATGCTGAAACAAATGCACACATTTAAACAGTGGTCCCGGTCTAGGTTAATAGCTATAAGGGTTTTCTAAGTACCTGGATGTACCTGGTTAGGGAGTTGCCACAGAATGACTTAATTGCTTTTATGTTTCCAGCTTTGAGTAGGCTTACTAAACATTGATCTCCTACAGCTGAGCAGAGTTTATGGATTGTGGCTTGCCCCGGAGAACTTACCGTCGTAGACAGGCTGTCACTGTTCCGTGCAATTTCAGCAGCTTTTTCAAGTATCTGTGGAAAACACATATTAATGGTAAGTATGTACGTACTGTACTGTACTGTACCAACTGTGCACTTACGTTTGGACACAATACATGACATCATTGTATAAAGTGTGAGCCACAACTACAAGTATTTGCTCAGACCCACCCATTATGTTAAACACTTGTTAACCAGGAAGACTATTTGTTTGCTTTATTACATGCTTGGGATTGACTGATGTTCATTCTCCATAGCAATTCTGTTAATTTATCCCAATTTCATTTCAATCCCTTGGGGCCTACTGTTTAAAAATGCATTACAACCTCAGTTTGTCACATAAATCCTCTTTATGCACTCTCCAAGAAATATTACAGAGAATTAGGAGTGTGCAGGTACTCTCTTCTTCTACAGTCATGGATGGACCAAAACAGTTATTTTCAAATTTAGACAAACACTGTCCTTTTTACAAAAGTCAACTGAATGCTGAACCAAATCAGAACCCTCATTTGCATATTTAAATTTCATGTCGCTACTAGATTCAGTTCGAGTTCAATCTCGGTACTGCAAGAAGTGGTGGGATGCGGCCAAATCTGGCAACAAAATCCTGGACTGGGCACACAGGCAGAGATTAGTCGCCCCGAAGAACAGGAGATTTGTCGCCGCACGACTAATCTCCCTGAATCTGCCGGTGTGCCCTGACAAGACATTTGAGTGTATTTATAAACGAGTCACCAGCTCCAAGCAGTTTCCTTTGCAAGAGCAGTAAAAGAGGCACAGACTGAAGTGCATAAGACACAGAGAAGTTTGGTTCTGAGAAGGTTACAGAACCTAAATGAGCTCACCTTATCAAATGGTGGATAAGAAATGGGTTCTTTGGAGTAGTCGTGAAACTTTATATGTAGAGTTGTAGCATTCTCAGTGTAAGGATTGGTTCGCACTGTTCCCATGGGGTTTAGCATTTCTTCAAGTTCATCTGGAAAGAGGGAGTATATTTTAAGAAATAAAAACCACATGCAACTGCAGATGAGTTTCCATAATAATTCCAACACCACATATAAAACGAGGAAGTCCTTGAGAAAGCGGATCGGAGCCGTGAAGCGCGTTGGATAAAGAGTGAGGAGTCCGTATATCTGAAACTACTACAAGAATTGAGAGAACTCGAAATCCAGACCATAGAGGGACTGATTGCCGGCACATGACTGGTTCTGAGCAATAAACACACACGGAGTGGGACAGAGAGCGAAACATACGAACAGATAAGAAACTTATATGCGATTACTATTTTTTTTATCCTATGAGTGTAACGCTGTATGCGGGGATATGTGGAACTATAACTAAAAACTCCACTTAGAAAAGATCCCTTGGCTCTTTGCGCTTTTATTACAACTATATAATATAACTAAAAATAAAACGTGAAGACTGCGATCAAGATATGAGGACTGCAGTTAGTCTTCACCCTACTTAAATGTGTTTTAAGGTGAAATACATCTTTAAGGCCTCATAGCAAGATTTACAGGGTTTCCACTGTATAGATTTAGCCAACAATAACAAAAGAAGGAAGCTACTGAATAAATTCACCCTAATTATTGAAGACATTACGGCTGATGACACATTCCTCTGTGATATTCTCATCTGGTCTAAGGCCAACTATTCAGGATGAAAACAATATGGCTGCAAACACATCCCCTAATAGTACTGATCCCTCAGCTCACCCTTGGGCCAAAAAAATGGAGTTGCGTAAAAAAGCGGAGGTGCATTAGAAAGTAAGATCAATCAAAAGAGCCACAAATAAGGAGCAATACAAAAGTTTAAAATGATGTCCTCTTATGATATATTTATTTGGTTTTGTAAGAACTACTTATTTTGGGCTTAATATGAAATAAAAGGAAGGCTTTAATTGGTATACTTTGTTCCCCAATACTATACCAGGCTTGTTTCATATCTTATGGTTACAATTATAGACTGGGATAGACCAGGATTAAAGGAATTCCAAGCTTAAAAAAAAGCAGTAAAATTACCGTAGCTCCTCATAGTCTGATAGGTGGTTCCCTAAAATTAGATGAAAAAAAAAACTAGAATAGAAATCTGATTAAGTTAAATTATGCTTACCAGGGAATGATGACCAGCAATGCAATACATTGTCGCCAGACCTCAGCTGCCCTTTGTAGTCAAACACCATGGTGTTCACCCAGGCCACAGGGAAGTTCTGGGAGAAAAAAAAAATGAGAACTTCAAAACAATAACACAAAGCTTGTTACAGGGAAAATATTCCCAGTCACAGGGCATAATAAATAAAACTGAAAAAAACATAAAAAAATAAATAAGCACATAAATATATATATATATACACTATATAAGAAGTCACAAAAGCTACTTGTGCTATGTTTAAGATGTGTAAAATCAAAGCAAAATAATTATCTTACCATTTTGCCAGACTTCTTAATAGTCTGATATTTGGGATTGGAAGGTTTGGTTTTGTTCTTGTTCCTAGGCTTGTCCAAAACAGCGTATATGGCAAAACAGAGACGTGCCATTCGTGGAAGGTCACACACATTGATTTCAAATTCCAGAATCTCGTTCCAAACATGATCATTCTTTCCTTGCTTTTCCAAACTCACTGTGGGTTTACACAGCAGCTCTGTGCCATGGAACAGGCCAGCTCGCACCAAAACCTATTCAGCAAAATCAAGGGTAAGCTGGGAAATGCTACAGTGTGCACTCATAGAAATCTTGCAATACATCCTTTAGGCTAATTCAAGCAAGTCAATTAATAAAAAGGTTAATTTTCAGATACAAGTATGGGATGCTTGGAACCTGAGGTTTTCTGGATAAGGGATCTTTCCATAATGTGGATAACCATAGTGTAAGTTTACTATTAAACATTAATTAAACCCAACACAACAGATTATAGAGAATAATGTAAATAATACATTATTATACGTTTACAAAAAAGTTGCTACACTGTGTTAAATGTAAATGAAACTTGAAAATGTTATTGTTTTTTATGCTCACTTTGAATTTGATGCCAGCAACTTGTTTCAAAAAAGTTCGCATAAGCAATTCAAGACTGGAAACATTGGGTAAAGCGAAAAAGAACACACTATTTTTCGTTGAACTATTTGCAATTAAATTTAGAGTTCAAATGATTTGCAAATACCTTTTTTATTTATATTTTACACCGTGCCCCAACTTTTTTTAGAAACTGCTTGTTTGATGGACGGCCTTCCTATAATTCATAGCTTCCTGGATAATGGTTATTCCACACTTGTAATTGAAAAAAGTCAATGTCTACCTATTGACTTACCAACTGCCCTTTGGCCAAAGTGACCGTGTCAATGTGGAAACAGACTGCTAGTATCATTTATACAAGCCATGCAGCAATATTGTGTTACATGTGGGGAAAAAACTATAATAAATACATTAGACTCCTGGGTGACAAAAGCCCTAGCAGCTCTAGCAAAGGACTATAAATCAAGAATACGCTCAAGTGGGGCTCAAGCAACAATGCTGGAGGTAAATATGACCAATTTGGTTTAAGAAGATGGGATGGGGATCAAGGAACATAGTCAATTTCAGATGAGGCTCAAGTGGGGCTCAGGCAACAATGCTGGAGGTAACTTTGTCCTATTTGTCTTGAGGAGATGATTGTATTGGGATGGGGACCAAGGAACATAGTCAATTTCAGGCGAGACCCAGAGGATGGTCTGTAGTTACAGGAGTTTATGCACATGGTACAAAAGCCACAGCATTTATCTAAGTATAACATGTAGCTGTATGTGCAGGGGTCTTATTAAAATCTGTTGCCTGCCGGTTCAATACATCCAAGTTTGGAAAAGTGAAAGCACAAAAGAGAAATATTATCCTGACTGTCACTTCTGGAATGTACAGAAATAAACAGGCCATACATGCAGAGATACTGTTATATACCAGACAAATGGTCATACGACCAACTGCTATGTGTATATATTGTTGAATCATCAACACAAAGACTGATATCTTGCAATTAATATTTTTTTCAAAAAATTCCTGCACAGAGAGCAAAGGTGGCAACTGATAATTTTTGCACACAGCAGCAATTGCACAAAGTGGTATCTCAGCGAAAAGCAGCGCAGGACTTGCGCTTTATCAGTGAGTCTTGTTTTACAATATAAAGTAAAATATAAATCAGCAACAGGTCACACACTTTTACTAGTAAAATGATTTCTTACATTGTCCTCTGTGTTAAGCCTACTCCCTCTGGACAAAATGATCTTGTATGGTTGTACAATATTCCACACAATATCCCGCATATTCAGAGTCTTCACCTGCAAGAAATCAAATCAAATAACCATTTGGCTATAGAGCAAGAAGGCAATTAGATATTTAATGGCTACAGAATTTTAACAAGCAAAGACTTTCAGAGACTACTTCCCATATGAAAGAAAAGTAGGGATGCACCGAATCCAGGATTTGATTTGGGAAATCAGAATCCTTATTTGCATATGTAAATTATGGGTGGGAAGGGAAACCCATGACTTTTCATCACAAAACAAGGAAGTAAAAAAAATGTTTCCACGGTTTCCTTTCCTGCCCCTAATTTGCATATGTCATTTTTTTACTTGCCTATGCAAATTAGGATTTAGATCCAGTTCAGTATTCAGACAAATCTTTCACAAAGGTTCCGGGGATTCAGACGAATCCCAAATAGTGGATTCGGTGCTTTCCTGAATAAAGGTTTGCGCAGGAGCAGTAACCCACAGCAACCAATAGGATGTTTGCAGATGACTAGTAAATGCTAACTGCTGGCTGTTATGGGTTACTGTAGAGTCCTGCAGCGGGTCAGGTACCCGCGGGCTAACCGCAAAAACCTGCTGTACCCTGTGGGTTGTGGGTAGAAGTTCCAGGTTTGGGTACAGAAGCAGGTGGCGGTTATGCTGGTTTGCGGGTCGGGCCGCGGGTCATCTTAAAAGTGATTTTTACTCTTTTTTTCTTATCATGTCTTCTTCCGATGATGTCACTCCCGGTTTACAATGACAACACTTCCTGTTTTACTCCTTTTTTTCTGACCACACCTACTTATGATGATGTCACTTCCGGTTTAAAATGACAGCACTTCCTGATTCTTTATGGTCAGCGGGTTACAGTCAGGGTTGAGGATAAGGTACTTGTAAGGTCAGGTCGGGTAGCGGTTCCAAGCTGGTAAGAATGCGGGTTGCAGGTTGCGGGTACAGGTTCCAAAAAATGGACCCGCGCAGAACTCTAGGTTACTGCTCCAGGCCAAACTTAGTGCCTTTTATAACATAACCCCTTATATTCCTTCATTTAGGGTGGAGGATTCAACAACATAACAGCATATGAGGCTTCTGGCATTTACAGTGACACAGAGGCATTGCTATGAAGCCTTGCGTTACAAAAAGTTTAATTCATAAGTGCAACCATTATGAATAACAATACTACTTACTTCTGCCTGTAAGTGATCCATCCAATTAAGATTGTAAATTCTATGGGGTAAGAACCTATATTGTCCTGTCATTAACATGTATGTGACAGTGCATATTATTTACTGTGCATATATATATTTTTTATTTATTTTTTTCATTTATTACCCTCCCTCTATATAAAATAAAGGTGCACATGCATGCAGTTTATCTCGCATGGTAATCATAGATTGAATACAATTTTAGATGGTACTCACTGATGCACCACGTTTCTTTGGTGGCAAGGGCATTGGAAGAGCTGGGTGCAAGGATGACTTTCTCCTCACAGCATGCTCAATCTCACTCATCTCTTGGTCAAACAGTTTTTTGATGTTGCAACACTCAACCAGTGTTAGATGTGGCAGAGTCTTGTTCATCACACAGTTTCTGATGTACTAGGAGTTAGACACAAATATTACGTAGGAATCAGAAGCTGCTACAGTCACATATTTCAGCATTATACACAGGCATAGCTTGAGAATGAGGTGACCCTGGGGCAATTAAAACTGCTCGGCCATAAGGGCAGCATATGATTTGAGGAACAAGACTAGTCACAGCAATTTTGCCAAGGCTCTTGCTAAAACTTCACACTGGCAATAACCAGGCTTTGTTTATACAATAAAAAAACAGCATGTGTTTTGGACCAATTGTCAAGAATACCCCCTTTCTGGTTTCTGATGTTCCAAAATACCACCATATGAAGAATATCCTGCAGACTGCCCATTCAAATAATCATTGTATTAATACAAACCTGGAACTGAATTAAAGGGTGGTCCCCGAAAACGTATTCCATCCTTCCGCTGACCTGCAGCACATAATCCTCAGGATCTACCCCTTCAGTCTCTCTGCCATGGATAGTCAGACGCTTTCGAATAGCAAGTTCATTTATTTTGACAGGAGCCATGTTTGGGGACACTTGAAAACTGAACACATCCTGAGGAGTAAAAAGGGTGGGTTGTTTTAGCAAAATAGGTATGAATAAAATAAGGAGATGCACCATAATATCAAGGAACTACCACTCCATAATGCTAGCCCTGGTTAGGGAAAGAAGGGCTTAAAGAAGGGTTTCTCTTCTTTTTTACAAAAAAAGAATTATGGATGGATACATGCAAAGTATGCCTTAATGTCTCTGTGGCCAACTATGCATCCAGAATAGCTGGTTAAATGGATGCATAGTTGGTTTTCAGGCAGATATCTATTGAATATGCTTTATGAGAGGGCCCATAGGTAGACATACAGTCAATTCTTTGGAGTTTTGTTTATCAATGGCTGAGTTTTCAAAGTAGCAACTTCCTTTTAATACATAACATGCCTTATGGAAACAGTAGTATTTCAGCAGTGACAAAGTTTATTGGATTAACAGAAAATTAGACAGGTGCATAAATTTGGGCACCCCAACAGAGCTATTACATCAATACTTTGTTGAGCCTCCTTTTGCAAATGTAACAGCCTCTAGATGCCTCCTACAGCCTTTGATGAGTGTCTGGATTCTGGATGGTGGTATTTTGACCATTTGTTCATACAAAATCTCTCCAGTTCAGTTAAATTTGATGGCTGCCGAGCTTAGACAGCCTGCTTCAAATCATCCCATAGATTTTTGATGATATTTAAGTAGGGAGACTGACAGCCATTCCAGAATATTGTACTTCTCCCTCTGCATAAATGCCTTTGTAGATTTCGAAGTGTGTTTAAGGACATTGTCTTGTTGGAATATCCCTGCGTAAATTCAACTTTGTGAATGATGCTTGAACATTATCCTGAAGAATTTGTTGAATTGGGTTGAATTCATCCGACTCTCAACTTTTACAGGAGCCACAGTCCCTGAATTAGCCACACAGCCCCACAGCATGATGGAACCTCCACCAAATTTGGAATGTGTTTTTCTTGGAATGTGGTGTTCTTCTTCCACCATGCAAAACGCTTTTTGTTATGACCAAATAACTCCGTTTTTGTCTCCTAAGTCCAAAGCACTTTGTTCGAAAATGACTGTGGCTGGTCTAAATGAGCTTTAGAATACAAGCATCTCTGCTTGTGGCGTGAGTGCAGAAAGGGCTCCTTTCTCATCACCCTGCCATACAGACGTTCTTTGTGCTGAATTGTAGAACTATGTACAGATACACCATCTACAGCAAGATGTTCTTGCAGGTCTTTGGAGGTGATCTTTGGGTTCTCTTTAACCATTCTCACAATCCACTCCTGTATTTTTCTTGGCCTGCCAGACCAGGGTTTTACAGCAACTGTGCCTGTGGCCTTACATTTTCTGATTCCATTTCTTACAGTTGCAACTGACAGTTTACACCTCTGAGATAGCTTTTTGTAGCCTTCCCCTAAACCATGATACTGAACATGCTTTGTTTTCAGATTTTTTCAGAGTTGTTTTCCCATGCTGTCACATGCTGACACACCTGTCTATGAAGTCAAATGCTAAACGAGCTAATCCAACCAATTTGGTGTTGCCAATAATCAGTACTGAGCAGTTACATGCATTCAAATATAGCAAAATTACAAGGGTACCCAAATTTCTGCACAGCCAGTTTTTCACTTTTGATTTAGCTTCATTCAACTGAATACTGCTTCACTAAAAATCTTTGTTCAGAAAACACCCCAGTACTCAAATGTTCCTGGGAAATGGAAGACATACCACTGTTATATTTTTTGTTGAAAGTGGAGTAAATTATTTGGCAGGCTGAGAGTGGTTCCTAAACTTTTTCAGATGACTGTATGATGTATAAGCAACCTTGCCAAACAATCAGGTCTTTAATCTTTAAGTGTGTGGCCAGCTTTAGCAACATTGCAGCCATAAGATTGCCCTTCAAGTTCTAGTAGGGCTGTAGGAACAGTACTGCATAACAGATAAAATATCTACAAAACAATGGCTTCTGTACTTAAATACAAAATACTATTACTGCTGTTTGTTTACACATGCAGAACACAAAGATATAATCAAATGATGCAGAGTGACGAAAGCTTCACACTTCTTCAAATGTACAGTGTGCTGCTGACATCTTTCTTCATTGGATTGTCTGACCCTGGAAGCAGGCGTGGGTCCCTCAGCATAGCACCGAATACCGCAAAAGGTATTTATTCAGGGTATTTGATATCGCATATGATGCAGAATGAAGCAGAACCAAAACATATTCTATTTAAACTATATTTACCCTTTAAACTAAGAAAACTACATCTTTGATTTTGCATTTCTTTCTATTTAGGGTCAGGGCACACGCTCAGATTCGGGGAGATTAGTCGCCGGCGACTAATTTCCCCAAACTGCCTCTCGCCAGCTAGGATGGCAATCGGAGCGCTTAATTTTCTGAAGTCGCCCAAAGTTTCCTTGTGAGGCATTTACATTCTAGTCGGCGGGAGGCAGTTCGGGAAAATTAGTCTCCCAGTAGAAAAGGAGATATGTCGCGGGGCGACTAATCTCCCCTAATCTGAGCGTGTGCCCTGACCATTTCTCATAGATTGACAGATATCTATTAAAAAAAAGTGTTACCTGGCAGTTCTCAAAATGAATGGCCACTACAATGTTGCCACCATAGAGCTTGCCTTGGATGTTATCCTGTACAGAGGGCTCTAGTTCTGGGGGGAATGTACACTTTAGCCACTCTATCCATGTTAGGCCAAGCAGGGATTGGATCTTCCCCTCGCTGATACTCCTCATCTTGCTGCGGAATTCTATTACCTCATTGTCTTTAAGGGCATCAAATTCCTGGAGACCTTTAAAAAGGAAAAAGTGTAAATAAGTTACAAGCCAAAGCATCTATATTAAGTCAAGGGAAAGAGAGCCTTGCAGCAAGGACACTGTATATGAAGTACTGCGGGCAATTTCATGAAGAATATTAGAGTGATGAATATACCTTTAATGTGGCATTCACTCTGACTAATTGTTAATATACGGTATGTGCAGGATAACAGCCCTGGAAAAGTGGTGAGTTTAATAAATTTTTATTACACACACACACACACACACACACGTAAACCAGATAAATGCATATACCCACACTGCTAATGCCAATCAAAATGTAGCTACTTCTGTATAAATACAAACAGAAGTGCTGCATGCTCTGAAACAAGGCCATGCTCCATCACAATTAATCAATCATTTTGCCCTGTAGCCAGCATTAGCTTCTATAACATAATTTTCGGCCAATGTTTCAATGATTTCCCAATGACCCCTAAGATTAGCTTCTCAACAGCAGCCCAGAGCACACTGAGCACATGTAGTGTCGCTGTCATGCAAAAGATGGCCTAACAAGGTAGAGAAGATGGGAGGCTGCCACCTTTAAAGGAATGGGTCATGGGTATATTCTAAGGCTGCACTTTGGTATATTAAAAACTGCACTTAATCATTGTATTTAGTTCAAAGCCATTCTTTCACTCACTGATTTCCCTCATCATCAGATAATAAGCACCCCCTGCAGAATGTTTACAAGGATTTTGCTTGTTCACTTGGGGTTTTCCAGATAATGGTTCATTCTGTATTTAGGATCACCATAATTTGAGCCTGCAGATGAGCATTTAAACAGTAAATAAATCCAATAGGATTGTTTTGCCACCAATTTGAAATCATGCAGCTGAATTACAATCAAGTACAAGGTACTGTTTTATTATTACATAGAAAAGGGAAATCAGTAAATTTTTTTAGAACTATTAGTTTTAAAAGGACTCTATGGGAGGCGGACTTTACATAATTCTGAGCTTTCTGGATAAAATGTTTCCAAATAAAAGATTCAATACCTGTATATATTTGTATTTCTCAGTTTTTATTTTATTGCAATCTGCATTGCTCTTATTTGCCATCTACCCATACAAATGTGCACTATTTTAATGCACTATTTTAGAAAAGCCCTGTATATGTATATTTTCTTCTTTGTACAGAAGGACATCTGAGAGCTAAGATGCTGTAAAGAGCTAGCGTTGAGGAAATTGTATAAAATCTCTAACTTTAGCAATGCTTTGCAATTTGGTAGCTCGAAGCTAAAATATATACTGTATTTACTCATTATGAATGTGTAAGAATGTGCACTTTCCAAAAATAAAGGTTTTTCTACTTTTAACTTCCTCTTATGGAGCTCCTTCCACACATAAAATCCAGATGTGGTAGCTGAAGTGTCAGTCATGAAAGTTTGTATGCTCCATTTTGATTTTAGGGACTCTATATGTACATATAATGGTAATCCTATGCATATCGGGGATTAGACTACTGGCCGACTTCCTGTTTATGGTGTTTTCTCTGTGTACATATGGATATACTGCTATAAAGCGCCATCTTTTAGTGCAATTTTTGGAAATTTCATGAAATTGCTATCTTAAGCAAAGCTTTGCAATATGGTAATATGGAGTTCAACAATATATTTACCAATGTTTAATATGTCAGTATGTGTGCTTTTTAAATACTTTCAGAAATTTAAAAAAACTGCATTAGCAAAGTTTTGCCATTTTGAGTAGAGAAGCATTTACCCATCTGAAAACATCAGAATGTATATTTTCTAAAAATATATGGTTTCCTGCTGTCCGGGTATAATACAGTTTCTTGTACAGTTCCATTGTGAGGTTCTGGACTACATAAGTTATGTATCACTATTAAAAGATACATTTTGAGAAGCATGGGCTTTTCTGTTGTCCAGAATGATCGGGACCAGGGGTTTTCCAGATAATGGATTGTTCCGTACCTTTAGTCTACCAGAAAATCATTTAAATATTAAATACACCTAATAGTATAGTTTTGTTTCCAATAAGGATTCAAAATATCTTAGTTGGGATCAAGTATAAGGTACTGTTTTATTATTACAGAGAAAAAGGAAATAATTTTCAAAAGTGTGGTTTATTTGGATAAAATGGAGTCTATAGGGCTAGGCGATGGTCTTTCCGTAATTCAGAAATTTCTGGAAACGGGTTTCCAGATAACGGATCTCATACCTGTACAAAAAAATGTAATTCACAAATGTGTCCATGTATTAATACTATTAGCTTAATCAGAATGTTTCATTCTTTTAGAAACATGTGGAATTAAACCCCTCAAAAATAGGGAATTCATAGGAAACGGGAAGCTTCTCCCAGCAAATGTTTCTAAAAATTAAAAAGTACAAAATGTTTAAAGGGGATGAAAATGTAATACAAGCTTCATATTATGAAAATAAAAAAAACACTGTAACCTGTCTCTCTCTCTCTATATGTAGCTTTGGGTCAGAGTCCATTTGTTTTTTCTGTATCTGTTCTAATGGTCAATCAAAATCTGACTCTTGTATGAAAAGAGAGAGAATGAGGAGAGGGGGATTATTTTAGAAATGTTATTTCAGGCTTGCATTCAATGTTCACTCCCTTTATATGTAAAGAAACACAGACAGATAGCACAAACTAAGTGTGACTTTGGGCTGGCAGTGAAACGGTTAAGCATTTGACCTATTAGCAGTGGCCCACAGGTGAAACTGCAGGTCGATCAGGGTTTGCTAGATCTTGTGGTCTCGTTTTGCGCCCATCTGCACGCCACTCAGTGCATTCCAGCCTGATATCCTTTCCCCCCAGGGACCTGACAGCTCCATGGCAAACGTATGGAATAAACCAAAGCCAGAACTTCAGATAACCAGCACCATCTCTCTCAAAGGCGCACAGTCAGATCGACCAACCCATTTTAATGAAATGTTTTAAGTGATTTCAAATTTCTGACAGTGCCCTGAAGGTAAAAAGAAATTAAAAAAAAAAAAAAAGGACTCAAGAGTAAAGAAAAATTTATTGAAAACAAATGATTGCTCTGAGAAGAGGGAGACGGGGTTCTGAGCCTGCAAATAAGGAACATTGCTCCTTATGTTCTGAAAACATTCATTTATACTTGATCTATGCTCCTTCCTAGAATCCTATGAACGAACAATTTTTATTTATAGCCATTGTGAACAAGTGAGATCTACAAAACACTTTGTATGTGCTCGCCTGGGGGTCTTTTTAAGGGGTCGGTAATTTGGATTTTCATGTCTTAAGTCTACCAAAAAATCATGTAGACATTAAATAAATCCATTAGGCTACTTCTGTTTCCGATAAGTAATAATTATATCTTAGTTTGGATCAAGTACAAGTTACAGTTTTATTATTAGTGAGAAAAGGGAAATCATTTTAAAAATTTTGAATTATTTGATTATAATGGAGTCTATGGGAGAAGGTATTTCAAGCCTTCTGGATAACGGGTTTCCGCATAATAGATTCCATACCTTTACTGCAGGACATAATGCCACTTTATAAAAAAAAAAAAATGTGGGCTTCGTATTCTTTCTTGCAGGGCACTTAACCTTGCTGGTGTATCATACAAAGGCAACAAACATCAAATGTTCTGTTCTTTTCAGAGTTAAGTCAAAGCGTGGCAGTTTTAGCAAAGCCTGAAGATCACATGTAAGTTACTGGAAAAATGCCGCCAGACTTATACATAACCCCATGTCTTAGCTGAGGGGTTAATCATTAATATACAGAAATGGATTAAACATTTTTATGAAGTTGCTACCGGGCCAGTTTAACTAGGTTGTGTTTCTCTGCAATTCAAACAAAGGCATTGGCATGCCTTTGCTATTTTTATACAAAATATTTTTTACCTTTTTACCCAGCCAAGGTCTTAACCAGAAATAACTTTATGTCTGCAACACAATAGTAATATGCAAAAGAAGTCATGGCAAGATATAGTTTATGTTACGTTGGAGAGGCAGGTGGCATACCAACACTTATATGAATGTTTACACGTAGACTGAAGGTACAGAAAAATGTAAAAATGTGTTGAGCATATATCTCCTTCACAATGACCAAAAAAGGAAAGGAACAAAAGATATGTTAAAAAATAACGAAGGTGAATAACACGTTTGTTATGATAAATATACTATTTTCACTCGCAAAAAGGAATTAACTAGAAGGTGGGTTTATCATATAAAAAAACATTTCAGTGGAGAAGTGTTTGTTTCGAGCTGAATGATTTTGTATATCTGTATATTTTTTCCTATAGTGTTATTTATATGTGGTGCTGTATATTATTTGAAGGGACAAGGAACAAGGCAATACAAGAACATAAATAATTAGTGAAACCTCGATTTTAAGTGCCCCAATTTTTCGGGGAGATTTTGTCGCCTGGCGACTAATCGCTTCTTCTTCTGGGCGACAGAATGAAAAGCACACGCGGCGCTGCGTTTTCAGAAGTCACCAGAAGATGCCTCACTAGGAAACTTCGGGCGACTTCGGAAAACGCAGTGCCGTGTGTGTTTTAGCGCAGGCAACTTTTCATTATAGCGGATGGGAAGACACGGAGAGGCAGTTCAGGGAGATTGTCGCCAGGAGAAGAGGCGATTAGTCGCCAGGCGACAAAATCTCCCAGAATCTCATTGTGTGAACTAACCCTCACATTTTTTTATTTGTGGTCCCACCAATTTATAATGCACTTCAATGGGTGCCTTATTTTAAGTAATGTTTCCCGGATTTTACATCAAAATTTTGTCCTGATGTACCCAAAAAACGGCTTTTTTTCCCTATATGAATGTTATTATTTGTGAAATAATGAGGTATAAAATACTAACCAGATGTATATTTTGCCATGGTTCTGCCTGTAAATGGTCAATTTCAATTAGTCCTGCACCAATCACTTATTGCTTTAGGTTGTGTATGTGACTGACAGAAAGGCCTTGCACATGCCCCCCATAGTGTAACATTAACACTGCAATGCTTAACCCTTGTTATTACCACAGTAAATATTGTATCTCAGAGTAAAACGGACTCCTGTGCTTATATCCTTTCAGTACTTTAAGAAAAAGTTACTTTAACACATTTCCCTGATTTTACATTATTATATCCTGGTCCCCTGAAAAATGTAAAATGGGGGTTCTACTGTATATAGAACCATACAAGATACCACGGTATAGTATTTTAGAATAGAATCCACCAAATAGGCTGCATAATGTCCCACACCTTCTTGAGTAGGCAACGGGTGCGTAATCTGTTTATTTCAGCCATAGAATGTAAGAAAAAAGCACTATTTTGGGGGGGGGGGGATAAGTCTCTCTTCATCATGTCGGCTTATGGCACCACAATATTATTCTGGATACTGAAAGTGGGAAGGTAAGAGAAAAAGGCCTGGCACACGGGGCTAATTAAACCGGGGTCCTACCCCTGGTGTGTTTATTGCATCAAACAACGTTTCGGAGGGCGTTCCCCCTTCGTCAGGTGAGGTTCGTCAACACCTGACGAAGGGGGAACGCCCTCCGAAACGTTGTTTGATGCAATAAACACACTAGGGGTAGGACCCCGGTTTAATTAGCCCCGTGTGCCAGGCCTTTTTCTCTTACCTTGATCCATTGGGAGTGCCGTCTCCCTCAGGTCTTGGGCACCAGCGTTATCCTACGAAGGGCTTGAGTGTGCGCGTGGTATTTCTGTACTACTGAAAGTGAGAACTCATACTGTATATGTCATCACATGCACTTAACCTTCCAAACACTTTCAGTTCAATTGTTTTAAAAAACGTACACCAGAAATAAGTCATAATTCCCCAGATTCCTATTTCAAAAATTAATTTCTTTCAAACTCCTCCCTGTTTCCATGTAGCAATTCAGGAAGCCAGCCTTTCAACTCTCTAAGCTGTTGCTATTCACTACATTAAGGTGGCCATACATGGGCCGATAAAAACTGCCGACAGACGAGTCGGCAGCTTATTGGCCCGTGTATGGGGCCCCCAGACAGGCTTCCCCAGTCCAGATCTGGCCGAAAGTCGGATGAGACAAAAAAATCCCGTCGGACCGCCCGTTCCCATTCGGATCAGCACGATATTGCCCACCTCAAGATGGGCATATAGGAGAGAGATCCGCTCGTTTGGCCACATCGCTAAATGAGCGGATCTCTCCGTGTATGGCCACCTTTAGTTGGAAGTGTCGGCAGCATCAGAGGAATGTCAGCAACTAATTTATAAATGTTGGCTTTAGTGCAGCTCAGGGAGCATGCTCTTTAGGGCTGCTTGTTCAGAAATGTACCAAATGTTTACAGTTCAGAGAGTTGGTGATAGCATCTTCCCTTGCTGACCTGAAACACGAGAAAGAGAAAATGTTTAGGATTAAAGGGCACCTATCTAACCTATTGGTTAGAATTAGATTTCCTTTTATTATGAAAAATTATTTTTGGGTGTAGGACCCCTTTGAAAACATTAAAGAATTGAAAGAAGTCATTATTTCTGGTGTATTATTTAAAAACAATTGAGTCTTTGAAAGGTGACTTACCCCTTTATGAGATGCAAGAGGAAGGAAGTCCCTGCCCTGTAGATCTTACAATCTAAGTAACTAGTAGCATTCACTTTCAGCTCTCTGGGCTTATACTGCAGAAGAGTGTAAAATAAAAGCTAGGGGAGGTGAGAATCTGTGGGGGAAGAATAATTAAAGGGTGTCGAGCAAACAGAGGGGATACGGTTACATTTACTGTAAGACCATGGCTTAGTATACAGGCATCTCAAATATTATTTTTGTCAAATAATAAAAAGAATTGTGCTATTTTGTGTTATTTAGAGTTAAAGAGGCAGTTCACCTTTAAATAAAATTTTTTTTTTTTTTTAGACAATTTGCAATTGGTTTTCCTATTATTTTGTGTGTTTTTTTTTTATTTAATAAGCTTTTTGTTTAGCTCTCCAGTTTTGAATTTTGGCAACTATCTGGATGTTAGGGTTCCATATATATATATATATATATATATATATATATATATATATATATATATATATATATATATATATATATATATATATATATATATATATATATCATTTTTCATAAATGGTTATTTTAACATAAATTCAATGCACCAAATATAACTTGTTTTGCACTAATCTTTTTTGCAAACTTATATTAATTTACCTAACATGACCAATCTTTTTCCTTCCCAAAAAATCCAAAATGCCTGACAAGCCCCAAGCAGCAACATGTAAAAGTCAAATGTTAAATGAGTGTTAGAATTAATGTAGGCTGTACAGTGTGTGTGCACAGTAGTGATGAATGCAAATCAAGACCCACAGATTTCTATAATAAATACAGATGTGTCGGGTTCACGATTGGGCAAAGAACTCTGGATGTGTGGGATGGCCTGGCAAAATTACGGTCATTGTCCCTTGTTTCAGAAACAGCATAATTTGCTCTTTTAATTATACATTTGATTAAGTACTAAAATCCCTCCAATATATACACAACATATTTGCAATAGAACGGAATGAAATGGAGTAAGACACACTGGGCTGATTTACTCATGTGAGTGCTAAACTGCAGCCAATCAATAAGCAGTTTTATTTATTCTGTAAAAAGTAAAAAAAAAATAAAGACAAACCCTAATTGGTTGCATAGGGTAACTCAATTTGCAATTTAGCATTCTGTTCATAAATAATGTTTAGCTAGAGGGAATTTCATAACCTATTTCACACAGATAATGCTGTCAAAAAGCGCCCTGCATTACATTGTACAATAAAGGTATAGGATCCATTATCTGGAAACCCATTATACAGAAAGCACAAAATTACAGGAAGGCCATCTCCCAGACTGCATTTTGACCAAAAATTTTTAAATCTTAATTATTTTAATTAATTATTCTTATTTTTAAAAATTTTCCTTGTAATAATAAAACCGTACATTGTACTTGATCCCCCACTAAGATATAATTAATCCTTATTGGAGACAAAACAATCCTATTGGGTTTAATTCACGTTTAAAATGTTGTTCAAATTCCAACACTTGTTTTCATTTCAGTTGTTTTCAAATAGCTCACTATTTGTGGCCGTTGTACTAATATTCAAGTTAAATTTTTCACCTTATGTCTTTCTGAATCAAAACAATCCTATTGGGTTTATTTAATACTCCAACTATTTTTAGTAGACTTAAGGTATGAAGATGCAAGTTATGAAAATATCCCGTATCCAGTAAACCCCAGGATCCAAGCATTCTGCATAATAGGTCCCATACCTCCCATGCAATGAAATGAAAGGTCAAAGTAAACTGTGGCATATTTTTAATTACCTTTTCCTATCAGAACCCCTATTTTTGAATCTAACTTCTCAGCAGGATTGCAGCTTCGGGATACCAATTTCAAAACAGGCAGGAATGGGCGAACATCACACAGAAGGCGAGTCTCATCCTCTAGCTCTTCATGCACAGCTGTCTGATTAACACACTGGAACATATAGGAGTCAATCTCCAGGAGTAGATGAAACAGAGGGTAGCTCTGTGCATGCTTCCAAAGGAGCTATAAAAGAACACAACCAGAATTACAGAACACCAAATCTTAGTCCGGCAGGCCATCAAATTCATAAGAAACCAATTAAAAAAAAAAAAAGGAAAGAGATTATATATATATATATATATATATATATATATATATATAATCCAGTAAATGGATCCTTGAAAAAGGTCCCAGAGAGGACCGAAACTGAACCTGGGAGGAGTGCTATATATATATATATATATATATATATATATATATATATATATATCTATATATATATATATATATATATATCTATATATATATATATCTATATATATATATATAAAAGTTCACAAAGTACCTGCACTCCTTCCTTATTAGCCAAAGGTGGGTGCTTGGTCAGTCAGAGTATACAATGTTCAAAGTGGACCAGCATACCAAATTCTCAATCAAAAAAGGTTTATTTCAACATCACTCACGTGGCCAACGTTTAGGCCCACATTAGGTCCTTTATCAAGGGGCCTTGATTAAGGCCCTAATGTGGGCCGAAATGTTGGAAACGTGAGTGATGTTGAAATAAACCTTTTTTGATTGGGAATTTGGTATGCTGGTCCACTTTGAACATTTGTGTTCTCTCCCTCTCCCCCTCTCTCTCTCTCTCTAGATAGTACACAAAAGCAATAAATATCCTGTCAATTATAACCTTATAAACGGTGACTAGTGATGTCATCAGTTATAAACGGTGAGTAGAGATGTCATTTTGTCACATGAGTCACTAAAACTTGTGTATTATAATAAATAAAGTACCTCTTGTTGGAAAATATGAGGATATTAGAAGTCACAGAGGAGTTCCATTACCTGTATAAAAACACTCGTCCTGGAACGCCTTGGGGACTTCTAATATCCTCATATTTTCCAACAAGGGGTACTTTATTTATTATAATACAGAAGTTTTAGTGAGTCATTTGACAAAATGACATCACTAGTCACCGTTTATAACTGATGACATCGCTAGTCATATCACTTATAATATATAGTGAATAAAGTACTCCCTCTTGTAAAATATAAGGGTATTATAAGTTTTATGACCATATAAAAACACGAGGCCGAATGTTAATATACAGGTCATGGAACTCCGAGGTAACTTTTTATATCATCATATTTTGCAACTGGGGGTACTTTATTTATTGTAATACACAAGTTTTAGTAAGTCATGTGACAGAAATTACATCAGAACCCACCGTTTATAACTGGTGACATCAGAACTCACCGTTTATAAGGATATAATTTACAAGATATTCATGGCTTTTGTGTATTATATCCATATATTTCACAGTAGGGAGTACTTTACTCACTACATATATATATATATATATATATATATATATATATATATATATATATATATATATATATATATATATATATATATATATATATACATACACACACACACACACACACACACATATATACACACCTACATACATACATACATAAACACACACACATAAATGGGTCAAATCTAGTTTTCGTCCTGTACTTGGTTCTAAGTCTAAGGTTGGCCATACATGCCAAGATTAATTTCATGTGTGGAGGTAGCCAAACATATAGGAGTTTGCCTGATTTGTCCACTCAGCTGGTTGGATAAACCATTGAATCAGATTTCTACCCCTGCCCAACAACAGGATTGCTTGTGGGGCTAACAAAGACCCGTTGGGAGAGGACTTCATTCGGTACCCAAAGCAATAGAAGTGTACAAACAAGCTATTTATGCAACATTATCATTGAAGATGACATCTACCTGTTTAATATGAGATATGGATGCATTCCTTGGGACTTCCATCTGCACATATATACCAGTGGGAAGCAAGATGTCCACACAGATATCTGGAGGAAGCGGTGTATCTGCTGTCCAGATGTCCGTGTGGTCCGTTATAGGAGGCATTGTGCAAAGTTAAGTACTATCTGAACAGCATGATCAAGGAAGAAGGATGCACTGACCTATGAAAAAAGGGGACAAATGAGGGAAAGATAAGCACTATGAACTGCCATAGACATTCAATATTTATTGGGACTTTTGGGCCTCTGTGTACTTGAAATGCCAGGGCCTATCTCAGTTTGGGTCTGTATGTAAGTGACTGGGCCAAATCAGTTGGAATAGGAATGTATCTATTTCCATGTGACAAGTAGGGAAACAGATTGTGTGGAAAAAAGTGTTGTTGGGGTGATCCTGGCCGCTGTGCCAACTGAGGCGGCATTTCCAAAGCAGACCCCTAATCCCTCACGGGCTTAACTTTTCAGCATTGGAGGGGGTTGAATTGCTAGTGCAGAGAGCACAGTTGCACTAGAACAGGCAACATTCAGATTTAGAAATTGTTTTTTTTTTTTTTTTTTTTTTTTTTTTTAGTTACCAGGAGTGGCTTTTTGCAACTCAACAGCACCCCTGTGAAAAGTGTGTTGTTCCTTCCAAACATCTGATATGGTAGCACTGTATAAAGAGAACATGCAGTCATGAAACAACTTTTAGTTAAAAGCAGCACTTTAAACACACATGTGAATAAGGCCTTATAAATATGTGATTTTAACACCAATCTCAAGGCTAGAAATCTCAGCTTTGCATGTTGGGTTATGTAATAAAAAGCACCAAGTTTGCCAGGCGCAGTAACCTATAGCAACCAATCAGCAGGTAGCATTTTCTGGTCTCCTCTTTAAAAGAATTTATTTGCCGATGGCGAAACGTGGAAATTCGTCGTGAATCCATAATAGGCAAATTTATTCACCGATCACTAATTATCATTTTTAAAAAATTGTAATTAGTAGGCAGCCCAACTAGACCTCTACAAACAGCTGCATTACAGTTTATGTCATCTTTACTCTCCAAATATGAGGGGATCCCATGACACATTAAAGAGGTTGTTCACTTTTAAATTAACTTTTAGTATGATATAGAGAGTGATATTGTGAGACAATTTGCAATTGATTTTCATTTTTTATTATTTGTGTTTTTTGAGATATTTAGCTTTTTATTCAACGCTCTCCAGTTTGCAATTCCAGCATTCTGGCTGCTAAATTACCCTAGCAATCAGGTATTGATTTGAATAAGAGACTGGCGTCTGAATAGTAGAGGCCTGAACAGAAAGATGAGTAATAAAAAGTAGAACAACAATAAATGTGTAGCCTTACAGAGCATTTGTTTTTTAAATGGGGTCAGTGACCCCCATTCGAAAACTGGAAAGAGTCAGAAGAAGGCAAATCATTCAAGAACATAACATACTAAAAATTAACCATCCCTTTCAGAGGGATTACAGTATGTTAAGAGGTTGTTCACCTTGAATTTAACTTTTCAGTATTTTGTGGAAATTTTGCACTCTATTTTTTTTAAAAATTCTTGTAGTTTTAAATGATTTCAAATGTGTTCCGCAGTTCTCCAGTTTGGATAATGAAACATTGTTTGCTATCGGTCCCACTTACCTTGGCAACCAGGCAGTGGTTCAAATGGCAGAATGGAAGGTGAATAGGAGTCTGTCTAAATAAGAAAATAAGCAATAACAAACATTAATAAGAGTAACAAATCAAGCCTCTGAATGAACCTGGTTGCTAGTGCAGTTGGCTTAGCTATGGGGGGGGGGGGGTCTTCTCCTGTATAATTTAAGCTCATTAAAGGGGTGTTGTGACCTGTAAGGTGCACAACCCCTTCATTTTTTTACATTAGTTTTGGTTTTTGAGTTGTTTAGCTTTTTTTTCAGCTCTCCAATTTGCCATTTTAGCAATCCAGTTGCTAGGGTCCAAATTACCCTAGCAACTCTACACTGATTTTAATAAAAGACTGGAATTTGAATATAAGAGGGTCTTAATAGAAAAATGAGTAATACAAAGTAACAATAACAACACTGTATTGTTTGTAGGGTAGGCACTCAAAGAGCAAATCCTCCAGGCAGTTGTAGTATTTATTGAAGTAAAAGTATGAAATACAGCTCTACTACTGCCTGGAGGATTTGCTCTTTGAGTGCCTACGCTACAACCACTACGATGATGTCCGCTCATTTAAAGGGGTTGTTCACCTTTGAGATAACTTTTAGTATGATCTAGAGAGTGATATTCTGAGACAATTTGCTATTGGTTTTCATTTTTTATTATTTGTGGTTTTTGAGTTGTTTAGCTTTTTATTCAGGTCCAACTTACCTTAGCAACGATGCATTGATTTGAATAAGTGACTGGAATATGAATAGGAGAGGGCCTGAATAGATCAGTAATAAAAAGTAACAATAACAATACAAATGTAGCCTACAGAGCATTTGTTTTTTTGAAGGGAGTCAGCGACGCCCATTTCAAAGCTTCAAAGAGTCAGAAGAAAAAGGCAAATAACTATACAACTTTAAAAAATAAATAATGAAAACCAATTGAAAAGTATCTTAGAATTGGCCGCTCTATAACATAATAAAAGTTACCTTAAATGTGAACCACCCCTTTAAGCTGAAGGCTCGGTGCAGAGCACATGGGCCTCCTCATATATGTGGTGAGTCTCTTGAAAAACATATTTGATGATAACAATAACAATAGATTTGTAGCCTTACAGAGAATTTGTTTTTAGATGAAAAGCTGGAAAGAGTCAGAAGAAGAAGGCAAATAATGAAATAAACTATGAAAAATAAATAATGAAAACCAACTGAAAAGTTTCTTACAATTGGCCATTCTAGAACATACTAAACGTTAACATAAAAGGTGAACCCCTCCTTTAAGCTTGGGCAAGAGGTACCCCAGATACGGACCTATAGTTTCTGTTTCAGCAGAGCTGGTGTATCATGCTGCTTTGCTTGCCTGAGCCGAGTGCACCCTTATCTTGTACTCATACACAGTGGAACACAGACATTGGGTTGCTGATCACGTCGGCAGTGTAGAGGTTAATTTGTCATCCAGTGATGAAGCAATACCAATAATATCACTTCCCTTAATTGTATATAACAACAACAAACAAGATTATGTCAGCCGAACAGAAGAGGCATTGTCCTCGAGTAGAAGAGAGGGAGTGATCCTGGGCCCAGGCCAAAATCCCACAGTGTCTATGTGCGCACACAAGCGGCAATGGAAGATTAGCGGATGAGGCATAATAGAGAGAGCATGTGAAATAACAGCGCCTACAGCAGCAATTAACACAGCCACATATGAATTCTCTCTATTGCTGACTAAATCCTCCCGAAAGCAATGTTGAATAAATGAGTGAAACACTTCTGAATATAAACTCCATACAATAAAGGGATATCCATTCAATTCAAGTCTAAATAGGTTGTTTCTATAATAATTAGAACACCTGCTCTTTATTTCCTAAGTACATAAGACATAATCCTTCTCCGATTATGTCCATTATTTTGAAGATAGAGACATTTGCCAATACTCTGATCAGTGAGACAGCCCAAACAAGCTGCGGACCTGTGACGGCATTGGGGGTGATGGAGTAAACATTCAAAGGTCTTGCAATGGGTCAGTGAAGTTTTATTCATAAAAGAAAATACAATACAGGTATAGGATTCCTTATCCAGAAACCCGAAATCCAGAACGCTCCGAATTACGGAATGGCTGACTCCCATAGACTCCATTTTATACAAATAATCCAAATTTTTAAAAATAATTTCCTTTTTCTCTGTAATAATAAAACAGTAGCTTGTACTTGATCCCAACTAAGATATAATTAATCCTTATTGGAAGCAAACCCAGCCTATTGGGGTTATTTAATGTTTAAATGAATTTCTAGTAGACTTAAGGCATGAAGACCCAAATTACAGAAAGATCCGTTATTCGGAAAACCCCAGGTCCTGAGCATTCTGGATAGCAGGTCCCATACCTGTACCAGAATTTGCCAGTATCTTCACTATCTGAGGCTCAACAACAACATGAACACAGAACAGATTCTAATTCTAGTTTGTCCTCTTTCTATTTCTTATAAGTCAAAAGGCAGGGTTGCTTAAAGGAATTGTTCACTGTAAAAATAAAAACTGGGTAAATAGATAGGATGTGCAAAGAAAATGTTTCTAATATAGTTAGTTAACCAAAAATGTAATGTATAAAGGCTGGAGTGACTGATGTCTAACATAATAGCGAGAACACTACTTCCTGCTTTTCAGCTCTCTTGGTTAACAGTGACTGGCTCCCCTGGTAACCAGGCAGTAACCAATTACAGACTTGAGGGGGGCACATAGGTCATAACTGTTGCTTTTGAATCTGAGCTAAATGCTGAGGACCAATTGCAAACTCACTAAACAGATATGTACCATATGGCCTCCCTTTAAGTCACTGACTAACTCAGAGTTAGAAAGCTGAAACTAGGAAGTAGTGTTCTGGCTATTATGTTACACATCCATTCACTCCAGCCTTTATACATTACATTTTCGGCTAACTAACTATATTAGAAACATTTTTTATTTTGCACAGCCTATCTATTTACACAGTTTTTATTTTCACACTGAACTGTTCCTTTAAAGGAGAATTAAAACCTAACTAAAGAAGTAGGCTAGGAATGTTGTACATTATATTGTGGGCTTCTGTACAAGCCCAAGGCAACCACAGCCTTTTAGCAGTAAAGATCTGTATTTCCAAAGGTGCCCCAGTAGTTCTCCATCTTCTTTTGTGCTTATCTACTGCACATGCTCTGTGCTGCTGTCGATTACTGAGCTTAGGGACCCACTCACAATATACAGTACACACAGAATGGAAATGTCACAATATAAGCCTGATTAGTAATTAATACAGATAATTACTACATGACAGTACAGAAACCAGTGTAACTAGCATCAGAGAATTTAATAATCAGCCCTGTAGTATCATCTTAAATTACAAGCCAACCTCATTTTCTGCTTGATAATTTGCGATGACCCCTTAGGGCAGAGACACACGGTCAGATTCGGGGAGATTAGTCGTCTGGCAACAAATCTCCTCATCTTCGGGGCAACTAATCTCCCCAAACTGTTGGCTAGAATGAAAATCGCTGGCGGGATGGCATTCAGAGCGCTTCGTTTTCTGGAGTTGCCCGAAGTTGCCTCACGAGGAAACTTCGGGCGACTTCATTCAAAGGTTGGGGAGCAATACAAGCATAAAAAAGTCCCTGGGGGTGCCAAATATGGGCTGTGGTTGGGTATTTTTTAGCCGCTATGTGGACTGGCAGCCTAGAAGTTCTATTTTGCAGTTCACCCTGGTTTATATGCAACCAAAACTTGCCTCCAAGTCTGGAATTCAAAAAAAAGCACCTGCTTTGAGGCCACCGGGAACAACATCCGAGGGGTTGGTGAGAAACATGTTGCTCAGGAGCCACTGGTTGGGGGTAACTGCATTAGAGGATAAATAAGTCATGTACCATTAGTCAAGCTGGGGATGCCATCTCTCCCTTGGCATAGATGTCCTTCACTTTCATGCCAGATAGTAGCTGTATCCAAGATAATTTCTTCTTCACCAAAACTAGATCTGTGCATAACCCGCCATTACTCCGTTTATTATGGAAACCTAAAAAGATTGAAACATAATAATCATAATGAAAATATGAGAAGAAATATGAAGATATGAAGAAATTGTTATCTATACATTTATCTACACATTTTAATTTGACTGTTCAAAAAGAAAAATAAAAATTTGTGCAAAACGTTAAAGTGAAAAAAAACAAGGTAGTGTTTCAGATGTCACATTGTAAGCCAATCCGTAACATAATATACAGGATGCACAATGCATATTATTTGTAGGCTATTATGAATACTATATGCCACCATACTTAAATTCTTTATTGTGACATTAATGAGGGAATATTAAGGATGGAAAAGGTCATGCAAAAGACACTCACAGCTGCCCTTAGTTTGCTCATAGCCTTTACTTGTCATAGCATATATTGCTCTATTTATATGAGTGACAGCTGCCATATTACTTGTTCATAGACACCACACTCATGTCCATAACATGTTCAAAGACATATCATTAATATTAATGAAGCTATAGTCCAGACGGATTATTTTTACAGGAGATGCACTGAAGCATGCAGAATGGCACAACTTGCTACACCAAGAGTTAAAGGAATTGTTCAGTATAGACATAAAAACTGGGTAAATAGATAGGCTGTGCAAAATAAAAAATGTTTTCAATATAGTTAATTAGCCAGAAATGTAATGTATAAAGGCTGGAGTGACTGGATGTCTAACATAATAGCCAGAACACTACTACCTGCTTTGCAGCTCACTTGTTTTCCACTGATTGGTTACCAGGCAGTTACCAATCAGTGACTTGATGGGGGCCACATGGGTAATAACTGTTGCTTTTTAATCTGACCTGCGTGCAAAGGATCAATTGCAAACTCACTGAACAGTTATGTCCCATGTGATCCCCATTAAAGTCGCTGACTGAGTTAGAGAGCTGAAAAGCAGGTTCTGTAGTGTTCTGGCCATTATGTTAGACATTCAGTCACTCCAGCCTTTATACATTACATTTTTGGCTAACTAACCATATTAGAATTTTTTTTATTTAGCACAGTCTACCTATTTACCCAGTTTTTATTTTTACACTGAACTGTTCCTTTAAGACAAACAATCCGATCTTTCCCCATTTATCCACCTTGAGGTGGGTGATATTGATTTATGATGATGGGGATACAGGTTGTCCAGACAAGGACCGCATCAATGAGCTAATGCTGTCCTTACCCAGAAAGGATTGTTAAACCTGCCTGATCGACAACTAAGAGAGGGATGATCTTCTTGAAAAATTGGACTAACCAAATGCAATCATTTACAAATGAATTTGCTTGTGGATTTTATTTTATTGAAACTGGGCAAAATCCAAAAGGAGCAAAGTTTGACTGCTAACCTTTCCAAGCCTTATAAATATGCATTGATGGATTCTAGCACAGAAAACATTAGCAATTTGAAGGGCAAGTCAACCCCCAAAAAAAAATCTACTTAATACAAGATAATCTAATTCTAAGTAAGCTTCCAATATACATTTATTAACAATTTTTTGTGCTTTTAGGGTCAGGGCACACAGGCAGATTCGGGGAGATTAGTCGGAAAACGAATTGCTCCGAGTGCCATTCTACCTATGATTTACATTTTAGCAGGCAGGAAGGCAGCTCTGGGAAATTAGTCGCCCCGAAGAAGAGGAGATTTGTCGCCGGGCGACTAATCTCCCCGAATCTGCCTGAGTGCCCTGACCTTTAAAGTTATTTGTAAAAACAATTGCTATTGAAAACAGCATTTGCCTAATTCCTGGTTGTTACTTTTAAAACAATATTGCAAAAGTCTTGTATCCCCAGCAAAGACAGGTCTGTTAATCAGTTGCCTTGTCTTACATTGTATCAACTGTCTGAGCCATCGGGGCTAGTGAATAGAAAGGGACAGACACTGCTTTCAACAGCAATACATTTACAAATAACGTAAAAACCATAGAAAATTTGTCATGAATGTATAATGCAACATTGCTTAGAATTGTGTTTTCTTTTATAAGGCAAACATTTTTTGGGTTAACATTCCCTTTAACACTTTAAAACTAGGGCCCTTAAGTTATAGTCAGGTATAAATAAAGGAGTGGGAGAAACCAATCGGTTGTGAAAAAGTGCATTAACACAAATATAAATGTGTCTCCCAAATGAAACTTTATCCAGTACACAATCTTGCCAACAGACAGTAGACTAGTGTGGATGAGGCCATGTAACACTACTTTGCTTGGCAGTGAACAACATTCGCCTTCCCATAACAAGTCTGTTCTCACGGGGCAGAAAATACAAAGGTAAAAACTTTTCATTGCTGCCTGCACTCCGGATATAGCACGGAGTATAGAAAAAGCAAAGCATTCTGGTAAAGTATTATGGTAGGAATTTCCCTAAAGACCCATTGGCCTTTCACAGCACTCAGCTTACTGATTGCATTAGTGCCACCAGATATGGCATATAATGGAAGGGATAATTAAACATTTAAATGAAGAGAAAATAGGAAGAAGAGCAAACCCGGGAAAGAACGAGAAGAGCGAGAGAAATAATTCTATGAAATTTAGCATAATAATTAAGGCTGTCAATGTTAATGGAATCACAATAACAGTCCTTGTTATAAGTGTGCTGTAAAAAGATTTGATTTCATAAAATGAATAAACAAACATAGGGGCAGTTTTACTAATGGGCGAAGTGATTAACGCTGGCGACGATTCCCAGCGTTACCGCTTTCAGGCACTTCGCCGATTTACTAACAGGCGCCAGACTTGCCTACGCCAGCTCAAATCTCCTCAATCTTCAGTTACTTATATCATATTTTTAGTGGAAAAAGTTTCTACGTCCTAACAAACACTGGCGTCTTTTTCTTTTTTCAGAGGGATAGCCTGCAAAAGTCCTTGAAAAATTATTGGGGTAAACGAGTTCCCCCCCCTACATTTTCTAACATATGGAAAACTAACTAACATGAGCCCACTAACTATACAGTGGGCTCATGTGTAGGGCATTATAACAACTCTATTTCTTTATTAAGGACTTGTGTAATGTAAAAATGTATTTGCTGCAACATCCATTAAACTGTATTATTTCCCGCTGTATGCAAATTAGCCTGAGCGAAGACCTCTAACTAAGTTGCGTCAGGCAGAATTTAATGCTAGCATATCTTCGCTTTGATTGCCGGAGTAATGATAGCGAAAATATGCCAGCGTTTGGCGCCCTGGACGCAACATCGCATTTTAGTAAATTAGCATTGTCTGAGTGGATTTTCACCTGGCGAAATGTTGCGATGGCTGCGAAGCCGTCGCTGGTGAATTTTTGCCGCTTAGTAAATTTACCCCACAGTGTCTGTGGGTCTGCTAGTCCTCTCCTTGGAGCTGGCAGAAGCAAAAGGATCTACCCCTACATACAACATTAAATTGGCCATACAGGGGTCAGTAAAAAGTGCCAGCTAGGCCCCACCAGACCCTCTGCAACTTGGTCCATGCATGGTTTCATATAGGGTTGCCACCTCAACCCTTTAAAACTGCATGGCTAATCAGCAATTCATTTACATGCATGCTGCAGACTGAACTGACATGTGCAGCCGTGCATCTTAATGAATTGCTAATTAGCCATACTGGCTGTGGATTCCATGGGGCAAATTGACTAACCTCCGAAAATTCACCAGTGACAGCTTCGCTCACATCACAACACTTCGCAAGGAGTAGATTCGCCAGGACAATGCTAATTCACTAAAATCCGAAGTTACTTCCAGGGCGCCGAATGCTGGCGAAGTTGCGCTAGCGTTACTGCTCCAAGAGAAGTGATGTTGCGCTAGCGCTGCCTCATTTGCATACGGCGGGACCTTAAAGTTGAATGGACATATATATTGCAGCAAATACATTACACAAGCCCTGGAAAACTCAATAAAAGAAAATAGAATTTTTATAATGCCCTACACATGAGCTCAGTGTATAGTTTATGTGCCATATGTTAGGAAATGTTAGCGGGAAGCTGATTACCCCAAAAAAAATGTACGCTCTTTTTCAGCCTATCGCCCTGAAAAAGGAAAAGACGTTAGTGTTTTTTGGGACTTCGAAAAATTTTCAACTATTTTTTTAGGAAGTCCTATCTTCTCTATTGCACTTCGCCTGGTCTGAGGTGGCGAAGGCAAGAGGTAACGTTCAGTAAAATCCGCATCTTAGTGAATTTGCGTAATTACATCCATTCGCCAGAGCGCAAATCCGCCAGGCATTAGGGAACGAAGTACCACTAGAGTCTATCTCCTTAGCTAGCGAAGTTACGCCAGCGACCGTTAGTAAATTGGCAAAGTACTGAAATGACGTCACACTGGTAAATCTTCGCCCGCGTTAGTCACTTCGCCCTTTAGTAAATTTGCCCCCATATGTGTCTGGTTTTAAAGGGGTGAGGTGGCAACCCTAGTCTCATGCCAGAGGTTGCTAGAATACTAAAATGTATCTTTAAATCTACTGAATGTTAGACATAGCATAAACATTAGAACTGAGGCAGAGTGTGCTTGCCAGTGAAAGGCAAGTACAAAAACATTTTGAACATTTGGGTCTGCCAGTGCACTGTGAAATCATGAAAACAGCCAAGCATTGCATATGTGTATGCAGCCAAAATAGAGAAATCACTCACACGATAACATATAGGTCTTTTGTGCATCAAAGCAAAAAGATCAAACAGCACGCTGATTCCTCAGATTGGCCACAGCTTGTCAGCAAAGCTAATTGGTTGCAGGGAAACAAAGCCTCAGTCTAAGGGCTCTTACTCATGAGCGTTTCTTCATGCGCTCCCCTGCGCTCCGTTTGGCTGCGTTCAGCCGCAGGGGAGCGCAGGTCTAGACGCTGTTAATATCTTTCTATGTGCCTGTACTGACACAGGCGCATGGAAGCGCTGAACGCAGGAAAAATGCAGCATGCTGCATTTTTCTGCGTTTATCAATGGTTCAGCGCTTACATGCGCCTGTGTGAGTACAGGCACATAGAAAAATATTAACAGCGTCTAGACCTGCGCTCCCCTGCGGCTGAACGCAGCCAAACGGAGCGCAGGGGAGCGCATGAAGAAACGCTCGTGAGTAAGAGCCCTAAATGATCATTAGAGGAGATATAATTTTGTATTTAGAATTTGTACTGCACTGTAGCCAAGATATTTACTTAGAGCAAATAAAAAGCCAATTAAGGTAGTGATTCAAAGAAGACTTACCCTAACGTACACACTTTTTTAAACACGGCAAACATATTTAAAAATAGTATTTTTTACAAACCTACCCACTAATACAATTTTTCAAGGCTTTTCCAAACCAGTATACCAGTGCCAGTATTTTTATATATTTCCACATTTACAGGGGATTAAAGCTATCACCTCTAATACCAGCTCCACTCCAGATTGGCAGTTATTAAACAACAAATGGCTTACAGGAACAGTAACATCAAAAAATAATTTTTAAACTATAAAAATATAATGCCATGAACTGGTAAAACTGCTGTGTCAGAAACACTACTATTATTTATATACCGTAACTGTGTTGCTGTGTAGCAATGGGGGCAGCCATTCAAAGGAAAAAAAGGTTCAGGTTACACAGCAGATAAGCTCTGTAGAACATAATAGTGTTATCTGTTCTCCACTATTTATCCTGTGACATATACGGTAGCCTTATTTCAATTTCCGCCATTGCTACACAGCAGCTTGTTTATATTAACTATAGTAGTGTTTCTGAAGCAAATAGATCCAGTGCAGGGCAACACTAGATGATCTTTTAATTACTTTTTTTGGTGTTTTTGGTCCTTTACACAACAGCCTGCCTGAACCAGGTATTTAGAGTAAGCATGTGGGGGGGGGGGGGTGTCAGAATCGTAGAGAGAGTATTAGGAGAACATAAAATGAATTTGCTGTGGGAAACCAGTAATATATAGTTATGCCAATGGCATCACCTACACTAAGTGAGACCACTAGATCTCTGTTGGGTAAAATAATTTGTCCTACCAATTCAGAGACCAAATTGGGAAAAGATCATCTTTTTTAACAACCTTACCAATAAACCAATTTTTATCAATCTCATTTTTGTGACCAGACCCCCTAATCCACCATGTCCATTTTACAAAATTTGGCAGGTTATGAAAGTTTGAACACAATGCTGTGGTTTTTATGTATTATTACAGTTTTGCTAATGACGGTTAATTTAAGATGTGAGTCTAGGTTATCCAAGAAACCTGCTTATCTTAAACTGTTAGGGTGGTGGCACACACAGTGTTTTGGGGAGATTAGTTGCCCAGCAACAAATCTCCTCCTATTCGGGGCGACTAATCTCCCCAAAATGCCTTCCTGCTGGCTAGAATGTGAATTTGTGAGGCAAATTCGGGCAACTTCGGAAAACGAAGCAATCCAAGTGCCATCCCGTCGGTGATTCATATTCTAGCCAGTGGGAAGGCATTTCGGGGAGATTAGTCGCCCGAACAAGAGGAGATTTGTTGATGGGTGACTAATCTCCAAAAAGCTACGCATGCCAAATATCTAAGGATCTATTAAGTTAGAAACTTTATATCTTTTTCTGGCTGATCAGTGCAGGAGATCAAAGAGAAAGTCGGGACATTTCAGGAACAAATCTGGGACTGCGGGCTGAGCGGTCAAAATCTGGACTGTCCATGCGAATAACTGTAGGCATGGAAATGGGACACTTTGTCATCTCCATGTCTGACCAGCTCTAGATTTACAGTTGGCCAGATAGTCTAAAATGTGTGCGTGGCAAGCTTGAGAACAACTTGCTGTCCTTTGGTTTACTGTAGCTGTAGTGGTAGTTCATTTTATTCATTTTGGGAGGTAGCAGACTCGTTTCTTCGGATAATGAAATGTATTTCACTGTATCTCAGAATAAGGCAGGAGGGAAAAGCTTATTAGAACTGAACTTCAACTGAAGGAACCAAACCAATCACACAATGTTCCCAATAAGGTTGGGGACCCCTGAAGTAGTTTTGTATATGCATGCACCTTTACATTCATGCTTATCTGTGCTGAAGAAGCATAAGGCCAAAAGTTAAGTCAACATGCTCAAATCCGGACTAGCGTACTAAATAGGAATATATCTTTGCACTAGGTCTTTTTATACCAATATAGGTCTAATAAATGTTACTCCATCAGGAGCTGAGCACTTATTTGTAGAGCTTATTAACCATTGGCTCAAACTCTTTCAGCAATGTAATTTTCTTAAAACACCTGTTGAGTGGCTACTAACATTTTAGCACAGGCCTAAACCTTAACAACGGGAGATGTGGGGAACGTTATATTTGCTCTTAGGTCTTTTTTGACACTTACATATGAAATTTAGGAACTTGCTTGTGGTTCATTTAACAAACTAAAAAAACATATTTTTCTGTGCACAAGTGAGTGTTTCAGTAATGTTTCAAGAACATTACCAGAATTACCACATGTTCTATGCTGCAAAAAACAAGTTGCACAATTTTAAACGTGTTTTGTGCCAGTAAGAAAACAGAGTATAACTCCTATGTCAGTAAGCATTTTACTAAATAGACGCTCTTTAACAAAATTTGCTGGACAAGATCCAAACCAGTTGTAAAAACTACTTGGGTATTTTGCCATAAATATTTCATACTCATTTACAAAGATGGCTCCCAAGTCCACTGCAACCACCTAACAAGTCATAAGGTGAAGTCCACGTCAGAATGCCTACAGTGTCATGCTATGCCACAGTTTACGGACAAGAAACCTAGCAAGGGTATATATATATATATCACATCACACAATCAGCTTCTTTGCCAAGTCCCTAAACTTGGGGGCTAACACGGTCTCAAGCGATTTAGGAGGAGATAAACAACATTATGCAACAAGGTAAAAGTCAGTAATATTCTCATAAACTTATAAAATGACTAATATATGAACATGCCGTGCCAATAAAAGCAATTATTACCCAAAATGTGGGTGAGTGAATAGATGGATAAAAATGGAAAATTGGAGAGCTAAGCCTACCCAAACAGAGACCAACAATATATACATATAAATACAGGGGAATGTAATTAAAGTCGCAAAGAGCAAAACAATTCGCACCAATAAGACTAAAAATCCACATCTCGCAATGTAATATTGTTCCTTAAACTGTTATTGCGGATTTTAATTGCACACTCTTAAAAAGTGCTTGAAGGTGTCGTAATCTTTTGGAGCAAACATAACTACTTTTTCAGAAAGATTTTGTTACATTGACTGCGCATTGGCGCAAACTATAACATTCGCAAACGGTCTTCCACTGTCGGAAGTGGTCGCTAAACAGTTTCTGGGCTTGCAAAAGCTATATTAAATTCGTGCAAAGCAAAATTTGTTTGCGCAAAGGCATAACTGTTCGCATTGAGAATAGTTTTTCCGTTAAGAGACTTTAATTACATTCCCCCGAAAAGGGTTTTATTTTCTCCAGTGGAAATCTTTGTATTGTATTGTAGCCTCTCTCTCTCAACAATTTCCACCATTCTCCCCTGGGTAAGTGCACTCAGGGAAATGTTTAATCAGGACTTAGTTGCCATTTAATATTAATCTCCAAGCATAAGAGTACTGCAAGATTCTACCATTCGCATGCCCTACAGTGACAACAAAGAATTAAAGTGTATAAAATTAATGAAAATAGCATGTACTGGTACATTGCTACACAGCAGCATATTTATAAAAACAATAATAGTGTTTCTGAAGCAAACACAGTAGTTTTACCAGGGCAACACTGCATTATATTTTTATTATTTAAAAATACTTGCATTGTTTGATGTTACTTTTCCTTTAATTCTAGGGTCTTTATCATATGGTGTGGCCTCCTATTGAAAAATGTGACTATAGCAGAGCAGCTATTGCCTATTTGCTAAAGAGGTGGGTACAAATTACTGATGCCCCCAACCAGCCTCAAGGTGCCCAATGTGTGTAGAGTGCATGAAAAACAGTTTCCCTTGCCAGAGGCTTCATATCTGCAGATGGTAAAGCATTTTCTTTCTTTGCTGAATAACAAGTTATAGGGCTAGAAATAGATGTGATTCATGGGCATTTTTTCCTGAGAATGAAAGAATGAAACACATCGTCTAGTCAGAGGCACAAGCAAGTGACAATGTACAGCCGAAGCCCTAAAATAGCAAAGTGAGCGGTCACGAGCCCCTGCGGAGGAACTGAGTCACCGGGAGGGAGGAAATCAGGAGAGAGCACAGGTCTCACAAGCTGTACTAGGAATATTGAGATGTTCTGTGGCTTAACCCCTGCCTGCCTGCCATATTAACTGCTTCCCTACACTGTAAAGCACAGATCCACATAGGGTGCAATATCATTGCTTTCAGCATACTTGAAGTTCAGTAATAGGGCATGTGCTGAAAATATGTTTTGATCAATTAAAAATGTAACCATTTAATCCAAACCATATGATGTGCACAGTTCTTTAAACGCCTACTCAAGAATCATTTATGTAATTCATTGTATGGCTTCATCCGCTGAGCTGTGTAATAATGTGTGGGCACTTGCACTTTGTGATGTGTATAATAACAGGAAGTTACACTCCGTATTCACAGGGCCAAGGAGCTCAGTCATAATCATAGTGACAACAAGTAAATTCCCATTATTCAGTGCATGGTTCCTATACCAGCAAGACCTGCAGGATGGCAGAAACTGGCTTCAGTTATAAAGGCTGAATTACAAAGATATTTTTTAGAAAGTAACCTTTTAACCCTGTTAACTTTTAATATATATGGATTTACTATGGATATTCTGAGACAGTTTGCATCTGATCTTCATTTTTATTTTTGGGGTTTTTAAATATACAGCTTTTATTAAAAAAAAAAAGTAGTGTTTCAGGCTGATGTATTCAATTTTTCTTCAAAATTCCTTATAACCCTTCCCTTCTCTTCCACTTCCTGCTCCCTGAATTCCCAGGCTGTGCAGGGGAGCCGGCAGCACTCAGCTAACTGTACTGTAGGACAGGAACCAATCAGCAGCTAGTAGGACCTGATAGGGAACTGAAGCCTGTCTGTACTTGTGAAGGGCTGTGATTGGCTGTCCACCCCTCATTTGAAACACAGACAAGGACCAGAGAACATCTATAGGGAGCTCCAATAAAGGGGCTATTTTTAAAGGTAATATTAATTTTTAGCACCATGTAAAAGCAACACCATTTATTACTTATAATTGCCTACAAAATTAGGGTTTTTTCATTTATCCTATACGTCTCCTTTAAGGAGGTTATTAAAGAGCCAGAGACAATGCAGAGGCATGTAACTAAACTGTAAAAGAAATGGAACATTTAAACCATGAGGGTAGAGAAAAGGCGCTTGCTAGGGGTCTTGATTACTCTTTACAAACACACAAAAAAAACATTAAAGACAGATAGCAGGGAATCTTTTCTCCATAAAAAGGATCAACACACCAAAGGCCGCACCTTTAGACTAGAGGAAATTAATTTTCATTTGAAGCAGCACAAGTGGGGTCTTCACAGTGTTTATAGTGAGGCTGCATAGAAAGCGAAGTAATGTAATGTAACAAGTTTTACCTGCATTTTAAGGCTGGAAAAAAGTAGAAGAGGAAGGCAAATGATGAGCACTGTAGGGACCTGCAGCACTGTACACTATATAAAATTACACTATATAACTGTACACACAGGGAGGACAAGTAACATAATAAATATACACAAAGTTCACAAAACTTATAGAAGGATACAGCGTGTAGTGCCAGATATAGTGGATCTTGGCTGCTCTGCTCCTCCGCTGCTCTATGTGCTTTAAATAGTGATATGTGGGTCAGGAAAAAGCAACCCTCACCCAACCTTAACCCGCAATCGGTGGATTTCAATGCAGAAACACAAGAGTTTGCATTTCAGTGCCGAAATTACGCCACGTTTGCCTGCGCCCAAGCCGAGGGAAAGTATCTTGGTGCAGGCACTTCAAGCAAGCAGCAGAGTCGCAACGGAGAAGTGAATTCTTGGCCTTCCACAAAATCTGTCTCTAGCCTTAAGCTGGTCATAGACACACAGATCCTATCGTACGAATTTTAGGATTGCGTGTGGAGAGTGCCGACAACTTTCGTCCAGCGGAGATCGGTCGATCGCTCAGGTTTGATTTTAACCAGACCGATCCCGCCGGAGCCCATTGCACATCGTAATCGGATTGTTCGGCCATACGGCCAAACAATCAGATTACCCCCGATATAGCCATGCTCGTTAATGGCATATCGGGGAAAGGATCTTTGCGTCTATGGCAACATTTAGTGTATTCTGCAGAATTGTGATTCTGAAGCAAATACCTCTTTTGGCCTGGATTTCTATGATCTCTCTGTAAAGGCTTTTCACATGAAATTGTGTTTGTACAAAGAAGAGCTACACCTTATTTCTATGAAAAATAATAGGAATCCTTGAAAGAAGCCAAGTTTCACTTCACATTTTCCGTGTTATGGAATACTCTATAGACGGTGGCTAACCCAGGGTCTTTAAAGCACAGCCATGGGAGATGCTGACCAGGCATCCTTCACAGCAATGGTACCTTTTATTTATTATTGGCTGCATGCAAAAAAATCTTATCTGCAGACTTTTTAAAACAGTGTGCACTTTTAAAAACAGCACAGAGTACTGGGTGGGCCAGAATAAGTGTAGAATTGTGTGTTTTCACACAATTGTTTGTTCTCACCTCTGGACTAAAAAAATTCTGTTCAAGCATACAGTTTAGAGGGAACATTGCCTCACTTTGAACACGAAGATGGTGGTATACCCAAAAGGAGTGAAACTGGTCTTTAGTTGTGATCTGTTTATCCCATAACGTGGCTGTGTTTTACAACACAGTGGTTAACCTATAGGCATGGGTGTCCGCAGAACTGGCAAGTGGGGGCAGTTGCCCCTCCCTGACTTCTTCATCTAGTTCCAACAAATTGTTTCAAATTTAATTCCAACAACACAACACATTTTCTATATGTCCCACCCAAAGGCAAGGCTTAATTAGGTTATCTACTGCATTGTCATGAATAGGTTCATCTTTTTATTATTATTATTATTAACATGTATTTATATAGCGCCAACATATTGCGCAGCACAGCATCTTCAGTGGGATGCTACCCTAATGCGACAGTATATTACTTACACTCCTCTGGGAAACTTTCTGTGGACACCCATGCCTATAGGGTATTCCCTGGAACAATTGGAACAACTGGAACAATTTTGAGTTTACTTATAATATGTAAAAGATTGTTTTATTCCAGAAACTTTTCAAATGGTCTACATTTTTATTATTTTTGTTTTTCCAGCTTCCACATGAGGGTCACTGTCTCTGGCAGCCAAATGTTGGCATCTGGCGAGATCACCAAATGAGTGGATCTTTCCCCAATATGCCAAGCGATCGAATAATAATGATGCAGACCGTTAGGACAAGGACCACATCAACAAGCTGATACAGTCCTCAACCCTGCGAAATTTTAAAATCCGCTGATTGGGCAATTTTAAACCCATGTAGGACCCCATACAAAGGCCAATAGGATGCCTACTCTGTCTAGAAGGACCCAATTACCATCTTTTATCAACAGACCAAGTTGACAGCTGTGTGTGAGACCCTCACAAGAGCCTGCCAAATTTGATCCAACTATTCACTCAAACCTCAAACTCTCACACAAACCAATACCTGGAGGACAATATGCACCCTAGCAACCAGATAGAAATTCCAAGCTGGAAAGCGGCTAAACGAAAATAAAAATTGTTAAAAAACACACACACACAGTGGCGGAACTACCGGGGGAGCAGAGGGTGCGAGCAGGCCAGGGCCTGCAAAATGCCTTAATATCTACATCATACTTTCATTTAAAGGTGAATAATGCCTTTAACACTTATTATTCTCACTAGTGCAGAAATGGATGAGAACTACATAATAAAATGTTTGCTTTCCATCCTCTACTTGCAATTGGCTGAATAACTGGTGATTTATTGCCCATGTAACAAGGCTCATACATCTACAACTGGGAAATTTGAGAAGAGTCAAAATAAAGGATAACTTAATTTCAGTAAAAAAAGTAATTTCACTAGCTTTAACGGACTGTATATGCGCAGATAGATAGTTAGATAGCTAGACTGACAAACACACTATTAAAAGTTATTATGTTTGTAACGACTGACAAAGTATTTTACATTCACTTCCCTGGACGCAAGTGAATTTGTTGGCAGATGGAGCAACTTCTGTTCTCACTTCCTTGTGCTGGAGAGATTCATCTTTAACAAAGATGTCTTGAGGGTAAGGTTCAGCCAGCTGCTGTCTGACTTTCCTTTCACCTCACTTTGATGCTTTAAAAGGCTCACATGACCCCTAGAACAGAGCCTAAACTGTTTTGGGTAGAGATCCTGTTTTTTTCTGCATAATGAAATAAAATGTAATTTGCACCAACTTATCTATATAAAGGAATTCAAAATTTTCAATGGTTATAAAGTAATGTAAATATGGTTGCAACCAAACTCTGCATTAGTTTACCATTCTCTGTTTTCTATTTCTGAGTCTTGAAACATTGTAGTCAATTATTCACCAGGTCTGTTAATCAGTTGGCTCCTGGTATGTGGTTTCAGCAGTCAGAACAAGAAGTGCTTTGAATAGCAGTGTGCAGTTTCTACGTTCAGCCCAGTTTTACAATCAACAAACATGCAGATTTTCCGGAAATATTATTTTGCCATTTAATCCCAAATTATACTGACTTTTCATTGCTGCAATGAGCAGGATGTTTATGATGTTAACAGTCATTAAAAAACAATTTCAGCTATCCAAACTATGTAAATATTTTAGCCCTTGAAATCAATGCATGTATCACTGAACGCATAATACCATGTGTGGGTTGTGCATTGCCAAATGACCCATGAAAGGCTCTAGGATTTAGATGTTGGCACAATGTATTTACATAAGTGTACTTGAAAGTTACTGTTATTGTCATTGGCCTCAGTTTTAGCACTTGATGAATGACCATTCTTTTATATATATATATATATATATATATATATATATATATATATATATATATATATATATATATATATATATATATATATATATATATATATATATATATATATTATTGTATGCCCAGAATATTTATTCCATCTATATTCATGTATTGCCTGTATACCTAGGAAAAAAATAAGATAAAGAAAAGCACAGTACATTTGTACTCTCGATAGTGTACTAATCCAACAGTAATCCACTTGACAGCTTCCACTAAAAAGAATAATTTAAATAACAAGAAGATAAATGTTAAAACACAATAACCCAAGCCATTAAAACCTACAATCTATTAACAGAAGATAAATGAAACATAAATGCTGGACACTGGATGCATTAGTATCCTTCATTTCAGCACTAAAACAACTTTTAGAATATTAAAGAAAGCCCTATCTCTACCAACTTTGCGATTGGTTTTCATTACTTATTTTCTATAGTTTTTAAATTATTTGCCTTACTTTTCTGCTTCTTTCCAGCATTCTAATGGGGGTCACTGACGCAGACAATGTTATTGTTATAGATACTCTTGATATCTTTCTGTGCAGGCCCTCTTCTATTCATACTTCTTTTTCTTGTCCAAATCATTGTATGGTAAATAATACCCTACCAACCATAGAACAAAAAGCTAAGTAACCATAAAAATATCAATTACAAGAGAGTATGTGAGAGAGATAGATATATATATATATATATATATATATATATATATATATATATATATATATATATATATATATATTAATTTATTTATTTTTAAAGTGTTGAGCTATGAAGCTATGAGAATAAAATATGTTGGTGCTCCTCACTTTTAGGGAAGATTATAATTATATATTAAGCCCTTTGATTGTATTAGATAAATACACAGGGGAACAATAATATTAAGATGCCCTTTAAAGTAAGTAAAGCATAGTGCCAGTTGGCAAAGAGATTTTATGATATCGTTTCACTACTTGTTGATTTCTTTATTACAGATGGCCCTAGAATTACCATTATATATTCTATTACAACAACATCTTGGTTAGAAGCCTATAATAATTTCAGCTATACTTTAGCCAAGTAAGCTTACATATAAACCATACTTTTTGAGCCTTTACCCTGGAAATGTCAGGATTAATATCATGAATAACATAAGCTGGGTGCAAATGTGTGGTCAAATTCTTCATAAATATAGGAAGAGGCTCTGTGCGACTCCAGTGCTCAGCTGCGGCACATGTTTTACACCCTGGATATCCAAGCAAAGGATTTCTGTGCATATTGTGATAAGTCAGGAGTCTGGAAGCCAAAGCAAACACAAATGCAAGTTCGTTGTTTTCTTTAATGGTTAAAAGCTCTCTTCAAATTACAAACTGAAGAGCTGCGGAAAACCTGCAAAGTTGCTTACACTGCACCTCATAAGTAATATTTGCGCTATTGCAACAAGCAAAACAGCTAGCAAAAACTTTATAACCAGGGCAATATGTCTTTTTAACCCCTATAAGCCCCAATGGAGTTGAGTCAAACCTTTAAAAAAAGAATTCAATAGGGAGGGGGAAAAATGTTTAGAAATCGCATAATGATCAATAACTAACTTTAAAAATCATATTGAGGATCATGTAGAAATTGCAAGTGTGCCAAGTAGAACAAAGAGGCAGTGTGCACTCAATGTCAAATGTAGAAGTAGAAATTAAAGTCCTGCTCTCACAGTAGGAGTACCATGTAAAAGCCATAAGGTTAAGATAAACACAAGGAAAGGAAAGGAGTTGCAAAATATTTGAGAATTTAACAGGGCCATGAGTGAGCTCAGCATAGTATTGGTGGGATGAAGTGTATCCAACAAGTAAGACAGTAACCCTTTCTGCAAACGGTAATAAAAAAACAAATTTAGTGTGAGTCAACCAACAGAGATAAGTAAAAGCAATACTTATATACAGCAAAACCAGATGATCTATCAAAGAGCTTGGATCTCCTATTGATTTTAGCAATAAAGAACTCAACCTTTTATAAATATGCTCCTAAAAGCCCCTACACAAATTTAGAGAGTAATACAGAGTTCTTCTCTGGACAACTGTATTTCCACCTTTTTACTAAATATGCCCCACTTTTGCTGGTAAAGAGAGCAGAACATAATAGAGCTGTACAGGTAGGGGACACCGGTTATCCAGAACGCATCAAATTAAAGGAAGGCGATCCCATAAACTGCATTTTAACTCAGATTTGTAAACATGATTTCCTTTTTTTTCTGTAATAATAAAACAGTAGCTTGTACTTGATCTCAACTAAAATAGAATTAATCCTTATTGGAGACAAAACAATCCTATTGGGTTTAGTTCCTGTTTAAAGCAGAAACAACCCCTTAATAAAAAAAAAAAAAACCCTACCCCCTTATCCTACATAGAGCCCCCCCTCCCTCCTCCCCCCCAGCCTAGTTGCCCCCTGGGCAAATGCCCTTAACTCTTTACTTACCCCTCTATGCCGATTCTGTCCAGCGGAGTTCACAGGAACCATCTTCAGCTGCTTCAGTAATCTTTGGAGACCGGCTCTTCGGCAATTTCCCGGGAGTTCCGGCACATGCGCAGTTTTTGCTAAACCGAAAGTTGCTCCAACTGCGCATGCACTGCTACGCCGGTCTCATTGCGAAGATTACCGAAGAGAAGAAGATGGCTGCCGTGAATTCTGCTGGACAGAATCTGCACGGACGGGTAAGTAAAGAAAATCTTATGTCTTTCTAAAAACCGATCGGGGGGGGTCAACTTACTAGTGATGTGCAGGCCGGCCCGATACCTGCGAGTCCCGGCCAACCTTGCACTCTTCGCGGGTGGCGGGTGCGGGTTTGAGCTCTTCTCCTGCTCTCCCCGCCACCTTCAAATGCCAGCTTGCGACTTTATAGCCAATCGACTGTTCGGCCCGCCCCTTTGTGACATCATTGGCAGGGCGGGTCTATAAAAGGAAACCGGAAGTCGGATGAGGGCGGTCACGGGCTGAGGGAGAGCAGGTTAGGGTCGGGAAAAACCCGACCCGAACATCACTACACCTTCCGTATCTTTGTCCCTGCTGAGCAGAATCTCTGAATTTCATAAAAGGCAGCTATTAGAGTTGATACAATAGTTGCTAATGTTCCACAGCTGCTTTTGTACAACAATATGTATAATATGCAGTATCTGTGCTCCTATGGCCACCTTTACAGTTCAAACTCTGCATCTTGATTACTGAGGGGACAGACAAACGCCAGAGACAGGAACATTAAACTGTAATCAATTTTGGGAAAACATAAAATAAATAATGGAAAGCAATAGAAAAAAGTCTTTATTTCTGGTGAACAATCTGAAAACAACTGAACTGAAAAAATGTTAGGAAATTGAACATCCCCTTTAAATTATATTTTAGTAGACTTAAGATATAAAGATCCAAATTAGGAAGATACCCCTATCTGGAAAACCCCAGGTCTCAAACATTCTAAATAATACTGATAATTATGCCCCAATGGGTTTAAAAAATAAATGGAATATCATACTTCTTGCTATTAGGAAAATGCTATTTTTCTATTCTCTATTTTTCTATGCAGTGTTGCTGAATAAGAGTTCAGAAAAAAAGCCCTTGTAAAATTAGAGAATCTTAGCCTTAAAGGACAAAAGATCTTGGTTATAAAATGACAGTAGAGCCACACTGGATTTAATCAGAAATCATACATGCAGAAATATTATATAATCAATGAACGATGAACTGAAAACAGTTCTCTTGAAAATATGATCATTCTCAATGAAAGATCAGTCAGCAGGTTGATCACACATGTTAAAGGGATTTTTTTTAAAAAAAATGAATCAGTTAATAGTGCTGCTCCAGCAGAATTCTGAACTGAAATTCATTTCTCAAAAGAGCAAACAGATTTTTTTATATTCAATTTTGAAATCTGACATGGGGCTAGACATATTGTCAATTTCCCAGCTGCCCCCAGTCATGTGACTTGTACTCTGATAAACTTCAATCACTCTTTACTGCAAGTTGGAGTGATATCACCCCTCCCTCCCCCCCCCACAAGCCAAACAAAAGAACAATGGGAAGGTAACCAGATAACAGCTCCCTAACACAAGAAAACAGCTGCCTGGTAGATTTAAGAACAGTACTCAATAGTAAAAACCCATGTCCCACTGAGACACATTCAGTTACATTGAGAAGGAAAAACAGCAGCCTGCCAGAAAGCATTTCTCTCCTAACGTGCAGGCACAAGTCACATGACCACGGGCAGCTGGGAAATTGACAAAATGTCTAGCCCCATGTCAGATTTCAAAATTGAATATAATATAATCTGTTTGTTCTTTTGAGAAATGGATTTCAGTGCAGGATTCTGCTGGAGCAGCATTATTAACTGATTCGTTTTGGGGAAAAAAAAAATTTCCCCTGACAGTATCCCTTTAAGGATGCGATTCGGGAACACTATCCATGACCATACTAAAAGAAATCCATGGTATAAGGATGTCTGTTCTAGAATCCTGCGCGGAACCAATTTATAAGACTAGGACCCGACCTGAACCGCATATTTACCCACTTTGATCAGCTACTTGACCCAGACCCGCAACTGCCTTATCCGCAACCTGCCGACTACCATTAAACAGGTGATGTTGCTGCAAACTGGAAGTGACATCATCAAAAGTTTTTTAAAAATTTAAAAGGAGTATAATATAGACAATATAACATAAGATAAGAAATTTTGATGAGACCCGCAACCTGCAGACCTGCATCTATACACATATCCGAATATCCTACCCTCATCACGCAGGGTACCTGCTTTTTTTGCGGATAACCCATGGGCAGGGCCGCCATCAGGGGGGGACAGGGGGGACAAGCGTACCGGGCCCGGGCATGAAGGGGGGCCCGGCAGTGCTGCATTTTTTGAAGATCCGGGCCCCCCTTACAAGCGCCCGAGCCGTACGTCTTGCCTCTTGCGTGCCGAATGCGGTAGTGCCGAAAAGCCGAAGCGCCGAAAAGACCCGAAGTCACGGAAAAAGCCGAAGTCCTGAAGTCACGAAGCGCCGAAAAGACCCGAAGTCACGAAAACAGCCGAAGCCGATGTCCTGAAGCAGCGTAAAGACCCGAAGTCACGAAAACAGCCGAAATTGAAGTCCTGAAGCGGTGAAAAGACCCGAAGTCACGAAAGGAGGCGAAGTTGAAGTACTGAAGCCATGAGTTCAATCCTACTGAACACCAGTTTGTGTTTTTTTTTTTTTTTTTTTTTTTAATCCCCTGGGCACCAATGTATTATTTTAATATTCTATAGGCCCCTGCCACCAATCTTTTTTTTAAAACTTTTTTTTTGGGGCCCCAATTTATTTTTTTAACTCGTAAGGGGCCCCTTGCCACCATTGTATTTTTTTGTTTGTTTTTTTTTAAAAAAAAAATTAATTTTCTTTTTGGTGGCCCCAAATTTTTTTAACTTGTAAGGGGGCCCCTGCCACCATTTTTTTTTTTTTTTTTTTTTTCAAAAAAAAATTATTTTTTTTCAAATTTTTTTTTGGGGCCCCAATTTGTTTTTAACTTATAAGGGGGCCCCTGCCGCTAATGTTTTTTTTTTTTTTCAAAAAAAAAAATTTTTTTTCAAATTTTTTTTGGGGCCCCAATTTGTTTTTAACTTGTAAGGGGGCCCCTGCCACCAATGTTTTTTTTTTTTTTTTTTCAAAAAAAAAATTAATTTTTTTTTCAAATTTTTTTTTGGGGCCCCAATTTGTTTTAACTTATAAGGGGCCCCTGCCACCAATGTTTCTTTATTTTTTAGTTTTTTTACATTTTTTTTGTTGGGGCCCCAAGTTTTTTTTAACTTATAAGGGGGCCCCTGCCACCAATGTTTTTTTTAAAAAAAAAATTTAATTTTTTTTTTTTGGGGCCCCAATTTTTTATAAGGGGGCCCTGACCATCAATAGCTTTTTACAACTTGTGTGGGGGGGGGTTACTTTTCTGTGGTCTTTTAACTGCGATGTGAAGTAGGCGGGATATGGGGTGGAGCTTGGTCATCAGCGTGGGCGGGGCCCAGAGGGCCCCAAAAATTTTGTTGTACGGGGCCCCGTGATTTCTAATGGCGGCCCTGCCCATGGGTACCCAGCCCGCTGCAGGACACTAGTCTGTTCCAATCAGTCCTTGGAAACACAGGCCCCGAAATCCACACCAAACGTCTGATCTAATGACAGTATCTGTATGTGCATGACCAGCTGTATAAATTAGAGAAATATGATCACCATGACCCCCTATACACAAAAACATTATGTGACCCCATTCATATATAGGGCCACTGAACATTGTGTACCCTTGATTTATTTTTTCAGTTCACTGCCACTCTTACACTTACCAGTCCTCCTCTGCTTTAGAATAAACCCAGGTACCCTGTCACTTTGCCCTTGGTACCCACTATCGGAAAAACACCTTCCACACACTCACTTTTAACAATTGCCAATGAAACACCCCAAACTCCTCTGTTCACCTGTCACATTGTTATTGGATGAATGTTATGGAATGAAACCATTTAAGTTTCTTTTCTTTCTTTACCTTCCTCTGGATCAAATATGAGATTTTTCAGGAAATATTGGATACAGGCTCGACTAGGTGGATGAGTGACTTTTTCAACCTCAGCAATGAAGGTACTGAGTAATCTCTGGATGATTATTCACCAAGGCATCTACCCAGGGGACATAAGTTTAGAATAAAAGTGGTTTCACTTATAGCTGAGGAATGGGTTTTTACAGCAAAGCTGTGGAATGTTCGGTTTGTACTGGCAGATACTCTAAACAGCATAAATTTTTTTTTAAAAAGATTAAAGGTAACACACCCACAGTCCAGGGCGCGTGCACAGACTGACCTGACTGCACTTGTGAAGTGGGAGATTGTGTTTTCTCTTTTGTGTGTGGGTTTCTCTGCATCATCAAAAAGTGTATGAGGGAATAACATGAGAAGTGCTGAACTAATAAATAATATGTTTTATTTTGATGCTATTATCCCATGAACTGAAAACTGAAAAAGAGGAAGACATGGCCACAGAAGCTTGGGAAGAGAATAATTAACATAAAAAGGAAGCCAAAGCAGCCACTCCGACTAACGATTAGTATAACCAATATCAGATTAAACGTCTTATCAGCCGGCGGAGAAAACCAGGATATCAGCAAAGGCCGATGCAGCAGTAACAGGAAGGGCATTCACCTGTCACTGCACATGGGCAAATTCTGATCTGGTTAATACTTGTGTACATTTTATTGCTTAAGGGGGTGGTTCACCTTTGTATGGTGATTCACTTGTAGTATATAATTGAATGGCTAATTCTAAGCAACTTTTCAATTAGCCTTCATATTTTCTTTTTTTATATTTTTTTAAATTATTTGCCTTCATCTTGGGATTCTTTCCAGCTTTCAAATGGGGTCTCTCACCAAATGCTCTTTTAGGCTACAAATTTATTGTTATTACTATTTTTTTATTACTCATCTTTCTATTCAGGGCCTCTCCTACACATATTCCAGTCTCTTATACAAATCAATGCATGGTCATTTGGACCCTAGTCTAAAGTCCTGCAGCGGGTCGGATACCCGCGGGTTACCCGCAAAAAAAGCAGGCATTCTGCGGAACGAGGGGAGGATTTTCAGGTGCGGGTATCCCCGCGGGTCGCTATTCGGTTTGCGGGTCTCATCTAAATTTCTTATGTTATGTAATATTGCCTATATTTTACTCCTTTTAAAGTTTAACAAAAGTGGTTTATGTCCCCGCCCATTTTTGATGACGTCACTTCCGGTTTGCAGGTCGGATGGCGGATAAGGCAGTTGCGGTTAGCGGATCAAAGTGGGTAAAAAATATGGGGTTGCGGTTGGGGTCACGACCGGGTCTTAAAAATTGGTTCCACACAGGACTCTACCCTAGGAATAAGATTGGTGAAATTGCAAACTGGAGAGCTGCTGAATAAAAAGCTAAACAACTCAAAAACCACAAATAAAACCCAATTGCAAATTGACTCAGAATATCACTCTCTACATCATGTTAAAAGTTAATTTAAAGGTGAACAACCCCTTTAAATCTGTCATTTCTACTAACAAAAAACAATTTGTCAGACATCTATGGCAAACAGAAATTTGAATAAGGAAGAAGAAAGAAAACAAAGAGGTGATAGTGTGGCTGATGGCATATGTGGTGCTTTTTTACCATGCTCAAACAAGTCAGATCCGCCCCATGTGGGCAGTGGTAGACAGATGGCATTCATGTCAGTTACTGCACACGGAAGTGAGCCATACTGCCAATTTCTCTGGAAATGTTTTTCCGCTGGAAAAAATGTATCAGATTACATAGCTCTTAGGAAGTCTACTGGAACTTTCAGGCATTTCATATTTAAAGGGGTTGTTAACCTCTAAAATAACTATTAGTATGATGTACAGAATGATATTTGTTTTTTTATTACAGTATTTGTGTTTTTGAATTATTTAGCTTTATTCGGTAGCCCTCCAGTTTCAGCAATCTGGTTGCTAGGGTTCAAATTACTCTAGCAACCAAGCATTGATCTGAATACAAAACTGGAATATGAATAAGAGATGGCCTGAGTAATAAAAAGTAGCAATGAGTATATATCCGCAGACTTACAGAGTCTTTGTTTTTTTAATGGGGTCAGTGACCCCCATTTGAAAACTGAAAAGACTCAGAAGAAGAAGGAAAATAATTCAAGTATAACAAAAGACTATAAAACTATACAAATTATAAAAAAAAGAAGAAGAAATGATGGGCAATTGAAAAGTTGCTTAGAATTAGCCATTCTATAACATACCAAAAGTTATCCTAAAGATGAACCACTCCTTTAATTAAGTGGAAATTTCAAGAAAGTATTTTGTTCAGTTTTCAACTGGATACAGCATACATACACTACAATACTACACACATTACAGTTTCCCTGTGTAACCATGAGTTTAATTAAAAGAAATCCACTACATTGGGGTGGATCTATAATAACTCTGTTACACAATAAGTTTCTTTCTTTTATGGCGCACAGAACGCCTTGTCCCAGAAAAATACTTTTACACAGGGATACATGTAAATTGACACTTTACATTTATCCCTATGCTAAGGTATTTGTAGACACTTTGGGGGTTATGTAATAAAAGGCACTAAGTTTGCCTAGGAGCAGTAAACCATAGCAACCAATCAGCAGGCAGAATTTACCACTCATGTTAAAAAGCAAGCATCTTATTGGTTGATATAAGTTACTGCCCTTGGGCAAACTTGGTGCCTTTTATTACATATGGGGGGTAAGTTGCCTACGGCAAAACACCCATGCGTTATCACCCTAAAAAGAAGGCCCCTATTGGAAAACTAGTGATATACCTACAGGTATAGAAACTTTTATCCAGAATGCTTCCAGAGCTTCCTACCTGGGGGTTTAAGATCTCCATACATAAAGCTACTAGAAAATCCACTAGAAACCCAATAGGCTGGTTTTTCTTCCAATCAGGATTAAGTTATATCTTAGTTTGGATCAAGTACAAGGTATTGTTTTATTATAGCAGAGAAAAGGGAAATCATTTTGAAAAAAATTTAATTATTCATTTAAAATGGAACCTATGGAAGAAGGCCTTCCCTTAATTCTGAACTTTCTGGATAAAGGATCCAATACCTGTAGTACGGGATGAATATAAATCGTTTTTTTGTAATAAATGTTGTAAATCAGCAATCCGGAAGGCTAAGAAAAGAAATGAAGAGTTAATTGCAGTGGAGGTGAAAACTAACCCTAAAAAGTTTTTTAAATATATTAATAGTAAAAAGATGCAGGTTGAGAGTGTTGCTCCATTAAATAATGGTACCAGTATGGTTGTAACAGATACAGATAAGGCAAATGTGTTAAATCAGTTCTTTTCTTCAGTGTATACAATAGAGGAGTCTGGGTTCACAGGCTCACTTAATAACTGCACGAATGGTTCAACTCAATCTAGTCAGTGGCTGACTCAGGATATGATTCAAAAAGCTTTAATACAAATTAATGTAAACAAGGCTCCAGGGCCTGATGGCATACACCCCCGGGTTCTAAGAGAGCTTAGTTCAGTTTTAGACCAGCCCTTATTTCTGATTTTCTCAGATTCACGGTCATCTGGTATGGTGCCTATGGATTGGAGAAAAGCTGATGTTATTCCAATATTTAAAAAGGGATTACGATCTCAGCCTGGCAATTATAGGCCAGTAAGCTTGACATCTGTGGTGGGCAAATTATTTGAAGGCTTGTTAAGGGATCACATTCAAAATTTTGTCCTAATGAATGTTATTATGAGCAACAATGAGCATGGCTTTATGAAGGATAGGTCATGTCAGACGAATTTGATTGCATTTTATGATGTGGTAAGTAAGATTCTGGATAGTGGGGGGGGGGCAGTAGATGTGATCTATTTGGATTTTGCCAAAGCGTTTGATACTGTGCCCCACAAACGACTGCTTTCTAAACTAAGGTCTGTTGGGCTTAATGAAGTTGTTTGCACATGGATAAGAAACTGGCTACAGGATCGGGTACAGAGGGTAGTTGTTAATGGGACATTCTCTACTTGGAGTAAGGTTCTTAGTGGGGTCCCCCAGGGCTCAGTATTGGGTCCACTTTTATTTAACTTGTTCATTAATGACTTAGGGGAGGGTGTTGTAAGTAATGTATCAGTGTTTGCAGATGACACAAAATTATCCAGCCCAATTAATTCCATCCAGGATGTGGCATCCTTGCAACATGATCTTGACAAACTGGCAATCTGGGCAGCTAAGTGGCAAATGAGATTCAATGTTGAAAATGTAAAGTCATGCACCTGGGATGTAAAAATATCCAAGCCACTTATACCCTTAATGGGACTGCACTAGGCAAATCCATTATGGAAAAGGACCTTGGAGTCCTTGTAGATGATAAACTTGGCTGGAGCAAGCAATGCCAGTCAGCAGCATCAAGGGCAAATAAGGTCTTGAGCTGTATTAAAAGGGGCATAGAGTCAAGGGAGGAGGGGGTCATTCTTCCACTGTATAGAGCACTTGTAAGGCCCCATCTAGAATATGCCGTACAGTTTTGGTCTCCATCACTCAAACAGGACATTATTGTATTAGAGAGGGTACAGAGAAGGGCAACTAAGCTGGTAAAAGGTATTGAAAATCTTAGCTATGAGGAAAGACTGGCCAAATTGGGGATGTTCACGCTGGAGAAGAGGCGCTTAAGGGGTGATATGATGACTATGTATAAATATATAAGGGGATCATATAATAATCTCTCTAATGCTTTATTTACCAGTAGGTCTTTCCAGCTGACACAAGGTCACCCATTCCGATTAGAAGAAAAGAGGTTCCGCCTAAATATTCGGAAGGGGTTTTTTACAGTGAGAGCTGTGAAGATGTGGAATTCTCTCCCTGAATCAGTTGTACAGGCTGATACATTAGATAGCTTTAAGAAGGGGTTGGATGGCTTTTTAGCAAGTGAGGGAATACAGGGTTATGGGAAATAGCTCATAGTCCAAGTTGATCCAGGGACTAGTCCGATTGCCATTTTGGAGTCAGGAAGGAATTTTTCCCCCTCTAAGGCAAATTGGAGAGGCTTCAGATGGGTTTTTTGCCTTCCTCTGGATCAACTGGCAGATAGGTAGTTAATAAAAAAAAAAAAAGGTTGAACTCGATGGACATGTGTCTTTTTTCAACCTTACTTACTATGTTACTATGTTACTATGTTACTATGTTTTGGATAATTGCACAAAATTGTGTTCAAAGGCAACTTTATACTATTGACAGGTTTTAATGCCAGAGGAGAGCTCTTCATGGCATTTCGATCTAGATTAGGGATGCACCGAATCCAGGATTCGGTTCGGGAATCGGCCTTTTTCAGCAAGATTCGGCTGAATCCTTCTGCCCGGCCGAACCGAATCCGAATCCTAATTTGCATATGCAAATTAGGGATGGGGAGGGAAATCACGTGACTTTTCGTCACAAAACAAGGAAGTACATTTTTTCCCCTTCCCACCCCTAATTTGCATATGCAAATTAGGGTTCGGATTCGGTTCGGTATTCGGCCGAATCTTTCACAAAGGATTCAGGGGTTCGGCCGAATCCAAAATAGTGGATTCGGTGCATCCCTAATCTAGATGGAATTGCAATAGAAAGATAAATATTGTGACAAATTCCACAATTATTTTCTATATACAGCAATGAGATTGATCTTGCACTATAAACAAAATAACTTTTCATGGTTCTTACAAAAGAAACTGCATGAAAGCTTGTAATCCCCCTTCAAAATGTAACTGCGCTTAAAGAAACACTGACAATGGACACTGGTGGAAGGAAGCCCTACTGCGCAAGTTAACTTAAATGTCCAGGAGGCGATAAACACTCGATTTTCACGAAAAAACGCGTCATTCCCAGAATTTCTGGTCATGGGGATAAAAGGGATATGTTTTTTCAGTATTCTATGATAGCCCTCAAGCTACTTTATACATTATTTCAGATGGATATTAGATAAATTACATGATAAATAGGGAAATATAACAAAAGTAAATCAGTTTAAAGGAAAAAGAAAGCCAATTTGTTAGGTACCCCTCCCCCCCAATAATTAATTCATTAATGCATATTCTTTTTTTTTTAGGTTCCGAAGGATGCGCACAAAGGTCGATTAGAGTGAGATTTTGGGGTGATCACTATTTTGGTAGATACTCGAAGAATCTGGCTCAATTACCGATACAGCTGTTTTCATATGTCTGTTATTTCTAGGTAGAGATGCACTGAATACACTATTTTGGATTCGGCCGAACCCCCGAATCCTTCGTGAAAGATTTGGCCGAATACCGAACCAGAAACCCTAATTTGCATATGCAAATTAGGTGTGGGAAGGGGGAAATTTTTTATTTCCTTGTTTTGTAACAAAAAGTCACGTGATTGCCCTCCCCGTCCCTAATTTATATATGCAAATTAGGATTCGGTTTGGTCAGGCACAAGGATTCGGCCGAATCCGAATCCTGCTGAAAAAGGCTGAATCCTGGCCGAATCCCGGATTCGGTGCATCCTTATTTTTAGTGATTAGGCCAGGATTCAGCCTTTTTCAGCAGGATTCGGATTAGGACACCAATCAAACGTTACAGAGATCAGATAATGATTTAAACCTCACCATTAATGTGAATAATTCATCCCCAACTATGTGCATAGTTATCGCCGTTATCACAGTACTGGCATGTTAACCGAGGAAGACTTGATGGCATGGTTAGCACATTGCCACTGTCACAATAACCGATAACATCAAGCAATATGAACACGTCATATTAAAGCAGAAATCTGATAAAGTCTACAAAGGAACTTGTCAAAATCTAAAGAATCTGCTCATTCAGGAGTGGATGCCACAAAGTTTAAAATATTCCATATATAACAATAATTGACATACTTAAAGGGGCAGATCATTCTAAGCAGTTTTTCAACTTTTCCTAAATTTTTCTTTTTGATTAAATGATTTGCCTTCTTCTTTTGACTCTTTAGAGTTCTCAAATAGGGGTCAGCTCTGTAAGGCTACAAATGTATTGTTATTGCTACTTTTTATTATTCATCATCTTTCTATTCAGACCCTTTCCTATTCATATTCCTGTCTTTTGTTCAAATCAGTGCATGGTTGCTAGGGTAGTTTGGACCCTAGCAACAAGATTGCTGAAATTGCAAAGCTGCTGAATAAAAAGTTAAATAACTCAAAAACCATAAATAATAAAAAATGAAAACTGCAAATTGTCTCAGAATGTCACTCTCTACATCATATATAAGTAAATGTAAAGGTGAATAACCCCTTTTACGTTATACGTATAGTACCTATCCATATTATCAATGGCATCTCAGTGTGTTCATGCAGGCTAATATTAAAGGAAATACAAAAAAAGGCAAATACAACAGACTCCTCTATTGTGGGACAGCTCAACTGGCAGGTTTGGTTTTGTATCTTTTGTTTGTTTCCAAACTATTGTTGATATATTTATAGTACGTGCCTGTCAGCTTCCAAAAATAATATGCATTTGTTTTTTTAGCGGGATGTGTGCCTATACACCTTTTGTTTTGTTTTGCAACTATTAACAATGGAATGCTTTATATTTTTATAGAATATATGTCACAAAGAAAAAAAGTAGCAGAGGTAAACTACCCCAAGAAAGGGTTTGTAAGATGGTTTTGCATGGACAGATCGCACCCTACAAGTCGGATGTAGTTGCGCCGATCAAAACAGTCTAACCTGCAAAATATGATCCAATTCTCCCACAGCCTGTGTGCAGAAACAAAAGCCACAAGCACAAACAACAGGTGATCCAGGGACCTTGGCAGCAAAAGGTAAAATTAAATGAATTACAAATGTTAAAGGGATACTGGCATTAGAAAAAATGTTCAAAACACATCAGTTAATAGCGCTCCTCCAGCAGACGTCTGAACTGTAATCCGTTTTTCAAAAGAGCAAACAGGTTTCTATATTTAATTTTGAAATCTGTCATGGGGCTAGACATACTGTCAGATTCCAGGTGCCCCCAGTCATGTGATCTGTGCTCTGATAAAGTTTCACACTACTGCTGCACTGCAAGTTGGAATGATTTCATCCCATCCCTTCCACATCAGCAGCCAAGCAGCAGAAGAAGAAAGTAACCAGATTACAGCTCCCTCGTAGATATAAGAAAAGCATTCAATATAAAAAAATCCATGCCCTGCTGCGACTCTTTCAGTTGCATTCAGTAAAATAAACAACAGCCTGTCAGAAAGAAGTTGCCTATACAGCAATGGCTCTTTCTGAAAGCACATGACCAGGCAAAATGACAAGAGATGGCACCTACACACCAATATATATATTTTTTGGTTCAGGAATTTTATATTGTAGAGTGAATCAATTGCAATGTAAACAGTGTAATTAAGAAATAAATTCTACACCATAAAAATCGTGACAGAATCGCTTTAAACCTTAGTTACCTTACGCTTGCTATAGAAGAAGCTACACATCCTAAAGATCTATTTCATAAAAATTTTTAGCCACAGGCAATGGCTTTACTTTTGTTTACCTGATGTGTGCGACTCCCTCTACACCACAATGCCACTCTGTGTATGACTGTCTTTATCAGTTTCCTGCACTCGGCCTGCCATGCACTATTCCCGCAAACACGCAGTGACAGCTCAGTTAAAAGAGATGGGCTAATTAATTTCATAAAAATACACTGAAATATACTTTTAAAAGAGCAATGCTGCAGAGATAACACATTTCTAGAATGGATTTAGTAGAAGATAAAACTTGTAAATCATCTGGTTTCTTGTTTTGGTTTTAAAGGAGAAGGAAAGGCATCGTACACTTGGGGGTGCCAATTGTATGCCGATAAGAGCACCGTCCCGGGGTTTCAGTCGATATAATCACTTGGGGGTGCTTAACATTTGGCAGCTCCAAGTGTACGATGCCTTTCCAGGGCCAGGAAAATTCCCATTATGAGCAACAGGCAGTCCTCACCATTAGGATTGATCAAACCTATATGCTTTGCACTAATGCATGGAAAATAATTAAACTGCAGAATAAAAGGAAAAGCCTTAGTAAACTATTAAATGAAACCTGTTGGCATTGGTCTGGGCTGTCTGTCTGGAATACCAACTAAAACTCAATGCAGCATCGATCACAGCCTGCCTATGGATTTCCTATGAAATCATCATTTCAGTATAGTTCAGCCCACAAACAGAACTGATGCTTGGTTATTGGTTAATGGGAAGTGAATGCAAGTACTCTTAGCTAGGAAAACAAAATGAGGTGGGCATTATTGGGCGGATCCGATTGTGGGCCCTAGGGCTCAACGATCGGATCACAACAAGAAGAACATGATGCAGTCTTCAATCCGACAGGATTTTTAAACCCACCCGATGGACATCTGGCCAACTTTCAGCCAGATATCAGTGAAGCCTGTCGGAGGGCCCACATACACTGCCCAATAAACTGCTGACTTAAGCTGTCAGCAGCTTATATCTGTCTGTGTATAAGAGCCTTAAGAGTCCTGTGCAGGTTAAGGTCATGGGGGCCAGTGGCAACTGCATGTCCAATTCGGGTGCGCCGCCATTAATTGCGGGCTAGACTCGCCGGCCCAGTCCAGGACTGTCCACGGCCCGGTGGTTGGGGACCCCTGCTTTAGACTGTTTATCATTCATGCTAGTCCATGACCCAGTGAACCCTAAAAACAATGTCCAAAGCATGCAAAGACAATATGGTCAGTTTCATCAAAAACCATTGAAGCTTTTTTTTTGGGGGGGGGGGTTCAGCGGAGAGGAAACCTGCTCAGTTCTACATAACACTTCATTCTCCCACAGTCCCACAACCCACTACACTATATCATGTAACCGATCTGTTGCTTTCACATGTCATGACTAATGGCAGGGATAGTCCACCTGCATATTCACTACAATAATAAAGTGCTTGAGCACTACTTAAAATACTGACGAATTAAGAAAAACAGGCTGAACACACAGCCTACATCAATCTGTGTGTTCACAAGAAAGAGGCCCTGGTCTGGATCCAGTACTTTAATACAAAGAAAAACCTGATGTGAACCATTGGGCAGTTTGGGTGTCCAGACATACTGACAGTAAAGATGACGAGAGGAAGACAGAAAACTCTTAAAAATATTAATAAAATAGCCCCACCAAAAAATCTGGAAAGAAAACATTTCATGAAACAATAAATAAAAAAAAAAAAACAGCTACGGACGGATTGTTTCCTGGTACCAGTCGCTTTACACAACTTTTGGAATGCATTACAGATGATTTAGCCATTGAGACATTAAAGTCACGTGGGATTGTTACTACCACATGCAGTGTCAGAGTAAATTGGTGCTCATCCCTCAGGTCCCTCTTTTCCAAAAAAATAGTTAGATGAGCAGTTATCTGCTATGTCGTACAGCTGCTTCCTGCGGTTAACAGCATTTCTGTGGCTTACCACCTCAAGCAACTTCCTTCAAGCTTCCTGTTTTTTACTAGCTTCAAAACATCAGAATGGGCCGAGCTAGTCACTAACGGAAGTCACTCAGCAAATTGACCGTGAAATCACATGAATAACTGGAGCAGGCCTAAGGCACTGACCCATACTATGATGAATTCACCAAATCCTAAAATCATATGGGGCGGGACTTATGATAATTGTCTCCCTAATTCATAAAAGTTAAAACTCTCTTATTTAATTGATTCTGCACATATAGCCCTGTAAATTATAAACACTTGGTGGGTATACGTGAACTGACTTAAAGGTAACTTTCAGTATGTTATAGGATGTCCTTTTATTGGCAACTTTCAATTCAACTTTTTTATTACTTGTTATGACTTACAGTATCGGGCCCTCTACTTTGCATCTTTCAAACTGGACCCTAGCAACCAGGTACATGCTCAAATTCCAAACTGGAGAGCTTCTAAACAAAAAGTTAAATAATTCAAAATCCACAACAAAATAAAATAAACTAACTGCAAATTGTCTTCACTGCATACATCATTTAACATGTGATGGCTAACTTCTTCCATGCATCTCATTTACTGGATCTATACAAGTTTCAGCATTTTCCAATTTCCAATTAATAGAAAGATTTGAAGAGAGTGGTCCTCTCTGGCAATTTCTCTTCTGTAGTCAGAAGGAATTTTGGCTAGTAAAGACCCTTCCACTAAATTAACTTATTAAATCCCACCACTCTCGCAGAATGATAAAGTTTATTTTGCATTCACCGCTAGTTTAAAGGAGGCAAATGCCTTGTTTAAAGGACAAGGAAAGCCTGAAGTCAATAAAGGCATACCTCAATACAGCGTGATAGCCCAGTCAGTTCACTGAAGTGTTAAACCGTTTAGAAGATCTGAAGCCAATGATTTCACAAAAGGGCCAAGTAAATACAGAATATCACTCTGCTATCAAGATCAAGACCGAAACGCATTGGTTAATACATATATCTTCGGGTTCGACACCTGCGCAGATGATATTGCTTGTGAGCTTGCTTTCTTCCATGGGTGGCTGAGCAGGTGAGGAATTTTTGTGAATGTGCAGATCATCGGAAAGGACGCTCATGGTGACGTAAGCAGTTTAAAGATGGCTGATGCAATATGCTTGTAAAAGGGAAAACTACATAATTAAATTATTGGTTTTAAAAACAGCATTTTGAAAAAAAAAAGTTAGTGAACTGGTAGAGAAAGAGACTAAATGATGAAGTGAAAAAAGGCTTTCCTTGTGCTTTAAATTTAGATCCCGCTCAACTCAAGCTTTATGGTGATCTGCACGCCATCTTAAGACCAATATCTGACTAGATCAATGGCTTACTGTCACAACTATTTATCTGACATATCTTTTCTACGATTGCTGTCCTTCAATTAATGGTCAGAACATCTCCTGATTTGTTCATTTTCCTACTTTATTTAATCAGAATGGTTATTTGTAGATTGTTACATTGAAACAAGCAATAGATATCTGAACATTCGTCCTACAAAGAATAAAATCTACATGGTCAGCTTAATTTATATTCTCGAGTTCTTGCCTTATGCAAGAGGAAATTATTTTTGCAGGAGTGCAATACACAGACCGATAAATATTTGTCGACTTAGTTAGCAGCTTATTGGCCCATGTATTGTGCCCACAGATGGAACTGCCAGTCTTTACCAGACAGGTCTTTAGGCTCCTCCATATGATCCAAATGTCCAGATCAGTCTGATTTGACCCAGATTGTGGAAGGTTAAATCTGGCCCAGATCTGCTTGTATGGCAACCTGTAAAACAAGCAGATCTTCATGTGTGTGGTCAGTTTTAGGTACCTGGGAAGGAGCAAACATTTCCCCCCCCCCCCCCCCCCCACAACTGTACTCTATTGTTTATTAACAGTCTTAACTGGCTAACTAGGATAGCCCAGCAGTTATCTGGATTTTGTTAATAAATGCACTTTTCACTAAATTCAGCTGTTCATCTGCCATAAATAAACAGCTTATATGTGGAATATCTTAAAATATAAAATGAATACATAACCCATTACACCAACATAGGCCCGTCAGACCTGCTTTATGAGGAAACCAAGTGGTTAGCTATTAGGACCTAAAATATTGATTAGAATCTCTTTTTGTGCAGCATCTCCCTGCAGAATTGTAAAGTAATCAATACACTAAGTACTCTCCAATTCCTAAACTAAAAGCCCACACAAAAGAAAGGCTATGATTTATAGACTACTTGTGATAAATACTCTGCTAAGTTTATTGATGAACATTTTTAAAGGACCACTAATAGGGCCATTTGAATTGGCATAACAAGGAGAACTAAACAGTTCCCATTTTCTTCTTAATTTAGCCCCATTGCATTAGCTGCCACTCATCACCGAGTAAAAGTGATGATCCATACTGTGTCCTGGTATCACAGTGGTAAGTACAGGGCTGCCCAGCACTTAGCAGCTGTCGTTGCTCCACTTAGAGTAAGATGGAGCTCTTTGCGCTACCCTAATAGTAGCTTAAAGAGTGCACCACAAGGCACAACCTGTACGTTTCAAATATTATTGTTATATGCACTTTCCCTGAGGTTTTACAAAGGAGGCTTAGATTAGCCTCAAAATAATGAAATATTCAAAATAACTAAAGTCTTATTGGAAGCAAAAGAAAATGTGTTGTTTATATTGTAAACACTACATACCTTCCTATGTTCCTATATAAACAATCATGACACTTCCCCCTCAAGAATATGAAAGTACCAGAGGCTCACGATGACATACCGGTATGTGGCAAACTGCCCCGGCTTACACGCGTGTTAAAACAAGCAGACATACATCATATTTAAGTCCACGTGATAGCAGGTTGCTGAATTTCCATGGTGGCACGTGACCTGACCCATATGCTGGAACAGGTAATCAGCCTGACGATGGCAGATATTTGTAAGCAAAAACGACTGCTTAAAGGGATTCTGTCATGGGAAAATATGCATTTTAGAAAATGCATCAGTTAATAGTACTCCTACAGCAGAGTCCTGCATTGAAATTAGTTTTTCAGAAGAGCTAACAGATGTTTTTTTTTATATTCAATTCTAAAATCTGACATGGGGCTAGAGTAGACATACTGTCAGTTTCCCAGGTGCCCCAAGGCATGTGGCTGATAAACTTCACTCTTTATTGTTGCACTGCAAGTTTGAGTTATATCACCGTCATTCTCTACCCACCAGCAGCTCATCAGCAGAACAATGGGAAGGTAACAAGATAACAGCTCCCTGCCACATGCACTGCTAAAATGCCCCCACCTAGTGGTTGATATGAGAAAAGCAGTCAATATTAAAAATCCAAGTCAAGTTAACCCAACTTGCGACTCCTTCAGTTACACTGAGTAGTAGAAACACTAACCTGTCTGAATGTAGTTTCCCTGTGAAGTCTTGGCTCTTTCTAAAAACACATGACCGGGTAAAATGACCTACAATGGCTGCCTACACACCAATATTACAACTAAAAAAAAATACAATCATTGGTCCAAGAATACATTAATTAAGTGCATTGTATACTGTAATTTAGTAATAACTAAATTACAGTGAAATTTAGTAATAACTATAACATAAACATCACAACATAACCCCTCTAAGGACACATACATGCAAACTAGAAATTCTACTATGAATGTGTCAAACTGCCCAGCAAATATGTGTTGAGCCAAACATTACAGAATTACGCTTAAAGCCAAACTGAAAAATTTCCTGTGAAACAAGCAAAATCCACACAGTAACCTCTTATTACCACCTTTCCTATTCCATTACCAATGACTGTGACATCAGTTGACATCAGTGCTTTCCTTATCGCCAGTCTTGCATAGCAAAGTAGGAGCACTCTGTCAAGTTATACACTAAATGGCAGTGTGTTGGGAGTTTCCTTAAATGAGAAGGATCTAGGGGTCTTTGTAGATAACACGTTGTCTAATTCATTCTGTGGCTACTAAAGCAAATAAAGTTCTGTCTTGCATAAAAAAGGGCATTAACTCAAGGGATGAAATATATATATATATATATATATATATATATATATATATATATATATATATATATATATATATATATTTATTTGTGTGTGAACTATGAATTATTGAAAAATGTAATCATTTCCATTGCTAGCCTAGCCAATTTTGGCTTCTTCTACAGAGACTAGCAGGGTCAGTAGCACATTTACTGATGCAAAGGAAAACAAATAAGCAAGAATTTAAGTCTCTGCACTTAAAGGAGAACTAAACCCACCCCATACCAATAGTTCCCCCCTTTTGGTAAGGGGGGTTTAGTTCTCCATTAATACTTCCTCAAAATAAACACAAAGGGAAACACATACAATGGCAACCTTTGTTAGATATAGGAGATTATATTGCCACTGTATTGGACCTGTTAAAACAAAAATGAGGCCACATTGTGACAAAAATGTGAAACAATGTTTTGTTGGCTTTCTTTCTTTCCGCCCACACATTTGGGAAAGCCTAATTTTATCAATTCTCTATGAACTTTGGGGAATTCCAAATTACAAATGTGACACTTCCGTTTTCTGAGAAATGTCACTTCTCTTCAGAAGAGCTTGTTCCCATTAGCCACTTGTTTTCAGAAAGAAATCGGTTCCAAATTTTTCAGCATGGCCTTTCACGATACTATAACGTTAGCTAGCCAATTATTGGCATCAACATAGCTACAATTCTGCCAGTATCAGCAAACACTATGGGATGTATTTATGCCAGTTTGAGCTGCTGCTATTTCTGGACACTCGGAAAAACAGCTGGGACAGACCACATACAACTTATATCAGTGCTGCCCTAATTGTGAGGCTGGCCAAGATTTGTAAAGCATGAATATATTCTTAATTAGATATGTTCGAAAGCCCAGACTAGATGTCACTTCAGATGAAATTTGGTGATGAACACTTATTTGTTGTACAGATATGGGATCCGTTATCCCGAAAACTACTATCCAGAAAGTTCTGAATTATGGAAAGGCCATCTCCCATAGACTCCATTATAATGAAATAAGCCAAATTTTTAAAAAAAAGATTTCCTTTTTTTTCTCTGTAATAATAAAACAGTAGTAACTAAAATATAATTAATCCTCATTGGAAGCAAAACCAGTCTATTGGGTTTATTTCATGTTTACATTATTTTCTAGCAGACTTATGGTATGAAGATCCAAATTACAGAAAGATCCATTATCCGGAAAACCCCAAGTTCCGAGCATTCTGGATAACAGGTCCCAGGAGAATGAAAAAAAAATAGCTCAAATAGTAGCTATGTGACACACGAAAAAGGTTCCTCGCCTAATGTTAGACCTCAAAGAAAGGCCTAAATATTTTCAAAACAGCTTTGAGAAAAATGTCTTTAGACAAATGCTAGTTTTAGTAAGGCCCAGCCGCCAGACTGCAGATGACGTTTCAAAGTTGTAGAAGTCAAAAGCAATACAAAAGAAAACACAAAAACCAACTGCTAATTGTAATAAATAGCAATTGTAATACATTTAAAAAAAAAATCCACACATCAGCATTAAGAAAATGGAATGAACTTTTAAATGATAAGAAAAATGATTAGATTAGAAAAAAATCATACAGTCTACATAATTTACTAACAGCAATCACATTTAACAACTCTGGATTGTAAAATCCTCACAAGATCAAAAAGCTTATGAAGAAACACACATTTGGATCGGTCAGATTTATCCAGCCACTTACAGCTCCTGTCCTGGGGTCTCAGGAACCCAATGAAGGGGTCTGAAAACATGTTTTAAACCTTCTGGTTTAGAAGGGATACGGTGGTAACGATAACTGGATTTCCAGTTTTCGTATATTTATCAATTTCTATGTACAATGTAGTAGTTTTTTTTTTATTATGCAACAGCAATACTGTGCACTAAATTTGAACTTTTGCTCATTTCTAAAACCACATGCTTAGAAAGGCTTTATGAATGCATTCAGTTGCTTTCACCTTGCTCTGTATATAAAACAAAAATGGATTTTAGAGATTATTTGCTAACATTTAAGCTGAATGAGCTGGAGACAGCTTGTTATGTACAAGGACCCGTCTTTGCACCAGATAACAGAGTCAGTCTTTCCTGTTCCTATTGAGTTTATTATGGTGATTATTTCTGACTCGCAAGCATCAGAATTCAGCTGACTAGCTTCCCAAAATTCTTGGCTTTGGAGAAAACAAATTTGATTAGATAAACCTGCTGTAGTAGGTGAAATAAATGTACTATACTATGTGATATCATATATACAGGTATGGGACCTGTTATCCAGAATGCACGGGAAATGGGGTTTTCGGGATAACAGAACCGTCTGTAGTTTGGGTTTTCATACCTTAAGTCTACTAGAAAGTCATGTTAACACTAAATAAACCCAATCGACTAGTTTTGCTTCCAATAAGGATTAAATATATCTTAGTTGGAATCAAGTACAGGGTACTATTTTATTATTACAGAGAAAGGAAATTATTTTCTAATATTTGGATAAAATGGAATCTATGGGAGATGGCCTGTCCATAATTCGGAGCTTTCTGGATAACGTGTTTCAGGTTTCCGGATTAAGGATCCCATACCTGAACTACAGAATAATGGCTTCTGTAAAGCATCCAAATAAACATCAGACCCTGTCCTAGTGGTAATTACGATGTAAGCGCTCTATCACATACACACTCCACACACAATCCTACAATCCTATTGGCTCCTAATGAACTTGATCCTAAACTGTATGTTTTTGGTGTGTGTGAGGAACCCAAACAAACATGAGAATAACATACAAACTCCCTGCAGATAGTTCCCCTGCTGCTAGAATCAAACTTGGGACCAAGCAGCAATTCTAACCAATGCACTGCCATGTTTTAGCATTATAAAATCACATACTCAGCCTGAATAAATCATTCTTCTTGAATTTCTTTAAATATTAAACTGTTAGATATATATCAATAATTTTGAAGTATACATGGACACAATTACTGGGCAACACCAGAAACACCAAACCAAGGGGTTTCTAGGGGACACAAGATTATAAATAACCCAGTGGAGGTTCCAAATATTGCAGGCAGTGTTGGACTGGGATGCCAGGGGCCCACCAGAAAACCTTAAGCTGGCCATAGATGCAAAGATCCGATCGTACGAATCATCGTACGATTGGACTTTCCCATCTCCCGACCCGCCACTAACCATTCAGATCAAAGTCTTACCAGTCAGATCAAATAAAGTACTTAAAGAACAGATCAGCAATGTTCTGCCCCTGACAGCAATTGTACGATATCTATGTCCAACCAAAGCTAGTGACAGTCTCCCACTGAAAATCGTACGATCGGCAATACACGCAGAGATATTATCGGCAGCCGACAGAAATTTTCTAACCTGTCCGATCGACCAAACGACCGATCTCCCCCAGTCGAAAAATGTCAGGACTCTCCACACACGGTCCGAAAATCGCACGAATCCTCGATTCGTACGATCAGATCTTTGCGTCTATGGCCAGCTTAAGGCTGAGGGCCAACTTTCCAATCTATTAAACCTCCTCTCCTCACTCAACCTCTTTATTCTCATAGTCTCTTTTCTCTACATACTATACTCTATTCTTCAATTATTAAGCCTCTTTGTTCCCATAAAAAAATATGGAATGACCATGAAATAGGCCAAATGGTTAGAAGCAAGAGGCCCACTGACACCTGGGTCCACTGGGAGTTTTCCTGGTATCCCAGTCGGACAGTCCGACACTGATTGCAGGAGGGAAAAGATCATCTTTCCACTTGATCTGTGGGATAGGGGCATTAAAACATTGCTGGTTTGCTTGGAAAGATCTAGTTAAAGCACATTTTAGGATCAACATCGATAACTGCAAAAGCAAAGGGCAACCATGGTTATTTTTAGAATCTGATATTTCCTTATTTCTATCATACATACAAATACATTGGCTGCAGAGTCTATCTATGTTTAAATAAAAATAGCAGCTGAACACAAGGCAGTTTGCCGATAGAATCTCTAACAGACTCAGCACATATATAAAGAACATAATAGTGTGGGTGTATGATATAACAGTACTATAGGTGCAGTGTAATGAAAATGGTTAGCATTCATATTCATTTTTAGCAAGCAATCAATGAAGTGTCTACACATGAATGTTGCTTATATTAATCGTCTCCCTGTGGGTGTAAAGTAAATACATATGAACGGCACTGGCATGTGATGAAGAATAAATGGCTGAAATCTTACAAATAAACAATTTTTGGTGCAGTGTTTGGGGCTCCAACCCACTAGCTACCTTGTTCTGTTTATTTATGGTGGCCTCATATTTATGGATGTATGCACTGTAGTAAATGATAAAGGGAATTCTTAAAAGGTATCTCTAACCAAAAACAGATATGTGGATAATTAAAGAAAATGTATTATTAGGCAGCTTTCCAAATATACATTAATTGAGCTTTTGTTTAGTCTCCCTACAGAATGTCACAGAGTTTTTGCCCTTTATAATAAATATGCACTTCTAAAAATCTCAAGGTGTGTGATGATTTTGTACTTTCTAAATAAATAGTTCATATATATGTAGTAATGAGTAATGAGAAAATTGATGTAAAAAAAAAAAAAGCCTAAACAGCACTGACATACAAAATGTATATGGGTAGAATAAAGACTGTGAATCACTTCCTGGAGAGAGGTGACCTTTGTAAACATTCATAGGGCAAGCAGGTGGAAAGATCATTGCAGCTTCAGATCTTTTGGCGTTACGGCATCTAGCAGGAATTAAATGCAGAGGACATTTTTCTAACTGTTACATAACGAAACAAAACGTGGATGTTGCCTCTGATTCCCAAAGAAACAGTTACTGGAGTCGTGGTTGGCTGCCCTGCCTCAAGAGTATATTGTGTAGATTAGGGCACTGATGAAATGTCAACTGTCCAAGGTGCTGAGCAGTTGTTGCCATCCTTACCCTCGTTAAAAAATAATACCCCAAAATAGCACCTGGCCTGTAAAGGCTGATCATATATTAAAAAAAAGAAAACTCAATGGCTCTAGAGTTATGCTGGAGATGTCTTTAGGACACACAAGAAGCAATGTTTCATAAATGGCCCAAGGTGTTTTCTGAACAAAGATTTTTAGTGAAGCAGTATTCAGTTGCATGAGATAAAATCAAATGTGAAAAACTGGCTGTGCAAAATTTGGGTACCCTTGTAATTTTGCTAATTTGAATGCATGTAACTGCTCAATGCTGATTACTGGCAACACCAATTTGGTTGGATTAGCTTGTTAAGCCTTGAACTTCAAAGGCAGGTGTGTCCAATCATGAGAAGAGGTATTTAAGGTGGCCAATGGCAAGTTGTGCTTCTGTTTGACTCTCCTCTGAAGAGTGACAGCATGGGATCCTCAAAGCAACTCTCAAAAGAACTGAAAACTAAGATTGTTCAGTACCATGGTTTAGGGGAAGGCTACAAAAAGTTCTTTCAGAGGTTTAAACTGTCAGTTACAACTGTAAGGAAAGTAATCAGGAAATGGAAGGCCACAGGCACAGTTGCTGGAGAACCAAGGTCTGGCAGGCCAAGAAAAATACAGGAGCAGCATATGTGGAGGATTGTGAGAATGGTTACAGACAACTCAAAGATCACCTCCAAAGACCTGCAAGAATATCTTGCTGCAGATGATGTATCTGTACATAGTTCTACAATTCAGCACAATTTGCACAAATAACATCTGTATGGCAGGGTGACGAGAAAGAAGTCCTTTCTTGTTTTGTTAAAGTCGAGGGTCGGATGAATTCAACGCAATATCAACAAATACTTTAGGATAATGTTTAAGCATCAGTCACAAAGTTGAAGTTACGCAGGGGTTGGACATTCCAACAAGACAATGACCCTAAACACACTTGGAAATCTACAAAGGCATGTATGCAGAGGGAGAAGTACATTCTGGAATGGCCGTCACAGTCCCCCGACTTGAATATCATGGAAAATCTATGGGATGATTTGAAGCAAGTTGTGCATGCTCGGCAGCCATCAAGTTTAAATGAACTGGAGAGATTTTGTATGGACGAATAGTCAAAAATACCGCCATCCAGACACTCATCAAAGGCTATAGGAGGCATCTAAAGGGGGGTTACATTTGCAAAAGGAGGCTCAACGAAGTATTTATGTAATATTTATTTTGGGGTGGCCACATTTATGCACCTGTCTAATTTTGTTATGATGCATATTGCTTATTTTCTGTTAATCCAATAAACTTTATGTCACTGCTGAAATACTACTGTTTCCATAAGGCATTTTATATATTAAAAGGAAGTTGAAATCTCAGCCAATGATAAACAAAAGTGCAAAGAATTAGGAGGGGTTCCCAAACTTTTAAATATGACTGCATGTCTAGCCCTATGTCAGATTTCAAAATTAAATTAAAAAAATCAGTTTGCTCTATTGAGAAACGGATTTCGTTGCAGAAGCCTGCTAGAGCAGCACTATTAACTGATGCATTCTGAAGAAAAAAAAAATTCCCATGACAGCATCCCTTTTGGTTATTTATCAAAGTTCAAATGTTAGAGTTTATTATACCTCGAATAAACTCACAACGAAATAAAAAAAAAAAAGTTGCGAAACCCGAAAACTTGAACTAATCGAGTTTTCCGAGGGAAAAGAATTGAATTATTGAGTTGTTGGGCAAAAACCTCATTAAAAAAAATCTTCAAATGGTTCAAATAACCATGAAAAGAATTGAAGAAGTGATGCTGTGTGGTACTTCCAAACTTTATTGTGCGAAATAAAGCTTTAATTCTTTTCGTCGCTATTGATATTTCACGCTGGGTCACGTGATCAGAAGTAAGCAGAGCTGCAAGCTGAATGAGATTAGTTACCTATCGTGAGTGTATTTGAATTCCATTGATACTGACTCCTACATTACCTCGACAGATTTTAGATGGTGTTATTTTTTTTTTTTTTTTTAAAACTCCAGAAATTAGTTTTTTTTTTTAATGAAAATGTGAGTTTTGACCAAAAAGATCAACTCCGAAACTCGAGGTATAAAGTAGTTAAACACTTTTTAAGGGACCCTAATCACACTGTGCACAGGGGTTGTGAAGAAATATCACTTGGGATACTTCAAATTTCTTTTAGGAAGAAAATACAAGATAGAATACTAGAGTTACTCCGGAGAGGCAAATTTAATTTGTATTTCTAGGCTTCCTAGTGACACCTCACGCAAAACGCTGCATAACATTTCCCAAAGAGATAATAAACTGGCAACAGCAAAAATGGCTTCAGGAAAAAACAGCGCAGATATCAATCGTATCCTTTGCAATAAAGCATGTTAAAACTAAAATAGCTTAGTGTTACAAAATCACAGACAGGCAAGTCATGAGGCATTTCTACCATTTCCTCACTATAGAAGTCTTATGCAGCGTAAAGGAAAAGTTACACAAAAGTATTTAGCACATAATCCTTCTCTAAACAGCTCTAATAATAGATAAATCCTACTTCTCCTTAGCTTTTTCCACTGATTCGACAATATATATCTGTTAGAAAACATCTGTTGAAAGTCTCTAAATAGGGCAATTGGAAATTGTGACCTGAAGTGAATGGGACCATATATTTATTGATACAGGGGAGGTATACCTGGGAGGAACACAAGATCCTTTATCTTGCAAAAACATATGAGGTCAAAGAAGGTGTTTTAGTTGACCTTTAAAAAAAATAAGACACTGAATCGTGGTTAAAACAAACCATGGCAATTTATATTTGCAAATCTCCCACCAATTGCCAGTGGAGAGGTGGCCAGCATGGTGCCCCTATCTTAGAACCTGCAAAGTAAAGTAAACGTTTTTTCAAGAAATATGTCTGGCTGCTTTACACATTCCTCTGCTGAACATGCTAGCAGTAACTTGCTAGGTGCAAAGCTTTTCATATTAAGGCATTCTAAGAAAATGAAATCACCGGCAGAGAATGGGCCAGCACCCTGCACTATTCCGCAAATGTCACAGCAGGATGAAAGCAGAGTAGCAACAGTAACTAAGCAAGAAAACATAGGGCAGAAACACTCCCAACCGTTTATGTAAACATTTCCATATCTAAAGGGCTGTTTCCCTCACATAATTAAAATGAAGCTTAGGTTCTTTTTTTTCTTTATCTGAATAATTATCCTAAAAATATTCTGGTCTTATTTCTAAAGTGTCTCTTGCATTGCTAAATCAGCCTTGATCATAGTCACTTCCATTTGTAGCCCAAGGCAATAGGCATGTATGTCAATCAGCAGCTTCAATATTAGGCAACTAAGAACATCACCTATTAAAGGGAAAAAAAAGTTTGGCTTAAGTAAAATAAAAAATAAAAACCATGTAAACTTCCCTATAATAAAAAAATACACATTGAAAGGAAACCACTCCCATTAGGCTAGCAGTGTATGTCCCTTTCTGCTCTCTGGTTCTGACTCTTGAAACAAAAGTCATCTCTCCTTCAGGTTTTGTTAATCAGCTTGTTTCTGCTACTTTGTTAAAGAGGCACAGACAGACTGTTTATAATGGCAATCACTAAAAATACTAATTTCTTAATATTTATTGGAAAATTACTTAGAATTACATTTTCTTTCTGCAAAAGAATAGTTTTTGGAGGACAACCCCTCCAGCTAGACCTACACCAAAAAAATCTGATCATTTTGCCAACTACAAGTTAAGTCAAATCAGACCGATCTGATCATATGGCCCCTGGGTCATAATGGGGCCTAGACTACCCAGCAGTAGAGGACTGCATCAATGCACTGATATTATAAATGCACAGGAATTTTCTAACCTGACCATTGGTCATTCTGACCATTCTAACATTGACCATGTGGCTGACTCTAGCCAGTCAGGAAGGCCCTAGAAACGCATGTACATTAAGGACATGCAGGTTCAGAATTTTAAAACTACTGGGTTCACACAGCTGGCCTCACCTGCGTGCTAAAAATCTCCCTTGCTTTCACCGTCCATGAGAGTTCATGCTAAACTTTAACTGAATAATTTTTTCCCAAAAAATGTAATATTGGGAATTTATTAAACTGTTTTCTTCCAACAAAAAATGTAAAAAAAAAAAGTCATGCCTTATCAGCCTGCTTGATTTAATGATTTATACAAATACTTAATATGCCATAGTGGCAGGTGCTTGATACTTCACTTAGTGCTTTTTCAGTACCACCCTGTTCTACTGCCAAAAACCCACAGCCTCCATTCATAAAGTGAATGGGGAAGTTCTAGTTTATATGCCTCTTCGTGCTGTTAACTGTACCAGGGATTGGACCACAAAGAATGGTGTAAAATGAGGGAAAACTTAGAATTGAGTTTTCAACGTATATATATACAATGCTATGCTGCATATTATAATACATTGTGCAACAGCATACCTGTGCCAAATTAAAAGCACAAGAAAAGCCCCATTCACTGCAGGGTGCAAATATGTTAGGCTCCCCCACCCCAGGTAATGAAATTACCTGGGTAATGTTTTTTTTCCACAGGCTGGTGGGGGGCTCTAACCTTTTGGCATACTCCAATGGTTTACGCTTCCTTTTAGGGCCTCCTGGTGTGCCATTGCCCTTAGATTGTTTACCAAAAAACAATTTGATAACCCCACTTGCAAAAATGTTAAGTAGCAGTGATCATCAGTGGGTAAAATCTCTGTTAATCAACAACTTGCTCATGGCTTGAAGCACAAACACAGGTATTTGCCAGCGTAGAAGAACAGAAGAATGTTAGGTATGAATTAGTATGCATGATCATGTCAGAGCATGATGCCTTCTAGCATAGTTTTCATCGGGGTTCCAGCCCATAAGAAGCACATTTAATTTAGTCCAAATAACATCTGAGCTGGTTATGTGGCACTTTAGTAAAATATTTCATCTGGGTTGAAAAAAAATAAATTTCCATAAAGGTCAATCTCATGTCTTCATCCCCCAGTATCACTGACCTGCTTTAGGGTTATTAAAATAGGGTTATTAAAATAAATACAAATAGTAGGTTCCTTGTCCACATTCCTTGATTTAATCAACAACTTTTTATGTAAGTGAATCTGATATGCTAAGCAGATCATATTCACTGCAACTTCAATGTGTAAAAGTGGCCATAAAATGACTGTGTAGGCTATTTATTGTCCCATGTACAGTATAAGGCTAGACAGAGATCTGGTTGAAATGTTGAATAATAGATTGGGCAGGTTTGATTTTGCTGAGGAATTAAGGACAACATCTACATGTTGATGTGGTCCTCATCCCGACTGCCTGCCTAGCGGAAATGAGCCCGATATTGCCCAATTTGTCAAAGATCTGCTTGTTTGACCGCTTCTAGATCTTAACCCTTAATATTAGGGATAAGATATATTACAAATAATTTGTTGTTTTTTTTCTTTACATCTGAATTATGCAACTTATGGTTCAGTATTCCAGAAAATCTTTTGTGGAGAAGTTTTTTGGAATCCAAACATTATCTCGATTTGGGGCATCCCTACTGAGTATCTACTCCAAAAAGCTTTCCTGTCCCCTTTCCTATTACATTAGGATATATTTTTAAATAAAACACCACATTAGCAATGCACAAATCTCTTGGCCAGACATTAAGGTATTATGGAAGATTAAGTAAAGGAAAGTAGTCTGGCAACCACATAGCTAAGATTCTTCATTAATGTGTCATAATATTCTACAGCACTGTGTAAACAAGTAGCACTATATAGAGATACTCATGCATACATACAATGGCAGTGTAAAAACATAAAACAAGATCTTTTAGCTTAAAAACACACTTTCAGATATCCTGCCTTAAGGGCTGTCCAAATACAAGTTTTAAGGTGTTTAAACATATACAGGTATGGGACCTGTTATCCAGAGTGCTCAGGACCTGGGGTTTTCCAGATAATGGATCTTTCTGTAGTTTGGATCTTCATGCCTTAAGTCTACTAGAAAATCATGTAAACATTAGATAACCCCAATAGGTTGCTTTTGTTTCCAGTAAGGATTCATTATATCTCAGTTTGGATCAAGTACAAGGTACTGTTTTATTATTACAGAGAAAAAAATATAAAAAAATGTGGATTATTTGGATAAAATGGGGTCTATGGGAGACTGCCTTTACGTAATTCAGAACTTTCTCGATAATGGGTTTCTATATAATGGATCCCATACCTGTCCTGTCTTCGGAATGCAAGGTGTTTAATTTTGTCTAAAAACAAACGGAAGTGGTCTCTACACCTTCTGCTTTCTGCCATACCCCTTAACATTATAGGAAAGCACTGTGTTATGAGTTGGCCCTTTATAATTAATAAACAATGCTGCCTGGTACTCATGTGACTATTTTACTGGCAAACAACAACAGTATGTCTTGCTTTATGGCAGGGATTTTAGATATACTCGCATGAATGGAAAATACAAAAAATGCAAAATGGGTTTTCCATTAGGTTCAGGATGGAAGCTTTAATAAGCAGGATCCTCTTTGCTTAATTTATTGTGTCTGTCATTATTTGTATGTAATCAGTCTGTTTGATGTAAACACCCTTCTACTGTACAGCACAACTAAAAATATTGACACTTTGCAAATGCGTTAATAATAGGCAATCCAATCCAACACTAACTGGCTGCTTGCATCGAATTAGTTGTCAGTACTATTGTACCATTAAATAATATTCTTCACACTTTCCCCAATAAACATGCAGTCATTTAGCTTCACAGCCTGGCAACAATGCACAGGTACTGGCACTTCTGTCAGAACCACAGCACAGTATTTACAGCTCAACAAAGTGGTCAGAACTTCGATCATCTTTGAAAGCTGCTTTCAGTCCATTAATCTACAAAGGTTGCTCGCCAAAGAAAGAACACAAAATCCATACATAATTAGTTTATCTTCTAGCAGGACTGATATTAAGCACACGCATAATCTAATACAGTATTGCACCAGGCTACAGTGCACAAATCAGGATGAACTTGCCTTATACGTCAGTAAAAAAAATGCTAGTTTTCGTTACTAAATAAAGGTTTAACAGAAGGAAAAAACAGACTATTTCCAAATTAAAAAAACAATGTAATGTATTATTAAACATAAAGATGTAACCTATGATTAAAAAGTAATCTCTTTAGTCCAATAGCCACTGCAATTTAGTGCCATGTAACTATGTTTCAACATGCTCAGAAACTGCCTGTAACCTTCTGAATGAAACAGAAACTGATCATCAGCTTACATTTTTTTTGCTAACAGTTTCAGCAAATTCTTTGGCACTAAAAAGGTTTCTATGCTCGGAGGACAAATGTTCATTCAAAACATCCCAAGAACTTTTATTTGCATAAAGCGGTCACCTAAGGGTCCATGTGTAAGACTGGCGAACAATAACAGTGCGTCAAATTTAGATCGTAAATCCTTTAAAGCAGGATCCTGTAACCCTGTTGTATGATAATGTACTTTAATGACAACAGTTTATTATAATAATTCTAAAAAGCAAAGCATAATTTGCTGGAGTTATATATAAATGATAATGAACAATGGGTCACCTTTTTGTTCATGGTACGAAAAAAACTTTTGTTTGAGCAGTGGAGGAACACCGTCAAAGCATTTACATATATGAGTCTTTAGGTTAGTTGCTTTGAGAAAGCACTGTACATTTCCAGAAATAAATGTAAATATAGATGTTATTGTATTATTTTTCCAAACTGAGTCATAACTGGTAAAGAATCTGTCCCCATAAACTGCCAACATGATACAGATTTCCAGTAAACCCACAGAGTCTCTGCATTAACCAGCAGTTGGGTTTCATCTCATTACTAAATAGCAAATAGCTAACGGATGCCCTAATGTTAATCATGAAGTCACTGGCCTTTGATTAAGGCAGCTATTCCCGAAACGCATCAGGCATACTAGTCTGCAGCAATAAACCTGCATTTTATTCAGCGTGCCGCCTTTTCATGTTTTTCATGAAGTCACTGGCTCCACCAGTATCTTTTCCCATTCTGTGGCTTATCACGTTGAACAGTACTTACTGCATATTAAAGGAGAACTAAGCCCTTATGAATATGACTAGAAATGCTGTGAGTGGGTCCCTAAGCTCAGGTAGGTGTCAGAGCATGTGCTGTGAATCAGCAGAAAATGAGATGGGGAGCTACTGGGGCATCTTCAGAGATACAGATCATATGAGTTGTGGGAGCCTTCGGCTGGTACAGAACCTCATAACATAATTTGCAGCATTTCTTCCTCACCTTCCAAACACTTTTTTTAGTTCAGTTGTTTTCAGATTGTTCCCCAGAAATAAAGACTTTTTTCAATTGCTTTCCATTACTTTTTTTTTTACTGTTATTCCAAAATCTAAGTTTAAAGTTTAATGTTTCTGTCTCTGGTATTTGAGTCTGGCAGCTCAGTAATTCAGACTTTAAATTAAGTGCAGACTTTAAAACTGCTACAATTTTGCAACATTTAGTTGATACATTTCTCAGCAGCAACTCTGGCTTATTAGCAACTAATGTATCAATTCTAACAGCTGCCTTTAATGAAACCCAGGGATTATGCTCAGCAGGGACAAAAATAAGAAATGTATCAACTAACTGTATCCATTTAGAACAGTTTACACGGTCGGCGACCGCCCATCCCAGAGCTGCTTCAGAAGGTGAAAATGACACTTTACACTTCAATATAAGAAAAACGGTCACACATAGAAAATGGAAAAAAATATAATAGAGTGCTTCCACCCCTGCTCATGTACCCTTTGCGGTACCAGGTGCTATACCAGAAGACCCACTCCTGCCTTGCGGGTCATATAGATACATAGAAGAAATTCCAGTAGCACACTGAATGCTGAAAAAAGTGTTATATTTATTCACCCAATTACATACAGACAAGGGCAACGTTTCGGACCACTCGGGCCCTTTGTCAAGCCTTGACAAAGGGCCCGAGTGGTCCGAAACGTTGCCCTTGTCTGTATGTAATTGGGTGAATAAATATAACACTTTTTTCAGCATTCAGTGTGCTACTGGAATTTCTTCTACATAGAAAATGGAAAGTCGTTATTTCTGGTGATCTATCTGAAACAACTAGTTGTTTGAAGGTGAACAACCCCTTTCAGCTTTGGTTCCCCAATAATATGTTGTCTGTTACAGTTGATATACAAAGTGGCAGCCCTGAGATCTGAGCACTATATGATATTACAATCAAAAAGCAATGATGTCAAAAATAAAACAATGAAAACAGCCCACGAAAACACCCATGGCAGCTTAGAGCAAAGGTGGCAATTAGTTAAAGGGGTTGTTCTCCTTTAAATTCACTTTTAATATGGTGTAGAGAGGGCTACTCTGAGACAATTTGCAATTGGTTTTAATCTTTTATTATGTAGGTTATTTAGCAGCTCCAGTTTGCAATGTCAGCAATCTTGTTGCTAGGGTCCAGATTACCCTAGCAACCATGCATTGATTTGAATAAGAGTCTGGAAAATGAATAGGAGAGGGCTTGAAAAGAAAGATAAGTGATAAAAAGTAGCAATAACAGTAAATGTGTAGCCGTACAGAGCACTTTTTTTTTTAGATGGGGTCAGTGACACCCATTTGAAAGCTGGAAAGAGTCAGAAGAAGAAGGCAAATAATTTAAAAACTATAAATAAAAAATAAAGACAACTAATTGAAACATTGCTTAGAATTCTTTGACATACTAAAAGTTAACATAAAGGCGAACCACCCCTTTAATAGTTAGCAAGCTGCTGTTTTAATAATAAAAGAAGGAGGTGTGCAGCAAACAGATAACTCTAATCTGTATTGTATGCAATAGATGTATTAGATTGTATGCTTAGATGTATTATTAGATGCTCAGTGGCTAACATTACAGAAGATGCAAAGGGGGAGACAAGGCCATACTAAGGTTAGAGTGTACAGTGCACTAGGGCAGATATTATATTGTAGGGCGCTATTTAGACTGCTGGCAGACAACCAATATACAAGATATAGGATTTCTGCAAAAAACAATTCAAAGTTTTAGCTTACCTACCCTAAGCAAGTGAAAATCTCAGACATCAGGCCCACTCAGGCAGGCTGGACAGGAGCTGCTTTGTTTCAGTAAGTGTTGTTGCTGCGTCATTTCAGAACTGATGACTGCTTTAGTAATGAGCCTAGATACCTGGCACATCTTGGCAGAATAACTCCATAGTCCCTGATGGCTTACACTGCCCTGGCCCCCAAGATAGCAGATCCTGGACAGTCGGAGACAAATCCTTCACACAGAGTGCATGCGGGTTGTTCCGAGACCAGTGCATTCCTCTCTATTCATGTGCAAACAAATCTTATGGCTGGCTGGGGGCAGGGCATCTGCCAAAAGTGTAACAGGAGGTGCTACGGGGAAACTAGTCAGTGATGTGCACACTGCTAACATTGATTTGTTTTTCCAGACACCGCCAACAGATCAATATAGTCAGTGCTAAGAAGCAATGTCATTCATATAGCCGGGAACTGATCAGCTTCTCCATTCTAAACACAGCTAAAGAGGGTCGTTCACCTTTATATTGACATTTAATTTGATGCAAACAGTGGTATCCTGAGACATTCTTCAATTGGTCTTCCTTGTTTAAGGTTTTTGGATTATTTTGTTTTCTTTATTCCAGCAGACATCTTGTTGCTAAGGTTCAATTTACTTTGGCAACCAGGCAGCAGTTTGAATAAGGGGCTTTAAAAGGAACAATGGAGGGACTGAATAGAAAGAAAACATGCTTTTCAAAACGCACCAGTTAATAGTGCTGCTCCAGACTCCAGCAGACTTTTGCACTGAAATACATTTTTTCAAAACAGCAAACTGATATTTTTACATTTAATTTTGAAATCTGACATGAGGCTAGACATACTGTCAGTTTCCCAGCAGCCCCCAGTCATGGGACTTGTGCTGATAAACTTCAGTCACTCTTTACTGGTGCACTGCAAATTTGAGTGACATCACCCACTCCCTTTCTCTCCCAACGTCTCACCCAGCAGCCTAACAACAGAACAATGGGAAGGTAACCAGACAGCAGCTCCCTAACACAAGACAACAGCTTCCTGGTAGATATAAGAACAGCACTCAATAGTAAAAATCCTGGTCCCACTGCGACACCTTCAGTAAAATTAGGTAGGAGAAACAACAGTCTGTCAGTTTCATAGTGAAGCCTTTGATCTTTCTGAAAGCACATGACCAGGCAAAATGACCTGAGATGGCTGCCTAGTCACCTATATAACAACTATAACATATACTTATTGATTAGGGAATTCCATTTTATATTGTAGAGTTGTCAATTATTTTCAATGTAAACAGTGTATCTGAGAAATAAAAACTACACCATAAAAATCATGACAGAATCCCTTTAAAAAAAAAAAAATGAAAACCAAGTATAACGTTGGCAAGGGCATTCTATAATACTATGGGGCATCCCCGTTCTATTCTTTCCTATGGGTTTTATAGAACAGCATTTATCAAATGGGGAGTTCAAACTTTACCCCATTGTTAAATATAATTCTAAAAATCCCATAGGAATGAACAAAATGTGGGTGAGTTTTTATCCATTAAGCTCTAAACTCACATTTTTATAAATCTGCCCCTAAAACAATAAACGTGAATGACCACCTTAATTTAAGATTTCACCTGTGCCAGGAATGGCTACTTACTGATGCCAGACAGCGCACTACAGCCATTCCTGGCACAGGGTGAAAGTCTTCACTGTGTGTTCTGTGACTGGCAGAGCAGTATTTGAGCAATACACAGCTATGTAGAAAATGGTAATTCCAGGAAGTGTTATTTTAAGATTCAATAATGGACAAATGTCTTTTCATCCAGCAAGGCCAAAAGGCAACATTCATCTCTTCACAACATCTCATGTGATCCCTCTTGCTCATTGTTATATTGTAGCACCAAACCACTTATCACTGCCCTCTCATCAATTTAATTTCAACACAAGTGGCTGCATTCCAGTTCCCTACCAGCACTAATAACGATATGCAACAGTCAAAGTTAGTGAATATGTCTTCATTTAATACTGTGCATTTAAAGAACAATGGAAATTACAATCCAAGGAAGGTAGTGAAAAGAGGAAGATCGCCAAACAAGCAGATTTTAAAGGAGAACTAAACCCCTGTATAATAAAACCCACTACCGCCTACCCTACATAGTCCCCCCTCCCCGCACATGTGATAACTCCAGTAATTGCCCCTAATCCTGTAATTACCCCTTGCTGCGGAGTAAGCTGAGCTTGCGGCACCATCTTCTTCTCTTCGGTAATTTTCGAGAAAGTAAGTGCCGTATTGGAAGCAATCTTCCTATTCCGGACAAATACACATGCTCCAAAAGTGGCGGAAATAGCCAAAGGGAAGGCAGAAGACCCTAAGATTACTGAAGAGAAGAAGATGGTGCCCGTGAGCTCTGCTGCGCTTACTCTGCAACGAGGGGTTATCACAGGATTATAGGCAATTACTGGATTGATCATTTGTGTGGGCTGGCGCAGGGAGGGGGGAATATGTAGGGTATGGGTTAGTGGGTTTTATTATATATGGGGGATTGAATTCTCCTTAAGGGCAGAGGCACACAAAGCTACTGGGGAAGATTAGTCACCCAGCAACAAATCGCTTCTTCTTCGGGCAACTAATCTCCCCCAAACTGCCTCCCTGCTGGTTAGAACCTAAATCACAGAGGGATGGCCCTCCCCAGTGGGGAGGCAGTTCAGGGAGATCAGTTCCAAAAGTTCAGGGAGATTAGCCAAAAGAGGAAGCGATTTGTCTATGGGCGACTAATCTCCCCCAGTAGCTTTGTTTGCCCCTGCCCTTAATATGTATGGCCAAAAAGGAAAACTAAAGCTTAATTAAAGAAGTAGGCTAGAAATGTTTTACATTGTGTTTTGCGCTTCTGTACCAGCCCAAGGCAACCACAGCCTTTTAGCAGTAATGATCTGTGTCTCCAAAGAAGCCCCAATAGCTCTCCATCTTCTTTTCTGCTGATTCTGTGCTGCTGTCACTTACTGAGCTTAGGGACCCACTCACAATATACAGTACACATAGAATAGAAATGTCACAATATAAGGCTGATTAGTAATTAATACAGATAATTACTACATGACAGCACAGAAACCAGTGCAACTAGCATCATAATTTAGTAATCAGCCCTGTAGCATCAGCTTATATTACAGACCAACCTCATTTTCTGCTTGATAATTAGTGACGACCCCTAAGCTTAGCTTCTCAGCAGCTGCTCAGAGCCCACTGAGCATGTGAGTGTCACAGACACTTTCCAAGATGGTGACCCCCTGTGACAAGTTTTAAGTCCTGGATCATTGCTGCTATTGAGAAGCTGAAACTTAAGGCTGGTGCAACAAGGTCATTACATAAAAATATGGCATTTTTAACCATATTCATTTAAGGTTTAGTTCTCCTTTAAATGTGTGACTAATGGATGCAGTAAAGATTGTTTGTTTTCATTACAAATGTTTACTTGGTGGTTCACCTTTCAGTTAATGTTTCATATGTTATAGAATGGCTAATTCTTAGCAACTTTTCAGTCGGTCTTCATTATCAATTTTTTATGATTCTTAAATATTTGCCTTCGTCTTCACACTCTTTCCAACTATGAAATTGGGGTCACTGACACCATCTAAAAACAAATGCTCTGTAAGGCTACAATTTTATTATTATTGCAACTTTGTATTACTCGTCTTTATATTGAGACACTCACCAATTCATATTCCAGTATCCTGTTTAAATTAATGCAGGGTTGCTAGGGTAATTTGTACCCTAGCAACCAGACTGGTGAAACAGCTGGAGAGCTGATGATTAAAAAGCTAAATAACACAAAAACCACAAATAACAGTAAATGAAAACCAATTGCAAATGTGTGCCACCACACACAATGCCAAAAGGTGTGCCACCATTAGCCCTCTTAAAGGTATTCTGTCATGATTTTTATGGTGTAGTTTTTATATCTAAATTACACTGTTTACACTGCAAATAATTCACTCTACCATATAAAATTCCATTCCTGAACCAATAAGTGTACATTTTTTAGTTGTAATATTGGTGGGTAGGCAGCCATCTCAGGTCATTTTGCCTGGTCATGTGCTTTCAGAAAGAGCCAACACTTTAGGATGGAACTGCTTTCTTGCAGGCTGTTGTTTCTCCTACTCAATGTAACTGAAGGAGTTGCAGTTGGACCTGGATTTTTGCTATTGAGTGCTGTTCTTATATCTACCAGGTAGAGGCTACCTGGTTACCTTCCCATTGATCTGCTGATGGGCTACTGGTTCACACGTGCTTTAAAAACCTGCTTACAGAGAGCGGCGCACGCTTTTAAAAACTGCTTTCGGAGGGGGTGGGCAGGCCTGGCTCATGCATCAGTAAAGAGTGACTGAAGTTTATCAAAGCACAAGTCAGGTGACTGGGGGGCATCTGGGAAACAGACAATATATCTAACCCCATGTCTGATTTCAAAATTAAATACTAAAAAAAGTTATTTGCTCTGTTGAAAAATGGATTTCAGTGCAGAAGTCTGCTAGGGCAGCACAATTAACTAATGCGTTTTAAAAAATAAAAAACATGTTTTCCCATCACAGTATCCCTTTACTTGAAAACTTTTTTCATAATAAGTTTTCATTTAAGAGATACAAAATGCAAAACCAATTTTTGGGTCATGAGTAGCTTTAATTTGGTTTCAATGAGATAGATGTTAAAATTGAACAGTTTATTTATGGCTAGTGTGTAATAGACCTGCATTGAGTTGGGTAACAGTGTAAAAGTTGCTGATTACCTGACCATGCAGGCAGTCCGCAAGTCCCTGCTTTGGTATTATATATTATTATATTATCTAGAATGCTAGTTCCCTCACTAAAGAAGTGATGAAAATATATTATTTATCACAAGAGCAATAATTATGGTCAGGGATATTTTCATGTTTATTTGAGCTGTAAAAACTACATCTCAAAATTTTAGCAAGGCAGGAATTTTCTGCTGTTTACGAGTTAAAAAAGAAAATTTTACACAAAAAAACTGTTGATGTTATAGTAAACACGGTGAAGTAACTTTTACTTTCCTAATGAGTAATGTTGCTTCCTCTGGCTGTTTAACACCACTGAATGTTTTTCAACTACAAGATGATAGAAAAAAGTTAGCTATTACATAAAAAAACAACTACAAATTTTAATGCAAATTTTAAAAGGGTCATGTCCCCACATTATAATTCAAATTTAAAAATTAATTTAAATGCTTGGAGTGATTCAGCCTTGACCAAAACTAGCCTTTACTTGTTTATTGGTGAAAGTTGAGCTACTAATTGACTGAAATAAACAAGTGTGCAGTAAAACCATGCACATGATTCATGCAAATAACTCTACAAAATAAATAACTGGCATTCTTGCCTCCATCTGATTTACCCAAGGCACAAAAAAATGGGTGAGCTTTTGAAACAAATTTATATTTGAATTGCTAAATTATATCTAAATAACATCTAAGTAAAATTCTTAAAAATGCCAGTAAATAGTACAATATATTTAAATGCAACAATAGTATCTGTCAGTTTCACTAACAAATTGCTGTGTTGCTTTCTTGGTTGTAAATAGGATTCCATCCACACAGAGAACTGGGCTGGGAGAGGCATGATCCTTCTATAGGATGGAGTTCCTTTTGTTTTTGTACTCCTATCTCTAGGAGGATTTTACTATTTATGTCTTGGCATTTTGCATACTTCCAAACTGTGTTAAAGGAGTTGTTCACCTTCGAGTTAACTTTTAGTATGTTGTAGAGAGTGATATTCTGAGACAATTTGGTCCTCATTTTTTATTATTTGTGGGTTTTGAGTTATTTAGCTTTTTATCCGGCAGCTCTCCAGTTTGCAATTTCAGCAGACTGGTTTCTAGGGTCCAAATTACCCTAGCAACCATGCATTGATTGGAATAAGAGACTGGAGTATGCATAAGAGAGGTCTGGATAGAAAGATGAGTAATAGAAAGTACCAATAACAAAACATTTGTAGTTTTACAGAGCATTTGTTTTTAGAAGGGGTCAGTGACCCACATTTGAAAGCTGGAAAGAGTCAGAAGAAAAATTCAAATAATTAAAAAAATAAAAAATAAATAATGAAAACCAATTGAAAAGTTGCTTAGAATTAGCCATTCTGTAACATACTAAAAGTTAACTTAAGGGTGAACCACCCCTTTAAATTAGGTACTTGATTGAGGTTTTTATCTGACTGCAAAGCACTTCACATACAAAGTACCCCTGATAGCCATGGATATAGTTATTTTCCAGTTTGGACAGGCCCCTTATTATCCATTCTTTGGTCCAGGTATGGGATCGGTTATCCGGGACACTGTTGCCCAGAAAGCTCCAAATTACGGAAAGGCTGTCTCCCATAGACCACATTTTATACAAATAATTCAAAATTTTAAAGATGATTTCCTTTTTCTCTGTAATGATAAAACAGTACCTTGTACATGATCCGAACTAAGATATCAATTATTATAGAATTATTAATATAATTAATAATATAATTAATCCTTATTGGAAGCAAAATCAGCCTATTGGGCTAATTTAATGTTTAAATGATTTGTAGCAGATTTAAAATGTAGGGATCCAAATTACAGAAAGATCGTTATCTGGAAAACCCCAAGTCCCAAGCATTCTAGATAACAGGTCTCATACCTTTACAATCAGATTTTAGTGTGGACTAGCAGCTTTGCTTTATGGTATTGTTGCTTTATATGGCTGCATTGAGATAGTGGTATTCATTGGCTATTCCTTTTTCCTTCCTAGTAGTCAACAGAAGTCCTGTCTTTTGGAAGGGATTTCCCATATATGTTCAGCATCAGAGCCAGTATCTCTAAAGGTGATTTGTTACCTGCAGGAAATCACACTCTCCACCATGCTGTCTTCTGAATTTTCATGCAATTATACATTTCAAGTAGTTTGGATTCAGAGGTTCCCATACAGGAGGGGGGAAACTATTTTTGGGTGCTTCGTGCCTGCAGGGATGAGACATTTCCTGGGTGACAAAGCATCCCATACGCCAAAGACCTATTCTGTATTTAAACTCCTGGCACTTAGGTATCCAATTATATTAACTGTACCCCTTGTAAAGCACCGCATACTATTGTGGTACTATATAAAAGCATGCAAGAGAAAAAATACTTGGCTTAGCTGAGGCAGCATAAACAGGGCCACAGAACTTTTCTAACTATCAAACAATATATCCTTTAATGAGAAAGAACTAGGAATGCACCGAATCCAGGATTCGGTTCGGGATTCGGCCTTTTTCAGCAGGATTCGGCGAATCCTTCTGCCCGCCCGAACCGAATCCTAATTTGCATATGCAAATTAGGGGCAGGGAGGGGAATTGCGTAACAGAAAACAATGAAGTAAAAAAATGTTTTCCCCTTCCCACCCCTAATTTGCATATGCAAATTAGGGTTCGGATTCGGTTCGGTATTCGGGGGTTCGGCCGAATCCAAAAAAGTGGATTCGGTGCATCCCTAGAAAGAACAACAAAAAAAACTATTTAGGCTTAGGTAAACCATTAAAAAGGACTGTATTTTTAAAAATGAACCCTTGTCATGTAGGCAATAATAAAGAATATATGGCACCCGAGAGACTACTATGAATGGTTACCTTTAAAAATTTAAACTATATTGGAGCTTTTCTCCAATCCGTTCTGGTTTTTGTTATAAATGAGGTGGGTATGTCCAAATGGTTCTTCCCCCAGAAACACAGTAGGATGTGGGTAGTAATCAGAGCTCTGCCTTCACACATGGTAAGGCAGACTTCCCTTACAGGTCAGACTAGCTGCTGGCTGCCCACCCACACTGTAATTCTTCTAAGCAACTTTCCCATATACATTTGACATTTTCAATGAGTTATTTGTAAATGAAATTAGAAGTGAAAGCAGTTTGTCGTTTGCTATTTCCTTCTCAAAATGCCATCCTACAGAAGCAATGTAGTAGAAGTCTGCTCTCCTCCAGCCAAGACTGTAATTGCCACAATACACTCCATGCTTCATCTGCTGGGGACCTACGGAATACCTCTATGTCTATGAAGATTATCATTTATCCAGTTCATGATATACAGTATCTAATAGGACTGAAGAAGCCACTCGGGCACATTCAAGTGTCGAAATGCATGTGATTCTTTTCAAAACTCCTATAAATTCTAAATTCGACCAATCGAAATGTATTAATAAAATCAAATTTTCTCAGCTCGGAAGAATAGAATCAACCCGAAAATTGAAATCAAATTTGATTCAAACTAGAAAATTGCAATTTGAATCACCAAATTGATCCTTGTACCTCTCCCATTGACTTATACAGTAATTTAGGTTGCAAATAGTCAAATTCCAGTTTTTCAATGGGCCAGAGTACGATAAATATCAAAAAATCAAATTTAAATTAAAACTCGAACAAAGTTTGGATAATTCACAATTCAAATTTGAGAGTTTTGACCAAAAATAAATATATTTTTTGCAAATTCGAATTTTTACTTCGGCCCCTAATAAATCTGCCCTTAAATGTCTAGATACTGTCTATGCAATAACTGCAAAGTTGACCTGATCATGTGGCCGGTATGAAGGCACCTTGCAAGGTCAGCCTAACACTTTGGGGGGGGAATAAAAATTTTAAATTTCATGGCCAAATGATCCCATGCATGATCCAGTTTTGGGTAAGCAGGTGCAGCTGAGGTGCAGGTTTGTGTTGGCATGTGTCTACTGCACACTTCTGTCTGTCTCATTCTTCTTAGGCTTGTCTATCAAAGATCATGAACTTAATTGTGGGAGTTGTTATCTTGGCTGTAGAAGGCCTTATTGTAATTTAGCAATGGCAAGAAAAATCAGGGAAAACCGAAGCAATTGTATTTACAAATAACTTGCAAATTATTGAAAATGTAAGTTATTGTATGCTGGAAATGTTCTTTAATGTTCTTTCATTAAGCAAAAACTTCTTTGTGGGTAGATGTCCCCTTCTTATCAAACAAGCATTCTACTGATGTTCACAGAAACCTGGTCCACACATCCCTTCAACTTTGCACAATATGCAGCCTGCACTCACTTAGGCAGTTATTCATCAATGGTCGGATTTTAGAGCTTTGTGAGCTTTTTTTTAGACCTCAAACGGTTTCTAATTTCAGAAAAAAACTTGAATGAAAAAAAACTTGAATCAGTGTACTCGAATACTTTAATTGTTTGAGTTTTTGGAGAAAAAAACTTGCATTGCTCGAATTGATCAAGTTTTCAAGTGGAACCCACCGAAAAACACGAACATCATCATGAAGACTGTCAAATGGTTCAGAGGACCTCTGCTACTGACTTCAACATGACCCTGACAGGTTTTAGATGGAGTAGTTTCTGATTCAAGCGATTTCCATAACAGATCTCGAAAAAAAAAAATAAAGTTTAAATTTAAGTTTTGACTGAAATATACCCTCAATTACTAAATTTTTTGTTTTGAAAAAACAAATCGACCTTTAATAAATCTGCCCCTTTGTGTGTGTGCGTGTGTGTATACGACCTTTAATAAATCTGCTACCTTTAACGGTAGAAGCCCCATGGTGCATTCCAAACAAAACCCTACTACTGTGCGATGTTGTGGGGTGCTCAGTCTTTGAGGGTAATGACACACTGGGGGATTTGATGCCCGCATTAAAAATTCACTACCGTTGGGGACAAATCTCCCCTTGCCCAAAATCTTCATGTGTCAATGCACGAACAATAAGATATAAGCAACATCATATAGGGTCTATTTAGATGCAATTACCCAATAAATCAAGGTCACACGTGAGATTTCCCAAGGCACCTACACACCATGCAGAATCAAATCCCGCCAACAATGTTGCAACATCTAATGGATAGCAATCTTAGTAGAGCAGGGGAAGTTATTTAAGAAAAACATACTACAGTATTAATGCCATTGGTTTTCAAATGATAGACACAAAGACCTGTGTGCCACAGGAGCTTTCATTCATATAGTGCATATCCTTATAAAAGGTGTTTAGTGATCTCTCCAGCTATAGATGCTTAGTTATATCAATTGTGCCTCTTGATTTTGGCCTTGTATGTTATATGGTAAGGAAACTCCACAATGGGTTTTAATATCCTTATAATATTCTTAAAGATATGGGGGAGTCTATGCTTTCAGTCCCAAAAAAGGAGCAGGGTAGCTTAATTTAACATAAGTTAAAATTAGTACATACTGACTCCATATGACCCACCATACGCGTTTCATACCCTCTGGTACTTAATCATAGGTGTTTAATATCCTTATGTCTTACAACAGGAGCGATAAAGATTGACAAAAGACCAATTCATCCCACAAATGCTAAAGAATCACATACATTTCTACAGTTCCCTCTATAAACAAAATACAGGGGAAACTGTAGTAGAGCAAGGTACTTTATAGACCTGACCTTCAAAGCCACAACTCTTAAAAGCTTTAAGGTGATAGGTTGGGAGGAAGCTCAGTGCTAAAACTTTGCACAAAAGACAGAGACACTGGTAAAAAAAAAGAAAAATCCCTTCCCAGCAGGTCATTTCAGGTTCTTAAATGATTAAAATGATATCAGATTTTGACAGTTGTAGCTGAAGAATGACACAAGTGTCAATATATAAAAGAAAAAAACGAATGGATTCCCATGAAGTGTACCACCATTTAATCTGTCAGCTGTCAGCTGTTTGTGCATTATGGAAACAGTAGTTTAACAAGAACTGGAGGGGTACAGGTTTATGCTCCTCTTTGTAAGTTGTTTTCCAGAGCCTTACATAACATACATATAATTTATAAGAAGGAGTTGACGTTGAGGAGTGATCAGCTTTTGATGTCAAAAAATACAATACTTCCATACTTACTATATAGAGGCACCATCTCTCCCTACTATACCTGCTATCCCAGTCACTCTCCCTTCCCAGAGACTATTATCCCACTGTTACTATAGGCACCATCTCTCCCTACTATACCTGCTATCCCACAGTCACACTCCCTTTCCAGAGACTATTATCCACTGTTACTATAGGCACCATCTCTCCCTACTATACCTGCTATCCCACAGTCACACTCCCTTCCCAGAGACTATTATCCACTGTTACTATAGGCACCATCTCTCCCTACTATACCTGCTATCCCACAGTCACTCTCCCTTCCCAGAGACTATTATCCCACTATTACTATAGGCACCATCTCTCCCTACTATACCTGCTATCCCACAGTCACACTCCCTTCCCAGAGACTATTATCCCACTGTTACTATAGACACCATCTCTCCCTACTATACACCTGTTATGCCACAGTCACCCTCACTTCCTAGAGGCTATAATCCCCACTGATACTGAACAATGTCTCCCTACCATAATGCCTTGGCACCAAGTTAGGGCCCTAAAATGATTTTGCTGTAGTGCCCAGCAACTGCTAGAATACCAGAGTCCTAAGGCCAGACAGGGGCTGAGATGGGCCTGCTGACATATGCTCAGGGCAGCCATCAGGGGGGGACAGGGGGGAGAGTTGTAGGGGGCCCAGAGAGTAAGGGGGGCCCGGCCACGCCACATCTACTTGATTAGCCGGGCCCCCTGCTTTCTGAGAGCTGCTGACTTCGGAAAGGCATGGACGTTTAAGGGGCCCTGGCCACTAATTTTCTTATAATGTGGGGGGGGGGGGGGGGGCTGGCCACCAATTTTGGCCACCAATTTTTTTTTTCATGTGGGGTCCTAGCCACCAATATTTTTATGGGGAGGGCCTGGCCACAAATGTTTTTTTATGGGGGGCCCTGACCACCAATATCTTTTTATTTTTTATTAACAAGTGGAAACCCTAGCCACCAATATTTTTTTTGGTTTTTTTACTGTGTGGTGGGGAAGGCGGACCTGTAGGTGGGGCTTGTGGAAGAGACTAATGTCTGCGTTGGTGCTGATATTCAGTCTGTGTATTTCTGCCCCGTGTCACTAGCCTAATACCCCCACTGGTGCAGGTACGACGGCGCTGCCAGAGGTGAATACTGAGTTACTGACCATACGCTGCACATGGTTCCCACCTATTACTCACACTGTCTATACAGGGGCACAGTGCAGCCCTCCCTCCTCAGTCCCAAGGAAAGCTCCACAACATGCCACTTACTCACCTCATCCGCTGCCTTGTCATTGTGCCTCTCACTGGAGCAGTCAGTCTAGAGACAGACACGGGGGTGATGGTGAGCCGGTCACACAGGCTTTGCTGCTGCTGCTGCCCAGTTCCTGTTTTCTTCTAAACAACTCAATAGGTCACTTACTCGTATAGGCAAGTGCGGTAGGAAGCGACGGGCATGTGGTAACCCAGACAGACGGACAGACAGACAGACGAGCCGGTGCCACACGTTTCTATGCCGCACATATGTCACATTGCCAGGATGTTGCTCACACGCTCTCACCAATCACTCGCACCAATCACGCCTTCCGCAGTATCACGGCACGTTCATGAGAGAAACGCAAGGAAAAAGCCTCGTTCCCGTTCTGACACCCGCTTCCCAAAACAAAAATTCACTTGCCATTTGTCAATAGGAACACAGGCTTCAGCACTTACCGGGAGCTGCTTGAACCGGAGCGGAGAGACTGACTGAGCTCGCCCCACCCACTTCCCCACAGGGCGCGCTCTCGCCTTCTAACCCCGCCCACCTGACAAGGCGCACGCTCCCGCCGCCTACACTTCCGAACCTTTCCCTCTTGTGGCGTTTCTCTTACTCAGTTTTCTGTAGCGCCTCGAGCTAGCGTTATTCCCGCGCAAACACATTCCTTCCTTCGGCGTGATTTATTCTTATTGCTGCGTTGTTTTCTTATTACTTCCATTGAGTTCTACAGAATTCTTAACCTGTGGGTCAGGTTCTTCTGACTCTTTCCGTCTTTCAATTGGGGGTCGCTGACCCCCCTCTAAAAAAAACAGGTGTCTGTAAGGCTACAAATGTATTGTTATTGCTACACTTTATTACTCATCTTTCTATTCAGGATTCTTTTATTCATATTTGAATAATTGCGTGGTTGCTAGGGTAATTTGGACCCTATCAACCAGATTGCTGAAACCAGGGCTGGTCATATCAAATGTGGGGCCCAATTGGGACCATGTTGGCGGGGCCCCTAGAAAAAGTGTTGCTGGCTACTGACACAGCAAGTATTTAGGAAAATAAGGGCATACAGGCACAAAATAGAAAGGAAAGGGGCAGTGCGGGGCCCCCAGAGGTGCGGGGCCCAATTGGTCCAATTGGCCTAAGGCCGGCCCTGGCTGAAACTGCCAACTGGAGAGCTGCTGAATAAAAAGCTAAAACCTGCACCAAATGCAAATAAAAACCGCTTGCAAATTGTCTCAGAAAATCTCTCTGTACATCAGGAGTGCCCAGACTTTAATAATACGGGGTCTACTTTTAGTGATGTTGTCCCATTATGATCTACACTCTTAGCATTCTGTTCCATGGAAAGTATTACTTTATAATATCATAAATATTACAATTATATTGATTTATAAGAGCATTTATATTACTATATTTAAAAAAAAAACACTATTTCTTATGTAACCTTTACAAAGTAAATATCTGAATGAAAAGAATAAAACAGAAGGCACTTATACTGGTATATTTACCCTTCTTGTATGTTTCTGGTCTCTGAACCCTTGTTTCCATCCAAAACAAAGTAGTCGATTAATCCAAGTAGATGGGCGAAGAAACCAATCAGCAACTGCAAGGTGCTTTTATTGAATACACGACATGTTTCGAGCTTAAAACCTCTTTATCAAGTGTCACTTGATAAAGAGCTTTTAAGCTCGAAACATGTCGCGTATTCAATAAAAGCACCTTGCAGCAGTACACCTGCGCTGATTGGTTTCTTCGCCCATCTACTTGGATTAATAAAACAGAAGGGTAATTTAGACCAGTTGTTTGTTGACAGTGTCTTAAGATCTACTGATCACCAGCTAAAGGTCTACTGGTAGGGCCAATCTATCTTTCAGACGCCCCTGCGCTACATCATACAAAAAGTTAATTTAAAGGTAAACAACCCCTTTTAAAGCTTTCCCTGTAGTGGACAAGACAGTTTTTAAACCAATTATGGAGTCAATGTCTGATTTCAGCAGTTTATTGATCCTTGTAAGGGGGTTGCACAATAGCCTGCTTGACTGATATATGTCAGTATGTGGAATGATCCCATCACAGACCCAACACTACCATGTTTGCTGTATAGGCACCCAGGGGCATGTTACTATGTACTGTCTGTTGTACCCTGATTTTATGTTTTGCAGGGGAGTAAAAATTGTATAAATTGTGGGAAATCCTAAAAGAACGTTTTAACTGTTTGGGACCAGGCTTCAATCCTAGGCAAAGTCAAATTTGGGTTCCTGCTGTATACATGACACAAAACAACATTCCCCACAACCTGTCAGAGCAGCTAAATTCTAGCTTGGCACAGTTGTCATTAAATGGGTTGTTCACCTTCCAAAACTTTTTTCAGTTCAGTTGTTTCCAGTCATTTTTCAGCGTGTGTGGCTGCGGGCTGTGTAACGTGCAGGATAGAGAGACGGAATAAAAGATTCACACAGTAGTGCGCAGTAGAAATCAAGCCTCTGAAGAAGTCGCAAGACGAAACGCGTAAGGCAGGTGACGTCACTGGAAGGCGCCCAGCATCGCACACGAGGAACGAACGCAAAGAACCGCTTCTACACCTTCCCAAGTTATTCTGACCCTCTTGGGATTTTCTTTGTGCGGACGGGTGCATACAGGGGGAGCCTCCAGGAGGACGGTGCATAGATATGCTTTCTATAAACTTTTGCCATGTGAGTGCATTTTAAGCTTTGTTTTAAAAGGTATTTTTACACTATTCGCTGCTGCATGTTGATTCACAGTTTACACAAGGAGAAGTGCTACATGATTTTACGTGCAAGCTGATATTCCCTGTTTGTGAGTACCCACCTAAACAAGTTTCTAAGGAAAGTTTTTAACTCTTTGGTGGAGGTCAATATCAAATGAGGGTAACACACATATGGTGAAACAATTGGTCTGTTTCTCACACAAGAGGTGGCAACATCACAAAACAATATTACCCTATTTGCCTGTTTGTCTGTCTCCCGTGCCTTTGGTGCTGGCTTTTTTATTTCAGTGACAAATTTGCAGACTTGGAGGGATACAAGTGGGAGCCGGCTGGGATTTGTGGACACAATTGAACCTTGGGCCTACCTTTCGTTTAGGACCCCTAATTATTGCATACACTACAGAGTTCTGGATCCTACTAACAATAACAGGTTAGGAACAAATAAGCATTGGTGTCATCCCTCGGTTGGCGACATGGCAGCCAATTTTACACATAAATGCATTACAGTTAGGACAATCTATTAATAGGTTTACACTCCTCAGGCAGGGAAAGAAAAAATAGTCCAGACACTTATCTTGTCCTTGTTCATTGATTTTATTGTCCCGCACCTACTGTCGGTTTGGCCCAGCTGTGCTTAGAATGCAAAATCCTAACATTAAATTGAGTTTACATTTCTAGAATCCAATTGGGTTTCTATTACTAGAATCCACACTGCCTCGCTTATTTAGGTTTATTGTTCCTTTATTCTTTTAACATAATGTCAAGCCTTGACAAAGGCTTACGCCGAAACGTTGGGGCCATTCTCATACTGGTGGTAGGTGTATCTGCTCCTTGCTGTATAATTGTAATACTTACTGTTTACTGTTATGTAATTGTGGCTATGTTTAAACGTTAGGTATATACCATGTAAGCTTATGTATTGTATTATACAGGCCTACTATTGTGGCTTTGTGTGTATTATTTGCATAAATAAGTAAAGCTTTATTTTAAATGTACCATATTTGCCTTCTTTTATTATCTTTTGAGTGTGCATATCTATCTATATCCCATATATTAAAAGGAAGTTGCTACGTTGAAACTATTTCATGTGACTGTAAGTGGTTTCAAATAGAGTTTATGGGGAGAGGACCATCCTGAAATACAGAGCTTTCTGGATAACGGGTTTCCAGATAATGGATCCTATAGACTACAGTACTAAAGACTGTAATTCAGAAAAGACTAGACATAGCAGAGGTTTTCATTAGTCACTGCAGGAATGACAACACCTTTTCTGCTCTCATCCACTAATAACACTAATTATAAATCAAATAATCCTTGTGTTTAAAATCAGTTAGGATTCTAGGAGAAAAGTACTATAATTCTTCTAGTGTACGTTTCATATTGAGCTTTTTTAAAGGCTATTCAATGACACATCTATTACAAGTAAATGAATTAATTTATTTATTGAAAACAATAATAATTAGGCATTAATATTATCACATATAAATAATATAATTTATAGGTAAACCCAGTGAAATATGCTGTTGTTTTAGCTAGCACCACATTTTTGGTTTACTTGATATGCTATGATTATTAAATGTTTTTATATCTCATGTATAATATCATTATACATGTGCATTAGCACAGGCGATTCTTCATTTAAGCAGGTGGAAGGCAGATGGAAGGCAGTTCGGGGAGATTGTCACTCCGCAGAAGAGGTGATTAGTCGCAAGGCGACTAAATCTCCCTGAAACTGCCCGTCTGCCCCAACCCTAAAAGTACAGTTTTCTGTGCATTAATATGCACAAGACATCACTAACATACTAGAGAATAATTTACCTAGAAGACTTACTGTATCTACTCTTGTAACATAAAAAGATCCCATACCTAGATAAGAGAATAAACCTGTATTTTTGTAGAGGCCACTAAGGGTTATTAATAGTATTCCCACTTGTTATTGCCCATTATTTTCTTTTAGTAGCTCCACTTCTGAACATGTAAGGAAAAACACATAATGTAAACAGGTATACATATTTATATTAGTACAGGTATGGAATCCATTATCTGGAAACATGTTATCCAGAAAAGGCCACTTCCCATAGATTCCATTTTATTTTATAAGTAATCCAGATTTGTAAAAAATATTTTTCTTGTTTATACTAAAACAGTACCTTTTACTTAATCCAAACTAAGATATAATTATTCCATACTAGAAGCAAAACCAGCCCATTGGGTTTATTTAAGGTTTACATGACTTTCTAGTGGATTTAAGGTATGAAGTTCCACATTACAGAAAGATCTGGAAACCCCCAGGTCCTGTCCCATACCTGTATATTTATTTAGTAAAGAGTAAGTAAAGGGTTAATTGCTAGAGGTGGCCAGTTCCTTGAGGCTTTCTTGAGAGTGCACAGTAGAGTTCAAATTTTATCTACATTCCAATTTTCTTCTGTTGCTCTCATAAATACATATGAAACACCACCATGAAGACCAGTTATTGGGGGTTTAAAAAAGCTGGATGAGTAATATACCAGTATTTTTATATATTTGGGAATACTGGAACTCCAAGGGTGGCATGAACCAGAAAGATTTAACAAACTTTTCTTTTTTTATTTTGGCCATTTCATTTTAGTTGGTTTTGCAGGGGTGCCAAACAATAGGTCAGGTCTATCAGTAGATCTTCAGATGGTGATCAGAAGACCTTGACTTTACCATTATATAGGCCGCCACTCTTTTTGCTTCTATTTTTTCATGTTTATAAAGTGCTTGAAAAATATATGCTTTGGCATGTTATTTCTACCCAGTACACATAGACTCTTTGGTTTAACAGTATGCAGTATACTGGTATACAGTATTTCTGTCTTCAGGGATTATTATTATGTTGTACAAGTGAACACCCACCCTTCATATTTAGGTCCATTACTTTCAAAGCAGGGTGAGAGATAATATTTATTGATTAATAAGTGGGGCCTCAAAACAAACCTTAAAGTACTTTTAAATAAAAACAAGTCCCCTAAAAAATATGCCAAGTTTACAAGTGTTACGGGGTAATTTAAATGAAAGTTTGACCCTACAACAGCAGCCTCCTCTCTCTATGCCTGCAAGGATCTCAGCTAATTCTTTGGCTGGCCAGTGGCATGCGCTTTTTTATTCAAAGGGATATGTAGCATTCATGAAATACTTGGCATACCTTGAATATCTATTTGCAGAAAAGTTTCAAGCAAGCATTTAGGAGTATCATGATGCATGTTATACTGTATGAATATAGGGAGATGTCATGGAGAAGACATAGGGGCAAATTTACTAAAGGTCGAAGTGACTAATGCAGCGATAATTAGCCAACTTCACTTCGCTTGGCGCATAATGGTATCGCAACTTCGCCAGCGTTCGGCGCCCTGGATGCAACTTTAGATTTTAGTAAATTAGCATTGTCCTGGCGAATCTACGCCTGGCGAAGTGTTGCGCTGTGAGCGAAGCCATCGCTGGCAAATTTTTGGAGGTTAGTGAATTTGCCCCATAGGATTCAGAAAGAATGTCAGATCATGACCCAGCTCATGCCAGGCATGCTTTCCAACTTTGGAGAGGAAACAGCCATAGAGATAGTCAATACCAGAGGAAGAGGAAACCAGCAAGTCCTAAGAGAAGGGAAATGTGTTCAATAAATGTACAGTTAAATACATTCCCAGGTAGATAAACAAAAGTTTAAGATAAGACATGCATCATGATTAAACTCACTTATAGCCAAATGGTTATATTGAAGGGACTGTTAACCCAAAAAAATAACAGAAAACATCATTCTAAGCAATTTTGCAGTATACATACCGGTACATTACAAATTGTGTATGGTTATATGTATTGCTTTTGAAAGCAGTGTCTGTCCCTTTCTAGTCTCTGCCCTGATGGCTCTGACTGTTGATACAATGTAAGACAAGGCAGCTGATTAACAGACTTGTCTTTGCTGGGCACCTATAGGTGGCCATAGACACACAGATCTGATCGTACAAATCGAGGATTCGTACAATTTTCGGATCGTGTGTGGCGTGTGCCGACATCTTTCGTCCGGCGGAGATCAGTCGTTTGGTCAATCGGTCAGGTTCGATTTTGACCCGACCGATCCTGCCGGAGCTCATGGCACATCGTAATCTGATCGTTCGCCCATACGGCTGAACAATCAGATAACCCCTGATATAGCCATGCCTGTTAATGGCATATCGGGGAAAGATCCGCTCGTTTGGCAGCATCGACAAACGAGAGGATCTTTGCATCTATGGCCACCTTAAGACTTTTGCAACATTGTTTGCAAAGTAACAACCAGCAAAGCAGCAAATGCAGCTCTCAATAACAATAGTTTTTACAAATAACTTTAAAAGCACTGAAAATTTGTAATTAATTTATATTAGAAAGTTGCTTAGAATTTTTAATTAGGCACATTTTTATTTTGGTTGACTTTTAAAAACGTCTGTTTAGGAATTAGTGGCTAAATTATATTTGCCTGATGACAATGGAGTATATATTATGATCTGACTAAAAGAAATTCCCCCAGGCTGCTCTATGACGCTGTTCTCTCCTGCCCCAGTTCCATGCCCTTGAACTTCTGCTCATAACAGGTTTTTCTACCTTCACTTGATTTAACCTGATTTAAACCTGATTTAAAGAGCTTCCCAGTAGCCTCCTGGCATTGAGGCTACTAGCTCAGGTGGCAACAGCCCCATGATTGGTGCTGAATGCAAAAAATGTGATTGTTTGCTATGTGTTACCTTAGCCTTGGGCAAATTTGAACCTCTTGTGGCTATAAATGCATTTAGATAATGCCATAATAAATGTGTTTTGTTTGTGTAATACTAACTTATTAATAGCATTACTATTAGTATTGCTGCCTTGGAAAGCTGGGGTTCTTTTATGATATTGACCAGAGCATTATCTGTATGGAGTTTGGATGTTCCCTGTGTTTGCATGGGTTTCTCCCACACTCAAATAACAATAAGGCAGATGAGGAGACTTGTTACCCATGGTTAAATCTGCACAAATCTCCCAAAAACACTTTTCCACCAGCAATAAAGTAATTCACAGCCATTCATTTTCCGAAGTCATCCAAAGTTTCCTCTCATGGCCACTGTGCGGGTCTTCGGAAAATGAAGTGCAGTTCAGATTTAAGTAATACCACCAAATTTCTCCCACCAAATTTAGCTATAATTTCTTGCCAGGGATGTTTTTGGCATTTGTAACTTCTCTACTGTAACACAAGTCAACTAGACAAGGAATTAAGTCTATAAACTCCTGTTATGAGAGTATTTCTGGCAGTGACTTTAGTCCTTATAGAGAAATTTCTTTACCATTGACCTGTAAAAAGAGAATTCGATATGCTAAAGTAATGTGGTAATTAGATATATTGGTACAAATGTTTGTATTAGACTCTATGGGGCAAATTCACTAAGATCCGAAGTTGCGCCAGCGACAGTTTCACCGCACTCCACCACACTTCACCAGGCGTAGTTTTGCCAGCGCTACGCAAATTTACTATAATTCAAAGTTGCGCTCAGGGAGGTGAATGGTAGTGAAGTTGTTCTACCGTTAATTCATCAGGCAAATCGAAGCTACACTAGCGATACCTAATTTGCATACGGCGCAAAGTTAAAATATAATGGACGTATGTGCTGCAGAAACTACATTACACTACACAAGCCCAGGAAACCTTTAAAAAAATAAAATAAAGGTGTTCTATTGCCCTACACACAGGGCCGGAACTAGGGGTAGGCAGAAGAGGCACGTGCCTAGGGCGCAAGGGTAGAGGGGCGCCATGCACGTTCCTCTTCTGAGTGAGTAACACTTCCAATGAAGTCAAGAGAACAAACAATAAAAAGTTAAACAATAGTATATGAAGGCATTAACTACCTCCATTATAGACATCTGTCAGTGTCAGTGAAAGACCAATAAAAGTTAACAGCAGCTAGTTTCAGTGGCACCTAACCCTACATAGGAAAGCCCGAAAAACTACCAGATAAGTGCTCCAATTTTACATTTGCTTCTCTGCCATTTGCAGAATTTTATTGTTTCTTACAGCGACTATAAGCTCTTATGACCAGGGCCCTTTGACCCAATGTTCATTCTTTAACCCTTGTTGGTTACATCATTCTAAAACCTCTGTCAGATATACATTAATGTAAAGCACCAGTAACTTGCTGGCACTATATAAATACAGTAAATGAAGATGCTGAGTGGCTTACAACTTGACGAAGGCAACGAGGTATTAAAGGAAAACTATACCCCCAAAATGAACACTTAAGCAACAGATAGTTCATATCATATTAAGTGGCATATTAAAGAATCTTACCAAACTGGAATATATAATTAAGTAAATATTGCCCTTTTACATCTCTTGCCTTGAGCCACCATTTCGTGATGGTCTGTGTGCTGCCTCAGAGATCAACTGACCAGAAATACTACAACTCTAACTGTAACAGGAAGAAGTGTGGAAGCAAAAGACACAACTCTGTCTGTTAATTGGCTCATGTGACCTAACATGTATGGTTTGTTGGTATGTTTGTGAGTACAGTGAATCCTACGATCCCAGGGGGCGGCCCTTATTTTTTAAAATGGCAATTTTCTATTTATGCTTACCCAATGGCACATACTACTAGAAAAGTATATTATTATGAAAATGGTTTATTTGCGTGAAGCAGGATTTTAAATATGAGCTGTTTTATGCAATATCTTTTTATAGAGACCTACATTGTTTGGGGGGGTATAGTTTACCTTTAAAGGGGTTGTTCACCTTTAAATAAACTTTTAGTATGATGTAGAGAGACAATTTGCAATTGGTGTTCAATTTTTATTATTTGTGGTTTTTGAGTTAAAGTTAGCTTTTTATTCAAAGCTCTCCAGTTTGAAATTTCAGCTATTTGGTTGTTATGGTCAAAAAAAATCTAAGCAACCATGCACTGATTTAAATGAGAGACTGAATTATGAAAAGGAGAGGGTCTGAATAGAAAGACACCAGTAATAAAAAGTAACAGTAACAATATACACAGGATAGTGCTTATGTCCTAGTTCTGGTTATGCCCGAGGGATTTAGCTAAAATAGCTATAGTACAACAGTGCAGTTACCCATAGAAACCAGTCTGAACTTTGAGTTTGTTACCTGACTTTGTATAGAGTAAGACCAATCCAAATAGCCCTTTTTTAATCATACCAGCCAGAGCTCTGAAATATGCACAATAAGAATGCAGCACCAAATGATATTTCTGGTTTGAAATATGATATCTACAGAAGTATGTGTGTTGAACTGTATGCAGTATTGTCACGAATACCGTGCTCGAGTAAAAAAATGTGCTTTGCTATCTCATTAAAGTAAATGGAACCTGCAACAAATGTCAGTGGGATCTTAGTGCATATTTGTTCCCATTGTCATTCGAAAACCTGCAATAATGCCAAGAAGTGGGTAGTAAAAGGGTGTGGCATCTAAAAGAATGCCTGAAAAACAGCCCAGGTCTCTTTTTTGGCCTTATTTAGTTTTGTCCTATTATTTGTTTAAATTAAACTGTCCAACCAATGATCCATCAGCTCCCATACCCCTGCCTTTGGTTCTCTGTGAGTGCTACTTCAGCAACACTGATATAAAATAGTATGGTCACCATCTAGCCCTAACCACTTTCTGTGCTACACCTGCTATCTCCCACCTTCCATTGCTCCTCTGGCAGGCTGGGGTCCACTGACCATATGGAAATACTTACTTTTTTGATATATATTCTTACATATAAGTTTATATATTTACAGGCACTTTCCAAGATGATTCCATTTTTCATTTGCTGCAAATGAATGGTATAGGCATAAGAAGAGAAAAAATTAACAAGAAATCAATAGTATCTTAAAATTTATATCATGCTGAGATATTCTACAACCCTGTGAGGTCTGCAGCGCCGGATTTCAATGTGCGGCGCCCCTAGGCTGCGCGGTCCGACCAGGCGGCCGCGCGGTCCTAGCGCCCACCTCACCTCCCCTTCCCAGCGCGCCGGCGTTTTTTCGCCGGCGCAGCTGCTGTAATTAAATGGGGACGCACCCTATTTTTTTGCCGCCCTAGGCCCGGGCCTATGCGGCCTTGCCGCAAATCCGGGCCTGGAGGTCTGTTTAGGCATTGCACGAGTGTGAGTGCAATGTGCAGCTAAATATTTTTACAGCTAAAGCTAAAAGACACTACTGCAGAATGTATAGGCTCTTCTCTTCCCATTTGTCATGCGTAGTGATGGGCGAATTTGGGTCATTTCGCTGAAAAATTCGCTAAATTCACGAAATGGCGACAAATTTGTGAAATTCCCTCGTTGCCGAACATGCCATTTTTTTTTTCACTTCGCTGGCGAATTTTCACTGCAGTTTCTCGAATTTATTCGCCGACAGCAAATTGCGGGAATTCGCCCATCACTAGTCATGTGCCCAGCATTAGTCATTGACCAGCCAGCCAGTCTACATAGAGCCATCCATTATACAGCAAGTATGTAGAGCTGGGTTTCCTAAATGACACTAATTCTGGCAAAACCAAAGACACATGGATATCAGTGTGTATGGGGGGCATTAAAGGGGTTGTTCACCTTGAAATTAACTTTTAGTATGATGTAGAAAGTGATATTCTGAGACAATTTGTAATTGGGTTTTCATTTTTTATTATTTGTGTTTTTTGAGTTATTTTGCTTTTTATTCAGCAGCTCTCCAGTTTGTAATTTCTGCAATCTAGTTGCTAGGGTCCAAATTCCCCTAGCAAACATGCACTGATCTGAATAAGAGACTGGAATATGAATAGGAGAGGCCTGAATAGAAAGGTGAGTAATATAAAGTAGCAATAACCATACATTTGAAGCCTTACAGAGCATATGCTTTTTAGATGGGGTCAGTAACCCCATTTGAAAGCTGGAAAGAAAAAAAGCAAATCATTAAGAAATTTGGAAAATTAAATAATGAAGACCAATTGAAAAGTTTCTTAGAAATGACCATTATATAAAATGCTAAAAGATAAACGTAAAGGTGAACCACCCCTTTAAGCTTGGTATTTTTTCGTTCACATTTTTTTTTATCTCACTCATGTCCCTAAAGGTGGCCAGACACATTACAATTATAACGTTTCCCACGTCCATTGGTTTGTTTTCTCAGCTAGCGTTAGTTAGATGCAGGTAGATACAATAGAATTCTACCTCTATCTGATGATTCAGCATTAATGTTTTGCCAATGGCGTGTATGGGGGGTCAGTGTTCCATTTCATCCCTGGGGTGTTTAGTGGGGTTGATGGTATGGCCCTGTGCATGCTGGTCAAGTTCTTCCACCCCATGTCTGCAAACCCATTCTGTACTGGGGAACCTGCTCTAGAACCTACTTATTGGGATTCATTGTCTCTCAGGGGCAAATGACTGGAAATAATAATGACTAATATACTATGTTATCCCCTTACTGGTTAACATAGCAACATAACAAATAATCAGTGCCTGGTTAAGGCTAAACTTGCCCGATGTACCCCCACTTTAACCTAATGCACCCCCACCACTGTCTCTGTTCTGGAAAGGACAACAGATGTGGAATAATGTGTTTATGACTAACCTGCAGCCTCTAGATATAACTAAGCTACAACTGCAAGAATTTGGATTTTTGAGTGTTGAACAAAAATTTCAGGGTGTGTATACCCTGCGATTGTAAGCCCAAAGTGTATCGGGGGCCAGTGAGATACTGAATGATAAGCAGTTTTAATATATATTTATTCCCAAAGGGCTAAAATGCTATTTCCCAGGGACTCAGCAACCTAGCCATTGTGGAGAGCTGTAAATAAATAATAAATATTATTATTTGGGTATCTCTATGGATAGACCCAGATTGTTGTTCTTACACGACTTCCAATAAAGCAGACCTGAAAGCAGAACAGAAACATGGCAATATTCTCAGGGGTGATCCTGGCCATTTTCCCGCCAGAGGCAGCCTTCGTTCTGCCGCCCCCCCCCCCCCCCATGGCACTCACATTTTCAGAGCTGGAGGGGGTCTGGCCTCCACATCGCTAGCGCAGAGAGTGCATTTGCTTCCGAACTTCCGGGTTGAAAAAATGAAAATTCGGCTCTTAGTTACTAGGAGCTGCATTGGTTAAGCGCCCCTGAATATTCTTGTATCAAAGGGCAAAAAGACAAAATTTGACATAAATTCTCCAAACTTTTGTACTGGTCATTTTCTGTTTTGGGGGGAAATGTGAGGATATTTACTATTGTTTTTTTTTTTTGTTTGTTTTTTTTATTGCGTTATAAATGTGGCCCAAGTAACCTATAGGCAGGGTCTAGGAATCTATGTTTTCTTACCATTTTCCATATTTGTGGGTTTTGCTGCCCTCCAGTGGCACTTGTGTATATAGCATGAGTCTGGCACTTTTGTTCCTTTACTAAATAAACAACCACTGAATTCATTGGTGAGTCTTTAGTTGCTAAAACAATACCCATGTAAGGCAGATTTATCAGTAATTAGCTAGGAGGCAATACATAACTAATGCGAAGGCATGTAATGGATTGTGCATGTTAGTTATTATGTAATTGCAACGTTATTTTAATCTGTTCAGGCTATGAGAGATGTAGTATAGTTTTGCATTACATTTGCCTATATCCCCTTTCTGTAATAATTCACAATCAGAATTTAAGCAAGGGTGTAGTTTTTGTCTGATATTATGATTAATGCCAATCACGTATTTTAGTTCAAGGTGATGTCTTTACTGATGGTATACACGTATCATCAGGGTACTGATACACTGGGGTGTGGTTAGTCTACAAATTAGATTGTACTCTTTTCAGGATTTAAATTAAATCTTCTTGCCCATATTTACCGTCATCTTAAAATTGCTTTCAATCATGGATAGTCTTTGTTTAGAGCAGAAAAGCCCCTTATTTCTAGGAGACATGAGGCATCCCTGGTGATGGCAGAGACATATGCGGAAGATGTAGCAGAAATCACTTGTCCTCTAGATCTGTTAATATGCTGGCTTCTGCTACATTGTTTCAGGAGTCAGAATCAGCAGTGCAGAGAAATGTTTAATGAGTGAATGTTGAAAAGTTACAAGCACATTTTCTTCATTCTGCATTATACAGGCATTATTAATATGTGTAGGGCAGGGGATGCCCTAGAGCTGTATATAAACTGCATATGCTACTATCAAGTAGAGAGAATAACAATGAAGATAACAAATTGACAATTGTTGGCTTGTTGTTTTATTCCTTTTATATCTTCTGCATCTTTCCTCCCTCCCTCTCCCCTTCCCACATTGCTCATTCTCAATCCATTCTCCAGGAAGCAGGAAGCCGCTTTTGAAGAACGTTTAAAAAGCTCCAAGAACAAAGGATGGTTGGAAAGTTCATCAGATGGACCCGGGACTTCACTCAGCAACTTTACGTCAAACATAGAAACCCAAAGAGGCAAGAGTGCTCCCAGCGCTATCCCCCCGCACCGACGTATGTGCATGTGTCACTCAGTGCCTCACTTAGCCAATGTCTCTGGGGATGTGCCCAACCTCTTGTGCTCATATAAGTGACTAGGAGAATAAGACAAAAGCAGGCTGCTCTGCCATGCCACTTCCTATCATTCATTCTGTCTTACATTGGTTCAACTCCCTAACATTAAGGAAAACTAACCCTAACAAAGGGGTTACCTTAAACAAACTTAAACTGCTCCCCAGTGACCCTCCTTACAGAATATCTGTGTCACTGAACAAAGGGAATCTTATAAACTGAGTTTAAAATCCAAGGTCCATTTTATCAGGAGTCAGTTAAACTGCCTTTACATTTTTAGAGTGTGTAAAGAACCCCATACATGCAAGGGGAGAGCATCCACACACCTAGCAGATGAACCTAGGACCCCAGCCAGGGCCACCATCAGAAATCACAGGGCCCCATACAACAAAATTTCCTGTGCCCCGCCCACCACTGAGAACCCACCCCAGACCCCACGGACCCCCACACAAACATCCACACAACAATGGGCGCTAAAACATAAATGCTAAAAACCCACTGGAGGCCAGGGTTCCCCCTACAAGTTAAAAAACCAATAGGTGGTCAGGGGCCCCCGATAAAAGTTTTAAAAATAACAATTGGTGGTCAAGCCTCCACCCCCTACACAATAAAAAACTTATTGGTGGCCAGTGCCCCCCTCCAAGAAATAAAACATTAGTGGCCAGGGGCTAATTAGAAAATTAAAAAAATAAACATTGGTGGCCAGGGATTTCATTAAAATTACCTCAAGTTTTTCTTCCTTGTCCTTTGCTTTGGCTCCTTTTGCTTCATTGGGTCTTTGGTTTTGTGGCTTTGGGTCTTCAGTTCCGTTCGCAGCTTCGGGTCTTCGGCTTTGGATCTTCGGCAACGTCCGCATTCTTAAGGGGGGCCCAGCTAATCCAGCAAGTGCAGCCCCTCCAGGCCCCTGTTTAGACCCATCTGCTGGGCCTGGGACAACTATCCCCCCCTGTGGCCCCCTGATGGTGGCCCTGACCCCAGTGCAACAGTGCAGTATTCTGACACCTTATTGCAGCTGCGTAACTACAGAGGAAACAGATCCCGTGGCTGCAGGGGTGACCAAGAGGTATAGAGACCCCATGAGGCCCTAATTAATGAGCAATTTCAACATAATTTGCTGCAGGGCCCATTAACATCTAGTTACGCCACTGCCTTGTTGCATTAGTTAACACATTGGGGTGAGTTATTATTGGCTTGGTTTGCTGCACTTTCCAGATGTCATTGTGCCTGATGAGCAGATATTTTGAGTTTATTTAATAGTAATGAGCAACATTCTTAGCTGTGTTGGAATAACCAATTTGTTTTAATTAGGATCAATTTATTGCTTTTCTCCTTGCGCATTCCCTAATAGGCTCTTACTGACAAGCATTTTTACCTGCGCTCCCCTGCGTTCCGTTTTTCAGCGTTCAGCCGCAGGGGAGCGCAGGAATAGATGCATTACATTTTTTCCGATGGGGCTGTACTCACACAGGCGCCGACCGCAGGTTGAGTCGCAACATGCTGCATTTTTCCTGCATTCGGCACCTACATGCGCCTGTGTGAGTACAGCCCCATCGGAAAAAACGTAATGCGTCTATTCCTGCGCTCCCCTGCAGCTGAACGCAGAAAAACGGAACGCAGGGGAACGCAGGTAAAAACGCTCGTCAGTAAGAGCACTAACATACTGTGAGTGCTTGCCTGTTATTCCCCAGTGCTGTAGTTCTTAGCTCAGTCTCACATAAATATAATTAGTTTTCAGAAAACACTTGTGTACAATGGTGTAACTGTGAATGAAGCAGCCCATGTGGTCACGCGTGGAAGGGAGGCCCAGGTGGGGTCAGCTTCCTCTGTAGCCACAATAAGAATTTGTGTGCCGGGTTCCTGTATGGGCAGCATTCAAATGATGCAAATGAAAGCTTTCAGTACCCCTGCACTAGAGGCACATTCATACCTGTGTGCCTATGATAGTCGGTTTCAGAGGTGCCAGGCCCTTCCAAACATTTTGTGTGTGTACAAGCACTTATCAGCCCATTGCCAAATCAGCAATTTGGAGACACCCCTAAAGCAAATAAAAAAAGTTGGCTCCCTGTGTGCCATTGCCCGTTTGTCACAAAACTGCAGCCTGCTTTCCTAGGGTTGCCACATGGTCGTTTTGACCAGGGCTTTGAGGGGCAGAAATCCTCAGACTAACAACACAATAGCCCCCATCTGATTTCATCATATCACCCAAAATGCCATCATGTTGCTTCCTGCATGATTATGTCTACAGCGTATGTCAATGTGCAAACCCCCTTTGTCCAGGTTTAGAACCCAGCAATGCTAATCTTTACACTCGCTCCTTCCCCTGTCTTTTCGTCTCTCTTCTATCCCCCTCACCAAACTGGCACATGCCTCTTCTGCCTACCCCTAGTTCTGGTCCTGAGTGATCATGCCTAAAGAAAGGAAGAATTCTCTGACCAGAAGGAGGCAGACTGAAATACATCCCTATACAAATATACTGTACAAAGGGAGGGTTTATTGGCCCTTTAAAGGAAAACATAAAAAAGTGAATCCCCTCAGTGTGCCTGGCTGCTTTGTATTCTGTCTGTGCTATAAAACTGCATGTGAAAAGACAAGGGGGTGAGATGAGAAAGGCCTAGAGCTCAGTAGTGGTTATATAAAGAGGCAAGCATGGGGCAGGCTGTCCACTCTCCTTAGGTGATTTATTAATTGCACTAATATGACTTATCAGCACCTATTCCCTCTTGGTACATTACCAGGTATCGTATGACTGTACGTTTAACCCCACATGAAACCTTTCTGCTGGCATGCATTACAGCGCCGTAACGTCTCTATGATGACCGCTTGCCTGCGGTTAATTTTAGACCTCTCCTTCGGTTCCCCTAAGATGGTTACTTAACTCCAAAAATTCCGAATATTTCACTCCTGCGGAAAGAAAAGACCAAATGATATCATATGTTATTTTAAGTGATTTAGGCCAATCATTTTTAGTTACACTTCTGACATAGATGAACCCAGTTCTCTGGCTGCCTGGGGCAAAAAAGGAAAAAATACACAGTCCAACTGTCAGCTTCATTTGCCCTAATCATCACACCCAGAGGGGCCAGGGTACCACATAATGTGACAAAACAACAAGGATATCCGAGTTAATAAGAGCATTACAATGAATTGTTCATTGAATGCATATCCTGTGCCTCTCCAGCTCTCTTTGCAGAGATGATGGGAGTTGTAGTGCAGGAACTGCTGAATGGCCACAGGATGGACACAGCTGATTGAATAAAAATATGAAAACTGCCGGCAGTTGAGACTCTTTTGCAGGGCTAGTTTTAGATATTGTGTGGCTGGAACCCCACTAAGAGGGATAAATTAGGGATGTCCAACCTGCAGCCCCCAACTATTTTTAACCAAGAATTCCGAAGCCCCAACTATTATGTTGGAGTATATTGACTGCTAAGGAACTAAACATACTTATGATACTAAGACAATTACTCACATTTTAAAATGGATTTCATTGTTCCCTAATTTGTTTTTACTGATATGTTGCAATATGTGCAAACTTATCATTCCAGAATTAGGGGGGTTTGTGCTGTTTTTTTTCCCTGCTATTGATTTGGTCATGCAAAAAGATAACGTCAGAATTCAGCAATAGCCTAGGAATGTGCCTATTATCATAACTCAGTCCATCTGGATTTCCATAAAGATTTGCCAGCCCAATGTGCGATTCTGATAGACTTCTCTCTGGTATAAGTTGCCATTAATAGATTGAGTACACTGGATATCATTGTGCAGTAGATTTGTGTTTCTTTCCTTTCCATTGCATTCCTTTTCTTAAAAAAATAGGTGAACATTGCATTTATTCTCTAAAATAACTGGATGCACATTGCATTCCTTCACTTAAAAGAATAGGTGCACATTGCATTAATTCTTTAAAATACCTGGCTGCATATGTCATTCATTCTGTAAAATAACTGGGTGCACATTGCATCCCTGCTCTTAAAAAACTGGGTGCACATGGCATTCCATCTCTAAAATACCTGGATGCACATTGCATACATTCTCTAAAATAACTGGGTGCATATTGCATTACTTCTTGAAAATAACTGGGTACACATTGCATTACTTCTTGAAAATAACTTGGTGCACTTTACCTTTCTTCTCTTAAAAAATTGGGCGCACATGGCACTTCTTCTTCAAAATAACTGGGTGCACCTGGCATTCCTTCTCTAAAATAACATGGTGCACATTTCATTTCTTCTCTTAAAAAACTGGGTGCACATGGCATTCCTTCTTAAATAACTGGGTGCACATTGCATTCTTTCTTCAAAATAACTGGGTGCACCTGGCATTCCTTCTCAAATAACTGGGTGCACATTGCTTTCGGTTCCTTAAAGAAACTGGATGTACATGGCATTCCTTCTTTAAAATGACTGGGTACATATTACATTCCTTGTCTTTAAAAACTGGGTGCACATGACATTCCTTCTCTAAAATGACTGGGTGCATATTATGTTCCAACTCTTTCAAAACTGGGCATACATGGCATTCCATCTCTAAAATGACTAGGTGCATATTACATTTCCTTTCTTTAAAAACTGGGTGCACCATCCAAGATGTGAGACGGATGGAGTATTTGGCAGCACTACATCGATCCCAGTTAATGCTCTTTGATAAAGTATGGTCACAATGGTACTTGATACACCCTACCTCTGACTAACTCCCTTCCCATCCACGGATGACCACTCTCTCAGGAGCAATGTGACACTTGAGGGGATATACCCCCTCTTCCCTTTAAGTATGCATATGGTCCTCTCTTGCGATTCCACCGGCTCAAATGGTTTATAGTTTAATTATTTTTTCTTTTTATTGTTTTCTATTATTTTTGCATAATGCACTACTCTACGGTGCACGACTCATATCCATCTCTATTTCCTACGTTTACACCCTAAATGGTATGCACCCATGGGCGTTACTTCATAGGATTTACTTGTACGATTGTGAATGCCTTACCATTAGATCACCTAATCTGATGTGAAATGATGAGTCTGAAATGTGATAATATGCAATGACTTGTTAAAACTTCAAATAAATAAAGAGTTATAAAAAAAAAACCTGGGTGCACATGGCATTCCTTCTCTAAAATAACGTAATGTACATCACATTGTATCTCCAAAATAATTGGACGCACATTGTATATGTTCTCCAAAATAACTGGGTGCTCATTGCCTTCATTCTCTAAATGTGCACAGGGAAAGATCAAGACTTCAACTATATATAAATCGGCAATATAAGTTAAATATAATAACTTCTTATGCCAAAACTGAGTGCACCCAAAATTTAGAAATGATTTTTAATAAAATGGGTCACCATCTTTCTGGGTATATAGGTACAAGTGAGCAAAACTGGAAATCACTGGGAGCATTGTGCTCATCATTTATTTATATAGTGCCAGCCATATAGTATATGCAAAACAATCTAACATGGGTTGCAACAGCAAAGCTTGCAGAATGAAACAGGAGGATTAAAGCCAATTCAGAAAGGACACTCTGGTTAATTCATTATACATTCTAGGTGCATACATATGATCCCTGGCCACATGGAAAATATGGCCACATGTACAAGTGATCTTCTGCTGTCAGTCGGGCAGAGCTGAATCAGGAAACTAATGAGTCCAAACAGGCCAAACACGTCCCTGTACACACAAAGTATTCAATAAGTATGTAGTTGCTCTCATGTGACTGCGTGAAGTGAATTCCCCTGTTAAGTCACAGCATAGCAGTGTTATATAATAGGTACCTTAGTCACCCCTGGGCTTAATCACTCATGTGCAGGGAAGATCCAGCAACATCAATGGAATTAATCAAACTGCTCAGGAAACTAAGGGTGAGTTTACATGGGAACTGTTCAGTAATACATTATTGTACAATACAGTTATTATCTATCTATCTATATATATCAATCAATCAATCTATATATACATTATATTATATACAGTGCAGTTCAGGGCCGGCCTTAGGCCTATTGGACCAATTGGGCCCAATAGGGCCCCGCACCTCTGGGGGCCCCGCACCACAGGGCAGCACATGATGCTGCCTGGCCTGTCCCCAACTTTGAGAGTCCAGCCCATCCCGAAATCCATAGGTCCAGCCCACCCCCAACTCTGATAAGCCAGCCTATCCTCCAACTCCATAGGTCTAGCCTGCCCCCAACTCTCATAGGCAGGGCCGCCATTAGAAATCACGGGGCCCCGTACAACAAAATTTTTGGGGCCCCCTGGGCCCCGCCCACACTGACGACCAAGCTCCACCCCATTTCCCGCCCACTCCACATCGCAGTTAAAAGACCACACAGACATCAGCGCTAAAAAAGTAACCCCCCCCCACAAGTTGTAAAAAGCTATTGATGGTCAGGGCCCCCTTATAAAAAATTGGGGCCCCAAAAAAAAAAAATTAAATTTTTTTTTTTTAAAAAAAAAAAACATTGGTGGCAGGGGCCCCCTTATAAGTTAAAAAAAACTTGGGGCCCCAACAAAAAAAATGTAAAAAAAAATAAACAAACATTGGTGGCAGGGGCCCCCTTATAAGTTAAAAACAAATTGGGGCCCCAAAAAAAAATTAAAAAAAAAAAAAAAATTTTTTGAAAAAACATTGGCGTCAGGGGCCCCCTTATAAGTTAAAAACAAATTGGGGCCCCAAAAAAAAATTTAAAAAAAAAAAAAAATTTTTTGAAAAAAAAAAAAACATTGGCGGCAGGGGCCCCCTTATAAGTTAAAAACAAATTGGGGCCCCAAAAAAAAATTTGAAAAAAAAAAAAAAAATTTTTTGAAAAAAAAAAAAAAACATTGGCGGCAGGGGCCCCCTTATAAGTTAAAAACAAATTGGGGCCCCAAAAAAAAATTTGAAAAAAAAAAAAATTTTTTTTGAAAAAAAAAAACAAAAACATTGGCGGCAGGGGCCCCCTTACAAGTTAAAAACAAATTGGGGCCCCAAAAAAAAATTTAAAAAAAAAAAAAAAATTTTTTGAAAAAAAAAAAAAAACATTGGCGTCAGGGGCCCCTTACGAGTTAAAAAAAAAATTGGGGCCCCAAAAAAACATGTTTTAAAAAAAAAGATTGGTTGCAGGGGCCTATAGAATATTAAAATAATACATTGGTGGCCAGGAGATTAAAAAAAAAAAAATACACAAACTGGTGTTCAGTAGAATTGAACTCACGGCTTCAGTACTTCAACTTCACCTCCTTTCGTGACTTCGGGTCTTTTCACCGCTTCAGGACTTCGGCTTCGGCTGTTTTCGTGACTTCGGGTCTTTGCGCTGCTTCAGGACTTCGGCTTCGGCTGTTTTCGTGACTTCGGCTTTTTCCGTGACTTCGGGTCTTTTCGGCGCATCGGCTTCGGCTTTTCGGCACTTCCGCATTCGGCACGCAAGAGGCAAGACGTACGGCTCGGGCGCTCGTAAGGGGGGCCCGGATCTTCAAAAAATGCAGCGCTGCCGGGCCCCCCTTCATGCCCGGGCCCGGTACGCTTGTCCCCCCTGTCCCCCCCTGATGGCGGCCCTGCTCATAGGCCCATCTTTCCTCCAACCTTTATAGGCCCTGCCTGCCCCCAATCCAACCAAGCCTGCTCCCAAGCTGAATCGGCCCAGCCTGCCCCAAACTAATTGGCCCAGTCCACTCTCCTATTTCCTCCCTCTCTCTCTTACCCTGTGTGCCCCTATTATGTGCCCCTATTTCATCCCTCTCACTCTCTTACCTTGTCTGCCCCTTTCCTTTCTATTTTGTGCCTGTATGCCCTTATTTTCCTAAATATTTGGTGTGTCAGTAGCCAGCAACACTTTGTCTAGGGGCCCCGCCAACATGGTCCCAATTGGGCCCCACATTTGATAGGATCAGCCCTGGTGCAGTTATAATAAATGTACAGTTACACCAAATATAAATGACAATAATACAATACAATAAATAAATCTCTCTCTCTCTCTATATTGATACATATGAATAGCTTTCTTCTGAGAAGAGTAAAATATACATGTATTACTAATATTGTATACACAGGGGAGGAAGATGACATATTTGTTTGGGGAGGTTATGAACAGAAGACTTTCCACTGCAGAACTTATAGTTACATTTTAATATATAGTAGTTGGTTTTTTTTTTTGGGGAGGCCATGCCACTGTAAAACCTTCATTATCAATTCCTTATTGGATAAATTACCTTGAAATGCAGTTGCAGGAATGTCTAAAATACCTCTACCTGCCTCTGATATTGAGCTACACAGCTGATTTTCCTCCAGAGCACACATACCGTTTACCCATATGTATTGGTATGTTTGGGACCTGGAGTTTTCTGGATAATGGATCTTCATATCCTTAGGTCTACTAGAAAAACATGTAAACATGAAATAAATCCAATAGGTTGGTTTTGTTTCCAATAAGGATTAATTATATCTTAGTTGGGATCACGTACAAGATACTGTTTTATTATTACAGGGAAAAAGGAAATCATTTTATAAAAATTTGGATCATTCAAATAAAATGGAGATGGTCTTTCCATAATTCAAAGCTTTCTGTTTTATATATATATATATATATATATATATATATATATATATATATATATATATATATTTTTTTTTATATATATATATACACATACACGCATACATGCATGAGTGTGTTAGAAAGTGCAAGTGCCCCCTAATGAGAGTTCATGGAGCCAGGAATGAGTCACACAGAACCTACAGTATGCCGAGAATTGTTTTCCTGGCCCCCTGGTAGGGAGATCTTCATATCATAAGGGAATGGGTTATCAGATGAGATCTTTAGCCTGCCCTGTTATTATACACTGTACCTCTGATCTAATTAGGGGAGAAATAAGAGAGAGAGTCCCAGTGCAAGAATAACACTGCCGTCTGACCTCCAACCCCTGACACAGTGACACTGGCAGAAATGAAATAAAGACGGCACAGAGATGGACGGGCCAAAAGGCAAACCAGGAGAATGCAGGGAGGGAGGTGCGGGGGGGGGGAGTAAAGGGTGGGCAATGCGGTTATTTATAACGTCTCTGCTGTGCAAAATTACAATAAGGACAAACAGGTCCTATAAATGGAGCCAATAAAGCAAATAGTCACATACAAAGATTTTGTAAGTCTAGGGATTTCAGTTGTGCTATAACATATTCAAAAATTATTTATCAGACCTTAATGGAAGCTGCTTCAGCCCTAATTCAGTTTATTGCACAAGGCAGCCCACATATAGCAGCCTCATACCTTCCTTGCATCCGATGGTCTGCCCCCTTGTTATTTGGGATCTAACATCAGCAGTGGGGTTGTTGGGGCCTGTGCTCTGGCATCAGGGGCTTATATCTCAACGAATAAGGATGTGCGCTATGTAACTTTCTTATGTTCTATGCATTAAGCTACAGACCTGAACAGAGTTCAAGAGAATTAGTTGATATTTGGTACACATGGGATAATAATGATCAAAGTCCAGTAAACCATACCAGCCTATCAGCAGTTAGATCACAGCAGACAAGGGTCACATTGTACATGCCCATATTAAAGGGTGGTTCGCCATTAAATTAACTTTTAGTATGTTATAGAATGGCTAATTCTAAGCGACTTTTCAATTTGCCTTCATTGTTTCTTTTTTTATAGTTTTCCTCTTCTGACTCTTTCCAGCTTTGAAATGGGGGTCACTGACCCTATCTAAATGCTCTGTAAGCCATTTTTTTTCAAATGCAGGCCATCTCGTAGGGTAACTTGGACCCTAGTACCCTAGCAATGCAGACTTGAGAGCCGCTGAATATAAAACTAAATAACCCAAAAACCACAAATAATAAAAAAATGAAAACTGATTGCAAATTGTCTCAGAATATCACTCTCTACATCATACTACATCATAAATGTGAACAACCCATTTAATGCCAAGTAATAATGTAACATTAAGCAAACTATTGTTTAATTTTAAAATACAAACTGAATATAGTGCAGTACCGGGAGTTTTCACCTTGCTTACAATTAAATAGTTGTAAATTTCGACTTCCATTAAAATATGTTTTTGCTTCTAATAAATGTCTATAAAGTGCACCATGTGTACAACTTTTTAAGGGGCTCCTACCTCCCTTACTCAGGTGCAAAAGAACCTAATGAAACCTAATGAAGAATATTTTTTATTGTTGCACTTTCCTGTTGCTTGGCAGAAAGAGCATGCAGTGTTTCACATCGCTCACTAGAGGGCAGCCTGTCTGCTGGTTTCTATTACAGTTGCAGGTTTCTATTACAGTTCTTTTGGACTTGCCAGCAAAAAACAGTAAGTAGTAATTATATTTATGTGGATCTGCAAATCAAACAGACATAATTTGGGGCCTGCAAAAGTTTTTCCTGTATTGTATTGTTATTATATGAGCAGAATTGGAAACCCCCTGCTTATTGGCATTGCTTAGAGAATCTGAAATTCTGCAGGTGTCCGGGAGTTCGTCTATTGCTGGGGAGCCGGACAAAAGTGCTGTAATACTTTCATTCCATAGAGCAGCAATGTACCTGCCTACAGACATGAGGCCTCCTGATTACTACTTTATTTCATACCTGAGCTACAAGGAATAGTTTTATGCCATTGGTACGTCTTCTTATTAATAATATATTGATCAGGATGCTACTTGCCCTTTAAAATAATACATTAATAATATAAACTAATGGATTCATTTTAAAAGTATAAACCAAATGAGTATGTTGTTAATGTGATTTTGCATTAGAGTCCTGGCCAGAAAAGGCTGCATGGGCCATCAGAATCAATGGATCTACAGGGTACAGGCAGGGGTGTAACTACAGAGGAAGCAGACCTTGTGGCTGCAGGGGGCCCCAGGAGGTATATTGAGCAATTTCAACATATATTTGTATAAAGGTCAACCTCTAGATATATCCGGGGGGGCTCTAAAATGAATTTGCTGTGATGCCTAGTAACATGTAGTTATGCTACTGGGTACAGGGTGCTGTGAGGGTGGGTTGGCATAAATATCACCCATATCCAACGTCTCCACAACTCCCATCTGTTCCCAACAGCCAAGGTCTATTATAGATGCTTGTTAGCTGTAGGGTCACATTTTAATATAAATAAATGCCCAAAGGACGAGGAACATTTCCTCATACATTCCCCTACTTTGTAGCCTTCGCTATCCAAAACTGGAACTCACTGTGCCCGATGAATAAAGGTGGAAAGCAACTTGCTGGGTATTTCTGTAATCTTATTTTGAGTTATGTGAGGCCCTGCCTAAATGTTGCACCTCAAGAGAGAGAGGGTTGGGGCTTGAACTTGACAAGGTCAGAAAACCTTAGCCATGGTGACTCAAATTTTTAAAAACTATTTATAACAGGTCCCATTCCAGTTTGATATAATTCTAAGAAAAAAAACAATTGGTCTAGGGCCACATGGGGCTTAAATCAGCTAGCCGAAATCCGCTGTCTGATTTCAGCCCAACCATGGGCAGTAGATTTCTCTCTCTTCCACACTGAATCACCTCCTGTTGTCTTCAGCGACAAACCTTGAACCGAAATCCGCCATCTTTTCACAGCAATGTGGAAGATAGAGGAGGCTATTGCTCGTGGTAGAGCTGAAATCAGCCAGCAGATTTCGGTTTACTCGTTTTGGCCCCCATGTGGCCCTAGTCTTACACCTTGTAATAATAATAGTTTTTCTAGTAGCATGAGGGTGTGTGTGTTTAATTCTGACTCCGTAGGCTGGTGGCACACAGTAAGATTCGGGGGGAGATAAGTCGCCCAACTTCTTCGGGCGACTAATCTCCCTGCAATGCCTTCCTGCTGGCAAGAATGTGAATCGCCGGCAGGATGGCATACTTAGCTTTGTATTCCGAAGTTTGCTCGTGAGGAAACTGTGGGCGACTTCGGAAAATGAAGCGGTGCGTATGCAATCCCGCTGGTGACAAATCTCCTCTTCTTCAGGACTACTAATCTCCCTGAACTGCCTTCCCTTGCCTTCCCACCTTGCCTTCCCGCTGGCTAGAATGAAAATTTGCCGGCAGGATGGCATTCAGAGCGATTCGTTTTCTGAAGTCACCCAAAGTTTCCTTGTGAGGCAACAAATCTCCTCTTTTTCGGACTAATCTCCCCGAACTGCCTTCCCCTGTCTTCTCACCGGCTAGAATGAAAATCGAGGGAAGAAACGATAAGGGATAAGGGATGCTAAAATCAGATGCTTTTGTTTATTTGCTTATCACACCCCCCCTCAATGTTATTGTGTAAACAAATCATCAGGCTGCTGTTCTGGGGTATTAACCCTTTCCATGCCTGCTGTGGGGTTGCAGTTTTGCATAGGCCTGTACATGGAAACATAGAATCTACAGCTCTGGAATTTGGTAATTGGATTGCCGGCACCTTAGGTTCTACAATCTACAGTGTGTAAAGAGTTAAAGAGCTAAGGAGGACCGTTGAATCTTAGTTCTATGGCACATCTGGCAATTTTGCTATCACGGTACTGTCAGGCAGAACCGCAGCAGTCAAAACACCCTTCCCCTGCCTGTCATCGTTATCATATGATAAACATGGGAAATATTTGCCTATGGCAGACACTGGTGGTGACGGGAAGGGCAACTGACAGTGTTTGCCTTAGGCAGTGCATTTCCCATTCTTCTGAATGGGGAGCAGTGACATGCACGGAACCACTGCCTGAAAGCACTGAGACAGTCCCTTTGCCAGGTGTGCCCCAGGCCATAGACTCTTCAGAAGCCATTCAGCTGGGATTAAAACAGTAGAAAACAGTCGGTGGGACCCGGTATATGAGGGAATATGCAACAGGACAGTGGTAATCTTATTTTTTTTCCAGAATATAAGAAATTCAATTTAAAAGGGACATTAAAAGGGATTTAATGACATGGAAAAATATATACCTTAAAAAAATAGATATTTTGACAACACATAAAGGCATACGAGCAACAAGCCAGCAATCTTATTGGCTGAGGGAACTGAAAGTCCAGATCGTGCTCCGTAGGGGGTAATGGACTGGGAGTTTCTGACAAGTTCAGTTAGAGAGGGAGATAAACACCTAATCCCAACACACACACGCCGGCTGCCAAACCATTAACAGGATTCGGGTAAAAAGCTGCTTTTTATTCCCTGTCATCTAAAATATTCCATCTCTGTTAACCCTTGACACCCAGAATGGCAATTCCTGTATGGCAGAAACAGCAGGGGAGAGGATCCTTTAAACATCACTTATAACTCATTCATATTTTCAGTATATTTATTTCCCAAGTGAATATACAAAAATAAACAAATTTCCCAATGCGAGGAATACATTTTATTATTTCTTTTTGCTGCTCTTGGAGAAACACAGGAGATGGGCAGATAAAAGAGCTGATATGTATGCGCCACAATATAGGAACCTCTAATTCTGCTGCTTTGGCTGAAAAATATTCAGCTGACAATATTCTGATCCTTTCAAAAATGGCAAATGAGTAAGTTTTTGGAAAATATTCTTAGAAAATAGAACAGATTTTTGTTGTAACCTTATATACGTCTTTTTTCATATATATATTTTGTGTCTCGTGTGATGGGTCAATTTTTAAAATGTGTGAAAAAGTTTGGTGTAGTATTTAACAGTATGTGAATGTGTTACTCGGGTTGACCAGGCTGTGACAGTAACATCTATGTGTTAGTTCTTCTATATAGTATTGAACTTTTGCTAAGGACACGTCCTGTTCAAATGTCAGGAGGATAATGCTGGGATTATGAGATGTGTTAAATTAATCTATAAATGATTCTCTAGCAATCTTTGCTGCCGTTAATCTGCAGCTAATACTTGGTGTAACCTGAAAGCAGAAAATAGAACACTTGACCGTAATATTCAATTGCGTTACCTATAGTACCTGCAGTAATATTAAGAATGTGACTTCCTTTGTTCAAGGTTGTTATTGTACAGGTATAAGATCAGTTTTTCGGAAACGCGTTATCCAGAAAGTTCAGAATTACGGGAAGCTCGTCTCTAATATAGATTTTATTCAAATAATCCAAATTTTTAAGAATGATTTTCTTTTTCTCTGTAATAATAAAACAGTAGCTTGTACTTGATCCCAACTAAGATACAATTAATCCTTATTGGAAGCAAAACCAGCCTATTGGGTTTATTTAATGTTTACATGATTTTATAGTAAACGTAAGTATTAAGATCCAATTTACGAAAAGACCCATTACCCAGAAAACACCAGGTCCTGAGCATTCTGGATAACAGGTCCCATATTTATATTTTCTAACTCTAAATAAAACAAAAAAACAAGACAGACATGAAAATTCTTCATAAGATTCTCAAACCTTCTGTTTATTCAGGTATGTGAAGAATTTTCACTTCTTCCACTAATAAATATTTTCATAGATGCACGTTCTTACGAAAAACCATTTCTTTTTCTTTTTTCTTTTTAAGGAGGTTAAATCACTGGTTTGTAACTTTAAATCTTGTTTAGTAGAAGAGCTCCTGAATTTGATTTACAGAAATAGCATCAATGTATGGCAGAGTGTTAATATAATATAGTCAATAGAAGCCTGTCTAATAAAGCCATAAAATGTTCTAAAATGGAGCAGGGGTTCGTACTGAATAATCTAAAATATTGTTTTCAGAGAATGCGGAGTTTACAGCACTGAGAGCAAATAAATGAAAAGCAATGAAACGGCAGCCTCGATTCTCTAAACAAAGGGAAAACATTAACCCTGGAAATATCTGCTCAGTAAGAATTAATGTTTTAATTGTCTAAACTGTCAAAGAAAACTCTAAAAAACATAATCTATGTGTGTATGTGTGTGTATATATATATATATATATATATATATATATATATATATATATATATATATATATATATATATATATAAAGTTCTGCACTCACTTGTCTTTGGCAATTAAATAAAAAATATTTAATTAATCATATGCAAAGTTCAATTTTTATCAACGACAACAAGACCATTATAATGAATATATATATATATATGTATATATATATATATATATATATATATATATATATATATATATATATATATATAAAATGAATTTTTTCCCAAATACAGTAAATGCTTGTGAAATGTAAACCTTGTTTAAAAAAGGTGAATAGATTTTGAGAAGTCAATAGTACAGCTAAGGAACTTGTTATGCAGAATACTAGGGTCCGGATAACAGATCGTTCTGTAATTTGGAGCCTCATTCCTTAAGTCTACTAAAAAATTATGTAAACATTAAATAAACCCAATAGGTTGATATTGCTTCCAGTACGGATAAGTTATGGGATCAAGTACAAGGTACTGTTTTATTATTACAGAGAAAAAGGAAATCATTTTTTAAATGTTGGATTATTTGATTAAAATAGTCTATGGAAGATGGCCTTTCCATAATTCCGAGCTTTCTGGATAACAGGTTTCCGGATAACAGATCCAATACCTGTATTTGTATAGAGATTTTCTAGTCCAATTCATATATTGATCAATGCAATAATGAAATTTGCATTTTTTGCTATTTTTTTTACTACAAAAGTACACGACTTCAAATAAGCATCTTGTAACACATATAACATGGAGATATTTCAGAAAATGACTGGATCTCAGTTTATGGTAATAATTAAATCCAAATATTTTTTTTAATTCATGTCAAATCTCTGGTTTACACTAGATATCTAAATATATTTTCTTCTTCTATGTTTAACATAATTGCATTAAAAAAAAACTTTTTATATTGCCTTTAATGTTGCCATAATTTTATATAGGTCTATTGTATAATGAAAAGGGAATCATGGCATGATTAACTGACCTTAATCAATGTCAGAAAAGTATACATTTTTTTGTTAAAAAAAAAACAATGGCATAATTAGTCTAAAAGCAAATATTTTATTTATTACAATAATAGTTATTATCACTTGTGAAATAACAACAATAATAATAACAACTACTACTACAACAACAATAATAATACAGGTACGGGACCTGTTATTCAGAATGCTCGGGACCTGGTGTTTTCCGGATAACAGATTCCATACCTGTAATAAAAATAATGATGTTATATGATGTATTTTTCCTCTGTGCAATATTTATATCTGAACAGGTACAACCCATGCCTTAGGAGTAGATTCCCAAAACAAGCAAGGACATCTCTAAGGATGCATTGCCCACATTCACACACCATTTAACTAGAAAAAATACGATTCACAGAAATCAAAGGAAAACTTGAATTCTTGCACATCAAGAGGGTTCTAAATCAGTCTTGTTTCTAATGCCTTGTAAAATACACATCTTCACATGTGGTTCCTGTCTGTGTTTTTGTCACACCAAAATCTGAATTTATTTTTTCATTTTGATGTTAAATGAATTATTTTAGATTAAGACCCAAATTGTATTTAATGGTATTCATCTGCTGTAAATACTTGGTTGGGTGATTGTCTTTGAATTTTAAAATTACTGAAAAAAAAGGCAAACTATTTCTAAGACAATGACTAAAAACTGTGGCTATAGACTTACTTTTTTATCCTCAATTGAACATAAACTAAACAATTGTGTGTGTTTGTGTGTGTTTATATATATATATATATATATATATATATATATATATATATTTTTTTTTTTTTTAATTCTTATTAAAAGCTGTATTTCTTGGGATAAAAAATATGTCCTTAAAGAGACTGTTGAGGTCTCTGTGCATTCATCTACCATAAACCCCTTCAGGTCTGATTCTGCCTTAAAGGGCATGTAAAGTCTAAAATAGAATAATGCTAGAAATGCTGTATTTTATATACTAAATATAAACATGAACTTACTGCACCACAAGTCTAATCAAACAAATAATTTATGCTTTTAAATTTGGCTACAGGGGGTCATCATCTTGTAACTTTGTTAAACATCTTTACAAGACTAAGACTGTGCACATGCTCAGTGTGGTCTGGGCTGCTTAGGGATCATCAGAAACAAAGCTGCTTGAGATCTGCATGGCTTTGAAGTAAGGCGGGGGCTCCCCCTGCTGTACATAAGTATGATTGTTTCCCTGCTCAGCAGTTAGGGACCGTCTGACAATTCCTATCCACAGCAGTAAATGAAGGTAGAATTTCACTGCATACAGTCAGGTTTCTTATAAAAATGGTACACATTTTTTAATTAAAGTATATTGGAGATAGGTTTCTTTTTCATTAAAGAAAGTAAAAAATGGATTTTATGTTTTTTGCCTTTTCATGCCCTTTAAAAACTGTATGGGAGAATTCACAAAAGTGTTGGTAAGTACACAGTTCTTACAGCAGCCAAATTGTAAAAATGCTGTTCACAGAAGGTTTTATGAATTTGTGCTGTGAAAATGTTGTTTGTGCGCCAAAACAAATTCTCTATACAGACAAATTAACGTATGAACATTCCCCCCCCCTACATTTTAATTATGGCAGAGTCATTTTGGCGGAAAAAAATGTCAACTAATCTTCAAAAAGTTGGTACATATGACACAAAAATATCCACACCCAGTTTTTGAAAATTGTTGATAGAAGCTGAAAAATGACAGAAAACATTTCCTTTACCAACATTTTTTTGAATAATTCAACGGCATTGGTTTGGAAACTGTGACACTGTCATCACTATAGAGGGGTCATGTTAAGGAAGGAGTTACCAGCTCTTACCAACCCATGTATGGCCACCTTAAAATTCAGGGAGAGTTCCAGTTTGCTCACCTAGAGACTCCTGGAAGCCAAGCTTTAAGGTAAAGTATAGTGAGATTTGGTTGAATTTACTACTAAAACTCAAATTTATCTCATTTTTTTATTAAAACAAAGTCCACCTAACTCCCATCCAGTAATTTAACTCATTTATCAAATAATCAGATGGAAAAAGTCGGTGCGGGAATAGTCTTGACAAAATTGTGCGACAATTTAAATCGTACAACTTTTCCGAAGCGCGCGTTTGTCGAACTGTTGTCTGACTTTTTGCGAATGATCCAGAGCAGATCAAGATGTCAAGAAACATCTTCAAATTGTAAAGTATTTTTAGATTAGGATTTTTAGTATATTTGGGCTATAATAAATCTCTCAAAATTCAAGTTTTTTTTTTTCCTCTAAAAATTCAAGTTTTCCCCCTAAAAAACTCGTCACTTCATAAATAGGCCCCTTAATCTTATGGATTCTTCCCTAGAAATGTTGGGACTATGGATGAAGACCTAGGGGTAAATTTATCAAACAGTGAAGTTAGAGATCTCCACAGAGTGAAATACCGCCTCTCTCCATTCATTTCTATGGGTTTTTTAAAGGTGTATTTATCAAAGGGCGATAGAGAAAGTTCACCATTTTATGAATACGCCTTTAAAAATCCCACAGAAATGAATGGAGAGAGGCGGTATTTCACTCTGCAGACTGTGGAGATCTCTAACTTCACTCTTTGATAAATCTACCCCTTTGATGTATAATAACCTAATAACATAGATGTGTCACCTCATATTGGCCAAGGAGCAGCCTGAACACAGTTGAATTTTCAAGGGTGTTTTAAACCAAAAATTTGACAAAACCCATTTATGGAGATGATTGTCTAGATATAAGTTTTTCTAAAGTGAGTGAAAAGGCCATTCTTAGTAAAGTTGCTTTAGCATAAAGTTTTCTCTGCTGTTTTAAAGGTATAAGTTGGGTTCAAATTATATAAATACAGGACCTGGGGCTTCCTGGATAATGGATCTTTTCATAATTTGGATCTTTATCCTTTTAAAACCTACTAGAAAATCATGTAAACATTAAATAAACCCAATAGCCTGTCTTTGCTTCCAATAAGGATTAATTATATCTTATTTTGGATCAGGAACATGGTATTATCTTTTTCATTACTGAGAAAAAGGAAATCATTTTTAAAATTATTTGAAGATGACCTTTCCGTAATTCAGAGCTTTTTGGATAACAGATTTCCGGATAATGAATCCTGTATCTATAATAAAAAAAATGATGAAAGGTGTGAAGACAAGTTATCAGTTAATAATAATGGATTACCCGTAATGAATAATGGATTAGCAGTTAATAAACTATAATGAATATTTATTTAAATATAATTGAAAGGTCTTCAAGAAGTAGGCAAAGTTAGATCAGTATTTCTATATGTTATGAATATCCAGCAAAATTGACTGTTCCACATTCTAGGTAAGACCTCAGATACGAATAACACAGAAGAATGATATCTTTGGGAACTAGAGCTTTATTTCAAGGCACTTTATAAATGGCACCATTGATCTATTCAAGGAAGATGTGGTCGTCTGCACAGTTAAAGTTTTCTGTTAAATAGGGGCAGGTTTATATTCCGAGGTATACACAGTGTTTATAGTATTCATATACAGAGTTGCACTTTACATATTCCATATTTACATTCTTTAGAAAACGAAAGAAATCTTAGCGTGTGGAAGACTCAGCTAAGCTGAATTACTGAAGATTTGTTGGCTTATAGTCTGATTTACATGCAGGGTAATTATATCCAGCCGGAAAAGCTATCCTGAATAAACAAGCGAATGTGTGTTTTCTTCCATTAGTGTAGCGAAATTATGGAATTAAGGGAAATTAAACATCTAATCTAATGGCAACATGTAGAAAGTCAACATTTAGGTTTTGTTGATGGTAAAAATCACAGTGACAAAGCTGTAAGTGGAGTTTCCCCATCATTCAAATGATCGTGTTTTTATTTGAAGTCCTATTCCTGCAGTTAGCATATATTCAGCATTCAATGGACCCCTGACCTTGTTGAGATACCAAATGTATGAATTGTACAGTGAATGGAATATGGAACCCTCAGCATAGGGGAGACATCGATCCTTAAAACCAGCGTACCAAGTTGCTGGTTTTAAAGATTCCTGTTGCAATTAGTAAAAATAACTGGTAAGATACAAAAAAAAGTCGGTTCTTTTTATGACCTTTCTCTGACTGCTATTTATATACATTTAAATTCACCTTGACAAACAGTATTAAGTAATAGCAGATTTGGACTTGGGGGCAGGTCCGGACTGATAATTAAAATAGGCCCTGGCATTTCAGGTACACAGAGGCCCAATCAGCAACTCACCAGCCCACTAAATATTGACATTCTATGGCACCTTATAGCTGCCACTCTGGCATTTGCCAGAACCCACAGATTGCCAGTCCGGGCCTGCTTAGGGGGCTGGACCCATCGAGGCTGTTGTCTCAGGGACCCCCCACCCCTGCTGCAAAGCCCCTTCTGGCCCCCGCAACAGTCACAACCCCCCTTTGGCCTGTACTTACGTGCACCTTTTTTGCCACAACTGGGGCCAGAGAGGGTGATTGGGCAGGGAGCAGGTTTGTAAAGACGGGGCCCACAAGAGTCAGGGCCAACCAGGTTTTTTCCTGGTGTCCCACCGGCCCAGTCCGACCCTGAGTACTGGTATGAGACCTGTTATCCAGCATGCTTGGGACCTGGGGTTTTCTGGATAACAGATCTTTCTGTAATTTGGATCGTCATACCTTATGTCTACTAGAAAATCATTTAACTATTAAATAAACCAGTAGGCTGGTTTTGCTTCCAATAAGGATTAATTATATCTTAGATGGGATCAAGTACAAGATACTATTTTATTATTACAAAATTATTTTAAAAAATGTGGATTATTTGTATAAAATGGAGTCTATGGGGCAGCCATCCTGTAATTCGGAGATTTCAGGATAACAGATTTACAAATAATGTATCCCATGCCTGTATAGGCAATTCCACTGCTGGAACAGTATGGCATCTCTGTGTATAAGCTATGAGAAAACCAACATTGCTGTTGCTGATCTGGAGAGCTCCATGTATAGTTTGTATGATCATATCTCCTGTGATGTCATGCTGTGCCCTCTGTGCCAAGGGCTGGATTTACATAGCAGGCACCCTTAGACCCAATGTCGTTCGATGCCCCCTCCCTTTTATTCGCTCCAATTTACATCATTGGGTCTGGAGCAATGGGGATTGGCGCATGGGAGAAAACGTCATATCTCCTGCGTATCCCTAGTGATTCTGAACCAATGTGGTTGTGGTTGGTCAGCATGCTGTCCCCTAAAATCCTGCCGCCCTAGGCCCGGGCCTTGGTGGCCTCTCCACAAATCCAGGCCTGCCTGTGCCATTAAGCCATGCCATCTTTGAGCTTATTGTAAAGTGGTTATATGACAGAAGGGTGATAATAAAAATGAGCAGAAGGGTGATAATAAAAAAGTTAAGGCAGGTAAAGAAAAATTTGGAGAATGGATAATAAAGTCTGATTACATAGGGTAAATATGGGGGGATGTTTGTTTGATTCATGGCATGGTTTCTAATGAGCAATGGACTGGGTTAGAAACCCTTTGGTGAAACACATTGTTTATAATTGGGTACAGTTCAGAACATGGCACTGTCTATGGGAAATTCTATGTTCTTACTGAAAGGGGTGGTTCACTTTTAATATGTTATAGAATGGTCAGTTCTAATCAACTTTTCAATTGGCCTTCATTATTTTCTTTTTTTTATAGTTTTTTAATTATTTGCCTTTTTTTTCAGACTCTTTCCAGCGTTTAAATGGAGGGGTCACTGACCCCATCTAAAAAACAAATGCTCTGTAAGGCTACAAGTGTATTGTTAGTGCTACTTTTTATAACTCATCTTTCTGTTAAGGCCTCTACTATTCATAACACATAAATCAATGAATAATTGCTAGGGTAATTTGGACCCTAGCAACCAGACTGCTGAAATTGCAAACTGGAGAGCTGTTAAAAAATGAAATAAGTGAAAAACCACAAATAAAAACAATTAAAACCAATTGCAAATTGTTTCAAAATATCACTCTCTGCACTAATTAAACGTTAAGTTACAGGTGAACAATCCCTTTAAATTTTATGGGTTACCCAAGTCCAGGAGCATACTGATAAGTTAGTTTGTTAAAATATTGATTAGTGTGGGGGTGGGGATTGCAGACTGTAGGCCACTCTGGGGCAGAGATTGGTGGGAATGTAACTTGTGATATGTTGGCTCTGTACAGTGTCGGACTGGGACACCAGGGGCCCACCTAAAAACCTTAGACCAGGGGCCCACCATAAAACTTTAGACCAGGGGCCACTCTCAGTATATTATTCTTCATCTCCTCAATCAACCTCTATTCTCCTAGTCTGTTTTCTTGACATACTATGATCAATTATTCCATCTATTTAGCCTCTTTGTTCTCATAGAAATAGGGAATGGCCATGAAATAGGCCAAAAGTTTAGCAGCATGAGGGCCCACAGACACCTGGGCCAGTCCGACACTGGCTCTGTTTAAATAAAGTAGAATAATAGCATATAGATCTATAAGGGGTGCAGCTGAATACTGGATAGTGAAATATGCCTCTTTATCCCTTGTGCCATTGGCTAACCAATATCTCTTCAACTTCAAGGCAACAATCCCCCAATTCAGCATCAGCCAATTAGCCCATCCACATGTGTGGCCCAGTTGTATATATATATGCCAAAGATATTGTGTGTGGCCAGTATTAGTGAGCCCATTGCTTTCAGGGCCAGCATGTAGTAGAAGAATGCAATAATATACCCATTTACTGGGCCCTTGCTCAAGGTATTTAGAAACAGTTGGTGGGGGGTAAATGAAACAAAATACTCCTTGAAGGTGTGAAAACACTGCCAGTGTCTCTCCAGCTGTGTCAAACAGGAGCCAATTAATCAGAAACAACACAGAGCTTGTTTATAGGTAAACTGGGGAGATACAGTTACAAGTTTTAGTAGCAACAGCCCCAACTCTCCTTCTCCACACCGGATTCCATTAGGGAACCAGCCTCAATAATCCCCAGCCAGTGCTGGACATAAAGAAAATGCTTCCATAGCAGTATCTGGACCAGGTCCACATTATTGGCACTCCCTGGCGTCCCCATACCTATTCATATATTCTGGAAATGTTTATGCTTGTATTCTAGCCCACTTATTGCCCCTAAATCTAGAAGTGCCACTCTTAAGTAATGCCCTTAAAGGACTGGACAGGGGTTACTATTTCTGATCTATTATGATCCAGCATATGCCCCGCTCCCCATTTGTTGTACATACATACACTACTATTATGGGATGTTGGGTGCTGTAGGCTGGAAGTTATATATAGATATATCTAAAGGAAACACACATAGAAAGACAGTGTGGACATGTAGACAACCTGGTGCAGCCCTTACACAGCATCTGAGTATTATTTATTTCTTTTTAATGATGATTGATGAGCTTCATTCAAAATCATCTTGTATTACTGACATAGTGAACTTGATATCCTTTCAACCCCCTGTCCGTGCAAATACAGGCACACACAAAGATTGCTTATGAACACTTATGATTGCTAAAAACTGGAAATCTACTGGCCTAATGGACTTTCAGCAAATATTAACCGCAATTGACTCTAGAGCAACCATGGAGTCTATGGCAGCCAGAAACGAACACAGATACTCAAAATTTGACAAAGTGTGGTCTGATTGGCAGACTTTCCGCAACCCAACCCTAATGTCTATCACATGATCCTAGAGTGTCAAGCAATTTTGATTCAAAACATATAGTGCATGGACATACCTGGCGACCTAGTGACCACAGTGCTCCAACGTTTCGGTCCCAGGACCGAAACGTTGGAGCACTGTGATGTGTGTAAAATAAAAAGACACTTGTTTCACTAAGGGAAGTGCTGGCCCAGGAATGCTTTATTCCAAACTTTGATTATATGATTGAGAATTGGCCGTGCACCCCTGAGATTGCTTGATTGGAATGCGGATACTGCTAGTGCTGTTCTTCAGATGCTGATGATATGGTTTCTCTTGGAGTGGGACACACTAATGCTGTTGCTTGGAGGGAGACCCTAAATGTTGATTCTGTTGATGTGTTTATCCATCATGGTGCTCTAATGGACGGTGCAGTACTGGTTCTTTTATGGCTCAGATATGTCAGTTCTGCTTTCCTGGCATGGGTCAGATACACTGGTTTGGTTGTCCTGGCATGACTCTGGTTCTGTTGACTTGCCACAATTGATATATGTTGGTTCTATTGCCCTGCCATAGTTTAAACATTCAGACATGTGGGTTATTTTGTCCTGCCTTTCTCATACATGCTGGTTCTGTTGATCCAGTATGGCTCAGACTGTGGTTCTGTTGTTAAGAAGCAATTCCATAAGGCTGACAATAAGTGCTGGCTTCCTTCCTAGGGCTGGGGGAGCAATACAGATGAGGTTGTACATGTGATAGACAAACAGGACTCTGCACATTTCTTCTCCTGCTCTTTTCCCGAGGAAATCCGTAAAAAGCAAGGTATTTGTTTGGGTTTTAGTTAACCCTTATATGACATTCCAAAACTTGATTTGTTTCTTGTTTCAAAGTTTGATTCTTTGATAAAAGGAGAAGTACACCAAAAAAAACCTTTTTTTTTTTTTTGCACAATTAAAGAAAATATAAATCTCAGTGGCTTTCCACTGGGCTTTTAAAAATGCTCAGATCAATGTAAGTGTAGTTACTACTGAAAACAAAATGTGTATAGTCCTCTCTGTTCTGTACATACAACTCCTCACTTACAAATATTGCATCAAGCAGCAATGAAACTTACAAATGACTTTAAAACCATTGACATGACATGTGAAAGGAATGATTTGATTTCATTGTGCATTAATAAAAACACAGTTTTGGGATGGACATACCCTTTAAGGATCATAGAGCCTAAAATTTGGATTGCTGGATGGAAAATATAACTTAAAAGAGAAATAGAGAGAAACAGAATAGCTGTCTGGGCAAAGGGACAACTGAATAGCTACAGATAAACAGATAGATGAGAGGTAACTAGATGATAGATAATTTGTAGACATGGAACATATACACAGAGACAAAGATCTCAGAAAAATGATACACAAAGAATAAATCGAATTGTGATTATAAATAACTGTGCTGGCGCACTTCATTTATTAATATTTCTAGCAATATACCAAATATGATATTCGTGTTTCATGTCTATTCTCACTAAAATCACCTTTTCTTTCTTGCAGCTTGGCTATAGATAATGAATACTAGTTAGTATAATGAAATAACTTTTTATAGAGATCAGGGGAATTTAATCTCGTCCATGTAAAATACAATACATGCGCTATATTACCAGGCCTCTCTGTATATAGAATACTGTCCCTGGTATGCGCTTCTGTAGAGGGTTGCCATGGGAAGAAGCCCAGACCAAGAAGAGTGTGACACAGGGGCAGAAGAAGGGTACTTGGGGGTGTCTCTAAGGCAGGGGTCCCCAACCATTTTCACCTGTGAGCAACATTCAGATGTAAAAAGATTTGAGGAGCAGCGGGAGCATGAAAAACGTTCCTGAGTGTTGTGATTGGCTATTGGTAGCCACTATATGAACTGGTAGCCTACAGGAGTCTCTGTTTGGCAATACACCTGGTTTTTATACAACCAAAACTTGCCTCCAACTCCAAGCCTGGAATTAAAACATAATCACCTGCTTTGAGGCCACCAAAAGCAACATCCAAGGGGTTGGAGAGCAACATGTTGCTCAGGAGCTACTGGTTGGGGATCACTGCCCTAAGGGATCCCAATGAAGAAGAGAAGGAGAAACTGGGAAACAGAAATGGGCAAGCAGAACAAATATTCACCCTAAGGAGAATTCCTGTGCATAATAATAAATACCCCTCCCAGTCCCATGAATACATTAGCAGCCCATAGACTTTCTTACCAGTATTGAAATATGTAGCTAGAGTTTTATTATTGATGTGAAAAACAGATATTTAAATTGTAAATATATTTTTGGGATCAGAATTTGGGCGTTCATATATTTCCCCATTGGAGAAGGAACACATCAGGATCAGGCATAAAATCAATGTGGATATTAAGACAAATGTAGGTGGCGGCGGCTGCACTGCGAGTCCCCAGGCACAGCGCTCATTTGATCGCGTGGGGGCGGGGCGGTGCAGGAGAAGCAGTAGCCGCTGCGCATTAGCGAATAGTAATTATGGCGCTGATGGATGGCCGGTTTCCTGATTGCTGCTCCCTCTCTATTCCGTGTCACATTAAGATGATTTGTGCATCTTAGCGCATCCTGCTGTCCTAGTGTTTCCACACAGTCCTTAGATCTCTGGCACAGCGGGCAATTAGAGGCACCCCAGCCATTGTAGCACCACCCTATTTACTAAATGAAAGCGTCTCAAATGTTAGCTCTGTGGGCCACAAGGTGTCCGATCTGCGCGCTACTAAAGGGATGATACCCTTATATACAATTCATTAAGCCTAATGTACACGTATCACATCGTGTCCTTCCCTGTCTGCAGCGCTGAAATTCTGAGCAGCCAGTCCTTATACATTGTATGTGGTTACCGTGTTGTTCGGGGTGCAGCAGGGAATTACTGGAATGGGACATCAACGTTCTGGATTCACTATATAGAGAAGTAATAAAATAGACGATAGATTGGATTAAATGTAGGGTGTGATTGAGTAAGAGTAGATACATACCGCAATACCGCATGTGTGTGAATGAGGAGTTGTAGAATGAAGAGATTGCGCATATTGTAAGTACAGACACACTGGTACTGCTGTCCTTGTGCAAATCTCTTGCGCCAACACCTTGCCCCATATTCCATCAATAATCAATGAACAAGTGCTCGGAGTCTTCCTGGGCACAACACCCAGGCCCGAGGAGCTAATTAAATATAATACATTCACACTAAACTATATATATGTATATATATATATACATTGTATACACACATATAGTATAGTATATATTCATCCCCATATAATACACAAAAGCCATGAATATCCTGTAAATTATTTCCTTACAAACGATGAGTTCTGATGTCATCAGTTATAAACGGTGAGTTCTGATGTCATTTCTGTCACATGACTCACTGAAATATGTGTATTATAATAAATAAAGTACCCCCAGTTGTAAAATATGAAGATATTAGAAGTTACCTTGGAGTTTCATGACCTGTATAAAAACACTCGGCCTTCGGCCTGGTGTTTTTATATGGTCATGAAACTCCTCAGTAACTTATAATATCCTTATATTTTACAAGAGGGGGGACTTTATTCATATATATATATATATATATATATATATATATACACCCCCATACTATACTACATATTCTTCACCATACTAAACTACTTACACCCCAATAATATACGAAATATTAACCCCCATACTGTACAATATACACGACCACAATATATTATAAATTCACCTCCATAATATACTATGTACATACCTATAGTGTAATATATATTCTCCCCCATACTATAATATATACACCCCCACAATGTAATATATATTCTCCCTCATACTATAATATATACACCCCATAGTGTAATATATATTCTCCTTCATATTATATACACCCCCATAGTGTAATATATATTGTCCCCATACTATAATATATACACCCCCATAGTGTAATATATATTCTCCTTCATGCTATATGCACCCTCATAGTGCAATATATATTCTCCCCCATACTATAATATTTCCCCCCCACAATGTAATATATATGCTCCCTCATACTATAATATATACACCCCCATAGTGTAATATATATTCTCCCCCATACTATAATATATACACCCCATAGTGTAATATATATTCTCCCCCATACTATAATATATACACCCCCACAATGAAATACATATTCTCCCCCATACTATAATATAAACAGCCCCATAATGTAATATCTATTTATCTTAGGATCAATGAAGAAGTGTAAGCACAACATTGTGCAGTTTCCCCAGGGACATAGATCACCTATCTATGTAGTATCCATTATGTGTCTGTATAGCTGTAGGTACATGATAGTATCTCAGTACATAGAGTTGTGATGCAGGGAAGTAAAAGTTTGCGGTGGGCAAATGTATCTTGAGCCCTTGTGTCTGTAAATCACTTGGACATTATGTGTACTATTGGCAAATAATTATATATAATTGTCTTACATTGATTGTTATTATTATTCGTATTTTTATTATTAGTATTAATAATAATAATAATAATAATAATAATATATTCATTATTAAGTATGAATACCGCGTTTTGCTCAGAATCTTGAATGTATGTATGAAACAGTGAAAAGAAATATTCTCACGATTTTGTTCATGAAAACTTCAAATAGCTAAGACAGGGCAATTGGGTTTGGGAGAATTTTACCAGACATTTTGGAACACTTCGTTCAATCAGGCCGCGATCATGTGGGTACAACTTGCAGCATTATCAGTAGTATTATCATTATTATTATTATTATTATCAGTATTATTATCATTATTATTATTATCAGTATTATTATCATTATTATTATTATCAGTATTATTATCATTATTATTATCATTATCATTATTATTATTAGCAGCTGCTCTCTGTCCTCTAATTCCCACGGAAAATTCAGGCTTCAGTTATATAATGTAACATTTCCACAGCCATCACAGTCACTTCCACGCGAGCTTTACTCGTCATACACTGGGGAGGGAATTTATTACCAAACCACTGAGGGACGTGGGACACGGCTTTGTGCATCTGCCTCAATACAGCAGCATCACACCTTGAAAGTCTCCCCAAGACCCCAACCTCATATTCTTTTGGGCTAATAACGTTTCTTTCTCGTGCGTGCGTTTTTTTGTGTCGGGAAGGGAAGCGCAATGACTCTGCTCCTCTTTCACTATGCGAATAACTGATGATGCGCTGCACCATGGCAATGCCGACAAACTAAACGCAGACGCAAACACGCACAATCAATCAAAACATACACGCACCTACACTTATACAAACGCAAACAATCATACAAACAAGGTAAATTGTCTATAATAGGTTACTCTATGAAGTGTGAGCTCTTCTCTGAAGGTAAACTGATGCTTTATATTTACTTGGATCTCTATATTTGAATCCCAATCTGTTTCTGATGTTTTGCCCGATTATAGGAATTAGTCCTCCTGTCTGGCACTGACTGGCCCACAGGGCAACCTGACTCCCCCACATAAAGCCCAGACACATAGTCATTAGTCGATGTACTGCCGGGTCACCCAGAAATAATCAGTTTATGTTGGCAGTGCCAATGGCCTGGGGTTGTAATGTGGCAACAGCTGGAACAACAACAATATTAATAAATATTATTAAACTAGTAAAAGTAAAGGTTTCAACCACAGGCAGAGGCACAAGAAAGAACAAGATCAGGCAGAATTAGAGAACATCCCGGGAACCCAGTGAAGAAATGTCCCTAAATCCTAGAGCCAGTTATCCACCTTTATCCCGACGCAGCTGGGGAACTGGACACTGAATCAGTCTGACGCACAGTGGCGTATTTTTCTGGGACAACTCAACGCTTTATTTGTATTCGTTGTTTAGAATAATGTAACTTTCGCTACTCCTCAGAGGGAATTGAAATGCGATTGTTTGGTTTCTAGGGTCGGGCTCACCCTGGCAACCGGGGGCTTGACTAGAAGACTGGAAGTTGAATAAGAGAGGGGTGAATAGAAAGTTCATTGTAAAAAAGAAATAATATTTGGGCTAACAATGACAATGAAGAAACCAGTTACAGTTATTAAACTTCGGGCACAACAGAAAGGAATATCATAGAGACAGATCTAGAGAAGGAACCCTCTTTGCTAACTGCCTCAGAACATTAATGTATTATAACTACTAAACGTTAATTCTAAGGTTAATTTCCCCTTTAACCACCCGGACAGTCAGGCTTTTCTATTAAAAGTAATAAACTGACCTGCCTGCGCCACCTCTTTGCGTTGTATCGATTGCGCTCACAAGCTCTGACCCAGCCACTACACAGTCCCGACTCCTGCGGGAAAGCACTGATGCGCATTAGTGGCAACCGACGTTACACAGCTATTAATTCACTATGTATGGGACTCGTTCTATAAGAAATATATTTCCGTCTCTTTTTAGTTCTTTATTCGCCTTAATAAATGTGCAGAGACACACAGGAACCGAATTACTACGTTATGGTCTGGTATCTGTACTGGTACATATTATCTATCTATGTCTATCTGTCTGTGTGTCGATCGATCTATCTATCTATCTATCTATCATCTATCTATCTATCTATCTATCTATCTATCTATCTGTCTGTCTGTCTGTCTGTCTATCTAATCTATCGAGCTTTATCATATATCGATATGTCTGTCTATTATCTATCTATCTATCTATCTATCTATCTATCTATCTATCTATCTATCTATCTATCTATCTATCTATCTCATCCCATCTATTTCTATTTATCATCTATCTATCTTTATTTATTGTATACACACAAACATATATGAGTGCTTTATCAAAAATGGGTAAAAAACTATCGAGAAGATAAGCACTCCAATATTTCTTATTTGTGATGGTTTATTTCACTGTGCATACCACAAATAAATAAAGAAACCATCACGAATAAGAAATATTGGAGTGATTCAATCGTTTTTTTTTACCCATTTTTGATAAAGCACCCATTTGATTGAGTCAGAGTGCAAATACACACCTGGACTGTGTGTGTGTGTGTGTGTGTATGTGTGTATATATATATATATATATATATCTAGTATAGGTCAATCTAAAAACTAGATATACTATGACCTGGATGAATGAAAATCTTCATAGTCATATATATATATATATCCACATCTGCCCCCATATTATGCATATAGTATATACACATATACATTCCATACCATAAAAGCTGTCTGAAACTTTGTCTTTACATTGTAGCATTTTCAGTGTGTATATGTATGGGTAGTGGATCTGTAGAATAATGTTTATATTTAGGACACCGAGTGTGCTGCTCTTTTATTTGTGCAATTTCTGCAGTTTAGAGGGCAGAAAGAGGAAAGATTGTGCTGTGCCTCGCCCTCCCCCTCCATCTATATACGAATATATAAGTGTATTCAGCAAAGAGAATTGGCACAATAACACATTATAGCCCATATTATAGTTTTCTCATCAGATCCAGCACTGATGTGTCCCAGCTTTATATATCCTTATGGGATCTCCTCCATACTGACCTTGTACCAGCCTGTACTTTCCTAAATACTGTCACAGTGCAGATCCTTTACACACACACACATTTGGATTTCCATACATTAAATAAACCCAATTCTGACACCAGTAGGGATCTCATGCAGCTCAATTACCATCAAGTGCAAGGTACTGTTTTTTTTTTATTACAGACAAAAGTAAATCATTTAAATATATGACATATTAGGTCTTATATATTTATAAAACACATTTTCGTTTCCAGTACCTACAATCTATCCTCCTAGAAGAAAGTTCACTTCTTTTATAAAATTCAGTCTGATGGTGTGTTGACCATAAAGACTTGGAATTCAATACCCTGCCAGGAAATCTCTGAATTATTTCTGTATTTGCCTGGGCGCAAATAACCTCATGGAAATATTCTCTAGTACTGGTTAATATGGTGCTTATTAATTCTATCTGGTCATCTGCGGATTTAAAAGGGATGTAAATTCCAAAATTAGATTAATAAAGATCATCTAACAACACTCCAAAATCTGTTAATTAAACATGGTTTAACAATAACAGCTTATAGTTATTATCAAATGTCACTGTAAGCGTTTTGGATGTTTTTCTGTTCCTTTCTGCACTGCTGGTTCTAACGCTCGAAACAACATAGCCGCAGCGGAAGGGTATTTTGCTGTTTCTCTTTTAAAAGTCAGAACCACTAGTGCAGCGAATAGCAAAGGGCAGGCAGATAGCTGCAATCCCTATTTTAAAATAACTGAAAATTCATAATGTATATTGGTAAGTTGCCTAAAATTATATTTTCTTTCATTAGGCAGAATTTTTTTGTTTTTTGGTCTGTTCAAAGGGACATGCGGCATTTATGTTCTGAGCCAACTTTATTCCCAATTCTGGGTTTCGCTTGGAATAAATACCAACTGCTTTGAGGCACTGATATCAGGATATTGTATATTGAATAGTTCATTTAACTAAAGAAATAACCCTTCCCAAAACGTACACGCCCATGCATGTACTTATTTATAATGATTAGTATCTCAGGAGAAGGAATTCGTATACACACAATCACTACAAACCGGGTGACTGTTACAAAACGTAGGAACCAGCATTAAAAGAAACAAGATTATTTTATTTAGTAATTAACAGCACTAGAATTACAAAAAAAAAAAAAAAAAAAAAAAACAACAGAAAGTGCTAATGGACTTTTTTCTGAGAAAATTGGTCCCAAATAGTAACTGTTTAGCTGCCAGTGAGCCCAGGAACTGATTGCTGTGCGATGCTGAACTGCAACTGACAGTAAAATAAGGGTTCATGGAAATTAAATGAAGGGGGGGGGAGAAACAAAAAATTAAAACATTTACACCAGACAAAGAGAACAAAAATCTAAATCATCCATAAAACTGTACGTGGCTTATAGGTTGCCCTTTGGGGCCTGTGGGGGGAAAGAGTGAGTGGAGTGGCTAATTCTATCTCGATGGGAAGGCAATTAAAGCAGCTCGATAGGTCCAGTGTCCCTTTTTTTGGTGGGGTTGCCCAACCTGTTCTCTTCCATGTGCCAAAGTACAACTGTCATTAATCAAATGCTATTAGAGGGCGCTGGGAGTTCTACATCAACAACAGCTGATGGACACTAGGTTAGGCAATTCTACGTTATACAGTATAAGTAATGGGTTGTGTTTCTCAGGCATCAGAGAATCTGTGCGGCTGAAAATTCTGTCTGGGAGAACGGATGCGGCGCTGAACACTGGAAACCCCCCTGCTGCTGGCCTGTTATTGCCCCAGAGCCGGTGAACTAGCGCTGATGAACTGACATTGACATAGGAACTAATCACATCTTATTAACCATTTCATTACATACGAACCCTTCCCTGCTCACAACCTAAATCCTACACAAGGTCTGGGGTTGTGGGAAAGTGCGAGACTGTACAGTGTGTCTGTGCTTGTTGTGTGTCTGTACTGGCTACAGGGTCTCCTCTATTGAAATATAGGAGAAAAATGAACATGAGATGTACAGGAAATTCTTTAAGTTCTCCTCAAAATATTCCAACTCAGGATTCAATTTTGGAATATTTTTCCGGAGAGTTTTAAATTGAGATCATAGCTCCCAAATTATTTGGACAAGAACCCCATTGACCCAGAGCCCCGCCAAGCTTTGGGAAATGATTGCTACACAGTAACACTGATACACACAGTTCAACTTACACTGCCTTCAATCAAACTGGGAGCAGATCATTGCAACAAAGTATCCCCCAAGAATAAATGGCACCGAGTCTACAAGAGATCCATTTCTGAGCGCTACTAAGGGCTGGCAGTTGCAGTTCTGGCCCTTGCACTGAGGGTCCATGTCTGGGAGATTACAGGGGGTCTCTCTTTGGTAGTTCCTCAATAGCTTGTTGGTGTTCCTCAGAGGTCTATCCTGGGGTGCAGGGCGCTGTGCTTGGCATCATGGTCCCAATAGGAGCAGTGCATCATAGAGAGGTCGGGGGGTTGCCTGGCACAAGTGAATTGCACCCCATTAGGGGGAGCTGGGGGTGCGGGCGCAGGGCTGGCCGGGCTCAGCTGTTGGGCATGGTGGGCATGTGGGTGGTGGTGGTGGTGGCTCATTCCATTGTAGGAGTTGACCATGCTGGGCAGTGACATACTTTGCACCCTGGAGTAGGGGCTGTAGGAGGACGATGCGGAGAGTCCCTTGACATTGACTGGACTGACGTTGCCCCCGGCCATCTGGCACGAGGTGTAGGACATTGGGGCTGGTGGTTGGCTCAGAGGCCACGAGTTGTTCATGAAGGTGGACTGCAGGTACTTGGGTGGGGACAGGTAGCCGTAGGTGTCACTGCCAAAGAGGCTCTTTCCAGCCTGGAAGTGGGTCGGCGGGGGTCGGAAGGGTCTCTTCATCCTCCTCCTGCGCCGGTAGTTGCCCTTCTCGAACATGTCCTCGCAGGCCGGGTCCAGGGTCCAGTAATTGCCCTTCCTCTCGCCGCCGCCCTCCCGGGGCACTTTAATGAAACACTCGTTGAGGCTGAGGTTGTGTCGGATGCTGTTCTGCCAGCCCTTCTTGTTCTTCTCGTAGAAGGGGAATTTGCTGATGATGTATTGGTAAATGGCCGACAGCGTCAGACGCTTCTCTTGGCTCTCCCTGATGGCCATCGCTATTAGCGCCACATACGAATAAGGCGGCTTCTGCGACGGGTCGGGCTTCTCCTGCCCTTTCTCCTGCTGCTGCTGCAGCTCCTCTTTGCCTCTCTCCGCTTCTTTATTGCCATTGGAATTGTGAGTCATTAAGGCCACCGTGACCTGTTCGGGCGACTGGAAGGAGGCCATCCTATCACTGCCCTGGTTCAAGCAGTAACAGCCGGGGGAGCAGTAATGAGTCGGGGCACAGCTAGATCTCATATAGACTGAGGATGGTCCATGAGTTGCCCCCCCTGACAGCTGGGATCCGGCTCTGTGTGTGTGTAGTGAAGCTGATGGGGTCCCACTATGGGCTCACTATGGCTCCATCTGCTGTTGAGGTTCTACTGAGGTTAAATGTGCCAGGCTGGGGCAGTTCAGATTCCACCTGGAGCTGCAGAGGTGCAGGGGCTTTTGTTTGCCTGGAGGAGGTGGGTGCTGGACTCCTGTGCTTAGTGCACTGCTCAGCAGACTGGGTACTTGTAGACTCCGGCTGTGAGTTTGGTGGAGACTCCCCTCTGCTGTCCCTCTCTCTGCAGGAGGCTGAGACCTGTGAGGATCCTTCCTCTCCTCATTGTATTAGAACTCAGCAAAGTTCCGCTTCCGTCGGCAGCTCCCCCTCTAGTTTTGAGACCAGCCCGGGGAGGGAAGGTTCACCTTTAATTCACACACATATCCAACCTGACAGTTTGGAGCTGGCAGTGGCACCCAGTAAGCAAGTAGAGCACAGCTTGGTGATCCAGAAATCTGCTGCTGCCAGAAATGTCCCCCAGTTTAACCCCACACTGGGCCGCAGAGATTGAGAAGTACAGACAATGTCTGAATAGTAAGCGACTCTCTGCGCTTCCTCTGTCCCCCGCATCTGCCTTAACTTGCTTAGTCAGGATCCACTGGTTGTTTTCTTAACCTAAATGGAGCTGCCACTCAATGGAGTCGATGCGCAAAGGGAATCCAAAGCAAACAGGCTTTGTGTAGCGCTGAGCGCTCATTTCACGCAACATTGGCTGCAGTCCCGGCCCAGGCTTCTCTCCCTCTGCTTTCGCACATAACAAGAAGTTTTCTTCCTCTCTGTTTATTGGGAGTTTTATATGGAGCTGTACATTGCGCCTAACCAGGAATAAATATGAATAAAGTCTCTGCGTTTCTTGGGGTCCTTTATCAAAGGTCGAATGTTAGAGTTTTTTGTATACCTCAAATTAACTCAAAACTTTTTTAGAAAAAAAACTCGAATGAAGAAATTTAATTCAGCGAGTTTGAGTTACCAAACCCGAAAACTCGAATTAATTGGGGTTTAACTGATCCCCACTGTAACAACCAGTAAGACCCCCCCATTACAGCTGCACTCCCCACATATTACAGTTATTCTTCTTGTACAACCAGTCAGCCCTGGGGTGAGAATTCGTTTGTGGAGAAGTGTCCCTCCACATTTCTTTGCCAAAGTCAACCCGACTCCGACCCCATAACTGCAGCCCCGACATACTAGCTAGCAGCCAGCACCCCAGCATTAGCACTGGGTACACTTGGGGGGACTCCCCAGCCAGCCAGCAGGTGGTGCTACAGTAAAGGAGGCTTCATCTGCCAAAAACACTTTCTTTAGCCCCCCAATAAGGGGGAGAGCGACCTCCTCATGTCTGTCGTGTGACTCGGGGACCCTCTGCATTCAGATCTCTGTGCAACCCGCAAACCAACACAATACCTTTCTGCCACATTTTCTTACTTCTTATTCACTTGCGCTTTTATCTTTGCGGCGCGTCTGTGTGTTTGCGTCAGTCTGAAATAGCGTCCGAGCAACGCAAAGTGCGTCAATTTCACCCCATTCTTCTCTTACTGCTGAAATCGTTTTATCGTTATTTATATTCATGTATTTAAGGGCCTTCACTGTCCCACAGGAAACATTATTTACGCATTTTATATAAATATAAATAAAATACACGCGCACAACTTCACATAAATACTCCAACAAGACCCATGACTATACAAATGCATAAGCCCCAAATACACACAAAGATACATCTATTTACACAATCACACACACACACACACACAAATAAATATGTTTAGATTCACAAACACACTTACATTTATTAAGAAAATCAATTAGCGGAATAAATATAATAGATCACACAATACTTACACTTTAACAACCATCACCGTATTAAGAACAAAGGGTGATTAAAGAAACAGAAAGAACTAGAGCGAGAAACTATAACGAAAGAAATGAGCGTCAGACTCTATTGACTGTTCGTGCGAAAATATTGGAGTAAACTGTAATGACGCGCTGATTAAATCCTCGCGCGCAAACATACAAAAATAGCCGGTGACACTAGGATTAAGGCTTCGTGGTCAAATAACAATATCTAATAGGATTAACTCCTTGTGAACAAGCACTGCAATAAAATGCAATGACACTGGAATTAACTAAAAAAAATAAAATACGTTTTTATAAACACACTTATAATTATTATTTACAAAGATAAAAATATATCATTTAACAAATTACAATTCGAGCTAGTTTTATGGTGTCACAGATAACACTGCAGGATCCCCCCCAGGCCACCCAATGGTGCAGATTCTACTCACAGTATAGTAAATAAACTCAATGTACAGACCAGCACTCAAGTGAGTTTGCTATCATTTTAAATCTTTAGCAGAGATACCCACACTAGGCTCATTTTTATATGAAGGCAATTCATGTACCATTATAATATACATTGGTTGCTAAGGGACCCTGCCGGGTCAACGGAAGGAAAGCACCACCAGCTTGCAGGATTGGTGAACTACAGGTGTGCGGTAGGAGAATTACATTGTAATCCATTATATTTTCAGACACAATCATGCAAATATGACAAGAAAATAACCAACTCACACACTGTGCCCTGGTCAGGACTGAACTCAAGACCCCAGTATTTACAAGGCAACATCTCATCTCACTTTATCCTACACTCTATTTAGTACAGTGACAGGAGACACAACCCATTCATAAAATGGATTAACCTTCCAGGTACAGGGATATTATCATGTATTGAAGACATTTTTGTGAACCATTTTCGTATTTATGAACTTCTAATCAGAATAGGACAGTTTTGTGCTTCAAAATATACCATATTTTCATAACATTTTATAATTGTAAACTGCTGTGGAATTGTTTGCTTTTGCTTTCCTATCTCAGTGACTCTAAGGCTAATGGCATATGGGTCATATATAAACCTGCTCCCTGAATATGTGTGCGTTGATAGGTATGGCATCAGCCCATCAGCAAACACCATGGGTGTAACTGCAGTTAAAGCAAACCCTGCGGCTGCAGGGGGGGGGCAGGAGGTATAGGGAGCCCAATGAGGCCCTAATTAATCAGCAATTTCAACATATATTGTTAAAACAGGACAAATTCTGGATATGTTCTAAAATTAATTTGCTGTGGGGCCCATTAACATCTAGTTATGCCACTGGCACACACATTTGGGCGCAGAAAGCTGAATTGTTTTTGTTGTATGTGATCTGACCAGATGATCCCACACCTTTAAGGCCAGCAGAGAAAGTAACCCATTTGCCATTAGCCTAAGGTTAACTTAAAGCAGGGATCCCCAACCTTTTGAACCCGTGAGTAACATTTAGAAGTAAAAGGAGTTGGGGAGCAACTAGGGTTGCCACCTTTTCCAGAAAAAAATACCGGCCTTCCTACATATTTATCTTTTTACATTATTAATAACATTGGGATCAACTATCATTTTTACCAACCAGGCCAGTAAAATACTGGCCAGGTGGCAACCCTAGAAGCAACACTAGCATGAAAAATGTTCTTGGGGTGCCAATAAGTGCTGTGATTGGTAATTTTTAGACCCTATGTGGATTGTCAACCTACATTGAGGCTTTGTTTAGCAGTGCACCTGGTTTTTATACAACCAAAACTTGCCTCCAAGCCTGGAATTCAAAAACAAGCACCTGCTTTGAGGCCACTGGGAGCAACATACAAGGGGTCGGTGAGCAACATGTTGCTCACGAGCTACTGGTTGGGGATCATGGACAAAGTTTTAAGAAGCCCAAAATTTTAGTGCCAAAGTTCCCAAAGGCCCCACTACTGAAGGGCTAAAGAGTAGGGATGGGTGAATTTAACCCATTTGTGCAAAAAGTTGCTGCTGGCAAAAATTCACCAAAATGCATTAAAGTGTATGGGCGACACATTTTTTTGACGCACAATATTTTTTTGAAGCACAACATTTTTTTGCTCACATTGAAGTCGATGAAACACGTCGAAAAAATTCACTCAGCCCTGCTGAAAAGCACTAATACTGGCATTGTTAGGCTTCTTGAATTTGAATGAATGTAGATGGCTTGGGCACCTTGCACTTCACCGATGAGCCCCAATAAAGGTGAAACTGGCCTGTTGGCATCTGGACAGATGGATGTGCTTTACAAACCAGTGGGTGACCATTAGCCTGTAATGTATAAAATTGAATTTTTAATGCCTACTTCGATATTCCCTCTGCTTCACATACAATACATGAATATATATACAGTGGGTTTTGGACAGGATCTCTGACCACTGTGGTCTGAATGTTCTCTTATAAAGGTGGCAAGAAACTCATAAAGCTCCTGCTTTGTTGAAGAAAGGGAGCCCATTATTGAACATTTGACAAAATCCATTTAATTCTCCTCAAGGTAAAAAGAAACCGATTATGCCCACTGGCATTTATATCCTGGAGCTAGGGTACATACTGGTGGGCATTTAAACCTACTTTTCCATGCTGTGCATTTTTTATAAATATTTTTCTGTATGGCAATAGAAGAGTTCATTTGTATTATTCTGCTATGAAAACCTTGAGTTCAACATTTTTCTGTTTTTTGGGATCCACTTCCATATGTACAGACCCACAGAGGAGAATCGGATCAATTAACACTTGCATTGCCAGGCGGTGGAAAATATACAAATGCACTACAGGGTAAAAGCAAGATTGCTTAGGAATATACTGTAGTGGCCAAAAGAACAGATCTAGTGGTCATTGAGATCTGGGGTGTTGGTGTTTACTGAGAAGGCTACAGCAGATGAAGCTATATGGTGTCTCCCTACAAATACATTTAAGTTCATATAAACAGAGTAGGATTATTCTTTGCACACAGGGAGCTGTCCCTGATACAGTCATGCAATGCCCAGCTTTGAAATAAAGTGTCTCTTCCTTTTTAAGTTAACCCAGAAAAGCTTTGAAGACTGACACAGAGAGTCTAAGGGATTCCTCTTTGCACTGGCATGTCACATAAGAATGACAAATATGTCAGAGACATGCAGGATAATCTCAGCCAGGTGGCGGATATGGATCTGTCAACACTGCAACAGGTATAGGAAAAATAAGGCAATTATCAGAAGTGATCTTCTCATTTAGCCCCCTAATACTTCATACTCTGCAATAATGACTTCTCCCTCTTTGCTCATTATACCAACTAACCAATATGTGAACCACTGTCATTAGTTGCATCTATCTAGGATACTCGCTACTGATAAGGACTCCTGTCATTTTCTAAAGTTGGCCATACATTCTCAAATTTGTTTGGACAGTTTATTTAATTTTAATAATACGACTTCAGCATGCATGTGGGGTCAGGGATTGGTATTGACAGACATTCCTGTAATTCTGCCATATTGCAGACTGGGGCTCATTTACAAACACTGGTCAAATTTGCACCTGGGCAGTAACTCATGGCAACCAATCAAAGGTTTGGTTTCCTTGTTCAACCTGTAGGTGGGTGAAAACAGTCACTGGTTGGTTGATATGGGCTACTGCCCAGGTGCAATTTTGCCCAGTGTTTATAAATGAGCCCTGTTACTGTGTCCTGTTTGACATTTTCATCTGCTGTTGTATTGTGTTGGTGAGTGATCAGTGTACTGAGGCTCTTCTTCACCTTCTGCACTTCTGATCATTCAGACTGTCAGACCCAAATGAACAGATGAATGGTATTTGGCCATGCATGTAGGCCCCATCTCTCCATACTATACCTGCTATCCCAAAGTCACACTCCCTTCCCAGAGACTATTATCCACTGTTACTATAGGCACCATCTCTCCCTACTATACCTGCTATCCCACAGTCACACTCCCTTCCCAGAGACTATTATCCCACTGTCACTATAGGCACCATCTCTCCCTACTATACCTGCTATCCCACAGTCACACTCACTTTCCAGAGACTATTATCCACTGTTACTATAGGCACCATCTCTCCCTACTATACCTGTTATCCCACAGTCACACTCCCTTCCCAGAGACTATTATCCCACTGTTACTATAGGCACCATCTCTCCCTACTATACCTGCTATCCCAAAGTCACACTCCCTTCCCAGAGACTATTATCTACTGTTACTATAGGCACCATCTCTCCCTACTATACCTGCTATCCCACAGTCACACTCCCTTCCCAGAGACTATTATCCACTGTTACTATAGGCACCATCTCTCCCTACTATACCTGCTATCCCACAGTCACACTCCCTTCCCAGAGACTATTATCCACTGTTACTATAGGCACCATCTCTCCCTACTATACCTGCTATCCCACAGTCACACTCCCTTCCCAGAGACTATTATCCCACTGTTACTATAGGCACCATCTCTCCCTACTATACCTGCTATCCCACAGTCACACTCCCTTCCCAGAGACTATTATCCCACTGTTACTATAGGCACCATCTCTCCCTACTATACCTGCTATCCCACAGTCACACTCCCTTCCCAGAGACTATTATCCACTGTTACTATAGGCACCATCTCTCCCTACTATACCTGCTATCCCACAGTCACACTCCCTTCCCAGAGACTATTATCCCACTGTTACTATAGGCACCATCTCTCCCTACTATACCTGCTATCCCACAGTCACACTCCCTTCCCAGAGACTATTATCCACTGTTACTATAGGCACCATCTCTCCCTACTATACCTACTATCCCACAGTCACATTCCCTTCCCAGAGACTATTATCCCACTGTTACTATAGGCACCATCTCTCCCTACTATACCTGCTATTCCAACATTCCTTACCTTACTAAGAGTGATCTGTCCACTTAACAGAAAAAAGTGTGAGAAAAAAGCATTGTGTTTTTAAGTCAACAATTGGTTCTTAAAAAAAACAAAAAACTTGTTAGACTAGATTATTTTAACAGTGATAATATCACCAAAAAGGCATCTGCTGATTTTGGTTTGTTCACATTCAGCCCTCTCTATACAAGGTTTGGGCAAAGGAACTTGGTAGGTGCAAAAGAATTGGATGATGAGTAATTTGAAGGTGGTCAGAATGTAATGTGATGTACTTACTTACTTATAACCTGATGAAGGGAGGTTGTACCCCCCGAAAAGTTGATATTGGTGGTGTAAACAAATAAAAAGAAGGGGCACTTTTCCCACTGCAGAAGATTTGTGTGCGGATCCGTGAATAGAAAGTTGCTGTTACTAAGACACGAGCCAGGCCTACGGCAGAGATAGTAAAACTCCGGGTGTGCGGTGTTTCTACTACATTGTAATGTACTTACTTGAACCAAGTTATTTTGGTTTCATTAAGCAGACTTTATACTACACAGTGATAAATAAGGAAGGTCTATAATTCTTCAAATTGAGCTTCTGTAAGTTGTTTGTTAACAGTGTATACTGATAAAGAATATAAAGTATTCCTGCCATAAAGCATGGCTGTCTGGTGGCCTTTTTAAAGTAGAAGAGAAAAGTGAATCTACTATAATTATAATACTACAAGGAAATATACATGCTAAATATGTTCCGGGCAGAAACAAAAACATATTTGAATTTTCATTTGATAATGGGTGACACATATTTAAAGGGATACTGTCATGGGAAAACGTTTTTTTTTTCAAAACGCATCAGTTAATAGTGCTGATAAACTTCAATCACTCTTTATTGCTGTACTGCAATTTGGAGTGATATCACCCCTCCCTTCCCCCCAGCAATCCATCAGCAGAACAATAGGATGGTAACCAGATAACAGCTCACTGGTAGATATAAAAACAGCACTCAATAGTAAAAATCCAGGTCCCACTGGGACACATTTAGTTACGCTGAGTAGGAGAAGCAACAGCCTGTCAGAAAGCAGTTCCATAGTGCAGCACTGCCTCTTTCTGAAAGCACATGACCGGGCAAAATTACTTGAGACAGCTGCCTAAGGTACGCATATATATATTTTTAAACACTGCACTGAAACCAATTGATTTGCCAAAATTAGTGGCCTTTGACCTTGGCTTTCTTGTCTGTACTTGGAGTTTCTTCAGACTTTTCCATTTTATCTTTAATGCTATTATGGATATGATCAGGTTATAAGCTTATCCCCATGAATAATGCATACAGGGGCTTCCAACCAATCAGAGGTGACCAGGGTTGACGTGAGGCCAGCGCTGGTTTTTGCGGCCACAAATGATTGTCGCCAGGGAAATGTCCCAAGCTCATTAGAGTTCAGTGCACTTGGCCAGTACTGAGTAACCACAAAGCATGCAGCCTGTATCCAGAGAAGGCAAATGAAAACAGAAAGGAGAAGAAAGCGCAGGCGGGTGCATAGGAGGCCCCAGGACATGTGGTTCTTAGTAAGTGTATAAACTGCCTGTACTATACAGTGACCTAGCAACTCCTTTCTCTTCCATAGGCAGCCTGTTCATTCATTCATTCATTCATTCATTCATTCATTCATTTACTCCTGCCTTTCAAACTATTTGCAATTGGCTTTCATTTTTTATAATTTGTGTTTTTTTTTAGTTTTAATTCAGCTTTTAATTCAGCAGCTTTCCAGTGTGAAATTTCAGCAATCTGGTTGCTAGGGTCCAAATTGCCCTAGCAACCATGCATTGGTTTGAATAAGAGACTGGAATATGAATAGGAGAGGGCCTCAAAAAAAATCTATGGGAAAAAAACTGAAACAGAATTTGGAGAAAAGTCTTTTCACCTTGAATTGAATGAGTTTTCATGTGATAAACAATGAGATAATGTTTTCTCACTGAATCTGGCCCAGTATAATAACAAACGCAGCAGCTACAACTCCAGAGATTGCCTTTCAGACCATTTGCAATTGGCTTTAATTTTTCATTATTTGTGGTTTTATATTTAGTTATTTAGGTTTTAATTCAGCAGCTCTCCAGTGTGCATATGAATAGGAGAGGGTCTTAAATAGAAAGATGAGAAATAAAAACTGCCAACAATAAATTTGTAGGTTTACAGAGTATTTAATTTTAGATGGGGTCAGTGACTTCCATTTAAAAACTGGAAAGAGTCAGAAGAAGAAGAAGGCAGATAATTAAAAAAACTATCAAAAATAAATAATGAAGACCAATTGAAATAATCGGTCATTCTATAACCTACTAAAATTAACTTAAAGGTGAACCACCACTTAAAGCAAAGGCATCTAAATGCTGCAGGGCTGATTTACCAAATTGGTCAAACATACATTACATTACAATACTTGAATTTTCATGGATTTATTATTCCCTGAGGCTGAAGAAAATTAGAATCTGAATCAAACTTAATTAAAGTTTAAATTATTTTTTAGTAGACTTAGGGGCATATTTATCAAAGGTCGAAGGTGGAATTTAAAAAAAATCGAATGGTGGTCAAAGTTTTTTGGGGTCGAAGTGGGCTGAATTCGAATTGTACTTCGATTGAAGTTCTTTTAACTTCGACCTTCAATCTCCCAAACTCCCCCAATTGCCTCCATACAGGTAATAGGAGGTCCCCCATAGGCTAAAACAGCACTTTGGCAGCTTTTAGGTGGCGAATGGTCGAAGTCGAAGTTTTAAACTTCAAAAAAATTCGACCTTCGAATTTCAAAGTTTTCTCAAATTTTCCCTAGTCGAAGTACCCAAAAAATTACCTCGAAATTTGAAGTTTTTTACTCCGAAAATTCACTTCGACCTTTGATAAATATGCCCCTTAAAGTACGGCGATCCAAATTACAGAAAGACCCCTTATCTGGAAAGCCCTAGGTCCCAAGCATTCTGGATAACAGATCCCATAGCTGTACTTCATTCCAAAGCAGATTAAACCATTTAGCCCATAAGTTTTAGTTCCCAACAAGCCTGACGCATTTTGCACTTCTCAACAAGCGTTATAGTGATTAAGTGTCTGTAGAGAAAGCATGAAACACGTCAGGCTTGTTTGGAGCTAAGACCTGCAGAAAGGAAAATAGAATCTTGTCTGGAATTAGGTGAATCAGTGCATCACACTCACGTCATGGGATTCCTTATGCTGAATGTTCTGATTTTATGCACCTGAGCACTCTGAAAGCTACAGTGAGTTCTTCACTTTCCTGCTTTTATTTATTCATCACAAAGTACATAAGACACACTGCAGTAGGTACTGTTGTAGGATTTAGTTTAGTTCAGAGACTGGTGCACCGAAGAAGCTCTGATGGGGAAATAACAGGGAAATAAGGGGGCAGATTTCAGGATTGTGGCACAAATGGGGAATGGGAATAGCTGTTACTATTGTTTTTTTTTTTAAAAAAAAAAAAACTAAAACCACATATTATAAATATAATGGGCCAGATTAAATTCAGTGAGAAAAGGGTTTATCCCGTGAAATACAATTCGAGATGCAATTCTGTTCAGAAAAACTAATCTCAAGGTTTTTCACCTGAAAATTCTATTGAAGTCTATGGGAAAAAACAGCAGAAAAGTCTTTTCATCCTGATTTGAATCTCATCCATGAGTTTTCACGTGATAAACCATGAGATAATGTTTTCTCACTGAATTGAATCTGGCCCATGAAAATAATAAAAATATTCACCATTTTAATTGTTAAGGGTATTGCATTGCAGCTCAGAGTTTCCTTAGGAGATCCATAGGAAGATGACTACATCAACATGCTGAGGTGGTCCTTACCCAGTGTTCTAGCCTACAGGATAGATATCTAGACAATTTTATATATGGAACAGACAATATATGGAACAGACAAACTGTCAAGAAGAGCCAATAACAATAAGCTGCCAATTTGATCTGGAGGGGACAAGCTTTTATAGGCTCACGTATGATGGCCACTTATATAATTTCACAGTTTATAACAGGGGAACTGCATATAGGAATCAAAGGGGTGGTTCACCATTAACTTTTAGGGGCAGATTTATCAAAGGTCGAAGGGATTTTTACATGTAAAAAACGTTGAATTTCAAAGTAATTTTAGGTACTTCGACCATCGAATAGTCCAACTTCGATTCGAAGTTGAAAAAAACTTTCAACTTTCGAATTCGAATATTGAAATTTATCATGTACTGTCTCTTTGAAACTTCGACTTTGACTATTCGCCACCTAAAAGCTGCCTATGGGGGACCTCCTAGAACCTATATGGAGGCAATTGGTGGAGTTTGAGAGATCGACCTTTTTTTAGGGGAAAAATCGAAGTGGATTGAAGGCGCTTTTCCTTAGATCGTACGAAGTAGGCCGAATATGGACCACTTCGACCCCCAAAAACCTTTGACCTCTATTAGTTTGGTCTTTTTGAATTTGAATTTCGAAGTTTTTTTAATTTCGAACTTCGACCCTTGATAAATATGCCCCTTAGTATATTACAGAATAGCTAATTCTAAGCACTTTTTATTTTTTTTTAAGTTTTTGAATTATTTGTCTTGCTCTTCAGTTTTTTGAAAAAACAAATGCTCTGTAAAGCTACAAATATATTGTTATTGCTACTTTTTATGACTCATCTTTCAGATTAGGCCCATGCTATTCATATTCCAGTCTCTCATTTAAATCAATGCATGGTAGCTAGGATAATTTGGATCCTAGCAACCAGATCGTTTAAAATTGCAAACCGGAGAGCTGCTGAATAATAATGAAAAATGAAAACCAACTGCAGAATATCTCTCTGTATATCAAACTAAAAATTAATTTAAAGGTAAACAACCCCTTAATTCACCCCCTTTTATAAAATATAATGAACATAGGAGTCAGCAGTGTGCAGGTGCATATTTACTATGCGCTTACTATTAATCTTTATTTTATAAAGCACCCAGCACAATCTTATGAAGTTTGCCAGCACCATGACAGGTAGTTTTTTTGGTGGGGCCCCAGTAAGTCGGTATTCAGGGGAATTATTCCTGATCATAGATACATAAGACACATAGTCATCCCTATGGAATAAGGTCTGGGCTTTCTAGATTCTATGCCCCCCCCGCCCTGACAGCTTTCAGTCATTCACTCCTTGATACCATATGTGATAAACTGACAATCAGTGCTCTGTGTGGAGGCTTCATACAGTTAGTGAGTTTATTGTGAACAACTCTGAGGATCACAGGGAAAATCTGTGCAAACAGCAAGCTGAGCTTGGAGGACCTCCCAAACATCAGAAACCAAATCCGGAGTGGGCAGCTCCACATTGTCCGGATCAGCCATAAAAACAAACATTAAGCAGTGACTTGACCTGGCTGACCCCACTAGCAAACCTTTCCAGTCCTCCCTACTGTTCTAATCATGGAAATGTATTATTTAATGCCAGTAAATGAGTTCTTCTGCAGGTCTACATCTCTGGCCAGAAGCTTCTACAGAATGAACCTGAGCTGTACTCTCTGTCATGCAGGAATTTCCCCACACTGCTTAACTGGCTCCTTATAAAAATGACCCTCGTGTGTGTGAATATGATAGAAATGTTAGATTGTAAGCTCCACTGGGGTAGGGAAACTATTAGGCTTACCAATGCACTCCTTGTAAAGCCCTCATTTGTAATCAACATTCCTAGCAGTTAACTTGTGTTGTACCTACAAACTGAATGGCTACCCAGAATAAAAAGGCCTTAAATAATTAGACTTTGCCTTTGACGCTTATTTAAAGTGCAGCTTTGGACTCGTATATTCACATGAGCTGATTGTTTACATCTGAATGTGGCTAGTTTTATGCACAAATATTCAGCTCGATTACAGCTGCCTTCCATTGTGTTTCTTAAAGGGGTTGTTCACCTTTAAGTCAACTTTTAGTATGTTATAGAATGGCTAATTCTAAGCATTTTTTCAATTGGTCTTCATTTTTTCTTTTTTTATAGTTTTTGCAAGATTTGCCTTCTTCTTCTGACTCCTGCTTTCAAATGGGAGTCACTGACCCCATCTAAAAAACAAATGCTACAAATGTTGCTACCGTACTTTTTATGACTGATCTTCCTATTCGTATCCCAGTCTCTTATTTAAATCAATGCATGATTAATAGGTTTTTTGATCCTAGCAACCAGATTGTTTAAATTACAATCTGGAGAGCTGCTGAATAAAAAGCTAAATAACAAAAAAACACAAATACTAAAAAATGAAGATCAACTGCAAATTGTCTCAAAATTTCACTCTCTACATCATACTAAAAGTTAGGTGAACAACTTGTTCCTTTTTTTATGGGTTTGACACGTATTTTAATATGTATTCAAAAACATACTTTTGTTATGAACTCTATACACAGAACGTGTTCTGGCCTATTCTGCGTGCATTTCAATGCCCACTCAGAAGGGAGACCTGTTCTTTCAAAATAAAGGAGAGTGCAAGTAAAAGTTTCATTCCATATTGTATGGCAGCGTATCTGTAATGAGCCCCATTTAGGGTAAGAATTGATGCCAAATCAAAAGGCAAATGGTACAGAAAAGTTGATAACAGTTAAGCAATTAAATAAATTTTTTTGGACTTCGGCATTGCCTTCACCTCTCCTCTCCTGAACTTTCCCTTTATCTCCTGTTCCATACCAAGGCTTTCTGCAAATGCCGCTCAGCATACTGATATATAGAGAACAGCAGGAAAAATTGCATAAATTATGGATGCCCAACCTGTGGTCTATCAGCTGTCTATGGACTACAATTCCCAGCATCCCCTCACTTGCAAGAGGGTGTGGACAATTTCAGCACAGTAAGGGCAGAGACACACGGGAAGATTCAGGGAGATTTAGTCACCCGGGGACTAATCACCTTTTCTTCGGACGACTAATCTCCCCGAAAAGCCTTCCCGCCGGCTAGAATCTAAATCACCAGCGGGATGGCTCTCGGAGCGATTCTTTTTCCGAAGACGCCCGACGTTACCTGACGAGGAAACTTCAAGCGAATTCTGAAAACAAATCGCTCCGAGTGCCACCTCAGTGTGCCAAGGCTTTTCGGGGAGATTAGTCACCCGAAGAAGAGGTGATTAGTCGCCGGCCAATAAATCTCCCCGAATCTTCCCGTGTGTCTCTGCCCTAATTAATACTGTGGCAAGAAAAAAAAAAATAGAGATAGGAGAGGAACTGGACATGTTAATACATTAAAAACAGGAGAATTTCTTTAACAGCACAAAGGAGATAAAAAGATGATTAGGGAGGTGATGCTTCCCCTTCACAGTTCCATTATTCTATAACATCTTTAGGCCGCTGTTTGGGGAAAGTTGCCCTCCCTTCCCTGGCTCCTCACAAGCTCTACATCTTGCACAATCCCCTCCGTACAGACGTCAGTACAATGGAGAATCTGCGCCTTCCAAGATCTGAAAGAACTTTCAGGAAAGTAAATACCAGAGCTGCTTCCAAAGAATAAAACCAATGGCGCATGAGTGCATCTGATGTGAAAGAGATCATGTTTCTCACTTTCGCAGGTTTAGTACAATTTCACCAAAGAAAACAAAAAAGTGATATACTCAGGGTTACCTCATTTAAAAAAATCTAATGTTCACTAATAAGGTTGGGGAGAAGCGCACACATACTGCCAGGGGCACTACATTTCTGGAAAAAATACTGGCCTTCTTATGTTTTAATCTTTCTTCTTCATTAAAAACATTGGCTCCATGCATCATTTTACCTTTTTACCAGCACTAAGGCCAGTGAAATACCAGCCAGGTGGCAATACTACATACCATGTCTTTGTAGTATTTTGGCCAAAGTGTGACCTGTCTGTTATACAGGTTTGGAGCAGCAGCAGCAGCACTGGGCTTTGGGCAGGGTAAGGGACAACCACCTTCAAGCCAACTCTTCCGTATGTCAAGGATGTCCAACTGGAAGCTTTCCAGCAGCCCTCCAAATGAGTTTTAATGGGTCTAACCTCACCCAGTCATCAACAGACGTCCCTGTATAACCTTGTGATTTCAACATAAACCAGCCTGTATTATAACATAATTGATCCCCTAGCTTTATCTTAGCTACAGTGTCAAGCAATATGTTACTAACACTCATCTTCACAAATCCATATTCCCCATAATGTGTTCTCCCTTGCCAAAGAGTCTGGAACCACATTTTTCCCAGACTGTAAGCTCTGCAGGGCAGGGACCTCCTTCATCCTGTGTCTAGTTACACTGTTCAAACTACATGTTCTTCTTCATCTGTTAAAGTGATACAGGTATTAAAAATGTAATCTTCAAAATATTAATGTACATTAAAAGTTACCTATAGGTCATTCACTGATTGTTCTGCTCTTGTAAGAAATTGTTACTTTTAAAGTAAAAGTTTTGCCAACCTGTCAGTGTTAATATCAAGGAAGATCCCATTTGAACCTTAATATATTTTAGTGCTGTTTTGCACTTTTTCGCACACCTTTGATTCCTGATTAAAGGGGAAGGAAAGTCACTTTACATTTGGATTCCGCGATTCCAGGAAAACTCCTGTTGGACCCAGGTGTCAGTGGGCCCTAATGCTTCTAATCATTTGGCCTATTTCATGGTCATTCCCTATTTCTTTATGGGGAAAAAGAGCACTATGGAGCGATACTCTTCCAGCTTCTTCTTTCTTCTCGAGGCTGCGCATGCACAGTAGAGTGAAAAGCCAAACTTTGATGAAAAAAGCTGTCTATTTTGTTCTACTGTGCATGTGTCTGCTCTGGGAAATTTGAAGTAAGAAGAAGCAGCAAGATGATGGCGCAGTGGTACTCGCTGGCATGGTCGGCCTGGAGTAATGGGGACCCACCAGGACTGCCACATGAAGGCCTTCCAGGCAGTCACCAGGGGCCCCCTCCTGGCTTACCTCTGCGCGCCTCCCTCTCGGGCCTCTCAGTCTCCCTCTGCGCGCCCCCACGCTAATGCTGGTGCGGCGTGCATCTACACAAACACCTGTGCAGTGCGCGCTTGTGTGAACGCCGGCGCACTGTGTTCCACTGCTGCAGCATCAGACTTTTTTTTAAGGGGGAGCCCGATCAGGGAAACACCGGGTTTTTTCCCGCCGGCCCAGTCTAACACTGCTCACTGGAATAACCCTGGGCTGGTGCAGTTTTCTCATGATAGGAGCATCAGCCTGGGGTGTCAGGTAAGTAAATGTGATCACTTGGGGTGCCTAACTTTTGTATAAAAGTACCTTTAAAGGAAAACTTTACCCGCAAAATTAAACGTAACCAACAGACTGTTTATATCATATTAAGTGGCCATCTAAGAAGTCTTACTAAACTGTAATATAAATATCAATAAATATTGCCCTTTTACATCTCTTGCCTTGAGCCACCATTTTGTAATGGTCTGTGTGCTGCCTCAGAGATCATCTGACCAGAACTACTGCAGCTCTAACTGTAACAGGGAGAAGTGTTGGACCAAAAGACAAGACTTTGTCAATTAATTGGCTCTAGGGCTGCCACCTTTTAAACAAAAAAAATTACCGGCCAGTGGTGGGGGCGGAAAATAAAGGGGCGGGACGTGATGCAAAAAGGGGCGGAGCGGGCGAGGAGTGACACAAAAGGGGCAGAGCCACGGGGTAGCGTCACAAAAAGGGCGGGGCCACCGCCCGAAGCCTATGGAAAATGTAAGATTTCATTGGCAGGCAAGGGATTTTGTAAATGGTATTACAAATTACCGGAAGCTACATTGCCGGTAAATTTGTAATACCAGCCCTGGCAGGTGTTTTACCGGCTAGGCCGGTAAAATACCGGCCGGGTGGCAACCCTAATTGGCTCATGTGACCTAACATGGTTTATTTGGTGTGTTTATGTGCACCGTTGATCATACGATCCCAGGGGGCGCACTTATTTTTTAAAATGGCAATTTTCTATTTAGGATTACCCCAGTGGCACATACTACTAAAAAAAATTATATTATTATGAAAACGGTTTATTTAGATGAAGCAGGGTTTTACACATGAGCAGTTTTATGCAATATATGCCTGAAAAGTAAACTTCCAGCAATTTTGGGAGACTGAAGCAACACATGGGTTTTAACACCAGCGATTCACATTATTGCCTATGGGAAAACTTTTACAGGAGATTATTCGCCCGCAGAAGCAGAAATGTATCGCTGTGATTAATCTCCTGGTGTGCCATTGCCCTTATTGTGTCAAAGCTAAACCCACCCAACCTCTTCTTATAGGAAACTGGCTTTCTGTTGTATCTCTCTGCTTTCCTACTGAAAACATTGTGAGACAATCTCTCAGTTATTATAAAGGGATGATTAAAGAATATATATTTTTTTAAAGTAAAAATGACTGTTGACCGGATAGTAGTTCATGGGCATGAGTTTACACTGAACCATTCATTGCATTTCAGCTGATTTAATAATAATACTTTGGACTCTAAGCAATAACTGTCCATCTGTCCCATGTGAATAAATAGGAAAAATATCCGCCAACTTGGGGGGGAGAGGCAAAGGGAAGGTTAGATTGACCAAGTGATCCTCAGCTGCCAAACTCTTCTAATTTCCGTGGGGAGTTGAGGGCCAGAGGATAGAGAGCAGGGCATAGCTGCATCTAAAAGATAGGGAATAGGGAGGAAGAGGAGAAGTTTGGGAGTCAAACTACATTCTCATTTACAGATATCTGGATGCACATGCTGTTCTGCAGACACAAAACATTCACATAAACATCTCCTTCTAAGAATTCAGTGGGATGTGAGCTCAGAGGAACGCTGGCCTTGGATTTATCAGACAAGATGCGCACTGTATCTCAGACCCGGGATTTTACTTTGCAGGTCAAAACTTCCCACCGCTCTGAAATGACGCCCACAATCTGCACATGCATCTGCCTGGAAACAGCTCTCTTCCCTCAGTACCTTTTGTCTGAAAATCCCTCTCCTGTAGAAGGAGAATGATGGGAAAATGAAGTGAAAGCTGTAATCCGTGTATTACCTCTGTGGAGTCCTGGTGGCAAGCCCCAGACATGAAAATATATGGGGCCACCAGTTTGCATAAAACAAAAATGATCCATTATTTATATAGTGCCAACACATTTATTCTGGCAGTCCCTGCCCCGGTGGAGCTTACAGTCCAAGGTCCCTGTCACAAACAGAGCCACTTAACCTGCCTGTTTGGTTTTGGAGGAGACCCACACTGAGAGGTATAAAATACAGACCCATTGTTGATAGTGCCCAAGCTGAAATCAGACTCAGGAACCCAATACTGTGCTACCTACTGAACCACCATCCTGCCAAGATAATCAAATACAGTTTAACTCTCACCCTAACAGGCCTACAAGTTGGCGTTTCTAGGAGAGCAAATAATTGTTCTCCCCATTTCCTACTTTAATTGACCTTCAGAATGAGCCCCTCTGACACTGATCTATGTTTAGCCTGGGGATGGCTAGCCTACAGTTTGGAAACCACTGCTCCAAGGTGATTTAAATGATACCCTGTTCAAGTTCTGCCAGCTGCATATTCCAAGAAAGCTCATCGCTAAGGAAACTAGCCACTATAGATGAAAAGCAAATCCCTTTCCCCAAAGATAAGACTTGGATGAGTTTAAAAAAAAAAACATAGGCCTAACTGTCCTGTCTCATTTTTACATCTTATGATTTAAAGTTTTCCTTCATTTTACACTGTGGTCCCTCTGCATGATGAATTTCCCTGATTTTCCATTCTCCTGGATTGTCATCTGAAAAACGTAATATGTGGGTCTACTGTATTTAGGTATACGACGCTTGAATACATGGGCATCATTGGAACAGCTCAATGTAACAATGTGGGTGGGTTGCACTGATGTTTTGCTTTATTATAAGGGATGGCCTTGGGAATTCTTTCTAAAATGTTGGCGACTATTTTTTAATTGATTAAATATTCATGGGAAACATACAGGAAAATGTAGAATGTAAAAAATCCCTATAAATTGCATTTCTATATATTTAAATTTAAATGCAGACCTGTATGTGGATGTTTTTCCTTTTCCAGCATTATGTACAGTAGGCTGTACATAATGTATATGAATTCAGTGCCATTACCCTACAATGGTGGCAGTCTAACGAAATACTCTTTCTAAATACACTTCATACTTGGCCATATTATACCCGGGTGGGCGCAGCAGTGCATGCTGGAACCTGATTCAACTCCATTCAGAGCTTTCCTTATTTTTGGGAGAAAAGTCACACAGTTGTAGGCCAAACGGCTGAGGACTGGTGCTGAGGTCCAGCTGTGCTTGATCTATAATAAAATTTGAAGTGGAATGCCTCCTGCCCCCCATATAGGATATGTCCCTGTCTCCTCCCAGAGCTGCAATAACAAACACTCTGAGCAGTGTCAGGGGGGCTCAGGAAGCCTCAGCACGGCCCAGGCACACAGGGGCTTCCTTACACACAGCATCCAGTTCCCTCGAATCCCAGATCATTGTTTGAGAAAATAAAGTTCCTACCATCCTTTCTGTAGGATCTAGTTCATTCCCAGGGGTCAGCTGCTTGCTTCATGTACACAGCTAAGGTTAGTGGATTTGCACTTCCATGTAAAACTCTGTGTGTGTCTCACACAGGCTGCAATACACAAACACACTAACATTTGTTTCATTAGGCTAAAAAGAATAAGGGAGGAAATGATTTAGCACCCCTACACATTGTCGGACTGGGACACCAGGGCCCACCCAAAAATCTTTGACTAGGGGCCCACCAATTAATCTTAGACCAGGGGCCCACTCTTAGTACTATTATTCTTCCTCTCCTCACTCAACCTCTATTCTCCTAGTCTCTTTTCTTCACGTACTATAATACTATAATCTGTTACTCCATCTATTTAGCCATTTTTTCTCTCATAAAAATAAGAAATGGCCATGAAATAGGCCAAATGTCTAGCAGCATGAGGGCCCACTGACACCTGGGCCCACCGGGCCCAATGTAATTATTGTACGTCTGCACATAATTACTCTAAATGTACCCATATACCAGCTTGTCCTCTGATTCCTTCATATAGCCAATGCATGGAATACCCTGATTGCACCCCATATAATTAATAGTTCATTTGTTTGGACTTAAATATACACCTTAAATACACCTTGGTCTTTATTCTCTTCAGACCCATGTTTTTCTATGTTTTCCATGAACCAGGCACGATTTCCATGAACCAGGCAGAATTACATCATATGAAATTTTGGTCTTGAGACTCACAGGAAACCTTTGGGCCCTCATTGCACCTCCATAAAGTTACTTGTATTCAACACACTCCTTGCACTTGCACACTAAATACACCAATTGACACAGCAGGGAACCCTTTATTATAATACAAAAACATTGTGCCGAAATTGGACTTTACTAATCTTAATCATTGTTTATTGCCCAGCCATTACTTTAAATTATAATAATGGCTAGATCAGGGTTTTATTTGCCTTTCCCTTCTGCAGTGACTATTCATTACAAGTCCACACACCTGAAATTCATAATTATGGATTCAGTACTCTTACTGTGTTCTTCCAGCACTAAGTAGGGTCTAATGAATAAAAGTGTTTGAACAAGGGAAGACTTCTGGAGATGAAATTAAAGAAAGAGTTCCTTTACAACAGGGGTGTCCAAACTTTTTACAACAACGGTCAGATTTGGTGAGGTGAAAATGTGTGGGGGCCGACCATTCAGACAGACATGCTGGATCCCAGGCAAAATGAAATGTGAAGCCACTACAATTTTTGGTATCTCTCTGTACAGACTATGAGCAAACTTAGGGGGCTGTTCCTGCTGAATTGTGCTTAGTACAGGGAATACCTATGCTGCCATAATTTTAGCCATTTGTAGATTAAATACAACAATGAGAAACATGAATGGCCAGACACATTCTCTACAGCTCCCTCTTATAATATGACATCATTCCACACGGAGCAAGGCCATGCAAAGAAAGGGCTTAAAATGCAAATGTTCACTGGGGGTAATGGGGGAATTGGCCAAGGAGGGGGGAAGGGAGAGAGGGAGAGAGAGAGAGAGAGAGAGAGAGAGAGAGAGAGAGAGAGAGAGAAGGAGAGAACAGTAAAATCAATTTAAAAAAAATCAAAAAAATCATTAGTATGGAATGAAAAAAAAAACACAAAGATATATTAAACTTTTAAATCGCTAAGTCTTTATTACGAAATAACTTACCGAAACTCTGCTTGCACTCCTCTTCAGAAAAGGGGTCACAGCGACGATCCATCATGCGGCGCTCGATTTTTCCTTCCTGACTATCTTCTATATATGTATCTATATATCTATATATATATCTTCTATCTGCATGATGGATCGCCAGATCACCTTTCCTGAAGAGGAGCGCAAGCGGAGTTTATTAATTCTTAATAAAGACTTAGTGATTTAAAAGTTAAATATTGATGTTACTGGTCCTTTAAATTTTAGTATGTTATATAATGGATACTGCTAAACAATTTTTTAATTGACTTCATTTTTTTAACAGTTTTTGAATTATTTATCTTCTTTTTCTGACTCAACTTTCAAAGGGGGGTCACTGACCCCATCTAAAAAACAAATGCTCTGTAAAGCTACAAATGTATTGTTATTGCTACTTTTTATTACTCGTCTCTGCTATGCATACTCCAGTATCTTATTCAAATTAGGGATGCACCGAATCCAGGATTCGGTTTGTGATTCGGTTCCGGATTCGGCCGAATCCTTCTGCCAGACCGAACCGAATCTGGGTCCTAATTTGCATATGCAAATTAGGGGCGGGAGGGAAATTGAGTGACCCAGTCAAATCCAAAATTCAGTGGTTCGGCTGAATACAAAATAGTGGATTTTTCAACAACATTGCAGAAATTGCAATCTGAGTAGCTCAAAAACCACAAATAATAAAAAATGATAGCCAACTGCAAATTGTTCCAGAATATCACGCTCGAGATCATACTTAATTTAAAGGTGAATCATTACTATTCATCACTTGAGACATGGGCTTATATAGTTACAGGGCCTTTCAGAGGTATTCAGACCTTTACTGCACAAATCCTACATGGAATTTGAATCCTTTCAGATTCATCAAAGTAGTGAAAAAAAACATTGGAGCTGGCCAGGTACTTACACTGTTGTTAATTGGATTTATGGGGTTTTTGCCCTAGGCTCATGGCACATCTCGAGTATTTTCTGCCAGTGGTTTTTAGACTGACGGGGGGTCTCCATTAAATCAAATAACAGGCTACACAAATGGGTTTGCCACGTGTGTGCCATCAGCTTTATGCAGCTGTCTGGGTTTAGGTTGTGCTTTAAGTGTATTTATTACAATCATATTGATTTAATCACATTATACATTTTTTTCCTGTAAATGTTTAAGATATCATGTGCAGAAACAACACTACTGCTGACAGTTATGGTTTATTCAATGTACACTCAGACTCTCTATCTGAACATTAAAATGTTCCTTGACATGAATAAAAGTCCACATGCAGCTTAGCTAATTAACATTTAATTACTCCATGGCTGCACAGAAACGATTGCAATCTACAATATGGGCAACTCTATCCAATGCAAAAACGTATTATAAAACAATCATGCGATTTGTAATTAATACCGTTAACTAGGGACATCTGCAGCCACAGGCTCTAAAGCTGGCATCATGGGACCAATGTCATCCCAGCTGTGGAGAGGCTTGTATGGATGGGAAGGAGTTAATTGATTGGGGAAGATTTAGGATCAAAGCCATTAAATGAACCATGGGATATCGTTAGTCTCTGTCAACAGGAGCTGCCTCCCCTTTCCCGGCCCTAATTAACGTGGGTGAAATTTTAGACGTCACTGTGAAACAGAATTCCATGAAACAAAGGGCAGCTAATGAGGAGTTAATGAAGCTCCATCCAGTGGAATTCCAAGGGCTGGATTAGAGGGACACAGTCTCTAGTCACCCACCTATTGTAGAGACCCCGAGAGAATCCAGCTCAAAAACCATTATAGACACTTGCTTTGCCCCTTGTGCAAGTTGCTCCCACCAACATGATAAAATAAAAATGTGGCATCACACTGATTAAATATTATTATATATATTATATATCATTTTATGAGACACATCACAAGCATTTAAAGAATAGAACACACTCACAATTTTACAAAGTATGGATAAATCCCGATCTTTACTAAATACAATCCTATAATCAGATATACCATATACTGTATATAGATATATATCATATCAGATATAACTTAAGGCCCCCATAATGATACACGGGCCAATAAAAGCTGCCGACAGACCAAGTCGGCAGCTTATTGGCCAGTGTGTGGAACCATCCGACAGGCGTCCCTGATCGATATCTGCCCGAATGTCGGCCAGATGACGATTGGGCAGGTTAAAAAATCCCGTCGGATCGTGCCCGCATCTTGTTATCATTGAGGGCCCACGATTGGATCAGCTTCACTCATTTGGCGACAGCCTATTACCAGACATCACCCCCCCCCCACAGTTGTGCCCACTGGTCTGACAATGTACCAGATCCAGCACTAGCAGGGCAAGCTCACTCTGAGGGACACACATGAATTCAATTATAGAGAAAGTTAAAATTCCCTGATTTAACAGATTACAGATTTAAAGTGACCGCTAGATACCCCATACATTCCAGCTGTCCCTATTTAAGTGGCAGGTGTTATGGCTTATCATGGGGGCATCTGAGCATGGGCAGGGTTGATCAGAGAATGGTTTAAAACATCCAAGTATGGTTAGACGTGGTCATGCATCAGTTGGGCTTCTTTCTCGTTCATTTTCCATTAGGAAATGAAGATGTAGGAGCTTATAATATGCTCAGAAAATCATTTCATTACATTGTCTTCATTCATATATGCACAGGGGAGCTGCCATATCATTTGCTTTGTGTTAGATAATAAGTAAGTCATTGAGTCAGGTGTCGTCAACCCCATGGTGGTGCTCTCTCATAGAGCACGGATTTGTAACAGGAGGATTGGCTCTCCTAGTGTTGGCCTAGATTGGTGACAATGTCAAGATGCCGAAAAGGTTATTATAGATGCACAGATAACATTGTACAAATCTTTTTCGTACAATATACGGAACGTGTATGGTGGGAAAAGAGCCAACCAATATCAGCAGAAGATGGGCGTCGAATGGGCTGGGCGGAAAATTTTGATCGGGTGCCTCTGAATGCACCCAAACATCGGCCGTTGTTATTGCTGAATCGTTAGATACAGGTAGAATTCTATTGTTTCTATATGTATATCTGACAATTCAGCTCTAAACGTGTGTATTGAAACTAACATCTTTCTTGGAAAGATCTTTTCCAAGAAAGATCATAATTGTTACATCTATTGCCACCTTAAGAAGGTAACTTCTCTATTGAGTATAGGATGCAATTTCTCAGTTCTGCAATCTGCTCCATTCTGGATGGTGTTATGGCAGCCTTGGACAGAAAAATTGCCCTTCTGATTTTATAGCCTTTCTCCAGTAAATTAAGATATTATTAACATTTATTTATATAGCGCCAGCATATTTCGCAGCATTGATAGACCTTGTATTGGGAGACCTACTTACTGAGACAAAACACTTACCCCTGTATGTGTTACCAGTTTGTTTATAAACTGCTGAGGAACCTAGCTAAATGTATGTAAGTATTTATTTTTATATGCACAAGTCAAAAACACAAACAGGGGTAAAGTAATATAGTAATAATAAAATTTAAGGGATGATTCACCTTTAAGTATGTTATATAATGGCAATTTTTTTAAATTGGTCATTCATTATTTATTTTGTATAGTTTTTTATTTAATTGCCTTCTTCTTCTGACTCTTTCTAATTTTCAAAGGTGGGTCACTGACCCCATCTAAAAAAACAAATACTTTGTAAGGCTGCACATTATGGGGCCGATTCATGAAGGGTCGAATATCGAGGGTTAATTAACCCTCGATATTCAACTAGGAACTAAAATCGGTCGACTTCGAATATCGAAGTCGAACGATTTTGCGCAAATCCTGCGATTGATCGATCGAAGGATTTTTCATTCGATCGAACGATTAAATCCTTTGAATCGAACGATTTGAAGGATTTAAATCCAACGATCGAAGGAAAATCCTTCGATCAAAAAATCCCAGGCAAGCCTATGGGGACCTTCCCCATAGGCTAACATTGACTTCGGTAGCTTTTAGCTGCCGAAGTAGGGGGTCGAAGTTTTTCTTAAAGAGACAGTACTTCGACTATCGAATGGTCGAATAGTCCATTTGATTCGAATTTCGTAGTCGAAGGTCGAAGTAGCCCATTCGATGGTCGAAGTAGCCCAAAAAAACTTCAAAATTCTAATTTTTTTAAACCCTTCACTCAAATTCAGTGAATCAACCCCTTATTGTTGCTGTTATTTTTAATTACTCACATTTCTTTTCAGGTAAATTGTAAATGGGAGTGTTACGTTTGGTATCCCAAAAATAGAAATAACTCTAATGTTCTGGTCTCAGCCCGCTCTTCTGCCTTTAGCAGCTGCCTTTGGCTTCAGATGGAGCCCTCCGCTACTCAGATGCCACCAGGTCTTAACGCGGGAGAACAAAGGAGGGAATTCTGGACGAGCAAGGGAACCAAATGTGAAATATTGGAACGGAGAATAGGCAACATAGACCGGGTCACAGGCCGGGTCAATACCAACAGGACAGCAGTACAGAATCATGAGACGAGAGGATAGTCGAGGTCACAGGCCAAGTTCAACACACCAAAATGCAGTACAAAAGCAGGATCCGGAGATTCAGGACAGGCAGCAATCAGGACAAGAATCAGGGTCAGGCAGGGTCAAACACGGAGAATCAACAAGAATTAGCACCCAGGAAACTTTCAAAATAGACCTACATTGGGCAATGAGTTTCAGAACAAAGACCCTTTAAATATTTGAATTTTCATGCCATGCGCAAAGACTGCTGCATCGAAATCCTGGAAGCGATGGATGTGCAAGAAGATGTGCATCAGCGCGCAAAGACAGAGGCCAAGCGTCCCCGGCAGCCCCCCACTAGACCACCAGGGGTGTGTTTACTTACAGGGGGGTCACTGACCCCATCTAAAAACAAATACTCTGCATAGCTTCACATTAATTTTTATTGCTAGTTTTCCCATCTTTCTATTCAGACCCTCTCCTATTCATATTCCAGTATCTTATTCAAAGCAATGAATGGTTAATTTGGATCCTAGCAACCAAATTGCTGGAACTGCAAACTGAAGAGCTGCTTAATAAAAAGCTAAATAATTAAAACAAAAAAAACATAATAGAAAGTGAAAACCAATTCCTAATTGTCTCAAAATATCACTCTCTACGTCATACGAAAAGTTAACCCACAGGCAAACCACTGCTTTAAGCAATGAAACTGAATAAATATATGTGAGTGATTAGGTGTTTCAATACACAATCCCTGCTCCAAAGAGCTTACAATCATGGTCTAAGCAATGATATAGGCTTTGCTGTTTGGCTGCAGTCATGGGGGTTCTGTAGAAATATGGCAAAGCTCAGAACCAGGGGAGGCATTTAATTTAGCACCATCTTCCAATTAGCACCTAAGCCTTTACAGCTTCAGTTCTGAGTGAGTGAAGGTAGGGATGGAATTAGGTAACATTAAAGCATTCTTGGCAGCAGCACTCTGGGCCGTGTCATTCTGAACAGTATGTGTAACGATTTCAGGATGGAGGATTAAGCAGAAACCCTTGATTCTATTAGCTGGTTTACTTTACCTCCCAGAAAGTGGTGCCACTGCATTATGGGCCGTAACTTAACTGAACCTCATGGGCTGAAGCCCAGCTCCATAAGCAATGGTAATGAGCAATATGCAGTTATACCAAGTAACATTAGGTATGGATCAGAAGAATCACTTACAGATTGGTCAGTATTTTTACGTAGGTCATATTTTTGATGGGTATATCCTTCCTTATAGCCTGCCAGTGCCCATATTAAAAATAGTTCTTTGGGTGTGTGCATAACATGGGCTTATGGTTTATACTGAAGTACTGAGCTAATGTTATACAAGGTGATTTAGTTTGAGTTGCACTTAGAAATCAATCAGACTGTTAATCCCTTCAATAGTTAGATGATATGTCCAGTGGCAATATCTCATCCTATTTGACCTCCGCCAATATGCATGCTATATCAATACTTTACAAACCATTCTTCCCAATTCCCCATTCTGTGATTATGTTCTCATAGATTTATGTTTTTTTTTTTAACTAGATCAAGGCTGCCATAAATCATAGGTATAATTTGTGGTGAATGCTGACTATGAGCTGTACAACCTCAAAGTATGTTGTACAAGGCCACAATGTAGGTAAGCCTGTGTTTACAAGTAAATGGACCTCCAGCGAGAAGTAAAGAACATGTTACTAAATGTATCCAGTTCTGTAGGTACATTCGGATGAGAGTATATTTAATGCATCAGAATATTTGATCCCGAGTAACACAGCCACATGGCCACCAAAAGAACATACAGGAGATAAGTGATCAGTAGTGGTGTAGAGTGTGAGAGTCCCTCCTGCCTGCAGTGACAGCAGCTCTCCAGCCAGAAGGCACCACTTTTCTCCATAGCAGATCTCGGGACGATGCATAAAAACAATGTATACAGTTTCACAACACTGGTCACTGAGCTGTATGAAAAAAACATTTGGCGGCTTAATAGAGAAACGCGCAGAGTGTGTTTTACAATAACATGTAGAACAATGCGTGAGCACTGATACAACAACACCCAGAGCCACGGCACAACAGGCAAATAGGGTATAACAACAAACATACAATACAAAAACATCAACAATCTTCAGACACTTTTCACAATTCTGCACCTTTGTGTTATTGTGTGAGACACAGAGATACATTTCACTGCAGTGCCAAGGTGATATACAATACTTCTCCCTGAACCCATAGGTGTGCATCCTTACTGGCCATTGGTTCTAATTTCAGGCATGTACAGCTTGCAGATGCTTGTCTAACCATTCCGAGCAAACCCTGACAGCTGTCTCCTGTAATGAGATGCAGGGATTTTAAGTGCCACAATAGCTGCAGTGCATATTTTTTTTACAGTTACATATTTTTGTCTTCACTGTGCTTATTTTGCATTGTAGTAACTGTGAATCACCTCTAGTTATAAAAACTATGTAGAAATAATTATCTATTCTACTCAATAAACTGTGACTCTGAGTCCCTCAATAGATTTCCATCCCCCTGCTGCTCATCTCCATTGCTCCTGGGTGGCATGCTGTCCTTAAAATCTTGCCACCCCAGGCCCAAGTTTGCTCAGAATTACAGTATGGCTATCCCTAAACTCCATTTTATCCAAATAATCCACATTTTTTTAAAAATGATTTTTTTTTCTCTGTAATAATAAAGCAGTACCTTGTGCTTGATCCAAACTAAGATATAATTAATCCTTATTGGAGGCAAAACCAGCCTATTGGGTCTATTTAATGTTTGCATGATTTTCTAGTAGACTTAAGGTATGAATATCCAAAATTAAAGAAAGATCTGTTATCCAGAAACCCCCAGGTCCCAAGCATTCTGGATAACAGGTCCCATATCTGTAGTTCTATCTATATAAGACATAAGCATTCACCCTAATATATCACCCTAACTGGTCTTCAGGCCATGACACCATCATGAATCAGTCCCACAGTATGGAATCAATGCTGTCAATGGATAGAAATGTTAGACGGAAGTACAATGTTAATTATAATATGAGTTTGATAAATGTGACCAGCTGCCAAAGGGTTCACAGAACTATAATTAGCATCTGCAGGAAGATTCCAGGTTGGATATCATCATTTCACTATGACGTTTTAGTTAGCAGTGTATTTCTTTCCCATGTGATGTCACAACTGTGACATAGAATCCTTGTTACCATATATCTCTGACATCAGAGAGAGTCGATAATAGCAATGTTGCTGTGCAGCAGAAATAACCATGACTTGGGTATTACAAAACACCAAAAAATAATTAAACAGGGAAAAGAAAAATGTTGGCAATAATAGATCACATAATTACTGGGTGGTTGGAGAAGGTCTCTGCTTGTTCTATATCTCTCTTTAATTTCCTACGGGGGTATGATGAAGAAAGGGTGTGAGAAGTAAAATGGATACATATTATGGGGAAAGGGCGATGAACAATGACAGAATCTTGGCAATGGGAGTGGATTGGAGAGCATGAATAGTTAATGGAATATTGAATGATCTTGGGATAAATATGGAAAGGTTTAAGTTAAGCATCAGAATTAGGATGTGTGAAAGAGAGAATTATGGGTAGAAGAATGAGCACATGCTGTATGCTGATTGGATAAAGATGAGCTGGAGAGGAGGACTAGGGAATGGATAGGGCTCAGAGTCCAGTGTGGGGTGTTTGGTTCCAATCTATGTGATGACTGACACAGGGAGAATTCCTGACCTCTGCTATCGGAGGAGCTGAAAGCCACACAGTCTGCCAGTGACGTCAGTATAGCTGCAAGCACAGAGCTGATGTGAATTAAACATCTCAAGATCTGCCAGCCACCTGCTAGCCGAACCCAGAAAGAAGTCCATTTTTAACCCCTTTAGTGTATGATGTGTTACAGAATATCAGTTGGAATAAAAAGGGCAAATGTAACCCTATTATTATTATTATTCCTGCTGTCTCTTTCGGGGAGTGGAATTCTAGGAAAAAACAAACAGGTAAGATGTTGTGCCAGGGTAAATCCTTTATGTCTAAATTATGTTGGCCCCATAAACATTTCTGATATAAAAATGAAATAGGCAAGCACATAAACTGGCCACCAGAGGGATTCTTCTCAATTCACTGCTACAGTGGACAGTAACGTGCAAACAGTTAATTGTCATTTCAATGTAATTTAAATATATGGAAACACACACGACATTGCACAAAGGTCTCTGTAAACCCACCTACACTACTCACTCAACACCCTAAACAGAGACCAGCAGGGGTGGGTGGGGGAGTCGGTAGTTTACTGGCCTATTCACAGGGGTGCTTCGCCAATGAGGCAAGTTGAGGCTGTCGCTTCAGGCGGCAGCGCCCCACAAGGTACCAGGGGCAGCAAAAATGCTGCTCTAGGTACTTTAAGAGCTAATTTCTGGGGGAGTGGGGGCAGCAGCAACTGCTGCTGCCTCAAGCGGCAGAGGGGCCAGGATCACCCCTGCCTATTCATTTTGCCTCTTTGGAATAATTAATGATTATTGACTGTACTGGTTGTGTTCATTATTTCTTGTATTGACCAGTAATACCTGTACTCAATCTATACTCACTGACATATTTAATAAGAGCTTGCATATCTGTACGTATTTTGGTGGTTTCCAATAAAAATGAGTATATCTCAAGACACTGTAAACAATCAGCTTGTCTGAATCGCTCTCCTATTTTATTCTTTTCATTTCAAAAACGTTGACGCTGGCAAGTTTTAGCAGGAATTTTGCTAATTTATTCGCCACCAGTGAAACGCGGAAATTCACAGAATAAATTCGCCCATCGCTATAGATGATCATTTAAACCTGTTATGTAATTACTAATATTATATTTAATAATATAATATTATTATATTCGTCTGCCCAAATAGATTTTTCTTTGTGCTAGTACTGCCTTACGTTATTTGTGGTGTTTTTACTTCTACTTGGGTGCTAAAATCTTCACACACTTCTCAGAAAGAGTGGAGGCTAAAAGCTAATCATTGATGGAAATATCATGGATCTCTGTCAAATCAACCATAATTGACCCAATATACAGTTGGCACAGTGCAGTATATTGGTGGGGATGTAGTCCTTACCTCAATTAATGTTTGTGACACCTGAGAAGTAGTTTATCGTGGAGTGGGTACTGAATTGAAAATGCTTCCCAAAAAGCCACAGAAACCCAAGCCTACCAGATACTCACTCAATCTTCATAAGGTCCCTGGGAATCCAAAACTGAACCAAAACAGGCAGCGATGTATTTAAAGGCATACTGTCATGGGAAAAAAAATGTTTTTTCAAAATGAATCAGTTAAAGGTGCTGCTCCAGCAGAATTCTGCACTGAAATCCATTTCTTAAAAGAACAAACAGATTTTTTTATATTCAATTTTGAAATCTGACATGGGGCTAGACATATTGTCAATTTCCCAGCTGCCCCAAGTCATGTGACTTGTGCTCTGATAAACTTCAATCACTCTTTACTGCTGTACTGCAAGTTGGAGTGATATCACCCCCCTCCCTTTCCCCCCTAGCAGCCAAACAAAAGAACAATGGGAAAGTAACCAGATAGTAGCTCCCTAACACAAGATAACAGCTGCCTGGTAGATCTAAGAACAACACTCAATAGTAAAAACCCATGTCCCACAGAGAGACACATTCAGTTACATTGAGAAGGAAAAAGCAGCCTGCCAGAAAGCATTTCTCTCCTAAAGTGTAGGCACAAGTCACATGACCAGGGGCAGCTGGGAAATTGACAATATGTCTAGCCCCATGTCAGATTTCAAAATTTAATATAAAAAAATAACCAATTCCACACCTGTAGTACAACACAAATAATGACTTCTTGTAATTGTTTTCTATCTATATTCTATATTCATTTGTGCTTCAGTATATGTGTCTTTAATTCATAAAGAGGAACTAAATTGGGATACATTTCTGCATTAAAGATAAAGGAATGTATTTAATGGTTAAGTTTCCCTTTGAAATTGCATTGGGCTTTCCAGCCTGATACTGCCATTATTGTGATGCTGGGTTGTTCAGTGATTCCAGGCTTTTGTATATTGTGAATGAACATAATAATAAAGGCAGGAATCTGCTTGCACAGAATGAGAAGAGCTTATTTGTTAAGACTTTGTGCAATTTGCATTGTACTGTATATGAAGCTGTACAACATCACACTGCAGTGAGTCTGTGCGTGCGCTGATAATGAATACAGCCTGCAGTATAATAGCACTATCCATGTCACCCGGGTGCTTGTGATGCTTGGGATGGGGATTAGAAGGGCATTTTGCACTGGATAAAAGTGAGGGTCCTTCCTATGATCTCTGCTGGAAACCGGGTCTGGTCACACAGCGGCTGCAGGACAGGAAGACCTGGGAATGTTTGTTTGCTGAGCCAGGAATTCCTGCACATATTGGGAAAGGCAGGGGGTTTCTAACAAGATCAGCATGTAACCGAGGGGCTCCCATGAGATAAGAGCCATCCATATGCACCTAGATTGTAAGCTCTTGCTAGAACAATCCTGTCCCTTATGTACATCACAGGAGTGCATGGGCAGATCCTGTATAGACACAACCCATCTGCCCATGTATCAACAGTGAGAACCTTATTCCAATCATACTTTTGATATTACCGAAAAAACAGTAACTGCATATTCCCCCATATTATCATAAACCACATTTTTTTTTGTAGCTTCTTTTATTGAGTCGTTGAACAGAATAAAACATTTCACTCACATATTGTACCTTTCACATTTCTAAATTAAGGTCACCATAGGAGCTGTACTTATTATTCTGTTGTCCCACTAACATAAATAAAAAATATAGAGAGAAAAAGCACAACTCAGTTGTAAACATAAACTAAAATAATATAAAAATATAATACTGCTGAACTTATATCTGTCACGGTTGGCACCCTAAATTCAGAACCGATGCTAAGCACCCTGTTCTCGGCTCTTGCTTCCACCTTTAACAGCTGCCTTTCACCTGGGGAGGAGCCCTCGGCTAGTCGGATGCCGCAAGATCTTATTAACAGAGGTGAAAAGTGAGGGGTTCTGAACAAGCAAAGGGGCACAACGGTTATGCAAAGTCTTTTGGGCAGAAGGTCGCGGTACAAGGCGTAGAAAGAAAACGAAGTCAGATCAGGCCGGGTCGGGGCAGGCAGAGTACAAACGAAGTCAGGCAGGCAAGGGTCAAGGAGATCAATCAGAAGAGATACAGGAAAAGCGAAGTCTATTACCAGGCAAGGGTCAGGATACAGAAGTCAGAATTGACTAAAAACAGGCAGGGGTCATAACAGGATATCAGATCACAGAAAAAAAACAGACAGATAGCGCACCCAGGAACTTAGAACAAGAAACCTATAACGGGCAATGATGATTTTCGCGCCTGTGCCTATAAATAGAGAGGAGGCGCGAAGTGCGCGCCCTTAGGAACCGGCGCATCAGAGGAGCAAGACCAGCATTGCACTACACCACTGTTCAGAGGTTAAAGTAATTTTAAGGTCTTGCTCCCATTTGATCGTATAAGGGTATTTGTATTCCGGAGGATCTGTAATAAAAAGTTTGTAAAATCTAGAAAGTGTACCAGTGTCGTGGACCAACCAGAGGTCGATACTTGTTCCAGGTTGGATTGTTGTGGACAGGTTTTGTAGTTTGGCATATGTTGTTTAATGAGGTGTGTTATCCTTATGTCTGCAAGATGTTACTTATCCTGTAGTTCCGGAATGTTAAGTACGTGCGTATTCCATATAAGTCCGTGATTGTATTCACACCATTATTTATCCAGGTTCGAAGTGATAAATCCTGTAGGATGTATTGAAGACTGCGTAATGGTGTTCTAGGGGAGAGTAGCTTATCAGTTTTTGATTTAGTTCGTTCCTTATCCCAAATTTTCATCTCACTGTTAAAGTTGTGGGTAGTAATGTAGAGCGCTGGCCTGTATTGTGGTGGTATCCATAGAAGTTGGGAGAATTATCTATCGATAATTCTGCTGTTTCCAGATCCAGCCATTGTCTACATGCTGTTGGACTCTGCATTTTGATAGCTGTGTCTACCACAGATGCTCTATAATAAGTGTTGAGATTTGGAAGTCCCAGGCCCCCAGGTGAGGCTGGTTGTTGCAACACTTTAGCATCTGTATGAGGTCTTTATATAAACTCATTCATTTACTTTTGTAATGACTTAATGTATCGTGGCGGGAGATCTGAATAGTTCCAAAGCCTATTGTGCTTTGTCCCGCGTTTGTGGGAACCCCTCTTATATCCGGGTTTTGCCGAAGCCTAATAGCAAGTGGTTCAACCATAAGAGCAAATATCAGGGGGGACAGAGAGCACCCCTGTCTAGTACCATTAGAGATGCTGAAGGCGCTCAACAGTCCTTAAACTGGGAAGTGTGGGGGGAGGAATGATAATCCTTCTCTAATTGAGAATTAGAGGACAATATAGACAAATAGCAGGGGACCTTTTTACCCATAAAGAGGATCACCGTACCAGAGGCCACCCCTTTAGACTAGAAGAAAAGAACTTTCATTTGAAGCAACGTAGGGGGTTCTTCACAGTCAGGACAGTGAGGTTGTGGAATGCACTGCCGGGTGATGTTGTGATGCTGATTCAGTTAATGCCTTTAAGAATGGCTTGGATGATTTTTTGGACAGACATAATATCAAAGGCTATTGTGATACTAAACTCTATAGTTAGTATAGGTATGGGTATATAAAATTTAATTAAAAGTAGAGAGGTATGTATGTATGGATGCTGGGTTTTCATTTGGAGGGGTTGAACTTGATGGACTTTGTCTTTTTTCAACCCAATTTAACTATGTAACTATGTAACTATGTAACTATGAGAAAACAATTGAGCAAAAAAAAACCACAAAAGATAGAATAACTTTAGTATTGAGAGATGCAAATCTCTCCACTTAACTTTGAGCCTGAGTCGTGATAAAATAAGGAAGAAAGAGATGATATTCTCCAAGTACTATAGTAGGATTTTTATCATCTATTTGCCTTATGCAACTTTCCATTCCTTGTGCAGCTTTTGTATCTGCTTGTGCTGTGGGGAGCCTGGTGGGGAAGCCGGAGTGTTTAGGAGATTCCATCTACAGAGAGCTTTTTTGGCTTCCTCAAGTGATGTTAGAGAGGTTGAGGTGCCCTGTCTTGTGACTATAAGTTTAACTGGAAACCCCCAGCGGTAGGAAATGTTGTTTTCCCATTTTTTGTTTTAGTGACCTCCATGAAGGCCCGCCTTTTAGCCAAAATTGCTTGGTATAAATCGCCATAGACTTGTAGGTCTGCATATTGCGCTGGCCAACCCTCTTTGCGTCTGGCTGAATGCAACAGTTTTTCTTTAATGTGGAAAAAATTTAATTTAGGGAGCTGAGTCTGGGGCATTGCTTGGTTTAGGAATCCTGTGTATCCTATCAATGGTTAACTCAATTTGTGGGGTATCAGGCATAATTACCTTAAGCAGAGTTACCAAGTAGTCCTCCAGCTCTTGGGCCTGTACTGACTCTGGGATTCCACGCAGCTTCAGGTTGTTTCTGAGCTACCGATCTTCTAAGTCAGCTACTTTACTTGTGAGGCGTTCCATCTCTTTGTCCATTCGCAAGTGGCTATCCACCAACTCATTATGGGCGTCTGCATATTCCCCCATTTTAGTGTGCGATCCCCCAGCTCCTGTAACTCACTGAGTTTATCCGCTGACATTTGTTTTATGTCCTCCTGGAGAGTCTGTTTAATATCCAGAAGCATGGCTTTTAGTTCCTCCGTTGAGGTGCACATGGGATCCGGATCATGCGCAGCATCGCTATCAGGACCTGTATCTGCTGATTCCAAAATGGCGCCCGCTGCCGATTGCTGTTCCGTGGTTGCGTGGGTAGCAAAGAACACCGTAACTGACGCGTTCACGTTTTTCGGTTGGGCTTTGGGAGCCATGTCTCTCCGACCCTTGTCCCACGTGTGTAGGGTTGATTTAAACTCGGACTAATGCTTTTGGCAGCGTTAATAGTCTCAGTGTACTGCGGAACTCGTGCTTCAGACGTCCATTCGGTACGTTGCCTCGCTCCGCCCCCCCCATTTTAGTACATTTAAGATCAAATATGTATCGAAAATGTTTTCATTTGACACATGGCAAAAAAAAGAAAAGCTTACAAAAACTGCTGCTGCTCCCTCACGGGTAGTTGTGCCTCATACTAACAGCTATTAGCATTTATTTACACTATTCCACCTACAGAGAGAAGACCCATGCAGTCTGTATAATGGGGGGGACAAGAAGGGGAAGTATACCAGAAGTCAGAGCAACTGAACGTCCCAACTATTAAAGGGGATGTTTAGACAAATAATGACAAATTGTCATTAGACATGTTTTATAGTGAATTTGTAAATCAAATTGCAACTGAAAGCAGTTTCTGTCTTTTGCTTTTCCCTTCTCAGTGTGCCAGACTACAGAAAAAATGTAGCAGAAATGACAGGACTCCAGTTCCCACAATGCCTTGCACACATCTGTAAAGGTGGCCGTAGACGCATCGATAACATCGTAGAAAGCTAATTTTCTAACGATATTCGGTGCATGTATGGTGGGAGAAGAATCGACTGATATCAGCAGAAGACTTGGATATCGGTTGGCCCGTTGATCGGGCCAGATGGAGACTTTGATTGGAGCCTTTGGAGGCACCCGAACAAAAGTTTCTGTTTGCCTTTTGCTTTTCCCATCTCAGTGTGCCAGACTAGAGAAAAATGTAGCAGAAATGAGCTTGCATTTCACCAAAACTCCAGTTCCCACAATGCCTTTGGCAACTGTTATTGCTGAATCATCAGAGGGATGCACAGAATCCACTATTTTGGATTCGGCCGAACCCCAGAATCCTTCTCGAAAGAATCGGTCGAATACTGAACCAAATCCGAATTTGCATATGCAAATTAGGAGTGGGAAAACAATTTTTACTTCTTTGTTTTGTGACAAAAAAATCACACGATTTCCCTCCCTGCCCCTAATTTGCATATGCAAATTAGGATTTGATTCGGCCGGGCAGAAGGATTCGGCCGAATCTGAATCCTGCTAAAAAAGGCCTAATCCTGGCCAAATCCCTAACCAAATCTTGGATTCGGTGCATCCCTAGATATAGGTAGAATTATTTTGTTTCTACCTGTATATCTGACAGTTGTGTATTGAAACAAACAATCTTTCCTGGAGAGATCACATACAGGAAAGATCGTAATTGTTACATCTATGACCACCATTAGTCTCCTCCTTCTCAGGTCTGTTAATCACAGAACTAGTAATGGACTGTGGGAATTAAAGTTCTGGCTGGGGGAAAGCTGACTACCGTTACAATGTTATGTGGTGTAAATGAGCAGTCAGAGGCAGGAGTGCAAAGACATATACAGTTTTAAATAGCAACTACATTTACAGGTAACTTTCAAACCATTGTAAATGTATAATGAATGTATATTGGAAAGTTCCTTAGCATTATATTTTTCTTAGGGATGCACTGAATCCACTATTTTGGATTCTGCTGAACCCCCGAATCCTTTGTGAAAGATTCGGCCAAATACCAAACCGAATCTGAATCCTATTTTGCATATGCAAATTAGGGGTGGGAAGTGACAAACATCTTAGACGTCCTTGTTTTGTGACAAAAAGTCACACGATTTCCCTCCCCAACCCTAATTTGCATATGCAAATTAGGATTCGCTTTGGTCGGGAAGAAGGATTCAGCCGAATCAGAATCCTACTGAAAAAGGCTGAATCCTTGCCAAATCCCGAATACTGGATTCGGTGCATCCCTAATTTTTCTTTCATTATGGGTGATCACTCCATTTAAAGAAGCATACTACACAGAGGAGAGAGTGGGGTAGAAATTGACACAACTTCCAGGTATATAATCTAGGGCAGCAGTGTGGGGCTTATTTATAGGGAAAGAGACTTCATGCTCACCACTGTTCCCTCCATTAATGAGCATTATAATCCGGGCATGACACCCTGTACACAATGTGCAATAGATGTTATGCATAAGGGCTACTCAGATACTGTTCAGCCAGGTACTTGGATTTGCCCAGTTTCTGAATCCTGCTCAGAAAAATGAAACTCTGAATTAGGGATTTGGTACATCCCTAGCCTGATGGAAACGCACTCAAGCATGGGGAGGGAATACAAACTCATTGCAGTGCCCAGCCTGGAAGTTACTCCGTGAGCCCAGTCCATTATTGAACAACCTCACCTACAGACCCTTCAGGCACTGGTACTGCAATTGTTTACGGTGAAATGTAATATGAGGAGGTATCTAGTACAGCGAAACCTCGATTTAACGTCCCCTGGTTTTAAGTTTTCCACATTTTACATTTTTTATTTGAGGCCCCACCAATTTATAATGCATTTCAATCAGTGCATTTCCCTGATTTTAAGTAATGTTTTCCTGCATTTTACATCAAAATTTTTGTCCTGAGGACAAATTTGTACCCTTTCATTTTCAATGGGTCAAAAAATTTAAAAAACTTGCAGTGAAAAAACACCTTCAAATTGCCATACACAACTGCATTGGCTTTGCACTCCTGAACTTTTACATTTGAGCTTTACAAAAATCTTAGACTTAAAGGGGTGGTTCACCTTCAAGTTAAATTATAGTATGTTATATAATGGCTACTTCTAAGCAATTTTCCAATTGGCCTTCATTTTTTTCTTTTGATAATTCTTGAATTATTTACATTCTTCTTCTGACTTATTTCAACTCTCAAATGGGGGTCACTGACCCAATCTAACTGTAGAATAAAAAGCTGAATAAATAAAAAATTGCAAATAAAAAATTTTACTCTCTACATCATACTAAAATTTAATTTAAAGGCCAGCAACCCCTTTGATAAATATCGTACATACAAGAGCATAATTCGAATTCCAGAGTCCCCCCCAAATAACTAAATTCTTTGAAAAATCCTGAATTTGAACATTAAGAATAGTAATGGGCGAATTTGCGCCGTTTCGCTTCGCCAAATAATTTGCAAATTTCCCGCAAAATTCACTAAACTACGAAAAATTCTTGAAACGGCGCCGGCATCTCGTTTTTGATGGCTGCTTCCGTTTTTTTATGCCTGCGTCAGTTTTTGACGCCAGTGTCCATTTTTTCCAGTCGCCGGCGACATTTTTTTTTTTGACGCTGGAGATTTTTCACCAGAGAATTTTCGCGGCAGTTTTGCAAATTTATTCACCGGCGGCGAATCGCGCAAATTCGCCGTGAATTTGCGGGTGCTGAATAAATTTGCCCATCACTCATTAAGAAGTCTCCCCCCTAATTTGCAGACCAGTGAATGACACCTGTTGATCAGCTGTTACTGGCTACATCAACTGGAGCAAACTTTGTGCCTATTATTACATTATTGACTTCAATGTGCCTATTAGCAAAGCTAATAGCAAATTAAAACTGGGATCTGTCATGGATTGACTATGTAAATATACTCTGGCCACATCAATGTTTATTTCTAATTAAATGCGCTGTGATTATGTCCCAAATTCACATTCCTAGTTATATCGTTTATGCATATTTCTTACATATGGGTTACACATGGAGTAAATTGCACAGCTTTAAAGCGAAACTGACATCCATAATTCAAAAAATGTGTTACTCAAAAGTGATTGATCAAATAGCACAGGGCCACATCTGTACCCCTGACAAGGGCCACAAATACTTAGGATATGGGATATCATTGCCACTTTATATTATATGGCTTTCTACAGAGCATGCGCAGTTGAAACCAGGTCCAGATCTGCTTCAGCTGCACATGTTTGGTGTTACCGATCAGTTGCAAGAGATGATTAGGTGGGTACAGAGAAGCAGTTCAGGAGGAAGGAATGATGCTTCTCCAGGCAGGGCCAGAACTAGGGGTAAGCAGAAGAGGCACCTTCCTAGGGCACCAGGATGGGGGGGGGGCACGGAACTGAGTAGGTCCTTTCTGAAGAGTCTTCTGCCTTCCCCAGTAACTGTCCACTTCCCCCTCACCCACAAGCAATGTCCCAGTGAATTTGCATGCATGCGGAGGGCAAGGAGGCTGGCTGGGTTGCCTAGAGCACCAAGTTGCCTTGGCCTGTCACTGTCTCCAAGGCTCGTAACTTGTATTCTGTACCTTCCTCATTAAACACTCTCTAGATATGGGGAGGAAATGATGTTTAGTGGGGACCATATCAGGTCTGGACTGAGAATCAAATTAGGTCCTGGCATTTCAAATACAGGTATAGGACCTGTTATCCACAATGCTCGGGACCTGGAGTTTTCCAGATAACGGATCTTTCCGTAATCTGGATCTTCATACCTTAAGTCTACTAGAAAATCGTGTATATATTAAATAAACCCAATAGGCTGGTTTTGCTTCCAATAAGGATTAATTATATCTTAGTTTGGATCAAGTTCAATGTACAATTTTATTATTACAGAGAAAATGGAAACAACTTTTTAAAAATCCAATATTTGTACAAAATGGAGTCGACGGGAGACAGCCTTTCAGTAATTTGGAGCTTTCTGAATAACAGGTTTCCGGATAACGGATCTCATACCTGTATAAAGAAGTCCAAACAGCCCCCACCAGCCCAATAAATAGTGACTATCTTACAACAGCCCCTTTGGCATTTGCCAAAATCCAAAGATTGCCAGACTGGGCCTGGACCAAATGAAAGGGATAGTCATATAGATTTCCTGGGATTCCTAGCCATGAACTATACTAGCATATAGGAAAGATTGATTTGCCCTATGTCAGTCTAGTATATGCAGTTTTCAACCTGATAAACTGATCAGTATGTATAGTAGACAGTGTAGACTGTACATGGACAGTGGTTGGTGCAGTTGGGCAAGTTTTATTTGTATATGTATGACCAGCTTACGCCCTTTGATAAAGTAACCAGACTGTATTGAACATTATCTGTGTAGAAAATGCTACATGTTCTGAAATATATATATAATCTATATACACACACATACACTACTGAGTAATCATTGCTTGCCCTAGGCTCTTTCCCTCCCTGCAGGATTTCTCTGTGCAGATCACATTTCATTTTAATAAAATCTATTTAGCCTTCCAAGGCACATCTGGAATTCTGGGTTTTGGGGTCTGCAGGGAGGTGAGAGCTGTAGATAACCCCTCTGTGACACCACTTTAGATTATAAACCATTTATTTTAGAAGGGCTCTTATCATCTGTCAAAAACAAGATAAAAAATTGGTTGCTTGAACCCAGTTCGCCAATGTACCTGCCAACAATGATAAGAATAGAAAATGCTTTATTCTGCTTGACTTACACCCTGTGCTAGGTAAATACCCTCTAAACTTTAATTATAGTAGTAGTGGAGATAATAGTGGGGATAATAGTCTCTGGGAAGGGATTGTGACTGTGGGATAGCAGGTATAGTAGGGAGAGATGGTGTCTATAGTAACAGTGGGATAATAGTCTCTGGGAAGGGACTGTGACTGTGGGATAGCAGGTATAGTAGGGAGAGATGGTGTCTATAGTAACAGTGGGATAATAGTCTCTGGGAAGGGACTGTGACTGTGGGATAGCAGGTATAATAGGGAGAGATAGTGTGTATAGTAACAGTGGGATAATAGTCTCTGGGAAGGGACTGTGACTGTGGGATAGCAGGTATAGTAGGGAGAGATGGTGTCTATAGTAACAGTGGGATAATAGTCTCTGGGAAGGGACTGTGACTGTGGGATAGCAGGTATAATAGGGAGAGATGGTGCCTATAGTAACAGTGGGATAATAGTCTCTGGGAAGGGAGTGTGACTGTGGGATAGCAGGTATAGTAGGGAGAGATGGTGCCTATAGTAACAGTGGATAATAGTCTCTGGGAAGGGAGTGTGACTGTGGGATAGCAGGTATATTAGGGAGAGATGGTGTCTATAGTAACAGTGGATAATAGTCTCTGGGAAGGGAGTGTGACTGTGGGATAGCAGGTATAGTAGGAAGAGATGGTGCCTATAGTAACAGTGGATAATAGTCTCTGGGAAGGGAGTGTGACTGTGGGATAGCAGGTATAGTAGGGAAAGATGGTGCCTATAGTAACAGTGGATAATAGTCTCTGGGAAGGGACTTTTGCTGTGGGATAACAGGTATAGTAGGGAGAGATGGTGCCTATAGTATCTCCCTACTATGCCTGCTATCCCACAGCCACCATCTCTTTCCCAGAGACTATTCCCAGAGTGGGTGAAGCCCAATGATTGGGCAGTTACCAAAAGGCTGGGGCCCTGCATCATTGTCTATATTGCCCTAAAACTTGCCTTGAATAAGTCTTGGGTTTGGGAGGTACATACAATCAATGTTACACCCCTGCATTTCCAAACTAGACACTGGTTAAATGTTCACATTCCTTCATTGATCTAAACCGAACTGAAATTAAATAAATGTGTGTCCACTTTCAGACCGGTTATAGATACAGCAAATATGCTCAGAAATATTTAGATTATTACACGTGAGACTTGCTGTGCAGTTTGCTATGTATTTTATTTTTATTTTTTTCGCTATAGAAAATTACATGTTAATTATGGGGCAAACTTATGTGTAATTGATGAACAAGAGCCTATGTGCTGGTTCTTTACTGATAGTTTACAGGGGTTAAACCATCCTGCACAGGTAGTAAGAGAAAGGGGTGGAAGTTTCAATCCAGGGGACATGGAGGGAGAGGTATTAGGTTTGGAACTGCCTGCAGTTAATCACTTCCAACGTGATACAGACTCAGGTTTCTTCTTGTCCATTTGGCTAATTGTGTTGTTAGTGCAATATAAGCCCCATTGATCTGTATCACTGAGCAACTCAGCGCCGCTCTGAAAATCCCCTCCAGCTGTAGGGATGATCTGCCAACCTGAAAACCCATGAAAACCTTCCTTGCCAGGTAATCTCCGAGCGGTGGAACGAAGGAGACCAGCTGGCCTGAGAAAATTCTGATATCGAAAAATCTGTATTTACACTACAGCAACATAATTACACATGACACCTTGGTGCAGCCATCCCATTGGAGAGACAGAAAAGCCAGGGAAGCGTTTTCATTTTCAGACAGTACTACCATATGATGGAGAAATAAATTATAAATAAATTAAAATGAGAAAAAGAAAAAAAAAACTATTACTAGTGTATGAAGTAAACACATGGAAGGGAGGGTTGGAAGAGGACCCCTATACTTCTGCACTATATCAGACTGACTCCACTTGTTATAAATAACATCTCCCTAGTCAGGGTGGTCCATGTATTAGAATGCAAGTTTCTCCGTTCATTAACTCAGGGGTCCCAAAAACCTTTTTACCTGTTAGCCACATTTAAATGTAAAAAAAAAGTTGAAGAGCGACCCAAGCATGGTGGTGCACAATAAGGGCTGTGATCAGGGTCAGACTAGCCTGGTGGGCCCCGTTGGCCCAGACCCCAACCCAAACCCCAGCAGTGCTCTCCCAGGCCACTGATCTCCCTTCCCCCCATGGGTGGAGCGTCCCCTGTAGGGGGGTGTGGGGGCCCCTGGGGCAGCAGCCCCTGTGGGCCCTGCACTCACCTGTCCATCCCTGGCTATGATTGGTTATATGATAGCCCCTATGTGGACTGGCAGCCTACAGAAGGCTCTGTTTGGCAGTACACATGTTTTTTTGCAACCAAAACTTGCCTCCAAGATTGGAATTCAAAATTAAGCACCACATCCAAGGGGTTGGTGAATGACATGATGTTCATGAGCCATTGGTTGGGAAACACTGCATTAACTTACCTGGCAACTCAACATGTTGAGGTCCATTGGCCAGATGAATCTCTTCATGGTACTTTATGGCCACAGTCTGCTCAAGGGCTATATATACTTCTTTGTTGGACAACTTAATTTTATTAAGATTCAACCCTCAAAGATGTTGCATAGTGAATAACTGGCCTACTAGGAAGAAAATAATGGAAAGCGCTGTCCCAAGAGATGAATGAACCTCTCTGCATTGCCAAGAGAACTCAGATTAAAAAAGATTCAAATTTGAAGGTGTTTGCCACAAATTTCTAAAAGAAACAGTTCAGTGTAAAAATAAAAACTGGCTAAATAGATAGGCTGTGCAAAATAAAAAAATGTTTCTAATATAGTGCTATAAAGTGCTATCTCAAAAATAAAATTATAATTAAGTCAAACAAAGTGCTTTTAGTGCTTGCTTCAAAAGGTAGAAGGATCTAGGGGTCTTTGTAGATAACAAGTTGTCTAATTCTGGGCAGTGTCATTCTGTGGCTACTAAAGCAAATAAAGTTCTGTCTTGCATAAAAAAGGGCATTAACTCAAGGGATGAAAACATAATTATGCCTCTTTATAGGTCCCTGGTAAGCATGGGCGTCCACAGAGGGGGGCAAGAGGGGGCAGGGGCAGTGCCCCCCCCTGGGACTGTCCACACAAATCTCTCTGCACGCTTAATTTTACCCACAGCCAGCGCTTCCCAACTGCCTCCCCCAGTCTCCGGGCTGACTCTGATTGACATCACGGACGCCGCCGTGACGTCGCCGACGCCGCCGTGACGTCGCCAACGCAACGTGACGTCGCCGACGCAACGCAACGTCACGTCGCCACTCGCCAGGGTGCTTTGTGAGGATGAGTTGAATGCGCGGGAGCTGAGTTGAGCAATGAAAAAGAAATAGGTGAGGACCTGCCCTTTTCTCTCCCCAACCTGATCTCAGCCTGCTCCTTCCTGATTCACGAGGTCCCCCATCCCTGGCCCCTTCATGTCAAGACCCTGCCTCACATTAGTAGTACACTCCATCTACTTCCAAATCTGCCACTAAACTATCCCAACCACTTCCACACTGGGGCACCTAAGCAATTACATTCCATAAATTCATTCCACCCTTTATTATAGTGGTCATTCCCTATATATATATATATATATATATATATATACTGTATATATATATATATATATATACTGTATATATATATATATATATATATATATATATATATATATATATATATATATATATATATATATGTCTGTTGGGGGATGCTACCCTAAACTAAATTACTTGCCCCCCCCCTGGAAAATTTTCTGCGGACGCCCATGCTGGTAAGGCCTCATCTGGAGTATGCAGTGCAGTTTTTGAATCAGTCTCAGTGGGACTTTGATTTTACTATTTAGTGCTGTTCTTAGATCTTCCAGGGAGCTGTTATCTTGTGTTAAGGTGGCCATACACGGGCCGATAAAAACTGCAGTCTGTATGTTCCACCTGTACATCCACTCACTGCTTGGACTGGAAGTGATGTCACACCTGACAGCGTTTAGCTGAGGTCAGCTTCTTCAGAGGTGGATTTCCTTTCCCTGCTAATTTCCTTATAATGGCCAGAACACTACTTCCTGCTTTTCAGCGTTAGTCAACATCTTGAATGGGGGCCACATGGTACATAACTGTTCAGTGAGTTTGCAATTGATCCTCAGCATTCAGCTCAGATTCAAAAGCAACAGTTATGACCCATGTGCCCCCCTCAGGTTACTGATTGGTTACTGCCCGGTAACCAATCAGTGAAAAACAAGAGAGCTGCAAAGCAGGAAGTAGTGTTCTGGCTACTTTGTTAGACATCCAGTCACTCCAGCCTTTATACATTACATTTTACATATTAGAAACATTTTTATTTTGCACAGTTTATTTACCAGGTTTTTATTTTTACACTGAGCAATACCTTTAAATTGCAACAATAACTTGAATTTAAATTGGAAAAATTTGTTTTAAAGAATTCCTCAGTGTCTTTTTATATTTTTATTCTTAACAAGGAGGGCAGACTGGCATCTTGCCACTTTTCAAGATCTGCGCAACTACAGCTCCAGTGTTGATACAGGCATGGGACCTATTATCCAGAATGCTCGGGACCTGGTTTTTACTGGATAACAGATTTTTCCATAATTTGGATCTTCATACATTAAGGGGCAGATTTATCAAGGGTCGAATTGAAAATTCGAAGAAACAAAATTGGAATTTCAAGCTATTTTTGTGTACTTCGACTGGGGAATAGTCAAAATTCGATTTGAATTTCAAAAATATGTGAAAATTCAAATATCGAAATTTATCATGTACTGTCTCTTTAAAACTTCCAAATTCGAGCATTCGCCATCTAAAACCTGCCAAATTGCTGTTTTAGCCTATAGGGGGCCTCCTAGGAGTCATTTGGTGGACTTTTTTTTTTTTTTTGAAAATACTTGAAATCAAATTTGATTGAATATGATATTACTTCAATTTGAATGATCGAATACAACCTATTCACCCACAAAAAACAATTTGCTTTTTTAATACAATTTGGTTGGTCTTTTTTTATTTGAATTTTGAAGTTATGGGAGTTCAAAAAACTCCCATTACTTCGAAATTCGACCTTTGATAAATCTGCCCCTTGGTCTATTACAAAATCATGCAAAAATTAAATAAACCCAAGAGACTGGTTTTGCTTACAATGTGGATTAATTACAGTATATTGCGTCAGTTTACTAAGGTGCAATAAGCAGCAACAATAGCCTGCACCAGAAAAAACGCCAGAAAAGCAAGTTAACTAAAGTGTAAGCATTTCTGTCATTGCGAATATTCTGACGAACGCCTATTATCACATTCGTGCTACCTAAGCTGTCTCGCGAGGTTTACTAAAGAATATCGCCAGAATTGTCACCAAATACAGACAAAATTGTCACCCAAAGCGTGGTGTTATGTGAACAAAAGACAGAAATTGTATAGTAAAAGAGGAGCATTGTCACATAAGAAGTGAAAATTAGTAATTGCACTGATGAAGAATGATACTTATAAATGTACTGTATGTTTATAAATGTATGTTTGGTGAATTTATTAAGAAAAATTAATGTAATGGGAAAATAATCTATTCCTGATAGTACCTAATTAATTGGCCATAAACTGGTAATAAATACTACAGTATTTTATATAAAATCATTTAAAGCAGATTATGCAGTTAACCTAAATGAGTGCCAAAAAACTCGCAATTTGCCAGAAATAATGCTGAAACTAACTGCTGCACTTCCATAATTTGTCTGATCGCACTTTAGTTAACAGGCAAGCGGCGCTAATTTTGTCGCAAGAATATTCTCAGCGATAATGGCCGATGGATTATAGACAATTTTCGCAAACTTTAGTAAACAGACCCCTAAGTTTGGATTAAGTACAAAGTACTGTTTTATTATCACAAAAAGGAAAACATTTTTAAAAATTTGGATTCATTGAATAAAATGAAGTCCATGGGAGACGGCGTTTCAGTTATTTGGAGCTTTCTGAATAATGGATCCCAGCATTACAATCATCAGTAGCTACATACTGGGTTCTAATATATAAACTGGGTCAGTTTGAGTACAGGGATATAGAACTTGTAGTTCGAGGGGATTCAGCCTGCAGAGCTTGCAATTACAGGAATCTGAATGTCTTACTCCTGCTCTCCCCTGGAATGTGTTATCCGTGCTGGCGTGTCCTGTCTGAGAAGGTGCGAGGAGTCTCCTTGTCAGAACATGCAGGGAAATCAGGGGTTCTAATCCCAAAGACACGCACCACAACACAGAGACAATACAGGCAGACGGATGGCAGCTCAACCCACATCTCGCACATTAGACAAGCCTCCAACACCCCACCCGCCATCTCTCAAGAGCACATAAAAGTAGAAGTGCAGAAACCTACACACAAGTGAAAGGAATCGTTGTGACAAGCAACACAAGAATGGATGCTTAAAAAAGGCCAAGTAGTTCTGGGCTGACTTTTTTTTCCCCTTGTTTGTGCAGTTTTTCCATTCAATCTAGGAAAGCATCTTTGAAGTTCCGTTATGGTTTTATCATCTAAAAATATTTGCCAGCTCGGAGGTGACACAAACCTTTATAACCTGTAGCATAACTCAAATTCATTTTTTCCCATCATTCTGGAAAAATTATGATTCACATTTTTTTCCACAAGGAATTTTTTTTTTTTATTACGGGGAAGTTTTCACTCTGGGCAAGATTTTTTTTAAATTTTCTTGCAGGAAAAAGTTGCTGCCTAAATAGTAAATAACATGGACACCAAATGACATGGGAAAAAGCCTGAGACTCACATTTTCGGAAAATGTAAAACAATAAGCACCAGTTCCTCCAATACACAAAACCATTTGCTACAAGTGCTCCAACGCCACCAACCCTGGCTCCTGTTAGAGATAGGGCTGACACTTTTTTAAAAAATATACTGGCCAGGGTGTACTGGTGGGGCAGCCAGTGAGGTAAAGGGGTGGTCAGGTGATACAAGGAGGCAGGGCAATGATGTAAGCCGGGTTGGGCCAATGACATAGGTAGGTGGGATGTGGGATTTTGGATGATTAAAGAGCAGAGAATGGATATGATAGTGGGAATTGGGGTTGGTTATGGGTTAAAGGACAGGGCAGAATGAGATGAAATTACAAATGTACTGGCAATTGTTTCTATCACTTATTATAAGTGAGTGAATTTTCAGCTTATCAGCTAGTTTTTTAATTTTAAAAGTAAAAAATGACAAATGATAATGATAAAGATAAATGATAAAGATAAAGATTCCTTTTTCCCCAGCCTCTCCAATTTCTCCGCCCGGTGTTTGGAAGAGAGGTCGGCACCTCTCCAATATTCATGAAGCCAATAAAGCACCAAACACACGATAGCAGGTGAAGCGGGGCGAACCCCTGCGTGTTTAATTCAAGTCTTGTGATGTAACGTTTCGGGGGCGGACCCCTTCGTCAGACGGGGTCGCAAGACTTGAATTAAACACGCAGGGGTTCTCCCCGCTTCACCTGCTATCGTGTGTTTGGTGCTTTATTGGCACTATGGATTTGTGGACACTAATACTAAACAAACACATCTTCATACTACATTATATGTGTGTGCACCCAAACATATCTGTGCATTCCATAATGTACTTTGGGCACCAATGACCTGTCATACAGTATAAGTCGGCATGCATCTTCGTAGCAGCTAAGTCTCTGACTGGCTGAATCTATTCCCAATCTGCCATGGTAAATCTTCCAGAGAACAAGTTGAACAAGTAACTTTAGTTGATCATTTTTCATTTTCTTTTCTATTCATTAGAGTATGGGAACTGAGAGTACATTTATAGAAGTGTAAAAACATACACTTTTCCAACATTTCCCATTTCATAAACCTGCCCCTAAAACAATTTTATACATGAGAAATATATAAGTGAGAGAGCTAGAAAGTTCCCCTCTAATTTGACAAAATGATTAGTGTTGGCAGGGTCTGCAGCAGAATGACCTGATTGGGGCACCATGATATATAAATTACCCTAATTAAAGGGATGGCTCACTTTTATGTTAACTTTTAGGGGGTTATTTATCAACGTCCAAATTTTATCTCAGTATTTCGAAGTTAGAAATCCGAGCAAATCCAATTGCCCAAATGGACCTTTTTTATGAAGAAAAAAGCCAGAAAAAATAGGGAGCTTTCGCCCAAATTGTTCAGAGTTTTGTGCAAAAACTAAGATTTCTTCGTAGTTTTCTGAGTTTTTTAAGCAGAAACCACAAACTCATCAGATATCGGTACAGAGCTTTTAGATGCCGGGGTTTCGAATTCTGAGTTTTTAGACCATCGGACTTTAATAAATCTTGAAAAGGTTGTAGTTTTTTTTTTCCTGCGAAAACCACAAATTATTCGAGGTTCAGATATTTGGACCTTGATTAATAACTCCCTTAAAATGTTATAGAACGGCCAATTCTAAGTAGCGCTTCAATTAGTCTTTATTATTTATTTATTTGTTTTTGGTTTTTTTTTTAAATGATTTGTCTTCTTCTTCTGGCTCTTTCAAATGGGGGTCATTGAACCCCATTTAAAAAGCAAATGTTCCTTAAGGCTACAAAAATATTGCTATGGTGTCTTTTTATCACTCATATTTCTCTTCAGACCCTCCATTAATTATATTCCAGTCTCTTCTTCAAACGAAGGCAGGGTTGCTAAGGTAATTAGGACCCTAGCAACCAGATTGGTGAAATTGCAAACGGGAAAGCTGCTGAATAAAAAGCTAAATAAAAAATGAAAACCAATTACAAATTGTCTCAGAATATCACTCTCTACATCATACGGAAAGTTAACTCAAAGGTGAACAACTTCTTTAACCAAGTAGAGTGGGATGGTAGAAGTCACAGAGAGGATTTTTCAGCTTTTCCAACTAACAATATAAACCTACAGTGAAGTGATTGGAAGAACTGTCATTAAGGTGAGCCCCTTCCTGCTATACAGCACAACTGTCAGCAACTCGTAGGGATCAACTCTAAGCAGAACCAGGGGATGCTCCGTTAATCCCCAGAACTCGAGCTCTTCTCCAATCAAGATGACATTTCAGAGATGGAACTGAAGCAGAAAATGCAAGTCCTCAAAATCTACATGGAGATTAGAGAGGAATCTGTATTCTACACTCTTTCACTGCCAGAATGGCCATTCCAGCAAGAACAGCTATAGAAATCAAAGCATAGAAATAGTTACACAGTGCTGTTCCAAGCCTCATTATTATGGCAATGGGACCCATTACCTACATGCTTATAATCAGCTTAATTATATTTCATTATTCAATAAATGCACATTTATTTCAAGAGTCAGGATTAAAAAAAAACACAAAGGGATACAGAGATACTGCTTTCAGTTGCAATTATATTTACAAACAAGTTTAACTTTTAGCATGTTACAGAATCGCTAATTCATTTTAATTGGTCTTTATTATTTATTTATGTTTTATAGTTTTTGAATGATTTGTCTTTTTTCTGACTCTTTCTAGCTTTCAAATGGGGGTCACTGACCCCATCTATAAAACAAATGCTATGCTACATATTTATTGGTTTTACTACTTGTTATTACTCATATTTCTATTCAGGCCCTCTCCTATTCATATTCCAGTCTCTTATTCAAATCAATGCATGGTTGCTAGGGTAATTTCGACCCTAGCAGCCATATTGCTGAAATTCACAACTGAAAAGCTGCCGAATAAAGTGCCAAAGAACTCAAAAACCACAAATAATAAAACATGAAAACCAATTGGAAATTGTCTCAGCATATCACTCGTACATCATATATAATATACATCATACTAAAAGTTAATTTAAAGCCTAAGAATAAATATGGAATAGGAACACTTTGTTTTATATACTGAACTGTACCAGCAATGTTTAGCAGCCAGAGTTTGTCATCATTTGAGTGTCAGTGACACTGCACATGCTCAGAAGGGACATTAGTTTTCTTTTTTTAATGACATGGAGGGGGCAAAATATCTATATAAAGTATTTATTAGTATATGTGTGATATGGATAGTTTGTTTTTGGAGCAGGGTCACTAATACATTTTTTAATTTGACCTGGCAAAAAGTACGTGCTTTAACGCAGCATGTCTTGGATGTGGATAGGCATTGAGTGTGTTCCCTAGCAGGTACACTATCCCATTGCCTCTGGGCAAGCTGAGTGGCTGCTAGTGTAACCTGTGAGTAGTTTGTATATACACAGAGTGTTGGGTATATAGCCTGTCATGCTGAATGCTAAAGGATAGATCTCCTGTCACAGCTCACTGAGTCTCAGGTTTGCAGTGTGTTATTGCTGCTTTAAACAATGGACACTTATTACACCTCTCTGTCCCTCCAGGGCTTATAGCGCAGAGGATGCAGCCACTGACTGAGCTCACAATGAACTTTTTTTTAAAGGGGGACTATAAAGCTTTATCCTCCCATAGGGCATAATGATTTCCCTTCATTGGATATAATCCTTTAACCTCCAATAGGAAATAATGATTTATCTTGTATAGGATATAATGCTTTACCCTCCCATAGGGTATAATGATTTATCTCCCATAGGATATAGTGCTTAAGCTTCCCATAGGATATATTCCTTTAGCCTATCATAGCCTCCCATAGGAGATAATGCTTACGCTTCCCATAGGATATAATGCTTAAGATTCCCATTGGATATAATGATTCAGCCTCTCAGTGAATATAATCCTATAGCCTACCATAGGATATGATACATTAGTCTCTCATAGAATATAATGCATTAGCCTTCTGTAGGATATAATGCTTTAGCTTCCCATATGATATGACACTTTTACTCTTTATAGGATGTAAAACTGTAACCTAGCATAATATAAAATGCTGTAGCCTGCAATAGTAAATACTTTTTGATGGTTTAGGAATTTCATAACATGTTCAATAAGAGAACCTTACCAAATTTGAATCTATTATGTTTTTGTTAAATATAGCCCTAGGTGGATTTTTCCAGTATTCAGTACCCTTATGGGAACAGTACTTTGTAGACCTCTATTAAATTTCAGCAGCCCCATTCAGCATACTGTTTCCAATAATCCTATTTAAAGAGCTGAAAATGTGAAATCACTCCAGCCCTTAAATGGTTACTCCCTGCACCTATTAATAGCTGAAAGCCGTTATCACTAAAAAATTATATTTCACAAATATAGTATATATATATATATAGTCATATGGTACACCGGCACTCACCCTCGCTGGATCAAATCCCGGGTGCTCCTCAGAGGGAAATAGATAAATGCAGTCAGGAGCACTCACGGGTATAGTGATTAAAAGGTATCTTTTATTGGAGTATTACAAACTCTTCCACATCAACGCGTATATATATATGTATATGCTCTTGGTGCCCACACTCAATTATGTACGAGGCAGAGGTGCAAGATTAAAGCATTATATACAAAACGATGAAGGATCAGCACACTCTTGGTTTCTTGTGACTGAAGTGTATTTATTTGTAACACAACATTACATCCAGGATGTAATGTTGTGCTACAAATAAATATACTTCATTCACAAGAAATCAAGAGTGTGCTGATCCTTCATCGTTTTGTATATATATAGATATATATAATATATCTATATATATATATATATATATATATATATATATATATATATATACAGTATATATATATATATATATATATACACACACAAAACGATGAAGGATCAGCACACTCTTAATTTCTTGTGAATGAAGTGTATTTATTTGTAGCACTTCATTCACAAGAAACCAAGAGTGTGCTGATCCTTCATCGTTTTGTATATGATGCATTGATCTTGCACCTCAGCCTCGTACATAATTGAGTGTGGGCACCAAGAGTATATATATATATATATATATATATATATATATATATATATATATATATATATTGTGAAATATAATTTTTTAGTGATAACGGCTTTCAGCTATTAATAGGAGGATCAGTAGGAGTTGTTTGTGAATATATGTTCTTTTAATTCAAACAATTGAATATAACATCTTATATTGTTTGACATAAAATAACATATATTCACAAACAACAGAGTGCTGATCCTCTGTTCTATATTAAAATAGATTTGATCGTGCACCTCTGGCTACATTGGTTTGTGTGCGGGTTTAAAACAGAAATAAGGGGTTTTGACCTTGCTGGTCCCTATGCCCTGAAACCGAAAGATGGGTACTGCCATCACTGCAGGTAACTAAACCAAGTAATGTATACAGCAATATATGTATCTGCATCATACATATTCACAATCATATATATATATACACTGAATGTACATATTGATCTAAAAATGGGAACCAGCCCCCCTATTTAATATGCCCCTGGCTATGTATAGGGCAGGGGTCACCTGTTACCTGCACACAGGTGGGCGCCTGTATTGTCCATAACTGTCAGATTCAGAAGGAGGTGGAGGTTCTTCCTTACCTTGACGAACGTTTGAAGTTAACGTTGCATCTTCCTGTAATGTTACACCTGGCTCTAATCACTTAAACCCGCTCTTATCCCAACAATCTGCCCCATTAAGGCAAAGACCCAGGATGTGACGCTCAGAGCACAGGAGCAATTAGCAGGAGAGATATTGATATAATTATCGGCAGAGTTCGTACACGCAGAAAGAAAGATCTGGAACATTCCCAGGACAAGAAAAATGTAGCTTTTTCTGTATTTTTTTGTAAACTGGAAAAATAATATATATGCCTTTTCTTTAATTGCACCCCTTAAGCTCTGGAGGGATCTAACACCTGTTTGGCAATGGCCTGTTTTTAAATAAAGACAGAATGCCAAATCATTGGGAAAAACAATATGCATGTAACTCCCAGCGTCCACATAAATACAAAAATGATCTAACAATAATGCAGAGAAAGAACAAATGCCCTGTCTAAAGCCTAGTTGTCTATAGCAATGCTCTCACTGTCCTTCCCTAAAAACAGCTAAGCTCCATAAATGACACAGTGTTGCAATATACAGAGAAGGGTTGGGCAAATTTGACTTATTTTTGGCCAAAAATTTGCCGCTGGCGAAAATTCACTGAAACGCAAAGCAGCCAATAAGAAATTAACTCTAGAGTAAAATGTACATTTTTTTCCGAATTCCCTTGTTCACCTTTAATGATGTAGAGAGTGATATTCTGAGGCAATTTGAAATTGGCTTTCATTTTCTATTATTTGTGGTTTTTGAGTTATTTATTCAGCAGCTTTCTAGTTTGCAGTTTCAACAATCTGGTTGCTAGGGTCCAAATTACCCTAGCAACCATGCACCGATTTGAATAAGAGACCGGGATATGAATAGGAGAGGCCTGAATACAAAGATGAGAAATAAAAAAATTAGTAGCCTTACAGAGCATTTGTTTGTAGATGGAGTCAGTGACCACACATTTGAAAGCTGGAAAGAGTTAGGGGAAAAAGACCAATAATTCAAAAAATATAAAAAAATTAAGGCCAACTGAAAAGTTGCTTAGAATTAGCCATTCTATAACATACAAAAAAGACAAATCACCACACTTATGGAAAGGCCATAGATTCCATTGGCAGATCCCCAATAAGACAGTACTTCGACTATTGAATGGTCGAATAGTCGAACGATTTTTACTTCGAATCGTTCGATTCAAAGTCGTAGTCGAAGGTTGAAGTAGCAAATTCGATGGTCAAAGTAGCCAAAAAAATACTTTGAAATTCAAAGTATTTTTTATTCTATTTCTTCACTCGAGCTAAGTAAATGTGCCCCATAGACTTTGGCTTAGAAGTACATATAGTCCACAGCAAAATATTTAAATCTGCATTTTCCCCCCGAGGAATGTAAGTTGGATAGATGTGAAAATTGTGATAATGGCCTTATTAGCGGTACAATATTCCCAGTACACCTGGATAACTGCCACTACAGGGAAATTAGGCCTGCCCCAACCTGTAACCCCTTTACATACATCCAACCATGACAGATCATTCCGGGGCCCATCCTGCATAGGGATTAACCTGCATGCCTCATTTCACTGCCCCTAAATAATCAACTGATTCAAGGGGAATATCTGACTCCAAGGGCTGTACTGCTGTCATGGGAATTAAAGCACCTGCTGTCCGATCTAATGCTGTTATTACAGGACAGACAAATGTGCAAAGACTGGATTCGTTTAGCCTGGTCCAGCGCAAATGATATTGTCTGTTTTACAATATAATATACAAATACAGATTAGATTTCTGGGGAAGAGATTTAGCACAAATTCAAGCGATTTTGTGAGACTGAAGCGACACATGGGTTTTATCACCAGCGATTCACATTATTGCCTATGGGAAAACTTTTATAGGAGATTACAGCAGATTAGTCTCCCGCAGAAGCAGAGATTTATTGCTAGCTATTGGGAGTCACAAATAGAAGATGGGGTGGCAGTACTACTGAGGTCTGGTCTTTGGCATGATGATATATTTCAAATAATGATCATTTTCATCATGTCAGTGTCCAAATAGGATTTTACTGGGCCACTTCAAACTGAAACAAATCAAATGAATTGACTGGGGTCACAGTCCTCCTTGGGTCCTGATAGCACAACTGAAATTGCATCCTAAACTTGGGCCACGTGAAGTGTTAAAAGATGTATATAAGAGAAAAGGGGCGCTTACTTATTTAAGGCAGTTATGTGTAGAAACTAAATATGCACACGAATAACAAAGTCCAAATACTCCGAAGGTCAAACCCTCAATATTGCAAGGGTTAAAAGGAAATTATCCGGCAGCTCCAACAAATGTTCCACGTGCTGGTCCCAAGCAGGCAAAGTCTACAAATAAACATAAAAGAAGGGGCACTCTCCATTATGTAAAATTGTACCAGCACCTTTAATCACAGAAAAATATATTGCACTTCCAATTTAGCAGAAAATGATTGTTCATCAATAAAGTCTGTTAAATCTGTTTCCAGCACGTTTTGTCGTTTCCTGACTTTTTCAAGGGTGTATGGAGCTCGCCCCTTCTTTTATGTTTATTTGTTCACATGAAGTGTGAACCAAATTCTGCAGAAAGTGACGATTGAGGTGGAGGAGGGGCTCCACCCAGATAAATGGTACCCGTTATTGGGGGATGATGCTTCCATATCCTCTTTCTAAATTCACAAGCAGCATTTATTACCCAGATCCTAGAACCATGTAATCCGTTTGCACGCTATTCTTGCATACAGTTGCCTATAGCGGGAAGGCCGAGCCTTTTAGAAATGTGATTAAAAAATAAAACAACATTTCACCATTTTTTTGTTGAAGCTTTGCCTTAAATAGATGTCTCCAAATGTTAATGATTCTGTATGGAAATGCCATTGTGCAAAGCAGTATTGTATTCAGCCAAGAGCTGCTGGCAAATAATACTGGACCTATCAGCACTTGGTAAAGCCCAAAGCAAGATCTGATACCCCCATGAAACTATATTGGGGAATAAGCACACAATGCCAAATATGTAGCAAATGCTACACTTGAAGATTTACCCCACCCCCTCCTCGTGAGTGGAGAATAATACTCAGTGCCGGGTGAATACATCTATTAAGTTCCATGGAATTGTGAGCAGCATACATTTATTCAGCTAATAGGATTCACCTGCCAGAAATCTCTCTAAGATGTTTTTAACTGCAGATGGAATTCATCTCCGTCTGTCACCACGTATTAGCTTGAGTAATGCAGACAGTAGAGTTCGATGGCAGATAAACAATTGGGCTATATAAACTTCCCATTACTCGATCAACCTAAAGACTTCAGATCTCTTTCATCCTGAAAACTATCTTATATCTATTCCAGGCCATAGCTGGTTCATGGATTATTTTTGCCCTTTCCACTGGTAGATTATTCTGTGTACCAGAGCTGTCTTCTTAATTGCCTGAAAGTCCTGATTGAGGCATACTTGGGGTTCCCTCATAGACCCGGAATACTATGGTCTAGAACTTTTCTGACTGAAGATGACCTTCAAAAACCCCTATGACATTACATGGTCCATAAATTCTTATTTGTCTCCATGGTATGGACTGAAGTCCCTGACACTTCAAATATCACTGCCTGTAACCAGACAGTTATATTACCTGTATAAAGGCATAGGTCTAAATACTTACAAATGAATATGTCAAGATTAAAGAGCACATAAACCCTTCAGAATAAAAATTTGTGAACACTTTCAATTTAATGTTTCTGCGTAAATATGATCGAAAGCTGAACTGTTTTTCAAAAAAGTCATACAACTAGGTGAGAACCAAGTTGAGCCAAAAACATAATCCTTGTTCATGTATCCAAAGTTATTATATCCTCATTATACATTTTAACCCATTCCTCAATACAGAGCAGCTTCAACTCATGTGGTGGGCTTCCTCATATTAACGGCCCACTTTAGCTCCTTCCACAATGTTTCTAATGGATTAAGTTCAGGACTTTGATTTGGCCATTCCACATTAACTTTCTTCTGCTTTAACCATTCTTTAGGGGAGCAATTTTTATGTTTAATGTAGTTCTTTTGCTACATGACCCACTTTCTCTTAAGATTCACTTCACAGACAGATACTCTGACATTTTCTTGCAGAATAAAGTGGGACAATTCAGAAAACCAGCAATTCATAGTTCCAGCAAGCTGTCCTGGTCCAGAGGCAGCAAAGCAATTCTAAACCATGATATTGCCACCATCATGTTTAACAGATGGGATAAGGGTCTTATGGTAGAATGCCATGTTCGTCAAATATAATGCTTTTTATGAAGCCAAAAAGTTCTTCTGACTTATCCACCTAGTCTTTAACAAACTGTAGACTGCCAGCAATGTTCTTTATGGTTAGTAGTGGCTTTTTCATTGCAACCTGGCCTTTTACACCATTGTTGTCGAGTGTTCTCCTGATGGTGGATTCAGGAACACTGACAATCACCAGTGCAAAAAAAGTCTTAAGTTCCTTTAATGTTAGCCTTGAGTTGTTTGAGATCTCCTGGAGTATTAAAGCATGCTCTTGCTTTGGTCAATATTTCCTGGGAACCATTACGATGTCAAACGTTTTAGATAAAGTTTTGTACCTTTTCCAGGCTGGTGACCATCAATAATTGTTTTCCAGAGATCTTCCGATCCTCCGAAAACGCCTATGTTTGAGCCATGACATGCTTCCATGAACCTGTGTAGTTAACATTAGACTTGGATAGTGAATTTCCAGATTTCTGTTCTTTAAATAGGGCAAGGCCTCCGACACTCACACCTGATTCAATCCACTGATTCAAACACTGGACACACACATATGTAACTACGGATCATTTATTTAATAGTTTGACATTATTTAGTTTTACAGCTTGCATGAACAAAGCACATTTTAGCCCATTTTCATAAAAAAAATACTGCAAAACATTCAAGCACCACTGCATATACTAGTGGAGTATTATCCCTTTACCTCTGCATGTCTTTGATATCTCAGTTTGTGCCCTGTAATGAGATCCAGAGGTCCTTCTTCATTTGAGATGCAAAAAGGCTGCTCCAATAATGGTGTGTGCTTAGCACCTTCATATGTGCCTAGCACCTTTATATGTGCCTAGCACCTTTATATGCTGAGTGCTAAACAGGGCTAAAAGCTGGCAAGGTGACCAATACACAGCACACGATTCCAGTTATCCAGCAAGTCTGTAGGCCAAACAGTCATCCATGAAGATTACCAAATAGCAGATTGGAGTGGAAGAGAGGAGGAGCTCTTTTTAGTTTATATCTCAATGGGCATGGCTGATTATAACTGGCAACATCAGGGCATGCCCTAAAATGTCCTGCTTTTCCAGTCTGGCATGTTGAGAGAGGTATGCTCTCACACAGTGTATCTCAAACTATGAGGCAAGAATTTCTTTCAAGGCTGAATTGCACAGTTTAGGCCTGAGAGGACACTGTATTCAACATAGCTGGTTGTAATTGTTCAACTTAAAATAATACCTCCTGGTGTGTCAAGCAATATATCTTAATAAAGACCCCAGTGAGGGTCGAAATGTTGATCTAAATAAAGTTATTTTTATCTTTCTGTAAAGTCCCTTGACTGCAACAGCTTTTTTGCAGCTTATATTTATAGATATGATAATATAAAAATAAGTCAATATAGCTTTATGGCCTTTTGTAAAAAAATATAACCCAATACACTGCACATACCATACAGTTTAGCCAATAGGAGAAATGAGAATCATACAGTATACAAGATATAACCAGCCACACCAGAACAAGCCTGAATCCCAGCCCCAATAGCAAATGTTAAAAAAAAAATTAAAAAAAGAGCAAAAGAGCTCATGTGATAGAAGAACTGGAGTGTAGGCAGTACCACAATGCAGAGACACCAAACTTATGTGACACTGTGCAGTTTAACATGGAACAATGGAGGCCAGTACTATGTAGCACTGCAGGAGGAAGAGTTAGTGCAACATGATGCTCTGTTATCTGACTTGAGGGGTATAAGTGGCTCATCCCCCTGACTTGTTCTGTGATATCGGACAAATATTTATTCTACGTTTTTTTCTTTAATGCCGGACCCCAAACATCTTCTTACCTAAGGCTGTTGTGGAATTCAGATTCCCATTCTCGTTAAAATAATAACAGCAAACTTCATAATACCCAGAGGAACACAGGGCAAATAGAAATGTCTTTGTCCGGAGGATTTATAACCCCTTCTAATATAGCACCTTTCTAATGGAAAAAAAGGCTTGTTGTACAGTTTGATAAACTGGGCACTGACAGACAGACCCATTTCCAATACGGCAGCAGTAAAGTGAGTCCTTACGGATCATCAATCAGGTGCATATAGCTTTTAGCACCTTTTCTGCCCCTATACAGAATCTTCTCTTTTGCAGCCGCTTCCTGACAAGCCTTTTTGACAGTTTGTAGTTGTCTCCTTGTGACTTTGTACTCGCCCCATCCATCAATGTCACAGAAGAAAGGAGTGAAGTTGCACCCCTATCCCGTCTGGCTGGAAGCTCCTTGTCTGACACTTGAGGATCTTACCAGTTAGTGAATGCTGGGGAGCTGACAACTGTCCTGCTGTGTTTACACCAGTTTATCCCTGAAGAGGTTTCACACAGTGACCCTCGCCATATCTAAGTGGCAGAAGAATCTCCATGGATAGTGATCAAAGTCATGGGAAAAAGTGGAGGAATGTCTGCCTTCTGTTTACATCCTGGATCATGGCTGCTAGGTATAAACTGAATTGGAAAAGGGCCCTTCAGGGCCCAATATAATAATGTAGGGGCTCCAGCCGTTGTAGGAAATTTGGTGCCCCTCTACTGCTCTCATTGGGTAGGTTAGAGGTAGGGTACAACAGTACCTGGAGAGCTACAGGTTAGACTTTCCTTAAGAACTAAATATAGCTTACAGTTTTTAACATAACATTATTTCTGCTTCTGTTTTCTTTTTGATGCCAACAGTGAATCTGGAGATACTGATTGTTTAACTATCCTATAAAGCTGGACAACTCTGGGGAAAATTAAGAGGCTCTGTCATAATGAATATGACTTCTTTCTACAGCAAAGTTTGTGCCACTGATAATGCCTATAGGGTGCCCCTGCGGATACTGGGCAGAGGATGCCCAGAGAATAATATCTCTATAAATCATGCCTAAGGTGTGTTGGGATGTAACAAGAAGTCTTTGTGCCCCCCTAAAATGCACTAAAGGCATCCCTTGCTGCCAGCTAAGTGTTTTTCTGGATTGGCAAACATTAGGTGTCCCCCACAAGTCCCAGGGAACATTTTCTGGCTGTCCCAGGTATTGCTGAGCTGCCACAGGACCAGGCTGTCTGGAATGAGAGGAATCCTAGCTGCTCACACAGCTGTCCAGTCCAATTGTACAAGGGGGTCTCACAGCTGCACCCCAACCCCCATTCCATTACAGGAGCCAGTGACAGACAGCTCCCAAATGCAGCCACCTGGCCTCCATCACCTCCCCCCCAGATGGAAAGTGGGACTCAGCAGCAGCACTTAGCGTTGCATATCCAGACGGGCAAGGTCTTGAGATCTGATGGGATCCTTGGGAGGGGGAGACAAGAGACTCTGTTGGAATGTTTCAACACCGCATCACTCCAGGCTAATTGTTACTTTATCCTTGTGTCACCGTGCAGGCGCAGACCTGACAGACATTAGCAGAACAGGCACATTACTAATGAGCACCTCCCATCCACAGTGGCACCAAACCATTGACACTGACCATTGCTGCACACCAGCCTGTTTGGAATGTTACATTGCTGAGACCACTCTGCTCTATGCAGTTGAGGCATGGAACTCTAAAGCAGCCAATCCCCCAAATGAATCACTTTGTACCTGCTCCATTCCTGCTCACGTGGTCTCATGCCGACAGGACACCTGTGCCATTATTTCTCACAGTTCATTCTACTCTCATTATGGGAAGCAGCTGGAAACCTAGGAGACAACAATACCGATATTAAAATGACTTTGAAGATGCAGGACTCAATACATAATGGTCCTCTCTTTAATTCATTTTAATACCACTGTTGGACCAAACAGTCCAGCAAAACTCTCTGACAACTTTGTACCTTGTTTTATACCATTTATACCCTATCAAACCAAATATATATCGTTCCTTCCCATTTTATGAAAAGCAATTTAACGTAGAATGTTGTCAAGTGATTCATGTTTAAATAACAGACAGTAGGAGGATGTCAGGGACAGCACCAACAAAACTCTTTCTCACATTTATTTATATTTTGAATTCCAGTTTTTATTTTCTTTTTTGCATCAGTCTTTTCGTGAGTGGCGGAATTTCAACAGAATATATACTGAAGTTTGCACACCTCAAAAGTAGATGAAACCTGGGTGCTCATGCATTAGGCTAAGGCCACACTAGGCGATAGCGCCGCGATTTGACTCGCGGCGACTTTTTGCCGCGACTTTTAAGCCGCAATCGCTGGGGAAACTTTTGCGCTGGCGTCTATGGGGAATCGTGAAAAATCGCCAGCGTAAAAACACACGCGGCGATCTTTTTTCTATTGTCGCTCGAAATCGCCTAGCGAGGCAATTTCGAGCGACAGTAGAAAAAAGATCGCCGCGTGTGTTTTTACGCTGGCGATTTTTCGCGATGCCCCATAGACGCCAGCGCAAAAGTTTCCCCAGCGATTGCGGCTTAAAAGTCGCGGCGAAAAGTCGCCGCGAGTCAAATCGCGGCGCTATCGCCTAGTGTGGCCTTAGCCTTAAAGTAAAATACATAGTTCATTGCATTAAGGTCTCCTGTGAGGCTATACAGTAAACAGTGAATGAACAGTGGCATTGGCTGCTCTTATCTCTATTGTCTCAGTATGAAGCTGTCACAACATCACAGCCAAGTGTAAAGCTCACACTCACAAGTCCTGTCTGGCAAGAGATAAGCAAATAATATATCATACTTTGTCAGTGAACAAGCTCCGGTCATAGCCCTGGACAATGTGCAGGAGGCAGTGATGACAGCAGTGTGTGTGTGTGTCTAGTTGTGGGTGCCCAGGTATACAGAACATTACAAGACTTGTATGAAACAGCAGACTTGACATCATGATTTGATTGACAGGGGAGTGACTCAAGCCGTACCATTAATGTACACCAAGCATGCACTTCATAGGAACTACTCTGCACTATCCCTGTAGCAATCAGGAATAAACACCTATCAGTCTAAAATGTTTTTGTTTAGTTGCTATAGGTTACATGGGGTAAAATGTCACCTGGATTAGCAAATTCTGCCTTCAAGGGAAATTTACCAACTTGTCAGAAGTAGGTGTAAAAGTAACATAAAAACTTTGTATATGCAAACACATACATTTTATTATTATTAACATGTATTTATATAGCGCCAACATATTGTGTAGCACTGTAAAGTAAATGTGATTATACAACTAAATCACATGAATTATATACATAGAACATATTGAGTTACATACATCACAATCAATACAGGTACAAAAAGATGAGGAAGGCCCTATGCATAGGCATACAGTCTAAAGGGAAGGGAGTAATACACAAGGTGTGGGAGTGGGCAAGATCGAATTAAGTGGGTGAGAAATGTGGTACTGTATGTGGTGTTGTGTTTGGTAGTTAAGCAGAGTGAGGGTAGGCTTCTCGAAAGAAGTGCGTTTTAAGAGATTTCTTGAAAGCAGAAAGGTTGGGAGAAAGTCAGACAGACCATGGAAGAGAGTTCCAGAGGAGGGGTGCAGCCCTTGCAAATTCTTGAATGCGAGCATGTGAGGAGGTAATGAGAGAAGAGTTGAGTAGCAGGTCAGTAGAGGAGAGTAGTAAGCAGTTGGGTGAGTATATAGAGATGAGTTCAGAGATGTAGTGTGGGGCAGAGTTATGAAGTGCTTTGAAAGTCAGTGTCATTAATTTGAATTTGATTCTGAAAGGTAACGGAAGCCAGTGCAGGGACTGACAGAATGGCGAGGCAGAGGAGGAGCGGTTGCTGAGGTGTATGAGCCTCGCAGCAGTGTTCATTATGGACTGGAGAGGTGACAGTCTCTGGAGGGGAAGGCCAATAAAAGAGAGTTACAGTAGTCTAGACGTGATACGATGAGAGAATGAATAAGAATTTTGGCAGCATCTTGGGTGATAAATGATCGTATTTTGAAAATGTTCCTCAGGTGGAAGTGACATGATTTAATAAGTGACTGGATATGAGGAGTGAATGACAGGGCAGAATCTAGGATAACCCCAAGGCACCGGGCCTGGGGAGAGGGGGTGATAGTGGAATTGTTAACTATGATGGATACTTCGGGGATGCTACTGGTGTTAGTTGGAGGAAAGAGAACCATTTCAGTTTTAGAGAGGTTTAATTTAAGGTAGCGTTGCGACATTCATGTAGAGATAGCGGACAGGCAGGAGGAGACGCGAGTTAGGAGTTCTGGGTTGAGGTCAGGAGAGGAGAGATAGATCTGAGTGTCATCAGCATAGAGGTGGTAGTGGAAACTATACGAGTTGATTAGATTGCCGAGTGAGGAGGTATAGAGGGAGAATAATAGGAGGCCCAGGACAGAGCCTTGAGGAAATTTTTTAACGTGGAAATTTGGCTCTGCTAGTGCAGCGAGGTTATAGCGATCACTGAACTAGCGATGTAGCCCCCCTGGCCCAGTTCCGATGCTAAAAGTGTAAATTGCGTCAGTTTATGGAGGAGGTTTTGTGAAAAATGCCTTGAAATCAATGTGTGGGGGTTTTGTCATTTTATTCAGTGGCATTATTCTTGCATATTTTTCTGGTGGCTGCTGGCGAAACACTGCTACAAAGCAATAACTTTCATGATAGGTTTCTTTACACTTAACAGAGAAAGCAAGATGTCCCAGATTTGTCTTTAATAAACTGAAAAAACCATAAAATTGCCTCCTCGCCCCTTAAAAACCAGATGTGTATACAATCCACGTCCTTGAAAAAAGGCTAAAAAGTGGCTCGAAACATTTCTGTTTGTCCATGATCTGAAATGAGATGATTAAAGATGATTAAAGGTTTTTAATTCTGAAAGGATGGTGCTGTTCATTTATAAGTTTACTTCTAGTATGTTATAGAATGGCTAATTCTAAGCATCTTTTAAATTGGCCATTGTTTTGTATAGTTTTTGAATTGTTTGCCTTCTTCTTCTGACTCTTTCCAACTTTCAAATGTGGGGGTCACTGATCCCATTTAAAAACAAATGCTCTGTAAGGCTACAGATGTGTTGTTATTGCTACTCTTTACTTTAAAGAGGTGGGTCACCTTTACTGTACATTAACTTTTATATGCTATGTAATGGCTAATTTTAATTGGCCTTCATTATTTATTTTTCATAGTGTTTTAAGTACTTGCCTTTTTCTTCTGACATTTTCCATGTCCAGGCCACTTATACCCTTAATGGGACTGCACTAGGCAAATCCATTATGGAAAAGGACCTTGGAGTCCTTGTAGATGATAAACTTGGCTGTAGCAAGCAATGCCAGTCAGCAGCATCAAGGGCAAATAAGGTCTTGAGCTGTATTAAAAGGGGCATAGAGTCAAGGGAGGAGGGGGTCATTCTTCCACTGTATAGAGCACTGGTAAGGCCCCATCTAGAATATGCCGTACAGTTTTGGTCTCCATCACTCAAACAGGACATTATTGTATTAGAGAGGGTACAGAGAAGGGCAACTAAGCTGGTAAAAGGTATTGAAAATCTTAGCTATGAGGAAAGACTGGCCAAATTGGGGATGTTCACGCTGGAGCAGAGGCGTTTAAGGGGCGATATGATAACTATGTATAAATATATAAGGGGATCATATAATAATCTCTCTAATGCTTTATTTACCAGTAGGTCTTTCCAGCTGACACGAGGTCACCCATTAGAAGAAAAGCGGTTCCGCCTAAATATTCGGGAGGGGTTTTTTACAGTGAGAGCTGTGAAGAAGTGGAATTCTCTCCCTGAATCAGTTGTACAGGCTGATACATTAGATAGCTTTAAGAAGGGGGTTGGATGGCTTTTAAGCAAGTAAGGTAATACAAGGTTATGGGAAATAGCTCATAGTCCAAGTTGATCCAGGGACTAGTCTGATTGCCATTTTGGAGTCAGGAAGGAATTTTTCCCCCTCTAAGGCAAATTGGAGAGGCTTCAGATGGGGTTTTTTTGCCTTCCTCTGGATCAACTGGCAGATAGGTAGTTAATTAAAAAAAAAAAAAAAGTTGAACTCGATGGACATGTGTCTTTTTTCAACCTTACTTACTATGTTTCTATTCAGACCCTCTCCTATTTATATTGCAGTCTCTTATTCAAATCAGTGCATGGTCGCTATGGTAATTTGGACCCGAGCAACCAGATTGCTAAAACTGCAGATGGGAGAGCTGAAAAATAACCCCAAAACCACAAATAATCAAAAATGAAAACCAATTGCAAATTTTGTCAGACTAGATCTCTCTACATTATACTGAAAATTAAATGAAAATTCATGACCTCTTTAATTAGACAATTAATTACATGTATACTGCATATACTGTGCAGTCTGCAGCAAACATATTTATTAATTGCTAATTAAGCCATTGAGTATATGGAAAGTTTATGTTTGTTTGATAGCAAGAAACCTAAAAACCAGCCTATATGCAAATATTATAATGAACATTCAGTATACTTTGCTTATAAATAAAGGGCAGTACAATAAAATCTGAGGGAAAACAAATGGCTCAGAATGTTTTTTAATTGGGTGTTCTCTTCATACATACTCAGCTATTTAATTGCCATTAGTACATTAAAGGAATCCCATTGCTGCCTTTTCAGTGGCAAATATAAATCTGACTGCATTTTATCAGCATTTGAAGGAAGTTGGTGAATCCCTGGCCAAGGGTTAAACCTCAGGAAACCACCCAGGGATTATTTTGCTTTGGGTTATGTCCATCATTAAATGCAGTCCCTCTTCAGCCTGGCACAGCACACCCCCTAATGCAACCTGCACTCCTGGTAAGCGGGGATTTGTGACCCTAACGCACAGCAGCTGGGACCCATCTCACTTGCACCAGAACAAGCCTTTCAACCTCCCAATTCCCAGCTGAGTTTTCTAGGTAAAAGGCTGCAAAAATTCCAGCTTCTTAGGAAACTCTATAGTGAGCAGGCTTAAAATACTTCTGGCTTTGTTTTCCCCTTTTATTTTCAATTACCTGTGTTCTGGGTTTCATATCTCTCCTATCTTTATTTCACTTTTATACTGCACAGAGTTCTAAAAACAAAAATCCACATGATGGTTGTTATTAACACCTGTTTCCCATTCCGTGAATCCGAGGTGCAAATGGTGTTTACTATAATTGTGTGGCCTCACCCTGCGTACTGGAAGTTACAGTAATGAAATAAATTAGTGGAGACAGGAATGCCAAAATAACACTGTATAAATAACACAGTATATTAAAGGAAAAACGACGCAATTCTGCTTCTTACAACTAACCCGCCCCTCTCAAAATTGCCTGTGACTGAGGAAAAGGGTTGATAGAGTTGCATGTACTGGCTGCAATTATCCTATTAAACATATACACATAATAAATGGAGGAACCAAGGGCAGCAAGGAAACCATAGCATAGGATATACGGGGTACAGTCTTTTCTTCAGTTGCTGCCCATTCTTTACACCCAGATACATACATAAGGCAGAGTTACTAAAGGGTGAAGTGACTTACACTGATGATGATTCGCCAGCGTTATCGCTTTCAGGCACTTCACCGATTTTACAGGTGCAGATGTAACTTCGCTAGCGAAAGAGACAGACAATAGCAGTCATTCGCACTCTATCGCCAGGTGAATGGAGGTTACTCTGCAAATTCACTAAGATGCGAATTTTACTGAACGTTACCTCTTTCACCTGACTTGTCTTCGCCAGCTCAGACCAGGTGAAGTGCACTGGAGTGCATAGATCTTCCTCAATCTTCTGTTACTTACATTTTTTTAGTGGAAAAAGTTTCTAAGTCTAACACGGGCGTCTTTTCCTTTTTTCAGAGTGATAGCCTACAAAAGTCCTTAAAAATTTTTTAACATTAACTATACAGTGGGCTCACGTGTAGGTCATTATAACAACTCTATTTTCTACTTTATTAAGGTTCCCTGGACTTGTGTAATGTAATGTCTTTGCTGAAACATATACGTCCATTCAACTTTCCCGCCGTATGCAAATTAGCTTGAGCAAAGACCTCTAATGAAGTTGCGCTAGGCAGAATTGAATGGTAGCGAATCTTTGCTTTGATTGCTGAAGGAACACTAGCGAAAATTTGCCAGCGTTCGGCGCCCCTGAATTTTAGTAAGTCTGAGCGAATTGGCGATGGCTGCGAAGCCGTCGCTGGTGAATGTTTGCCGCTTGGCCATCTTATATATATTGCAACATATGGACAAACAATGCCTGTTTTGTTTAAAGGGCAAGGCATTTTTTAGTAGCAGTATGCACAAAATGTCTCAATGTCTTAAATATATTGATAATGGGTTGAGTGCAGAGGACTCTTGTATTTGTCTATACGACATGCACATAAGGCCAATGCACTAACCAGGAGAACCACTTAACATGCAGACTATGTTACAAATCAAACAGGTACAGCCTATGAAATAAACCCAGAAGTAGAGATAGTCACAATCTACAATGACATACCTTCATTTTAATGCAAGATCAGGGGCGGAACAACTGGGGGAGCAGGGGGTGTGAGCGGGCCAGGGCCCGCATCCCCTTGGACCCCCCGGCAGTCCGCACGCCGCTTCGCGGCGCATGTTCCCGGGCCAGTTCCGGGTGTACGGAGGGGGGGGTGGGGCCGGCTGCACGTCCCCCCCCCTCTAGTTCCGTTTCTGTGCAAAATATTGGGATAATTTATTACACTGAGCTTCGTAGCAAACTACAGCAGCTCTGCAGCATGATCAAAATCAAAGTCTGATCATGTTTGCACATTGATTTACTATATATATAAGATATGGCTAAAGTGTATATGCTAATTGCTAATAACACATAATTTAAAGGGACACTAGCAACCATGGGGGCTTTGTCACTTCTGCTCTTCTGACAGCTGTTTCCGATCTGATTTTCTAGCAAACTTAAGGTATGAAAATCCAAATTATGGAAAGATCCTTTATCCAGAAAACCCCAGGTCCTGAGCATTCTGGATAACAGGCCCTATACCTGTATTCACTAGGGAGTGCCTAACAATTTGCTTATTCCTCTAGTATGAATAGGACATTCCCTGTGTTCAAAAGCCACCTTGGAGTTCCATGACTTCTATGTATATCCTTATATTTAACACTATGGGGTAAATTATTCCCTATACATGTATAAGATCTATTATCTGGTATACTTGGGTTTTCTGGATAAGGGGTCTTTCTGTAATTTGGATCACCACACCTTAATGCTACTAAAAATCACTTATACATTAAAACCAATCGGATTATTTTTCCATCAATATGGATTTATGCAGCTCAGTTACCACCAAGTACTACTATTTTATTATTACAGAGCAAAAGGAAATCATAAAAAAAACTGTTTGCCTAAATTGGCACCTAAATAGATATGTACAAAACCTAAGCTGGTATGAAGAAAGGAATGAAACAAACAGATAGCAGAAAGCCCTCCTCACACAAAAGATGTATTTATAGCATAAATGAAGTGATATATTCAATTACCAGAATTTTACTCTCAAACCTGCAGTTACTGGGGGAGACTGATATGTGGTTCACTTAATATATCACTTTATATTAATACTACTGTGCGTGCTGTCATTAAACCAGATATTTCATAAATAATGTGTTTATTGAAGAATTACAGCGGCACATGCAAAACTATAAATGCACATAGCTTTTTGCTTTGTAGAAGAAATAGTTATGCATTTTTGTGTTACTTACTCCATACACCCACATTTCTCTCCTGAGACCCAACCATTTGGCACTCAGTCTACACACTGGAATATGACAGGCCATTGGCTGGAAATAACTGCAGCTTTTCCTCTCCAGTCGATATTCAGGTGGCAGACCTGGGATGGAATGGTGCCACCTTGTGGGCACCTATGATATTTCCTAAAGAGTTGTAAAAAGTAAAATGTTTTCCACAATGCAGCAGGCTCACTACCTAATGTGTGTAGCTGGGAACTAAAAAAAGTTTTGCACATTTGAACAGATTAAGGGCTCTGAACTATCAGACATTGAGCTTAAAGTATCCAGCTTGCCAAAAGGTACTATGTACAGCCCCTACTTTTATGTAGTCTCAATAAGTTTACCTTCAGAGAAATTCCCAGGATACAGTACTCTATAAGAACAACTCCAAATATGTGCTTGGAAAGTAGTAACTCAGCACTTGGTATTTCTTACAGGAAACAGGGTTCCTGTTTGTCCTGTCTATTACTGACCGGGCATCCTGATTGTCTCCTTTATTAGGGAAACCCTTCCCAGTAGCAAAAAGCATCAATTAAAGACCGAGAAACGTGAAATCTCAGTGGTAAAACATAAACCAATTTGACAGATGGAAAGTGTCCAGATGGATTAAGCTCTAGATCTGTCATCGGACGTGTGATTACCAACGACAGCTCTCTGTTTAAGCTCCTCTGAAGTAAGGATTTGCGCAAAAAAATATGAGCCAGTCCAAAAAGATGCCACTTCTACTGTTACATGCTGTTTATTCTTAATTTAGAGCAACAATGCCTAAATCAATTAGCATGTTTCATTAGCAGTTAATGGTATTAAACCTCCAGAATGTGTTTGCATGAATTGTTCCAAGTACGGGAGGAGCTGTATGATAAACACAGTTTTAGGTTCTTTCTTAAATGGGGAATAATGAAAGTTGAGAAAGGGTTATCCTCCCCAAATAAAGTATAGAAATATAAATCCATGGAAAGCCATCTATTTTAATCTCCATTCATGTTTGTTGCATGTTCCTGGGTCCCCCAAGGCTGCTCATTTTCATTGCTGATGGAGAAAAGAATAGCTGGCAGACGTCTTGGATTTGGATTTATTTTCTTGATCCAATATTATAATCTAAAAAATAAATATAATAATTTATAATGGGTTTTTGCCATCAGTAACACAATGCTGCCCTACACTAAAACCAAGGTGGTAAAAAAATAGGCCTATTGATGGGATTCTAAAAAAACGCCACCATGATGAGCTTTTACCATTTTATAACATTATGAGCAGTGACAGGAGGTCGGGGGTGTTCGACTGCTACTGTTCTCCACTGGTTGAAAGCGGCAGTCAAAATGCCTGAGTCCCAAAGACCTAAGAGAAAAAAGACCATCATTATTGGCTGTCACAAGCCCTAAAGAGAGAGACCAGTACGGGAATCCACTTAGCTGGGCTAAAACTGTATTTAGGAAAATGCCTTATAATGCACAGTTAATCTATTATTTTGTTTTATTTGGGACCAGTTAAAATAAGATCTGGCATGTCAAGTGCATAGAGGCCCAAACAATCCCTCCGACAGTCCCAATAAATAGCGACTGTCGCACTGCTGCCTATTTGGGACTTTTTCATTCCTACACCCAATACCAAATTGATGAAGGCTGGGATAATACTTAACTTTTGTTGCTGAAGTATAAATGATTTGGTGAGGAATACCATTTTAAAATCCTATTCATAATAATACAGCTCGGGACCTGGGGGTTTCCGGATAATGGGTCTTTCTGTAATTTGGATCTCTGTATCTTTAGGCTACTAAAAAAAAAATCATTGAAATGTTAATTAAACCCAATAGGATTGTTTTGCCTCCAATAAGGATTAATTATATCTTAGTTGGGATCAAGTACAAGGTTCTGTTTTATTATTACAGAGAAAAATTTCATTATTTTTTAAAATGTGAATTACTTGATTAAAACAAAGTCTATGGGAGATCTCCTTTCCATAATTCAGAGCATTCTGGATGGTGTGTTTCCGGATAGTGGATAACAGATTTGTGGATTTTGCGCCCTAAACGCTTCTTCATTTGCAACAGATATTTTATAAAAGGTTCAAGTCCCATTTAAAGTCATCTAGAGAAAAACAAACATACAGATATTGTGCTTTTGACTTAGAAAAGTTATCCCTGCATTCCAAAGAATCCCAGAGCAGTAATGGGCCAGTCAAGGGTAGGTAAACCTCTCCTAGAGTGTGAAACACATGTATGAATCAATACGTAGACAGGCAGGACAAGGAGGTCAAAGCATATTTACCAGCATGATCACATCCAGGGCAGGCGTCATGAAAGAGTATCACCTCCAGAGCTCATACGACTAGTCTCAGGCTTAAAAAAGTGCTGATAGGCTATGCGGCTTGACGTGACCTTGTGGCTGCACCTTATCAGATAGTGGCTCAGACTGTGCTGGGCTCTGTCTCATTCAATACTACCTCCTGAATCCTGAATGTCAGGGGCACACTCATGTCCCTCTCTACAACATGTAGCATGACCTTGTCACTAGATTAGCCGAGAAATACTTGTATAGTACTGGGATTTTTATTCTGGTGCAATTCCCCATGTAGCAGCTGATTTTTCTCTAACGTGAGTAATTATAGTCATAGAGTAAAATGACTTTCGGAATACAAATCCAAACTGCAGTGCTGTCTGGGGATACAGTGTTAGACTGTCTCTTTGCCTTTCATTATAAGCTCTCGCAGGTAATGTTGTTGTACTGTTAGCCAGTAAAAATGTTACAGGGCAAACCTTTTGAAATAAAAAAATGGCAAAGTGGTATAAAGGTGATACTTTTATTGGCTAACTTAGATAATCATCACAAAATTTCAGAACATTTTAGTTCCTTTTTCACTGGTATCACCTTTCTACCACTATGTTTTTTATTATTTCAAAAAGGGTTGCCCTGTAACATTATAAGCTCTCTTGCCCCTTTAACTCATAGTCTGCTAGTGATCAGTGCTACACACAAAAAAAAGAAAGCTCTACAACATATAAAGGGAACGTTAACCCTAGATGAACTTTCAATATGTAGTTAGACAATCTGCAGTTGTTCTCCATTTTGACATTTAAATGATCTGATTGCTAGGCTCAATGACATCAGCAGCCAGGCATGTGTCTGAATAAAGGATAACCAGTGAGAGACCCTTAACCGAATGATAAGCAATAAAACTTATAGTCATAATAGAAATATAAGAATCTTGCACCTAGGCACTGCATCTGCACTCTGCTTCTTGTGATGGATTTTAAATCAAGAAGCCACTGATTTTAGAAGCATCTGCATGTCAGAGTTCTAATGGTGGATTTTGGAGAGTGTGGGCACACTAACAGACAGGTGGCAATTTTATGATGGCAGCAGTGGAGTAAAGACACTGCTCCAGGTCTCCTGCAGATAAATCTTTGGTGGGGCCCGGTGCACACAGAAACATACCCACCCAGTTTATAGTGGGCTCACAAACTTTGAGTACAGTGGCTATAGAGGATGCAGACCCCGTGGTCTGGGCCCTTCTGTTCCCCTTCACGACCTTGAGGTCTGGTTCAACTATAGTCATGCCACTGGGTGGCATCCCCATGTGACTTTGCCCTAATAGAGCTATGGGTTGTATTATTGCAAGAGGGCTTTCTGTGCCAATATGACTGTGAGTGTACAGTACTGCTTACATTCATAGCACTCACAAAATGATTTGCAAATGTTTATGTCCCACAGAGGCCTGATACAGACAATGGGGTGTACATTATTCCTCCTTCCGTCACACATTAAGGATGAAACATGGGAGGGGACACTGTGAAAGAATTTTCTCACGCACACCTGCATGCCTGTAAGATCACACTCACTCAGCCATGTCACACACTTACTGCTGTGCGGGTTGCTACTACAAAAGGGAATTTAAGGAGCAAATGTCTGGCAATCATCTTATACTGTGAATATATATATATATATATATATATATATATATATATATATATATATATATGTATGTAGAAAGGCTGTGGCACACACTTACTGGAGCAAGGACCCAGGTACTATTCAGAAAAAAAATTGTATATTCATATAGAGAGATGAAGCACACTGGGATTTATCAAAATAAAACTTATTTCATTGGATCGACGTTTCGGTCCACACAGGGACCTTGATAAATCCCAGTGTGCTTCAGCTCTCTATATGAATATATATATATCCTGAAGACGGCTTAAGTTAGGAGCCGAAACGTCGAAAATAAAGTAAATTTTGTTTTTTCACATCTTACGAAAGTCCTGGTTGTGCGGTTTATTGACCATTTTGCTATTTATGTTTTAACCAGCACCAAGGCATTTACTAACACTTGGGAGTGCTACAGATTGCGATTTTATATATATATATATATATATATATATATATATCTATATATATGTTCAGAAAGTACCTGCACTCAATTCCTTCTGATTTATGGTGGGTGCTAGGTCAAGTTTATGACATACAATCTTCAAAATGGATCCACACTCCAAATAGTTCAATCAAGTGAATTTTATTGAATCATCACTCACGTGATGTGCTTTTATGATACTTAGAGGCAGATTTATCAAGAGTTGAAATGAATTCAAGGAAATTTTCTAAATAAAAAAATTCAAAATTCAAAGTAATTTTTTGGATACTTCGACGATCGAATAGGTTACTACAACTTTGACTTCGAATTCGATTCAAAGTAAATTCATTCAAATATTTGACAATTCGATAATCTAAGTGCTGTCTCTTTAAAAAACTTCGACTTCAATACTTTGCCAAATTAAACCTGCTGAAGTGCTTTGTTAGCCTATGGGGACCTTCTAGAGCGGTTTTCTACGTTTTTTTAAGGCGAAGAAAAATTGTTCGATCGATGGATGAAATCCATGAATTACTTTGACCGCAAAACGGTCAAATTTGGTGAAAAAAACTTCAACTTCGATATTCGAAGTCGAAGTAAAGCCATTCAATGGTCGAATTTCAAAGTATTTATCACTTCGAAATTGGACCCTTGATAAATCTGCCCCTTAGTATTATATTTATTGTTACACAATGTTAACAGGTTTACTGACCGTTTTGATACATCAGTTTGACACATTGTCACATTGTCTTTGCACATATTTAAGTAGCTGGTAACATTGTATTAATGTGATCACTGGATGGGAAACAATACACATTCTTTATTGGTTTAGAAACACATATCTAACTATGTATGTATTTTTTACACTTCACTAATATCAATAGTTGTACTAATTGATTCATGATGCACGCAGCACTTTACTGATTGTGAATAATTAGTTGGAATATGCATGAGGCACTCGTGGGTGGAATGATTGAGGGCGGGTTTATTTAAATTGTCTTGTATTTTGGTGTTGGCACATCCTGACGACGGTCCACAGTGGATCAAAACGTGTGGATGTCCAAATTTATTATTATGCATTAAAGCATTATATTTGCCTTGATTAGATGATTGCCGTGAGTGCTTTCTTCCTCCACAAATATATATGATTTCTGGTTAGCACCCGGTTAATGCTTTTAAAGAGAATTGAGTGCCGGTACCAAACATTTGTGTAAATAGCATTACATTTCATTTATCCGAATGTAATCACCAAATTATGTGTTGCAGCCTGATGTCCACTAGGAGTTTATACTGCATGAGTAACAGCTCTGGCATAACAGCTTTCCCTTCCACTTCAGTCTTAATATTCACATACATACATATGTCTATATATATGTGTGCACAAAAGGCATGTGCATGTAATGTATGGGTTTCTATATATATATATGTTATTTTTTATTTATTTATATAGCGCTACTTGAGAACGAAGCACTGTACAGCAGAATAATAATAAATATAAATAAGTACAAAATACGATATAAATAAATACAAAGTACAGTTACAATAAATATTAAATGCTTAGTCTCCCAGTCTCCTATGGCCCCCCTCCCAACTGCAGGTAAGAGAGCGACTGGGGGGTTATTCTTTTCAACTATAGAGAAAGCAAACCACATAGCCTGGGCCTCCCTGTTCCCATCATGACCAGAGGGTCTGCTTCCTCTATAGTTACACCACTGCTTATATATGTACAAGAGTAGAATGTATGAATATGATATATATACACATTTATAAAATATCTGTCTGTTTATTCTATCATTTCTATAACAGTTGGCTGCAGCTCTGCCATACTCCCAGGGCTGGATTTAATGCTGGTGCTCCCCTAGGCCACTCACACTTTATCAACCCCCCACCTGCTCTTCGCTGCTTTGCCGGTGCTGTTCCCCCAAACGCCGGAACTTTTTCCTATTTCAGATTAGTATGCAGACAATGATATTTTAAAGATGGCCGTATACCTGCAACTTTGTGGTTACTTAAATGAGCAGCTTTTGGGTCAAACATTGTCTCATAGCTCTGGTCATTTTATTCAACTCATGGCTCAAAAGTACAAATGTGATTGTAAACATGGATAGGGCTTTCCTGATACCACATAGAGAACTTAGACATATAAATCAAAATACAATATTAAAAATTGTAAATCCAACAGCAAAGTTTTTTAGAAATCCATCTGCAATATATTAAAATATACCTTATGGGTGAACTCTCCCTTTAAATGCACTGCAAAGAGCAATAAAGTAACACTGACATGAGCGTAACTTGAATTTCTCCCAGTTTATTTAAGTGTCTCATTTCAAGGCAGCCCTGCGAGTCATTCCCTAGTCCACCAGGAACCTCAGATAATTCATTAACAACACATTTCCTACAGTGTCTGCTCTCACTCTGCCTCGTCTCCCCATTTTGAGACAGTTTGATGTGATTTGGGTTTAATAACGTGCACTTGCGGTGCCATCAGACACAAGACAAATGACCCTGGGTGAAAAGAAATGTTTCGGGTGACCGTGTTCCCCTGTAATTGGTAGCTAAAAACATCTCGTCTTACACATACAATCACATTTGCACGCGGCCTGTCTCCAGAGGACTCCCAATATTTGTGTTTTCTGACATGTTTTTGTGCTGTGGACATTAGTTTTGGTTATTTTACTAATCTGATCACTTGGATTGGCTCAATCCATTAGTGGAAAGTGTTTATATGAGGTTAACAAATTCACTGCTTATCGGGAAACTGAGCTGATGTACAGACACACACAAACACCAGCCTGTGCTCAGCAGTGTAAATATATGGCCAGGGAATCTGTTGGTGTATGGTGTACACAATTGTGCCTGATTCACAAAGGTCACCTGATACAGCAATAAACAATCATATTTGGATGGCAAGATACACGTGACAACTTTATTACCAAGTCTACTGTGGGAATTCACAAGTGTTGCTAAATATGCAGGTCTATAAAGATGTTGGTTCGAAAATTGTAAATTGTAGATCCAGCACAAACATAAATACATTTTTTTACTGATAATTTTGTGAATTCCCCCAATGAGGCCTTAATGAGAACTTTTTGCTGAATGGTATATGAAGTGAGTGGTAAATTAGACAACAATGTGTGATAATGACCAGCAGCTATAGGGCTGGCCTGGCCATCACTAATAATTACTCTTTATTGGAGGAAAAGCAATCCAACTGAGGTTAATTAATGTTTTTTAGTAGACTTAGGGCTCTTACACATGAGCGTTCCGACCTGCGCTCCCCTGCGTTCCGTTTTTTGGCGTTCAGCCGCAGGGGAGCGTAGGAATAGACGCAAGTCATTATTTGAAATGGGGCTGTACTCACTCAGGCGCGTGTAGGCGCCGAACGCAGGTTCAGACGCAACATGCTGCATTTTTCCTGCGTTCGGCGCCTACACGCGCCTGAGTGAGTACAGCCCCATTTCAAATAATGACTTGCGTCTATTCCTGCGCTCCCCTGCGGCTGAACGCCAAAAAACGGAACGCAGGGGAGCGCAGGTCGGAACGCTCATGTGTAAGAGCCCTTAGGGCTCTTACAACGAGCATTTGAAGCTGCGCTCCCCTGCGTTCCATTTTTATGCGTTCAGACACAGGGGAGTGCAGGAATAGACGCATTCAGTTTTTTTCAATGGGGCTGTACTCACACAGGCACATGTAGGTGCCGAACGCAGGTTGAGACACAACATGCTGCATTTTTCCTGCGTTCGGCACCTACATGCGACTATGAGAGTCTTTAAAGGAGAAGGAAAGGCTAAAATTAAGTAAGCTTTATCAGAAAGGTCTATATAAATACACCAGTAAACCCTCAAAGTAATGCTGCTCTGAGTCCTCTGTCAAAAGAAACACCACATTTCTTTGCTTTTATTGTGTACACATGGGCTTCTGTATCAGACTTCCTGTTTTCAGCTTAAACCTCCAGGGCACGGCCTTGAGCATGCTCAGTTTGCTCCTCTCCCCCTCCCTCCTCCCATCCCTACTGTAATCTGAGCTCAGAGCTGTTAGTAAGCAGGGAGAGACTCAGGCAGGAAGTGATGTCACACCAAGCATATATGGCAGCTTCTATCCTAAACAAACAGAGACAGTGTCTAGAGCTGTTTACTCAGGTATGGTAAAGCATTCTGCAGAATAAATATAGCGTTCTAGCTTGCACTATTGTGGCTATTCTATTGGCAATAAACTGTCTTGGAGCTTTCCTTCTCCTTTAAGAGCCATTAAGGTATAGATGTAACGTTCAGTATCCCACAACCCAGAGTAAACCCCAATGTCCCGGGCTCGGCTCACGCTTCGGCCTATAACCGCCGCCTTTCACGTCGGGTGGAGCCCTCCGCTACTCGGATGCCGCCAGGACTTAATAGTGAGGAGACTGAGGGAAGAACTCTGGGCGAGCAAGGGAACAAAACGTAAAGGTTAACAAAGTCCAAGAACGGGCCGAGTCGAAACCAATCGGGAATGCGGTACAGAATCGGTAAACAGCAGAGTAGTCGAGGTCACAGGCCAGGTCAGCAACAAACAGGGTCGAAGTACAAAACGAAATCCAAAGAGTAGTCAGGAACAAGCCAAAGGGTCAGGGCAGGCAGAAGTCAAACAGGAATCAGGAATAGCCAAGGTCACAACAAGAAAACACAGCAAAATAGCACCCAGGAACGATATACAGAACCTACGTTGGGCAAAGCACAAAAGAACTGATGGCCCTTTAAACATTTGAATTTGGCGCCATTGGACGCTGGCGAATCAGCGCCAGCGCCTGCGCAAAGACGTCAGCGCACCTGTCCCTTTAATTCTGGCGCATGCGCGCCGCACGCTCCATAGGAGCCGGCGCCTGAGGCCTAGCCGCATCGGCGGCGGTGAAGAGAGACGGGCGTCCCCGTCGAGGAGGAAGCAGGCGTCCCTGCCGTCCCCCGGGTAAGTCCCTCACATTACCCCCCCCCTCCAGAGGGGGCCACTGGACCCTTAGGTTTGTTGGGAAATTTAGAATGAAACTGTCTCACCAACCTATCCGCCTTAACATCAGAGGCGAAAACCCAAGATCTCTCCTCAGGACCATAACCCTTCCAATGAACCAGATATTGGAGTTTACCCCTAGAGATACGAGAGTCAATCAACCTGTGAACCAAGAATTCAGATTGGCCCTCAACAGAAATAGGAGGAGGAGGAGGATTCTGACGTACCACTCTAGCAGGTCTCAACAGAGATACATGGAAAGAATTAAAAATCTTGAGTTCGGGAGGAAGATTTAACCTAAAAGTACATGGGTTGATAACATTAGATATAGAGAAAGGACCAATAAATTTGGGACCCAGTTTGGCTGAAGGGACTTTCAGAGAAATGTTTTTGGAGGACAGCCAAACCTTGTCACCAATCTGATACACAGGAGAATCTCTCCGATGTTTGTCTGAAGCCCTCTTCTGAGCAGCTACTGCAGAAGATAAGGACTTCTGAACCTCCTGCCAAGTCTTAGAAAAATCCTCCACAAAGGAATTAACAGCAGGAAGATCACATGAACCTGAAAATGAAAAAACTCGGGGATGAAGACCAAACACTGTGAAAAAAGGAGATTTGCCAGTGGAGGAATGAATGGCATTGTTATAAGCAAATTCAGCCCACGGAAGAAAATTAACCCAAAGTGCCTGATTGCAGGAGACATAACATCTAAGATATTGTTCCAGAGTCTGATTTGTCCTCTCAGTCTGACCATTGGTCTGGGGATGATATGCGGAAGAGAAGGACAAATCAGTACCCATTAATGAACAAAAAGCCCGCCAGAATTTGGACACAAATTGAACCCCCCTATCAGACACAATATTGAGAGGAGCCCCGTGAAACTTGAATATATGGACAATAAAAAGTTCAGATAGAGTCTTGGCAGAGGGAAGGGCAGAAAGAGGAATAAAATGAGACATTTTACTAAAACGGTCCACCACTACCCAGATAACAGTATGCCCCTTCGATGGAGGTAAATCTACAATGAAATCCATGGATATATGAGTCCAAGGTTTCTCAGGAATAGGAAGTGACTGCAGCAACCCTTGAGGTAAAGATCTAGATGGCTTAGATCGTTGGCAGACTGGGCATGACTCAATATATTTGGCAACGTCTTGTCTTAAAGTTGGCCACCAGAGAGTACGAGACAACAAATCGCAAGTCTTCGCACAACCCGGATGACCAGCCACTTTAGAATCATGAGTCTCGTGAAAGACTGCTTCACGTAAGTTACTAGGAACGAATAACTTGCCCACAGGAATATCAGGAGGGGAATCTACCTGGGCATTCGACAAGGAGGTAGAGAGATCCGGACTCAAGGCTGCCACAATCACCTCCTTAGGAACAATAGGAACTGGTTCCAAATCCTCCCTAGGCTTGGAGACAAAACTTCTAGAAAGGGCATCTGCTTTCAGATTCCTTTCTGCTGGCCTGTAGGTGATGAGAAAATTAAAACGTGAGAAAAACAATGACCACCTGGCTTGACGAGGATTTAACCGTTTAGCAGATTCAATGTACAACAAATTTTTATGATCAGTGAACACAGAAACTGTATGCTTGGCACCCTCAAGGAGATGTCTCCATTCCTCAAATGCCAATTTAATGGCCAATAATTCCCTATTGCCAATATCGTAGTTGACCTCAGCAGAGGAAAATTTTTTTGAGAAAAAGGCACATGGGTGAATTTTATTGGAGACAGGATGTCGTTGAGATAATACTGCTCCGGCACCGATCTCAGACGCATCCACCTCAACAATAAAAGGCAAAGATGAGTCTGGATGCCGGAGAACTGGAGCAGAAATGAAGGCCTCTTTTAAGAGACCAAAGGCCTCAACAGCCTCAGCAGACCAAATACTAGGGTCAACCCCTTTCTTAGTTAAGGCAGTAATTGGGGCCACCAATTTGGAAAAATTCAGAATGAATTGCCTATAGTAATTAGCGAACCCTAAAAATCTCTGGATCGCTTTCAAAGAAAGGGGTTGTGCCCACTGCTGAATTGCTTGGACTTTAGTGGGCTCCATCTCAAGACCAGTCTGGGAAATAATATATCCAAGGAAAGGTACAGCAGAGACTTCGAAGAGACATTTCTCAAGCTTAGCATACAAATGATTCTGCCTTAACCTGGATAGAACCTCCCGAACATGAGCACCATGGGAAAACAAATTTGAAGAAAAAATTAGAATGTCGTCTAAATACACAACGACAAACCGACCCAAAAGATCACGGAAGATATCGTTAACCAGTTCTTGAAAAACAGCGGGGGCATTACACAGACCAAATGACATTACCAAGTATTCATAATGCCCATCTCGGGTATTAAAAGCGGTCTTCCACTCATCCCCCTCCCTTATCCTGATTAGATTATAGGCGCCCCTTAGATCCAATTTGGAAAAAATAACAGCCCCCTTCACTCTATCAAAGAGTTCAGAGATTAAAGGGAGAGGGTAACGATTCTTGACCGTGATCTTATTTAACCCTCTATAATCGATACAGGGTCTAAGAGTCCCATCCTTCTTCTTGACAAAAAAAAACCCAGCCCCCGCAGGGGAAGAAGAAGGTCTAATGAACCCCCGCTCCAAATTCTCTTTAATATATTCCTCCATGGCTAAAGACTCAGGGAGGGAAAGAGGATATGTCCTACCCTTGGGAGGAGAAGACCCAGGCAATAATTCAATAGCACAGTCATAGGGTCTATGGGGGGGTAAGGATTCAGCTGCTTTTTTACAGAAAACATCAGAAAAAGCGGCATAGCAAGGAGGAAGACTCTTTAAGGAAGTAGCGGCCAGGGTCTGGACAGACTTAACACAAGAATACATACATGCAGGACTCCATTTCAAAATTTTGCCAGAGGGCCAATCAACCTGGGGGTTATGACCTTGTAACCAGGGGAGGCCTAAAATGACTGGAGTCTGTGGGCACTCAGTAATGAAAAATGAAAGAGATTCAAAATGATCGGAAATGGACATGTGAATAACCTTAGATCGAGTAGATACTAGTCCGGGACCCAAAAATCTACCATCAATGGCGGATAATCTGAAAGATGGAACCTGTGGTTCCCAAGGAATACCATGTTTTTGAATAAACCCAAAATCCAAAAAATTACCCGCTGCCCCAGAATCCAAAAAAGCAGAGCTCTGCACACAACCACTGTCCCAACTCAAAAGAACCGGAATTAAAATTTGAGAAGATTGGGGAGTAGAAACGACATCACCCAAGCAAGACTCCCCAGACCTGCTTAGGTTCTGTCGTTTCCCGGCCTTTTGGGACAGGTGTTGCGAAAGTGCCCCTTATCCCCACAATACATACATAGCCCATTATTCCTCCTACGAACCCTCTCCTCGGAAGAGAGACGAGTAGAACCAATCTGCATAGGTTCTTCTAAAGATCTAGGAAAGACTTGGGGGGTGTTAAAGACATTTACGGAAGGAGGTGTAACATAGGTAACCTGCTCTTCCTGGAGTCTCTCTCTATGCCTTCGATCAATCTGGATAGCCAGATGCATGAGAGAATCCAGAGAAGACTGTGCGGGAAAATTTACAAGACTATCTTTAATAGTCGGAGCCAAACCAACCCTGAATTGACTCATAAGAGCCGTATCATTCCAGCCCGTCTCTACAGCCCAACGGCGGAATTCAGTACAATAATCCTCTGCCCGCCGTTTGCCTTGTTTAAGGGCCCGTATGGCTGCGTCAGCAGAGGCGGCACGATCAGGATCATCGTAAATGATAGCCATAGCATTAAAGAAAGCCGCTAAGGAGTGACGGGCTGGATCCCTTTGAGACAAACTAAATGCCCAGAGCTGGGCATCACCCTGTAAGAGCGTAACTACAAAATTCACCCTAGACTCTTCAGTAGGGAAGGAATAGGGTAAAAAACTGAAATGCAGTTTACAGGCCTCTTGGAAAGTAAAAAACGTACTTCGATCCCCAGCAAACTTCTCGGGGAAAGGAACCTTGGGCTCATGGAAGGTACTAGCAGTAGGTGGAGGAAGAGAAGTGCTTGCCTGAGGAGAAGTATTATTCGGACCAGGAACAGGCTGTTGCTGCATCATGTCAAGTCTGGAAGAAAGACCGTGAAGACATTGCACAATATAGTCTTGCTTGTCCTCTTGTTCACCAAGCCTCTGTAGAAGATTTGCCAGAATCGCTTCCGAAGGAGTGGTGGAAGCAGTAGCTTCAGCTGGCTCCATCTTCTTGGTATTTTCTTTTAGGCCCAACGTAATGTAACGTTCAGTATCCCACAACCCAGAGTAAACCCCAATGTCCCGGGCTCGGCTCACGCTTCGGCCTATAACCGCCGCCTTTCACGTCGGGTGGAGCCCTCCGCTACTCAGATGCCGCCAGGACTTAATAGTGAGGAGACTGAGGGAAGAACTCTGGGCGAGCAAGGGAACAAAACGTAAAGGTTAACAAAGTCCAAGAACGGGCCGAGTCGAAACCAATCGGGAATGCGGTACAGAATCGGTAAACAGCAGAGTAGTCGAGGTCACAGGCCAGGTCAGCAACAAACAGGGTCGAAGTACAAAACGAAATCCAAAGAGTAGTCAGGAACAAGCCAAAGGGTCAGGGCAGGCAGAAGTCAAACAGGAATCAGGAATAGCCAAGGTCACAACAAGAAAACACAGCAAAATAGCACCCAGGAACGATATACAGAACCTACGTTGGGCAAAGCACAAAAGAACTGATGGCCCTTTAAACATTTGAATTTGGCGCCATTGGACGCTGGCGAATCAGCGCCAGCGCCTGCGCAAAGACGTCAGCGCACCTGTCCCTTTAATTCTGGCGCATGCGCGCCGCGCGCTCCATAGGAGCCGGCGCCTGAGGCCTAGCCGCATCGGCGGCGGTGAAGAGAGACGGGCGTCCCCGTCGAGGAGGAAGCAGGCGTCCCTGCCGTCCCCCGGGTAAGTCCCTCACAATAGAGATCCAAATTACGGATAAAGTCCTTACCTGGAAAAGCCCCAGGTCCTGAACATTCTGGATTACAGGTCCCATAATGTGTAATAGAATGGCTAATTCTAAGCAACCTTTCAACTGGCCTTCATTTTTTATTGTTAACGATTTGCCTGCTTCTTCTTATGAATCTTTTTAGCTTTTACATGGGGGTCATTGACCCCACCTAAAAAACAATGCTCTGTAAGGCTACACATTTAGGGGCCGATTCATGAAGCTCGAGTGAAGGATTCGAATTAAAAAAACTTCGAATTTCGAAGTGTTTTTTGGGCTACTTCGACCATCGAATGGGCTACTTCGACCTTCGACTACTACTTCGACTTCAAATCGAACGATTCGAACTAAAAATCGTTCGACTATTCGACCATTCGATAGTCGAAGTACTGTCTCTTTAAGAAAAACTTCGACCCCCTACTTCGGCAGCTAAAAGCTACCGAAGTCAATGTTAGCCTATGGGGAAGGTCCCCATAGGCTTGCCTGAGATTTTTTGATCGAAGGATATTCCTTCGATCGTTGGATTAAAATCCTTCGAATCGTTCGATTCGGAGGATTTAATCGTTCAATCGAAGGAATAATCCTTCGATCGTTCGATCGCAGGATTTGCGCTAAATCGTTTGACTTCGATATTCGAAGTCGAACGATTTTAGTTCCTAGTCGAATATCGAAGGTTAATTAACCCTCGATATTCGACCCATAGTGAATCGGCACCTTACTGTCATTGCTACTTTTTATTACTCATCTTTCTATTGAGGCCTCTCCTATTCATATTCCAGTTTCCAATTCAAATCAATGCATGATTGCTAGGGTAATCTGGACACTAGCAACCAGATTGCTGAAACTGCAAACTAGAGAGCTGTTGAATATAAGTATAAAATATAAAAACCACAAATGAAAAAAAAATTGAAAACTGTCTCAAAATATCACTCTCTACATCATACTAAAAGTTAATTTAAAGGTAAACAATCTTTAATGAACTTTCATCCAGTCTTCAGAAATTGAATATTTTAGAGGTATATTGAAACTGCCATCTACTCATGACTAAGCTTTCACTAAAGCTATGTAAGCATGAATTGGGTGTGTGCATTTACATGCATTTATTTCCAATATTTAACTGCCCCAATATCAATTAAAATATGGATTATATCAATAGAATATGGATCAGGATTCAGGGACAATTAGTATATTCAGGGGACCAACGGGATGTAAAGGGATTTGTTCTCCTATAAACGTCAGTGCAATTAGTCCTAGAAATTCAAATTTGAGGTTATTAGTGCATCCTTAAGAAAATACTCTTTAAATAAAACAAATATTTTGCCCCGCAGTGAAAGAGGAACTCTGGCTTCCAAACCAAAATTTGATAAAGAGGCCCACATAACACAGAAAACACTTAATAGATCCATCACAGTTACCGGTTTCATCAAAAAGTATGAATAAATGCCATTTTCTATGCTGAAATCCAGCTGTTTAACAGTTCTTCTCTTTCTGCATCATTTGAAATCCTGGCAGGGAAGGAGGGACTAAACACTGATATTATAAATTGTAACAACTTCTCCACAGCTTACAGACAGCATGCAGGAACTACATAACCCACAATGCATTGCACTGGGATGTTCCTTATTGAAATCACATGTGCAGGGAATTGTGGGGTTTGGAGGATGCAGGCTGAGGACAGATGGCTGTTGATACAAAGTAACAGTAGTCAGGCAGCTCATCAAAGTAGTCAGACAGATCAGCAGGAGAGCAGGGGGCTAGGCTTAGGTATCTGTCAGAAACCATTAAATATTATGAAAAGTCTGCATATTTTTTAATTGATGTACATTTCAAAGTTGTTTGAAATTATGTTTACTTTTCAAAAAGCTTAAATTAAGTTTTTGTGGAGTTCCCCTTTAACTTTTTTTCTGAAGCAAATGTATACAGAATGTAACATAACAGTCTACAAGATCTCCCAACACACTGAACTGAAAAGAGGACATTCAGTTTTGTAGCAGTGAGGAAGAGTTGTACAGCGCACTAATACGGAATTTATTACGGAACTATAATAACACGATTTTCTTTTATTGCTTTGTCTGTCTAAGTGCTTCAGTAACCCTATACCTCCCTTTAATAAGCATTTCTATTAATGAATTGATGAATTGTGTATTTTTAGCTGAATGCATTCCACAGAGAGCAAAGGTGATGTCTGGCGGGTGATGGGCATTCCCTTTCTGAACAAGTTATTTGGTGCCCCCCCCAGGGGCAGATCTTTGGGTAATATCTCTTCCTTATATCTGGTTTATTAATTCTTGGTCTGTAATAATAAATCTTGCTTCACTGTCCCCCTATACGTTTGTTTATATGTCAAGGTCAGCCTGTAACCCTGTCCCGCTCTCCTGCTGTGCTCATTCTTCCTATTAAACTTGTACCTAACCCTTCTGACCATACTCTGTGACTTCTAAATATTTCTCTGCTTAGCATATGCATACCTTAGTAGTCTTTTACCCTCACATTAATGGGGCTGTTAATGTCTGTCATGTTCTCTCTATGCCGTAGGCATGCAGAGAAATTACAAGGCCAGCGTTCACAGCAAATTGTAGAGTGCATACAGAATTTTGTGTAAACATAATGGAGTATTTATTCGTGTACAACTCACATCACGCATCATTTTAGATTTAGAATTACAGGAAGGCCATCTCCAATAGGCTCCTTTTCATAGAAATAATGCAGATTTTTAAAAATGACTTCCCTTTTCTCTGTAATAAAAAAAAATTTGCTTGTACTTGATCCAACCTAAGATACTGTATAATTAATCCTTATTTGAAGCAAAACCAGTCTATTGGCTTTATTTAATATTTAAATGACTTTTCAGCAGACTTAAGGTATAGAGATCAAAATTACAGAAAGAACCCTTATCTGGAAAACCCCAGGTCCTGTGCATTCTGAATAACAAGTCCCATACCTGTATCTATTTTGATCATGTACATAATGGGTGCAGTATGAATTTCAATGCCAATTCCAAATTAAGCTTTGTAGTCGAATTTGACATTTTTGCACCTACATTTTTTATGTTTATAGAGTGCTTTGCAAAAGTATTTAGACACATTTTACTGAATAATAAATCTTATACCAAAATGATATTGTCAATAATTATCTTCTTATACAGCACCAACAATAAAAAAAATATTGTAATACTGTTTTTTTAATTCTTGAAACTTGAAATATTCTGTGTGCTGACAAAACCTTGAGATATTTTAGTCTATACAGGTATGGGATCTCATTATCCAGAATGCTCAAAATTACAGAAAAGCTGTCTCCCATAGACTCTTTTATCCACATTTTTCCTTTTTCTCTGTAATAATAAAACAGTACCTTGTACTTGATCCAAACTAAGATATAATTAATCCTTATTGGAAGCAAAACCAGCTTATTGGGTTTATTTAATGTTAATATGATTGTCATGTAATCCAAATTACATAAAGATCCATTATCTGGAAAACCATAGGTCCAGAGAGTGCTGGATAACAGGTCCCATACCTTTATTATAGGCTACTATTAGTAAATGTTCTAGTTTGCTTGCTAAATATAACAGCATCTGTGCCTCACAGCTTTCCCCCTGTATTTACAATATTTACATTAATTTATTGTCCTTTGTAAAATACACCATATGGACATCTCTTCTAATTATTGGAATTGTTTATTTAAGCCTCAACCAGATGTCACTACAACATACAATGACATTATTGACAAGTCTGTGCTTCAGACCTTGATGCAACTTTTTGTAGGGAAGGATCTTTCTTGTTTCAGAAGGATAATACCGCTATGCACAAACTGAGGTCCATACAGACTGTGTTTGAAAGCGAATGGGAGTGAAAATGGAGTGAAAGAACATGACTGATTTCCACAAAGTCCTGACCTCAACCCAACTGGACATCTGTGGAATGAATTGGAATGCCAACTATGAGCCAGTCCTGATGCCCAACATGAGCGCCCAACCTCACTAATGCTCTTGTGGTTGAATGTAAGCAAATCCCAGGCAATTATTTTTAGAATCTAGTGGAAAGCCTTCCCAGAAGAGTAGAGGCCATTATAGCAGTAAATGGAGAAACATCCCCCCTCCCCCCTTGGGACCAACTGGAGCCTCAATAAGTCTTATCGCAGCTAGCAGGGTAGAAGAGTGCACCTGCAGCACTATTTGTAGGGTGGGGGTCTGGGTGCACATACTGCACCCGGGCCTGCTGGTGATTAGTTATGCCACTGCTTTATAGTAGTCCACTTGGTTTGTGAATGAGATTTTGGACAGGCAGTGGGGATACTGTATAGTATATAATAATAGTTGTTATATGGCCATATGACAGTGCTTTAATACAGGTCATGGAACTTTCTATAATATTTACTATGTTATCATTTCTTATAATACTCAGCACAGGTTTTAATGATTTACAAAAACATTTTCTGTTTTTATTTTAAGTTATTCAGAGATCTTGTAAACCTGAGATGTCAGATAGAGACAGAACCTAAACACATTCCTGCCCAATCTACTTCATTATCATGAACACCCACCATACTCTCACACCAGTCTTATTAGTAAAAAATGTAACATAAACAACATCAGTACACACAAATATTATAATATACAATACAGGTATCGGACTTGTTATCCAGAATGCTTGGCTTACATATTCTCAGTTTCCCAGCTGCCCCCAGTCATGTGACTTGTGCTTTTTGTGACTGCAAGTTGCAGTGATATCACCCCCTCCCTCCCCAGCAGCCTAACAACAGAACAATGGGAAGGTAACCAGATAGCAGCTCCCTAACGCAAGATAACAGCTGCCTGGTAGATCTAAGAACAACACTCAATAGTAAAAAGCCAAGTCCTACTGAGACACATTCAGTTACATTGAGTAGGAGAAGCAACAGCCTGTCAGAAAGCATTTCTCTCCTAAAGTGCTGGCTCTTTCTGAAAGCACATGACCAGGCAAAATGACCTGAGATGGCTGCCAATATAATAAATTTAAAAAAATACAATTGCTGGTTCAGGAATTAAATTTTACATGTTAGAGTGAATTATTTGCAGTGTAATTTAGAAATAAAAACGACACCATAATAATCATGAAATAATCCCTTTAAAAATAATAAAATTGTTCTCCTTAATATTAAAACGGTACCTTGTATCCCAACTAAGATATAATTAATCCTTACTGGAGGCAAAACAATCCTACTGGTTTTATTTAATGTTTAAATTGTGTTTTTTAGCAGACTTAGGGGGTTATTTAGTAAAACTCGATTTTTTTCTGGTAGGGCTTTTTGGGAAAAACTTTTCATAGGTAAAAAACCTAGAATTTTGCTAGATTTATTATACCCGATGCTGCAAAAAACCCAAATCCAAAAATCTGCCATCTCAAACTTGTCAAGGTAATGTATAAGTCAATGGCAGATGTCCCTATCCCAATTTGAAGATATCGTATTTATTAAATGACCCCCCTTAATATTTGGAGATTCTTATGACTGAAAGATCCCTTATCCAGAAACTCCCAGGTCCCAAACATTCTGGATAACAGGTCCCATACCTGTAATATAAAATACAGGGGCAGTGCCAGGCATAAAAGCATAGTGATCTGATACACCTTGTTGTGCTCACCACTAATTTTTAAAACCATTAGGTGGGGGTGCAATGAGATTGTGACCACAAAATACATATAGACAAATACAAGAGTCCTCTGCACATATATATATATATATAATAGAGCGAATAAAGTGATGGCACTCACAGGATTTGTACAAAAACAGGCAAATAGGTTCCTGTGTGGGACTGAAACGTTGGACGAATAAACCTTCTTTTCTTTTTACCCTCATTTTACCCATATATGTGTATATATATATATATATATATATAAATATATATATATATATATATATATATATATATATATATATATATGACTCCAAAATCATATGGGTGCTGTGCTGCAGTTGAACGTTGAACCAGAGAGTAGCACGCACACCTTATCTTCTTTGCTCCAAAGGATTTATTTAGAATACAAAAAGCATTTACATCGGTTATACATCGACGTTTCGGTTGTGTTCTGCAACCTTTATCAAGATGTGTTACTTATGTGGGAATTTTCTTTCAAAATATCTTTATTTTAAGAAAAAATATGCAATGATCAACTACTATGAAATGAAAGAATAGTAGAAGTCACTTTGGAGTATGGCGACCTAAAGTGGATGTAAAGGGCCTGATAATATTAATATGAAGCAATACATTGGATTTCTCATGTGCAGACAGTGAAAGAGGGAGCGGGAGAGCGGGCACGGCTGAGTAAGGACTATGACATCATATATTCGCACAAGAGAAGAGTACAGTCACATTTTCCACTTCCCTCACGGCCAAATAACTGCATCAATTCAAAGGGGAAAAGATTTCAGCACGGGTTTAGATCAGCGCAGAATCCAGAACATGGTTTTAATGAAGACGAGGTATGAATATCTTGTGATCTAGAAGATGAATGTGACAAGAATGGTGTTTGATAAGCTAATGATGGGGAAAGAAGTGCAAACCTAATGCAGATGATTTATGAGCAGAACGGTCTTTAAGGAGGTTGAAGCAGAGGTGGTTGCCCCGGGCTCTTCACACAGTGGGGGCCCCACAGAACACAGAGAGTTGTAGGTGAGAAAATGTGGGACAGATCAAATGTATCTCTTTAATGAGCAGGTAACCGAGCAGCATCTCTGGTAATGTTGGGGATAATAACCTCCAGCAAGCACCATGGCTTCACTTGTTCAAGTAAAATTCCCAGCAACCTCCAGCTACTAATCTCAGCAGTCCTACTTTATAAAAACATAAACGAAAACGAATTAACACGAGAACCAGAACTTAATTTAGTGGCATGAAAAGTTTATTAAACCTACCATTAGAAAGCAGTATTTTATATAACAAGGGAGCCAGGGGGACTGTATATGTATGGGACCTGTTACCCAGAATGCTTGGGACCAGTAGTTGTCCAGATAAAAGATATTTCTGTAATTTGGATCCCCATACTTTAAGTCTATTAGAGCGACATTTAAACATTAACTAAACCCAATGTATTGTTTGCCACCAATATGGATTCATGCAGCTTAGTTACTTACCATCAAGGTACTGTTTTATTATTACAGAGAAAAAGGAAATCATTTTTAAAATTTGAATTATTTAATTAAAATGGAGTCTATGGGAGATGGCCTTCCCGTAATTCTGAGCTTTCTGGATAATGGGTTTCTGGTTAAGGGATGCCATTCCTTGTATTAAAGGGGTTATTTATCAAAGGTCGATTTTTTTTTACTCTAATAAATTCAAATGTACTTACAACTCGAAAGGGAGGTTATTTATGGAAAAAAACTTGAACGTCTAATATTTGATTGAATAGTGCCAACCCAAAAATTCGGATCAAATTCCTCCGAAAAAACCTTCAGGAAGGCAATTAACATATTCAAATGGTTCAATGGACCTCTGCAATTTACTTGTAAATTAACTTAGCAGGTTTTAGGTTGGCGAATATTTGAATTTGAAATGTTTTCATGGATGAGGTATGATAAATCTCACATTCGAATTTACATTCCAGTTGGTGCCATTCCACCTTTAAAGGAGAACCAAACCCTTGCTAATACAAACCCTTACCCCGTACCCTACATAGACCCTCTCCATGCTCCCCCCCAACCTAGGTGGTACCTTTGGTAAATGCCCATAACTCTTTACTTACCCCTCAGTGCAGATTCAGGGCATTGGAGTTCACGGGCACCATCTTCTTCGGGTGCCCGGGCCTTGGGGGTCTTTCCACAGATCCGGGCCTGTAAATCTGTCCCTAAGTGTATCATATTTTACTATATTTTATATATCAATAAATGATCAGATAATCTCATAACCTTTTTAGGAGAGAGGGCTGATGACACACAGGGAAATTTGTTGCTCACAGAAAATCTGCACTAGCCACACGTGATAAATCTCCTGAAAATACTTGAAATCACTGCATGAATGACAGTTTGCATGCATTGACCCAGTATAAATGTGGAAGAAGCCATTTCCCCATGATAACAGTTAATGGGAAGGTATTTTCAGGAGTTTATTGCCCATGGGTAGGGCAGATTCCCCCAGGTGCCCTTCAGCTATTGCTAATCTACAACTCTCGTTTTTGTAGGTTGAAATTCCGCCTCTCTCCAATCATTTCCATGGGATTTTTAAAAGAGTACTTATCAATGGGTGAAAGTGAAAGTTCATCCTTTGATAAATATGCCTTTCAAAATCCAATAGAAATGAATGGAGAGTGGTGGAATTTCACTCTAGTAGACTGTGGTGATCGTTAACATCACTCTTTGATAAATATACCCCAAAGAGTTGATTAGCTACTATTTATGCTTATGCCTCCTTTGGTGTTTCATAAGCTCTCCAAACACTCCTTCATTGCTCTTCTTACACAGACCAAAAGGGCCACCATCGCTGCCAACTTTTGCTTTAAATTTTTTATCATGTGCTCTATCTGGTAGGAAAGAGGCTAGCGTGACATTGTTGGTACACATGATACAGTGTAAAGCCTTTCAATACCACCTCTATGCTGACGATACTCAGATCTATCTCTCATCTCCTGATCTCAACCCAGAACTCCTAACTCGCGTCTCCTCCTGCCTGTCCGCTATCTCTACCTGGATGTCGCAACGCTACCTTAAATTAAACCTCTCCAAAACTGAAATGGTTCTCTTTCCTCCAAATAACACCAGTAGCATCCCCGAAGTATCCATCATAGTTAACAATTCCACTATCACCCCCTCTCCCCAGGCCCGGTGCCTTGGGGTTATCCTAGATTCTGCCCTGTCATTCACTCCTCATATCCAGTCACTTATCAAATCATGTCACTTCCACCTAAAGAACATATCCAAAATACGATCATTTATCACCCAAGACGCTGCCAAAATTCTTATTCACTCTCTCATCATATCGCGTCTAGACTACTGTAACTCGCTTTTAATTGGCCTCCCCCTCCAGAGACTGTCACCTCTCCAGTCCATAATGAACACTGCTGCGAGGCTCATACACCTCAGCAACCGCTCCTCCTCTGCCTCGCCATTCTGTCAATCCCTGCACTGGCTTCCGTTACCTTTCAGAATCAAATTCAAATTAATGACACTGACTTTCAAAGCACTTCACAACTCTGCTCCACCCTACATCTCTGAACTCATCTCTATATACTCACCCACTCGCTTACTACGCTCCTCTACTGACCTCCTACTCAACTCTTCTCTCATAACCTCCTCACATGCTCGCATTCAAGACTTTGCAAGGGCTGCACCCCTCCTCTGGAACGCTCTCCCACGGTCTGTCCGACTTTCTCCCACCCTTTCTACTTTCAAAAAATCTCTGAAAACGCACTTCTTTCGAGAAGCCTACCCTCACTCCGCTTAACTACCAAACGCAACACCACATACAATACCACATTTCTCACCCACTTACTTCGATCTTGCCCACTCCCACACCTTGTGTATTACTCCCTCCCCTTTAGACTGTATGCATATGCATAGGGCCTTCCTCACCTTTTTGTACCTGTATTGATTGTGATGTCTGTTACTCCATATATTCTATATATGTAATTTGTGTGATGTAGTTGTATAATCACATTTACTTTACAGTGCTGCGCAATATGTTGGCGCTATATAAATACATGTTAATAATAATAATAATAATAGGCATCACTTGTCCTTCCATACAGTACTTTCTATTGCAAATGGTTGCAAAGATAACTTTTAACATGTTATATAATGGCAATACTAAGCAATTTTTCAATTTGTCTTCATTATTTATTTTTGATCATTTTTTAAAATTATTTGCCTTCTTCTTCTGACTCTTGCCATTTTTCAAATGTCACTGACCCCCCATCTAATATGTATTAAAATCTGAATGTTAAAAACTCACTAGAAAACTCACATTTTTAGAGGGAAAAAAACTCAAATGTTTTGAGATTTATTATACCCCAATGCTTCAAAAAGCCAGAATCCGAAAATCCGCCATCTCTGTCCTGTTGAGATCCTGTATAAGTCAATGGGAGAGGCACATATTTAAATGTGACTTTTTTGTGGTCTGCTCTGGGTTTAGCTTGAAAATCTGAAAAATTAGAGTGATTTGGGCTTTTGCTCAATTTTATCGTGTTTTTTTTCAATCCTTAAATTGTTAATTCAAAGGTGAACAACCCTTCTAATTCTCTGCCTCTTCCACTTTTCCATAAATGGAAAACTCAAGGTCACTCAACTGTTTATGCATTGCCTTACCATGTACCAATATTGGCCACAACCAGATTCATACATACGTACAGCCTCCCAAAATGATAGATGACTCTGTATTAAGTTCATCTCTGTGATGCCCAGTCAAAAGGGCAAACAATTTGGGAGTTCTAAACCTTTGAACAGCAAGTCACAGGCACAAATTAGCCCCTAAAAATGCATAATTAAATAGTAGAAATCAGATGCAAGTGACTATAGCTCTAGCTAGATGGCCCAGGATGATTGATGTAGTTGGGCAGCTTGACTATATTGCTATATGTAGACAAATAATCCCTGTTTTGTTTAAAGAGTAGCTGTATGCACAAAATCTCAAAATGTCCTTAGTACATTGACAGGAGGAGTGCAGAGGATTTTTACACCCTCAATATTTTCAAATGTTTAGCGATAAAAGCAATTTTTCCTTTTGCATCTTGGGTCAATTTGCCCCATATATCGGATTTTTTTTTTTAAATAGCATTGGAATTCATTCTATCTTGTATAGATTTTAACTGCTGGGTAAGTCCACAAACTGGAGCATGCCAGGCCACAAACAATATAATCGAATACAATATAATGGGTGTCCACTTTAGTCCTCCTTTAGATGCACTATCCATCTATGTAATATGTAATTTTGTTCTGGGAACCTTCAGTGCTTATTAATAAACATTATACTTTGTAGGTCTCTGCCTCATGAGATTTACTAATGATTTCCTAAGCAATTAATAATACAGCTAATGAACATCGAAGAGAACATACTGTTAGCTCAGCTCCTGACCCTAAGGCTTATTGAAATAGCTAGAGTATTTTTATACTTAATGCCAAGCAATCCATGTTTGTTTTTAATAGATTAACAAGCAATATATTTTCAGTGTAATAGCCAAGATACTGTCTTTCCAAAAGCTGAAGAGAAAAAGAGAGACAGACCGACGGAATTCAAAGGGACAGCAAATTTCTAGACAGCTATGTGACTATATATATATATATATATATATATATATATATATATATATGTATATATATCTATGTATATAGATATATATATATATATTTATTTATTATGTTTGGGGAGTATTATGGGAGGCGAAAAAGGAACTAAGTAATGAGGGGGTGTCAAGGCAATGCTCTGATGATGTCATCAATCTGAGGTTTCGCTGGTACTTATATTAAAATGTTTGTGCGCTAGCCAATATAAACCATCCTAAATCGAAGACAGAACCGTGAGGGGCTGAAAGGGGGGGAGGAAGGGCAAGGAAGGATTGTGTGAGTGAGGGGGAGCAAGATATGATCGTTAGGTCTATCCCATCTTGAGTTAATTACTGGTGTCATCTTGAGCCAATTTAATCAATCTGAGAGGGGGCAGGAGATTGTAAGTGTTGGTCAAGCCAACCCCACTGAGTATTAAGGGACTTTAATATTTAACCATATACTTTCTGTACGTAGTTCTGCCAAAAGACCCTGTCTGTTTAGAAAATCACTTATAGTATCTGAGTTAGATTTGCTTAGTATGAAGGAGCCTTCATAACAGAGAGAAATACAAAATATTGCCTCAACTTTATTCTCAATAGCCCCTTATTCACTCAATAGTTAAAGCAGTCCATTTGCACAACAGTATATATATATATATATATATATATATATATATATATATATATATATATATATATTTATATTTATTGAATGCAATAAATTATGACTTTATTCATCAGAACAAGTTGGAGTGCGGTTCTTTGTGGAATTATATATATATATATATACCTGCCTCCAAAGCCATTATTGCCACGTGGACATGAAGTTTAGGTTTCACTGTTGGTTGGTAATGTAGTTAACCTTCCTGCCTAGCAGTGCCAGTTGGCTAATTTGGGCTCCATTTATAGTGCCAGAGAGCGGCAAGAGTCTATGGTGGGCAGGATTATCACTAAGCTCCTATTTCATCCTGATGTATCCCAGGTTCCATTGTCTGTTCTCCGTGACTGTATAAATGATTTAATGCTATTTTTTATTTAGAAGGGGAGGGGGGTTCTAGAGACGAGTCAGCAAACTTTCCTAAAATATTTGAGCTTTTGCTGTCAGCGTGCAGCGAATGAGCCTGCAGTTTATAGTCAGTTCCATCTTATGTTACAGATTTCTATTGGCTGTTGATAAATCTGAAAACAAAGATGTCCAACACATACTCTCACAATCCCTGTTGCTAACATTTTTAAGCAATAGTGGCCCCTTATCTGGCCATAAACATACAGAAATATACATATACAGGAAGATGGGTCATAAGACCAGTTTGCTATTTAGTATATTGAATCATTTACAATGAGACTGCTGTCATTTGTAGGAAAGATCTGTCCTCAAACCCCAAACCTCCCAAAAGCATGTTGGATGTTTGCCATGGAAAGATTGTATAGGTACAGGACCTGTTATCCAGAATGCTCGGGACCTGGGGGTTTTTGGATAACGGCTCTTTCCTTAATTTGTATCTTCTTACCTTACGTCTACTAGAAAATCATCTAAACATTAAATAAAGCCAAAAGGCAGGTTTTACTTCCAACAAGGATTAATTAGATCTTAGTTTGGATCAAGTACAAGGTACTTCACATAGAGTGAAGGAGGCCACAACAACCGCAGTACTGTGCTGCTACTTTTTATTCCATTTTCCACAACATGTTTTGAGTCAACAAGGATCCTTTTTCAAGTGTGATCTGAGAAGGTGAGCCCACAGGATAAGAAGCTAAAGGGACGAGCTGAGAAAACTACATAAGATTGACAAGTACAAGGTACTGTTTTATTATTACAGAGTAATAAAAATTTTGATTATTTGGATAAAATGGAGTCTGTGGGAGACAGCCTTTCCATAATTTGGAGATTTCTGGATAACAGGTTTCCGGATAACATATCCCATACCTGTATTATTAATAAGGCAATATTGGCTGTACACATAAAGACATGATAAGTATGAATCATAAGTATATGAACTAAACTTTTCTGACCAAAATTCATGGCACAATAATATATGTAGAGATTGTTTGCTCAACTCACACAAAAGACCTTGTAAAGACAATATCTGAATGTCTATGGCAACCTTTAGGCTCTCCATAGGTTTTTGCTGTAGAACCACAGCAAGCCCACTGCATGGGAAAAGATGATCATGATAGGAACTATCATGGAGGTTCCTCCTCCCCCACCCACACATGCGCTCTTTACACCAGTGATCCCAATCCCTCTATCTGGTCCAAGCGCAGGTTAAGGCTGAGGGCACATGGAGCGTTGGCTCTGCTGCTCTCAGCCTGTGGATCCGCTTCTTTCAGCCTGCAAAAAAATACAGGCTGAGCCATGTGCCCATGTCCTACATTGTATGCATCCCACATTGGGTCTTAGTCGGCAGAAAGTATAGAAGCGCCCCTGAAAGGAAAAAAACTGATCAAATAATGTCAACAGGCTTACAACGCCAGGGTAGGGTTGCCATCTTTTCTGATAAGAAATACCGGCATTCCTATATTCTTGACATTTTTTCCCTATTAATAACATTAGTGTCAAGCATCATTTTTACCGGCCAGATGGCAACCCTACGCCAGGGAAGTCCACCCAGATTATGCCAACAAGTCGCTGCAATTGTGCTCATTAACATTACAAAGGTGAAGTTGGCTGATGCCTCAAACACCCACCTCCTGTGGATCCATGTAGATCATGTGCACTTGGTCCACACTATAGGCTTCCAAGGGCTTGTCCCTTCACAGATGAAAGTAGCAAGCAGGGTGCAAGTTCTAATACATCAGGGGTTCATCGAAAACAGATCTATGAACACGTGCATTACTTGTTTTGCATTGCCACATATACGTTTTCTCAGAAGACAATGGAGTCTAACATTTTATGGGGGGTTTTGCGTGCTTTCTAAGACTTGGACATTATGTCAGAGTCTTGCTCCTAGGTGTAATAAGACATCATCTAATGATTGATTATTTTAGGTAAATCAGCAATGGAAAAGCTTTAAGGACAAGCAGTTGGTAAGGAAGATTTTAAGCAGTGCCCCTGGGTATGTGACCTGTTATCCAGAATGCTAGGGACCTGGGGTTTCCCAGATAACAGATCTTCATACCTTAAGTCAGTGCCATAACTATAGAGACAGTAGACTCCCACAGGGGAGCCTGGAGAACAGGTGGGTCTGGACCATAGGGTCTGTTGCACAAATTCTCCCCTCTCTGCAGGCACTTCTATATGTACAAGAGGAGGGTTGTGGGTGCACTCCTAAGGCCATATAAGAAAATATTTAAATACAATAATTCCCTGTCTAAAAAACAGAAAAACAGGGTTTTTTGTTACAAAGTTATGATCTTAAAATTGGTAAGTCGCCATACCACATCAAGGTAAATGGGCGTTGGTCTGGGCAGTCTCCCCTTCAAAAGCCGCATATGCAGGTGGCGGGGGAGGATCTAGTCCACAGACTTAAACCAAGGTTTTATATTTTGATCACAGGTAAACAAGTTAGGGACCGCCGTATGGGGTTTACCTTGACGTGGTATGTCGGCTTACCAATTTTATGATCATAAATTTGTAACAAAAGACCCTGTTTTTCATTTTTTTTTGACAGGGAATTATTGTATTTTTTTTTTAAACTGACAAGTTTTATTGAGTTCAGTTATGCATAAATCAGGGTATCCTGTTAGCAATTGTCACAAACAATACAACTGATAATAAACATTATACAGTGCAGAAAAAAGAAAGGGGGAGAAAGAGAAAAAGAAGAAAAAAAAAAAGGGGGGGTGGAAGATCAGAGATATAGGGGGGAGGACAAACTGTTAGCATACAATGTAAAGAATAACATAGTTGCAAGGCGGTGGGGTATCTATAATGGCACAATTGGGAGGGAGTCTGGACATGGGAGTTATCTATAGCCAACTAGTATAGTCTGTATCATGAGTGCAGGGCTTGGAAAAGCTGAGGGAATTATTGTATTTAAATATTTTCTTATATGGCCTTAGGAGTGCACCCACAACCCTCCTCTTGTACACTTCTATATGTAGAAATGTGCGCCATTTGCGAGTGCTTGCACAAGGAGATATAGGGTAGGGACAGGGCTGGTGTGCACGCCAGGTCCTTCCAAATTGTTTTTGCTGGGGGGCCTAGTGGCTGCTTGTTGCACCTTAAGTCTACTAGAAAATCATTTAAACATTAAATAAACCCAATATTTGTTTCTGATTCCAACATGCATTAATTATATTTTAGTTTGGGTCAAGTACAAACAAGGTACTGTTTTATTATTATGTTTAAAAATTTGGATTATTTGGATAAAATGAAGTCTATGGGAGACGGCCTTTCTGTAATTTGGAGCTTTCTGGATAATGGGTTTCTGGATAACAGATCCCATACCTGTACAGGGTGCACAGATCATAGGACCCTGAGGGAACCCTAAAATCAGTGGCGTAACTACCGGGGGAGCAGGGGGTGCGATTGGGCCAGGGCACTGTACCGCCTCAGGGCCCCCCGGCAGCTCGCGCTAGTTCTTTGGCCATTTCCGGGTGTACGGAGGGGGTGGGGCCCCCGCTGCACATCCCGCGCCAGGGCCCACCCCCCTCTAGTTACGTTACTGCCTAATTTTATCATCTGCCTCAATAAGATGTCACAGGGCTCACCTCACCTTGCATTTATGTGTGTGTATTTCAGTGGTTTGCACTTCTATTTACAAAACAGCACTTGTGTTCTTAACTTCCCTCTTAATATAATGGCCTCAAACTAAGTAAATATCACTCACAGTTAGGGTTGCCACCTTTTCTGGAAAAAAAATACCGGCCTTCCTATATATTTATCTTTTTTCCCTATTAATAACATTGGGAAGAACAATCATTTTTACCGGACAGGTGGCAACCCTACTTGCAGCCCAATGCAGGCTGGCTCACACAACTGGACTTCTGTGGAGTTATGGTCCATAGGCTTTTGCCTTTAATTTCCTTAGTAATCCACCACTAACTATAGTATAGGCCTTAAGTGTGTATTGCACAGATTGCATTATAATTAGTATTGCTTTTGTGTTTCAAAAATCAAACTTTTTAAAAAGATGTAATTCTTGTATTTGCACAGTCACAAGGAGCGGAGATCAGCGTTGACTTTTCTGCAACGTGTAGTAGCTGTGATTAGGCAGTTCCCTGTTCTTCTGTGTTGTATATATGACTCTTACCAATCTATTTCAGGGGTGCAATATCCCAGTTCAACGTGAGTGCATGTAGCAACACACTGTGTGCACCGAAGTAGCTAAGCCCACTTTATTTTTTTGTTTGCTTGATACTTTTGCATTTCCGATCATACAACTCTGTTACATAGATTTTCACTGTATAACTATATATATATATATATATATATATATATATATATATATATATATATATATGTATATATATAAGTATATATATATTATATATATATATATAAGTATATATATAAGTATATATATATATAAGTATATATATATATATATATATATATATATATATATAAGTATATAAAACCTAGTCCCTTTGTAAAATGTATAATGAAGCAATAGAATTCTTAATGAATCAGATAAAATTGAGCATAGGACTGGCCAGATATGGGATGACTTTGACGTAGTTGGCCAACTTAAATATATTGCAATATATGGACAAACAATCCCTGTGTTGTTTAAAGGGTAAGGCATTTTTCAGTAGCAGTATGCACAAAATGTCTCTGTCTTAAATATATTGATAATGGGTTGAGTGCAGAGGACTGTATTTTGTGGTCACACCCTCATTGCACCCCCGCCTAATGTTTTTAAAAAATAGTGGTGAGCACAACTTTCCCTTGTTTGTTTTATATATATATATATATATATATATATATATATATATATATATATATATAATCCAAAAAATAAAACCGCACTCCAAGGTCTTGAAATAGTGAAATCAATGGAAAATTTAAATAAATTTTTGGATTAAAGTTTGGATTATTATACTAGGCTATAACCAGCATCCAGGCAGCTGCTTGTATTGCGAGTGCACCACTATAGACTTTATACATATATATATATATTATTAACAGGGCTGTTACGGCATTTTTAAGTACTGTTAATACGTTGCCTCTATTTTTTTTCCTTTTGCCTATTCTTTATGTCTTAAAAAAATTGTGATTTAAAACCTTTTCCCCAGTTGGGTGGCCAACGAAAGGGTTAAGTTATGTTCTTACTGCAAACCTCCCAAAAAACCTGTGTAAGACTCACCCACCCCACTAGGTCAGCGTTTGAGCCTACCGCCATCTGTTTGAAGTTAGGGCTCCTACGGCTCCTAAAATTACTTTCACCTCTAGCTTCATGCTGACCCACCTCAGTGTCAAAAGAGATTAGACTCCCGGTCACCCAGTTGTGAGCTTGTAAAGTTTGGCTGCTTGGAATGACGGTTAATTGCTAATTCTGAATATGTCACAACGTGAGTGCTTCAGGAAATATTAGGCCCCAATCTAGTTAGAGGCTATGTTATGTGCAGAGAAGCCATTACAATGGATACACAGTAAGAGTTATAGCCACTAGATAGATGGAGCTAGCTGTTAAAGGAAAATATCTGTTTTAAGGAAAGGAAGGGTAATAAGAACGGAGGAATAGAAATATGATTAATTATTAGGAGAGGTTAAATACAGTAATGCAAGGACTTACATTGGGTTGGGATACTTGTGATCTGCAGTAGGTTAAAGGGCAGTTAAGTTCAGTTTTGTATGGAGATCATTTTAATTGTATGTTTTCTCAGCTGTACCAATTCAAAATATGCAGAGCTGAATCACCATTTATTTCTGACTGGTCATAATTAACATTTGCATGTGCTTGTCCTTAATAGAAGAATCTCTCTCCCCTCCTAATATAGAACATTGACATGGCTTTGTTGAAGGCATTCCCTCAGTAAATAAATTGATATAACACACAAAAGCCATGAATGTCTTGTAAATTATATCCTTATAAACGGTGAGCAGTGATGTCATCAGTTATAACAATGAGAAGTGATGTCATTTTTGTCACATGACTCACTAAAACTTGTGTATTATAATACATAAAATACCCCTTGTTGGAAAATATGAGGATATTAGAAGTAACCTTGGGGCTCCATGACCTGTATAAAAGCACTCGGCCTTGTGCTTTTATATGGTCATGGAACTTCTCTGTGACTTATAATATCCTTCTATTTTACAATAGGGGTAATCTATTCGCTAGGTTATGACAAAGGGTAGAGTGGAATATTATGAGGAACCATAGGCAAGTGGTAGAGTCAATACTTGCCCCTTATATCTCAAGAGTATGTAGTATAATGCACCTGTTGGGACATACTACATAATTTCCAAATTATTTTACAGCGAGGGAACGCTACAATAACCACTATTAATACTTAATATTCAGCTTTGATGAGCAGTGCCCATGGCTCCTATATTAGGAAAAACAACCACAACACACAAACAATAGGGAATAAATCATTCTGCATGATGTATATTCTTTAGAAAGCAATTATCCAGCAGCATAATCAGACAAACATCAAGCTGGATATTGACACCTCGGCATATAACGTTCCCCAGTTATCAGACCTGTTTGGAAAGTTCTGTGCCTAATTCCAGAGCCTGTCTGGGCTTCATTACTAACAGTGAGAGAGATCAGGCCAGGGCTGAAATATCTCTGCTTGAAAGCAAACACCACTCAGGACAGAATATTATTCTCTATGCCTAGGTTGAAGTACATTACGAGTTTATTGAATTAATTATGATAAGGATCATAACGTTAAACTAGGGGTGAGGCGCTGGCTTCCTCCTAGGATCGCTCCGAGCAGTTTTCATCTGAATATTTCTGTGGACTTATTAAATCTGGCAGCTCTGAACTTTCTGGCGGAGCAGATTTCTCCCTGACTTAAAAGGGATTGGACGTTGAACGGACCAAAAGTTCTTCGTTCTGCCCTGTCTCTCAGGGAGCAAAGAAAAAATTCAAGAATAAGTGAGATAGAAGGAATAAGGCAGAGGAGAGAATGAATACCATCTTGGGGATCAATCACACAATCCCCTTCTCAGTGCAGCAGGTCAGGGTGAGAATGAGGAGGGGGTGGGATAGGGGGGTCCCTTGGAAACGTGATTGGGAGTTCACTCTCGGGCCGAGATGTGAGCCGGGAAATTTGATCTTTTTGCACGGACTGGTGCCAGCTCCTGAACAAATTTAATAAAAGGGTCTCTCCTATCGGGGGTTTCATTAAAGTCATTTTGGGGCCCGGGAACTAAAGCAGGTTGAGAATTCAATAAATGGTTGATGTAAACCTTTGGCGCCCATATTTTGTACACTTTTAACTCACTGTGTGCTGACCAATATAAACCGAGTCTGATATTCTAAAACATACCAGAAATTAATGACATTAATTCATTTGTACCCCTTTCAGCTTTACTGCAACTCTGCATTTGCCAAAACAATTAGATGCTGACAAACTGAACATCATTTTATTGAACAACAAAGCTTTCTGCATAACTCATTACATACAATGGGGCTCATTTATAAACATTGGGCAAACTTGCACCTTGGGCAGTAACCTATAGCAACTAAACAAATAACTCATTGGTTGCCACGGGTTACTGCCCAGGTGCAAATTTGCCCATTTATAAATGACACCCATTGTGCGCAATATGTATAAATACATGTTAATAATAATAATTGTGTATACAATTAACAAGAAGTCGGCATGCCTGCTTATCAACTTGATTTACTAAATAGGTGCTAATTTGCAGCATTACTGTAAGTTTTATGAACCAGACATGTGGATTCACAGCCTGTCTTGTAGAACACAAATCAAAGCTAATTGCAGATTGCATTGGCTCTTCTGGTTTACCAGATTGGTGCATTTCAGCATTTTAGGAAAGGGGTGTTATTTATCACTGGACTCTACCTTTGTTTTGGAACAAAGTAAAACCTCATTAAACACCGGCTCACTGCCGCTGTATCTTGGGAAAGGTATCCAGAATAGTAGAAATTGTGTGTGCTTCCGCCACCTTGTATAACCTTGTGAGTTGGGTGCAAATAAAGCTGGCCATAGACGCAAAGATCTGATCGTACGAATCGAGGATTCATAAGATATTCGGACCGTGTGTGGAGAGTCCCGACATTTTTTGTCCGGCGGAGATCAGTCGTTTGGTCGATCGGACAGGTTAGAAAATTTCTGTCGGCTGCCGATAATATCTCTGCGTGTATTGCCCATCGTACGATTTTCAGTGGGAGACTGTCACTAGCTTTGGTTGGACATAGATATCGTACGATTGTTGTCAGGGGCAGAACATTGCTGATCTGTTCTTTTACTAATCTGACTGGTAAGACTTTGATCTGAATGGTTAGTGGCGGGTCGGGAGATGGGAAAGTCCGATCGTACGGTGATTCGTAAGATCAGATCTTTGCATCTATGGCCAGCTTTAGTCTGAAAACCCTTGCCAGGGGTTACATAGACATATGGAAAAAATACAGCTGCAGCACCTCTTTGTTGCAATAAATTCAACTTTTCAGTTTTTGCAACAAAGAGGTGCTGCAGCGGTATTTTTTTTTCATATCTTGGGAATGGATACATGGCTCCATATGCTTACTGCACAAGGAATCAGCAATGATGCACCTTAACTGAACTTCATGCAGCAGAGTTGAGTGCATTATAAATGACAAATCAATAAACCTATGTATTGTGCTCCTTATCCCCTCCATAAATTCTATTGTGGTCAAAGGCATAGAACAGAATTACCAGACACTTTACAGGGCACTTTTAAGGTGAAAGAAGGAAAGTTACATTTTGGTATCAGGAGGCAGGAAATGTATGGAAGTACCTAAAAGGCCCTTATAAATCAGTAATAACGCAGATGAGGGGAGAATCTCATGACTGTACTGGTTCTGGTGAATAATAATTTCTACATAGTTAATTTGGGTTGAAAAAAAGAAGAGAAGTCGATCAAGTCCAACCCTACAAATGACTCCAGTGCACATATATATATATATATATATACATATAATATATATATATATATACACACACACACACACACACACACACACACACACACACACACATACCTACCAATAAAAAAAGGAATTGAGGCGTTCTACTTACTAAATATATCCATATACAAACAAAATTGTATTTATGTTGTACTGTAAAGCAAGGATTGTTGTTTGTACCCTTACTACCTCCACACACCTGCCTACACAAACACACACACACACACACACACACTTGTACATAAATAAGACAAAACTACAGCCTGTGTCTCTGGATTACAGAGAAGGATAACTTTATTATACAATGTGTTTGTTGGTGCACTGGTGTTCCCCCTCTCTCACAATTTTTCTAGTTTGGGTAAGAAATAAAATATTTGTTAATTACAACAAAATGCATGTTCAGCGCAAGCACTATTCATTGAAAGTATACTGGCCCTTTAATTCTAAAACAACATTTCCTAATTGATGGCATGATCCACTCTTTTATCTGAAACTATGCTTTGGAAAAGTCATTGTGTGTCTCCAAATTGTCTGATAATAGCAGAGGGAGAATCCTTTCTTTTAACAGCAGAGACATGCTCTAAAAAAACTCTTTTGATCTATTAGGCTCATTTAAGAACACAAGCTCAACATAAAAAGCGCACAAGCAGTTGCAAATGCCATATTTCTACCCACAGTGCAGTGCCACCTCCCCATGTATTCCAGTGCAATTGCAGACACCTTAAGAATAATTTTATTTTTGCAAATGGTGCCAATTTGTACAGCGTTTTCAATACAACAGCATTACTGGGTGATTTACTGTGCACCCCAGTTTATTTATTGAGTTAGGACAACATGGTTCTTCAGGGACAGGTCAGCCTCACCACACTTGGCCTGCTGCCTGCCCAGGATCTGTAAGGTGTGGGGAGCTGTTTGTCGATGGGTAGATGTATGTGGTACCAGGCAGTGGTGGCTACCAGAGGTACACAGAGGGACTGGGAAATTATTTGGTTGGGGGCAGGCCTGGGCTGGCAATCTGTGGGTTCTGGCAAATGCCAGAGGGGCTGCCATAAGATGCCATAGACAGGGGCTGTCTGTGTCCTTGAAATGCCAGGGTCTTTGTTGTATCCCAGTCCAGACTTGGTTGGGGGGGGTGTGGGGGGCCCTAGTGGTGAGGTTTCCAGATGATTCCCAGTAAATAAAATCAGCAACCATAGTTTTAAGGGATATAATAATGATTGGCACACCCCTTTTTATGTGTAAAGTGTAAATAAACCTGATCAGTCCCAATAATATTTGCCACAATCCCAGGCCTGGACATAATCCCCTATATGTAAATGCAGTAGGCCAGTTACTGGCATTCCCCTGTATGGTTTAGCAACTAAAAATACTAATGAGGGAGAGTTCTAAATGATCTGGTACTTGTCACAATCACTATTATTATATATAGAGTGTGGCACATTCCCTATATCATAAAGAAAGTAGTACCGGAACAATGCAGAACAGGCAAACTAAAGTGTGGCTTATAGTCGAGAATACAGAAGACATCCAGCTAATGCTCCGGAGCTGGGGTTTTCCGGTTAAAGGTTCTTTCTGTAATTTGGATCACTATATTCAAGTCTTCTAAAAATCATTTAAACATTGCATAAACCCAGTAGGACTGTTTTGCCACCAATAACGATTGATTATATCTTAGTTGAGATCAAGTACAAGGTACTGTGTTATTATATGAGAAAAAAAGAATATATGTTTTTTTAAAAATTTAATTATATTAAGTGCAAGGTACTGTTTTACTATTACTGAGAAAAAGGAAATCATTTTTCAAAATGTAAATTAGATTAAAATGGAGTCTATGTGAGATGGCCTTCCTATAATTCGGAGCTTCCTGTATAACAGGTTTCTGTATAAAGGATCCCATGCCTGTACAGGTATTTGTAGTTTCTACTTCATTTAATTTGGATCTTTTGCCCTATATTGCATGCTTGTGTTTTATGTGTAACCCTAAGCAAATGCTGCTGGCACATTCTTCTTTACCCAGGACTGGGATACCAGGAGCCCACCAAAAAACCTAAGGCTAAGGCCACACTAGGCGATAGCGCCGCGATTTGACTCGCGGCGACTTTTCGCCGCGACTTTTAATCCGCAATCGCTGGGGAAACTTTTGCGCTGGCGTCTATGGGGAATCGCGGCGTAAAAACACACGCGCCGATCTTTTTTCTATTGTCGCTCGAAATCGCCTAGCGAGGCAATTTCGAGCGACAGTAGAAAAAAGATCGCCGCGTGTGTTTTTACGCTGGCGATTTTTCGCGATTCCCCATAGACGCCAGCGCAAAAGTTTCCCCAGCGATTGCGGATTAAAAGTCGTGCCGAAAAGTCGCCGCGAGTCAAATCGCGGCGCTATCGCCTAGTGTGTCCCTAGCCTAAGACCAGGGGTCCACTCTCAGTACTAATATTCTTCCTCTCCTCAAACAACTTCTATTCTACTAGTTTGTTTTCTTTACATACTATAATCTATTATTCCATCTATTTAGCCTCTTTGTTCTCATATAATAAGGAATAGCCATGAAATAGGCCAAAAGTTTAGCAGCATGAGGGCCCAATGACACTTTGGCCCACCGTGAGTGTTCCTGGTATCCCGGTGGGCCAGTTCGACACTGTCTTTACCTACTGCATATATTTTATGTATACACACTGAGAACTGTACAGCGCTACTGATGTTGGCATTTCATTAATGCATGGTCATAATAATAATAATTTCAGTCCTGAAATTCATGCAGCTGCACTGGGTGCATTCCTTCCCCTGTGAATCTGGTTTTCCCTTTGCTAACAGCAGACCTTGTGCTCCCTCTATGTCTGCCAACAATGCATCCTGCTTCCTCTCCTCTCTAATATCCCCTTCCCTGCCACCCTGGCTTCCAATGCCCAGTGCACATAAAAGGCTGCTCCAAGCAACAAAGGGTTAAACCTGAAGTATGTGCAGCAAGGGAACGTAGTGATGAAATATGGCATTCCTGCGTGCAAAGTTATCACGACCTTCCCCATCACTGCTAATTGCAGGAAATGCAGCTGTTTATCTGCACTGGGAATTTCTCCCTTTTTCTCTCTCTGGCGGTGGAGATGCCTCGGCCCAATTCTGTTTTCCCTTTGATACCAAAGAAAAGGTCACACAGGACCTCGTCATGGTCACTTGAAGCCTCTGTAAGAGTCGCCAAAAAGAAAAAGCACAAGGACGAAGTAAATGAGTGCGGATACTCCAAGGAAGAAAATGCATTTATTTTTATTATCCATCTTCACTGTTTGGTGAGAGGTGTCATATCTTTAAATTTCTATAAACAGAAATCCATCAAATCTATGGCAAAATCTATTTGTTACGTTTTTTACATAAAAAAAGAACATAAAAAATCTACGGAATACATCACGTTCTACGGCAGCAATAAATGGCTTAAACCACAAATTCATAAATCTTGAGTCGTTTTGCTCCCAAAATATACCAATTAGCTCTGATCACAATGAAAGCAAAATTTGCTATTGGTTAATACCATTTTGTGATTTTCCTTTATATGTTTGTGTTTAATTGTACATATTAAAGGGGTTGTTCACCTTTGAGATAACCTGGATTATGACGTAGAGATTCTGAGACAATTTGCAATTGGTTTTCATTTTTTATTTGTGGTTTTTGAGTTATTTAGCTTTTTATTCAGCAGCTCTTCAGTTTGCAATTTCAGTAATCTCATAGCTAGGGTCCAAATTACCCTAGCAACCATGCACTGATTTGAATATGAGACTGGAATATGAATAGGAGAAGGTCTGAATAGAAAGATGAGTAATAAAAAGTAGCAATAACAATACATTTGTTGCCTTACAGAGCATTTGCTTTTTAGATGTGGTCCATGACCCCCATTTGAAAGCTGGAAAGAGTCATGAAAAAGTCAAATAATGAAAACACTATGGAAAATAAATAATGAAGGCCAATTAGAATTAGCCATTACATAGCATATAAAAGTTAATGTACAGTAAAGGAGACCCACCTCTTTAACATTTCTCTGCATCAAAAAGGTTCTCAGAGCTTCTGTTGCCATTTAAAGGGGCCTTGGAAGGTTCCTGACGGATATTTATGGGGAACTGATCGTTCTATACATTGTTTAAAAAATGAGGAGGCTGAAATATGTTGAGGTATGCCTAGTAAATAGTTGTGTGTAAACACACACAGTGTCACTACAACTCCCAGTACATTCCATCAGTCAATGTGAAAGCAATGCTTGGGCATGTAATTCTGCCACATTTAGAATAACCAATGTTGTGGTTCCTGCCTTATCAAATTATTACTACTTTTATTTACCCTGATTATTTATAAACAACCTGCTAACCCTAGTAAGAACTGAGATGCAGGGATAGGCAAGGCTATAGAACACATTTTGTAGAGGAAGAGCAAATCTAACAAGCTGAATGGACTGGGGTTTTTATATATATACCCACCATGTTCTATGTTCCACCAGGTCAGATGTAGTATGAAATAATGATGTAAATTACAGTGATCAAGAAGGAAATACACACCTTTATAAATCCATTATCCAGAAAGCTCTGAATTAAGGAAAGGCCGGCTCCCATAGACTACATTACAATGAAATAATCCAAATTTTTTAAAAAATTTTCTCTGTTATAATTATACAGTAGCTTGTACTTGATACCAACTAAGATATTATGAATCCTTATTGGAAGCAAAAACAGCCTATTGGGTTTCTTTAATGTTTACATGATTTTCTAGTAGGCGTAGGGTATGAAGATCCAAATTACGGAAAGATCTGTTATCCGGAAAACCACAGGTCCCGTTCATTCTGGATAACAGGTCCCATACCTGTACTGTAACATCATGCATAAAGAGAAATACACAGCCATTTTAATATCACTTTCTTTTACCCAGTTTACCAGTTTTACAGTTACACAGCTGACAGCTGACTATATCGTTCCATTAGGATGTGATTAATGGACAAACTTAAACAACTTAGCGATTTGTCTTTGTTAGTTGTTTTATTTGCTTTCTTATTCTTGCTCTCTCCAGTCTATCATTAACCTCATCATGAACCTGGCAACTAGTCATCATATTAATTATGAAGTTGAATTTTACTATTACAGGTATGGGACCTGTTACCCAGTTTACTCGGGGGGTTTTCTGTAAAATGGATCTTTCTATAATTTGGATCTTCATGCCTTAAAGGAGAACTAAACCCTAGAAATTAATATGGCTAAAAATGCCATATTTTATATACTGAACTGATTGCCCCAGCCTAAAGTTTCAGCTTCTCAAAAGCAGCAGGGATCCAGGACTTCAAACTTGTCACCATCTTGGAAAGTGTCTATGACTGGTTTTGCTTCCAATAAGGATTATTGATACATTAATTTAGTACAAGGTACTGTTTTATTATTACAGAGAAAATAGAAATCATTTTAAAAAAATTTGGAGTATTTGGATAAAAAATGAGTCTATGGACTTTCTGTAATTCTGAGCTTTCAGGATAATGGGTTTCAGGATAACGGATACTATACCTATAGTATTATTACTTTATATTAAAGAGACACTGTCATGGGAAAAAAACATTTTTTCAAAATGAATCAGTTAATAGTGCTGCCCCAGCAGAATACTGCACTGAAATCCATTTCTCAAAAGAGCAAACAGATTTTTTATATTCAATTTTGAAATCTGATATGGGGCTAGACATATTGTCAATTTCCCAGCTGCCCCAAGTCATGTGACTTGTGCTCTGATAAACTTCAATGACTCTTTACTGCTGTACTGCAAGTTGGAGTAATATCACCCCCTCCCTTTTTCGCCCCAGCAGCCAAACAAAAGAACAATGGGAAGGTAACCAGATAGCAGCTCCCTAACACAAGATAACAGCTGCCTGGTAGATCTAAGAACAACACTCAATAGTAAAAACCCATGTCTCACTGAGACACATTCAGTTACATTGAGAAGGAAAAACAAGAGCCTGCCAAAAAGCATTTCTCTCCTAAAGTGCAGGCACAAGTCACATGACCAGGGGCAGCTGGGAAATTGACAAAATGTCTAGCACCATGTCAGATTTCAAAATTGAATATAAAAAAATCTGTTTGCTCTTTTGAGAAACGGATTTCAGTGCAGAATTCTGCTGGAGTAGCACTATTAACTGATTCATTTTGAAAAAATGTTTTTTCCCATGACAGTATCCCTTAAGGGCTATTCCACACGGGGAGATAGCGACGCGTTTGCAGTCGCGGCGACAAAACGCCGCGACAGTCGCCGCGACCGGTGCAGGCTACGCGCTTTTCAACAGTCGCCTGAAAATGCCTCGCCAGGCTTTTTCAGGCGACTGTTGAAAAGCGCATCGCCTCGTGTGGTTAGCACAGGCGTTTTTACATAGGCGCCCATACAAAACTGTCGCCTGCGCCGGTCGCGGCGACTGTCGCGGCGCTTTGTCGCCGCGACCGCAAACGCGTCGCTATCTCCCCGTGTGGAATAGCCCTTAATGTTCTCTCCAACATTGTCTCCATATTCAACTATAATATACAGTTGCTATGGTTGAGAACACTCCCCTCCCTTCCTAAGATGAAACAATGAAAATCCAGCGAGAATTATTACTCTACATCATGCTAAATCTTAAAACGAACTTACCCTTAAAAACAACTGCCGATTTTAGGATACATTTCAGCTACTGGGGACAACTTGAGCTACATGGCATGTTGATCCTGTAATAATAAAGAAACGGCTTAAATTGAACACAAATTCCATTAGAATGATAAAAAAATAATCTTTTTTTAAACTTCAAAACAGAAGCTAATCATGCCCTGGGCTAGAGGATAGAAGCAGCCAATGCTTTCTGCCCAATACCTGCAATCTGCATGCTGGTAAGAGCACCCAGAGCATCAAATACTGAATCAACTGACGTCAAGTTCAGCAAACAAATGTAGGGAAATGGCTACAATACCTGTTGGAACATGCAAGGTGCATAAAGTAGATTGTGAGGGAATGAATAGCAATGGTCAAATTCCATGAGAGTATTCACTGCTCTGTACCCAATGGCACCATGGGTAATGATCCATACTTACAACTATGGGCACTTTTGCTGCCATGCTGTCACCTCAATGATATAGAAACTGTAGCAGGTAATATTGCATCTCCGCGAGCAAGAGCATTATTTTAATGTTAACATTCATTCACTAAGACACATAATCTACCAATAATCAAACAAAAAATCATGAAAAACCAAGCAATATACCAGCAGATCAATCTGGCCTGCAGCTAGCAATTTGAAAATCAGAGGTTGTTACAGCTCATTCTAAATGCTGATTATTATAAAGCCATTTACGGTAAATTTTTTGCATTTCTGTACAATTCCTTTAAACTCGCCCCAGCCTAAAACCTTGATATTGTGGTTTAGAAGTTATCAAAATGACACACGGATCACTCCAGTGCCCACAGGCAAGTAAGCAAAATCACAGTCATGTTAGAGGATAGAGAAGGTGTTATTTTAACTACTCCGGCACTGCAGGGGGGACACACCCAATGAATAATCAGCATTTCCTGGGTTAAGTCCTTTCAGAGGAAGTATACATTTCAACTTCTCAGCTCTATGGCGCCATTGAAAGCCTCTTAATTTGCTTTATAGAATGCTATAGATTGATGGTAATTATTTTACCTACCTGGAAACTCTGGGAATAGCAGCATACGTGTATCATTTCACCTTTCTGATTCTGATTCAGTTCCCCCAAAGAATGCACTGAAGCTATTCGCATCTTAAAAGATGAGTAAAAGTAACAACAAAAAATATTTATACTCATCTCAGCTGTGTTTATTTAAGAGATTAGCACTATAATTTTAAGTGCCCAACACTCTGGCCTCATTAACAGTTCTGCTATGTTACTGTGCATTTCTATTAGGGATGCGCTGAATCCACTATTATAGGATTCGGCCAAGTTCCGAATCCTTTGTGAAAGATTCTGTTGAATCCCAAACTGAATCTGAACCATGATTTGCATATGTAAATTAGAGGAAAAAATGGGGAAAGACAACTGCTTGTGCAGTCCGTGGCTAGGAAATTTTTGTCTTCCTTGTTTGTTTGATGAAAAGTCATGTGATTTTTTGGATTCAGATTTGGTTCAGCCAGGCACTTGGATTTGGCCAAATAGTAATCATGCTGAAACAGGCCAAATCTTGGTCAAATCCCGAACCAAATACTGGATTCGGTGTATCCCTAATTTCTATGCTGTGACATTATTAAGAGCAATGACCAATGGGGTGCTTTATCCCATGGGAAATCTCCTCTCCAAGGTGCCATAAGCTGTTCAAAAATACCTTCCCCGTCCCATTCATTTTAGTTACTGCATGTAAAACACTTGTGGACAATCCAGGTGATTGCACAAAAATTACTTGTCCCACATTTTCAGCCAATTACCATGGATCGTCGCATGTGAAGTGTTTACAGGGGATATAAGTGGATAGAAAGAATAGGATAGATGTGGATAGATAGATAAAAATAGAAAGATAGGATAGAGATAGATAGATATATAGATAGATGATGATGATAGACAGACAGACAGACAGACAGACAGACAGACAGACAGACAGACAGATAGATAGATAGATAGATAGATAGATAGATAGATAGATAGATAGACAGATAGATAATAGATAGACAGACAGACAGACAGACAGACAGACAGACAGATAGATAGATATAGAATGGCATAGATAGATAGATAGATCGATAGATAGATAGATGTAAAATGGGATAGATAAATGATATATAGATATAGAATGTCATAGATAGATAGATAGATAGATAGATAGATAGATAGATAGATAGATAGATAGATAGATAGATAGATAGATAGATAATAGTCAATCGGCTAAAATATTTTAGTTTTTAAAATATTTTACTATGTTAATATTGTACTGAGATAGACAGATAGACATGCAATACAATATACACAGTAAATGTATGTATATAAGCATATAGATGAAGAGATAGACAGTGGCAGACTAATGGTGACACATACAGAACAAGAGTTTAGTTTAGTGATTACACAGACGTGTCCTTCTATCTAAGTGGCTGATTAACTGTAAGGAATTCTTGCCCAATTAAATGAATGGAAAATTGAGTTGGGTTCTGGCAAAGTAACACAATATGTCTGAGGCCGCTGGACTGAGGGCTGTTCTATCCCGGGAAATGAAAAGAGACATCAAGTCTCCTGCCAACTGAACCTCCTCCATCTGCCAAAACTGGGATTAAAGTGACAAGGACTACTGACAGCCAGCAACCTTCTTTGTATCAGTTGAGAGGAGGCCAAGATAAACATGCAGGTAAAATAAACTTCATTTTATGTGAATAACAATCTACTACTGGCTAGGATCAAAAGTGTAAAAAGCCAGGAATAAAACAAACCTGGAACTGAGCAAGAAAATCAATCTTATTTATGATAAAGGTCCACTGGGCCAAGGACTGAAGTGAATGTCATCATCATTGTAAAGTGCTGAGGAATATGTTGGTGCTATATAAATAAAGTATAATTATAAAGATAAGCCCTCAATACTTGTTTCCAATACATTGAATAAATGTATGAGACATACATCATTTCTCATAAACAGCAACTCTGTGTTCATGGATACTCTAATAAGGTTCTTACCCTTCTGGCTACTATTATTTACCCTTAAAGGGGCTGTTCACCTTCAAGTTAACTTTTAGTGTGATGTAGAGAGCAATATTCTGAGACAATTTATTTTAATTGTTTATTATTTATGGTTTTTGCGTTATTTGGCTATTTATTTAGCAGCTCTCCAGTTTGCAATGTCCGCAATCTGGTTGCTAGGATCCAATTTACCCCAGCAACCATGCATTGATTAAATAAGAGACTGGAATATGATAAGGAGAGGACCTGAATAGAAAGATGAGTAATAACAAGTAGCAATAACTATAAATTTGAAGCCTTACAGTGCATTTTGTTTTTTATATGGGGCCAGTGACCCCATTTGAAAGATGGAAAGAGTCAGAAGAAAAGGGCAAAAAACTATATAAAATAAATATGGAAGACTATTTGAAAAATTGCTTGAAATTAGCCATTCTATACCAAACTAAACGTGAACTTAAAGGTGAACCACCCCTTTCAGCTGGCCTTACACATACAGATAAATTGTATGAAAACACACATGCAGATGTATCATGTCTCCCCACTGTGACTGACAGATTCAATTCATACTCATGGACATTTGTGAACTTCTGGGCGCAACTGCATAAACTCTAGGGGAGACACAGACCACCATGTGTAAGAAAAGGCACTGCGTTTGCAAAGGAGCAGTAACACACAGCACACAATAAGAGGTTTGCTTTTAAACAGGTGACCCGTAAATACTACCTGCTGATTGGCTGCGATGCGTTACTGCTGCTGGGCAAACTTAGTGCTTTTTATTTATTACATAATTTTATTACCTAACCCCCTTATAGAATAAAAATGCCTTCATGCAATGCAATCCTTTTTAGACCTTTCAGGTGATGCTGAAAGACATTATATTTTAGAAACATATATAATATGTTAGTTATAGGTGCCCCACCACCCACATTTCACTGGTTTTTAAACTAACTTATAAATCCCATAGGTTAAAGTTCTGGAGCCCTAAGAGGTGCAAAATGAAATCATCCATGAAACACTTGTTCCCATGGGATATGTGCAATTTGTGCTCTTCTTCTTGCTGTGGATGCAACTTCTGTATCTTATAGATGCCGGTGCTCCCTAGCTTGTGTATCTAAATTCGTAAGCAAGCCCATTTGCGTTCGTTTTCGCATTTTGTGGCCAGCCCCATGTTTCGCAAATGAGGCATAAAATCACAGTGTTGTGCAGAATATACAGTAGATAAAAAAATTGCTCTATTGAAGCTGTTATAATGATTTTATTTTGTATTTAAAGTGGGCTGATAAAAGATGCACCTTGTCTTCTGATGGGACGATTCACACGGAAGAGGATCAGAGCCTGTGGGAACCTGGCTATCTCCAGCTGCTAGGGAACCTATCTCATGTGTCCCATCCAACCTCCTCAAGCACTGTAACTGCCAACAGTAGCACGGGGTTGTTTTGGTTAAAGGAGGGCCATGTAGGCGACATTTATCAGAGATTCTGGCAGAGTCTAAAGGGAAAATTCTTAGCAAAGAGGCTGTTCTTTATATAAATCACATACTGTTCCTATAACAAGGCTGCTGATTTGGGGAAAATTATTTTTAACCCATTTACCCAGATAACAATGTACAGATAGTCTGTGGCTGTAACTGAGTCAAGAGCTATCTAAAGTACTACACGTAAACATGTTCCAAATGTAATGCCCTCTTTGATATCTGGATGCCCAGAACAGCTTTTTTTCTGAAGGGGGATTACAAGACTTTTCCTTGAATGTCCCAAAGTCCATGTGTCATGACAATCCAAAAGCATTGCTCCAGAAAAGTCATCATGAATAAACTGGGCTTGACAAAAAAAGCTGAAAACCAGGTCTAGTAACCCATAGCAATTAATCATACATAAATGCTGCTTGTTGATTGGCTGCTATGGGTCCCTACAGCTGGTACAAGCTGTGTAGCTTTAATTCCATTAGTGTGGGTTGACTGTAGGTATGCATCTAATACACAATTTTAGGATACATCTAAATCTCAAATCCACCACAAAAGATTCAGATGGACACCAAACCAAATCTGAAGCCTAATTTGAAAATTCAAATGAGTAAAATCCCTCCATCAATTGGAGGTTGTCCAGTAATGATAAGTAATTTAATGTGATATTAAAGGGGCTGGTTGCCTTTAAATTAACACTTAGGGGTTATTTAGTTATTTATCAAAGTCCGAATTTATCTCAATATTTTCTGAAAAAACTCTGACCAAATCTGCATGGGTTTTTTGGGCTTATTTACTTTCCTGAAATTTTGAAAAAAAAAGATTCTTTCAAATTTTTCATCTGATTTCCCCCGAAAACTCAGAATTTTTTGCCAAAAACCCAGCGCACATCAAAAAATCGTTGGGATTTTGAGATTCTGATTTTTCCATCTTCGTGGTTTAATAAATTCCGAAAAATTGTGATTTTTTTAAAATTCCGATTTTATAAAAAAAAAATCACGTGATCACCCCCTTAGTATGTTATAGCATGGACTGTTCTAAAGGGAAAATTCTTAGCAAAGAAGCTGTTCTTTATATAAATCACATACTGTTCCTATAACAAGGCTGCTGATTTGGGAAAAATGTAAAAAAAAATATTTTTAAACCATTTACCCAGATAACAATGTACAGATAATCTGTGGCTAAAGTAAAAAGTAGCAATAACAATAACTGTAGCCTTAAGGGGTGGTTCACCTTTACGTTAACGTTATAGAATGGCCTGTTCTAAGCAACTTTTAAATTGGTTTTCATTATTTATTTTTGTATAGTTTTTTATTTGCCTTTTTCTTCTGACCTTTTTTTTAGCTTTCATATGGGGGTCACTGACCCCTTCTAAAAAACAAATGCTCTGTAAGGCCACATATTTATTGTTATTGCTACTTTTTATTACTCATCTTTCTATTCAGGTCCTCTCCTATTCATATTCCAGTCTGTTAATCAAATCAGTGCATGGTTGCTAGGGTAATTTGTACCCTAGCAACCAGTTTGCTGAAACTACAAACTGGAGAGCTGCTAGAGAAAAAGTTAAATAACTCAAAAAACACAAATAATAAAAAATTAAAACCAATTGCAAATTGTCTCAGAATATCACTCTCTGCATCATACTTAGGGTTACCAACTTTTAAAAAAATCTCTACCGGTTGGTGGAGGGAATAAAAGGGTGGGCCCTGGCTGCAAAGGGGCGGGTCGCGACAATTAAGGGGGTGGATCCATGGTGCGTTATTGGCTGGGATGGTCGTGATGTCAAAGGGGCGGGGCCACAGCACGCATTTGGACTCAAGCCAGCAGCAAAAAGGTTCGTTTTTACTAGGCTGGGTGCAGGCCACGGGCATTTGTTTGATGTATTACAAATTTACCGGCAGCTACATTGCCGGTAAATTTGTAATACCGGCCCCTGCCTTGGCTGGTATTTTACCGGCTAAGCCTGTAAAATACCGGCCAGGTGGCAACACTAATCATACTAAAAGTTATATCAAAGGTGAAAACCCCTTCAAAGAGCATTGATTTTTATATGGGGGTCTGTGAAAAAAGACAAATAATTAAAAAACTATATAAAATAAAAAGTGAAAACTAGGGATTCAGGCAAATGCTGAACCAAATCCAGAATTTGGTGCTTTCTTAGCCGACTGTCAGAATGACAAGCCCCTGGGCCTCATTTTCTAACCACATCCAAAATGAAAAAAAAATGGCGGTTTGCTTTTTTTTTTTTTGCCCCAATGTATTTTTCCCCAGCATTCCAACTTCATTCTGCTCCTCCCATCACACACATGCTATACAGAAATAATTGCACCCATTTGTAAATCGCTGCAATGTTTGTTGTGTAAAGCTGGCCATTGATGTTGAGATTTTTAAAAGATCAGATCCTCATCGTGATACCACGATTTTCTCGGAACGATCGTACGATTGTACGAATTGACCATCAACTAAAAAGACCAATTTGCCAGGAAAACAAAGGGGAGCTGCCTGCTTGGCCCTGCAAACATAGATAGATTGCACTGGGACCGACAAAGATTTTTTGACCTGGCCGATCAATTTCCTGACAGATGTCGGCCGAAAAATCGTAAGATGTACGATCATTCGAATCCCACTAACCGCACGATAATTTCGAAGGATTGGTCGGACTTCCCTAAAATCGGTCACTCGACAAGAAGAATCTCCGCGTCTATGGGGAGCTTAAGAGTTACCAGTCAAGTACTCAACCTTCACTTGCATGCTATTCAGCTGGACCAAAATAATTCAGGGGTCATTTACGTTACCCTGGTACTCAAGTTCTAAGAGTTTGCCCTTTAGTGCTCACATAGCAATCACTAGTGCCCTTGGTTAAGCTGCAGTCTGGAACAGAGTGCAGCAGTGTAAAGCTATGCAAAAAGTGACTGTTCTACAGCCATATTGGCTGGCCTTCTCTCAAGGAGTTAAATAATAAAAATGAACTGGTAGCTGGAATACAATATGTACAAGCAAAAGCACAATTATCAGATCCTGTGAGATTAAATACAGCGTTTTGGACAGAAAAAAGCAAATAAACTAGATCCTAGTTGGTGTATTATTTTCTGTATTTGCTGCAGCTGCATTCTATCCAGGGAGGATTTCATACATTTGGTAATTAAGCTACAAAGCAAATTAGCAGAGAAAAACAGCTTTCTCAGCGGGAGCCTTATCTACATGGTTAAGTCAACACGGGGACTTTTCGATGGGAAATTCTCCCTTTCCAGCCAATTTAAGATAATGCCATTCGGGGGTGAGAAAAAAAATAAAGGAACTCAGTAAAGCAACAGCAATGCATGCCAATACCTGCTGTGAACTTTATTCACTGAGGTTACAAACAGCCCTAACCAATATGTACCATTCTGGGAATAATATCTAGATTCTAGACCATAGGCGGCCATCATGTACTAGTTATTAAATGCTAGGAACCAACTGAGCAGCCTGGAGCTTCTGGATTCCAGGCAATTGTTACTTCCAAAAACCATTCACTATCCTGTACTGTACATGCAGCCCATGTCCCCCAGAATTTGCCCCCTGCCAGCCTGGAACCCAGTTATTATTCCACAGGCTTTGCATGCAGCATGTGGCAGCTTTAGCTGTTGTCTCGCTTTATATTAGCCTTTTAGCTGCAGAGCTAGAGATAAAGTATATGAAGCTTATACAAATAAAATCCACAAAGTGCACTTGTGCAACCCCATGTTATAATTGAATTCCAGGCTTGGAGGCAAGTTTTAGTTGCATGAAAACCAGATGTACTGCCAAACAGAGCCTCCTGTAGGCTGCCAGTCCTCATAGGGGGTTCCAGCCCTTATTTGGCATATCCAGGGACTTTTTTTAAATGATTGTGATGCTCCCCAACTCTTTTTACATTTGATTGTGGCTCATTGGTAAAAAAAAGATTGGGGACCCCTGCCTAAGAACATACAAGGTAATATAATCATGTTTAATATTGTAATAAAAGACCTGGCCTAGTAACCCATAGCAACCAATCAGATCTCTGTTTTCAAGCAGCACAGCAGTAAATGCTATCTGCTGACTGGTTGCTATGAGTTGCTAAATCAGTTATTCTATGACAGTGCCCAGTCACAGCTAGGGTTTCCACCTTTTCTGGAAAAAAATACCGGCCTTCCTATATATTTATCGTTTTTCCCTATTAATAACATTGGGATCAACCATCATTTTTACCGGCCAGGCCGGTAAAATACCGGCCAGGTGGCAGCCCTAGTCACAGCATCTGCTCATGGTGCTTTAAGGATGAAGACACACAGAGCTACTAGTAGAGCTACTTTTTGTAGCTACAAAATACCAAAAAATACCCTGCCGTAGACAATACTGAGAATTGCCTCATGTAGGGTCTTAGCAAAGGCATTTACTGTATTACTATTGTTTATTTTGTAGCTGTGACAAGTAGCTGTTACTAGTAGCTCTGTGTGTCTTCGCCCTTAGCCATAGGCCTGTAAAGAGAGTTCACTAGTACTCCAGCAAGTATGAGGGCTGATTTACCAACACCAATCATATTTTAGTTTTAATTTCCTACCTTATAACAGGCTTACGAAAACTAGATGCTGAATACAGCAATATATATATATATATATATATATATATATATATATATATATATATACGTATATAGCAAATGCCCCATGTTGTACAGGCATAACTCTATTGCTTTCTGTAAAAGAAATGTCATATGATATAAGTCAATCTTCAAAAGCACTGCTTTTGGCAAAATATGAAAAGCACATTTTTAACAAATCTGTCTCTAGCAAATGTGAGGAATCTGACTTAACACATACCAACATGCACTGCTGGAATCATGGAATACTCATTTAATTGGATCATGGAAGACTCATTTAATGGGATCAGGGAAGAGTTTTTTAAAGGAGATTGAAAAGTAAAATCAGTGGAGGTCGCATGTTGGAAATCGCCTGGTTGAGCACATGCACAGTACAGAAATTCTCCCAAGCCCAGTTCTGATCCTCTCCCAGTCATGGTGATGTAGTTTTATGTTAAGTCCAATAACTACAACAGGTCACCCAAAGATAAGGGCTCGAAAAGTGATCTTTCTGTAATTTGGATCTTAGTCAACTAAAAGGTTATTTAAACATTGATTAAGCCCAGTATGGCAATGTTTTATTATTAAAGAGAAAAAGGAAATCATTATAAATATTTGAATTATTTTCTTTCAAAACTTCTTTATTTGATAACATTACAGCAATCACTTTCGTCATAGCAGATTTTTGTACATTTTTAATTTCAGATAATGAATACTCTCCTACGCAGAGGAGGACATTGCCATCAGATTCAAATACCCTAAGGGTGAAGAAAGAAAAAACCTTTGATTCCATCGTGTCACAGTTATACAGCATAAATCAGAACAATCCAGTATTGGAAATTATTTATTGACAAAAATTAAACCAATAAACTTAAACAACCGTTCCCGTGTCCGTGTTTATTATGAAGTAACAGTATTGCTCCTAATGCAGTGTTTAAAACCACACAAAGTACCATACAGTAGGTGCCAACTCCATCCAATCGTACTATTTGCTACTCTTATATAATTAAAGAAAATTAAACCAGAAAGGTGGCATCCAATATAATTATTACAACCTGGTATATGAAATCCAAGGAGTCCAGATTTTGGTGTAAACATTATATTTATCTGCAGTAATACTTAACATTCTCTCATTTACCATAATCCAGTTCATTTTGAGCCTGAACATAATTATACGAATTGAGCACTTTTTCCAGGATGCAGCAATAGTCTGTTTCGCTGCTGTAAAGATAAATTGTATAAGTTTGCGATGATATTTATTCGGGGTTGGAATAGCCGTGTTAAGTAACACCATCATGGGATCTTTTCGAAGTTTGATCCCCATAATGGAATCAATCAACGTAAATATTCTAGACCAAAATCTGAACGCCTGTCTACATTGCCACCAAATATGTAACATAGTACCGTCCATGCCACAATTACGAAAGCAGAGCGGGCTGGAATTAGGATAAAATTTATGCAGTTTCGCGGGGACCATATACCATCCAGATATTACCTTATAAAACGTTTCCTGAGCCAAAACATTCGTTGAGATCTTAGACGTATTTGTCCAAGTTTGTTGCCATGTAGATTCATCCATCACAGTACCCAAGTCCCTTCCCCATTGTTTAGAATAAGTCGGAAGGGAAGAAATCATAGAATTCTAAATTGCCTTATACAAAATGGATATTATTCCTCCACTACAAGGAAATTTAACACACATTTGCTCACAGGCAGAAGAGGTCAAGGTATTTGTACAGCCTTTAGTCACTATATTAAGAAAATGTTGAATTTGGATATATCGAAAACATTCTGATCGTGGGGGACTATACTGCTCAACAATAATAGACCATTTCTTAAGGCCTTGCAAACCAAAAAAGATTCAAAACAATATGTGTGTCACACGCCACAAGTATGTGACGACGTCTCTTAGTTTAATCCTGCAATGAGTAGGATAATAGGCGTAGCTTCGGAGCTTCTCATATTATCAAAACAATCTTACATAACACCTAATTTTCATTCGTAAATTCAAAGTATTCAAACCATTGTAAGCATTGAAGAACCTGTAAAATATGTATAAGCAATACAAACATTCTGAGTTCCTCAGTCAATTTTACCAGTGTATAGGGTCGCTTTTTTCAATCACCTCCCCGAGATGATGCCGGAATAGTGGATCGCTGTTTAAGCTGTAGTTGATGCAGCAGTTCAGTTGCTTCTTCCAAATCCACAGTAGAGTATTGTTTCCCATGATGTAAAAAATGAAGGCGAAAAGGGAAGGCCCATCTGTATTTGATCTTATGGTGCTGCAGGACTGCCGTAACTGGCTTAAACAAACGCCTTTTAGCAATCGTAGCTGGGGCAATATCTGCAAATAATTGTAGCGGGTGACCTTCATATTCCAAATTTGTCGATTGACGTGCTATCTGCATTATCATTTCTTTCGTGGTATAATAGTGAAGCTTCAGAATCACATCCCTGGGGTTGCCTTCTTGAGGCGGCCGTCCCAATGCTCTGTGGATTCTATCAATTCCCAGTTTAGATGGGGAAAGCTGAGGTGCCAGTATGGTAAAGAATTCAGTAATATCAGATTCCAAATTTTTGTAAGACTCCGGGAGACCTCTGATTCTGATGTTGCCTAGACGCGATCTATTCTCCATGTCTTCCATTTTGTCTTGCAGTTCCCGAAGTTGATAACGTAAGTTGTCAATATCAGTCTCATGACTTTCCAGAACCGTGGTTGTATCATCCATTCGGTGTTCCAAGACATCTGTTCTTTTGCTGATTTCTTTAATTTCCTTAGTTAAAGAAGCAGTAATCTTCTTAGCAGAGACATCCAATTCCGTGCGCAGCATTAATTTAAATTGCTCCATTAATGCAGCATCCCTCGAGTGAAGTTTAGGAGGTGGAGGTTGCAATACTGCTTGTTCACCAGGCTCATCCGGCTCAGACCAATTAACTGAGCAACCAGTTTCCTTGGCTAAATATGCATCAAGATTTTGCCGCTTGTCTTTAGGTGTGGTTTTCTGGGGAGGAGGGGCTTTCCCTATTTTCCCCATATTGTAGAGAAAGCAATTCGTAATCAAAAGTTCAAAATGATAGAAGTATTGCAATTACGGTATTATTATGGCTCCGAAGACAATGCCCTATCTTTCAAAATAGGCCCATGATCATTAAGGCAAGCTAAATATCTGTGTAGCTCAGGCAAAGTGTGGCATCAGTACAACAGTGTAAATAACAGGTGTTAGCACTAGAAGTAAACAAGATGTTGCCAGGATTAAATATGGAGGGAGCGGAGTTAGAGTAGATGTATAAGTGGAGAACAGTCTCGTGACAAGCAAAGGAGAGGGTCAGCAATAGCATATAGATAACAGTCTTATATCCGTGTAGAGCACTATCTAGCGTCACAATATGTACTTGCAGTTTTATGACGAGGCAAATAAGAGAAGCTGGTGCTCCAGATCACATGGAGAATTGTAAGTGCGTAGAACAGCTTAGGCCTCCGTGACGCAGTACCCCCAAACGGAAAAGAACCACTTCTGGCAATGTATTAAGTAGGCAAGCTGCCTGTGTCAACAACCAGCTGCAGGCAGTCAGTAGAAAGAGTAGCCGGTCTCACCTCTCGCGCCGCAACTCAGCAGAGAGACGGCACAATTCGGCAGCGCAGATCAACGTATGCGGGCTTCCACAGGCCCCAACAGCGACGCCAACCACAATGTCCGGATCGGAACAAAGTGGACCTCCACTCGGACCCACCGAACCACAGGCGACCTCCTGCGCTGCACCGCGATGTCCACCAGCTATCCCCGACAGGCAGAAACCAGCTAAAACCCAAGGTAAGCACAGAGCTCACTCAAATGCGACCACTGTCCTTCGTGGCTAGCTCCGCCCCCATATTTGAATTATTTTAATGAAAATAAAGTCTATGGGAGACAGCCTTTCAGTAATCCGGAGCTTTCTGGATAACGGGTTTCATGGCAATGGATCCTAAACCTGTATTCTTCTTTTTATTGTGTAATGCAGAGCATTATGGTGGCTCCATTGCATGAATAATGTCACAGTTGTGTGTGCTGTTGAACTAACTAGTATGTGTGGGCACGATTGCACATGGCTTAGAGGGAACACTGATACCAATGTTGTCCTTAAACACATTCACACTACAGGAGTTGTCTTCTTTAACCTTTTTATTTGTCAAAATTCCGATCCCTGGTTGTTTTATTTTTACAGTATTGGCAATTGGGGCTTTGAGTCCCACGTTTTTATTTAGCCTTGAGTAGCCAAAGTGATCAAATGCACTTTTCAGAGAGTTGCCTGGAGAGGTCTGGTACTATCACTATCCTTGTAAGGTCATTGCCAGGAAAGTCAATGGGGGTGCTTTAGGGCACTTTGGAACAGTGTTTTTAAGATACTCAAAAAAAAGACACTCCAACAGCCTGAAAACCCAAGTGTAAGTGTTTATGTATATGTTTTCAAGGCCGCCATCAGAAATCACGTGGGCCCTGCATGACATCATTTTCTGGGCCCCCTAGTCCCCAACTGCCCCAGCCCCCAAACCCCCACCCCAGATCCTGCCCACCCTACACCACTGCAAAAAGGCCACACAGACAGCGCTAAAACAGACCCCCCCCCCATTTTTTGGTGGCCTGGGACCCCTTCAAGTTAAAAAAAACTTTGGTGCCCAGGCCCCCCCAATTTATAAAAAGCCATTGGTGGTCAGGGTCCACCATAAAAGTTAAAAAAACATTGGTGGCCAGGGGTCAGGAGAACTTACCTTAAAATGTCTTCTTCATTTGCCTATTCTTCAGGTCTATTCGACGACTTATGCTCCTTTTGGCAGCTTCTCCTCTTCTTTGGCTCCATTCAGCTAATCCGGGAAGTGCAGCATGACCAGGCCCCCTAACTGACTGGCCCACCAGGATACCAGGAAAAATCCCGGTGGGCCAAGGTGTCAGTGGGCCCTCATGCTGCTAAACTTTTGGCCTATTGTCATGGCCATTCCCTATTTCTATGAGAACAAAGAGGCTAAATAGATGGAATAATTAATTATAGTATGTCAAGAAAACAGACTAGGAGAATAGAGGTTGATTGAGGAGATGAAGAATAATATACTTAGAGTGGCCCCTGGTCTAAGGTTTTATGGTGGGCCCCTGGTCTAAGGTTTTTAGGTGGGCCCCTGGTGTCCCAGCCCGACACTGCTCTGTGTTTCTCCAGACCTTCTACTGCCAAATAAACATGGTTCAGGCCACACATTTGTGACATTGCTAATCACATTTTCAAATGATAAGCCAGTTCTTTGCTATGCACCCACTAACATAAAATGCAACCAGAACTAAAATATTATCACGCTAGTTAGGGATCTTATGTGGAGCTGCCAAAACGGCATGCCAGGGGCTCAGCTGGTAACTTTATGACAGACTTCAGTTGTCCCTTAGAATAACAGCCTGAATGACAGTTCTAAGGGCTTTATTTGATATTCTATTATTAAAACCCTTACGGGCAGGAAGAACAAACACACGCAACCCATTCTCATGGGGTTTCCAATAAATAGCGTGTAACCTGATTTTCAAATGATATTTGATATACATTGCAAAATAATACAAACAGGGGGAGGGGGTTGCACATGACTTTTACCAGCTCTTTAGCCATTTTGAATATTAGTTTCTATGGTATACTGCACTTGCAACATTTACAAGTATCAGTACTCATTGGTCCTTGCCAGGACTGACTCCCTAAATACTGCGGCACATTAAGCAGATCTGGATTTCCTGCTGGATAAATGTACAGTGGGATTTGTAAGGTGAAAGCCTTAGGGTTTAATGTCAGCTGATCCTGATTCTCTCAGTATTTTTCTTGCAGATCGGATCTAAAGGAGAAACACATGGTGGCAAATTGAGCAGCGTCAGAGACTGGCTCAGGTTGTTAGTGTTACAGAGAGAGAGGAGATAATGGATCCTGACCTCATTAGCTCTAATCTTTATCAACAAGTTGAGGTTTTAAAGATTTCACTTGTAAAAAGAAACAGTGGAGTCTGCACCTCGTAAAGATCTAAATTATGGATGTGTGGAAAGAAATCCTGAAGCATCTGCACACAACAAAAAAAATGGAGAGGAATTTCTCGTTGATCAAGTACATGTGATTGTTTGAAGTCTAGGTACCTCCTACTGTTCCTTATAATCCCTCCTGTTTCTCAGCATGAACTCACTGTACATTCTACATATTATTGTATACATGCTCTCCACTCATGCTCCTATTTCTCAATATCCGTGCACATTGTATTGTTCCACCTATAGCGCCCTGCAAACCACCAGCTTATGAAAACTAATCCTCTATTCTGATGTTAATTCAGGTTGTTCCCCCATCCACCACTTCAGCTTTTAGATACCTGGGAAAACTGTTCAGAGACACTGGGATCCCCAGACCTTTTCCTCAACCAGTCTCTACTACCAACCTTTGAAAGATATACACAAAGTAAGTTCTAAGGATACCCATGTGACAGTAAAGTCCCAATGCAATACATAGGCTCTTAGAATGTCTAAATCGAATTAAGAGAAAATGAGCTGAGTGCCAATAACTTACTTAAAGGGATCCTGTCATCGGAAAATATGTTTTTTTTCCAAAACGCATCAGTTAATAGTGCTACTCCAGCAGACTTCTGCACTGAAATCCATTTCTCAAAAGAGCAAACAGATTTTTTTATATTCAGTTTTGAAATCTGACATGGGGCTAGACCTTAGTCAATTTCCCAGCTGCCCCAAGTCATGTGACAGTATCCCTTTAAGACCAGCTGCAGACCCTTTTACACATTTAACTCTTTTTGTTGCTGAGAAAACCTTGAGATATTTTAGGCTACACTATAAGCTACAATTACTTCATGTTCCATTAGTTTGTTTGCTAAATGTTATTACAGCTTCTTTGCCTCACAGCTTTCCCCCTATCTTTACAATACAGGTATGGGATCTGTTATCCGGAACCCCGTTATCCAGGAAGCTACGAATTACGTCTCCCATAGTCTGCATTTTATCCAAATAATCCAATTTTTTTTAAATGACCTCTTTTTGCTCTGTAATAATAAAACAGTACCTTGTACTTAATCACAACTAAAATATAATTAATCCTTATTGGAAGCAAAACCAGCCTATTGGGTTTATTTAATGTTTACTGATGTTCTAGTAGACTTAAGCTGACCATAGATGCAAAAATCTCATTGTACGAATCGAGGATTCGTACGATTTTCGGAACATGTGTGGAGAGTCCAGACATTTTTCGTCTGGCGGAGATTGGTCTATCGGACAGGTTAGAAAATTTCTTTCGGCTGAGGGTAATATCTCTGCGTGTATTGCCAATCGTACGATTTTCAGTGGGAGACTGTCACTAGCTTTGTCTATAGTACGATTGCTGTCAGGGGCAGAACATCGGCTGATCTGTTCTTTAACTACCGTATATACTCGAGTATAAGTCGACCCGAGTATAAGCCGAGGTACCTAATTTTACCTACGAAAACTGGGAAAACGTATTGACTCTAGTATAAGCCTAGACACAACTACAGCCCTGTCTCCCAGCAGCGCACATTCAGCCAAAGCGACCCCCCCAGCGATCAACCGGACTTCTTTGCAAAGTTGATGGTGACAGAGAATTGCCAAATGGATTACTGTGTGCATTGTCCCACTGTCCCACTACCATGTGCAGAGGGTGCTGTTTGATATTGCCATCACTGTTAATCTTTCGTATAACCAACAGAGGGCGCTGTGTGATATTGCAGTCACTGTTATTCTTTCATATAACCAACAGAGGGCGCACTGTTATTCTTTCATATAACCAACAGAGGGTGCTGTGTGCTATTGCAGTCACTGTTATTCTTTCATATAACCAACAGATGGCGCTGTGTGATATTGCAGTCACCGTTATTCTTTCATATAACCAACAGAGGGCGCTGTGTGATATTGCAGTCACCGTTATTCTTTCATATAACCAACAGAGGGCGCACTGTTATTCTTTCATATAACCAACAGAGGGCGCTGTGTGATATTGCAGTATCTCCCCAAGTGAACTGTTGGTATAGGAATGATTAAAAGTGACTGCAATCTCAGCTACTGCCCGCTGACCCGAGTATAAGCCGAGGTAGACTTTTTCAGCACATTTTGGATGCTGAAAAAGTCGGCTTATACTCGAGTATATACAGTACTTTATTTGGTCGGAATGGTAAGACTTTGATCTGAATGGTTAGTGGCAGGTCGGGAGATGGGAAAGTCCGATTCTTACTTTCGGATCTTTGCGTCTGTGGCCAGCTGAAGATGGTGGCACACGGGGAGATTAGTCGCCCATCGACAAATCTTCTTTTCTTCGGAAGACTAAACTCCCCAAATGCCTTCCCGCTGGCAAGAATGTGAATCGCTGGTGGGCTGTCATATGCAGTGCTTTGGATTTCCAAAGTCGCCCGAAGTTTCCACATGAGGCAACTTTGGAAATGTATGCCATCCCATCGGGGATCCGTGTTCTTGCCGGCAGGAAGGCATTAGGGGAGATTAGTGCCCAATGTAGGGGAGATTTGTCTAATCTCCCTGTCTGCCACTATCCTTTTAAGGTATGAAGATCTAAATTACAGAAAGATCCATTATCCAGAAAGCCCCAGGTCCCGAGCATTCTGGATAACAGTTCCCATTTATACCTCTATTTACATAGCAGGTATGGGATTCGTTATCCAGAAACCTGCTATCCAGAAAGCTCTGAATTACGGAAAAGCCGTATCTCCCATAGACTCCATTTTATCCAAATAATCCAAATATTTAACAATTATTTCGTTTTTCTCTGTAATAATAAAACAGTAGCTTGTACATCTTGTAGCTTGTACAATTTGGATAACTGGTCCCATACCTGTACCTTTTTTGGAACTGCCCACATGTGTGCCATTATGGCTAGTGACAAGCTGGCACACAGAGGGCATCCACTGGGGGAGATCAGGAAACAATAACATGAGCTGCCTAGGTCTGCAACATATGGGAAATGATATGGCATTTATGCAGTAAGATATACAGACAACTGGGTCGGCTACAAGTATGGCCTCATGTTTATAACTCCAAGCATGGCCCTCAGTGGAGTCTTCTCTGCTACTGGTTAAACTGCAGGCTGCATTACTTTTAATGCATTACTTTTAAGCTACAGCACAACTATACTGCTAGAAACGCATTTTATCTACAAGAAGTAAATAAATGTATTATATTTACACAAATGTCCCATTCTGCAGAACAGTGGCCTAGCAGTATTAAAGGAGAAGGAAAGCTATGGAGGGATTTTATTGCCAATAGATTAGCTGCAATAGAGCAAGCTAGAATGCTATATTTATTCTGTAGAATGTTTTACCATACCTGAGTAAAAAGCTCTAAAAACTCTCTGTTTGTTTAGAATAGGAGCTGCAGTATTAACATGTTGTGACATCACTTCCTGCCTGAGTCTCTCCCTGCTCTGGGCTCAGATTACAGTAGAGAAGGGAGGGGGTGGGGAAGAGGAGCAAACTGAGCATGCTCTTGCCCAGGGCAATGAGGTTTAAGCTGAAGGCAGGAAGTCTGATACAGAAGCCCATGAGTACACAATAGAAGGAAAGAAATGCTGTGTTTCTTTTCACAGGGGACTCAAAGCAGCATTACTTTGGGGGTTTACTGGTATATTTAGATGGACCTTTCTGATAAGGCTTACTTAGTTTTAACCTTTCCTTCTCCTTTAAGGAGCCATGCCCAAGTAGGGATTTTTCTCCAGCCTTTTAAGCTCAGTGACCCATTCCAAACCCTCAAATGAACTCTAGGACACAACTTCCAAACTGTTTTACATCAGAAAGAACGTAGGTAAATATGATAAGTAGGAATGCACAGAATCCAGGATTCAGCCAAGATTCAGGCTTTTTTGTCCCAAATCCTCATGCCTGGTCGAACAAAGTAAAATCTTTTTATTGCATATGCAAATTAGGTTGGGAAAGGAAATCACATAACTTTTTGTCACAAAACAAGGAAGTAAAAAAATGTTTTTTCCACTTTTTCCATTGCAGTCCCTAATTTGAATATGCAAATAAAGATTCAGTTGGGTATTCGGTCAAATCTGTCATGAAGGATTCTGGGATTCAATCCCAAATAGTTGATTCTGTGCATTTCTAACGATAACAACGCTTTTGTGCTATCTCACTGCGCATAGCTGATAATTATCCAAAAAGACAAAGTTTTGGGTGACTACCAGGTGGACCATAGGACTAGGCCATTACAGATAAGACAGAGAGTGAGGTCACATATTTTGGGCTAAAACTGGTAGAATGATAAGAATAAATTAGACAAATGCTTGTTCAGGGCAGTAAGTACATATTGTAAAAATTTAAAACACTGACACATATATATAATTTTCCCTTTGCAGTTTTGCTGACATATCACTTCTTTCACCCATGAAAGTGTTCAGCTTAAACAAATACGTTTTAATTAACTGTATTCACTTTTAAAAAAATATATAGGTATATATAATTTCTGATTCAATAAAATTGGACCTTGTGGTTTCATATTGCCCAGGAAAGCAAACCCACAAGACTTCGTATCAGATTGCACGCATTTTCCTGTATTAGTGTGCGCCAGAGCCAACAGTCTGAAAAGAAAAGGAGAGCTGGCTCCATACTCTAGGGGCCTGCACTCTGAGGCCGGGTTCTTGGTATTTATGGGAAATCAGACTTTGCAACATGACTAGCTATTCTCATGGTCAATTATATGCTAGATCAAACAAGAATGGTCCTTATTGCCCCTTCTATTACTTACAGTGTATAACTGGCTCTAATAATGTTGCCTTTTTTATTTATATCTTTTTTTTTTTTTATTTCTCTAACATCCCTACAAACCACCGTCCTGTTATTCATTGTACTTGCCCCATTACAATATCCTAACACTTCTGTTCGTTTTATTCTTTTCATGTCGAAAGGATCTGATTTAAAAATTATATTATACTTATTGCCTCTCAAAAACAAAATACAGGCAGGGTCTAACAATATGAAGCGGAATATCTTCCCTTTTAGTGCACACTCAATATAATAGTCAGAGTACTATAGGTATGGGGCCTGTTATCCAGAATGCTCGGGACCTGGGGTTTTCCGAATAAGGGATCTTTCTGTAATTTGTATCTTTGTACCTTAAGTCTACTGAATAATAATTTAAACCTTGCATTCAATAAGGATTAATTATATCTTAGTTTGGATCACAGAAAAGGTAGTTTTATTATGACACTGAAAAAGAAAATCATTTAAAAACAAAAATGCAAATTATTTGATGAAAATGGAGACTTTATTTTAGAGCTTTCTGGATAACAGGTTTTTGGATAATGGATTCCATACCTGTATAGGGTTTATGTATGTTACAAGGTTTCTGTCTGTGCTGTGTCCTATGGACATACAGATCAAATGTGCCAAAGGCCAACTTGAAAAATATCCCAAGTTACAAGTGTCTGAAGTCAATGTTACCATTCATATTGACAAAGGGGCGGAGCCCCGAAACGTTGCACCACCGCAGTAAAAACTTTTGCAAGGGCTTGCCCTGCAGATACAAGTCTCGTGTGCTAGTGTGGTTTTTCGGACCATTCATATTGATACAGACAATCCACTAGTGTGTCTTAAGCTGGCCATAGATGCAATGATCCGATCGTTTGAATCCTTGAACAATTGGACTTTCCCATCTCCCGACCTGCCACTAACCATTCAGATCAAATAAAGTAGAAAAGAACAGATCAAACAATGTTCTGCTCCTGACAGTAATCATAGGAAAGTTATGGACGACAAAGTTGTGACAGTCTCCCTCTTAAAATCGTCCGATCGGCAATACATGCAGAGAAATTCGGCAGCCGACAGAAATCTTTTAACCTGTCAGATCGACCAAATGACTGATCTCCGTGGGACGAAAAATGAAGGGACTCTCCACACACGGTCCAAAAATCGTACGAATAGAGGATTATCTCCCCAGCCTCCCTCTCTGCTTCTCCTCCTCCAGACTGGGACTTGGTATTTACAGATTTTGGATTTCACCCTTCCGTTAAAGTTTATTATGTTATAGAATGACCTATTCCTAGCAATTGATTTTCATTATTTATTTTTATAGGTTTTTTTTAAATTATTTGACTTTTTAATCTGCCGCATTCCAGCTTTCAAATGGGGAACGCTGACCCCACCAGCCAAAGGCTATTGCTCTGAAAGCCTATGATTTAATTGGTATAGTTACTTTATATTACTTATTTTTCTATTAGGCTCTCTAATATATATATTCTCTTCTCTCATTCAAACCACTGTCTGGTTGAATGGTAATTACTGCCAGATAGCAGCTAAAATACCAAACCGAGAGCTGCTGAACAAAAAGAAAAATAACTGAAAAAAAATGAAGACCAACTGCAAATCATCTCAGAATATCTATATCTACATCACATTTATTTAAAGGTGAACCACCCCTTTAAGACTTTGTGTAGCCTTTTTGAAATATACATGTTCTACTGGTTGTGCAGTCTTAACCCTTTCCTTACCAAAGACACATACATTACATAGTTGGCAGGGGAAGTGAAATATTGCCAATGACATATGACCTATATTTCTGGTTTTAAAGCTAGGTTACAGGAAAAAATGCTGGCTGGCCAAAGCACAACCAAACCCATCAGGTGGCAAAGGGTAGAGTTGCCACCTGGCCGGTATTTTACCGGCAAGGGGCAGACAGGTACAGGTATGGGACCTGTTAACCAAAATGCTCTGACCTGGGGTTTTCCGGATAACGGATCTTTCTATAATTTGGATCTTCATAACTTAAGTCTACTAGAAAATCATTTAAACATTATATAAACCCAATAGGCTGGTTTTACTTCCAATAAGGATTAATTATATCTTAGGCTGGATCAAGTACAAGGTTCTGTTTTATTATTATAGGGAGAAATAAAAAAAACATTTAAAAATTTTGATTATTTGGATAAAATGAACCACTAAAATTTTAAATGGCTGCATATTGATTATTTGGATAAAATGGAGTCTATGGGAGATGGCCTTTTCGTAATTGAGGTCTTTCTGGATATCGTGTTTCCGGATAACAAATCCCATACTACTTTCAACTTAAACTTTATTGACCTTTATTGACCTTAAAACCACAAAAATTTTTGAATGGCTGCATATTGGAAACTTTCTTAGGATTACATTTTTTTTCCATCAGGCAAATTTTATTATACGGTTGCATTCCCTTACATTCTGCACACTGTGAAGAGATACTGTTGAGAGAGCGATATGAATTTATTTGGAAGACAAATACACAGAGCTGTTTTCTTTTTTTGTAAAAAGGGGACATTGTTTGGTGGAAATGTCCCTTTAATAAAGAATAGAAAATGTAGGTTATGAGTAAAGCCAGTCAAAATTGGGTTTGTTTTCTCTGGAGAGAGGCGCTTGCAAGGTGATCTGGTAACGCGTGACATATGTTATAGGTCAGTACATACAAATCTCAAGGGGTCTCCTTATTCACAGAAATGTACAAAAAACAAGGGGTCGCCTCTCTAGGTTAGAAGAAAGGAGCTTTCATCTTCAGTGCGCTGAAAAGGGTTCCTCGTGGTGTGGGCACTACAATCAGTGGCTGGGTGGAGGCTGAGGGAATATCTCCTTACGCTTGGGACGCATGACCACATCTGATGGCACTTTCTGCAGGTGGCACAAATAGTCATTAAAATGCATTCAGGTTCTCTACTGTATCCTCCTCTTTTTATTATTTCTCAATTCACTCCTAGCAAGTCACTTTTAGTAGCTAAAGGCACAAAATGTTCTTAATATACTCATAATGGATTGAGTGCAGAGGATCTCTGGTATAAGTCACTCCATTTGTTTGCAACGAAGAGGCCTGAGTTTTGGTACAAAATTTCCACTGAAAAGCAAGTTTCTGTTCTGAAAGAACAGGAGAATTTCAGTTATGATTCCCCAGGAGGGCTTGGTACTGATAACTGTTATCATCGGTCCTACTGGCCAATCAGCACTCTTTCAAACCCAAACACATTGTAAAAAGGGGCGGTTCACCTTTAAGTTAAGTTTCAGTTTGTTATGGAATGGCTAATTCTAAGCAACTTTTCAATTGGCCTTCATTTCTTAAAGAAGAAGGAAAGACTTGGTGCACTTGGGGTGCCAAATGTTAGGCACCCCCAACTGATTATAGTTACTTATCTGAAACCCCAGGCCGGTGCTCCTATCAACAGAAAACTGCACTGGCCCGGGGTTATACCAGTGAGCACCACGGAGCGATCTTCTTCAAGCTTCTTCTTTCTTCAAATTTCCCGGGGCAGATGCAGTTGAACAAAAAAGCCGACTTTTTAGTTAAGGTTTGGCTTTTTATTCTACTGTGCATGCGCAGCCGTTCAAAGAATGAGGAAGCCGGAAGAGGATCGCTCCATGGTCCTCACTGGTATAACCCTGGGCCGGTGCAGTTTTCTGCTGATAGGAGCACCGGCCTGGGGTTTCAGGTAAGTCAATACAATCACTTGGGGTGCCTAACATTTGGCACCCCGAAGTGCACCAAGCCTTTCCTTCTCCTTTAAAGACATCACTCTAAGTAACTTCTTTTCATTTATTTTAAACAAAGGTAGTTAGTATTTTTTTAACAGTGGTGCTTAAGGTTCTGAGCCATGTGAGGTCACAGACCTCTAGTCTGTAACGGGGGGCAAATATCTCCTATACCTTACCTGCTGTTAACCCTTGTTATGCCACAAACCTTTTGTGTGGGGAAACCCTTGAGTGAAGCACACCAGGAAGAGAGTTGTCACCGCAGCAGCAGCAGCACATTCACAGGGCTCAATCTCCCAGCCTTTTGCAGAACATTGACCGTAACAACACACTGCCGGGGAGGGGCACGCGTTTACAGGCACACCTCTTGGGCATGGCCAGCTCAATCCAGGTCTAGCCTTACCTCTTAAACCCTGGCTGGTTGGATTTCCGCTAGGAACATTATGCTCACTCACTCCTAGTTGGGGCCATAGCTGCCCATGCTGATTACCTCTCTAACTTACACTCCCTAGAGCTTACTGTAACACCACTAGGCCTCTCACTACCTAGGCTCAGTACCTCTTCCAGGAGATGACTCTACTGCTGCAGTGCCCTCTGCTCATCTTGCTTCTCATGATGCATCTCCAATATCACTTCCTGAGACCTTCCCTTTTATAACTTCCTATTCTCCACCCATTGGGGACTTTCCCAACAACTTTCCTCTAGCTACCCTAATGGCCAACCTAAATATATGTATTAACCATTACTTAAACATTTATATTAAACCATCAACATTTTACCTTATTACAAGTTGACCCACCTAAACCCTATCCCACAACTCCATGGGTGTCTCATAGAGCTCACACCATGCTTGTCAGTGCAGAGACACTGAGGTGTGGATGGAATTTCGTTGACTTCTCTCCGCCTGTGTTTTCCAAGGCACAGCTCTTAACCCTAGAGTTACCACGTGTTGAGTTTCTCAACATGCCCATGGCAGGAATGGCACTGTTTATTACTCATATTTATTTGTTTTTATAAGATTCAGTTGCCCTGATGTTTATATATCTTGTAAAATATTTATGTTTGAACAGTAAACATTTTTAACAGACACAGCAAAAGTGACAGTAGGATATCCAGGAAGAAGAATTCAGTATTCAAGTTGAAATACAGTGAGATGCATTTACAGCCCTCCTCGCATGCTGCACAGCTTTATACAGATTTCCTAAACCTACAATTTCTTCCAAAAACTCAATGACTTTATGGGACAGATTTATTACGGGTCGAATTGAAAATTCGAATTTTCAAATTTTTTTTTTATGGTCAAAACTCTCAAATTCGAATTGTGTCAATAGGAGAGGCCTTCCTGAAATTCAAGTTTTTTTCAGAGAATGCAGTTTAAACGAATTTGATTTCAGTTTTCGAGTCAGTAAAATCTGTCTGAGTTTTAGATATTCGATTTTTTTTATAAATAACCCCCCAGTCGATTTTCAAGTCTATTCTAATTCAATAGAGTTTAAAAAAACTCACATGAATTCGACCTTGATGTTTTGGTGCAGCAACATGAACAGAATTTGACCCTTTCCCAACCAGATAAATCACACCCGTTATTATGTGATTTTTACAGCACCAAATATTTCCTGTAGTGCAGGAAAAATATAACAATATGTTAGGTAAATATTGTGGCTCTGTGTTATCCAATTTTTCCTTCTAACAAGAAAATAATAATAGGTACTGGCAAACACCTGAGATGGCTCTGTACACAAGAGCTAACACTCTAGCAGGTATACCAAACAACAAATCTTACCTTTTAGACTTTGTTCTGTTTGGAAAGTGGAGATCAGCAGCAGATCCAAGATATACTGTAGATGAGGGACATTCCTGCGGAGCGTCTATATAGATTCTCTGCTGGGAGAGTCGCTCTGCAACAAGATTATTGTTATGACTATAATGCACTAACAATACTGACTTGATTGTCTTGTTTCAGATTATATACAACAATACAGAGAAATAAAAAGAAGGAGTAAAATTGTGAAATCAGCCCTAAGAGAAGGCATTTAAGTCCACAAGTAATAAAATTAGTGGTGAATCTAAGATACATTGTACATTGCATTAATGACCTGTTCTACGTGTAGAATGCACCTTCCTCATGAAGGTTCTAATTTGGAAAATCACAATCGACTCACAGTGGTTCATATATTTGCATATATCGATCAGGCTGTTGAATCTCATCTTTTTAGGAAACAGGTTCAATAGAATGTGTACTGTGTATTTAGAAACCCTATAAATGAAACCATCAAGTTCTGAATTAAATGTCAAATGCTTAAAGGGGTGGTTCATCTTAAAGTTAACTTTTAGTATGTTACAGAATGGTCAATCCCAAGCAACTTTTCAATTGGCCTTCATTATTTATTTTTTATTGTATTTTAATTATTTGCTTTCTTCTTTATACACTTTCCAGCTTTCAAATGGTGGTCACTGACCCCATCTAAAAAACAAACCTCTGCATATTTATTGTTATTGCTGTTTTTTATTACTCATCTTTCTATTCAGGCCTCTCCTATTTATAATCCAGTCTCTTATTCATATAAATGCACTGTTGCTAGAGTAATTTGGACCCCAGCAACCAGATTGCTGAAATCGCTAACTGGAAAGCTGCTGAATAAAAAGCTAAATAACTCAAAAACCACAAATAATTATTAATGAAAACCAAATGAAAATTATCTCAGATTATCACTCTCTACATAATACTAAAAGTTATCTCAGAGGTGAACAACCCCTTTAAAGTTATACTGTCAGAATAACAAATAAAAAAACAAACTAATCCAGAAAGTATTGTAGAAGTGATACCTATATTGGCTAACAATAAAAAAAATACATTGCAAGCTTTCGGAGCTCTGAAAGCTTGCAATGTATTTTTATAGTTAGCCAATATAGGTATCACTTCTACAATAGTTTTTGTATTTGTTTGTTTTTTTATTTGCTATTTTTTGCTACTGGCTAACACGGTACCACAGTTTTTTTTTGTACTGTCAGAATACAAATGGTGTAGTTTTTGCTGTAACACAAGTACAAATATTATATTGAGCAGTGTCGTTTTTGGTAAGATTTTTGTTTTGTTTACGGTTTATGCTTGGGTGGATCAATTCATTCTCTGGTGACTCGCGACTATTTCTTCCTGTCTTGAAACTATGGCAGTGATTCCAAATCTGGAATCTCTATGGACACTTAAAGGAGAAGGAACACACAACAGTGCAAGCACCATTTTTATTCTTTAGAATGCTTTTCCATACCTGAGTAAACAGCTCTAGAAACGGTCTGTTTGTTTAGGATAGCAGATGCCATATTAGCTTGCTGTGACATCACTTCCTGCTTGGCTCTCTTCCTGCTTGTTCATAGCTCTGGGCTCAGATTACAGCAGGGAGGGTAGGAGGGAGAGTAGCAAACTGAGCATGCCCAAGCCCTGCCCTGGATGTTTAAGCTGAAAACAGGAAGTCTAACACAGAAGCCCATGTGTACACAATAGAAGGAAAGAAATGTGGTGTTTCTTTTGACAGAGGACTCAGAGCAGCATTAATTTGAGGGTTTACTTATGTATTCATATAGACCTTCCTGATAAAGCTTACTTAGTTTTAACCTTTCCTTCTCCTTTAATATCAAAGCCAGTGATTTTCAGACCTGCCTGACTGACACTGAACCTATAATTATAATGGTTTCTTAAGCGATATAGAGATGTTAAGGTTACAAAAATGAGAGTGCCGTTCTTATCACCACTGCCGCCCCTTCCCCCTAATATCCTTGTAAATGAGCAGATGCCAATATGAAAGAGCAATATCAATATGGCTGCATGTCTGATATATGCAGAGTGATGACTTTACCTAATGAAGCATTCAGACATTTTAGCCAAGGCTGAAGACATAAAAAATATATAACAGTGAATAAGAGTTTACCCCTAACTTACCTTTCAGCTGGGCATCTTGGAGAACCAATAAGAATTCTCCAAAAATCTCATCTAACTATCCTTCAGGCTGCGGCAACCCAGGGGAGTCCTCCCTACAGTTTGGGAATACTTGCAATGATGGAATCCACCTTTGGACTCCCTAGGAAAACATCACATTCAGTAATAAACTGAAATTGTATAACAGTTTTATTACTTTACAGGAAGAGGGGGAGCAGTATAGTTTGTACAACTGCCTTATAGTGTTGGGGTTCTGGAATCTGCATGGGGTCCCTCCAGGTACTCTAGCTTTCACCACACTTTAAAAAATACGGGTATTGATTACAGTACCTCTGCTGTGTAAGTTATTGGGACTTTCACTAATTTGAATGATGATCAATCTACTTTATAGTGCTCTTGTAACGGCAATGTACTGGCAATGAAAGAGATAATAATAAAGGCTAGAGAAATGCAAGTCCCATTAAGTATTTTTCAATCCTGTGGGGGCAGAGTGACACCTATTGGTTGCCTTTGGTAAATGCATCACTAAGGTTTCTATTTTCAGCTATATTCACTATATTCTATATTCACTTAGTTGAGACTGGAAAAAAACCCAGCCACGTTTGTATAAAGGAGTCACTGATAAAACTGCTCCTGGCTACGTAATATAGGTGTACTGTGATTTAGATGCCCAAGAGGTTGCAGACACATGGTCACTCCTAACAGGCTGTTACTGGCAGGGGTATGATATATTTTATTTTCTACAGTGTTAATGTGTGACAAAATATTAGTTACATGTAAAAGTTAAATCATAACTATTTGGAACAACTTTCTGAAATGCCCTCTCTTAAATCAAGTCCATTTTGCTTCTTTCTCTTGCCCAGATGCTAGAATGACAGTAAGGGGTAATTTACTAAAATCCGAAATTATCTCAAAATTAATTTGTCAAAATTTTCAGGCTTTTTCCTCAATTGCTCAAATTTTTTAGGCTTTTTTTCTGATTAGATAAAAATTTTCAAGTTTTTGCTTTATAAACCCCAAAAAAGTCATATCCACCGATAACTTCCATTTGAGATAGGTGCCTCTCCCGTTGACTTATACAGGACCTTGGCAGATCTGAGATAGTGGATTTTCGCATTTGGGCTTTTTGCAGCATCGGGGTATAATAAATCTTGAAAAATTAGTTTTTAACATTCAGACTTTAATAAATAACCCCCTAAATGTGTTAGCAACATAGAATGTGCTGCAGGCATTGTGTTTGCAACTGAAGAGCTTGGTCCTTGATCATTTGGTGTCTGTAGAAGTGTTTCTGCTGGAGCTGGGGAAGAGTGTCTTCAGTATCCATGAAACCTACCATATAGAGGAAAGTCCCTATTGCTTCAATGTGCTGCTACTACGCTACTCTTACAGCACATGCATAGAAAGTGTGGTGCTATCGCTTTAAATTATAAATGTAATGCTCTGACATCAGAATATGCCATTTATAAGGCTATCATTTACAGCATTAAATATCAACAAAACATATACAGCAATGACAGCAAGTATGTGCTGATTGAGCATCACATGACTTTCCTTGCACCCTACAAAAATACATTTTCATGCCCACCCTCCATTGTACAACCACACTCTCAGAAACCCCACCACTTGTGGTCATATAAATCAATAATAAAGTCATTGTGGTGGAGGAAAACCCCAAAATATGCACTGGAGCAATTGCACAGGGCAAGCGACTGAAAAGCATGAAAAGGGTTGATCACCTTTAAATAAACTTTTAGTATGATGTAGAGAGTGATATTCCGAGACAATTGTTTTTGAGTTATTTCGCTTTTTATTCAGCAGCTCTCCAGTTTGCAGTTTCAGCAATATGGTTGCTAGGTCCACGTTACCCCAGCAACCATGCACCGATTCGAATAAAGGCCCCCATAGACGCAAAGATTTTTCTTTGATGAACAACCGATTTTAGTGCAATCCAACCAATCCGTCAAATTATCGTGAGGTTAGTGGGAATTGAAAGATCGTGCATCTAACGATTTCTTGTCAGACATCGATCAGAAAATTGATCGGCCAGGTTAGAAAATGTTCATTGGTCACAGTGAAATCTATTTTCCAATTGTTTGCAGGGCCAAGTAGGCAGCTCCTCTCAGTTTTCCTGGCTTCAACTGGACAACATCACTTGAAATGGTCTATTTAGTTGATTGACAAATCATACATTTTAACAATTGTTTCAAGATAAGCTTGGTCTCACGATAACGAAAAGATCTTTTGAAAATCCTAATGTCTATGGGCATCTTAAAAAGAGACTGGAATATGAATAGGAGAGGCCTGAATCTGAATAGAAAGATGAATAATAAAAAGTAACAACAACAATACATTTGTACCCTTTACAGAGCATTTGTTTTTAGATGGGGTCAGTGACCCCCGTTTGAAGCTGGAAAGAGTCAGAAGAAAAAGGCAAATAATTTAAAAACTACAAAGTTAAAGGTGAACCACCCATTTTAGGTTTTGAGAAAATCTAGGTGAGATCATTAGTGATTTTAGAATAAAGTGCGCCTAACAACATGGAATGCTTAAGACCAAGGAGTATGGGTTATATGAATGGTGACTAGGTTAAGTTATATATTGGAAGGCGTGATATATACATAAAGGACCCTAGCACCGCTGTTGTCATAGCAATAAAGGCTTTCAATTACGATAACTTGTTGCAAGTAATAAAAAATGAAAAGCAATTGCAAATAATTGTCTCAGAATATCACCCCTTTAAAGATGAGACAGCATTTGATGAAGAGGTGTTTGTGGGGGAATGGGGTAGTTTGAAGACAAGAATATAATTTAAACACTGTGCACCTCTAAGAGGATGGGTAAGACATGCGCACTCGCTACAAGCGGCTTTCCGACGGACGCTTCACAGAGAACTACATATCCCGGTGTGCTTTGCGCCGAGTCCCGGAAGACGTATAGCAAGAGGTCGCGGACATGGCGGCACGCATGGGATGTCTTCTCAGACAGCGGCTATGGAAGGAGACACTGACCGTCAGGAGGACATTGAGAGTAGGAGGTGAGAGCTGTGGTAACGAGCCTGTTAATGAAGAAAGCTACTTAATGAAGTCACTGGAGTCACGTGACAGCTGGCGTAATGGGAGGACTTTACCTTGGGCGAATCCATTTCAAGTTCATATACTAATGGTTTGAAATCTGCAAGTGATTTTTAGCAGAGAATCAGAATTTGGCCCTTGCTTTCTTATAAGCCGTGACTAAACAACAAAAAAGACTGCAAACTAGAAATGTTTGTGCTGTAAGAGATTGCAAGCTCTGTGGGACAGTCGGGACCCTCTGTGGCAGATTAATTTATATTTAGGGAATAATTAATGGTTTCCTAATGGGAATGTTAATATGTGAGGCTTATGTGTAAGGGTTTCTACCTTTGCAGGTGGCTAATCCCAATCAATAGGGGCGGGACAGATAGCATTGGGGGTGGAGCAGTGATCTTGGGATGGGCATGATGACATCAGAGACAGGCACAATGATGTCGTGGAGCTATGACGCTGGATCGGGGTTATTACATCACTTATATGCAAATGGCTGGATTTCTGTCCAGTTTTTGCAATGTTTAAAATGGGACAGAACCTTTTGAACAGACGGCCCTTTGACTAACTGAGATCTCCAATTGAAACCCTACCTCTATCTATTCTGCCTGATGAGTAAGACCAATCCTTTAACTACAGGTATGGGATCTATTATACAGAAATCACTTATCCAGAAAGACCTGAAATACAGCAATGCTTATTTAGAAAAAAACTTTCTTATATTTAATTGATTTGATTATTTCTGTTTCTTTAAAGGAAAACTATAACCCCAAAAAAAAAATATAAAATAAAAAGCAACAGATAGTTGATATATTAAGTGGCATATTAAAGAATCTTACCAAACTGGTCTATATATTAAGTAAATCTTGTCCTTTAACATCTCTTGTCTTGAGCCACCATTTTGTGATGGTCTGTGTGCTGCCTCAGAGATCACCTGACCAGAAATACTACAACTCTAACTGTAACAGGAAGAAGTGTGGAAGCAAAAGACAACTCTGTCTGTTAATTGGCTCCTGTGACCTAAGAAGTATAGTTTGTTTGGTTTGTTTGTGTGCACAGTGAATCATACGATCCCAGGAGGCGGCCCTACTAATTTTCTATTTATGATTACCCAATGGCACATACTACTGGAAAAGTATATTATTATGAAAATGGTTTATTTACATGAAGCAGGATTTTACATATGAGCAGTTTTATGCAATATCTTTTTATAGAGAGCTACATTGTTTGAGGGGTATAGTTTTCCTTTAATAACAAGAAATTAACTGCACTTCATAATAACTATGCCATGTCAAGGTGAGTATCTTGGTATTTAATTGGTTTTCATTTGGCCAGATTACACAAGGCTGAAAACTTAACAGAAAGTTGAGACCCGAACAGGCCTTAGAAAAACTGAACTGTTTGGGTCAAACCCAAACTGGTGGCTACCCTACTTATTTGTTTATTCTTTTTCCCCAGCTCGATGTGCCTCTGCAGCCGGCCCCCCTCATTTTACAGACCCAGAAGTACAGAGTTTGTTGAAAAAAATGACTGGTCTGAATTTGGAAAAAGTCTTCCAGCCAGTGAAACAGCAACTCAAGCCACCCACATACAAGCTGTTAACTGAAGAACAATATCAACAGGTGAGTTTTTTGAGTGGAAGTCCGTTTCCTATTTTGTCTCCAAGTTCTAGTTCTCAAGGAAAGGTCCCAGTGTGAGCCGAAATATATATATATATATATATATATATATATATATATATATATATATATATATATATATATATATATATATATATATATATATATATATATATATATATATATATAAATAATCTTTTTTTTCCCTATTAATAACATTGTGATCAACCATCATTAAAATACTGGCAGGTGGCAACGCTATCTCCAACACACACACGGCCAACCCCACTAATCAAACTGTGTTTTTTCTGCCCAGACTGTACAGAAGGTGGCTTTGACTGCTGAAAAATGCCTTGAGATGCCACCGGTGCTGAGTGAGAGGAAGCCCATTGAGAGCGTTTTGTCAGAAGATAAAATTCTGTGTGATGTTGAGACGGCTAAATATGTTTTCACAGATATTACATACAGCACCCCTCACCGTGTGAGTAAACACAGACAAATAAATAGAAATAGATTTTGCTTATAGCCATGTAGATGCACACTTTGGCATTCTGAGAATGGTGGGTTTTTTAATATAATAAACTTAAAGGGGTGGTTCACCTTCAAATCCACATTTAGTATGATGTAGAGAGTGATATTCTGAAACAATTTGCAATTGGTTTTCATTTTTTATTATTTGTGGTTTTTTTGAGTTATTTAGCATTTTATTCAGCAGCTCTCCAGTTTGCATTTTCATCTGGTTGCTAGGGTCTAAATTATCCTAGCAACCATGCATTTATATGAATAAGAGACTGGAATATGAATAGGGGAGGGACTGAATATAAAGACGAGTAATAAAAAGTAGCAACAACTATGAATGTGTAGCCTTACAGAACATTTGTTTTTAGATGGTGTCAGTGACCCCCATTTGAAAGCGAGAAAGAGTCAGAAGTAGAAGGCAAATAATTAAAAACCTATTAAAAAAAAAACTAACTGATGAAGACCAATTGAAAAGTTGCTTATAATTGGTCATTCTGTAACATATTAAAAGTTAATTTAAAGGTGAACCACCCTTTACGGCCCCAGAGGTGCAGCAGCCCTACAACCACTTTAAACACCTTCTCCCCATCTTCAAAATGCTGTTGGTCCATGTCCTTTTACATGCCGTGCTTATTGTTTCATTCGACAAGAGAAGTTGATGGTATTTAAATTGTTTGCCCCTTAGGAACGATTTATAGTTGTAAGGGAGCCAAATGGTGTCCTTCGAAAGGCCACATGGGAGGAGAGAGATCGAATGATCCAGGTTTACTTCCCTCGTGAAGGGCGCAAGCTTGTAACTCCCCTTGTGTTTCAGCCAGAAAATATGCAGGTAACCCAGTCTTTGTCACCTGATTGGTCTTCTCATGTGTTTTACATACTGAACCTGGTGGTATTTGCTAAAATGTTTACTTACCATCTTACAGGTATTATTCAAAGAGGATCGACACGAGGAACTTCTGAACCGATGCCTGGTTCAATTTGATCCCGATTCTGCCGAGTATATCAGAGTAGGTTCCTGCAAAGCGAGGGAGTGTCTACTTTCCAACAACCATGTTATTTATTCATTTTTTGTATTTACAGATTTTTATTTTTTGGCTACTTGCAGGTGCATCACCAGACATATGAGGATGTTGACCTGCATGGCAAATATGATTTATTGCGCTCCACCAGACATTGTGGGGGCATGGCTTGGTATCTGTGCTGTCGAAAGAAAATAGATGGGTTTCTCATAGACATGATCCAAAGAGACCTGTAAGTGCTTGAACTTCTTCAGCATTAAAATAGATTTTGTTGTGGCTGAAGCCACAGAAATAGTTTGGGCTGGATAAAATGGAGAGTGTATACTAAATGAATGCTTGTAATATACATTTATACATTTTTCCAGACCTGGTTTGGTTGTTAAAGCACACCACACTAGTCTATTGCTGCAGCACTGGGGATTAGGCATGCACCAAATCCAGGATTTGGTTCGGGATTTGGCCTTTTTCAGTAGGATTCGGATTCGGCCGTATCCTTCTGCCTGTCCAAACCAAATCCGAAGCCTAATTTGCATATGCAAATTAGGGTCATTGGACAACTTTTTTTCTAATTTTGCTTCTGTACATTACCACAATGAATTTTAAATGAAACCACTCCGATGCAGTTGAACTGCAGACTTTAATTCAGTGGGCTGAACAAAAAGATTGCATATAAACTAAAGCTAAGGAACTAAAGCCCTTTTTAACACAGTCACTTCAAAGGTAATTGGACAAATTAAAAAAACTGAAAATAAAATGTTGATTTCTAATACTTGGTTGAAAACCCTTTGCTGGCAATGACAGCCTGAAGTCTTGAACTCATGGACATCACCGGATTCTGGGTTTCCTCCTATTTAATGCTCTGCCAGGCCTTTACTGCAGCGGCTTTCAGTTGCTGTTTGTCTGTGGGACTTTCTGTCCGAACTTTTTACTTACCCCTTGGTGCAGATTCAGGGATCACAGTTCATGGCAGCCATCTTCCGGGTCTTCGGTAATCTGAGACCGGCGCAGTTGGAGCAATTTCCCTTTTCACGACAACTGCGCATGCAGCAAAATAGACGAAAATTGCCGAAGCACCGGAAGAAGACCCGGAATATGGCTGCCGTGAACTGCGATCCCTGAATCTGCACTGATGGGTAATAAAAAAGTTACAAGCATTTCCCCAGGGTAGCAGCTAGGCTGGGGGAGGAGGGAGGGGGGGTCTACGTAGGGTAGGGGGTTTTATAGTTAAAGGAGAGCTAAACCCAAAAAATGAATATTGCTAAAACTGCTTTTTATACTGAACTTATTGCACCAGCCTAAAGTTTCAGCTTTTCAATAGGAGCAATGAATGAAATGATCCAGGACTTCAAACTTGTCACAGGGGGAATCACCATCTTGGAAAGTGTCCAATTACTTTGGAACCCCTGAAATGAAGTGATTGTGTTAAAAAAGCCTTTAGGTCCTCACATTTTTATGCAATCTCACATGTTCAGTGGGCTCTGAGCAGCTGTTGAGAAGCAAAGCTTAGGGGTCGTCACAAATTATCAAGCAGAAAATGAGATTTGTCTGTAATATAAACTGATGCTACAGGGCTGATTATTAAATTCTGATGCTAATTGCACTGGTTTCTGTGCTGCCATGTAGTAATTATCTGTATTAATTACTAATCAGCCTTATATAGTGACATTTCTATTCTATGTGTTCTGTATATTGTGAGTCGGTCCCTAAGCTCAGTAAGTGACAGCAGCACAGAGCATGTGCAGTGAATCAGCAGAAAAGAAGATGGGAGCTACTGGGGCATCTTTGGAACAAAAGATCTTCCCTACTAAAGGACTGTGGTTGCCTTGGGCTGGTACAGAAGCCCAAAACATAATGTTCAACATTTTTAGCTACTTCTTTAAAGGGATACTGTCATGGGAAAAAGTTTTTTTTTCAAAATGAATCAGTTAATAGTGCGGCTCCAGCATAATTCTGCACTGAAATCCATTTCTCAAAAGAGCAAACAGATTCTTTTATATTCCGTTTTGAAATCTGACATGGGGCTAGACATACTGTCAATTTCCCAGCTGCCCCAAGTCATGTGACTTGTGCTCTGATAAACTTCAATCGCTCTTTACTGCTGTACTGCAAGTTGGAGTGATATCACCCCCCCCCAGGAGCCAAACAAAAGAACAATGGGAAGGTAACCAGATAACAGCTCCCTAACACAAGATAACAGTTGCCTGGTAGATCTAAGAACAACACTCAATAGTAAAAACCCATGTCCCACTGAGACACATTCAGTTACATTGAGAAGGAAAAACAGCAGCCTGCCAGAAAGCATTTCTCTACTAAAGAGCAGGCACAGGTCACATGACATGGGGCAGCTGGGAAATTTACAAAATGTCTAGCCCCATGTCAGATTTCAAAATTAAATATAAAAAAATCTGTTTACTCTTTTGAGAAACGGATTTCAGTGCAGAATTCTGCTGGAGCAGCACTATTAACTGATTCATTTTGAAAAAAATTTTTTCCCATGACAGTATCCCTTTAACTTTCCTTGTCCTTTAAGGGTTGAATTCTCCTTTGAGGATGGCTTGTGTCACCTGCATGGAGAGCTCCTTTGACTGCATGTTGTTTGTTCACAGTAAAATCTTCCACATACAAGCCCCCCCCCTCAAATCAACTCCAGGGATTTTATCTGCTTCATTGATTATGACATAACAAAGGAATTGCCCACACCTGCCCATGAAATAGCCTTTGAGTCAATTCTCCAATTAATTTTGAGCCCCTGAAATGAAGTGATGGTGTTAAAAAAAAAAAAAAGCCTTTAGTTCCTCACATTTTTCTGCAATCTTTTTGTTCAACCCACTGAATTAAAGCTGAAAGTTGTTTCATTTAACATTCATTGTGGTAATGTACAGAACCAAAATTAGAATAAAGTTGTCTCTGTCCAAATATTTGTGTTGTTCAGTGTTGGGTGCTTGTTTAGGGTGTTACTTGTCTATTTCATGACAAACATACATAGGAATCCACAGAGCTGTGCACGAGGCAACATTTGTGTTACTCACAACAAAGATTTGTGTTACCCCCTGAAGCAGGACAAAGGCAATTGCCGCAGGTCCCCATAAAGTTGTAGAATCTGAGTAACTGTGCTTCTCTCATGATACCAGTGCAGGTCTCCATGGCAACCACAGCCTCATGCCTATTACATTGTTGTGTCTCATAATGCTGAGAGAGAGTAGAAAATGGTTGTGCTTTAGTGTGGGGGAAGGTGTTGAATCTGACTGTGAGTTCAGTACTATATATTATATTCTCATAATATATATTGGTGGTAAAACCATCCTATTGCTTTGAGAATACGTATCCATTGTTGTATTCACACACACTTTTTTAAGAACTGAATGACAATTAATTAGGCTAGAACGACAACACTTTGGTGGTCATATTTACTGGCCATTCTTTTGCATTGCTTACAAGGGCCACGCCATTATGCTTGGTCTTTCATAAACAATGACCTGCTCAGTGGGTGGCATGTGACTGCAGTAACTAATCGCCTGCAATTTGATTCTTATTTTTTGCATTGGTTATCTTTCTAGTCAGAGCCTCTCCTTCATTTTCTCTCCTTAATTCCCGGCATAACAAAAACAGTGGTGATTTTGTGTTTCCATGTCAGGTTGGATGATGCCGTTAGTTTAGTGCGTCTGTATCATATGCTGCATCCAGACTCTGAATGTGCAAGAGAGTCCCAGGGAGCTGACGGGGTGGAGCTGATTAAGGTGAGTCTGAGCAGGATCACATGGATCTGATAGTCTGCTCCGCACTTATAGCTTGGGCCTACTAACTTGCTTACTTCTTAATATCCTGCAGATCTATGTGAAGATGGAGGCTCAGAAACCCGGATACATAGAACTGGCTCTGCAAGCGTATCAGGAATCTCTGAGCCGCGCAGCTTCATCTTGATAATGAAATAGTCCACTCACATTGATTTCCATGAAAATCTTTGTCATGACCAAAGGCCCAAATTCTTCCAACTGTGGAATCCTTCCAGAGGAAAAGGCAATGTCAGATTGAACGTGGGGCAGAAGCTGCTGGACAAGGATTTGTGTATTATATAAACATTATCAGAGCTCATCTTGTGCATCTATTTAATTCTGTTTCTTAATAAAGATGCTTATTAAGTGGAAGTGGAAGTGCTGTGGTGTTTACAATAGATAGGTGACAGCGGATTCAGTTAAATGTTACCTTTGCCAGTCATTACTGTGCGGCTCTCCCTCCTGTCTGTAGGACATGGCAACTGTTCCATATGGTTGGTGAAGCTGATACTCCATTATTAATCCAACTTTATCACATACTCCAGTCAGTACATGGCTCTCCCTAGCCTTTACCTCTGTACAGGTCTGGACTGGGAATCAAAATAGGCCCTGGCGTTTCAGGTACACAGAGGCCCAAACAGCCCACACAGAGGCCCAAAGAGCCCCACCAGCCCAGTAAATAGTGACTGTCTATGGCAACTTACAGCAGCCCCTCTGGCATTTGCCAAAACTCACAGATAGCCAGTCCTGGCCTGCCTCTAGTCATTCAACATTTGGCTCTCCCTGCTGCCAGTAGGATATGGGATTTCAAGATCTAAAGAACAGAGCCCTTAAAGGTATTAGGGAGGCACTCAGTCCATGCAAAATAATCACCAATATAAGTAATTGTTGCCAGAGACTTGCATTCATCGGAATCCTGCCAAAAAGGCTAGTAATACAACAGAGACGTGCATGAAAGAAGGGGCTAGTAGGTCTCTGTGTTAGAGGCCAGAGCAGAAAAATAACAGGGAAAGCAAAAGGTGAAGGTAAAAAATGAAAGGGAGAGAAGAGGGCAGAGCCAAATAGAAAGGAGAGGGAAAGAGAAAACAGAATGAGAAGTATAGAGCCATTGAGAAAGGGAAAAACCACAAGGGAGAGCACTGGGGTAAAGGCCAGAGATAGACTAGGAAAACATATGTATGTGATCAGTCTTAATTTTTTTTATATATACTGTGTCCAAAAGACACTATATAAATCTCCAGCATCAAACACTGGTTATAGGATGGCTGATACTGAAGACTTTGAACATGGCAGCATCACATCAGTTTATCACATTTCTGCCCTGATCGATTATGTGAAACTGTATAGGAACAACAACCATTGTAGTAATTTGTAGGTCGGGCCAAGATTGGGCCAACACCGCACATGCTTTGCAGGTTGGGTGGAAGGAAAATTTCGGGCTGAACCGACCTGCAACCCACAGAGCATTTGTGGATATGGACCTGACTCGGGTAAAACCTGCGGGTGATGCTGCCACATTGAGTCATCAGTAAGGTAAGTTAACAATGCCTCGCTTTCACCTCTAGTAACGTATTTATAGGTGTGTGCCTGCTTCACCCTGCCCCCTTTTAACATCAGAGATGGCCAGATAAGGCATGGGTCCATAAATATAGGTGTCTTGCTGGGTCTGGGTTTGGAGAAGGCAGGGTAGGGTTGACTAAAACAGCCATAATGTGGTAGGACCACACAAACACAGAAACCATAAACTAAACCCTAAAAATGAATAGGTCTAAAAATGCCATGTTTTATATACTTAACTTATTGCACCAGCCTAAAGTTTCAACATCTCAATAGCAGCAATGCCATGTAGTAATTATCCATATTAATTACTAATCAGCCTTATATTGTGACATTTATATTCTATGTGTTCTGTATATTGTGAGTGGGTCCCTAAGCTCAGTAAGTGACAGCAGCACAGAGCATGTGCAGTGAATCAGCAGAAAAGAAGATCGGGAGCTACTGGGGCATCTTTGGAGACACAGATCTTTACTGCTAAAGGGCTGTGGTTAGGGTTGCCACCTTTTCTGCAAAAAAAATACCGACCTTCCTATATTCATGCCTTTTTTTCCTATTAATAACATTGGCATTGAGCTTCATTTTTATCGGCCAGGTGGCAACCCTAGCTGTGGTTGCCTTGGGCTGGTACAGAAACATAAAACATAATGTACAACATTTCTAGCTACTTCTTTAGTTTAACTTTCCTTATCCTTAAAAGGAATGTAAAGGCAAAAAAATAAAATCCCATTTTTACTTTCTTTAATGAAAAATAAATCTATCTCCAATATACTTTAATTGAAAAATGTGTACCATTTTTATAAGAAACCTGTATGTAGTGAAATTCTCCCTTCATTTACTGCTGTGGATAGGAATTGTCAGATGGTCCCTAACTGCTGAGCAGGGAAACAATCATACTTATGAACAGCAGGGGGAGCCCCCGCCTTACTTCCCAGCCATGCAGAACTCAAGCAGCTTTGTTTATGATGATCCCTAAGCAGCCCAGACCACACTGAGCATGTGCACAGTCTTAGTCTTGCAAAGATGTTTAGCAAAGTTACAAGATGGTGACCCCCTGTAGCCAACTTTGAAAGCATCAATTATTTGTTTGATTAGACTTATGGTACAGTAATTTCATGTTTATATTTAGTATACAAAATACAGCATTTCTAGCCTTATTCTATTTTAGACTTTACATGCCCTTTAACAACACGGTGGAGCAGCACTGGGTGCAATGGCAAGCTTTGTATGGTATGGTGTAACCGTTACCAGGTGTCAGTGTAGCAGACAAGTCTGGGTTTGATGGTTCCAGTAGACTAGAGGACTACATTCCTGAATGTGTGACGCTGGCCATAAAAAAATTGTTGGTGGAGGAATGGCTGGAGACCCTGGTTCCTGGGAAACCAGCGGCATAGATGAATAAAGGTAACAATAAGGTAATTGCGCCAGTGTTAAAGTAGTCTATACTATATATGAGAAGCTCAGTAAAATAACTCTTGCCTGTTTCAGTCCATAGTAGGCACCGGTGTATGTGCAATACTAGATAAGCTCTTTTGCTTTTTTACTTTATGGCAATAACACTTTTTTTGTCACATACAGAAACTATACAAATGTATCACATCTATGGACACACGGTTGCTTCTTTCAAAATGTATCACATGTAGCAACTATTGCATTGTATAAGGAAAAAATTACACGAAAAACTGTGTGGATACATTTTTAATACCCTTTTAATGCACTGATGGTTTTTCTATATTTCAAATGCTTTTTCCCTAAGGAATGGACCTTTTGTTAAATGCAAAGACTTTTTTTCATTGTAAATTTATGTCTCATGGAATGGACTTTTGCTTGATGCTAAGACCCTAGACACACCTGAGGATGTTGATTACCCATTGCGACTGTGGTGGTGGTGGTGGGGGTGTTTAAAGGGCATGTAAAGTCTAAAATAGAATAAGGCTAGAAATACTGTATTTTGTATACTAAATATAAACATGAACTTACTGCACCAAAAGCAAATAATTTATGCTTTCAAAGTTGGCTACAGGGGGTCACCATCTTGTAACTTTGTTAAACATCTTTGCAAGACTAAGACTGTGCACATGCTCAGTGTGGTCTGGGCTGCTTAGGGATCGTCAAACAAAGCTGCTTAAGTTCTGCATGGCTGGGAAGTAAGGCGGGGGCACCCCCTGCTGTTAATAATTATGATTGTTTCCCTGCTCAGCAGTTAGGGACCATCTGACAATTCCTATCCACAGCAGTAAATGGAGAATTTCACTTTAGATGGTATTTATAAGGAACTGTAAAAATGTTTGTTGAGACCTTATATACTGCAATATTCTTCAGCCTTATTGATATTCCTTGTTGATATTCACCACCTTAACTTGGGCACACTTGCATATCATATTAATCAAGAAAAACACCAAGCTACGGCCAGGTTTTGTAGCAGTAACTTTTATTCTTATAGTTAATGCTGAGAATCAAACTGTATGTTAGACAAAAGGAACTGTTAGAGCAGGGATCCCCAACCAGTAGCTGGTAAGCAACATGTTGCTCTCCAACCCCTTGGAAGTTGCTTCCAGTGGCCTCAAAGCAGGAGCTTATTTTTAAATTCCAGGCTTGGAGGCAAGTTCTGGTTGTATAACATCCAGGTGTAATGCCAAACAGAGCCTCAATGTTGGTTGACAGTCCACATAGGGGCTGCAAAATGGCCAATTACAGCCTTACTTGGCACCCCAATAAAATTTTTCATGTTAGTGTTGCTTCCCAACTCCTTTTAGTTCTGAATGTTGCTCACGGGTTCAAAAGGTTGGGGATCCCTGTGTTCGAGACACTAACAAAGAAATGTACAAGAGAGGCCATTATCCCCTTGAAAAGATGGTAGTCCGGATAAAAGCACATAAGGTATCTCATCTTTGCAGGAACGTAAAAGCCTTTATATTCCACGGATGCAACATAAGGAGAAGATACATTTTGGTCACTCAAATAAAATGTTGGGCATTGCATTTATTCATCAGAAAGCTCATCATCCAAGTTGATATCAGTGGTGTCAATGTCATCCAGCTCCATGTTGTCCAAATCCTCATCTAGGTCAAATAATGCCTATAAAATGCAGGACATAGTGTGAATACAAGAACGAAAGAACATATTTCTAAGTTCTATCACGTTATTCTCCTGCCACTCACCTTATCCACGTCACTTTTAGGGGCAGGCATTTCTGGGGCTGGGATGGATGGAGATGGTGCTGTGAAAGGGATGGGAACTGCTTGATGCGGGACTTCTACACTCTCCTTTTCTACTGTCTGTAGAAGCAAAATATAAAAAGAGTTTTATAGTGTATATAATCTTCTATTTCCATATCCAACTGTAATACTGGCTGGATAAACTACCCCCTCCTCCAAAATATCCTCAGAGTCTTCTCCTTCTCCAAAACTCAATGGGGCTCATTTATAAACAGTGGGCAAATTTTCACCTGGGCAGTAACCCTTATCAGTGATTAGCTTTTTTCAGACAGCTGCAGGCTGAGCAGTGAAAGCAATAATCTGATTGGTTGCCATGGGTTACTGCCCAGGAGCAAATTTGCCCACTGTTTATAAATGAGCTCCAATTTCTATTGCCTGGCATAGAATATAGGGCTCTGGGAATATACCCAATATTTCACACTTATTTTTTTCGCTCTCTCTCAATACCACTTTCTCTAACTTCATTGGGGGACAGACACAGGAACCACTGGGTTAAGCTCCTCCAACCAGGAGGCAGGACACGGACAATAAAAAAATGTTGCTCCCCCCCTTCCATATATCCCCTGTGCTTAACCCTCCTACCTCAGTTTTTTCAGTGTCCTTGACTAGGAAGGTAGGACTTTGGTCTCCAGAGAGACCCTATGCAAGGAATTCTTCGGTCAGTGTGTAGTACTGACACCAGGGGTGAGACAGGAGTCAGGGACACACCTGAGCTCCATTAAGTTAGCCCCCTACGCGGGACACCTCTGTAGAGGTCGTGAGACTTGTAATAAGCAGACCACCGGACCGCTATATTAACCTGGTTCGCAGAGCCTTACAGGTATCCTTTTGAGCCTATGGGGTCAGTAGAATTAGGTTGGTTGACTTCAAAGGTGGTTTTCTTATTGGCCATCTGTTAGGCCAGGAGAGTGTCGGAGTTGAGTGTGCTCTCGATTGCTCCGGAACGAATGGTCTTCCACAGAGATAGGGTGACCTTACGTACGGTTCCGACATTTTTGCCCAAGGTGGTATCTGATTTTCACGTGAATCAGCCTATCGTAGTACCTTCTTTTTGTCCAGAACCCAGGAATGAAAATGAGAAGAAGCTACATACCCTGGACGTAGTCCGGGCCTTAAGATACTATGTGGCTAGGACAGCCTAATTCGCTTTTTGTCATTCCCTCATGACCAAGGAAGGGAACAGCTGCAACGAAGGCTACTATAGCCAGATGGATTAAGAGGTCGATCTATCAAGCATATGAGAGTTCTCACGGAAGTCCCCCAGCACAGGTAAAGGCTCATTCAACCAGCCTGGGCGTGGAGGAATGACGCTTCTGCAGAGCAGTTGTGCAAGGCGGCGACATGGTCGTCAGTTCATACTTTTGCAAAATTCTATTGTTTTGATGTTTTTTCCTCCGCCGAAGCGTGTTTCGGTAGGAAGGTTCTTCATACTGTAGTCATGACCGACTAAGGGCAGAATGTCTCTTCCCTCCCTGGTTATTCTAGGGGACTGCTTTGGTAAGTCTCAGTGGTTCCTGTGTCCCCCAATTACTTTAGTGAAAAGGAGATTTTTAGTATAACTTACCGTTAAATCTCTCTCTCTCTAGTCCATTGGGGGACAAAGGACCTCCCTCCCTGAGACAAGAGTTTTTTCTTTGTATTAGAGTTGCAATTAAGCCTTCTTTTGATGTATACTATTCTCAGTTGATATACTAAACTGAGGTAGGAGGGTTAAGCACAGGGGATATATGGAAGGGGAGGAGCAACATTTTTTTTTATTGTCAGTGTCCTGCCTCCTGGTTGGAGGAGCTTAACCCAGTGGTTCCTGTGTCCCCCAATGGACTAGAGAGAGAGATTTAACAGTAAGTTATACTAAAAACCTCCTTTTTCCATGGATATATATATATCTATCTATATCTATATATCTATATATATCTATATATAGAATGTGACTGGATAGCAACCATGATTTTCTGCTTTCCATGTTACATTTTGTACCACAACTTACTGCGAGGGCAGATTCTGATGTATCAAACCCCTTTGCTTCAGACAAGACATTTCTCTCTTCATTTGGCTAAAAGAGCAAAAGTGAAAGATGCATTATTACCATACATGTGTGTTCACTGAGCAATCACTCAGCATCTGGTAGTCTGGCTATCTATCAGAGAGTTACATATTTACAGAAAACCAAAATCAGGATTTTTTTACATTAGTCTATGAGTTCAGTGTTCACTTGAAGGCCAATAATAATAATAATAATATTAAAGGGGAACACCACACAAACATAACTTGAGTTTTTTGAAAAGTACACAATTTTAAGCAATTTTGCAATATACATCAATTAAAAAATATGCAGACTTTTCATGATTTTTAATGGTTTGGAACAGTTCTCTAAACCTAGCCCCCTGCTCTCCTGCTGACCTGTCTGACTACTTTGCTGAGCTGGCTGACTACTGTTACTTTCTATCAGCAGCCACCTTTTCCCAGCCTGCATCCTCCAAACCCCACAATTCCCTGCACATGTGATTTCAATAAGGAAAGGAACATCACAGTGCAATGCATTGTGGGTTATGTAGTTCCTGCATGCTGTCTGTAAGCTGTGGAGTTGTTACAATTTGTAACATCAGTGTTTAGTCTCTCCTTCTCTGTCAGGATTTCAAATGATGAAGAAAGAGAAGAACTGTTAAACAGCTGGATTTCAGCATAGAAAATGGCATTTATTCATACTTTTTAAAGAAACAGGTAACTGTGATGGATATTATTAGGAGTTTCTATGTTATGCCTCTTTATCAAATTTTGGTTTGGAAGCCAGAGTTCCTCTTTAAATAAGAATGTTAAAAAGCAAAATTAGAGAAAGCAAGCTATAGCCCAGAAGGCAAATTTGAGAACATTGTTATTTAGTTTGATTATAGTCCATACGAACCCTCTGTTTGGCTGTCTGAAAGGGAGGACTTAGTATGCATTGTTTATTAAAAGTTAAAAGGTTGGTCATGTGTGAATTCTTTGGGAAGGTGTATTAGTGAATAATAAAATGTGTTTTATCATGAATTAAATGTGGACAGCAGTTCAAATGCCTAAGGGTGGCTAATAGTAATTTGTGAGTACAAGCACTGGGTGCTGAGTGAGAAACTTTTAATTGTTTTCTAAGTGTTGGAAGGCCTACAGCACCCCCCAATAATAGGGGTATAGTGCATACAACATGTATAACACGGATACAACTTGTGCGGCGCAAAGATGAATAAATACGAACAACTATTTGCAAATACCGACAGCTCCAATACAAAGAAAGGATTGGAATGTGCTGAAATGGAGATCTGCCTTATAAATGCACCACCAATATAAAAATTGTATAAATATGCACATTCAGCTAAATCACTGTTACTTACAGTTACATGGCGATAATTCTTAGCTGGTAGCAGCATGCTTGATTTCTGCTTCAAAAATGGCTCTGCAGCATAGGCTTCCTTTAGACCAGGAAAGAGGTTTTCATATTCAGTGGGGTCAGCCAAAGAGTCTGCTGCCTTCTGGTTGACCTTGCCTAGGCTCTCTTTCCATAATTTCACCACCCTGGAGAGTGCATGAAAGTAACAGATCTGAAACATACACTCCCTGATTCTTGGCATCCTGCAACCCCTTAAATACTGAAATAAATGCAACATAAGTGCCTTGCAACCCAACTCTATGATATGCTGATTTCTGCCCTTTAAATCACAGCATACCAGAACGGTCTAGGGGATACTAGAAGTCATATCTCAAACATCACTGGTATAACTATAATACACATTTTCTGACAAATATTTGTTGACATGGTACATTACTACCTGGACACCTGACTTGGCAGGTAGGTCCGTGCAAGAAATGCTGCCTCGGGCAGGCGGCCTGTAGAAATGAGCATCTCCAAGCATGTGTCCAATCTAGAAGAAAAATGCACAGTAAGTTAGAATTAAATTAATGTTTGCATTGTGTAAAAAAATGTGTTTTTATATTAGGAATACAAGCAGACAACCTTGGAGATTTGTCGCTTGCCGATTAATCTCCCCGTATCTGCCCAGACCCTTAAAGTAATGCTGATGCACTGCACTGGTAGAACTGACGTGTTTGATTCAGAAACACTACTATAGTTCATATAAACAAGCTGCTGTGTAGCAATGGCAGATATTGTAAAAAAAAAAAGTCTATATGACACAGGTTAAAAAGTGGATAACTGATAATACCATTATGTTCTACAGAGCTTTTCTGCTATTTGCTTTGTAACCTGAGCCTTTTCTCCTTTAAATGGCTGCCCCCTTTCTACACAGCAGCTTATTTATATAAACAATAGTAGTAGTGTTTCTGAAGCAAACACAGCAGTTTTACCAGTGCAGGGCAACACATTATATTTTTATGATGTTAAAAGACTTTCATTTATGTTACTGTTCCTTTGATGTATTGCTCTGCTGTACAGCACTGCATGTACTAGTCCTTTACTGGGTCAGGTACCTTTGGAATATGTACAGAGTAGTCAGGATTGGCCCTGACCTCCTGACCCTGCAAGAATTCCCAGAAGAGGTAATAAGGTAGGGTAGGGGTGGCTATAAAGCATTACCAACTAAATAAATACAAAATAATCACAGTGAGGTCAGGGAATATGGCCCTTTGTGTGAGGATTGAAGCCCCTGCAATATTTAAGATAGCACCATTTGTAAAAAAGAGGAAATAGTAAACTATTTACTTTAGCGAAAAGGCATAAATAAATGCAAACTTATTGTTGTTGCAAAATGACGAACTCCGTACCACAGAACCTCTAATGATCTCTGACAATTTCAGGTATAGAGTTAAGAATGCCGTTATGACATTGGGCATGCTCTCACTTACTTTCCCAGCAAGAAATAGCTTAGGAAAGCCACGTTGTTTTTGCCATCTCTCTCTGCACCTTCAGCCAGCTTGTTCACCATGGTGGCATTCCCTGAAGAGGTGGCTAGGAGTAAGAGCCCTCCATAGTCCTGGGCACTGTGTAGGCACTCCTGAGCCAATCCAAATTGACATTTGCTGATGGCCAACTCTGCCAGCTGCTTCCACTTCTGCTCAGACTGTGGAGAAAAAAAATAAGAGGAATTATAATATGTACAATATGATCCAAAGAGACTAGGAAGAAAGCATCCTACAATAATCACTAGGGATGCACCAAATCCAGGATTTGGTTCGGTAGTCGGCCATAATGTGACTTTTCATCATAGAACAAAGTAAAAAAAAATGTTTAGCTGCTCATGCGCTCTTTTCCCAACCCTCTCACAGATTTGCATATGCAAATTAGGGATGGGAGTCGGTTCGGTCTTCAGAAAAATCATTCATGAAGGATTCAGAGGTTCGCCGGAATCCAAAATAGTGTATTCGGTGCATACCTAATAATAACTCCCATTCATGTCTTCAACTTACAATAAACTCTCTAAATGTAAAGAGAGTCTAAAGATGATGTTGAGAAAGGCAGCTGGCACAGGTGGGTAAATCTTAACACAGAACATAAAACAAACTTTTAAGCAATACCCTAAAATCTGAGATTTTTGAGAAACCAAGAAGACCTGGACAAATCCACCTTGGCAAATTTTAAATTTGGATGCAAAGAATGCTGTGATAGTGATGAATAAATCAGAAGCCACCAAGTGTGGTTAATTTACCTCAGCTTCCACAGCTAGCTGATAGGCAATCTTAAGTTCTCCCAGCTGCAGTGCTAGCTCAAAGCGATGTTCAGGATCGGTAGACACAGCCAATGCCTGTTGTTTGAAACCCTGTTTATAGAAGAAACAAAAGTGAGACAGATGGTCCCTGGCACTGTACAGCATCACCTCCCAAACATTGACAGAACCCAAGGCACCATTCACCCAGTCTCCACCTGTTTTTCCAGAAAGTGAGCAACTCGTGTCCTCTGCTCTTTGGGGATAGTTGGAATTACTTTGTCAGCCATGCTGAAGTCTCTCCTCATGACAGCGGTCTGATATTCCAAGACAGATACAAGCAAAGAGTAACTGACTATATTAAGCTCTTTGTCCCCAAGGTAGAGGCGGTTATCTTTGGGTATGTAACCAAGCAGGTACATGGTTCTGTGAAATAAAAAGTTAAAATTGCATGATTATTTTAAAAATTATATGGAAAAAACTCCAAGATACACTAAGGCTTATTTATTAACGCATTTCTATTTGCACTTCTATCATACTAGGAAGAGCTATAATTTGGGTTTGTACCCAGAAAAACACAGAAATTAGAAATTACATGGAAAGAAGTATGTTTAAGGTAAGGACCTAATAATTAAAAATAGAAGGGGAGCAATGCATTACTTAAAGAATGAGATGTTCTCTACACTTTTGAAATGGGCAGATCTCCTATGCAGCAAAGTCACTCACCTATCTAAGTGTGCAATAGTAACAATCTCTCCTCCCACATAGTAGTTGAGTCTGTTCACTGTGCTGGTGTATATAAAACAGTCTCCAACCCACAGACCAGTTTTAACAATCTCCTGAATTTCTCCCAGGACCTGGAAAGGATAACGATAGGCATGAGACTTTTAAATTACAATTATTCTATCATATGCAGTGGCGCTGATTACAGGTTCATTTTGCCATGAGAGAGCTGCACAGAAAGTGTAACCGCAGTATTTTCAGCTCACCTCAAAAGCATCTTCTATTCCATCTTCTGAAACTCCCTCATGGGTTTCCTGTGCTGTGGCTACTTTCTCAGATAGATATTTGAGGATGAAGAAGGATTCCTCTGTAGCAATACATACAAGTTCCCCAGAATCCGACCAAAAAATCTGCAACAAATATTACAAAATGTAAGAACCTATATTATAATGCTAATTACTCTCATCTAGGCTCAGCTTCTATGATTTCCCCAAGGCCACTGTCTCCCAAACTTCTTCCCTCCATTCCATTTACAGTCAGGTGCTGCTATATTTATTATTGTGGGTCGTGTTTAAAGGCTGCTGTTGTTGTTTAATTGTCATTTTTGTGCATAGAAGCCAACTATTACTTTCAAAATCATTTAAAGAAGCACTGCACCTCTCAGCACAGGATTCTGGGAATTGCACCACCTCCATAAAAAACTTTGAAAGCAATAATTAGCGGCTATCCATAGGAATGTCAAGATGTGTTTTTAATACACGATTTATTGTTTTAGTAACATTTTATGGTTAGACAGGCCTGACTAAATCAAAGTCTGAATATGCAAATTAAGCTCTGATACTATTGCACTACAGCTTATTGACCAAAATGGAAAACTGGGCTGTCTGTTTGCCCATTCTGGTTCCTGTACTGGGCCACTGCCTGAAATGGAACTGCATGTGTCTCCTATCCTGCACATTGACCTCTCAGACCATGGACCAAGCTACATAACAAGTGCATTTTACCATGTGCACTAATAAGTAGGCCAATCTGTCTGATATACGGAAGTTGTGTCTAAGAATTAATCTGGAGTTAAAGGCAGATGAAGCTCACGTGTTTGGGCTGGATTTCAATCCTGCGGATAAGCTCTGTATTCTCCCAGTCATAGAAAGCCAAACCGCTAACAGACCGTACACCAAGAAGGAATCCACCATAGATGCCTATAACCAGGAGAGAGAACATCAGACATTGTTTCATGCAATTTAATTCTCCCCCCCCCCCCCAGTTTATATCTCCAGAGCAGTCGGGATGGGCGAATTTGACCAGTTTCGTTTCGCCAAAAATTCGCCGCTGGCGAAATGACGCCGACACCCATTAAAGTCTATGGGCGTCAAAAACATTTTGTCGCGCGGCGGAATTTTTTTGATGCACATCTTTTTATTTTGACGCACAACGCCATACAAGTCTATGGGCGTCATTTTTTCGGCGAAACTAGGCGAAAAAATTCGCCCATCCCTACAGAGCAGTGACAAAGGCACAAGATGCACAGAAGAGTATTTTCAATGTAATACTAGTGTAAGGGAAATTTGTATAGAAGTTCTACCTTATATATATTTGCACCTCAAAGTAGATAAAGAAAAATTATTAGAGGTATATTTCCTTAATGGCTGACCTTCTGCCCCAAAGTCTGGTTTAAAGCTCTTCTTCTCCTTAAAGTTCTTGAAAATCTTCACCACACTGTTGCTTTCTCGAATAGCATATCTGTGAGAAGTACAAAAAAAAAAAAAAAACCCTGAATGAGCATTGCTCTTGAATGCAGTCCACAGATATATATCCACATATGCATAAAAATAGGCATAACTGTGGAAAATAAACTATGAAAATATGTTTATTGCATATTTTGAAAAACTGAAAGCATACCATATTTTAATAGCTATTTTTTAATACTAAGAAAGTTTGTAGAAAAGCAATGTGGTCGCACTAATAGCAAATCATGTTTTTCCTACTGATTGCATAGGGGAGGAAAAGCCAGAGTCAATGATCAGATTTAAAGAGAAGTTTATCTAGAAACGTTGGGAGCGAGCTGAATCAACAAGCAATTGTTAGTCTCCTAAGCCAGACTCCACCAGAAATCTGGTCTGCTCTGTTTACAAATAATGCTCTCTTTCGAACTAAAGACACCATAGTGATCAGACTATTTTTCTCTTATTATTATGGCGTAATATTGCTAAGCTATGTTAAAGTGGACCTTTTATAAACTCATTAAAGTTTTTCAGCTGTCAATTATATATTGCCTGCCCCTCCTCTATGCCTCAGGCATAGAGGGGGGGGGGCAGACACTTACTTTCACTATCTGTCGTTATTAAACACTTCAGCATCAAAGTGACATCTATTTAGTCACATACTTTCAAATAAATAACATTTTCTGTATTTTGCAGAACCTTATAGGCATTTCAAAGTTTCCCATAAAAATCCGCTTCTTTCTCTGAAAGTTGTCTTCAGACTTTTAATAATAGGATTTGTAAGGCAAACCACGTTCCACATTAGTAATGCTTCTGTATGCAGAGATTACGCTAATGCATTGCGCCTTCAGTAATAGTAAAACTTGTGTAACACTCACTCAGAAGAGTCGTGAGCCCAGACAAATTCCTGTGCTGATCCAAAGCTCTTGTTCCTCAGTGCCATAGCAGTGTAAATAATGTATTCTCCATCTCCGCACACCACCACAAATCTAAAATAGAGAATACAGCAGTTAGAAAATAAAAAAAATAAATAAAAAGAAACAAACTTTCAGACCCACCAACATTATCGCAGAACTACTGATTGTGTGGGTTTTCTCTGGGCATAGAGACACTTCAAAAACATACTAGCAGGTTGATTGGCTCTTTATAAAGTTGACCACAGGGGGTGACTACTATAGAGATCTTAAACGAACAGAATATATTAGCACTATATAAATAAAGGATAATATTAGCCATCAAGTACTGACAAATATTAACCAAGTCTCTGTAATTTTTACCAAGACAGGAGACCTACATTATAATCCTTCAAACAGACAAGAAAGTGAATTTCCCTTGCACAATGGATTCTACATCAGTATACCTATTTGAAAATCTCCCAGTTCTGTTTGTTGCACTAGCACTTCTGATATAGATATACTCTTTGGTGAATGAAGTGTTTACCTTCCATTAGGGTTGTGTTGGATTGTTTGGGGGTAGATTTCACAACTGCCCATGTCCTTGACAGCAAGTGGAAGCCTCTCCCCATCTTTAATTTCTGCATCCCCCATGGCCTTCAGGTTTGCCTGCTGAATCTCAGAGTGCTTAGCCCAAATAATTTTCCCATTGGCATCCATGGACATTGCTGGTTCTTCACGGCCCAACTACAGTACATAGCAAAATATAAAAGATAAATGATAAAGACTTTTAAAAAATGCGCATATAATAAACTTTTATTTACTAGAATTTTAGCTATTACCCATATACAATTGAAAGTGAAAAGTGTTCATTCACCTTAACAATGATGCTGCCTTCATCGTATCCAAGTGCCACATTGTTGGAGCCTCGTAGTCCAGACACACACCACACCCTTTCCATGCCATAGTTGAGGGTACTCTCAAGCCGGTAAGTGCTAGAGTGCCAGATTCTCACCGTACCTAAGAAGTATAAAAAGGTAAAGGACCCCAAAGACCACTGCCAGAATTGTATATTATTTTTTCCCCTACACTATAAAGAAGTATTTCAGTAACATGTACATACCATCTTCTGAGCCTGTGATGATAATAGGAAGCTCAGGGTGGAAGCTGACACAAGAAACATTCTGTGCATGGCCCTCAAGTGTCTGAACACATGTTTTATTCTGGGAAAATATAAAGAAACAAAAATGTACAGGAATATATTGTTTGCAAACATCAACACAAAAATACTAAAGTCAACAATAGCACAGCCATATATACTTGGCGGGTAAGATGAATACTGTAAATATTAGATGAATGAAAATCATTGGCATATTATCACAGAATGGTTCTGTCTCTTACCTGGTAATCCCAAATTTTCACCAATCTGTCATCAGCCCCAGAAATGAGGTAAGGCTTGTCACCTCCACTGTAATAATCAATACAGTTGACCCCTTTCTCATGTCCCTCCAAAGTGAAATTGGGAGAAGAGGAGCCCAGCTGCCAGACCTGCGAATTAAAGCATTAAACTAAAGTAACTTGTACCAAATAATTTCTCTTTTTAAAGCAAACGCCATCAACCAATGTATAGCAACCACTTTAAAGAAACCAAAGTTCCATATTATGCCGATTCTCACTACCTTGATTGTGCGATCCAAGGAAGCACTAGCAAACTGGTTGTTGTCCTTGGGATTTATAACAATTTGCATGACATAGTGTGTATGACCTTCGAAGACCTGGGAGCAGGACCACTTCTTATCCCAGTCCCACAGCTTGATCAGCATATCATCTTGGGAAAAAAATAATTCATTAGAGAATCTGCTTTAATTTGAATTAAAAGATGATCTTAAAGGGATCCTGTCATCGGAAAACATGTTTTTTTCAAACACATCAGTTAATAGTGCTACTCCAGCAGAATTCTGCAATGAAATCCATTTCTCAAAAGAGCAAACAGATTTATTTATATTCAATTTTGAAATCTGACATGGGGCTAGACAATCTGTCAATTTTTCCCAGCTGCCCCTTGTCATGTGGAGCAGCACTTTTAACCGATTTTTTTTTCCATGACAGTATCCCTTTAAGCTAATCAAATAAGCTACAATGCTACACCTTATGTCTTGAGATTCTGTACCATGCACTAGGCACGCACGCACACACACGAGAATATATTAGCAATTAGTAATTCATTTTAATAAAGGTCAGCACAAAAACAAGTACCTTCAAATGGCTGCCAAGCCACTGGGCTGGTACAATAATTACAGTATATACAATACAGCATTTATACATATATTATTTTTTCAGTTCTCCTTTAAATACACTGAGATGTTTATTTCCATGTATAAACGTATGTTGAATAGCAGATTGTCCTTACTTACTTACTGCAGATAGAATCATACCCATGAGTGTGAAAAAATACCCACAACCCCTTTTTGTCAGTCAGATGGGAAGTTTTCTATTAAACTGGCCAAAAAGTATTGAGGACCAAAAACAATAAATATAAATAAACTCTGAAAACAAAATGAATTCAGGTAAATTAAAAAAAAAAACTGACAGGCTGGTGACCCCAAACATTTGTAAATTGATTAAGCAGACCAAACTCAGTGGTCTCCAGTGTTTTTGCATCTTGACTTGGGGCCAAAAAACTAGTCCTGATTCATGTCCTTGAATTATTTCTTAATTTACATCTCTACATCTAGCAGACGGCCACGGACATGATTTATCTGATTAATATAGAATACAAATTATTATTTTTTTTAGATTAAAAAAGGTGTGTCTACACTATGATTGATTTGTTATATGTACATTCTTTTAATTGACTAGATATCATCTTACCACTGCTTGTCAGAATAAAAGGCTGTGTTGGGTGAACGGTAATGCATCGTATATAATCAGAGTGAGCTTCAAACATATGAACTCTCTCCAGAGTGTTGTAGTTGAATACCCTTATCTGCATGTCATCCTTTTGAAAGAACGAAAACAAGTTAGCACAGTTCCCCAATACTTATCCTGTATGATAATGCAATACTTCTTTTGATCCCTGAGGCTGCACAGTATTTTTCAAGTTTAAATATCTCAAACAGGAAATTATTTTTTCAAAATGCTGCAGACTCAACATACTGGACAAGATTATACCAAGTTTTAAAGTAATATTTTTACTACATAAGCCTTTATTTAGTAGTGAATGACTGATAAGAGAGCTCAACAAAACCATTATGTACAGAGTCCTCTCTACCTACTGTCTAACTCACTACACTTACATAAAGGTGAATATGATACTGCTATATAACTTTAATAAGAAATAAATAACATAACACCAGTACTAAGACACTGGCTGCTATTCTGTATTTGTCCTCCCCCCTCACCCTTAGATGGCATCTTATACCTTCAAATGAATAAGCTCTGGAGGTTTTGCATAGGCATTTATTTGATTTTATTATTTCAATTGATTAATGTTTGCATCCCATTGATATGCTTATACTGTATATTCCACTTTAAGCATATGTCCTCCAAAAATAAATAAAAGAAAATCTAAATGAAAGACACTTTCCAATACAGATTAATAGAAATGCAGAGTGGAAATTGTAGTCTTGGCTGGAGCAGAGCCTAATGAGTAATTAGGGATCTGTTTTCAATAGAAATTGTTCACAAATAGCTAATTAATGTATATTGGAATGCTGCTTGAAATTTCTTTCATTATTCAACAACAGCTTTTGGGTGACTGTCTCCTTTAATGAAAGTCATCTAACTACACTGATAATTGAGGTCTGTATGGAAAAGTACACTTTTTGTACTTATCTTTAGCAATGATTTGCATTTAAACTAGTACAGACTGTAGAATTATAGTGCTTTTTACAATTCACAGAACTCTGATCAAGATATTAATTATACTTACTTTTCATTTAAGCTTCAAGATTCTAATTCTGAGTGAGCCAACTACACTGCTTTTAGGTATGCTTTAAAGTTTGAAACCCCAATGTTAGAACCCTCTTCAGAAAACACTGATCCATAGTTTCTTTAGAGTTCTCAAGTGAGCAACATCTAAGCATCTTCTAAGGTCTGTGGATCGTTCATGTTCGGTTAGGTTACTAAAGTTAGAGGGTTGAATAACTTTAAGCTGATAACCAAAACTATTCTTAAAATTAGGACCTGGTGGAAAAAATAGGTACATTTATATGCCATGGTTGGATTTTGAGTTGTAAAGAAATGGTAAAAGAGAATCAAGCAAAATAAAAATACCAGTCACAAAATCAAAAGCCACTCCAAGCATTCGAAAGCATAGATTTTAATTAGAAGCGTTAAAGTATCTTATCTGAGATATTAGTAACAAAAATCATTCTAAACCCTCTTTATACAGCCCTTCAGTAAGCTCTTCAGAATGGGCACATTGTATACTTCTTCACATTATGACCACCTTTGAAGGCTTTTCAGACCAGTATTTTTTCTTCTCTATTTTATATTCTATCTATATCTAGAAAGATACCTTTCTCTGACCCTATTTTTATTTCCACAGTGCCTTTACACATCATGTAAAGGCACTGATGTGTAATGAGTACACAACAGGATAATAATACAGTATAATAAAAGATAGTTTATACGTTTCAGAATATTTCCTACTTACAGCTCCTGTGACTACCCAGTTTTTTCGGGCCACAAACTTTGATGCTCTGACTGGAAGATCACAGACTTCAAATGTTTTAACCAAAGTCTGCAAAAACAAATATAGTCAATAAAACGACTGCTTCATACCTCTCTAGGTAATGTAATATAGGGATAATATAATGAGTCTTCCATTACCTGCGTTTCATGATTCCATACACACACGCTGCCATTGTATAAGCTAGCCAACATCCATGGCTCAGTTGGGTGCAAGTCCACACTTTTCACTCGGTCAGACCGAGCAGTAAGTTTTCTCTTGATGTCAAGTCGCAGAGGCTAAAATTTAGCAGAAGAAGATACATATGAAATCAGTTAAATCATGGTTCATAAATAAAGACTGATTTATAGTATAGTACTTAATCCATACTATCCATTTTGTAATGACTATACAGTGGATAACTAAGGTTTGCTTGTAAATTAAGTAAACACCAACTCCATGGGAAAGGGCAGTTGGCACAGGTGCTTTATAATTCTGGCACTGCCTTGGATGAAATAACTTTCCCTTGTACTGCCACATATCCTAAATAATTAATGTCTGCCTTTGTTTACAAATGCAAATTATAATGGTTTGTTCACCTTTAAGTCGTTTTTAGTATAATGCAGAGAATAATATTCTGATACATTTTCTACAGTGTAGAGATTAGTATTCTGATACAATTTGCAATTGCTTTTCATTTATTATTTGTGGTTTGTAGCTTTTAATTTAGCAGCTCTCCAGTTTGCAATTTCAACAATCTGGTTGCTAGGGTCCAAATTACCCTAGATACCGTGCACTGATTTGAATAAGAGACTGGAATATGAATGAGAGGCCCTGAATAGAAAGATGAGTGATAAAAAGTAATAATAAATGTGTAGACTTGCAGAGTATTTTCATAGATGGGGTTCAGTGCCCTCTATCAGAAAGCTGAGAAGAGTCAAAAGAAGACAAACAATTAAAAATGATTTAAAAAAATAAATGCCAGCTGAAAAGTTGTTTAGAACTGTCCTTTTTATAACATTCTAGAATTTAACACTCCTTTAAACATTACTGAATATAAAGATGGCATAAAATGACTGGGGGATTAAAACCAGTGTTCGTTTAATCACTCCCTAAAAGACTTGTTGTGGTATTTAGGCCTTGCCTCCAACTGTGTGAACAGAATTTTAGATGGAAAAAACACTATCCATTGTAAAATCTAACCCACAAGTCACATAGAAATATACCCGAATGTGATTACATAGGGCAATAAGGGCATAGAATTCCTTGTGTGAATGCACACTGGACCAGAGATGCTCTACGCTGCAATTCCATCTGACACATGTAGGATGATTTCATGGTGTGAACAAACCCATGCTGCTCCCACAGGAAAGTATTGACAGCTGAGGTTGCTATTTGCCATTTGAACCTGATCAAAAATGTCAGTTTGCAGAAAACTCTTTTAGAAAGATAAAATATAGGGGTGGTTCACCTTCAGGGTAACTTTAGCTATGTTACAGAATGTCCTATTCTTACCAATTTTTTTATTTGTCCTTTTTTTTATAGAATCAGATTATTGGCTTTCAATTTTGCTTCCAAGAGTTGACTATTGCTCTGAAAAGCTACAATTTTATGTTTACTTGTTTTATCACATATGGTTCTACTCATGCCCACTTCTAGATTCTCATTCAAACCACTGTCTGTTGCTAGGGTAAATTGAACCCTAGTACCCAGATAGCTGCTGAACAAAAACATGAAAACCAGTTGTAAATTGTCTCAAAATATCACTCCCTATGTCAAACGAATATCTGAAGATGAACTGTTTTAAACATCCACATACAACATTTACTGTCTGTCAAGTTCCTTAGTATACCCAAAGTAAAGCTGGCCATAGATGCAAAGATCCGATCGTTTGAACCCTTGAACGATCGGACTTCCCCATCTCGCGACCTGCCACTAACCATTCAGATCAAATAAACTAGTAAAAGAACAGATCAGCCGATGTTCTGCCCCTACAGCAATCGAACGAAAGTTATGTCTGACAAAAGCTAGTGACAGTCTCCCACTGAAAATCGTACGATTTTCAGTGGGACAGAAATCTTTTAACCTGTCCAATCGACCAAACGACCGATCTCCGTGGGACGAAAAATGTTGGGACTCTCCACACACCAATCGAGGATTCGTGCGATCGGATCTTTGTGTCTATGGCCAGCTTTAGAAACAAGAATGTCCCTGTTTACACAAACATATTCTAAAAGAATTGTACAAGCACTTCACTGCTGGGTGCCGATTCTGCAATTTGCCACTAATAGCCAATCCAATCCAGAGGGCTATAAAATATAAGTAATTCTGTATCTGTGTCAAATACAGAGAAAACAATGTAAGGCGCCTTCCCTAAGGATACTGGAAGATGGTAGCAGCACTTTCTTCTGCACTGCGCATAAATGCATTGCTTAAAGGGGTTGAATTAACTTTTAGTATGATGTAGAGAGTGTTATTCTGAGACAATTTGCAGTTGGTTTTTATTTTTTATTATTTGTGGGGTTTTTTTTAGTTATTTAGCTTTTTATTCAGTAGCACTCCAGTTTGCACTTTCAGCAATCTGGTTGCTATGGCCCATTTTATCCTAGTAACAATGCATTGATTTGAATAAGAGACTGAACTAGGAGAGGTCCTGTATAAAGATGAGTAATAAAAAGTATCAATGACAATAAATTTGTAGCTTTACAGAGCATGTTTTTTAGATGGCGTCAGTGACCCCCATTTGAAAGCTGGAAAGCAAAGGCAAATCATTTAAAAACTACAAAAAATAAAAATAAACGAAGGCCAATTGAAATGATTCTTGGAATCAGCCATTCTAGAACATATTAAAAGTTAACTTAAAGGGCACCTGTTGGGTAAAAATGTTATCCCCAACCAAAGGTGTGGGTTAATAGAGCCCGCATTCCGGTTGGGGATAACAGTAGTGGCTTTTTTTAAAAAGAAAAAAGCCCCCCGCCAGCACTACGTTACCCGCACCGGGAGGGAGCTTCTGCTGCGTCAGGTCAGTCGCATGCGCATAATGAAAATGTACCATGAATTGCTCATTATGCGTCTGATGTCACATGCGAGCGACACAACAAGGCTGCTGGCATCCGGAGCTGCCATCCAGTGTGTGGAGCGCAGCACTGGCGGGGGGCTTTTTTTTTTTTAAAAAAAAAAACAAAACTAATGTTATCCCCAACCGGAATGCAGGCTCTATTAGCCCCTCAACTTTGGTTGGGGATAACATTTTTAACCGACAAGTGTCCTTTAAAGGTGAACCATCCCTTTAAAGGGATCCTCATCCAAAAGTTATTTTTTAACAATGAGAGAATATTTCATTTTAAGCAATTTTCCAGTATACATTCATTCATGGTTTTAAAAGTGAATGTGATGGCAACTAAAAGCACTATTTGTTTATCCCTTACTTTTATCTGGTTCTGACTCTCACTTCTGAAACATTGCAGAGGGCCTGGCTTCTGCTACATTGTATCAGGAGTCAGACACAGAGGTTCACAACAAAATAAAATCATGTTTTGGGTGGCGATCCACTTTAAGTCCCACTTCTAGTGCTTTAGTATTTGTAAGGGGCTGCAAAAGTTGAGAGCTGGGCAGCATTGAGGCCAGATAAGGAGGAGGGTGTGATGAAGAGGTGCCACAACATGGCATATGTGGGATCTGACATTAGAGGGATCTAGCACTCCAGCTGCCACAATGGGAGCATGAGAACATAAAGAAGTAACTAAGGAGACTATAAGGCACTTATGATGCGCGTCTATAAGGAGAAGTGATGCAACAGGGCAGCTAAAAAAGGAACACACATATTATTATACAGTTACAAGGTGAAGAGCTGCCTTTCGGGGCACACAAGCCTGTACAATTAGCTCGGCGCACTGACAAAGAATCAAAGTATCCCCAAACTTATTATTTACAATTGCTGACATATTTGCATCCAAGGTTACCGTCCCCTCGTTTGTTAAATCAATCTACAGTGCTAATTCTTCCACAGCCTTACTCACCATTTCCCCGGTTCTTCGGTCCCTGTCTGACTGACGTGGAGCTTCCGGGACCCAATGGAAGTCTCGCGGCAGCAGCGAACCAATCTACATCCGGCGGCTGACGAACGCTCCAAGCAGCAAAGTAAGACGCCATCTTGTGGTGGGCATTGAAGTCAAATGCTTGTGACGTGGCAGATTTGTGGATGTTTTTCCATGTTCTGGTTGGCGCGGTGATGTTGTTTGTATCCATACTTCGGGCGCCAGTTCATAGTTATATTATGAACTGCAACTACAGTTTATTTAGGGGCAAATTTATCAAGGGTCGAAGTGAATTAGAGGGAATTTTCAAAATAAAAAAATTCAAAGTCATTTTTTGGATACTTCGACTATTGAATAGGATACTACGGGCCACATTTACTGAGCTCCAGTGAAGGATTAGAAGGAAAAAAACTTCGAATTTCAAAGTTTTTTTTGGCTACTTCGACCATCGAATTGGCTACTTCGACCTTCAACTACGATTTCTAATAGAACTATTCAAACTAAAAATCGTTCAACTATTCGACCATTCGATAGTCGAAGTACTGTCTCTTTAAAAAAACTTCGACCACCTACTTCGCCACCAAAAACCTACTGAGCCCCAATGTTAGCCTATGGGGAAGGTCCCCATAAGCTTTCCTAGCAATTGTGATCGAAGGAAATGATTTTTCCTTTGATCGTTCGAACGAACGAATTGCGGTAAATCCTCCGACTTCGATAATCGAAGTCGAAGGATTTAACTTCGATGGTGGAATATCGAGGGTTAATTAACCCTCGATATTTGACACATAGTAAATGTGCCCCTACGACTTCGAATTCAGTTCGAGGTAAAATCGTTCGAATATACGACCATTCGATAATCTAAATACTGTCTCTTTAAAAAAAACTTCGACTTTTTTCGAAGTTTTTGGAAGTCGAAGTAAAATCGACTCGGTTGATCGCTGAAATCCTTCGAATTGTTCGATTCGAAGGATTTAAATGCTCGATCGAACGATTTTACTTCGACCACAGGATAACCAAATTCGATGAAAAAAACTATATATAAAATATATAGTTATATAGTTAACAATATATATTAATGTTTTTTAGATGGGGTCGGTGACCCACTATTTGAAAACTGGACAGAGTTAGACGTAGATGGCCAATAATTACAAACAATTTTTTTTAAAAAATGAAGACCAATTGAAAAGTTGCTTAGAATTGGCCAGTCTACAACCTTAAGTTAAAGGTGAGAGGCTTCTTAAAAGTTTTTAAGTTATTTGCCCTCTTCTTCTGAATCTTTCCAGCTTTTCATAGGGGGGTCAATTAACCCTATCTAAAAACAAATACTTTGTAAAGCTACAAATGAATTGTAATTGCTACTTTTTAATACTCACCTTTCTATTCAGGCCATCTCCTGTTCTTATTCCAGTCTCTTATTCAAATCAATGCATGATTGCTAGGGTAATTTGGACCCTAGCAACCAGATTGCTGAAATTGCATTTTGGAGATCCGACGAATAAAAAGCTAAATAAGTCAAAAACCTCACATTTACTTAGCTCGAGTGAATGAATAGAATAAAAAATACTTCTAATTTCAAACTTTTTTTCGGCTACTTCGACCTTCGACTACGACTTTGAATCGAACGACTCGAGCTAAAAATCGTTTGACTATTCGACCATTCGATAGTCGAAGTACTGTCTCTTCGACCCCCTACTTCACCAAGTAAAACCTACCAAATATCAATGTTAGGAAGGTCCCCATTGGCTTTCTAACAAATTTCTGGTCGAAGGAAAATCATTTGATCGATGGATTAAAATCCTTCGAATCATTCGATTTCAAGGATTTAATTGTTCGATCGAATGAACGATTTTTCGTTCGCTCTAACGAATTGCGGTAAATCCTTTGACTTCGATATTCGAAGTCGAAGGATTTAACTTCGACAGTCAAATATCAGGGGTTAATTAACCCTCGATATTCGACCCTAAGTAAATGTGCCCCTTAAAGTTAATATCAAGGTGAACAATCCCTTTAAGCAGACTTGTGGGCTGATCTGTTACAGGGTGTCTCACTGGTGCAGAGGCAGCACTTTGATCAGCCATGGGGAATATTTTATTTACCACACATATCAAGTGTTAGTGGCCATATACTACCAGATTTTGACCGAACTCAACTATACTGACTGACCGTCTTGAGTATGTATGACAGCTCCTTCTATCTTGTCAGACTGCAGATGATTGGAGGAGATTAATTTTCAACTGCAGATGCATCAAGTCAACAGTTATATGGTATAAACTGATGTGTGTAGCATCGAGTCTGCACCCCTCCCCTCTGACCCAACCACATACCTTGTACCCCAATGATACACACACACACACCACTGGTTTGGAAAGAGATTGCCACAGTTGTTTATTTACCAAAGTAATAAGAATACTTAACATGTATAACATTTACAACTTTTAACCAACCGTTATATTATTCCCCCACCCGGCGGAAAGGGGTGACTGTACCCCAACTGCCAAGATTGGTTCCTGCTCCATTTTACCCGAGCCCTACACCGGGCTGCCTACCTTCCCATGAGGACCCAGGCCTACCAGGCTACTTCCACTCGCTGTGAAATACCCCATTTTAACTTCCCCTGGGGCTCCTTGTAAAGGTAACCTCCGGCAACTGTGACAACAAACACACCCATCTAAAGGGAGGGGGCGGGATGCTGCGTCCTGCTGCCGGATGGTAAGTTTCTGCGCAGCTCTGCCTCTTACGCGAAGCCCGGAGTGAAGGGGAGTTACTGGTGGGAGAGCATGGAGATATCTATTCATAGCAGAGAAAAGCAAAGAACTGCTCTTACAGCCAAACAGGTGGCTCTGCCTTCAAGCAGGCCAGGTTTGAAGTAGGGTTGCCACCCGACCGGTATTTTACCGGCCTAGCCAGTAAAATACCTGCCAAGGCCGGGGCCTGTATTACAAATTTACCGGCAACGTAGCTGCCGGTAAATTTGTAATACGCTTAAAAAGAGCCCTCGGCCTGCCCCCAATCCCCTGGAACTTAACTTTTCTTTTGCTTCTTTTAGAGTCTGTGACGCAGCCCCGCCCCTTTTGACGACACGGCCCACCCATTTTGACATCACACCCCGCCCCTTTGTGTCCCTGCCCCCCACTAGACGGTAAAGAATTTTAGAAAAGGTGGCAACCCTAGTTTGAAGTGACCAAGGCTTGCTTGTGAACAGCATCCATCCAAGTCAGGGAGCTTTACAAGGGATAAAGGAATCTACTGACACCAAATTTTATCCTCTATCAAAGCTGATTTTTTCTCTCTGGGGCTCCTACAAGGGTATCATTTGTTATCACTACATCATCAGTCCCGCCCCGGATGACAACAGCACCTCCCCTAATATCAGAAGACCCGTCACTTACCCACCCCTTGACATCATCCGCCCCACCCCCTGTCCCTTTCACCCAAACAGAAAAGGTGGCAACCCTAGTTTAAAATATTTTTTTCAAGACCCCTACAATTGTAAGATCCACACTTATGATGAGTTCCCTGGTCCTTCTCACTGCAGCAAAGTAATCATTATTTTTTTTTTCAATTTGACAATTTTTATTGTTTTACAGAAAATAATCAAGAGAGAGAGAGAAGAAAGAAAAAGAGGAGTGGTGAGTCTCAGAAGGTGAGTAGTGAACGGGGGGGAAGGAGAGAGGGGGGGAGGAGGGGAGGAAGGAAGGGTACCGTAGATTGTCATCTGTATAGAGGGATACACAACCGCAGAGGAGTATTACTCTATGCTGAATTCGAGTTGTTGTGGAGGATCTTCGTTATCTAAGTTATGTCAGATGTGAGATTTCAGTTTCCATTGTTTCCATAGTTTGTGGGTGAGTTGGTCTGATAATACTTGTTTGGAGTTTGTCGCAGCGAATCTTTCGTATACAAGATTGGAGTCAATAAGATTGATTAGATGTGTCTTGTTTGGAATTTCAGTGGATTTCCAATGTCGCGGTATCAAAAGTCGAGCTGCTGTTAGTATGTGGAAGAATAGTTTTCTGCTTGGTTGTGCTATGTTGTCCAATCCGTAATTCAGCAGTGCCATTTCTGGTTGTAAGGGTATTGTTGCGTCGAAGATGTCCGATAGTAGCTGATTCACTTCATGCCAAAAGGGCTGCAATACGTGACATGACCACCAGATGTGCAGCATATCGCCTTTGGCCGTGTTACAGCGCCAACATCTGTCAGATACATTTGGGAACATTTTGCCGAGTACCGATGGTGTTTTGTACCATCTGTAGATTATTTTCTTGTTGTTCTCTATATGGTTGGTACACTTGGTGTATTTAGAAGCTATAGTCATTAAGCTGGTCCATTGTGTCATTGTGAGTTCGAAATGGAGGTCCCTTTCCCAATGTCGGACGTGCAGTGGTTTAGTTTCACTTAAATCTGGTAGAATTAATTTGTAGACATTGGATAGGGCCTTCTTTTTACCTGCTCTGAAGAAGCATAGTTGCTCAAAGCGCGTTTGTGGTCGCAATAGACTACTTATATATGGACTTAGGTAGTGTCTCAGTTGCAGGTATTTGTAGAAGTCTTGTTTGGGTAAATTGAATTCCAGCTGCAGATCTGAAAATGATTTTAAAATATCATTGGCGAGGAGCTGGGATAGTGTTGTAATTCCTGATGCTACCCAATTTTTTAAGGAGAGATCTTCAATTTCGGTTTCTAAAATCCTGAGGGGAGAGTTTCTTGCTGGAAATGCATGTATATGACTATTGGTTTTAACTTGGTTCCATATCTTCAGGGCTGTCTTTGTTGTATGGTATAGGGTGTTGGATTTCGTGATTTGCGGCATTGTCTTGGCCCATACTAATTGCTGAAGTGTAGACGGGGATAGTTGTTGTTGTTCAATTTCTAGCCACTGTTTGTGGTTTGGTGGGAGGTTCCAAAGTGTGAGTTGTTCCAGGATTGACGCCTTATAATAGTATTCTATACTTGGAACTCCGAAACCGCCTTCTTGTTGTCTGAGTTGCATTAGGCATCGTTTAATTCTCGGTCTCTTTCCCCCCCATATAAATGAGTCTAGTGTTCTTTGGGCCTGTTGGAGGAAAGATTTGGGGATTTCTATCGGGAGGGTTCGGAAGAGGTATAGTAGTTTGGGCAGTGACATCATTTTGACTGCGGCTATGCGACCCATCCAAGATAGGAATAGTGGCTTCCACTTGTCCAACTGTACTTGGATTTCTCTCAGGGTTTTAGGAAAGTTGTTGGCGAAGGTTTTTGCTATTGAGCCGCCGAGTTCCGTTCCCAAGTAGGTGATAGTGTCTTTCCGCCATTGGAAAGGGTAAGTTTCCCGTAGTATTGTCTTTACGTGTTTAGGGACATTCAGCGCTAAAGCTTGTGTTTTGGTTATATTCAATTTGTAGTAAGAGACTTGGCTGTAAAGTGATAGGATGTGAGTCAGATGCCGAAGTGATTTTTCCGGGTCTGTGAGCGTTAGCAATATGTCATCTGCAAATAATGCTAGTTTGTATTCCATTTTCCCAATAACAATTCCTGTGATATCTGGTAAGTCTCTAATTGTTTTGGCTAGAGGTTCCAAAATCAGGTTGAAGATCAGTGGGGATAATGGGCAGCCCTGTCTCGTTCCATTGGTAATATAGAAGCGTTGCGATAGAAATCCCATATTGTTGACCTGGGCTGACGGTTTTGAGTACAATGCCAGTATCGCGTGGAGAATATGTCCTTGAAAACCGAATGCTTGAAGTGTTTTTTCCATATACAACCAATGTACCCTGTCAAAGGCTTTTTCTGCGTCTAACGCTAAGAGCAGGGTTGGCGTCTTCTGGTGTGTGACTTGTTCTATGAGGGATAGGATTTTTCTGGTATTGTCTGTACCTTGGCGTCCTGACGTGAAGCCCGACTGATCATTATGTATTATGTGTGGTAATATGACTTTTAGCCGGTTTGCTAACACCTTCGCATATAACTTTGTATCACCGTTGAGTAGTGAGATCGGGCGGAAGTTGGCACATTGAGTTGTAGGCTTGCCTGGTTTGGGAATGGTAGATATAGTAGCTGTCAGCATTTCTTCTGGCAGTGTACCTTGGCTGTGGATATGGTTAAATAGCTGGGTTAGGTGAGGGACCAAGATTGCCTTAAACCGTTTGTAGTAGGCAGTTGTGAGTCCATCTGGTCCTGGTGCTTTTCCTGACGGGGTGGTGTTTATTGCTTCTTGTACTTCTTGTGCAATAATGGGTGAGTTTAATAGATGCAATTGCTCTGGGGTGATTTGTGGAAGCTTTGCGTTCGTTAAGAATGCATTGATATTCTGCTGAGATGGTTGTGGGGTGTCCTTGTCTCGTGCTAAATTGTACAGGGACGCATAGAATTCTGCAAATTGATCTGCTATATCTTTAGGGTTGGTTATTTTATTGTTGTTTCTATCTATTATGTGGTCTATAGTGTGATTCTGTTGTTTCCTTTTTAGGGTGTTAGCTAGTAGCTTGGATGCCTTGTTTCCTTTCGTGTAGTGGGATAGTTTTAGTCGTTGCAGATGATAGTTTAGTTTGATTAGGTCCAGTTCGTGCAGTTTATTCCTGGTTTCTCTGATCATTTTAGTTATTTGCGCAGTAGGGTGAATTTTGTTACGTTTTTCCAAGTCAAGCAATTGTTGGAGCAGGTCTTGTCGGTTTTTTTCCCGTAGTTTTTTGACCCTGGATCCATATTTTATTAGGCACCCCCGAATTACTGGTTTGTGTGCACACCAAAGAGTAGTTTCGGAGATGTCATTAGTGGCGTTGAGAGTGAAGTATTCTTGCAACGTTTGAGTACATTGCTGGATGACTTCATCATTGTGGAGCAAAGATTCGTTAAGCCTCCAGTATGAGGAGGGTAAGGCAGTGTTGGCTATCTTGTATTTGATGGTGACAGGTGCATGGTCAGACCAAGTTATCACTCCAATTTGTGTCTGCGTAACGCGTTGGAGAGAGTCTTTATCCGTAAATACATAGTCTATCCTGGAGTATTTTGCATGAGGATGTGAATAATGGGTGAAGTCCCTTTCTGCGGGATGGTAAGCTCTCCAGGCATCAAATAGGTTGTGATAATTTAGAAGGTTTTTCAGATTAGTTGCGTGGGTGAGGGTCTCTTGTCTAGGTTTTTGAATTTTCTCTGCTTTGGTGTCCCAATCCTGCGACAGTGGAATATTAAAGTCCCCTGTCACAAAAATGTCGCCTTGTTTGAGTTTGTTGAAGGTTCTAAAAAAGGTGCGATAGAAGGAAGATTGCTTCGCCGTTGGTGCATAGACAGAGGCAATGGTGTAGGTACGGCCTTGCATTTCTATTACAGCTATTGCATATCTGCCCTGTGGATCAGTTTGTTGTTTGATTATCCGAGGGGAAATTGTGGAGTGGAACCAGATAGCAACTCCCCGTTTTTTTGTATTGCTGCTTGCATATAGTTGTAGTGGGTACTGTTTGCATTCAAGGTTAGTGGGGTGTCCTGCTCTGAGATGTGTTTCCTGCAGGCAAAGGATTGTAATTTTCTCCTGTTTGGCCCAAGTCAGTAATTGGGACCTCTTGTGCGGGCTATTAAGTCCATTAACATTTACAGTAGTTATTGAAACTGTCATTGTGAATTGCAGGGGGTGTAATGCAGTTTTGTATTACTCACAGTTTGTGACTCGTGAGAGAGTGGCGGTCGCTGTGGTAGGGCTGTCCTCCTTTGCGATCTGGTGCTTGGTCCCTTGCAGTGCAGCGGTGTAGACAAAGCAGCAGCAGTTGGTACCCTGTTTGGGAAAGGGGGAACGGTGGTGGGGAGAGAAAAGGTGTGAAAGATAGAGAGAAAAGGTAAAGGTATAGACATCCAAATCAAAACATTTGAACAAATCAACATATTTACAGCAATGCAGCATGTGGCATTGCCTAGGGTGGCTTCACTCGGTGTGAGAGAGTTCTTCCAGGCCTGTAGGAGGGTATAGTTTATAATGTATGACATCTCCACATCAGAAGCCATGGATGGGGGGGTAGAACTTTCCATAAGAGCGTTCGTCAGGGGGGATTGATTGACGGTTGGGGATGTTGCAGCCAGGTTTGAAGAGATTAGCTTGGCTATTGATCAGACTCACTGGGTGAGACTTGCAGGCATATTTCAGGTATTAGCGTTAGTCTCCGAATCGTAGTCGGTTTGTAACATGTGCTTGTTGGTGGCCCTGCGGTGGCTGGGCTTGTTCACTAGCCATTCTTGCGGTATTTTGGCTGGTTTAGAGGCTGTTCTCTGTGGCAGGTCTTGTTGGGGCAGTAGCTGCCACTGCTTCAGTAGCTGTATACCCTGTTGCGGGGTATGCAGGACATAAGGTGTGTCCTTGTAGAAAATTCTGAGCTTAACTGGAAATAGCCATCGGTATGGGATCCCAGCTTCTCTCAGGGCAGCTGTTGTGACATTAAATTCTTTACGCCTCTTCATAGTGTGAGCCGAGAGGTCAGGGTAGCATTGTAGCGTGGAGTAATTTTCGGGAATGGCTTGCTTTTCCCGGAATGCCTTTAGCGTAAGTTCTTTAATATGGAAGAAATGCATTCTCAGTATTACCTCCCTGGGAGTGTCGGGAGGGGCATTTCTGTTTTTAGGCAATCTATGGGCTCTGTCAATGAGGAGGAGGTCAGTGTTTTCTTCAGGGAAGATTTCTTGGAGCATATCATTAAGATACTGATGCAGGTCCTCCATTTTTACTTGTTCAGAGATCCCTCTTAGCCTTATGTTATTTCTCCTATGCCTGTCCTCTATGTCCGCCATTTTGTCACTTATATGGTGCAGCTCTGATTCTAACGCTGTGTTTGAGTCAATAAGTTCATTGTGTGAGCTCACTAGCTCTGCCATCTTGTTTTCTAGGTGATTAGTGCGGTCACCTATTTGTTGAACCTCCCTGTGGAGCTCCGCAATCGCCCCTCTCAAGTCTGCCTGGAGGTCAGTGCGGAGTGTGGTAAGTAGGCTTTTAAGAATGGGGAGCGTTATGGCTTGTGGGGGACTAGCGCTCATCTGTGGTTGTACTATTGTACTTGCCTCGTCATCCGTGCGCGTGGGGCTGCTGTCCCCATAGCCGCCGCCATCTTGGGAGGAGAGGCCAGCTTCCTGCTGCGGTCCCGATTTGGGGTAGAATGCCGTCATTTTTTGCGGTGACGGTTTCTTCCGCAGTTTCCCCATGGTCAGCGGGTAGATATCGGTAGTGCACCGGCTTTGTATGGCAGCTAGCAGCTCTCAAACCTGCTTATTGAAAGTTCCCCTGCACGGAGCTCTCTAGTTAGCCTCCCGTCGCATCGAGCGTTGGCTCCGCCCCCCGCAAAGTAATCATTATTATCCAAGTTTAATCAGTAGTTAACTGCCAAAAAAAAAAAAAAAAAACCTAACTGCAAAAAAAAAAAGCTGTGATCATTGACATTTCAGTTCAGTGCGAGCTGGAAATGATAGCGAGAAATGGGGATAGATCATTTATCGGTATAGATATTTAGAATCACTGCAATACATAGATGCAAATATGGATAAGGATACTGAAAGGTGTATATTTAAATGATAATGAGGCAATATGCCACAGTTCCAGCAATTTCCAATAGATATAATAGCATGCCTTTAATTAATCCAGCTCATAGTATATTTCATGGAGTTTAAGGGGCCCCATTTACTTAGCTCGAGTGAAGGAATAGAATACAAAAAAAACTTTGAATTTTGAATGTTTTTTTGGCTACTTTGACCATCGAATAGGCTACTTTGACCTTCGACTCGAACGATTCGTACTAAAAATTGTTCGACTATATGACCATTCGATAGTCGAAGTACTGTCTCTTTAAAAAAAAAAAAAACTTCGACCCCCTAGTTCTCCACCTAAAACCTACCGAAGTCAATGTTAGCCTATGGGGAAGGTCCCCATAGGCTTTCTAATGTTTTTTAGGCCGAAAAAAAAATAGTTTGATCGATGGATTAAAATCCTTCGAATCGAACGATTTGAAGGATTTAATCGTTCGATCGAACGATTTTTCGTTCGATCGAACTATTTGCGCTAAATCATTCGACTACGATATTCGAAGGATTTACATTCGGCAGTCGGATATCGAGGGTTAATTAACCCTCGATATTCGACCCTCTGTGAATCTGCCCCTAAGTAGTACATAAATGATTGAATGACTGCTGTGTGTACTCTCCTCCCATCCAGCTGTTTCTCCTTCTACGGTACTTCCTATACCTGTATGTGCTGAAGGGGTACAGGTTTGTTTTCCCTATAGCAGAGGAGTCATGTAAGACTGACGCAACAGAAGATTACATGATATTATGATATTTCAAAAAAAAAAAAAAAAAACAAAAAAAAAAAACAAAAACAGACAAATAAAAATATTTTTTTTTTATTTGTGAACTTTCCCTGAATAGAGGAAAAAATACACAGTCATGGTATATCCGCTCTTTACAAAGCAAAAATAACATTTCGAGGCAGGGCAGGGTTCATTTTCAGCTTTTAGTTTTTCTTAATATACACTTGGTGGCACACTTGATCTTCACAGGTTAGATCCTGAAACAAGGAAAGGCAGACGTATTAATATTTTGTAAACTGCCATTTTCTGACTGACAGTTACTATGTCACATTTTTAAGTAGTCAGCAATGCAATGAGCTACGGCAGAAAACCCTTAGCTGTTTCCCTCATTAAAATAATCTAAAGATTTTGGTTTTCAGCCAGTTGTCTACATTTTCACAAAACAGGTATAACATGTACAGATATTTGTTACAGAATGCTTGTGTTCTGCGGTTTTCTGAATAATAGATCATCCAGTAATTTGGATCACCATACCTGAAGTCTGCTAACAATTATTAAAACAGTAAATAAACCCAACGCCATCTTTCCCACCAATATGGTTTCAAGCATCATAGTTGCCATAAAGGACAAGGTCCTGTTTTATTATTACAGATAGTGATGGGCGAATTTGCGCAAAATTCGCGAAACTGCACCGGCGTCTAATTTTTGACGCCACCGCCCTTTTTCCGACGCCTGCGCCCGTTTTTGACGCGAATTTTCGGAATTTATTCGCTGGCGGTGAATCGCGCAAATTCGCCGCGAATTCGCGCCTGGCGAATAAATTCGCCCATCACTAATTACAGATAAAAAGGAATCAATTTTTGAAAATGACAATTATTTGTTCAAAACATTCTGATACCTTTTGTAAACCCAGTAACATTTTCTACTGAATTTCTCTTGAAAGCAGTGAGTTATGCATACATGGATTTATCATTTATGTAGTTAGTAGTCTCCCTGATGACAGTTCTACACTTCCCATGGAATTGTACACATAATGCTTTCTGTGTAAGTATGGTTAGAGCCATCCACATTCATTGAATACTCACACAGATTATGTTATAACACTAAAATACAGTTTTGCCAGAAAAAACAGCCAAGGCACCATATTTACTGCAATTCCTTGAGTGTGCTTTTTTACAAAGGGTTCTGGAGAAATAATCTTAGAAATGTAATAACCCATATAACTGCTTTTCAGGTGGGCAGGGAACTATAGTTCTATAGGTGACGACTCTCAGAGAGGTAGTTGGGAAAGTAAGTTTCTACCAGAACTGGCCAACCATTGTTCTTCATTAGAACCCACCATCAACTGACCATTTGTAGGTTCCTTTGCACAACCAGTTGGATTTGTCAGCCATGAGTGATCCTGTGGCTAAATGCTGGAGAGATTGTTGAGCATGTACCAACAATAAGTACCATTGGGCAATAGGATCATAGAGATAAGAGTGGTTAATTACCCTGGGCACAAGTGCAAAACACTAAGTGGCTCTACATGCTTCCCCCCTCTCAAATCAATGCTCAGGTCTGTGCGCTCCAAAAAGACTATTTCGCTTAGGCTATTTGCCCAATGTCCCATGCAGTGGGCAAAGTACAAAAGACTGACCAATTGCAACTTTTTTCTGCACTTTGCATACTGTGTGGGGCATTGTAAATTACCTCTAATATCTGTAACCCGAGTGATTGCAATTAAAACATGTCCTCTCACCAGATAGAGTTTATCTCCTTCAATCCAGTGCTTCCAGCCACGGTTGTTCTTCTCTCCCTTCTGCACGCAGACAAGTTTGTCACCTTCCCAAGATACTAAGGTCTGAGACACCAATAAAACAACTGTTAAAGAAGAATACTTGAACCCAGACATGAGCAGTTTAAGTTCATCCTCACTTTTCTTGCTATATGTGGCTTTTCACTCACTGTGCTAAGCCATGAAATATTGTGTCTATGGTTTATGTCATCTGACAGCTGAAGAAACAAGACTTTGACCAGGGATAGAGGCTTTTAAAGGTATACTGTCATGAGAAAACATGTTTTTTTTCCAAAACATATTGGTTAATAGTGCTTCTCCAGCAGAATTCTGCACTGAAATCCCTCTCTCAAAAGAGCAAACATTTTTTTTTCTATTTCATTTTGAAATCTGACATGGCACTACATATTTTCAGTTTCCCAGCTGTCCTCAGTCATGTGACTTTTGCTCTGATAAACTGCAGTCACTCTTTACTGCAAGTTGGAGTGATATCACCCCCTCAGCAGCCTAACAACAGACCAATGGGAAGGTAACCAGATAGCAGCTCCCTAACACAAGATAACAGCTCCCTGGTAGAACAGCACTCAATAGTAAAAATCCAGGTCCCACCAAGACACATTCAGTTACATTGAGTAGGAGAAACAACAGCCTGCCAGAAAGCTGTTCCATCCTAAAGTGCTGGCTCTTTCTGAAAGCACATGACCAGGCAAAATGACCTGAGATGGCTGCCTAAAAGGAATGACATTTTATAATGTCAAAAGGTAAAATGAATTATATGCAGTGTAAACAGTGTAATTTAGAAATAAAAACGACATCATAAAAATCATGACAGAATCCCTTTAAGTTTTTTATTCAATATATACAAAACTATTGGGCCCCTATTGTGCCCAAGAGAGCATCTGTGAAGGCTCAGGCTGTAAATACTGAGCCAATATTATTGGCAGGGTCAGACTGGGGGGCCCAGGGCGCACTGGGACTGAAGTCCAGGGCCCCCTCCTGCGCCTCCCCTCCTCACCACCTCCCCTTTTGCAGCCACACTGACGTCACTACCCGGCGTGCCAGTAACATTTTACTTTAAAATTGATTGGGATTGGGAGAGGGGGGGGGTCTGGGCTCTCTAGTCTCTTGTCTGAGACATTGGTTCATGTAGACCAGTGTCATGCTCACACTCTTTATAGGACTAGCTGCTTTAGAAAAAGACAAAGGAATACTGATTACATCTTGCTAAAATGTCTCATACAGAACTATGATAATTAGCCAGTTTTTGTTTCTGAACAAGGGGTAACATTAGTAACCAATTTATCCCAGCAGTTGTCTCTTACAGATCACGTTAGTTATGTTGAATTTACCCGCCATCTGCTTTCTCTGCCCTAAGCTATCTTCTGCTTCTCACCAACATAGGATTCCGCTCCATACATACCTTTACCACTCTGTTGTCCAGACCCTTCGTGTTTTCATCAAATTCAACTCCCACGGTGAAGTTGAGCTCATAGTTCCTGAATGTGCTGAGAGTCTTTGTTTTGAAGACGTTTCCATCTTGGACAAGCTCTTTGGTCTGGGTAAGATAAGCTGCAATCTTGCGGGTGGCAAAATCGATGTCTGCAAAGTTAAAGATCAGGTGATGAGAGAATAGGACTTTGACACCACTATCACAATGCAATAGGGTTTAGTATAAAACGGTTAGATCCCTCAAAGAATATTGGTTTATAATGATGTTAGTTATAGTTGTGCATTATTTATAAAGCAGTATGAAGTTACTGGTATTGTTGAAACCTCCCTTCTTGTTGGATGAATAGCACTTTTTTCTTTCATACGCAACGCACACTAAAGTTCAGTCGAGTCCTAGCAATTGCACTTTGCATTCTCAACCCACTGCCGAAGACAGGTGCATTTTTAGTTAAAGGGGTAGTTCAGCTTTAAATGTACTTTTAGCATGAGGAAGACAGTCAACATTCTGAGCAGGTCTTCGGTTTGGCATTTCAGCAGCTATGTGGTTGCTAGGGTCCATTCTACTATAGAAACCAGGCAGTGGTTTGAATGAAAGACTGCAATATGAATAAGAAAGGGCCTGAAGTAATAAAAGTTAACAACAGAATTGTAGCCAAACAGGTTACAATAAATTTGAAAGCTGGAAAGTGGTAGAAAGAAGACAAATAAAACAAAAACTATATATAAAAAAAAACAAAGATCCATTGAAAGGTTCCTAGGAATAAGACATTCTATAACATAGTAAAAGCTTAACTGAAAGGTAAACTACCCCTTTAACCATGCTTGTGGGCACAGCAGGAAACTGACATTGGTTTAAAAGAAAGAATTTAGGATTTTACATGTAACCATAAAAACAATGACAGATTCTACTTTATACATGAACCCTTATGAGACAAAGTACCTAAAGCCTTCATGTATCCATCAAAGTTTTCATTCTTCTCCATGACCCAAGTGCCATTGTAATCAGCAGGCATGATGAGACCGAGTGCGTTCAGACGCAGCACAAGAAAAGTGGAAACCTCGACTGCAGGGAAACTCTTCTTAAATGCCGTTTAAATACTTTGGAGGAGGAAAGATTGCTCAAACCCTGATAAAATTGGTTTAAAAGTCACTGATAAGCTGCCAGGAGACATTATCTACATTAATAAGGCCATAGGGCATTAAACTCTTCATGACTTTACTGTGTATTATTAACCCTCTCAGTGCAACATATGTGGCAGATATTAAACTTCTCCGCTGCTTAAAAGGGATGTAAACTCAGTAATAAGTTTTTAGCTAATGACTTGAAGTGTAATTCTAATGTTCTTTCCAGGAGTGGAATCTACCTGTCACTGCTCAGGACAGATAATGAACACAATAATGATTTATGACTTTTATAGGAAGAGTTTGTGCAGTTAGCAGGTACTACACATTCAGGGTTGCAGGGGGCAAATCACTGTTTTCTTCACCGGCAGAGAAAACGCCCCATGTGCCATTAGTATAAATGTAATTGCAGCTGAAATACACATTTTACTTCCCTTTCTGCACTACTGGTTCTGACTCTTGAAACAAAAGTAGCAGAAGTCAGCTCTCCTACCTTGTATGTTTCAGTACAGGTCTGTTAATCACCTGCCTTATGTTACATAAGTTAGAACCAACACTGCAGTGAAAAACAAGGGACAGGCAAAATACCTTCAATCGTTATTACATTTAAAAATTACTTTAAAACCATAGAGAATTTGTAATTTATGTATATTGGGAGGTTGCTTAGGATCATGCTGTCTTTCATTAGGCACATTTTTATTTTGGGGGTTTACAACCCTTTACTTTAGATAGAATACATTAAAGGTAATTTTAGTATGATGTAGGCTGATATTTTGAGGCAAAAAAAAAAAAAAATCAGTGTTCAGTCAATTTGTTTCTATTATTTGTGTTTTTTTAATTATTTATATTGCAGGTCTATTTGAAATTTCAGTCACTATTTGGTTGCTAGGGACCACTTTACCCTAGCAACCAGGCAGTGGTTTGAATAAGAGACTGGAAGACAATAAGAAAGGGTCTGTATAGAAAGATAAGCAATAGAAGGTAGCAATAATGAGAGAATACAGATTCTGGCTCCCATTTAAAGGGGTGGTTCACCTTTGAAATTAACTTTTAGTATGATATAAAGATTGATATTCTGAGACCATTTGCAATTGGGTTTTAATTTTGTATTATTTATACATTTTAAGTAAAGTAGCAGCTTTCTAGTTAGCGTTTCAGCAATCTGGTTGCTAGGGTCCAAATTACTCTAGCAACCATGCACTGATTTGAATGAGTCTGGAATATGAATAGGAGAGGACCTGAAGAGAAAAAGAAGTATAAAAAGTGGCAACAACAATAAATTTATAACCTTACAGAGAATTTGTTTAGGTGGGTCAGTCACCCCCATTGTAAAGCTTGAAAGAGTCATAAGAAGGCAAATAATTAAAACAACTATTAAAAAAAAAAAGCAAGATCAATTGAAAAGTTGCATAGAATCCATTGTCAGATACATACCCTACAAAGGCCCTTGCTGACTTATTCATATGTATATAATGTATACTTACTGCATCACCCCTAACTTAATGTACACTATGCAAACTTATTTACCTCCTCAATAAGGGCAGATTTATCAAGGGTCGAAGTGAATTCAAGGGAATTTTCGAAGTAAAAAATTCAAAATTCGAAGTAACTTTTTGGATACTTCGACCATCGAATAGGATACTACGACTTTGAGATTAAAGTAAAATAAGTTTGAATATTCGATAATTGAAGTACTGTCTCTTTAAAAAAACTTCGACTTCAATAGTTCGCAAATTAAACCTGCCGAAATGCAATGTTAGCCTATGGGGACCTTCTAATGCTTTTTTCTAAGGCTTTACACATCGAAGTAAAATCATTCGATCATACGCTAAAATCGTTCGAAATGTTCGATTCGAGTGATTTAATCGTTTCGGATCGAACGATTTTACTTCGATCGTTCAATGGCCAAATTCGGTGAAAAATCCTTCAACTTCGATATTCGAAGTCAAAGTATTTTAATTCGATGGTCGAATTTCAAAGTATTTTTTACTTCGAAATCCAACCCTTGATAAATCAGTCCCTTAGTGTAAGACTGTATTTTTTTTATGCTCAGTTTCACACTGAGCATAAAAGTGTTTATGACATGAAACGCGTCAGGCTGTGGACACAATAAACTTTGAACTATTGCCTGGTGGAAGTTTGCCTTCATTGAGTGCCTGCTCCATATTAGTTCGTCAGTTTCACACTGTGCATAATTTGTTTTTGCTCTGCAGATTTGTCCAACAACATGACGTCTGTTTTCTCTCTGTCATTTTCCTATGTACTATGTTAAAAGGAAAATGCATAAATATTTTTTTAAAGGGGTAGTTCATCTTCAAACAACTAGTTGTTTTCAGATAGATCACCAGAAAATAAAGATTTTTTCCCCAATTACTTTCTATTTTATGTGTCACTGTTTTTCTAATATTGAACTGTAAAGTGTCATTTTTCACCTTCTAAGGGCTCTTACTCACGAGTGGTTTTACCTGTGCTCCCCTGCGTTCCGTTTTTCGGCATTCAGCCGCAGGGGAGCGCAGGAATAGACGCATTAAATTTTTTCAAATGGGGCTGTACTAACACAGGCGCATGTAGGCGCCGAACGCAGGAAAAATGCAGCATGTTGCGTCTCAACCTGCGTTCGGCACCTACATGCGCCTGTGTGAGTACAGCCCCATTTGAAAAAATGAAATGCATCTATTCCTGCGCTCCCCTGCGGCTGAACGCCGAAAAACGGAACGCAGGGGAGCACAGGTAAAAACACTTGTGAGTAAGAGCCCTAAAGCAGCTCTAGGAGGGGGGTCGCCGACCCTGTAAACTGTTCTAAATTGATACATTTAATTGATACATTTCTTATTTTTGTCCCTGTTTCATTACAGGCAGCTGTTAGAATTGATATAATAGTTGATAATACTCTAGAGAGGCTGCTGAGAAATGTATACAGTTTAGAGTCTGCACCTGAATTACTGAGCTGCCAGACTCAAACACCAGAGACAGGAACATTCAACTTTAAACTTAGATTTTGGAAAAACAGTAAACAATAACGGATAGTAATTGAAAAAAAGTTTTAATTTCTGGGGAACAATCTGAAAACAACTGAACTGAAAAAAGTGTTTGGAAGGTGAACAACCCTTTAAGAACATGCTCTAAGGATTAATTTGTTTTTTAAGGAAATCCTAAAAAAAAAACCCATAAAAAGTATGCTCACAAAAAACAGAGAAACAACTGGTCATCTGTACTAATAACCTTAACACATAATTGATACAAAAACACTTCATTCAATGTCTACAACTACACAACTGTGTATCTATTCTTTTAAAGCCACACTTGCAACACAAACATTGCTTTGATTTACCTTCACCTTGTCTCTGTAAAGCTTTCAACCTCCCCAAACTGTTGCACAATTTATTCGACAAGAAAATAAATCACCTGACAGAAGTTGGGTGATGGAAGCTACGGAACCATGTGACCTCCTCATGCATTAATTAATAGAAAAAGGGTGATTCAAATATTTATGCACTGTACTGTTATTTCTATGGATATGAGAAGTTTTTACACAGGCAAAGCCAGTGATTTCCTTATAAATGTGAGTAGTGTATACCTAAATATATAGTACTAAAGCCACTATATATTCATGTTTTAAACCCTTATTTCTAACACTCCTTAAAGACTGCTGTCACTTTTATCTGAGAATCTTACATTCAGGTCTGCATGGACTGTATGCCCATATTGCACTCTAAAGAGAGAGTGTATGTACCTAGAACTGAAATTAACCTCTTGTTGCTTCCATAGCATGAGCAATAATGTTGTGGCACTTGTAGTAGTTCATCAGTAACATATGCAGAAATACTACATTTACCATGATGCACTGCAAGTTCATCACTTACAGGCCTGTGCCTCTTTTTCCAAGGTATAAAACCAGCCTGGGGGAAAGTTAGCTATTTAACTAAATGGGCGTACCTAAAAATGTTTGTGCCCCACAGTGAAACCTCCTCGTCTTTTGCATGCACTTTAACTACTATATTGTGCTAGTGCCACATTTATGAATCCCCCAGGTTTCTAATCAAAGTTATCACAAAACACATTTAGTTTAATTTAAGAGGGCAGGGACATAACTTAAAGGGGAATTATTGCGAAAATGAAAATGTAACATTACCTTCAGCATTCTAAAAATAATCAACTACAAATTCTGTGCTGTTTATAAAATAATCAAGTTGATCTTCACCATACATCTCTCAGCATCTGTTTCTCTTCATTCTGTCTTCATTCAGCAGTTGGGTGTCAGATGAATGATCCAATATATCTTATAGGGCGGCTTCCTTTTGCCTAGAAGATGTTTTAGAGCTCTCTGTTAAAATCACCAGAAATCCTGTCTCTCTACAAGTAGAATAGGTGTAAAAGGCAGTTATTTTGTTAGATTTTGTTTGTATTAGGGATGCACCAAATCCACTTTTTAGGAATCCTCCGAACCCCTGAACCCACTGCGAAAGATTCGGCCGAATACTGAACCGAATCCGAACCCTAATTTGCATATGCATATTAGGGTTGGGAAGGGGAAAACATTTTTTACTTCCTTGTTTTGTCACAAAAAGTCACGTGATTTCCCTCCCCACCCCTAATTTACATATGCAAATTAGGATTAGGATTCGGTTCGGCCAGGTAGAAGGATTCATCTGAATCCTGCTGAAAAAGGCCGAATCCTGGCCGAATCCCGAACTGGTGTATCCCTAGTTTGTATTGGAATCAGTTATTTAAGTGAGCTCTAATTCATCTGCTAGGAAAGGAGCCCCCCATAAGGCTCAAGCTGACGGGTCGCCATGCAACGAAACGCATGCGACGTGACGGATGTTCTGAAGATACAGGAAGTGAAGGAGAGATCGCTGGTAAGAACTACATTTATCCGATTGTAGAATGAAAACGCTGCTTCATCTGACAGTCGGATGAATGTCGTTCTTACCTGCGATTTGTCGCATGTGTTTCGTCGCATGGCGACGTGTCAGCTCAAGCCGCACCGTAGTGATCTACCCTATGATATATTGGATGTAACTGCCAATGAATATCTGACACCCAGGTGCTGCAAGAAGACAGAATGAAGAGAAACAGATGCTGAGAGAGGGATAGTGAAGATAAATGTAATTATTTCAGAAATGATGCAGAATATTTAATTGTTTGTATTTAGAAAGTTTCTTATTTTATTATGATGAAGTTTATACATTTTCATTTTCGCACTAGTTCCTCTTTAAGCTCAGTCCCTGAAAGTTGTGATCCATGGTTCAACCCCTCTCTTTCTGGAAATTCTCAGCACAGGCACAAGTCCATAATAATGGATCTTACTAGTTCTTTACTGCACCATTTTCCTCCTTGGTTCCTCCTCAACAGCAGAGTCTTCTCCATTGGACATGAGGAACCTATAAATATGGGGACCCAGGAAAATGCTCTTCCATAATCTGGCCCTAAGCAAACCCATCACAAATACTATTGGTGGCTACCTATCTGCATGTATAGCGTATATAAGCACCAGAGAAAAAAATCTTACAACATCCTTAAATTTTCTTAAAGGGATTGTTCAATTTTTAGTATGAGTCAAACAGTGATATTCTGATACAATTTGCAATTGGTCTTCGTTTTCTATTAGAGTTAGGGTATACATTTCTAATTATTTAGCTTTTTATTCAGCAGCTGTCAAGTTTGAAATTTCAGCAGCTATCTGGTTGCTAGGGTCCAAATTAACCTAGCAACCAGGCAGTGGTTTGAATGAAAAACTTGAATATGAATAGGAGAGTTGTGAATAGAAATATAACTAATAAAGAATAAGTATAAAAATGAGCAATAGTTTTTTTGCTGCTTGGGTCAGTGATTTGAAAGCCTAAAAGAGTCAGAGGAAGGCAAATATCAATATCAATATCAAAAAGTATATAAAAAAAAATGGCAAAAAAAGTTCTACAACATTCTAAAACTTAAAGGTAAACTGCACTTACTATTCCAGGCCAGGGGTTAAGCAACACTATAACATTAATAATTCATGTCTTTAGAGATGAAGCTCCCAGCAGCTCCCCAGTGATTCACTGCTAATGCTTAGGGGTCACTAGAAATTAGAAAAACATTAGCACTAAAAGGACAAAAATGTAATCAATTCTGGTGCAGACTGCACTGATTTCTAAATGCTGCCCTGTAATTTGATGCTGAATTAATTACTAAACAGCTTTGCTTAGGGATTTTTGTTTATTTTATGTTGTGAGTCCATAGGTAACTGAGAGCAGCTCAGAATGTACTGTATACTGTAAATCAGCAGAAAAGAAGATGCTGGTGGCATCTTCAAAGGCACAGATCTTCACTGCTAAAGGGTTTTGGTCAACTAGGCGACTAATCTCCCGAAATAGCAGCATGTGCCCTGGCCCTAAGGCAACAACTCAAGTGAGGCAAAGTGCACAAAGAATCAGGAAATAAAAGACGTATACCAAGCACATCAGAAAAGTCAATATTCATCATATTGTTCCACTCTCTTGCTGAACTCTTTTGACATACAGCCATAAGTATGTGTGTGTTGGACACAGTTTTATTTTGAGTACTCCCTGGTTAAATACTGCTCCCTATCATATTTATTATTTAATTGGGGTGGATTGTTTCTACCTTCAGTAGCTTGTGTATGACTTATTTATTTAACTTGTTCATTAATGATTTAGGGGAAAGTATTGTAAGTAATGTATTAGTGTTTGCAGATGACACAAAACTATCCAGCCCAATTAATTCCATCCAGGATGTGGCATCCTTGCAACAGGATCTTGACAAACTGGCAATCTGGGCAGCTAAGTGGCAAATGAGATTCAATGTTGAGAAATATAAAGTCATGTACTTGGGATGTAAAAATATCCAAGCCACTTATACCCTTAATGGGACTGCACTAGGCAAATCCATTATGGAAAAGGACCTTGGAGTCCTTGTAGATGATAAACTTGGCTGTAACAAGCAATGTCAGCAGCATCAAGTACAAATAAGGTCTTGAGCTGTATTGATTCATGGCAGGAAGTGGTCATTCTTCCACTTTACAGAGCACTGGTAAGGCCCCATCTAGAATATGCCGTACAGTTTTGGTCTCCATCACTCAAACAGGACATTATTGTATAAGAGAGGGTACAGAGAAGGGCAACTAAGCTGGTGAAAGGTATGGAAAATCTTAGCTGTGAGGAAATGCTGGCCAAATTGGGGATGTTCATGCTGGAGAAGAGGCGCTTAAAGGAGTATTCAACCCGTAATAAAAAAAAAACTCTCCCCCCTACCCCGGGTAGATGGGTAGACTCTCCTTCCCCCCAGCCTACCTGCCCCCGGGCAAATCTTCTTTCTTCTGTCTTTTTCGGAAGTTTCGGCACATGCGCAGTGGTTCTGGACCACAGTGGTTCGGCATGCGCCGAAAATGCTGTCAATACACAAAGATTACCGGAGAAGAAAAATATGGCTGCTGTGAACTCTGAGGCCAGAATCTGCACAGATGGGTGAGTAAAAAAAAATGTGGCATTTGCCCGGATGGCTGCCCGGATGGCAGGTAGGCATGGGGGGAGGAGGGAGGGGGGTCTACCCAGGGTAGGGGGGGAAGTTTTTTTTTTATTATGGGTTGAATTATAGCTTATAGTTTATAGCTCATAGTACAAGTTGATCCAGAGACTAGTCCAATTGCCATTTTGGATTCAGGAAGGAGTTTTTTCCCTTTTGAGGCAAATTGGAGAGGCTTCAAATGGGGTTTTTTTTTGCCTTCCTCTGCATCAACTGGCAGTTAGGCAGGTTAAAAAAAGTTAAAAGGTTGAACTTGATGGACGTGTGTCTTTTTTCAACCTACTATGTTACTATGTATTTCTGTAGGTTGATAATCTTAAAATCAGTGATCAATTTTTCATCTCTACTTGATGAACTTATTTTTTCTTGTCCGAAGCTGGATGTTAAAGAGGACACACTTAGGGGCAGATTTATCAAAATGTGAGTTTAGAGCTTAATAAATAAAAACTCACCCACTTTCTATTCAATCCTATGGGATTTTTAAAACTGTATTTATCAATGGGTAAAAATTAAGGGCCTCTTTATTATTTCATTGTTATTTTCTGCTTTACTTCTGTAATGGGCACATTCAAATAAGCTTTCAAATTCTTGCAGCATTTCTTGAATATGCACCAAATAGGGCAATTGTTATATAGAGGAGAGGTGAATGCATTGCAATCCCATAGGAATAAAAAGAACGTGGGTGAGTTTTTATTAAGCTCTAAACTCACATTTTGATGAATCTGTCCCTTCGATAAATATTGTAACCTCCAAAAGCATCAATTGTGACAGTACAGGTATGGGACCTGTTATCCATAATGCTAAGGACCTGTGGATTTGATTAATTATATCATAGTTGGCAAGTTACTGTTTTATAATAACAGAGAAAGTGGAAACAATTTTTTAAAATCTGGTTTATTTGATTATAATGGAAAATGACCTTCCCCTAATTCAGAGCTTTCTTGATAATGGGCTTCCGGAAACCGGATCCCATACCTATACAGTATTTTGGGAGGCACACTTATCAAGGGTCAAATTTCGAATACATGTAAGTTTTTTAAAACTCCCATGAACTCGAAATTTATCAATATTATTAAACTTTTAAAAGTCGGGTGAATAGTATCGACCCGAAAACTCGAATTGAATTCAAATCCTATTCGATTAAAGTTTTAAAAACTTTTTATTTGAGTTTTTTCTCTGAAAAAAACTTGAATGTCAGGAAGGCTGCAAAGATCCTTGTACATCTCCCATTGACTTATACAGCAATTTGGCAGGTTTAAGGTGGCAAATAGTTTAATTGAGTTCTTAAATGGCCAGATTATGAAATCTCAAAAATCAAATTCAAATTTTTTTAAAAACTCGAATCGAATTTGAAAAACTCGAGTCGAATTTGACTTGAGTTGACTTTTGAGTTGAATTTGACTTTTGAGTTGAATTTATGACAGTTGGCCATAAAAAAAACAAGAAAAATTCAAATCCGACCCTTGATAAATCTGCCCCTAAGTATATTTAGAGCAATAACGCAGCAGGGACACAAATATTTTCAGATCATCCATTTTATAAACCCATAGGCTGAACAGTAACGCCTTGTATGATTTGGGAACACAGGCAGATGGCCATGTTGCATGGGACAAGGAAAGCAGGGTGACATTAGTATGTCTTTATTATTAACAGAGCCCGTTTTATACAGTATGTTTTCTGTTCTGCTTCGGATTCCTTTGGCACCTTCCTTCCATGTCTTGGGATTCTGTTCCAATTTACTTGCCATATGTTATAATTAATTTTTGGTGCCAGATTTGCTTTGTTGCCAAATGCCAGCATCTGGGATATGTAGATAAGAGTAGTCAGTACTTCAAGAGATAAAAGGCTGGCATTCAGTAAGTAAATGGATCAAAGAGCTCAGTAATGTTCTGTGCTAATTAGTTTCACTGCTTTCTTGGTTTTAAATATAAAAAATACTTGGGGAATGATGAGTGGAGAGTTCCCTTTTATTCTAACAGATCAGGGATTTATCTAGAAGATAGTGTGCCATTATGCAAGAACTGCTTTCCTTGCAGGCATCAGGAACGAGAAGAGACACTGATAATCTTTGCATTTCAGCAAACTATTACGGTACTGTCCTGCAGCTATTTGGCATTTCATTCTTGTTATTTTAGGTTTTTACCATATTCACTTCATTACTTCCTGTGCCTTTAGGGGCATACTGTTCCATTTTTTAGTTATCATGCAGGGGCAGATGTATCAAGGGTCGATATTCGACTGGCGCAATTCCTTCGATCGAATGATCGAAGGAATAATCGTTCAATCGAACGATTAAATTGTTCGAATCGAACGATTCGAAGGATTTTAATCCATCGATCGAAGGATTATCCTTCAATCAGAAAAAACTTGGAAAGCCTATGGGGACCTTCCCCATAGGCTAACATTGGCCTCGGTAGGTTTTAGGTGGCGAACTAGGGGGGGGTCGAAGAAATTTTTTAAGAGACAGTACTTCGATTATCGAATGGTCGAATAGTGGAACGATTTTTAGTTTGAATCGTTCGATTCGAAGTCGAAGGTCGAAGTAGCCAAAAAAAACATTTGAAAATCAAACTATTTTTCCTCTATTCCTTTACTCGAACTTAGTGAATGGGCCCCGCAGTGTTTGAAATATCACAGCTAACCACAGGTCCAAAAGGAACAGTATACACCTAAAAAAACACCTTTGCTAAAAATGTGCACAATAAATACGACTTATATTGATATTACATTCAGCCTATTGTTTTAATTTAAAAAACATCTAATTTTTCTTATTATTCCCATAAAGCATTTCTTTAAAAGTTGGGCTATTTTCAATGGACTTTATATCTTTATAAACAGAGCAAATTGTTCAGAACACCCTTTCTTCCTTTAAACAAACAAACCCCTTCCTTCTCTGAGTTCTAAGTTAGTTTTATCAGCTCCTGAAGTTCTATGAGACTGACATGAGCATTATAGCAGGCAGAAGAAAGGCAGTTCGGGGAGACTGTCGCCAGGCGACTAAACCCCCCGAATCTGCCCGTGTGCCCCTGCTCTGAAAGTAACCGGTGTAATAAAGTGAAACTGACTGTATATTCTTGTTAAGTGCCAGAAATAACAAAAACCATAGTATTCTATGACCCTGTAAGTTTTTAGTCAAAGAAAATTCCCTCCCCTTTCCTTAGCTTTGGAGTGACACAAGTGTCAGTACCCTAAGGCACGCAGATCTGCATATTTAGAATATAACTTTATTTGTGCACATCTTCAAAGTATTTAAAACATTTTGAAAAAAAATCAGTTCTAGATTTGGTGGAATCCCAGCATTTTTTTTTTCAGCCAAAAGGGGTTTGTACCCTAATGGCCCATTAAATGGGACTTTGTGATAGACACTACTAAATCTCACTTGTGTGCGGCACAATGTATTTTGTTTTACAGACTGCAATGTATTACCCCATGAGAAGAAAACAATACAGTTAGGACAAGACTTATCTTCTCCAGAAAATTGATATCATTCCAGAAAAATCTGAATCAGAAGTCAGATTAGTGTTTTTATTAATGTACCTAAAGACACATTATAAAACACAGAAACTCAACTCTAAAACATCAATGCAGCAGAATAACGGATATGGGGGGGAGGAGGTTATTTTTTTTAATCTTCTACTTGGGATGGTGGTTTATTGTGTGTAGTTGGCATCACTGTTGCACCTTCTTAAAAACCTGTTTACAGACAACATCTCCTACTCGCATTTCCTGCAAAAAAAAAGAAAAAAAAATTCAGGCAAAGCAGCATGCATTTTCCATTCATTTCTATTGCAATAGCATAATTTCTTGGAGAAGAATATATATCTCTGACTACATGAAGGGTAATTACATACCCTGGCACCAGTGCAGAGATTTTCAGACTTTTTGGGGTCAAGCCTAGTGATGGTCAAATGTATTCGCCAGGCATGGATTTGCAGCGAATTTCCCCATGTCGCCGCACACAAATGTTTTCACAAAACTGCCATGGAAAAGTTTGCTGCATCAAAATTTGAGGCCCATTGACTTCAATGCATTTTGCAAATTTTTCACGGGACAGATTCGCCCATCAAGCCAATCTTGGATTTTTCTTCACGCCCCCTTTTATCTTATACGAAGGTTACAAATTTATGAATTCACAGTTCTAACAGTATCTCTACTATATGCTCCCAAATCTAAACCTAATTTAGATTTCATAGTTCTCGGTGTCATTAACCTAAGGCAGCAGTTATCAGACTTTTCAGTTTGAGACCCCTTTGGTGAGGGCCCTGCTTGATTCATAACAAGGTAGAAGACACATAAAAACATTATTTTGACCATGATCTGTGTCAGAAAATAAGTGTATCACAAAATATTCCCAAAAATAACTTTTATGTTACATTTGCAGGAGTAAATAGGCATTCACCCCAAATCTTTTAGATTTTTAAGTTCTATTGAGACTGGCCCTCTTCATATTTTGTATCAGTTGTATCGATCTTCACCCTTTCATAATAAATGCCTACTGAATATGTTGATGCTTTATAAATAAAAATATATAATGATAAAATCTCACGAAAACTAGCTTTCAGTCTAAGCCCCCAACCCACTGCTGATGGTCCACCTAGAGGGGTCAGTAAGGGTGTCCTCCAGTCCACCTAGAGGGGTCAGTCCCATAGTTTGAGAATTACTGCCCTAACTTTAATGGCATGTGGGACATTTTGTCCATTTCTGTCATCCAAAGGAAAACTGTAGCGTTGATTCTCAGACAAACCTCCCCTGTCCTCCTGTCACAGACAGAGCTCTGCAACATTTTGAGATAAATGGTCAACATGCCCTGTGTAGCACTGTCTAAAGGCTTTGCCATAAAATCTGACTAGAAACAGGAAGGGAACTATAAATGCAGTAAAACGAACAGCAAGTCAAAATTTCTACAATACATTATGTAATTATTACATTTGCAAGCACAAGAGAAAAATATTGTTGAATTCATTTTTCTTTTTCCAAATTGTAAGAACTTTGGTAATTATTAAAAACAGCTTAGACAAATCTTTTTCAATAGGAAGTAAAATATACCAAGTGCAGTTCATCTCCTTCCACCCACTGAGTCCAGCCTCGTCCGATCTTCTCACCCTTCTGTTCACACACCAGTTGGTCATTTCTCCAGTTGACTGTGGTCTGTGGGTAGAGAGAAACACAATGACAATACCTAGATAAACTTTAATCCACGAATGGTTTCCTTCTGCATTATACACAGATTTAAGCAAAATGTTTTTTCAAAAGGCCATCTAAGGCCATTAATGGAGAAGGAAAGCTATGGAGGCATTTTATTGCCAATAGATTATCTGCAATAGTGCAAGCTAGAATGCTATATTTATTCTGTAGAATGTTTTACCATACCTGAGTAAAAAGCTCTAGAAGCTCTCTTCTGTTTAGGATAGCAGCTGCAGTATTAGCTTGGTGTGACATCACTTCCTGCCTGAGTCTCTCCCTGCTCACTTATAGCTCTTGGCTCAGATTACAGCAGAGAAGGGGGGGGGGGAAGAGGAGCAAACTGAGCATGCTCACGCCCAGGGCAAGGAGGTTTAAACTGAAGGCAGGAAGTCTGATACAGAAGTCCATGAGTACACAATAGAAGGAAAGAAATGCAGGGTTTCTTTTGACAGGGGACTCAGAGCAACAATACTTTGATGGTTTATTGGTATATTCAGGTAGTCCTTTTTGATAAGGCTTACTTAGTTTTACCTTTTCCTTCTCCTTTAAAGAAAGAAAAACTATACCCCAGACAATGTAGGTCTTTATAAAAATACATTGCATAAACAGCTCATGTAAATAAACCATTTTGATAAAAATATATTTCTAGTAGTATGTGCCACTGGGGTAATCCTAATTACCATTTTAAATACTAAGGGGCACCCCCTGGGATCATACAATTCACGGTGCACACAAACACACCAAGAGCACACATACAGGTTATCTCACATGAGCCAATTAACAGACAGAGTTGTGTCTTTTGCTTCCTCACTTCTTCCTGTCACAGTTAGAGTTGCAGTATTTCTGGTCAAGTGAACTCATAAAGCAACAAATAGACCAGCACATAAAATGGGGGCTCAAGGGAAAAGATGTAAATGGGCAATATTTACTGATTTGTTTTGCTATGCTAGGTTTGATATGAAAGCAATCAGGAAGGCCCTCCAGTAGCTATTTGATGAGAACAAAATGGACCATACTTCGTGTACCTGCACTTAGATGGCAAAAAGGCTCACCCAGTCAGGACCGCCATCAGAAATCACAGGGCCCCATGTGACAAAATTTCCTGGGCCCCCTAGGCTGCGCCCACCACAAGCCCCACCTACAGGTCCGCCCCCACCACACAGTAAAAAAACAAAAAAAATATTGGTGGCTAGGGTTCCCACAAGTTAATAAAAAATAAAAAGATATTGGTGGTCAGTGCCCCCCATAAAAAAGACATTTGTGGCCAGGGCCCCCCCATTAAAAAATATTGGTGGCTAGGACCCCACATTATAAAAAAAAATTGGTGGTCAGCCCCCCCCCACATTATAAGAAAATTGGTGGCCAGGGCCCATTACACATCCATGCCTTCCGGAAGTCAGCAGCTCTCAGAAAGATGGGGGGCCCGGCTAATCAAGTGTGGCGTGGTCAGGCCCCCCTTACCCTCGGGCCCCCTACAACTCTCCCCCCTGTCCCCCCGATGGCTGCCCTGCACCCCTAATAATTAATTGTGCTGATGCATGCACGCAATCATCTAGGTGGACCTAGGGGGTGATGGAGGATGCCTGCCTCTGGGCACCCTCAGATTAAATCTGCCCCTGAAAGTGAAGCCGCTAAAAGGAACCGAAGCAGAAACCGCTGATGGGAGGTGATGCCGCCAAAGGAAGTGATAAAGGAGAAGCCGTCTAAGCTGCCAAAGTTTAACACAAATGTTTTTTTTTTTTTTTTTTTTTTAAACCCCTGGTCACCAATGTTTTTTTTAACAGGGCTGCTTTTTACCCCCCCCCCCCCCCCGTGTAACCCATGGCTTTAGGTAGGAATGCATTGAATCTGCCCGGCCTAACAAAATCCGAATTGGCATATGCAAATTAGTTGAGGGGAGGGACTTTTTGTCAAAAAACAAGGAAGTAAAAAATGTTTTCCCCTTACCACCCCTAATTTCCATATGCATATTAGGATTCAGTTTGGAATTCGGTTGAATCTTTCTCGAAGGATTCGGACGAATCCATAATAGTGGATTCGGTGCATCCCTACTTTTAGGACAGCCTGTACATCATGATTAAAGACCCCCTTGATTAATTTTTTCCTGACAGACTTGCTAGCACTGCCTATGAAAAACTTAATTGTAAGATTTCTCAATCCCCTGTGCAAGGAGGTGCCAGAACAGATTTGTAAGATCTTGGCTCATGCCAAACTAGAAATAAAAAGCCATTTATACTTATAATGTCCTGCTCAGCAGATTTAAGATGGTAACACGTTATCAAGTGAGCTTTGCCCTTACAACTCCTCTCCTGCCCTTTGGAAGCGGCACAAGTCTTAGAAAGACTTAATTGCAAAAGGGAGCCGCAAAGGGTAAATCTCCTTACTGTGCATGCAGGGGCTCCTTATTTCTCTGGGACACTGGGATCTATAAAGACATTTAAGGGCATTAAAATGACAAACGTTGCACCTATTGTAATGGAATTTATTAGCTCCAAACTGTCTGGCTTTTTTTTTCCCCCCCAAGGCTTTTGAAAAGCTCCAGATAGAAATACCAAAGGTCTCATCTGATACCAGGAGGCTTTTTAATCTGCTGCTAAGATTTCATAAACACAGTCAGACGCTTCATCTATACTATGTTATCAAGTAAAAACATTTGTTGTTGTAAAATTAAAGTCATAGTGGCTACAAGCAAAGATGTGGAGTGCATGGTTGCTATCTCTTAAAGGGGAACAGTTGCTGTTGTGAATGTTTAATAAATCTGCCTGACAAATAAGTTTGTACAGGTACTACATTTTTCTTACAGTTATACAGTCAGCAATTCATTTTAGAATTTCTTAGCCTAACTTTTTTTTTACTTGTAGATTCCAGCAACACACTTAGGGTTGCCACCTGGCCAGTATTTTACCGGCTTGGCTGGAAAAAATGATGGTTGATCCCAATGTTATTAAAAGGGAAAAAAAGATAAATATATATGAAGGACAGTATTTTTTTCCTGAAAAGGTGGCAACCCTAAACACACTGAGTTTGTGACATTTGTCTTGTAGGAACGCAGCATTACATTGAGGAAGCACAATAAACCATTTATATCTCAAAAAATAATAAAACCTATTTAAGAAAAGATGTATTACATACCTCCCAACATTTTGGAAGTAAAAAGAGGCACAAAAAAATGTTTTCCGCATGTAGCGCAGCAATTTTTTGACCACAACCCTTTCTGTGGCCACAAAAGTATCAAAGTATCTTATTTGCATCTGTTAGTTGTTCTGGGCTCTCTGCTAAAAGCCAATTAAGTGAGAAACTGTTTCTTTTTCTGGCTGTTCAGTGCAGAGAAAAGAGGGACTTTCCAGTACAAATGAGGGACTGCGGGTTGAGCTGTCAAAAGAGGGACTGTCCCTCCGAAAAAAGGGACAGTTGGGAGGTATGGTATTTTTAAGAATCTGCTTCAGTTCAGTAGTTGGAACATTTCACACTAGATGCATGCTGGGCCCCACATTCCTGCTTAAGAACAAAACCATTGTATTCTACAGAGCTTATCTGTTAACCAGGGCCGCTCCTGCTATTAGGCAAGGTGAGATTCTTGCCTTAGGCGGGAGCGAGTGGCCAGTTGGAAGGGGCGTCAAAAAGCCGCCTCTTGTAACTTTAAGAGCCAAATTTCCGGCTTTTAACCCAGAAATTCAGCTCCGCTAGTGCAAAGAGCACAATTGCGCTCAATGCACTAATGAAGCTGCCCCCTTTTGACCCACTCCGACGCTGATTTTTAAGCGTGGATCTGGAGGGGGGGGGGTTCGGCATCTAGGCTGCTGTCTCAGGTGGTAGCATCCCCAAAATTGGTGCTGTTGTCAAGTACCTGATCTATTTAGCCCTATTTCAATTTGAATAGCTGGCTTTAAAACACTTCCATGTTTTTTGGCGTTACAGTTCCTTATGATATATAGTATTTGTTTTTTTTATAACAGACTCTCCAAGGTGCTGGGTTTGCATAGCTTTGGGCTAAGACTGACAAACTATTTTAATCTGACTTCTCATGACAATTTGAAACTTGCATTTGAGGCTAAATGTCATGAATTCTGTATGCACTGGTGACTTCTAGCCTACTTTTATTTCTTTTGTCCTTACAGTATATCTCCCTGTAATGCACTGCCAGAAAAAACTCATTTAGCAACAAATATGTGATGCAATTGACTCTGTCTCAAACATTGATATAATACTCAGGCACAGCCAGAATTCATATTCTGCCTTCCACCCTCACTCTTCTCTTCTAGTGATGAGCGAATCTGTCCCAATTCAATTGACTGAATTATTTGCAAAACGTTTTTGTCACGCAACATTTTTGTAGCAAACTACATTAGAGGGTGTTTTTTTTTCATGGCACCTTGTTTTTGCTTTGGGGCTACCAATATTTTTTTCCCCATAATGTCAAGCCTTGTTAATAGTGTTGAGCAAATCTGCCATGCTTTGCTTTGTGTGAAAATTTGTAAACGGATGTTAAAATTTGCCAAATTGCATTGGAGCCTTATACTGCTACACACATGCCCTAAATTGTTAGAGGACCTCCTATCCACTAGGCTTAAACTGCTTTTTCAGTAGAAAAAATGCTCCCATGTTGTCAATTTCTGAAAAAAATGTCCACTTGGACATGGCAAACTATTCTCACTATTCACGTCCATTTTAACAATGAATTAAATCAGTGGTCTAACTACCATACAGCAGGTCCTGTGGCTTGTTGGGAGGGGGAGGCAGACCGCAGGGTCTACTGTGTGGTAGTCACCATCCTTGGACACTTCTATTTCAACTTGGTCTCCAGCAGAAATTAAGCAGACGGCAACCGAGTCGTGGTGAGAAGGTTCCCACTGAAGACATCACGTTACTCCATTGGCCAAAATCCTTTTTTGTTTCGAGTTGTTTTAACAGTATGGATGCAAAGATAAAGCATAGTAGTACCATTTCAGTCTATTTGCTGCCCTCCAGTGGCTAAAGTACAAATGAACAGGCCATACCCTTGCTGCATGTTTGAGGCTTTAGACCAAAACAGCTTCATCATCATCAAATATATGGCAGCACTGTTCTCTGCTATAAAGGAATGTTATTATAGCTTATTCATAAACAAAAAAAAGTTAGAGGGTAAGATATCAGTCCTATAATTAGCTGTTGTTGAACTACAGTTTCCCACAACCGCACATAGCCCAACCAAGCAACACTGCTGGCTAAATTACTTTATTCAGAATATCACTAATGTTAGAAGAGGTTGCAAGGCATTCAGAATTTATGCATTTATATGTTCACAGAAAGCTCAGTCATTTCTTCTATACATAAACCTTGAACAATCTATAAATGATATCCTCTAATGAGGTCACATGACATATTTGTTATATGATAAATGGTTTATGCTATGCTTGAAAACAAAGATATTATCTTGGACTTGCACAACAGTACTTTGCCTTTATATGGTCATTGAACTCCTTAGCAGCTCCTAATTCCTTTACCATTTACAATGGCTAGTAAGTTTTTTCTTATATAATTTACAGTAGCACTGCTAGCTGACCTGTATATTTTATATTTGTCTTTGTATGGATACATGTTACTGCTTAACTCTTTTCATGAAGTGGGCTGCCTATCAAATGTTAGTTGGCTGGAATGTTTTTGTAGGGGATACTTTAATTACCATTTATTCGGGCACTCCCCCTAGCTTTTTGGATACCCAAGTGTGGTCCTTAGTTTTAGATGGGAAGCGGTTTCCTTTTCCTGTGTTAAAGCATTATCCTAGCAGTTCAGTAACTGGCCAGGAGGGGTCACTCTTTTTTATAAAAGGGGAGCCAACATGTGATCTGCCTCTTTCTTGGGATTATACCATTCTGGAAGGTGGTTGCAGGATCAAGACTGGGTCTGGGCCCATGTAGGCCAGTACGTGAAGATAGTGTGATGATAGTTTTGTTATAGCTCACTCCAGTAGTAAGAGAGAAGTTCATGTTAGATAGTGAGCAGCCTGAACACTACCATGGATTATTTAAAGGATTAGAGCCCTGAGTTTACCATCCCAGAGTAGGCGTCCAAGTGTACAGACAGGACATAGATCAGCTAATCGCTGGGTTGTAGCTCTGACCTGTATCCAAAAGTAGTATCAACAATGGCAGCACAAACTTTTCAGGACTGTTAAAGGGGTTGATCACCTTTTGAATGAACTTTTTATTCTGAGACAATTGGCAATTGTTTTTTTTTTTTATAATTTGTGGTTTATGAGTTATAGTAAGTATCTTTTACTCTCCAGTTTGCAATTTCAGCAATTTGGTTGCTAGGGTCCAAATGACCTTAGCATCAGGGGCACGCCTGCCATGATGCAGGGTGAGAACCTTGCCCCTGACTAGAGATGGGTGAATAAATTTGCCAGGCGCGAATTTCCACGTTTCACCTTTTCACTTTCGGAAACTGCTGTGAAAATTCGCCAGTGGCAAAAACATTTTGACGCGGGTCGGAAAAGTCGCTCGTGTCAAAAGTGTCAACATTATTCAGACGCCCATAGACTTGAATTTTTTGCCATTTTGCTAATTTTTCGGCATTGCCCTGCAAGTTACAAGGGGTGGCAAAAAGCCACTCCTGGTACCTTAAAGTGGACCTGTCACCCAGACACAAATCTGTATAATAAAAGTCCTTTTCAAATTAAACATGAAATCCAATTTCTATTTTTTATTTAAGCATTCATAGCTGTTGTAAGCTCTTTTAATAATCTCAGCTGTCAATCAAATATTGTCTGCCCCTCCTCTATGCCCGTGGCATAGAGGCGGGGCAGACAATTACTTTCACTTTCCATTCAGCACTTCCTAGATGTCACTGCTCTCCACACATTCCCCCGTTCTCTTCACCATTTAATTGTGTAGCCAGGGCATGGGGATGGACATCGGGCCCCCCATTCTGGTGCACAAACAAAATTCTGAGATGATGCAAGGCTTGTCTTAATAACAGTGTCCACAAAATGGCTGCCATCTGCTTGCTATAATTATGAATTCCCAGACTGAAGGAAACAAGATTCAAATAATTTATGTAGTGTAATTAAAGTTCATTTTCCTTGACTAATCTGATAAAATAGGATTTTGAATAATTTTTTTTGGGTGACGGGTCCCCTTTAAAGAGCTGACTACTAGTGCAATTGCACTCTCTGCACTAACGAAGGGGACCCCAGATGCACTCTGACGTGAGTTAAAGTAAGAACAGGTGGGGGCATCACAGGAGCTGCCTCAAGGTGGCTTAGGAATATGAATAATAGAGGGCCAGTATAGAATGAAGAGTAATAAAGAGCAGCCTTAAGGTTCATCGGTCACAGTGAAATCTATTGTCCAATTGTTTGTAGGGGCAAGCAGGCAGCTCCCCTCAGTTTTCCTGGCTTCAACTAGACAATATCGCTTGAAATGGTCTTTTTGATGGACAGAAAAGAAATAATGAAGACCAGTTGAAAAGTAAAGATTTGCCCATTGTAAAAGTTAACTTAAAGGTGAACCAACCCTTTAAGCATTACTTTTGAGATCTCTGCTAGAATACGATTTGTAATTCTAATGAAACCATCATTCACTTGCATCTGAAGTCAAGTCAGAAAGGCTGAATTTTCTGATTTTCCCCTTACACCAGAAAAATTGCTTTCAGCACTGAAAAAGTTAAAAATCTCAAAGGGAGTCCCATACAGATCTCAGCGAGCCCAGACACGAGTAACTGCAAAGCTAGAAACGATTTGACCAGAGATCAGCAAACTCGGAAAGGAAACTGTTGTTTACACTGACTGTAGGGGGTTGCATCTTCCAGAATTCTGTGCAGCCCAAAGACAGATGTTTTCTGTATAGCGTTGCCAAATGTATCCCCCCAAAGAGGTCATGGACTCTCAGACTTATATTAATGATGCACATTGGTTAACTGGACTTGTTTCCAGCTCTGTAGGGAGGAAGGGTAGGTCAGGCTGATTATGTTTCTAAGTGATACCCTTCTTTTCACTCACATTTTGAATTAAGGGATGTGTATAGTGGTGGAGCTATTAAGGGAGCCATGGAAGTTGGAATTAACCCTTAAATGGGTTGTTTACCTCAGAGTTAACTTTATGGGGCCGATTCACGAAGGGTCGAATATCGAGGGTTAATTAACCCTCGATATTCGACTGGGAACTAAAATCGTACGACTTCGAATATCGAAGTCGAACGATTTTGCGCAAATCCTGCGATCGATCGATCGAAGGATTTTTCGTTCGATCGAACGATTAAATCCTTCGAATCGAACGATTCGAAGGATTTTAATCCAACGATCGAAGGAAAATCCTTCGATCAAAAAAATCACAGGCAAGCCTATGGGGACCTTCCCCATAGGCTAACATTGACTTCGGTAGCTTTTAGCTGCCGAAGTAGGGGGTCGAAGTTTTTCTTAAAGGGACAGTACTTCGACTATCGAATGGTCGAATAGTCGAACGATTTTTACTTCTAATCGTTCGAATCGTTCGAATTCGATCGAATTTAACCAATTCGATGGTCGAAGTACCCAAAAAATACTTCGAAATTCAAATTTTTTTTTTATTCGAACCCTTCACCCGAAATTCGTGAATCGGCCCCTAAGTGTGATGTAGGGAGTTATATTCTGAAAATTTGCAATTGATTATTTTTTATTTTGTGGTTTTTGAGTTATTTAGTGCTTTTTTTGGCAGCTCTACAATTTCTGCAATCTGATTTGTAGGGTTCAAATGACCCTAGCATGCATTGATTTGAATGAGAGACTAGGCTATGAATAGGAGAGGGACTGAATAGAAAGACAAATAAAAAAAAAGTAACAATAAATTAGTAGCCTTACAGAGCATTTGTTTTTTGATGGGTCAATTACCCCAATTTAAAAGCTGTAAAGAGTCATAAGAAAATAGCAAATAAACTGAAGACCAATTGACCTTTTACTTAGAATTGGAAATTCTATAACATACTAAAAGTTAACTTAAAGGTGAACCACCCCTTATTGTGCAGAACTAGGGGGAACAAGGGCTGCATTTGCACCCTACACTCAAAATAGGGCCCTGTGGGTGCTAAGAATCATTGGACACCAGGCGTTCTTTTACACAATAAAGGGCTTAAAAACAAAGACAATTCATTTGTTATCTATCAATCTATATTTTATCCTCCTTAAAGGATTAAACGTATGTACAGTATTTTAGGGTTGGGGCAGACAAGCAGATTCGGGGAGATTTAGTCACCTGGCGACTAATTGCTTCTTCTGCATGGCGACAATCTCCTCGAACTGCCTTCCGTATGTTCGAATGAAGAATTACCTGCGCTAATATACTTGCGGCACTTGGATTTCCGAAGTCGCCCGAAGTTTCCTCGTAAGGCAACTTCAGGCGACTTCGGAAATCAAAGCGCCACAAGTGCATTAGTGCAGGCGATTCTTCTTTCAAGCATAAGGAAGGCAGTTCGGGGAGATTGTCGCCAAGCAGAAGAGACGATTAGTCGCCAGGTGAATAAATCTCTCCGAATCTGCTTGTCTGCCCCAACCCTAAAAGTGATCTTGCAGCCACATGACTTTGCTCCAGCAGCCCCTGGATATTCGCCAAAGGTTGGTTGTGGCCACTACATTAGATAATGATTTTATGTGATATTGGGATTTGAGCAGAGATGTGAGATATATCTGTAGGTTTAGTTTCTCCATAAATAGCAATAACTGCTTTTGAAACCCCAGATCCACGGTTTTCCAATGTAAGTGAAACTAATTTGTTTTCTTCTGTACTACTTTATTATTTGTTTCCCTGCTGCCTTAAAATACCAGTAGCACATACTGCGTTTTCTTCTCCCATCTGTACTATTACATGTAGGCAGGACACACAGAGTACCCAGGGAAAACTAGTTCCCAAGTACCTCATCAGCAAACATAGATATACAATACAGGTATGGGATCCGTTATCCAGAATCCAAATTTGCAAAACTGATCTCCTTTTTTTCTGTATTAATAAAACAGTACCTTGTACCAAACAAATATAATTAATCCATAATGGAAGTAACCCCAGCCTATTGGGTTTATTTAATGTTTACATGATTTTGTAACAGACTTATGGTATGAAGACCCAAATTATGGAAAGCAAGGGCACAACTACAGAGAAGGTAGACCCTGCAGGGGGGGGGGGCATGAGGCCTAATTAATCAGCAATTTTAACATATATTGTTAAAGCAGGACAGCCTCTGGATATGTTGAGGGCTCTAATATTAATTTGCTGTGGGGCCCAGTAACATCTAGTTATGCCACTGATGGAAAGATCTGTTATCTGGAAAACCCCAGTTCCCTAGCATTTTGGATAACCAGTCCTATACCTGTACAATCAATTGCTGCAAAAAATGTCCAGGTAACAGTGTCCCGTCTCTGTGCAGTGCTGTACCAAGTAATGCATTTACAGTTCTGCAGCATATGAACAAAGGGAACTTTGTACTCAAACAAATATCTAGCATACAAAATTGAAAACCTCATTTTAGTACAAGGTACACAATAGCATTCTGCAGCAACGAAGTTGGTCTTTTTTTATAATTTTTTTGTGGTATCTGAATTATTTGCCTTTTTTGTTGTGAAGCTGTCAGGCTTAGAATTTAAATACTTATTCTAGTGACCAGGCTGTGGCTAGCACAACGCAATGGAAGTTGAGATTCTCTGAGCACCTATAACAGTGATACACCTAAGTGTATGTTCGCAGAACCTCAGGAGAATAAATCAGAGGGTCTTTTATAGATAAAGCCATGCTGGGTATAGATGCTCTAGAGGTCATAGGTTGAGAACAATATCAGCATTCAGCTTAGAAGCTCTGGCATTAATGTTTAGGGGAAATGTGAGGTGGATTCCTGGAAATCTCTGGGCTGAGGTGCTACCAAATAGTTCCATAAGTCAAAGTTAAAGGACTGACCAGAAACTGAATTGAAGTGTTACATGCCTTCAAAGTACCAACAACACCAAAAGTATTTACTTGCATTTAAATATACTGTACTGTTAGCCTGCACAAATAACTGTATTTGCTTCAGAGTATAAATATATACTTTATGGTGATACTGGTCCTTTAAATATCAAAAATAGTGTATTGGGGTTTAAAGGGGTTGGAAATGGTCAGATTTGATTCTTTTCTGGAATCCCATTGTAATTAAAATTTGCTATATAAGGGATCCTTTGTGGGGAAATAGGCTAATCTGGCCTTAATTCTTACCATGCATTTGCGATCATCCACTCCACTCAAATCCTCCTCGAACTCCCTTCCCACATCGAACTCCATGATATAATTTTTGAAAGTGCTTAGTGTTTTGATGATCATGTGGTCACCATTCTGAATAATTTCCTTGTCCGGCTTCAGCAGGTTGGCGATTTTCCTTATTGCAATGTTAACATCTGAATGGGAAAAAAAGAGAGTGAACAATTATTTTGGACATTTGTGTTTTGCAACACCTTAATATAGTACAGAATTATAAAGTAGGTTAAAATAATTGAATAGCCAGGCAGAATGTCAGTAATATATGTACAGGAACCTATAAAAAACAATTAGCAACTAGCATGGAGGGACGAGGTGCTGTTGTCTATAGAAACAAAGACCAGTAGGGTTACTGGAGCTGCTAGTTTATGCGCCTCTGTTTGGGAGCCCCCCCATCTTGTTTATAAATATCTGTTATTGTTGTCCTAAATCTAAAGTCTGTTTTTTAGTAGAAATACAGGTGACCATACACTGGTCAATGCTTTAGAACATCCCACCAACTTGACCATGGGCCAAAAATGGCCAGTGCTCCATAACATCCCACCATGGGCTAAACAAACTCATACCATTTAAATGGCCATTCATGTGCACAGTTATCTTTCATTACGCCATTAGTTTGGGTCAGCCGGAGCTGCAACTCTTCTCCATTCCTTATCTGCTTATGTATCAGGCACCCACCAACATGGCGGATCAGCAGATGGAATTTTCCAACTGGACAGATCACCTGGGTTCTGATTGGATCACAGTATGGTGAAAGCCAGAGGCAGGCAAATAGTATTGATACCCAAGGTAAGGACATTAGCCGCTCGCTGTCTTACTGTACTACCTCTCTACCAGGAACTAAAGTCAAGTAGGCCAATGGGTCAGATGAAGTATATGTTTTTTGTGTTTTTTATCCGAAAAATTGTTTTTTTTTTTTGTTTTTTTTTTTTAATTGTGCCCCCCTCCAATTGCACCTTAGGCACATTCCTCTGCTGCCTAACCCTAGTTATGGCCCTGACTAAAACCCACCCCAACCTGGCATGTATACAGAGATGGGCAATCTAACCAAATCTGGGTATGTAACAGGAGCCACGGTTCAGGGAATTTCTTGCCAGCTGAGCATTTTGAAACTTCAGTTAAGTCATAAATAAACAAATAGAGGAGATAAATATTTAAAAAAAAGAAAAAAGTGAAAAGTTAGAAACTGAACTGATATCCAGCTGGTGACCCAGAGTTGGTTGACTTCCCTTTATAAACACTGAGGCCACTGACTGGGACACGGCTTGAGTACAGCACTTTATAATAAAATAGCATTTGCATCATGTCATTAAAGGTTGTGCAACGTGTTTAATTGGTCGAACAACAAATTTTCACTAGAGCCAAATATTGAAAAGGTATGGCGAATGAAGTCATAATGAGTTTCTATCTATACCTAGACACAGCAAAATTAAAAATTCCAGCATTACTGGGCTGAACAGCTTAGGCATAGCCCCCTGTCTTGTCTGCCATCATGTAAGGGTGCATTCAAATTATTACTCAGCAGGAGGAAGTGGTGATCTGGTTTTCTCATTATATAGGATACTCAAAAATTGTGTTTTGCATTATGAAGGAAAATATCAGTCTAAGCAACGCCACATTATACTTTAGTTAAAAATAATCAATGGTTTAAAAGTTATTTGTAAAAGTAATTGCAATTGCAAGCAAGATTAGTCAGTCCTTTTCTTGTGCTGACCCCTAAAACAACATAGAAGTCAGTTCTCATCCAGGTCGGCTGGTTCTCCCACATTGTTTCAGGAGTCAGAGCCAGGAATGCAGAGAATATAAACAACCACTTTCCTTCTCCTTTAAGTGTATCGTAGGTATAAAACTATATCACTCCACTCATTTAAGACAAATGATAGTATTGATAACACGTTTCCAGCTCTGGGGTCCTGCATGGGATTCCCTTACTCCAAATACATGCAACTTACAAGCAGGTTAAGTGAATTCTAATAAAACTGACCATAGTGTTTGTGAACACTATAGGGGCTTAGATTGTAATTTCACTGGGGCAGGGACTGATATGAATAATGTTTAATCTCAGCAAAGCTCTGCGGTTTATATTGGCACTATATAAATAAGCTAATAATAACAGGACCAAAGTTAACTTCACTTTCAGGGTGGCCTGAACTGCTTGGAAAAGCAAAAACAATGCTAGAAACTATCCCGACTCCCTAATTAGGGTGAAAACAAAAGGTATGGCTCCCAATGGGCATTAGAATCACATTATTGAACGTTGGGCAACACATTTAATGGATCACACAAAGACCCTTTATACTGGGTGACCTGACTAAACATTGCCAAATAAACCCCACAATACCCTTTGTAAAATTCAATGTATAATAATTTGTCTGTAGCTGGTATAAAAAGGTATGTCTGAGTGCTGCTGCATTCTAAATCAATTTTAAGATCGGATCTTTTTTGGTGATTGGATTTGTCCTATGTATTGACTATATACACACACCATTTATTTAACAATTTTTAGGTACAACAAGTCCCTGCCCCATACAACCTACAATCTGAAATCTGAAATAGTTTGGAAAGAGCAACTCCGGAAGAGAGGCTTAATCCCCAATTAATCTGGGTTCTCCCTTTGTGTAGCAAGGTAAGGCTTTCCAAACAAAAAGTCATTTGTTTTGCTTTTTAGATGTTTTGAAAGAAAGGGATAATAATTGCCCAGTGTGATTAGCAGTGCCATAAAAATCCAGGGCAAGCTGATTTACTGCACAGAGGGCTAAGCAGGAGCGGCAACCAAGGTGATTATTTCTTAAGTGCCTTTGTTTCAGAATGATTTCATCTTTAACCCTATTGGTGAAATAACAGCCAGTGTCTCATTACTGTTTGATGCCTTTTAGTTCCCCTGGTCATTAGGGCCACCATATTTGCAACCATGGCTAACAAGCCAAGGATGCTGGGAGTTGTAGTACATGGTCTGCCTTAAAGGACCAGAGGGTTTCTTTTTACTGCATTGCTGCTTCCTTTTGTTGTTCAGTGTTAACAAAATCTATATTAAAATGTACATCAGGTTAATTTTCCCACATAATATAGAAAAGGGTCAAAGCCTATACAGCAGAGGTTTACAGATCATTTCAGTTCAAACCCCCCCCCCTTTTGTGGTCAGGGACCCCCTAAGTTCATCTTGAGGTTAAGGACATGTGATACATGCTGTATCAGTCTTTCCATATAGATTTTCACCCTAAATCTCATGTTAATTGACCCAGGCTGGGTTTTCAATAGTTCTGAAGCAGATCAAACGGCACCCGTTTTTAGGGTTCTGAGCCCTGTGGGGGTTCAGTCCCCCATTTGGGAAGACACTGAAATACACTAAGTAAATCCACCGGGGAAGATAGAATATAAGAAAGAAGTAGGTTATACAGTAGGCATGACATTACTGTTCTATGCTCCTAAATCAAAATTGTTCTACCTGCAACAGGCTGCTGGGAGTTGTAGTTCAGCAACACTTGGGAGGGCTACATAACACCCATAATGAAAAAGTTCCTCATAATGTGATTGTTTTTTGTCTAAGTACAATAATCTCACCCTTTTAAATGGTTAATAAGTAATGATATTAATCTAAAGGAATTCCAACAAAGCGGAGGCAGCATTATGGCAGACATGTTTGGGCTGGGAGATATCACCTGACGCTGATACATACTCACCCAAAGCCTTCATATAGTCTTCAAAATGCTCATTGCTTAACATTTTCCAGTACCCGTTGAAATTAGTAGACATGTCTGCTGGGCGAGTGAGTGGAGAGCAAGGAGTGTGCTGGTGGAGACGCTTGCTGAGGGTTCTGTGCAGTGTATGTGTGTGTGAGCTCTGGCTGCTAATGTTTTATGGGTTACTCAGACCCTGCTGTTATTTGAGCCCCTCCTAATTCCATCAGAATGCAAAAAGTTACCTCCCACCCGCTGGACATCTCAGGAGCTCCAAGACTGCCTTCTGATACAGTGCACACTGAATGCAGGTGTTTAGCTTAACCGATCATTCCAAAAATCAGGGACACATCTAAGAAGTGCACATTACTCTGCTAGACTGATTGGATTTTCATTAAATGCAACTGATTCTGAACTGTTAGCTGGTTTCTATATAAGCGTCCCTGATTGCTCATATGATCTATCAACAGATATAATTATTATCCTTTATACAGTGCCAACATATTCCTATTAAATTCACTGTGCTGAGTTTTTGAAAAGACACTCAAATGTATAATATGAAGATAATGATCTGGCTGGAATCAAACCCAGAGCACCATTGCAAGGAACATCCATACTAACCACTGCACCTCTGTGTTACCCATTGTCTTTGGGATTGTTCAGGCTTCCACGTTTACTGGGGATGCAGTTTTTATATTTTAACTGCTTAATGCACACTTGTAAGGGAAGAACATACTGTGAGTACAGCCACTATAGGCTACGTTGACTCTTTTGTTCCCTTGCAATGAAACACATAAAAATGACACCACATGGGGAATGCATGAGATAAAATTCAAGTGCACAAGCCCTAAGGCCTATAGCATAATCGGATAGGATCCATTCCTGTCACTACACACACTGGGCAGGTGCTGGCCTTTTAACCACCATCAGATAAATTCTATATATGGCATAGCCCAAAGAAAAGTAGAATGTTTGGCTGGCAAAAAGTTCAAAAGCCAATGAACCAGGCCAGCCTTTATGTTTTTTGAGTGTGGGAGAATACCCATACATCCACTAGAAGAATAAACCCCTTCAGAGCCAGGCCAAGTGTTATTTGTAATTTAGGCAATACTACTTTACTTAAAGTTCCATATTCACTGCCTGCAACACCCCAGGGGCGCTGCTGCCATTCTCCAGTTGAGAAACTTAGCTGAGGCAGCAGACCCCAAGTTACAAGGGACGGCAAAAATTGAAATCTCTACCCTTCTGGTGCACAGCGCAATTGAAATACCATCTCTGGGTGGCAAATGGTCTAGAAACACCCCTGCACCACCCACCATGCAAGACAAATGCAAATTCACTACAATTCCCTGCCCCGTGACGATTATTCATCCATCACACTAACCGACCTCTTCCCCAGTCCCCTTGCCACCCTTGCTTGGGCATTTCGGATACTCAAAAACCGATTTAAACCACCTGATAAATACCTGATGAAGGATAAATGAACTGAAACATGTTGTGCATTTCACAATAAAAAAGATGACTTGCGAGTTGCCTAGGGGCTCGCTTCTTTTAAATCCTGCCCTGCACATGCCTCTTCTGCCTACCCCTAGTTCTGGCCCTAAACCCCTTGCAGATGGTGCCCAGGCCATAATCTAAATCCATGACCCCAGCACTGCAAGACATCGTGACATCAGGGGGAGGCTGTGACATGTCGATCGACAATTGGCCAAACGCTGAGTCAATGATAGGGAATCCTGCCCCGGTAATTTGAAGAACCGGGCAGGCAGTTTTCTGCATACACCTAGTTCTGGACCTAAACCCCTTGCAGATGGTGCCCAGGCCAGAATCAAAATCTATGACCCCAGCACTGCAAAACAGAAATTACTATACTAGGGTTGCCACATTTTGGCCTGTCTAACTCCGGGTAGGCTGTGATGTAATGGGGAGCGGTCATGACATCAGGGGCCGGCTATGACATGTCGATAGGCAATTGGCCAAATGCCTATTCAATCATAGGAAATCCTGCCCAGGTAATTTGAAAAACCAGGCAGGCAGTTTTGACCCAGACAGCCCTTCAAAAAACCAGGCTGTCCTGGTCAAAATCGGAAACGTGACAACCCTATACAATACCCTATTATCCATATTTGTAAATATCCCCTCATTATCTATAGAGTGATAATGAAAGAGCAGGTATTGCTAAGGATCAGTTTTATGCATTAAGGGTCTTAATGGTACAAGGATGCTGACTATCCTGGCACTGCCACTGGCATACATAGATTGTCCTGGGATCCAGAGTTGCCTTCTATCAACTGCAAAATATGTTGGCGCTATAGAAATAAACGTTAATAATAATAACGGCTGAAAAGCAGGTGTTGTGCAAAGGAATCGGCTTGAGTAAATGGGCCCTAGCATTATAAGTACAGAGAGGCCCAATCAGCTCCCCACCAGCCCACTAAATAGTGACTTTCTATGGCATCTTATGGCCGCCCCACAAATTGCAAGTCTGGGCCTGGCTTGAGGCAGTACAAGTAACTGCTCCCTTTTTAACTACTACCACCAGTTCCATTAATGTGCTTCTTCTGTAAACAAAAACAATGTAAATTATAACAATAAATCTTTGTTAATATGATGCTGAAGATACCCTGTTAACCCATGCCATGTACAACTTGCCCTTATATGTATTTTCCCAATCAGAGAAAAGGTAAATAGGAAAAATATAATTCAGTGCTATGTTAGAGACAGTACAGTTACTGTAGCTGCCTGAGTTTGTATTTGGCTTGATTCTGTAACAGGGCAAAGTTCATGAACACACTGACAAGTTAATGGGCAACTGAATAACTTGTCCCTGGTGTGGGTGTGTGTGCTTGCATCAGCTGCGGTGAAATTAGACTGTCACCATTATTAGGGAGGATCTTTATGTGAGTTACACTGAAGTCACATTGTATAAAATAGTCTAATATATATTATGTTTAAAATAAGAAGATAATACTTACTATAAGACAATATATTATTCATGTTACTGTAAGATATTACAGATTTCACACAGAAGTACCTGCAAGAAACAAAGCTAATTTGCACATAGTGCATTGCACATAGTGCTTAACACCGCCATCTGGTGGATAGAATCTATACATATGTACCTTGTGTATAAAGAATTATAATTTTTTTGTTCATACTACCATCAGCAGATAAATAGGACAAAACTAAATGAAATTAAGCAAGAAATTAAGATCCTTCAAGAGATCAGCCTGTGTGTCAGTGCAGTGTCAGAGGAGGGCAGCCTTTGATTAGTGTTTGGGCCAAAAGTTTAATGGGCTTAGCTGTACAATAGGGCATCAGCTGATATACGGCATGGTGGGTCAGAAGGGTAAACCAGTGGAAGGAAAGCCACTTATAGCTGATATATATCTATAGGTTACACAATGGTCACTGTCAAAATAGCTTTATTTGCAGGCCTCACTGATAGCCAAAGGCTTTAGCTTATCGCCACTGTTGTTTACATCAAGGAGGAGAGTATCAATGGAACGTCCTTGCTCAATTAATTAACCAGGGGTGTTTTATTAATCTGCTTCCTACAGAGTCAAGACAGGTTTAGTAGGGTCTATTCTTAACCCCATGAGAAGCAGACACCGTTTTGGTACGCATATGTTTATGTTGTATGTCCCCTTATGTAGAGTAGCAGGGAATACTTTGCCACTTTAGAACTGAGTGTGATAATAATAATACTAAGGCTCTCTTCATGAGACATTCTTATAAACACATATAATGACAAACATTGAGGTGCTGAAATGAGTGAAAGTGATGTGAGGCCCCTAGGCTACACTTTAGGCAGGAACTCAAACCCAACCCCAGCGTTGAGTGCTAGATATGTATGGGTTGGCAATTTGGTAACTTGCAGATATATATATATATATATATATATATATATATATATATATATATATATATATATATATATATATGGTAGCCAGGGCCAAGTAAAGGTGAACAATCCCATTAACCATTGATTGGCTGTTTTAGTTTACTAGACTGCTCAAATCTGCCCATGTGATTATATAAACCCCACATCACTTTGCAAATGTTCTTCAGCTCCCAAATAGCTTGCTGGCTTTGAATAAGACTACTGTTGAGCAACAAGGGAAGAAAAGGCTTAAAGTAGCTTTTGTAAAGTACCCCAGGCCTAATGAAGGGTAGAGCTAATCCTGTAACGCACTTTCAGTAGAAGGATGAGAACTAGGCTCCCCCCACTAAGGGAAAAAAAAGGATACACTGAGAAATAACTAGATCTACTGGGAGAACAGAGAAATCCAAGATACGTATATAATAATCCCAAGCAAGAATTTGTGTAATCAGATCAACAAGATTAAGGGAATAATCTGCACTGACAGTGGCAGGGAGCTCTGTTAAGGGGAAACTATACGTATAACTGTAGCGTGTGTTGCTGCTATATGAAAGAACAATGTGTAACATTCAAGAAAATGTCTTTCAGTTAAGGACAATTCTCTGCTGAGTGATTAGTGGCATGTTCAGCCCTAATCAAAATGCCACAGCTCTCTTCCCGGGGATGCCCACGTGAAGTGATAGAATGACTGTTGGATACAGTGGGTTCCACTTCTTGTTGTTTCAAAAAGTAGATACATGAAACTGAAATACATACTATATTTATACAGTTGGGTATGCCTCAGAGAAGGTGATCTACAGATAAGGGCACATACTATTTATATAGATAAAGCTTTTATTTAGGTATCCTTGACAACAATTACTTAATTTCTTAATAGCTTCTCCTTTCATTTAAACAATTCCGAACCAGTTTCAAAGCTTCCATCCTTGACTCTAGGTTCTAAAATGCAATGTTTCATTTTATTCTACCTCTGTTTGATTTTCAGATACTCAGAACCACAAATGTGTTGTCTGCTATGATCATACATAGGACCCATGGCCAACTTTACACTTTCTTGCTCTAGCCCCACACTAGGCACCCTCAGTCTGTATGGGCACTTTTTTTGGATGTTCTGCCAGTGTAGATCTCCGAAGTGAAGCAATAGAATCTAGTAGAATCTAAACAGCGGCAATGTGCAGTCTGTATTAATATAAGATATTAAGGCCAGAAGTTTTGCAGATTAGAAAGATAGAAATACTGTATTAACAAAGCACCAGGCCCTTTTTCTGTAAAATAAATATGTCTCCTACACTCACTTTCTTTCTCTACTACTCAGCAGCCATGCCAAGGGGTTGTGCAAAAGAATACTCTCCTCTATTCCCTAACCCGTACTCCCAGCTTCTGAGTGACTGGAGAAATAGATGTCCCCATCCAGTCTCATCAACCCCTCCAGGGAACCATCCAGCTTCTCAGTCCTGTCTGCAGCTGGATAACCGCTCTATGGGACAAGGACCTCATTCCTCTTGTCACATTAATACTTAGCACCTAATCTTGAATGTAATTGTATTTATTTATATTTTACTATTGATAACTGTCTGTTCTAATGAATTGTTGCAATATATAGCACTGCATACATAATACATGTTATCTAAATGCAAATTTACATATATATATATATATATATATATATATATACATACTGACCTAATTCAGTTTTCTGACTGATGGAGAGAACCCAACACAAGGGCTGGCTCAGTCAGTTACGCAGAATACTACAAGAAATTCTATTTCAGATTTGGGGGGTTCTAACCAACTAACCCGAGCCTCCAACTTTCTCATTGCACCCCCTATACAAACAGGGAGCAGGCCACTGAGATGTGAGCTGAAATAATTAACTGCTTCTGGAGAGAGTGAGCAGCTGGATAATAGCAGTTAGATGGGTAGCACACAGAATACATGGCTGTCCCAGTTGCAGGGTACAATAAGATCATAGTACTCCATTAGCCCCTTCTTCCTGACTGGATTATACCCAGCAGGACTACCCAATATGTACAGCACTGGGTGATATACATTAATCACTGGCACAATCTCAGTTAGATCCCAAGTTAGATCACATCAGGAATGTAGGAGAACATAACTGCTTTGCCAACTTTTCCAGCCTTTGGCGCTCAGGCTCTGGCAGCTACCTATATCCCCTAAGGTTTTGGGCACATGGAGCTGTAGGCTCTGCTACTCTCAGCCTGTATATTTTTGCAGGCTGAGAGAAATGGATCCGCTTCATGCCACAAATCAACTAATTTGAATGAGATCCACCTTAGTGCACAAACATGCAGTGGAGTGGAAGCAGCGGTCAACCAGAAAGGAGGCATCTTGCTCCATTGCACACAAGCAGAAGCAGCTTAGATGAATGGAGTAGGGGCACAGAGATCCACTTCTCTCCTGCAAATATACACAGACTGAGAGCAGCAGACCAGTGCTCCATGTGCCCTCAGCCTAAAGGTTATGGCACATGGTCCTGCACTTCTGGTTTTGCAGCTCCATCACTTCCTGTTTCATGGTGGTCGGTGGGTTGCGGGTCGGGTTGTGGATAAAGCAGTTGCTGGTCTGGGTCGGGTAGCGGATCAAAGTGGCAAAATATGTGGGTTGCGGTTCGGGTTGTGGACTTCGGATTCTGTTCTGGTCCGGGTCTTAGAAATTGGTTCTGCGCAGGACTCTAGCACATGGCACGTTTTGTTGCCTGTGATAAATTTTATACAGGTGATTAAAATACTTTATTTCCTCCTCAATGGCTAAAATGCTAACTGGTGGTCAAACCTATGCAGTGCTTTGGCTTTCTGAAGTAGCACAAAGTTACCTAGCAAATAAATCAAATAAATTTTGACGCCTGCGTTAAAGTCAATGGGCGTTCGAATAGTGTTGCTGCACAACAGTTTTACGCAAGCGATTTTTTTGGATCCCCATATGTTTTTTTCTACTAAAAAATAATTTAAAGTAAACCCAATAGGATTGTTTTGCCTCAAATAAGGATTTATTTCATCGTAGTTGGAATCAAGTACAAGGTACTGTTTTATTATTACAGGAAATAAGGAAATACATTGTAAAAAATGTATTATTTTATTAAAATGGAGTCTATGGGAGATGGGCTTCCTTTAATTGGGAGCTTTCTGGATAACAAATCCCATACCTGTATAAAAAATGCCCCACCCTTAAGTATATAGAAAGTGGCATCACTGCCAGAGGAAATTAAAACATTGAGACTTGTAAAACACATTAAATATTTATATTATAAATGCATATAACTGATACACCTTTACATTTGTGCAGCAGCCCAATTTAGCGGCTACAACTTATAGGGGTTGTTCACCTTTGAATTAACTTTTAATAGAAAGAGATAATAAGAGAGTGATATTTTGAGACAATTTACAAGCTGTCTGGTTTGTAATTTCAGCAGTCTGATTGCTAGGGTCCAAATTCCCTTAGCAACCATGCATTGATTTCAATAAAGGGCTGAAATATGAATAGAAGAGGCCTGAATAGAAAGAGGAGTAATAAAAAGTAGCAAGAACAATACATTTTCAGCCTTACAGAGCATTTGTTTTTAGATGAGGTCAATGACCCCACATTTGATAGCTGGAAAGAGTCAGAAGAAAAAGGACATAATTCAGAAAGTATAAAAAAAGAAAAAAAAAGAAAAAGTGAAAAGTTGCTTAGAATTAGCCATTCTATAACATACTAAAATTATTTAATGAAAATGATGAAGTTAAAGTGTAAGATCTTCCTTGACTGCTTGTTGAGTCCGTGTCTGTTTGCCTTGTCATCTGTTCAAATACTTATAACATAAGTAAACTGCATAATAAGATACAACTCTAAGTATCTTTTCAATACACATTAATCAAAAATTGTAAATTATATTTAAAGTTATATGCAGATGTAATTGCAATTGAAAGCAGCCTCTGTCTTTCTCTTGTTGTTCTCTCCACTGCTTGTCCTGACTACATGAACCCTTGAAACGTTGTACTGGTAGTCAGTTCCCCCATCGCCCCTCCTAAGCCAAGACTCCAGTTTCCACAATGCCTTCTGTGTTCTGTAATTAACAGTCCTGTAAAGAAGTGAGCAGGGCATTGTGGGAAAAGAAGTTTTGGGGAGCTGGTTTCTAATGCACTGAATCTGTAGTCAGGCAAGTAACGAAGGGAACATAAAATGACTAATAACTATGCATTAACTTTTAAGTTAAAATCATTAAAATGAAAAAAAAAAGCCCCTTGTTGTTGTAAGTAACCTTACCTGACCTTCCGCTCAGTGCCATTTTCTTCTAATAATGTACAACCAAATCAGTGATGGAGCAAATGGGAGCCAGGGTTGCCTGTTTGCAGCAACCTAAACTCACTGAACTCCCCTTGGTTCCCATGGAGAGCTGGGTATATTGTTCTACTCTTAGATACTGAGGAATCTGCATGTGAATCCATTTGAACGCCCTACCATGAAGATAACTGATTTCAGACATCTACTGTGGGGTGCATGCAGGGGTGACCGTATAGATCCCTGGCTTTGTAAGGTCCTGCAGATCTACAGTTGCATGCAAAGCAAAATTGAAACTACAATTCCCAGGATCCAGAAGCAGCTAAAGGTTGTTGGGGAGTGCTGGGAGCTGTAGTTTAATACCAGTTAATATATAATAATCAGAGAATAGAGAATATTATTTTAAAAACACATATTTTAGGGTTAGTGTTGCTAAGTAAAATTAATATATTGGCATTTTTGACAGGTGACTCAGTAGAAACTGCACCCAATAATTAGCAGAGGCCAGGTCATAGCTGGCAGTTGGCCCAATTGCCACTGATCTAATCCTTCCTGAGCGAGTACCATCAATTTACTGCATGGAGCCGCTCTACTGAATTCATTAACAGTATAATGCACACATGTATTGTGGGTGAGGGAATGCCTCATGTCTCTCCTGGCAACACTGACAGGGCTTGGTATGTGTTCATTATCGCAGGCAGCATTAGGGATAGGTATGGGGTCATGGAGTCAAATGCAAGCCTACACATTATACATGCCTAAGCACACTCTTGTCTATCCTGTAGCCATGCATACACTATATGGTAATAAAATGTTTAATACATTAAGACTGCAATGCTTGAAATCCTGAATAATCATTACAGTTGGGGAGGGGGGAGATTGAGCAGTGATAAATAATGTGGAAGATTATGGTGGTTATACAGGGACCTGGACACAGCAGGAGAAAACAGTTGGGTTGAAGTGGTAGATGAAGTTATTAATATAACAGGGCAGACAAGAAGGTATATGTACAACAAGTAGCAGTAGTTTATGTTTGTTAAATAATGCAAGGCTTTTATGGGTCAACTGGCAGTTCTAGGTTAATGATATTGGTTTTACATCACAGCAAACCATAAATGTTTACCATTACACTTTGGAAATAGTGCTGGGCGAATTTATTCGGCAGGCACGAATTTGAGACGAATTTGCGAGATTCACCGCCGGCGAATAAATTCACAAAGTGGCTGCGAAAATTCGGACGCCGGCGTCAAAAACTGCGCTTTCGCGAATAGCCCATCACTATTTGGAACTGGTTCACATATTATGACTACATGAGCTTTATTTTTTTCTTGTGAAATCTTACAAATACATCTAACAAGGGCTGTTAATTGGCAACCAAGAGAGAAAAAACAAAAAGGAGGAAGTGATTGCTTCGCTTTCAAAGACTAATCCTCCCAAAGGACTATATACATCAACAGGAAAAAAGAATAAGCAGGGATTGTGTGGTTGCTTTGAAGGAGAAGTAAAGCCTAAATAAAGAAGTAGGCTAGAAATGTTGTTCATTATGTTTTGGGTTACTGTACCAGCGCAAGGCAACCACAGCCCTCAGGCCCGGATTTGTGGCAAGGCCACAAAGGCCCAGGCATAGGGCGGCAAATTTTTCAGGGCAGCATGCTGCCCAGCTGCTCTATTGGGAGCACTGGGGACGCGCTGCTCTCCAGTGCTCCGGCAATTGCACACCACGCTCTTGAGTCTGCCCATTGTAATGCGGGCAGGCGCTAGGACCGTGCAGCCGGGCACCATGACTGCGTGGCATGGGGCGCCTGCCCATCAAATCCAGCGATGACAGCCCTTAGCAGTGCAGATCTGTGTCTCCAAAGATGCCCCAGTAGCCCATCTTCTTTTCTGCTGATTCACTGCACATGCTCTGTGCTGCTGTCACTTACTGAGCTTAGGGACCCACTCACAATATACAGTACACATAGAATAGAAATGTCACAATATAAGGCTGATTAGTAATTAATACAGATAATTACTACATGTAAGCACAGAAACCAGTGTAATTAGCATCAAAATTTAATAATGAGGCCTGTAGCATCAGCTTATATCACAGACCAACCTAATTTTCTGCTTGATAATTTGTGACGACCCCTAAGCTTAGCTTCTCAACAGCTGCTCAGAGCCCACTGAGCATGTGAGTGTCACAGACACTTTCCAAGATGGTGACTCCCTGTGACAAGTTTGAAGTCCTGGATCATTGCTGCTAATGAAAAACTGAAACTTTAGGCTGGTGCAATAAGTTCAGTATATAAAGTATGGCATTTTTTAGCCATATTCATTTTTTAGGGTTTAGTTCTCCTTTAAAAACAAAATTCTAAATGCAAATATTCTTTTCCTCATTATATGTAATTGGAGAGAGACTGTTAAAATTCTCTGCAGTGCTAGAGGAAGCTCAACTCAAGCACGTTATTAGTGGCTGACTCATTACATAGCACTTGAAAATAATAATAAAGGTAATGTGAACAAGGCTCTGCGGCCTGATGGAATACACCCACAAGTACTTAGTGAGCGTAGTTCAGTTTTAGTCAGTATTTCTCAGACTCCCTCTTATCTGACATGGCACCAATTGATTGGAAAAAAAGCTGCAACGCAATAGCACTCTCCGTATTAGCAATGTGGCCCCTCTTTAACCTGCTCTGACGCAAACGTATTAAGTGCGGAGCGGAAAAGGGTGGCGGCATCGGGGCTGCTGCCTCAGGTAATAGCCCGATGAAGCGGCACGGAAGAACTGATGTATTTTCACCATGGCATTATAAGTAGTAATGAGCATGAAATTAAGAAGTTACAATTATATGCCACATTAGATTTGCTTTCTGTCTCAGAAGGGTAGAGAATCGGCTGAAAGATTGTGTACAGACATTCATAATTAATGGTACATTCTCTAACTGGGCAGAGGTCTCTCTTGGATTCACTTTTAATTAATTTGTCTGTTAATGACTTGCAGGAGGTCATAGAAAGTGATCCATCTGTGTTTGTTTATGACAAAAAAGTCAGAAACAGATTAAAGGGACAATAAACCCCTTTTTTCAACATGAGTTTAATGATTAGGGATTGTGCTGAACATATTTTTTGCCTATTGTTTTAATTCGGAAATATGCACTCATCAGGGCAAAATCTCAAACTGAATTAAACGTCACACTCTGCTTCCATACCTTCAAAAAATGGAAAGAGGGAAAGGGAAAAAGTTGTGCCATTTTATGGCCACACCCCCTAATTACCATGTCTAATTGACAAAATTTGGCAGGTTATTCAAGTTTAAACACATTTCTGGGAGTTTTATTGCAATGTTTTATGTTATAACCGTTTTGCTAAGGAAAGTGTATTAACCTTTAAGCTGCAAGTCTCAGTTCTCCCAAGAGACCTGCTTATCTTAAATAGCTACAATTGTATCTTTGTCGATCTTAAATTGTTACAAAAGTATCCAAGTGCAGCTGCTGAGTGTTCTGGGCTCTCTGTCAAAAAGCCTCTTATTTTAATTAAGTTTAAGAAAGTTTTTCTGGTATCAGTAAAGGAGATCAAAGAGAAAGTCGAGACATTTCAGTAAGAAACCAGGGACTGTGGGCTGAGCTGTCCCGTAGAAAACAGGACAGTTGGGAGGTATGTACTTCCTGCATAATCAAAAGCAATCATCTATCCAGTGAGAAGTCCTCTGTATAATGAGCTGCAACACATCTGAATGCCTAACAGCCTATAGTGGCTTTTTGTAATTATATTACAAAAATATTACGCCCCTGAATCCACACGTGATATTAATGTAACTGCAGCAGGCACATCTTCTATAGAAACCCTTTGTGTTGCTGGAAATTAAATGCCCTTTCTTCCAGTTGCAAAAGAATATGTTTGTGTCCCTTGGGTGGATCTACAGTATGTATATAAATTGGCTATATAATCTATAATATAAACTCCTGTAATATGCACAAACCCAGTTCTGACTATAGATTGAATGAAAATCTACAATTTTCCAGATTCCTGAGTTCAATATTATGGTATTGGAATCGTTTAAAAGGCACCTGTAAGAAACCTACCCTGGTGGTCTAGTGGGCAGCGGGGTCCATGCCGCGTCCTTGGCGTGGACGCCCGCTGCGCCGCTCCTGTCCTCCCCTTGCCGGTGCCATCTTGGATTCCTAGGGCGTCGCTTTAAGGTGCAGGTGCGATTGCGCCAGCGTGCAATGGTGCAAATTTGTGCATGTTTTGGCACGAATTGGGACCCTATTTAAGGCCCATTCAGACCTGTAGCCAGTGCCGTTATAGGATCATATCCTGTGGTTTCCTGTGCCTTGTGCTACCTGTTCCTGAATTTGCTATCCTGACTGTTCTTTCTGTGTTTGACCCAGCCTGTTCCTGACTATTCTGACCTCTGTATCCTGATCCTGCCTGTTTATTGAATACCGAGCCTGCCTGATCCTGTTTGTCTGATTACCCGGTTTTGACCCTTTGCCTGCCTAACGACAACTCCTTCTGCTTGTTCCAGTCTGTCTGATTACCTGGTTTTGACCCCTTGCCTGCCTGACGATTCTGTTATCTGCCTGTCCTGATCCGGTCTGTCCTGTTTCCGTTTCTACCGGACGCCTTGTTCCTTGACCTTCTGCCCAAAGACTCTTGCTATCCGGTCGTGCCCCTTTGCCAGCCAGAACATCTCGCCTTGTACCCCTCCCCTCGTTAAGTCCAGGTGGCACCCAATTAAGCTGAGGGCTCCTCCCAAAGGCCAAAGGTGGTCACACTACTGGTGAAGCCGAGCCGAGACCAGGGTACTTGGCACTTGTCCTGGTATTGGATGCCGGCCGTGAGAGCATCTATCTGTGGAAAATAGTTTCCCGCACCGGAGATGGCCAACACACTGTTTGGGGCAAATCAAATTTTTCTTCAAATGCCCCTGCTAGTGCTATGCCACCCTCAGGGGAGGGCCATCCCAATACAGGCACCATGTTATGTCATACACATGCACTTAATGAGAGAGCCTCCTGGTAATAAGCTTACTGTCCCATCTTGGCGATAATGCACATTTGTGTGCCATCACATGCATAATGAGCATGCCAGAATGAAGCTCATACATGTGGAAAAACATGGCTGCCGGCATTAGGAGCTCCTTGCCCATATGAGTGGCATAGCATTGGCAGGGAGCATCCTGCCAAATAGACAAAAAAAAAAAGACCACAGTGCAGGTTCTTTAAGCTCAGGGGAAATCTTTTCCTAGATTGGTGCCATTTAAAATGTATGCACAGTATATGCTATTGTTACTATTTATTCGTTGTTTATACAGTAAGAAACATATTTCAATGTATTTTCCCTTTATACTGTTTTTGACTCAAGGTAGGTACACTGGAATGACTCATTTCTACCAAGTTTGAGCACGGAGTTCATCCCTTAAGATTAAAGTAAAGGAGATTTCGATCGCTATTGAAATCCTTAGTGATGAGAGCAATTCAATTCTCCCCCACACCTCTTATCTGAGCAGATACTTTAAAAATATAAAAAGGAGTAAAACATGACGCATATGTACTTAAATCAGCAAATGTACCGGGTACAAAAACACGCACAAACCATTCTACGTGTATCATTATACTTTATATCTTTTAGTATCATTATATCATGCTTTAAACCTTATTTTACCTATGAAATGTGTAAACAGTTATACACGTGTGATGTACATGTAATAGAAATGTTTTCAAAAAACAAACGCATTTACACAGCTAGGCCAGCTGGGACTGATATAGAGTCCAGGAAGGCCACTATATAGACTAGGTGAGAGAGTCAATGTAGAAATCTGCCCAGCCATTATTTTTAGTATATTGGTTGGTGCAATATACAGATATACTTATTGAGATAGTTTAGAAGCCAGGCTGGCAAACAGGAACAGAGCTGCCAATCTAAGAGGGAAACTGACCCAAAACGCTGTCATGGAAACCTGCAGAGTTATCAGGAAAGAGGCACAAAAGTTGCTCAGATATTCAACACCATTACAGGGTCCTTGGGCACTTGTTATTGCCCTCCTGTGGACACAGGGCCGGATTTACATTGCAGGCGCCCCTAGGCCCACTGCTGTTCGTCGCCCCTGTCCCCTCCCCTTTATTCGAGCAAATTTTCATGGAGGTTGTATCTACTGTGCATCACCAGTGTTTTTGAACCAATGTGGGTGTGGTTGGGCAGCATGCCCCCCCCTAAAATCCTGCCACCCTAGGCCCGGGCCTAGGTGGCCTTTCCACAAATCCGGGCCTGTGCGGACACCTATGTACCCCCCTTTATTATAACCTCCAATGCAGCAGTGTCCACCAACCCAGACCCACTTCTAGTCTGACACCTTGTGCGCTGACCTGGCCTGAGGGGGGAGGTTGCAGTTAGTATGGGGGCCTGGGAGAAATAGCAATAGGGCCGGTGGGCATGTGGGGGGTCCCCTGATGTGGCAACATTGAACCCCCCAGTCTGAAGCTGTTGGAATGTGCAAACAATGTCTAAGGCAGCATATTTACTAAAGGTCAAAATGACAAATTTTTTGAAGCTCTCAAAAAACTCAAAGGGGTTGTTCACCTTTGAATTAACTGTTAGTATGACTTAGAGAGTGATATTCTGAGACAATTTGCAATTGGTCTTCTTTTTTTTATTATTTGTGTTTTTTCGTTATTTAGCTATTTATTCAGCAGCTCTCCAGTTTGCAGTTTCACCAATCTGGTTGCTAGGGTCCAGGTTACCCTAGTAACCATTCATTGATTTGAATAAGAAACTGAAATATGAATAGGAGAGGGTCTGAATAGAAATACGAGTAATACAAAGTAGCAATAACAATAAATGTGTAGCCTTACAGAGCATTTGTTTTTTAGATGGGGTCAGTGACCCCCATTTGAAAGCTGGAAAGGGTCAGAAGACAAAGTCAAATAACTCAAAAAGTATAATATATAACTAATGAAAACCAATTTCAAAGTTACTAGGAACTGAACATTTTTTAAAGGACCAGTAACATCAAAAAATGAAATTGTTTTGAAGAAATAAAAATGTAATGCAGTGTTGCCCTGCACTGATAAAACTGCTGTGTTTGCTTCAGAAACACTACTATTGTTCATATAAATAAGCTGCTGTGTAGCAATGGGGGCAGCCATTGAAGGGAGAAAAGCAGATAAGCTCTGTAGAACATAATGGCGTTATCTGTTATCCACTATTTAACCTGTAACATATAGACTTTTTGTCAATTTCTGCCATTGCTACACAGCAGCTTGTTTATATGAACTATAGTAGAGTTTCTGAAGTAAACAGGTTTACCAGTGCAGGGCAACACTACATGATATTTTCATTACTGTAAAACACTTTAATTTTTTGGTGTTACTGTTCCTTTAACATACTAAAAGTTACCTCAAAGGTGAACCACCCCTTTAAATGTGGCATGACACTTGCAATTTACTAATATTTGTGTACAGTAAGTCAGATTTTGTCATATTGCATTTGCACTGATGAACATTCACATCATCTCTGCAGATGTCATTATGTTGCCACAAATCTATACACACCTTTTTGATAACACAATACTATGTGGATGTGGGTGGGAGGGGTGGATCATGGGGGCTTATTCCAGACAGATATCTATTGTAATATTGTTTTATGGTACATGTAGTGAGAATCAGCAATGCAGGAAATAGCAAAGCACAGACTTTAAAATGATTGCAAATGTGATATGTATAAGCCGTGAGGTAGAGAATAGACCAATCATAAGGTCTTGGGATAACCACGGGGCATGGATGGGGGTTAGTAACCAATTTACTGGAAAACAATGGGTCAAAACCCAATCCTCGTAGGTTCCCTTCCTTGATTCACCATCCACCCCTTCACCCTCCATGCCCCGTGGTTATCCCAAGACCTTATGATTGGTCTATTCTCTACCTCACGGCTTATACTTATCGCGCAACTTAATTACAGTCCGTTTATCCCCCTGTTCTTAACAATCTTTTTATAATTTTTTCTGGACTTTTGGTTTTTATCTAATTATTAATAAAAGTTAAGTTTTAATTGGTTCTTTGAGTCATCGCATCCAACGATGGGGAGGTGCACCTTCTAGGGTTTGGTTTCCTTTCTTTTTTCTATACAATTTAACCCTGCACACCATCTTACTGTCTCTCGAGTGTGATTGATAGTGCTCCCTTAACCTGTATTTATTTCAAATGTGTAATTAATGTGCAGTATCTTTGAAAGTTGCTAACAATGAAAGGTGTATTGTGTGGTGCATGATATAGACACACACACACACACTCCGTTAATAAACCATCAGTCCAATGGCCAAAGAAATAAACAAACCACTTGAGACAGCAAGCACTGGGAACAGTATTTTTACATCACTTTAGATGCATTACCCTAAATTATCACTTGGTGGTGATCTTGTATAAGATTTCTCTATGCCTCACCAGAGATGGGCAGATAATCAGGAGCATGCAGTTATTTCACAGAATAGGAAAATTATCAGGAGATAATTCCCTTTGCTCCTCTTTAGTCTCATGGGAGCCTTAAGCTTTAGTTTCTCAATCCTAGTCAGGCCCCCACTCTTTTTTTTTTTAACCACCTAACTATGGGATGTGCAATAAGCATGCAATATACTCTTTTATACTGCGGGTTGCAATTGCACGATGAGTCACACAGAATGCAGGTAGATCTAAACCAATCATACAACCTCTAGACAAGCGAGTCATGTAGTATAGGGTTAACCTTGCCTTGTAGCCCCCTGAGAATAATCACAATAGCTAAAGGTGGTGCATCTGTTATATGAATATAAACTAAAGGTTCCCTGTTACAGCACTGCTGATATGGTCAGGCTGAAAGGTTATTAAAAGAGCAATATATCTCGCTTGTAAAGGAGGTTTTTATAAATTTTCTGTAAAAACACTGCCATGAAGTGCAGAAAGGAGCCGTATTTATGTTAGGGATGCACCGAATCCAGAATTCGGTTCGGGATTCGGCCTTTTTCAGCAGGATTCGGCCGAATCCTTCTGCCTGGCCGAACCGAATCTGAATCCTAATTTGCATATGCAAATTAGGGGCGGGGAGGGAAATTGCGTGACGTTTTGTCACAAAACAAGGAAGTAAAAAATGTTTTCCCCTTCCCACCCTTAATTTACATATGCAAATTAGGGTTCGGATTCGGTTCGGTATTCGCACAAATCTTTTGTGAAGGATTCGGTGCATCCCTAATTTATGTACATATTTATTATATTTTAGAGCTATGGCTGCTCCATGATGAGCTTATAAGGCCTCTTACAGTGAAATACCTGCTTGGGTTTATCCTGAAATTAAGATTTTCATAATATTTTTTTTTTCTTAATTTTTATGTAGTGTTGGACAGGATTCTGCTTAGAATTTCTGTATCGTAAACATGCCTCTTGTTTTTTCTCTTGCTAAGGTTTATTATATCTGTCTTTCTTTTTTAAGGGCAGAGACACATGCTGCTATTTCGGGGGATTAGTTGCCCAGCGACCAATCCCTTCTTCTCCAGGCTACTAATCTCCCCAAACTGCCTTCCCGTCGGCTAGAATGTAAATCGCCAGCGGAATGGTACTCGGAACTCACAAGGAAACTTTGGGCGACTTCGGAAAGTGGAAGCAATCCGAGTGCCATACCGCTGGCAATTTACATTCTAGCCGGCGGGATGGCAGTTTGGGGAGATTAGTCGTCCGAAGAAGAAGTAATTTGACGCTGGGCGACTAATCTCCTGAAATAGCAGTGTGTGTCTCTGCCCTTAAAGGGGTTGTTCACCTTCCAAACACTTTTTTTCAATTCAGTTGTTTTTAGATTGTTCCCCAGAAATAAAGACTTTTTCCAAGTACTTTCCATTATTTATTTTTTACTGTTTTTCCAAAATCTACGTTTAAAGTTGAATGTTCCTGTCTCTGGTGTTTCAGTCTGGCAGCTCAGTAATTCAGGTGCAGACTCTGAACTATTACAATTTTGCTACATTTAGTTGATACATTTCTCAGCAGCCTCTCTGGAGTATTAGCAACTATTGTATCAATTCTAACAGCTGCCTGTAATGAAACCCAGAGATTCTGCTCAGCAGGGACAAAGATAAGAAATGTATCAACTAAATGTATCGATTTAGATCAGTTTACACAGGGTCAGTGACCCCCCCCCTCCCAGGGCTGCTTCAGAAGGTGAAAAAAGACACTTGACACTTCAATATTAGAAAAACGGTCACACATAGAAAATAGCAAGTCATTGGAAAAGTCTCTGGTGATCTATCTGAAAACAACTAGTTGTTTGAAGGTGAACCACCCCTTAAAGGGGAAGGAAAGGCAACAATCACTTGGGGGTTCCAATTGGTAATCAATTGCCTTTAACACTCTTTTAATCCTCCTTGTCCTGTCTCCCTTGCATCGGGGCTTACAGGAATGGGTGGGCACTGTGCCGGCTGGTGCCAGCTCTTTACTGCTTTGCACCTCAATTATATGTCCTATGGGAAATTACTGCCATTCCAGGGCCAAAAATACCATGACTAGAAGATGTTGGGCCCATTAGCAAATCTTTTTAGGACTCCCAAAAGCAAGACATCCATTTTTACAAACATGGATCAAAACCATACATCAGTTTGTGCCCCACTGGCCCGTGTACATTGCTGGGCCTCCCACTGGTTTTAGAGTCTAAAACTACTATACCCCTAAACTGGGTTTAAAGTCACACATAGAAGTACATAGTGTAATGGAATCCGACTTACCTGGCGTCCAAGATGGCGACTTGGATGACGTCCCTCTGCTCCACCATGCTGTTCCTGCTGACCTTGGTTTGACTGCGTCAAAAACGAGTCGCCCTCGGATTGGACGCCGGCGTCAGGATGGACGCCGGCGTCAGAATGGACGCCGGCATCAGAAATGTGCGTCAACGTCATGACGTCAGCACGTCAAGTTTCGGCGCCAAAGGCTGGACTATTTAAACCCCATTTTCCTTTGTGTCCTTGCCCAATTATAGGTTCCATTCCCTTGTGTTCCTGGGTGTGTTATATATATTATCTGATTTCTCTGTGTACCGATTCCTGCCTGTTTTCCCGACTCCGTTTGATTGCTGCCTGTACCGACATTGCCTGTACCCTGACTATTCTTCCGGATAAACCTCTTGTACCTTGAACCTGGTTGGTCTCCTCTTTGGTCCTTACTACTACTGTGCCTTCGGGCCCGTTACAGTATAATTGGGCCATGGACCCTGCGGAGGGGACCCAAACTTCGCCTGAAGTCCGCCAAGCTGTCCGTGGTCTGTCTGAACGCTTGCTCTCCTATGAGTCCCAGCAGGCCCATCTCGGCCAAGTTCTCATGGCGATCCAGGAAAAGCTGTCTGTATTCTTGCCTGTAGTCCAAGCACCTGCTCCGGTTCCTGTGTCTCCGGTATGCGTCTCTGAGCCCCGTATCCCTGCACCTCCTCTGTATTTCGGCGATCCAGAAGCATGTCGTGGATTCGTCATCCAATGCGAAATCCAATTCTCTTTGCTTCCTGGCCAGTACGTCACAGAGCGTGCCAAGGTGGGCTTTATCATCTCCCGGCTGCAAGGGAAAGCTTTGGAATGGGCATCTCCACTCTGGGAGAAGCAGGATCCAGTCATAGATGATGCTAAAGTTTTCTGCCAGGATCTCCGCACAGTTTTTGACGCCCCAGGTCGGTCGGCCTCGGCTTCTGCTCAGTTGTTCCAGTTACAGCAAGGAACTCGCTCTGTGCCGGAATACGCCATAGAGTTTCGTACCTTGCTGGCCGAAACATCCTGGAACAACGACAGTTATCATGCTGCCTTCTATAACGGCCTGGCGATGCGGATCAAAAACGACCTAGTGTCCCGTGAGATTCCTTCCTCCTGGGAAGATTTGGTTTCCTTGGCGGTGAAAATTGACACCCGGCAGAGGCAACATCAAGCTGATTGCGAACGGGCCTGGAAATTGCAAAGGCCTCAACTTGCTTTAGCTCCTCGCTTTCAGAGACCCGTCCTTTCTCCTCTGGCAACTTCCTCTTCTCCTGTTTCTCCTCCGCAACTTGCCAAGAAGCTTGTGCAGATTGGACGTGATCATCTGTCCGAGTCAGAGAAACTTTGCAGAGAACCTGCAGAACTTTGTCTTTTTTGTGGGGGCAAGGCCCACTCCGCTCTGGAATGCCCCATAAAGCCCAGAAAGTCCGGTGCCAAGCCTGGGGAGACTTCCGTGGGTGGAATTACCCACACTCTTCGTTCCTCCGCTCAGCGTTTTCTTCTCCCTGTACAGATCCAACTGGGCCCTCGACAGATTTCCTTACAAGCTTTCCTTGATTCTGGGGCCGCTGGAAACTTTATGGACAAGGTCTTCGCTTCCAACCATGCCATTCCTCTTCAGTCCCTGGCAAATCCTCTCCGGGCCCTTGCCATTGATGACCGACCCTTGTCTTCAGCTATCATCTCCCAGTCTACACAAGAACTCTCTCTTAAGGTGGGCACTATGCATTTGGAGAGACTGTCTTTTCTTATTATTGACTGCCCTTCCACTCCAATTGTACTGGGACTTCCATGGCTGTGCACACATAACCCAGTCATTGATTGGTCTTCCTCACAAGTTTCTCGTTGGAGTCCTTTCTGTCAACAGAACTGTTTGCCTGCTATGCCTCTTGTCAAAGTCGCTGCAATTTCTTCAAGTTCCTCCCTGCCATCCACTTATCAAGCATTCGCTGACGTCTTCAATAAAGGCTCTGCAGAGATTCTTCCCCCACATCGACCCTACGACTGCCCGATCGAGCTTCTTCCTGGTTCCATGCCTCCCCGTGGTCGCACCTATCCTCTTTCTCCTTCCGAGACTGCAGCCATGAAATCTTATATCCAGGAGAATCTCCAGAAAGGCTTCATCCGTCCTTCTTCCTCCCCTGCTGGTGCTGGATTTTTCTTCGTCGAAAAGAAGGATGGAAGTCTGCGACCTTGCATAGACTATAGGGGGTTAAATAAAATCACCATTAAGAATCGTTACCCTCTCCCTTTAATTTCTGAACTCTTCGACCAGTTAAGGGGCGCCAATCTTTTTACCAAGCTGGATCTTCGAGGCGCCTATAATCTCATCCGAATCCGTGAAGGGGACGAATGGAAGACCGCCTTCAATACTCGAGATGGGCATTACGAGTACCTAGTAATGCCGTTTGGTCTCTGCAATGCCCCTGCGGTCTTCCAGGAGTTCGTTAATGACATTTTCAGGGACTTATTGGGGCAAAGTGTGGTTGTCTACCTTGATGACATTCTTATTTTCTCCAAGAATCTCCAGGAACATCGTTCCCAAGTGAAAGAAGTTCTTCTTCGTCTCAGGAAGAACAACCTTTTTGCCAAATTGGAGAAATGCTCTTTTGAGGTGTCATCCATTCCCTTCCTTGGGTACATCATCTCCCAACAGGGCTTCAAGATGGATCCAGCCAAGGTTTCTGCAATTCTCGATTGGCCCCTTCCTACAAGTGTCAAGGCTATCCAGAGATTTATTGGTTTTGCCAATTATTACAGACAATTTATTAAAGGTTTTTCTTCCAAGATCTCTCCTATTCTTGCTCTCATCCGCAAAGGGGGTAAACCTCAGCACTGGCCCTCTCTTGCCCTGGAAGCCTTCGAATCCCTGAAAAATGCCTTCTCTTCTGCTCCAATTCTCAGACATCCTGAACCCCTTCTGCCCTTCTTCCTCGAAGTTGACGCTTCTGATATTGGAGCCGGTGCGGTCTTGTCACAGAGGTCCCCTTCGGATGGCAAGCTCCATCCTTGTGCATTCTTCTCCAAAAAGTTTTCCTCTTCTGAGCAGAATTATGATATTGGGAACCGGGAGTTATTGGCAGTCAAATTAGCCCTGGAAGAATGGAGACATTTGCTGGAAGGATCTTCTATTCCTGTGACCATCTTTACTGATCATAAAAACCTTGAATTTATCCAGTCCCTCAAACGCCTGAATCCTCGACTAGCCAGATGGTCATTATTCTTCTCCCGTTTTAACTTCATCATCACCTTCCGTCCTGGCTCTAGAAATCGGAAGGCTGATGCTCTGTCCAGAAACTTTGTTCCCGAGATTCCTTGCTCCGAAGACCCCGAACCCATTCTGCCTCCTTCTAAGATCATCGCTGCTCTGTTTCCTTCCTTGGCCTCACAACTTCTTTCCGCCCAGACGGCCGCTCCGGATAATATTCCGCTGGGGGTTGCCTTTGTTCCTCCTGATTGTCGTCAGTCCATATTGTCTCAGGTCCACTGTTCTAAACAAGCAGGTCATCCGGGAGTTGAGAAAACTACCGAACTCCTCTCTCGTGTGGTGTGGTGGCCTTCCATGAGAAAGGACGTCAAGGATTTTGTGTCTTCTTGTACCATTTGTGCGGTTTCTAAGACTGGACATTCTCCTCCCAAGGGTCTTCTTCTTCCATTACCCATTCCATCACGCCCTTGGACTCATCTTGCCATGGACTTCATTGTGGATCTCCCTGTTTCTTCTGGACACACCGTCATCTGGGTTGTCATTGACAGGTTCAGCAAGATGGCTCATTTCATCCCCCTCCACAAGTTACCCTCTGCTCCCGAACTTTCCAAACTTTTCATCCACCATATTTTCCGTCTCCATGGTTTTCCAGCTGAAATTGTCTCTGATCGGGGATCGCAATTCGTTTCTAGATTCTGGAGATCCCTGTGTAAAACCCTCAATATCTCGCTGCAATTTTCTTCTGCCTACCACCCCCAATCCAACGGAGCTGCTGAGAGGGTTAATCAGGCTTTGGAACAGTTTCTTTGCTGCCATGTCTCCTTGTGCCAGGATGATTGGTCGGATCTGCTGCCTTGGGCTGAGTTCGCCCATAACAACGCCTTGCACTCTTCTTCCCAAAGGTCTCCTTTCTTCTGTGTCTACGGGCAGAATCCTTTGGCATTCCCTCAGGACCTTCTTCTCACCAATGTCCCTGCTGCCAACGATCAAGCTGCCCACATGATGGCTATCTGGCTTGCTGTGGCTTCTAACCTGGAAAAAAGTTCCCTGGTGCAGAAAAGGTTTGCTGACAAAAGAAGAATTTCTTCCCCTCAATATGCTCCTGGAGATAAAGTCTGGCTCTCCACTCGAAACATCCGTCTTAAAGTTCCAACACCCAAACTTGGTCCCAAATTCATCGGTCCTTTTCCTGTCATTGAAGTCATCAACCCCGTTGCTGTCCGGTTACAACTCCCTCCTGAGATGCGGATTCCAAATGTCTTTCATGTCTCATTGCTTAAGCCTGCTGTCCCCTGTTCCTCTTCTTCTTCCCCAGCTCCTGTCCTGATCGACGGTCACCAAGAGTTTGAGGTTAAGCAGATTTTGGATTCTCGTCTTTCCAGGGGTACTCTTCAATATCTAATCGAGTGGAAGGGTTTTGGTCCAGAGGAGTGCTCCTGGGTAAAGTATTCGGATGTCCATGCTCCTGCCTTGGTCCGTAAGTTCCACAGACTTTTTCCCTCTTCTCCTAGTCTCGGTGGTCCTGAGGCCCCCCCTAAGGAGGGGGGTACTGTAATGGAATCCGACTTACCTGGCGTCCAAGATGGCGACTTGGATGACGTCCCTCTGCTCCACCATGCTGTTCCTGCTGACCTTGGTTTGACTGCGTCAAAAACGAGTCGCCCTCGGATTGGACGCCGGCGTCAGGATGGACGCCAGCGTCAGAATGGACGCCGGCGTCAGAAATGTGCGTCAACGTCATGACGTCAGCACGTCAAGTTTCGGCGCCAAAGGCTGGACTATTTAAACCCCATTTTCCTTTGTGTCCTTGCCCAATTATAGGTTCCATTCCCTTGTGTTCCTGGGTGTGTTATATATATTATCTGATTTCTCTGTGTACCGATTCCTGCCTGTTTTCCCGACTCCGTTTGATTGCTGCCTGTACCGACATTGCCTGTACCCTGACTATTCTTCCGGATAAACCTCTTGTACCTTGAACCTGGTTGGTCTCCTCTTTGGTCCTTACTACTACTGTGCCTTCGGGCCCGTTACACATAGGTATTATAGCATCCCATCAGATCTTTGCTTTAATTTTCTAATCTGAAGTAGGCAGTTTCAAGTGAATTGCTGATTGGCAACTGCACTTGTGCAATTTAGTAGCTATGTTAGTAAATTAAAAAGAAAGCGTTAACTAATAAAGAGCAGCACCTGTGCAAGGCCAGATTCAATTCAATGAGAAAAAGGTTTATCACGTGAAAACTCATGGACGAGATTCAATTTGAGAAGCAATTCCATTTAGAAAATCTTACTGAAAACTCTAAAAAAAAGTATTGAAAACTCTATTGAAGTCTATGGGAAAAACCGAACTCAACCTCGTCCATGAGTTTTCAAGTTATAAACCATAATATAACTTTTTCTCGCTGAATTGAATCTGGTCAGCTTTTTCCCTTAGGGTAGGACTACATGGACATTTTCAGCGCGATCCGACAAAAAGCCTGTTACAAGTCACATGCAACAGAAATAAGGTAAGTGAATGCATTGTTGGATGAAGTCGCAGCGTTGAACTGATGCGACTGTCAGATGCAGACAAGTCGTGTCACTTACCTTATTTCTGTGACGCAGGCGTTTTGTTGCAGCGCGTCGGGTCCAGGTAGTCCTACCCTTAGACTCAAAGGATTAATCCCAGATCTTGTAGGCAATTTTCCAGGGGGAAATAAAGAAATTTTAAAGCAACCTGATTGATGATTTGATTTGTAGGCAATTAAAGGAAATACAAACCTTTTAAACAAATGAGTGTAAAATTGATCAGAGTGCTTTTCTAAACACTTTTTTAAATTTACATTCATTTCGTTTTTTTAAAAATATGTACTACTAATTACTTTTGTAACAACAGCACCACCTGCTGGTTGGTTTTTCAAATCACAAGAATACGTCAGAAGTGAGAACTGTTCTATGTAGAACAGACATAAGAAAACTTTTACCATGTCTTAAAGATCCACCTATTAAATTCAGATCCGACATAGATTATTGTGATTCATGTAGATGTACGGTATGCTGCAGACTAGGGATGCACCGAATCCAGGATGTGGTTTGGGATTCGGCCAAGATTCTGCCTTTTTCAGCAGGATTTGGATTTGAAAGAATCCAAGTGCCTGGCTGAACTGAATCCGAAAAAATCTTGTGACTTTTTGTCACACAAACAAGCAAGTCAAACATGTTTCTACAGTGCATTTCCTCCTTTCCCCCTTAATTTACATATGCACATTAGGGTTGGATTCGGTTCAATATTCAGACGAATCTTTCAAAAATGATTTGGTGCATCCCTACTGCAGACAGGTTTCTGTGGGACTGTGGAGCATGCTTTCTGGCCATATATTAACCTGGGTCACATACAGTATCTATAAAGAATATACATCCATGTTCCAGGTGCTAAATAGTAAGAGAAGTAATAAGAAGTAACAATACTAAGTATTAATAATAATAATAATAATAATAATAATAATTGAGCTTACAATTGTAATATTTGTAAGCTCATAGAGCAATAGTTTTTGGTTGCTGGGGTCAGCAACTAGGGTTGCCACTTTCCCACGACAGAGACCTGGCAGGGGGGTGGGACTGTGTCATCAGTGGGTGGGTCATGATGTAGATGGGCGTGGTGTAATGTCAGGGGGTGGGGTTATGATGCGTCCATTAACAATTGGCCGATTGCTGTGTCAATCAAGGGAATCCTGCCCGGTTTTCCTTATGTGGAAAACCAGGCAGGAAGTTTTGACCATGGCGGCCCTTCAAAATACCGGGCTGTCCGGGTCAGGTGGCAACCCCCATTTCAAAGATGGAAAGATGTAGAAGAGGAAGGCAAAAAATAAAAGAATGAAGACCAATTATAAATTGCTAGAAAGTACCCCTTTATCCGATAGTTCCCATTCCCATCCTACCAGATTCTATTTAATATGGTCTTTTCCTAGTTTTTCCGGGCCCAGGCTATACAAAGGTTTCATGTCTTGTGATAAAGGAAGCAGGATCTGATTTATTATAATGCCAGTATTCATCTTACATCCCTTTCCCAGGGTAGATAAGGTGGTGTTCCTATACATTATCCCTGCCTGTGATCACACAATTGGAAACCTTTATCGCAAGTAATAACTCTATGTGATTTGGCCTTAGACACTTGCCTCGCTGCTCAACTAGATGACAAGTGAAGCACATCTATCAATAGAAACTAATGGAATTTATAATCTTTGCTAAATCCCATCAGCCAGGGGTGAAATGGATTAAAATGAAACAACTTCTTGAACATGCAGGAACCAGCTAAGAAATAGTTTGTCTTGCTGTATAAATGCAACATCAATCACTGCTGCCACCTTACTTTTAAGCCTTATTATTATAACATGTATTTAGAAGGTGCCAACATATTGCACAGTGCTGGTTAATAAATGCATGTAGACACTGAACATAAGGATTACATACAAAAAACTGATAACTAGTACAAGAGATAAAAGGGCCCTGTCTAAAATAGCCTGTACCTAGGGTTGCCACCTGGATGGTAAAAATTATGCTTGGAGCCATTGTTATTAAAGGGCACATAAAGGCAAAAAAATAAAATCCTATCTCCAATATACTTTAATCAAAAAATGGGTACCCTTTTTATAAGACACCTGACTGTATGCAGTGAATTTTTCCCTTCATTTACTGCTGTGGATAGGAATTGTCAGACGGTCCCTAACTGCTGAGCAGGGAAACAATCATACTTATGAACAGCAGGGGGAGCCCCCTCCTTACTTCCCAGCAATGCAGAATTCAAGCGGCTTTGTTTATGATGATCCCTAAGCAGCCCAGACCACACTGAGCATGTGCACAGTCTTAGTCTTGCAAAGATGTTTAACAAAGTTACCAGATGGTGACCCCCTGTAGCCAACTTTGAAAGCATAAATTATTTGTTTGATTAGGCGTGTGGTGCAGTAAGTTCATGTTTATATTTAGTATACAAAATACAGCATTTCTAGCCTTATTCTATTTTAGACTTTACATGCCCTTTAAGGAGCACCTATCACAATAAATTTGTTTCCCCACACTGGAGGATCGGGCTAATAGAACCCACACTTTGGTTGAGGTAAACAACACTATTCTTGCTCAAAAATGCCGCTAGTGAGCTCTATGCCGCCCACTCCAGGAGGGAGCTCCCAGAGCAGATGACCATGTCGGGGCACTCACATGCTCATAATGAGAGAGTGTCCCAGCTTAATTATTATGCACTATGTGTGACATAGATTCAGTTATGCGTCCCTCAATCCTGTGTGCGCATTCAAGTGACCCAGTATGGTCACCCACACCTTGATAGGGTGGTCATAGCGCTCGCGAGGGGCATTTTAAAAGAAAAGTAGTAATCCTACACCCCAAATGTAGAGTCATCTTTATTAAGGTGTGTTTACCTTGGTAACTGTGAGAGGGACAATATAGGCCACTAACCAGTCCCACTAACAACCATCCCGTCAGATCTTTGCCCGATCTACTGGCCTCTTACAAATCATTCAACCATTTGGCCATATTCAATTCAGTGAGAAAAAGGGTTATCACGTGAAAACTTATGGAGATGCAATTCAATTCAGAAAAACTCACTGTTTATCATGTGAAAGCTCTATGGGAAAAAACTGGAACTGAGTGTGGAGAAAAGTTTTTTTCTCCTAGAATTGAATTGAGTTTTCATGTGATAAACCATGAGATAACTTTTTTTTACTGAATTGAATCTGGCCCTTCATGAGAAAACCAAAACCAAAGTCTAAGTAAAAGAGAAACAAAGCAGAGTTCCAGAAGTTTGGACTTTCATGGTCAAGCCATAAGTTAAGCAGGTTGGAGTTCGCCCATACGCCACCCTTCCTGCCCCCAATGCACCAAACCCAATACACTGTCTGCAGTCCACTCGCCTGTCCTGGGTTGGTGGGTCCCATGAGGTCTGGGGTCCATCTGGTTTTCTCCCAGTGTCCCGCTGCCCCAGTCCAATGCCGAGGAGGGCCCTCTCACTCCCAGGCAGGCAATACAATATATTGCCCCTAGCAGGACAATGATTCCAAACACAAGGCAGTCGGTCAGAACATTAACGTGTGTCATAATGTACAACATTCTCTATGGCTGTGACCCATTACCCAAAATTACCTGCACAATAAAAGAATAAATTGAATCTGCTTGGTGGCAACAGCTGCTGTGTTGGAAATGGCAAAAACTTCCCATTGCAGCACTTAGTTTGGTTAAGAAATCAAAATAAAATATAAACAGTTTGTGCTATGTACATGTATTTTAATAGTATTATTTGTAATGTGTGGAACAGATAAATATATTGATGATGGGTATGTGATCCCATAAATGTGACAAATCCCCAGTAAAAACATTGGGTTTGAGCTCCCTTCCCCAAACCTAGCCAGAGGGAGTGATTAGATCAAATCAACAATAGGGATGTAGCGAACGTCGGAAAAAAAGTTCGCGAACATATTCGCGAACTTGCGCAAAAATGCGAGCGGTTCGCGAACGGTTCGCGAACCCCATAGACTTCAATGGGAAGGCGAACTTTAACATCTAAAAAAGACATTTCTGGCCAGAAAAATGATTTTAAAGTTGTTTAAAGGGTGCAACGACCTGGACAGTGGCATGCCAGAGGGGGATCAAGGGCAAAAATGTATCTGAAAAATCTGCCTGTGTGTGCTTGGAAGAGATAGTGTAGGGGGAGAGCTGTTAGTGATTTCAGGGACAGATGATAGTAAGTTTGCTGGCTAGTAATCTGCTTGATACTGCTCTGTATTGGAACAAAAAAATAAATAAAAGCAGTCCTTACAAGGACTACTGTTATTGCAGCAGTCAGCAGATGAGATCAGAAGCAGGACAGCTGCCCACTGCAGCTACATACAGAGCACTGCAGTAGAAGGTAGATTACTAGCCAGCAAAGCTACCTAAGCTTAAATGTCCCTCAAACCCCTGCAGACTTCTGTCCCTCCAATAACAGAGCAGTATCAAAACGATTACTAGCCAGCAAACTTTCAACTGTCCCTGAAATCACTAACAGGCAGCAGCTCTCTCCCTACACTATCTCTTCAGCACACACAGGCAGAGTGAAAAAACGCTGCAGGGCTTCGGTTTTTATAGGGAAGGGGAGTGGTCCAGGGGAGAGCTTCCTGATTGGCTGCCATGTACCTGTTGGTCTGGGGTGAGAGGGCAAAAAAAAGCGCCAACAATGGCGAACCCAAAATGGCGAACGTCGCGCGACGTTCGCGAACTTCCGGCGAGCGCGAACACCCGATGTTCGCGCGAACAAGTTCGCCGGCGAACAGTTCGCGCCATCTCTAATCAACAAACAGCAGGCATTCCAAAAATGATGGTGCAATAAAATGAAAAATATAAGTTTATTAAATTACATGTCTATACAAAAGCCAAGACACTTATACGCTGCCAAAAGCCTTTTTTATGCATATGTAATACATAGTAAGTTAGGTTGAAGAAAGACACACACCAATCAAGTTAAACCTTTTAAATCTATATATAACCTGTCTAACTGCTAGTTGATCCAGAGGAAGGCAAAAAAACCCACATTGAAGCCTCTCCAATTTGCCTCAGAGGGGGAAAATTATTATTAACATGTATTTATATAGCGCCAACATATTGCGTAGCACTGTGAAAATTCCTTCCTGATGCCAAGATGCAATGGGACCAGTCCCTGGATCAATTGGTACATACTAATATTGATAAATATTTAACAGAAATGGGTACCAGCCACAAGCTGATTAAAAAAAAAAAAACTCCAATAGACCTTGAACGGCAGAAATACTCCTGTAAATAAGTCACTCCGAATACAATATAGTATTGTAAATTCATGTCCCCTTGTAGCATATAACAAATATTAGCATTAGTAGATATAGCTGAATCACATTCCGTCTGGTACTGATTTATCATCCTGACTGGGAATTCTGCAATCAGCAAATGCACGTACATACATTATTCTCTTGGTGCTGCGCTTGGGAAAAAGTTCTGAATTACAGTTTTTGTTCAGCACATTGATGTATCTTGTAAACAAGATATCTAAAGATTTAATAGTGTGTACAACTCTCATACTTCTAGCCTGCCACTCTCAGGATGTTAGCAGGGATATAGGAGTTGTAGTTTACAACTTAAGGTCTGTAAGGTTACCAGCATCTGCAGGGAGGCAGCCCCAAAGTTACACAACAGTCAAATTTTATTATCCCTTTATGATTTGAGGGGGGCCCATTCAGACTGCTGACTGAGGCCCGTGATAGAACTTGTTTCTTGTGGTTCCTGAGCCTTGTGCGTTTGATCTGTTCTGTATCTAGTCCGTTTGATTACCCGTGTTTGACCCAGCCTGTTCCTGACTATTCTGCATTCTGTATCCTGACCCTCGCCTGCCTACGACAACTCTTCCTGCTTAACCCCTTGATTGACAACCTGGTTTGACCCTTGACTGCCTGACGATTCTTGATATCTGCCTGCCTCGACCCAGCCTGTCTGACGATTCTCTTGCCTGCTCCATTTGTACCATGACCTTCGGCCCAAAAGACTCTGCTAACAGCCGTGCCCCTTCGCCAGCCAGAACATCTCCCCTTGCACCCCTCGTTAAGTCCAGGTGGCACCCAAGTAAGCTGAGGGCTCCTCCCGAAGCCCAACGGTGGTCACACTACTGGTGAAGCCGAGCCGAGACCAGGGTGCTTGGCATTTGTTCTGGTATCGGGTGCCGGCCGTGACAGAACTGCTTTCTGGCAGGCTTTTGTTTTTCCTACTCAATGCAACTGAAGGAGTCGCAGCGGGACATGGATTTTTACTAGTGAGTGCTGCTCTTATATCTACCAGGTAGATGTAATCTGGTTACCTTTCCATTGTTCTGATGATCGGCTGCTGGGGTAGAAGGGAGGGGTGAAATCACTCCAACTTGCAGTGCAGCAGTAAAAGTGACTGAAGTATATCAGAGCACAAGTCACATGTTTGGGGACACCTGGGAAACCGATAATATGTCTAGCACCATGTCAGATTTCAAAATTAAATATAAAAAAATCAGTTTGCTCTTTTGAAATACCGATTTCAGTGTAGAAGTCTGCTGGAGCAGCACTATTAACTGATGCATTTTGAAAAAAAACATGTTTTCCCACGACAGTATCCCTTATTACATTTTCACATGTATTCTGCATACTAGAAAAGGCTTGGTTATATTCTTATGCAAAGTGCTGTCACTGTACATTGTTTCAGGATCCAATGAGAAAACATATTAATAATAAAGGCAATTGCCCCTTTTACTGGGGAAACAATGACTTGGCTGACTTGCTCTCAATGTAAAGTCCCTGGGACTCCCGGTAGAGAACGTTGCTGTTCCGATGTCCTCATTCAGAGAAACAGTCCAGACCGCTCAGTATTTTCTCTTAAACTTTAAGTTCACTGAATTAACAGTAATCACTACTGTCCCATAAAAGCCCCAGTAACCATAAATTAAATGTGGCAGTGAGTAATTCACATATTAAGGCAGTAAATGACAAACTAATAAATTCTAACCCTGAAGGTTGAGCTATTCTTACAACATGGTTTCGGCTGTTCCTGAACAGTTGCTCTATTTTTCATCGGATACACAAAGAAAATGTTAGATGGAAAAATAGAAAGAAAAATGGATTTCATTTAAGTAATTAGCCAGCCGTGCCTAGAGCAGATGCGCTGCACATAGCTGCTGTGTTGTAGCACTTCACTCTTTCTCCAAGGGAATCATATCCGAGAGGTGTAATAAAATATCCGTTGAATTGCAATATATAGGCACAATATTATTATATTTGCTTATGTTTAATGCATGCCCCATTACACCTAGGGGAGTTTGAAGTTGTAATGCTGGCACAGTGTTGAAATATAGCCTGTATGCCTGGGTAGAACCAAGAGGGGGAGACAAGAGAAGGTCCCCTTAAGGCAGGTACACCTAATATTTTCCATTTTATTACGCCCTAAGCAGATGTCTGTGTTTGGATGATGGTTGCCAAAGCAGCTATATCATTAAATTTCTTATTCAGCTTTACAAGGGAACTTGCATTATATGTAGGGATGCACCAAATCCATTATTTTGGATTCGGCTGAACCCCCGAATCCTTTGCGAAAGATTCAGCCGAATACCGAATCAAATTCGATTCCTAATTTGCATATGTAAATTAGGGGTGGAAAGGGAATTTTTTTTTACTTTGTTCTTTTGTGACACGGATTTCCCTCCTGGCCCCTAATTGGCATATGCAAATTAGGATTCAGATTTGGTTAGGCTGGGCAAAAGGATTCGCCCGAATCTGAATCCTGCTGAAAAAGGCCGAATCCCGAACTGTATACTGGATTTGGTGCATGCCTAATTATACGTGATACCGTTATAAGATCCCTTATCCAGAAACCTGTTATCCAGAAAGCTCATAATAATTCAATTTTTTAATGATTTCCTTTTTCTTTGTAATATTAAAACAATACTTTTTACTTGATCCCACCTACAATATAATTATTCCTTATTGGAGGCAGAACAAGCCTATTGGTGCTCCATATTTTCCATATCTTTCCTATTTATGAAGCCTCGATTTTTTATGGTTGAGTTTTTTTTAGGGTGAAAACATTCATTTTTAGAGGGAATTTTTTGAATTTTACAGATTTATTATACCCCAAAGCTATGTAGGGACCTATAGGATCTATTAGGCTCCTATAGAGTTAATCCCCTACCTTTGCTTAAGTTCTCTTTTCCCTTGTTATTGGGCCAAGCCCTTGTAACTGGTAAAGTGTAACATCCACACCTATTGGACAAAGAGTGTAATGACACTCCCCTGCCACACTGCTATATAGTGCTGTGTAGGGAGTGGCCTCTTCCTCTTTGGCTCCTGGTGTCTGTGCTGCTAGGTGTTTCCCATTGAGCCTGGGATCACCAAGGCCCCAGTAAGCCATTTACCCCAAAGGGACCTGTACCTTTGGTGCTTAAGTCGGGAACCAGGCAATCCCGTGAATGAGGATTAGCTATCATTAGGGCAGATCCTGTTATAGTCTCTCTAGGAGAGAGAGATAGCTAGATTTTAGTAGCATGAGCAGTTCTGCGCTCCAACAAGGAGAATAGCAGGGAGTAGCCTCCCAAAGGCTTTTAAGGTGCCTTTAGTGTAGGGAACTCAGTGATAGGGAACTCAGTTCGCAGAGCACTGCCTGACCCCTACTTGATCGATCCTGTTTCACTTTGGTCGCTGGTCTTTGGGAGTGAGATATTCTTCCTGTGTGTTTGACTTGAAGGGGGACATCTGTACATGCTGCATCATCATCAATGCTATCCTGTCTCCTCTGTGATATGCTAACTCCTACTACAGCTCCTGCGTGAGTAAACCTGTGGTCAATTTCTTTGCATATTTTGTGTTAATAAAGCATCACACTGTTTTCACTTTTTAAAGAACCTCCTGGCGTCCATTATTCTATCTTTTACACTTATATGCCTGTGGGTTGTAGTTGTACACCATCTTAAAGGGGAAGCTTCCATTTAGCGAAGGCTCCGCCCTGAGTGTAGTTTCACAGTGTAACCCATGCTCATACACTAGCTGGACACCTTTAACCCCTAATTGGCGGGATAGGCCAGAAAAGCGTTACATTTTGGCGCCCAACGTGGGGCCCCGCCCCCAATCCAGGCTATATTGTGTTTTGGGCACTTTTTGACAATTTTTGTAAAATTGTGTTCTGTCCCTTTAAATTTTGCTGACAGGCTGCCGGACCCATTAGGCAAAGGGCAGTCCTGCACACACTTGCTATTTTTTTGTGTGCGCATAGTAAGGCCGTGGGTTCGGGCTTGGTGGTTCTCCCCGTTCCCCTTATTTCGCCTGCGCCACTAAAGCCCCGCCAGCGCATATTCGCTGGCGTTTTTGTTTAACACTGTGAGTTTTCGCTGGCGCTGTTTTAGCCCTCGCGAGATTTCGCAGGCGCCATCTTGTCCATGTGGATACTGTTTGGCGCGCTTGAGTAAGGAGGCGGTCTATGTCCATACGTCACCGCCGCCATTTTGTGGAGAGAGTTATAGGAGACGGACGCAAATCCTCACAGCTCCTTCTTCCTGCCTGGGCAACACCCTTAGCGGCTGCTAAGGGATTTCAGCGCCAGTCCTCCACTACTCAACGGTACATAGTACCAGCATTTAAATTTCACTGCGGACGTCGGATTGTGTAAAGAACCAGCAGTCCTGTTCTTCAGTGCCCGCAATCCTGCTGGTCCACGGCTGTGGACCGGATCCTGTGCGGACTCGCATCAAAACCTTGCCACTCTACACTGCGGCTGCAGGTACAAGTTTTATTTGCAAGTTTTGAGAAACGAAGGGAAACCCTTTTCCTAACCTAGCATGGCTAACAAAGGTTGGGATGGATGGCCGGATCCCGAAGCGGGCCCTTCTGCTGAACCACACCCATGCCAAAGCCCTGCACCAACCCCTGGATATAGCAGGTATTTTTGGATGGGAACATTTGGGGAAATGTATCTAACCCCCACTGATTGTATAATGGTGCCATACTGTGGGAAGTGTGGGGCAGAGCTAGAATCAGCTTTCAAGAGGCTGGTGACCTGTTGTCCTTTGTGTGGTCATTGCTGCTGGGCAGGTCCCTTCAATCTTACAAGGGAATCCTTAGGTCCATTTATTATGGCCACTGCACCTCCACCATGTCACTCCTCTCCTCTGCCAGTGCCTGATGTCGCGGCTGCGACTACAACCACACCTACCTCTATTGCTGGCCCATTCTCCATGCAGCCACCGGTTACCAGCTGCGACACCACCTCTTTAAATCCTGCCTTAACCACACAGGCTGAAATGAGTCAGGAGGTGTCTACTATTTCAAGGAAGGGTCTGGCAGTCATCCCTTCTGTAAAAAAGCCATCTGCTACACGTGGTAGAGGTCGCGGACGCGCCTCTGCTGCCATCTTTCCAGCCAACACGCCTACACACATTCAAGGTGCTGTTGCCTCTGCTTCCTGTTCCTCTGAGGGGGGTAGTTTGGAATTGCTACCACATCCTGAGCCGGATTGGGCAGAGATGGACTTCGGTCCTTTGCCTTCTTCAGACAGATCTTCCCTGGAGGCGAGTAGGTATTTCTCCACATCACCACCTCCATCCATGGGCCCCTCTGCTGATACCTCCTTCTGGGTGTCCCCTGGTCGTGCGGATCCTAAGAAGTTGCGCACTGTATCCCGGATCCAGCGCATCATAAATATCAAGGTCTACGACCAGTGGGGTTACTTTATGCCCTATGCCCCCGAATGGATCTACGATGAGATGGAGAAGCATCTAGATGAGTGGATCTATGGGGAGCTGATTCGCAAAGAAGGGATAGGAGGTGGAGGGTTGTTCCACAGCGATGCTGTTAAGAGGGAGCGTGACCTTTCCTTCCTGAGCAATGTTGTCCACGAATGGTGGTACGGCCGTACCGTCCTGAAGCACTCAGTGAAGAGCTGCGGAAAATTCCAGGAGGAGAAACACTTCAGCTTGAGTGAGTTGATCTCCAATGGGGGCCGCGTGGACAAACCGCACCCAAATTATTATTTGTCCTATGAGGACACCAAGTCCAAGTCCTGTTTAGGGAAGGAGATCCATCCAGCGTCCTAAAAGGGAAGGCGTGATTTCCAGTTTTCCCCAGGTGTGACGGGCTTGTGTTCATGTTACAAGGGATCCAAGGTTGTCAAGGGACTCCTGCTGAGAGCCTGATGTAAGTGCCTTGTCCTGCTGCGAATGAAGTTAATTTGTATGCGGGTCCCTCATTTTCATTCGTCTAGATTGATGCCCCTTTATTTGGGCCTTCTTCAATGTTTCATCTAGATTGATGCCCCTGTTTGGGCCTTCTTCAAATTTGTTCTTTCCGCCATTTTCAGTTGCTGGACTTATGGACATTGTCCAGGACCTTTGTTTATATGTTGGGTTCATGAGACAAAGACTGCTGAGCCCCACCAAAACTCTTCTACCTCTAACTACTCGCTGAGTAGCACCTTTATTTCCTTGCCTTACTACTCCCCAAGTGGCTCTCAGTGACTTTGTACACTTGGGTAGGGGGGGTGCGATATGGAATAAAGCTTTTGGTTATGGTGGGGTCATGTAACTCAACTGCAATGAAAATGAGTGTTGTTCTGTGAAAAGAAAACTATGCTAATTTTTCTTTTCAGCCAAGCCTGTGCCTGGACCTCCTGATGTGTAGGTATGGTTCAAGTATCATAAGTCAAGTGCCTGAGTGTCCTTAAGGGTTCTCATGAATTGTACTAAAGTTTAATGTAACTGAAACAGTTTGTGCACTTACTTACTCTGACAGTATTGCATTTCTGCTCTTTACTGTTCTTTTCTCCACAGTACCCATTGTTACCAGGTATTCCTCAGGAGAGGGTACCAGAAGAGTGATGTTCAATGGTATTGTTGGTTTGCACTATATATTCACTTTGTTGCTATTGTGTTTATATCATTTCACCATTGTCGGGACGAAATGGATTTTTCCCCCGGGTGTATGTAGGGACCTATAGGATCTATTAGGCTCCTATAGAGTTAATCCCCTACCTTTGCTTAAGTTCTCTTTTCCCTTGTTATTGGGCCAAGCCCTTGTAACTGGTAAAGTGTAACATCCACACCTATTGGACAAAGAGTGTAATGACACTCCCCTGCCACACTGCTATATAGTGCTGTGTAGGGAGTGGCCTCTTCCTCTTTGGCTCCTGGTGTCTGTGCTGCTAGGTGTTTCCCATTGAGCCTGGGATCACCAAGGCCCCAGTAAGCCATTTACCCCAAAGGGACCTGTACCTTTGGTGCTTAAGTCGGGAACCAGGCAATCCCGTGAATGAGGATTAGCTATCATTAGGGCAGATCCTGTTATAGTCTCTCTAGGAGAGAGAGATAGCTAGATTTTAGTAGCATGAGCAGTTCTGCGCTCCAACAAGGAGAATAGCAGGGAGTAGCCTCCCAAAGGCTTTTAAGGTGCCTTTAGTGTAGGGAACTCAGTGATAGGGAACTCAGTTCGCAGAGCACTGCCTGACCCCTACTTGATCGATCCTGTTTCACTTTGGTCGCTGGTCTTTGGGAGTGAGATATTCTTCCTACTGTTTGACTTGAGGAGTGACATCTGTACATGCTGCATCATCATCAATGCTATCCTGTCTCCTCTGTGATATGCTAACTCCTACTACAGCTCCTGCGTGAGTAAACCTGTGGTCAATTTCTTTGCATATTTTGTGTTAATAAAGCATCACACTGTTTTCACTTTTTAAAGAACCTCCTGGCGTCCATTATTCTATCTTTTACACTTATATGCCTGTGGGTTGTAGTTGTACACCATCTTAAAGGGGAAGCTTCCATTTAGCGAAGGCTCCGCCCTGAGTGTAGTTTCACAGTGTAACCCATGCTCATACACTAGCTGGACACCTTTAACCCCTAATTGGCGGGATAGGCCAGAAAAGCGTTACAGCTACTAAAAATCCAAAAATACTCCCATCTAAAACCTGTCAAGGTCATGTAGAAGTCAATGGCAGATGTCCCTTTTACAATTTGAAGATGTTTCGTATGATAATCCAAAAAAGATGGGGTTTTTGGGGCGACAATTTGAAAAAGTCGTACAATTCAAGCGTCAGATCTGCAAAAACATGTATGGTTTGCGTTATCGCATGATTTTGTCGAGACTTTTCCCACACTTTTTCAAGCTAATTTTTTGATAAATGAGTTGGATGGGAGGAGATCAACTTTGTTTTAATAAAAAACTAAATAAATTCTAGTTTTAGTAAATACCCAATGCCCCCCTAAGTCTACTAATAAATAATGTTTAAATTATGGAGAACCAAATTACAGATCCCTTATATGAAAACCCTAGGTCCCGGTCATTTTAGGTAAAGGGTCCCATAACTGTATACAGTGGCGTAACTAGATGTTACTGGGCCCCACAGCAAAATAATTTTAGGCCTCCCAAAATATCCAGTGGTTGTCCTGTATTAACAATATATGTTAAAATTCCTAATTAATTAGAGCCTTATGGGGCCCCCTATGCCTCTTGGGCCCCCTGCAGCCGCAGGGTCTGCTTCCTCTGTAGTTACGCCCCTGACTGTATAATCAATAGCAGATTTTTTTTTATTTTGGAGCACATACAGTCTTATTTTCAATAACTATTACCATGACAGAATGCTTTTTATTCTGCAGCTCTCCAGTTTTCAGTGTCATCAATCTTGTTGCTAGGGTCCTAATTGCACTAGTAACCATGCACTAATTTGAATAAGAGACTGGAATATGGATAAAAAGATGATTAACAAAAAGTAGCAGCTTCAATAAATTTTGTGGCCTTACTGAGTATTTGGATGGGGTCAGTGACTGGAATGAGTCAGAAGAAAAAGGCAAATAATTGAAGAACTATAAAAAATAAATAATGAAGACCAATTGAAAAGTGCTTAGAATTTATGTAACCCTTTTTAAGAATCCTCTGCAGTCCATGTGAGACGTCCAGTAAAGGGAGCAAGGTTCAATCCATATGGTTTTACTGAATTAATACTAATACAAATAAGAACCAGTTCTCTAAGCCTCACATAGAAGAAAAATTCTTTCCCATGAAACTTCTCCAGTGGATTCTCTGTGTGTTCCTAAGTAGGCTGCTGATTATGCTGTTGCATTTTTGATCTTTATCTTTTTCTCCGAGCTCTAGATCCACAAGTCCAACTTCATGAAATTTTGAGCATGGTTTGTTTTAAGTATCTCTCCCAGCTATAAGTTGCATATATTTACACATTCCCTTTCTGGTTTTTGATCTTATTCTAAAGAGGAGTTGGGATGTAGATACCAATTGAAAGTTTGCAGTCAATTAGCTATTACATTTTTGAGCTATTAAATCTTTGCAGTTTCAGTTTTATTGCATGAATGCATTTTGCTGAGAATTTGCAAAAATTCCTGTTAGAAATTAACACGAGTGACATATTTTTCCACCCCAAAATATCTTTCTGAAGAGGCAGAAAATGTGGGTAATTGAAACAGGCCTTATCAGTATGATGTTGAGTAATATGCTGAAACTGTTTACAATTGGTTTTTTATTTTTTATTATTTGGTCTTTTCAAGTTATTTAGCTCTTCATTCACCAGCTCTCTGGTTTGCAATTTCAGCAATCTGGTTGCTAAGGTCCAAATTACCCTAGTAACCATTCCTTGAGCTGAATAAGAGCCTGGAATATGAAAAGGAGAAGGCCTGAATACAGAGCATTTATTTTTTTAGATGGGTCAGTGACCCCCATTTGAAAGCTGGAAAGAGTTAGAATAAAAAGGCAATCATTCAAATACTATAAAAAGGAGCAATTAAAAAGTTGCTTAGAATTAGCCATGTTATAACATACTAATAGTTACATTTAAAAGTAAACCACCACTTTAGCATATACAGCTCCGCTGGCAAACTATTTCCTTACCTGTAAACATTGTAAGAGATATGAGTATGTATTTCTCTATATTTTCCCAAAGAAGTTCTAGTAGAGTAGAGACAAAGCAATATCCATTAACTAATGCCTTTAGAGGGATAATACAGTGTGAATGTAATAATCTCTCAATTTTCTCATATAACAGTCGTTTAATTCTTCCCACAGGAGCACAAAAGGGATTTTATATGATGTATATAATGGAGCACAATATAGCTCAGGCCATGAGTTTCCCTGAAAGAGGAGCAATCATGCCAGTTACTGTTTATAATGGACTTATTGGTGAGTATATTTCCGTATCACTTTCACTCATATTTAATAGCAATTTCTTTTAAAAGTTAAAGCCAGGGCCTATTTATCAAAGGTTGGATTTTAGTGGTTTTAGATTTTTTAGATTTTTTTTAGATTTTTCAAAGTCCATCAATTGACTCCAAATAGGTTCTAGGAGGTCCCCCATAGGCTAATATAGCAATTCTGCAGGTTTTAGATGGCAAATGGTCGAAGTAGAATTTTTAAAGAGACAGTACATGATAAATTTCAATATTTGAATTTTTTTAAAATTCAAATCGAATTTGGACTATTCCCTAGTCGAAATACACAAAAAATTGCTCGAAATTTGAATTTTTTTCATTCAAAAATTCCCCTCGACCTTTGAGAAATCTGTTTACTAGAAAATCATGTAAACATTAAATAAACCCAATCTGGTTCTGGTCTGGTTTTGTCTCCAATAAGGATAAGTTATATCTTTGGATCAAGTACAAGGTAAATCAAGTTTAAACAGGGATTTACAGAGAAAAGGGAAATCATTTTTACACATTTGGATAAAATTGAGCTTTCTGGATAATGGATTTCGAAAACCTCTAAAAAGTTTTTAGTTTTTTTGTTAAACAATTCCTAGTGAAATAAATCTGAAAACCTCTAAAAGCCCAAATTGATTTAAAACGGTCCAACAGGATCAGCGCAGGTCCCATTGACTTCTATGACATGTAGACAAGTTTAACCTGGCAAAGTTTTGTATTACTAGTTTATGTGGTTTTTACACTTAATACATCTCAAATTTTTAAAGATTTTTTTTTTTAAAAAAAAGGAAAATAACACATTTTTAGAGATTCATGGAAAAATAATCGAAATTTGATTGTTAGTAAATGGACCCCATAGTGTCATGGAGAGGTTTAACTCTAATTATATGTTGTATAAATTATATAACAACATATATATATTTGTATTAGACATTGCTGGGCACTTTATACAGGGACTTAAAGAAGATGAATTTCTTCTCTATGCCACTGATTCACTACAACAAGATTGTCTGAGACTATGACAGGTATAAGGTATATTCAATAAGCTGCTTTATTAAAGGGAAAATGCATCAGATGTATAAACTGTCTGAACGCTGTAATCTAATAACTGTGCTTCGACAGAAGCACAAAAGCCACAACTTTAATTCACCAGGAATTTGGCAGATACCTGTGTTCTGAAGCTAGGCTTTCAAAATAATCTTAAAATGTTGATCCGCAAATACCACTCAGAAGACAAAGGAAGAAAGATGATATAATATAAATATAATAGAAATAGAAAAAAAAACAAGAGGGACCTTTAGATTGTCCCATAGAGCTAGATGCAAGTCAATGAGAAAAAACATTGAAATATTTATGGCAAATAAACTCTATTGAAGTCGATATGAAGAAAAAAGGAACTGAACTAGGAGAAAATTCTCCCTAAATTGGATCTTGCCCATCAATGTGCACATGACAAACCATAAAACAATTATGAGTTTGAATCTGGCCCAAATATACATTTGGACATATCACCATAGGTCACAACTAAATTTATGGCCCCACAAGACAAAATATATGTATTACCCTTATACTGAACACCCATCAGGCTAGAAAAAGTAAAAAGAGTTGGGGAGCAACACAAGTATGAAAAAAGTTCCTGTGATTTGCTATTTGGTAGACCTATGTGGAATTGCAGTGTACAGAGGGTCTGTTTATGCATCAAAACCTTGTCCACACTGGAAATACATGCAATAGTGAATATTATTACTACTATGTACAGGTAAGAAACAAGATAGTTCATATTAATGTTGTCTATACAAATGGGAAATTAATGTAGCAGAAGTATAAAGTCTTTCTTAACTTGTTGCAGGCTCCTGACAGCCAGTAATGTGACACTTATAGACATATATCTGGTATGTGCTCCTATCTATATTCCTTCTAGGGAGGATATATAACAAAATATGCATTGAGTAATGGGTACACTGAAAAAGTTCAGATGTGGACAACAAAAGGCCACTGCCTAATTCAGAAGAAAGCAATGAACTGCCAAAGAAGAAAATAAGTCTGCGCCAAGAAAAAGCCAACAAGGAATGGTAGCAGCTTCTCACCAGGCATATAACAAATCCAGATGAAATGTATCACAATGGAATTGAAAAGAAACCTACAATGCCTTGCAAACCAATTGGTTTCTATATATATATATATATATATATATATATATATATACAATGTACAATATGGCTTTTAATACTGTTGATCAATGCATTGGATTTTGTATTGCTAATGGAAATGATTTTCACCTATCCAGGTATAATTTTATGTCTTCTGAAACTCCAATGGTTGGACATCCTGGCACTGTCAATGGACAAAGAAAGTGTTAACATTTGTATTATTGCTTCTAACCCGTTTTTCTGGGAAATTTCAAAAAAATCAGTTTACATGTGTCTTAAAAAATAGGCTCAATTTATATTGGACAGCATTGAAAACCATATTGGATGATGACTTCATTGTCAGGTCCTCTTATGGAAGGTGTGCCAAAAGAACTGATCTTCCAAGGTACCTTTAGTCTAGATGTGTCAAGGGAACGAGCCTTTAACTGCAAGATGATAATAAGGTAAGAGTGTGGCCTGGTCTATAACCATGTTCAATAAGGCAAGTTGTGTAGGAAAAGAACCTTTTATTGAAGTATTTTGTTAATAATATGCCATTATGGTAAGAGTAAAGCAAGCCTGTAACTGTGCATGGTAAGGTGAGATGGGGAGAAGAGAAGCAGATGGGAATACTGTTCTAGAAAATGTATGGTCAGTAAAAATGTGCCAAAGGAAAGATGGTGTATAGTAGAGTGACACTGTGGCAGCTAATATATTACAATTTGTATAGCTGATGGACATTTGTCAAGAGAATAAGGTCATTACTTTAAGATACTGTGTAGTAAAGTCTGAGATTTGGCCTCTTGAACAAGTTGAAAAGTGTTGAAAGTGAGGTCCTATCATGTGAGGGTCAGATCATCAGCATGCAGAATGACAAAAATGACAAATGCTCATACGCCTCTCAATGATCGTGGGCTCAGCATATTATATGGTAATGGCTCTTTCTGAGGACTTTCTCTCTGCTGTTTTGACATGTTAAATGACTGCTAGTTTCACACACTCACATTACCTTGCCCAATAAACCCCCATACTTAATAGGAATCCAAATAGGTCATGACAAAGAAGGATCACTTTGCCTCTTAACAGCACCCAGTGAACACAGGTGCAAAATTGATCTGCATGTGCAAGATTTGAGCAAATACATCTTCTTTAAATCTGATTATTTAGAGTCTGTTATGGGCATTTTTCTGTTTACTAAAAACTACATTTTGTCAAAATCTTTATATCTGCTGAAAGGTCCATCTGTCATCTGAAAAGTATCTCTCCCCAATCATTACCCTTAGAACAACGTTGAATGCCACATTTATGGTTTATGAACAGTAAGAAGATAATTTTGGATATTTATCACATTTTCTTGCATCTACTCGTTGCTTTTTTCTTGTTGAAACAGTTTTGGAACTTAGAGGTCCGGAGATCCAGGGGAAGAAAAGCTGGAAGAGACACGAAGGTGACTTTACCTGAATACACTTCCTTCAACAATGTTTTAGAAATACAATTGTTTTTTAGCAATACGCATACAATCTTTTTATTCTGTCCTTTTTAATTTAAGGGATTCCGATTGTGCACTGATATATCTTAAATATATCAAGGGCAGCCATTGGGGGGGGGACAGGGGAGAGTGTTGTAGGGGGCCCGAGGGTAAGGGGCCCCCTAGCATGTGGGGTCCTAGCCACCAATATTTTTTATGGGGGGGTCCTGGCCACAAATGTTTTTTATGGGGGTCCCTGACCAATATCTTTTTATTTTTTATTAATATATGGGAACCCTAGCCACCAATATTTTTTTGTTTTTTTACTGTGTGGTGGGGAAGGTGGACCTGTAGGTGGGGCTTGCAGCGGGCGCAGCCCAGGGGGCCCAGGAAATTTTGTCGTATAGGGCCCTGCGATTTCTGATGGCGGTCCTGGATATATCTGAGATATTATATGATGTTATTATATTACAGGTAGGGGACCTGTTATCCAGAATACTCGGACCTGTGGTATTCCAGATCTTTCTGTAATTTGGATCTTCATACATTAAGGGGCCGATTCACTAAATTCGGGTGAAGGGTTAGAATAAAAAAAACTTCGAATTTCGAAGTTTTTTTTGGGTACTTCGACCATCGAATTGGTTAAATTCGATCGAATTAGATCGAAGTCGAACGAAATCGAACGATTCGAAGTAAAAATCGTTCGACTATTCGACCATTCGATAGTCGAAGTACTTACCCTTTAAAAAAAACTTCGACCCCCTACTTCGGCAGATAAAACCTACCGAAGTCAATGTTAGCCTATGGGGAAGGTCCCCATAGGCTTGCTCAGCTTTTTTTGATCGAAGGATTTTCCTTCGATCGTTGGATTAAAATCCTTCGAATCGTTCGATCGAATGTTTAGCGCTAAATCCTTCGACTTCGATATTCGAAGTCGAAGGATTTCAATTCGAGGGTCGAATTTCGAAGTATTTTTAACTTCGAAATTCGACCCTTAGTGAATCTGCCCCTAAGTCTACTAGACAATCATGTAAATTTTAAATAAACCCAATAGTCTGGTTTTGCTTTCAATAAGGATTCATTATATCTTAGTTGGGATCAAATAAAGGGAATGTTTTCTTAATTCCAAAGAAAAAGGAAATCATTTTTAAAAATGTGGATGTTGTGGATAAAATGGAGTCTATGGGAGACTGCCTTAAATCTGAGCTTTCTGGATAATGGGTTTCTGGATAATGGATCCCGTACCTGTATATGGATCACATTGCTCATTATATATATATATTTTTCTCTGCCGGTACATAGGCCATTCACCAACTCATATTTTAGCTCTTAAACAAAGAATTGCTGTATGTTTAGCTTTACCACTGTATGAATGGCCATGCACCCACCACGTATCAAGGGAGATATATCAAACAAACCATATCAACTGCTGTGCTATTTTATTTTGTTGCAATTATGATATTTTGGGAGCTGAAAATTCATATTCAGTGCAAGAAATGTGTTTAAAATCTGTAATTTTACAAAGAACACTTTCTGGCTTTGGGGCCCCATTAATATATTCAGGTCCAGATAAATATTGTCTTCTCCTTAAGTTCCAGCTATCTCCTATATCATGCTTCCAGATTTCCATGCACCCCTGCTGGTGCAGAGACATTACCATCTTTATGCCCGTGTCCAAAGGCTGGCACAAGAGCGCAAGCAAATCATCAGTGTTGATACTGGTGCAAAGCGACATGTCACTGCACTGCAAGTGACATGAACATTTTAGGAGGCCGAGTTTGGTGCAAAGTGCAAAGAACAGGTGCAAGCTGGAATGTTTTCTACACTTTGCACCCTGTCCCATCATCAGCACGTGTGGACACAGGTCCTAGTGTTGCATTCTGGAGTGCAAAGACCTGATATTTTCCTGATAAATACAGCACTGTACATAGGCATCCCCCCTCCACAGCTTTTTCTGTTCAAGGTCTTGGAAGGCTCAGCATGAGCTCTATCAATTAGGGAATAATAGAGGCAGTGGGTTTTTAGGGCCAACACTTAAACTAACCAGACAGCGCCAGGAGGGGTGTATATTATGTGTATACTAGAGATCAATTCATATTGATATTACTCATCAAAGTACAGCAGGAAAGGCTCCTTTAATACCGCCTGGTCAGCTGATACGGTCAAGCTGTGGCCTTCATTTGATACAATAGCTACCTAGTAATGAGCCATATGGAAATGACAAGGACAGAAACCCCTACCATATGCCATATACTTCCACGTGAATATTAGAACTTCTAGTTAGTAAAGTGAGGGAAATTACACTATAATTTGAAATAAAAAAAAAGCAGTTATGTATATATTTACAGAACACAGTGCCTAGCAATGTGTAACAATCTATTGACATCTCTCGTAGAACCCCTGTCTGGATATAACACACTTACAGGTAAAAATCAATGGCTGTATAGTAACTAATTTGCTGCCAGAATCATTCATTAATCACATGCTGCCAGCACTTCTGCTGTTTAAAGTAAAAATGTAAAACACTGTACAGCTAAACAGTATAATATGTTCTCCCCTAGTGGGCATTGGTTTCATTTTGACTTGTTTCCAAGAAGAAGTAATGAGAGGGGAGAAAGTGCAGTTGAGTTAGACCTTGAGACAGCAGTTGTGTCTTGCAGAGTAAGGCAGGTAATTGCTGTAAATTGGGTCACACAAAGGGCATTACAACAGATGCTGTCCATGGTACTGAAGGTATCCACATCTATTTGTAATATATATATACTGTACAGTGTGACTTTATATATATTCTACAGTGTGACTTTAGCTACAATATTATACTGAATGACTATATATCTAGTAGTCATCAACGTCATCGGAGGGGGGTAAATCCACAGGTTCAATGGGTTTTTATCCAGACCCACGCAGCGCTACTATCTAGTTGAATTTCTCATATTCAATATGGTATGACTTACTTAATGTATACCTTATGTGATGCACCAATTTAATGGTTACTTATGTTAATATTTAACACATCTCTTGCTTTAAAGGCACACAATTGTTTTTTAGTAAAAGCCCAATAAACGTATCGGGGGCTTTACACTATGGGCCATATTCAATTCAGCAAGAAAAAGACTCATGGTTTATCATGTGAAAATTCATGGATGCGATTCAATTCAAGGAGGAAAATCTTTTTTCCTAATTCAGTTTCAGTTCTCTCCCATAAACTTCAATAGAGTTTTCATGTGATAAACAGTGGGATAAGTTTTTCTAAATTGAAAACTGAATCTCGTCCATGAGTTTTCACGGGATAAACCTTTTTCTCACTGAATTAAATGTGGACCAATGTACTGTATGTGCAATTAATTTAACATGTTATAGAAAAGCTGCTCTTCATATGGGGAAGCAACACTTGCATTTTTGTTTTTCTGCACTATTTTGGCTCTTTATAAATAGCAATGAGCCATAAGAAAAAACGCCCATTGACATTTGGATTTGGAAAAATTTGGATCGGGAAAAATTGATGCTCGTGTTAAAAAAAATTGTCATGCGTAAAAATTTAGATGCCCGTTGACCAATGCATTTTGCAAATTTTTAGTCGTTTCTCAAATTTTTTCACATCTTTCAGGGAACTGAAATGGGACAGATACGCTCATCACTTTTTATAAATAAAACATTGATAAAGGATATTGTTAGTTTTATTTTTTTTATAGTAGAAAATGTACAGTACAATCAGTTTCTTTATGGTCATTAGCAAATGAATACTTTGATTACATACTGCATGTCGTTTATTGAGTAATGTGGTTTTGCCCATTGTTTGGAAGGTCAGGAGCACATCCCTTTGTGCAACATAACTAGAAAGGGAATATGAAGTCTACTGTCTTGGTCATTTTGGGCAAATGAGTCAACTAGATTTTCTAAAGCTTCACCTACACTCCTCTGTTTATTAATACAGTGCTGACTAACACAGTCAGTGATGTATTGGAAAAGGGAGCTGCAGGTCTCTGCGCTACAAAAAAACAGAGTGCAGAGGCCTCTGTGGTCTGTGAAAAAAACAAAAAAGGCTGAAATTAGATGAAATGTACTGGTAGGGACAGATTTACTAAGCTCGAGTGAAGGATTTGAATGAAAAAAAATTCGAAGTATTTTTTTTGGGTACTTCGACCATCGAATAGGCTACTACGACCTTCGACTTCAACTTCGATTCGAATGATTCAAACTAAAAATCGTTCGACTATTCGACCATTCAATAATCAAGTACTGTCTCTTTAAAAAAAACCTTCGACTTTTTTTTGATCTAATAAAAATCCTTCAATCGATTAAAATCATTCAAATCGTTATATTCGAAGGATTTTATCGTATCGAACGATTGTTATTCAATCGATCGAAGTATTTGCTCTAAAATCCTTCGAATTTGATATTCGAATTCGAAGGATTTTACTTCAAGGGTCGAATTCAAGGGTTTATTAACCCTCGAAATTCGACCCTTGATAAATGTGCCTCTAAGAGTTAGGAAGGAAGAATGGAGGTCTCTAAAGAAAGGGGCAGGCCCACAATAGCTAATACCAAAATACGTAGTAGGTAAGATATGAGCTGCAGCTAGTAGAGAAGGGAAAGCCACAGCTGGTAAAGTAGGTTAGGCAGGGTAGTTCTCATAAGTCAGAAGGTGTTCAGAGACACTGCAGATGCAACAACTGACAGGGTCAAGCAAGGCAATAGTAAAAATTAAAACCCAATACTAAGAGGAAATAGATTTACAGGTCAACCTAGAAATTATGCACAGTGCACAGAATCAGGGTCAGGAAGCAAAAGCAATTCATCTGGCTCTGCGAAAAGGGTGCCTGACTATAAATAGCTTTGTCTGAAACCAGAGAGGGGGCCAGACCAGCAGGGTCATATCCAGCCTAGCAGCCGCACGGGCTTTACATTGCTTTTTATAGTTCTGCTCCATTTTGAAACAAAGTGTCATAGGGTGTACAAATGACTTCAGAAGGTGATTTTGAGTAATCTGTGATCCAAAAATACCAAGCCATCATAACCAAATCAAAGAAAACCCTGAGGCTTCATCTATTTCTACAGGCTAATTGTTGACATGAAAATGTTATAGTTTCACAGAATAATCTGATTATTCCTTACAGTAATTAAATAATCTAAACAGGCACAGTTGTAAGGGCACTAATATAGATATACCAGATGCCAGTTTGCCTTATCAATATCTGACTGAGCCTTGATGTACAGGTATGGGATCTGTTATCCAGAATACTTGGGACCTGGGGTTTTACAAATAAGGGATCTTTCCGTAATTTGGATCTCCATATCTTGAGTCTGCTAAACACCGCCAAACATTATTGATAGGCTGGTTTTGATATCAATAAGGATTAATTATATCTTAGTTGGGATCAAGTGCCAACTACTGTTTTATTATTACAGTTTAATTTTTTTTTTAAATGGAGTCTATGGGTGTCCTATAATTTGTAGCTTTTGGGATAACGGGTTTCCAGATAACGTATTCTATACCTGTAAATTGGGGAGGGTATTGTTTTGGGCCCATACATAGGACAAAGGGTTTATAGCGGTTTATAGCCTAGTGACTCATTGCTGAGTCAGCAGCCAATATGTGCCTATATACGGGCACTTTATGGGGGTTCATTTCTAAACTCCGGTCTTGGGGTTTTTTTTAAAAAAAAATTTTTTTTTTCAGATTTATGCAGCAAAAAGCCTGAATCAGAAAATCCGCCATCTCAGACCTGCCGAGGTTGTGTATAGGTCAATGGCAGAGGTCCCTATCCTATTTTGAAGTATATGTGGTCTGCACTGGAATCAGCCTGAAAATCTGACCATTTCAGATTTTTCAGACTTTTCGGCCAAAAATCTGAAAAATTCCGGCTTTCTGGGAAAAAGCCAGGAAAAAATCTAATGATTCGGAGGAAAAACCCCAAAAAAATTACACTTCAGGTTTTCGCTTGATTTTATCAGGTTTTTATCCGAACCAATTAAATCAAGCTTTTAATAATAAATAATGTCAAATAATAAATAAGGTCAATAAGCTTTTAATAATAAATAAGGTCAAATCGTGGATTCTAGTTTGGTCGGACTTTTTATATTTAAAAAATCTGAAAAATTTGGATTTTGATAAATATCCCCCTATGCATCAAAACTTTTGAATACATGTCATCAAGCTCTCAGATTTGAGGGAGAGTTTAATTTCATTCTAGTCTTACCCAGTTTTCAGGCACCCCCATACACCAACATAATTGTCTTCAGTTAATAATATTGTTAAAAACTGTAATATAGGTATAGGATACGTTATCAGGAAACCCGTCATCCAGAAAGCTCTGAATTACTGAAAGGTCATCTCCCATAGACTCCATTATTATGAAATAATTCACATTTTTAAAAACAATTGCCCTTTTTTCTGTAATAATGAAAGAGTACCTTGCACTTGTTCCTATTATTAATCCTAATTGGAGGCAAAACATTCCAGTTGGGTTCATTTAATATTTAAATGATTTTTTTAGGCAGAGATTTCATCTGGGTCCTCTCTTTTCTTTTAACACTCCAAAAACATACAGGCAGGTCAATTGACTACTGCGAAATGGCGAAAAATTTGCGAAACGCATTGAAGTCAATAGGTGTCAAAATAATTATAACGTGGGCAAAATTTTTATGCGTGCAACTATTTTGTCCAAATGCACTAAAGTCAATGGGCATCCGAATAAATTTGATGTGCGTCAATTTTATAGTATAGAGATCCAAATTACAGAAAAACCCCTTTTCAGGAAAACCCGAGCATTCTGGATTACAGGTCCCATACCTGTCCTGCACAAAGGGAGATTTGGGATCACTAAAATATATTGTGAATAATTTTATAAACCAATCGAGAAAAATAATATACATAAAACATACCAAATGTTGGTCTCATTATGTCACAAAGAAAAACGAAGAATCCTTTCTATTTGGGGCGTTTCGCTTTCCTGATTGGCGGTGGGTTGTATTTTTTTCTGTTGCCACTGTAATAGCACATATGGTAAGCAGTGCCCTGGGCTACTGATTCCCAAAATAGAATCCGGTAGAAGCTGCATATTCCCAAGTTCCTATTCATATTTTATTCTGTATTTAAAGGCTTGTTTGGGCAGTGTGACTCAGCTGCACATACACTGGCCTTAGAAGGTTTCTGTGTGAGTTTTTTCTCTTTTGAGTCATTTTGTTTTTGCATGATATGAATCATATAACGTGGGGAGGTTAATGTGCAGGAGAAGGTCTTAATGAGGCTTCCCCAGGGTCTCTATTAATCATGCCTGGAGTGCTGGGTTATTTCACGTCTCAACATGGTTTAATAAAGCCACAGGTAACAAGAAAATAAATATATGTGCTGTATGTGCCTATTTGTAGCTTTTTAAATAAATACGGAGTGGTTCCCCCCATCTGTCTATAATGCCCTCTGATGTACCTGTGAAGAGTAATCATGTCCCCTTCCAAGTATCTTTTTTCCAGAGAAAACAAACACAACTGTGACAATATACCTTCATAGTTTAAATCCTCCATCCCTGTTACCAGGATGCAGTCTCTTTAATTCTGTAATATCAGTATTAGGTTACATAGTTACATAGTTAAATTGGGTTGAAAAAAGACAAAGTCCATCAAGTTCAACCCCTCCAAATGAAAACCCATCATCCATACACACACCCCTCCCTACTTTTAATTAAAATTCTTTATACCCATACCTATACTAACTATAGAGTTTAGTATCACAATAGCCTTGGATATTATGTCTGTCCAAAAAATCATCCAAGCCATTCTTAAAGGCATTAACTGAATCAGCCATCACAACATCACCCGGCAGTGCATTCCACAACCTCCCTGTCCTGACTGTGAAGAACCCTCTACGTTGCTTCAAATGAAAGTTCTTTTCTTCTAGTCTAAAGGGGTGGCCTCTGGTACGGTGATCCACTTTATGGGTAAAAAGGTCCCCTGCCATTTGTCTATAATGTCCTCTAATGTACTTGTAAAGTGTAATCATGTCCCCTCGCAAGCGCCTTTTTTCCAGAGAAAACAACCCCAACCTTGACAGTCTACCCTCATAACTTAAGTCTTCCGTCCCTCTAACCAATTTAGTTGCACGTCTCTGCACTCTCTCCAGCTCATTTATATCCCTCTTAAGGACTGGAGTCCAAAACTGAACTGAATACTCCAGATGAGGCCTCACCAAGGACCTATAAAGAGGCATAATTATGTTTTCATCCCTTGAGTTAATGCCCTTTTTTATGCAAGACAGAACTTTATTTGCTTTAGTAGCCACAGAATGACACTGCCCAGAATTAGACAACGTGTTATCTACAAAGACCCCTAGATCCTTTTCATTTAAGGAAACTCCCAACACACTGCCATTTAGTGTATAACTTGCATTTATATTATTTTTGCCAAAGTGCATAACCTTGCATTTATCAACGTTGAACCTCATTTTCCAGTTTGCTGCCCAGTTTTCCAGTTTAGACAAAGTGGTAGCATCCTGCATGGAACCTATAGTTCTGCACAATTTAGTATCATCTGCAAAAATAGAAACAGTACTTTCAATGCCCACCTCCAGGTCATTAATAAACAAGTTGAAAAGCAAGGGACCTAGTACAGAGCCCTGCGGTACTCCACTAACAACACTGGTCCAATTAGAAAATGTTCCATTTACCACCACTCTTTGTAGTCTATCTTTTAGCCAGTTCTCTATCCAGGTACAAATACTATGTTCCAGGCCAACATTCCTTAATTTAACCAGTAACCTTTTGTGTGGCACTGTATCAAATGCTTTAGCAAAGTCTAAGTAAATCACATCCACTGCCATCCCAGAATCGAGGTCTCTACTTACATTCTCGTAAAAAGAAATTAAGTTAGTCTGGCAAGATCTATTACGCATAAAACCATGCTGGCACAAACTCATAGTATTATGATTTGCTATGAAGTCCAGTATCTTATCCTTTATTAACCCTTCGAAAAGCTTTCCTAATACTGACGTCAGACTAACTGGCCTATAGTTTTGAGGCTGAGAACGGGATCCTTTTTTGAATAGAGGCACCACATTAGCAATTCGCCAGTCTCTCGGCACAATGCCAGATCTCAATGAATCCTGAAAAATTAAGTAAAGAGGTTTGGCAATCACAGAGCTAAGCTCGCTAATTACCCTGGGATGAATACCATCTGGCCCTGGACCTTTGTTAATCTCAACATGTTCAAGTCTCTTTTGAATTTCTTCATGTGTGAACCATGCATCATTAGTTGTATTACTAGAATTGGGAGTGTTAAGAAGGAAACCTTCACTTACTGGTTCTTCATTTGTGTACACAGATGAAAAATACGAGTTCAGAATCTGCGCTTTTATTTTGTTTTCATCAACCAGCTGACCCCCCTCTGATAGTAAGGGTCCCACCCCTTCCTGCTTCATTTTTTTACTATTGACATATTTAAAAAATAATTTTGGATTTTTTTTTTACTGCTTGCTGCAATATCCTTTTCTATAGCAATTTTAGCTTGCCTTATAGCTTCTTTGCATGATTTATTGGCCTCCTTGTACCTTATAAATGTTTCGGCTGTACCAGCTAACTTGAAAGCTTTAAAAGCACGTCTTTTCTTACCCACCTCAACACCAACGCTTCTATTGAACCAAAAAGGTTTTGCTTTGCAACGACGTTCCTTGCTTACAAGTGGAATATACTGACAAGTATATTTATTAAGCAGCATTTTAAAGACTTCCCATTTTTGTTCTGTGTTTAACCCTGTGAAAAGCATTTCCCACTTAATATGTTGCAGAGATGCCCTTATACTGTCAAAGTTTGCACGTCTGAAATTTAGTGTTTTAGTTACTCCCTTATAGAATTGCTTCTGCAACAGAATCTCAAAGGAGACCATGTTATGATCACTATTCCCCATCCCTAAATGCTCACCCACACAAATGTTAGAGATGAGTTCAGTATTGTTAGTTATTACAAGGTCCAAAAGAGAGTTATTCCTAGTAGGTTCTTGAACGAGCTGGAATAAAAAGTTGTCATTCAGCATATTTACAAACCTACTAGCTTTATACATTGCAATTATACATGCAGTGTTGTGGAGTAAGCCTAAGCAACATAATCTGTATAGGGCCCTACTATTTAAAATCTACACTGTGGCTATTTTGTTATTGGGCCACAATATCCAGCATGCATCTGCTGACTAACTTCTGCACAAAGTCACAGTACCAAACTGCATTCCCTGCTGGAAAATTCAATACCGTACTGCAGTGTGCACCATTGTGTTCCTAATTTACTAAGGAGCACACACAGTGGGTGTCTGACATCACAGATATTATTTGAGACATGTGCACACACCTTTGGAAGATACTGATGGCTGTTCTGGGAATACATGATGTGTTCTGTGTGCATAGTCTGAATGTCAGGAGCACAGCTACAGTCCTGTACCTCAATGTGCTATTTTCATTATATGTCATGTGAATCATCAGCTGGAGCCATTACTGTGTGACATTAATCTGGGTTACAACAGCAATAACATCCAGGTTTAGTCAGTACCAGGGTTGGACTGGGCCGACGGACCACCGGCCCCTGCCCTCATGGGTCCCCACTGGCCCAGACCTGCTCCCCCGATTGGCTGGCCCATAGAGTACAGGTGTTGCGCCACAACATTCGCACATGGCACTTGCGTGGGTGGGAGTTTAGAGGGGGGCCCCCAGTGACTACCAGCCCCAGTGGACCCCAATGCTCCAGTCTGACCCTGGTCAGTAGTCTTATTTTCTCTACCAAAAATAACCATGTAACCATATTCAAAAGTTTTACATACCTGGCACATAATTCTGAAATAACCCAAATATACTTTATGGGGGTGCCCTATTGAATTTATATGGGGCTGCAGGAATACTGCACTTTGTCACTGCACTGAAGATTCCTGTGTCCTAATAACATGTTTGGAGTCCCTATACCTGTCACTATCTGTATGTTCTCCACAACAGAGACCTGTGGGTTTCATCTGGTTCCTCTCTTTTCTTTTAACACTCCAAAAACTTACAGGCAGGTCAATTGACTACTGTGTACATGTGTGCTACTGTAAGTGGGACCTTACATTGTAAGTAGTGATGGGTGAATCTGTGCCGTTTCGCTTCGCTGAAAAATTAGCGAAACAGTGAAAAATTTGCAAAACGCCTTGAAATCAATGGGCGTTGAAATAATTTTGACGTGCGTCAATTTTGACGTGAGCAACAATTTTTATATGTACGACTATTTTGTCCAAATGCATTAAAGTCAATGAGCGTCCGAATAATTTTGACATGCGTCAATTGTATGCGCGCGACTATTCTAACACACAACATTTTTGTTTGTCGTGGCAGATTTTTTGCCGGCTAATTTTCATTGCAGTTTTGCGATATTTATTCGCTAGTGGCGAACCGTGGAAATTCACTGCAAATCCGTGCCTGCCAAATTAATTCACCCATCACTAACTGTAAGATTAATGGAGCAGGGATTGATGTGAAAGGTATATATATATATATATCTGTGTAAAGTGCTGTGGAGTATGTCAGGATTACAACACAATAATGATTCAGCAGATTAAAGTTTTCATTTTGAGTTTGACGGTTATTTCTAATGTTTGTACTGTTCAAACAACACCCCACAGCCACTACCAATTTGACAGTAATGAACGATTTGCTTGCAGTTGAGTTATAGCTAGAACAGGAAAACTCATTCAAAGTATATATATATATATATATATATATATATATATATATATATATATATATATATATATCAATCAATATACAAGTGTCTTTGGTTTGGATCAAAGCATTACAAAAATGCAGATGTACAAGCAAACACAATCAAAAAAAATATGGGAACCATGGGTACACTATCTCACCCCGTATCTCCTCTCTAGTTAGTATGTTGAAGAATGGCCAATTCTAAGCAACTTTTCAGTTGGTCTTAATTATTTATTTTTATAGTTTTTGAATGATTTGCCTTCTTCTTCTAACTTTTTCCAGTTTTCAAATGAGGGGTCACTGTCTCCATTTAAAAAACAATTGTATAGTATAATGTATAGAATAAAACAAATGGGTCGTTATTGTTACCTTTTAATGCTTATCTTTCTATTCAGGCCCCTCTCCTATTCATATTCCAGTCTCTTATACAAATCAATGCATAGTTGCTAGGGTAATTTGGACTCTAGCAACCAGATTGCTGAAATTGCAAACTGGAGAGCTGCTGAATAAAAAGTTAAATAATTCAAAAACCACAGATAATGAAAAATTATAACCAATTGAAAATGTCTAAGTATATCACTCTCTACATCAGACTAAAAGTTCATTTAAAGGTGAACAACCCCTTTCAAATAACTGGGTATGGGAGGCTTCTATAAGTGAGTGGGGAAAACTAACCCAACAAGAATATCACACAGGGTTCCAACTCAAACCGCCTGAAATAGGGGTAAAACCCAATTGCCACATGTTCTAATGGGGGTAAGTGTTGGACTGGGACACCAGGGGCCCACCCAAAAACCTTTGACCAGGGCCCACCAATTAATCTTAGACAAGGGTCCCACTCTTAGTACTATTATTCTTCCTCTCCTCACTCAACCTCTATTCTCCCAGTCTCTTTTCTTTACATACTATACTATCATAGACCAAATGTTTAGCAGCATGAGGGCCAATCCGACACTGGAGGTAATGAGATTTTGTTTTTTATGGAAACCCTGCGACCCAGAGAAGAGCTGAAGGAGGCGCTATTTTCAGGGCTGGATTTGTGCCGCGCGCGTCCGGAGGCCGGCTTCCTCTGCATCCGTTTTATCTACAGCCAGAGCACTGGGACAGGGCGCATAGTCGCTAATGCTCCGGCTCGGTGTAAATTAAAGTGCGGCAGGACAGCATAACCCCCTGAGCTTGTGACGTCCTAGGCCCTGGCCTTTGCGGCCTCGCCGCAAATCCAGGCCTGACCATTTTGTGTAAATCACTTTGATGTTTAAGCTTTGATTTTTAATTGCTGTTTTGCACTTAATTTTTGATTCTTAATTCTTGTTTGATTTTGATTCCTTGACTTTTGAACTCCTTTCACTTGCCTTATTGTTACATCTCCACACTCTGCCTTGATTTACTTGAACAACTGACAAGCTAAGGTTACGCATTTTATCCTATTTATCCAGATACCATTTTTTAAAATGTAAAACAATAGTAAGAGACAGACCTTTACCCACATTGTTTCTCTCTATAGGGCAAACTTACTTACCTCCGAAATTGCGCCAGCGACGGCTTCGCTGACATCACTACACTTTGCCAGGCGAAGATTCGCCAGGACAACACTAATCCACAAAATTCCAAAGTTGTGTCAAGGGTTGCGAACGCTTGTGAAGTTGCTCTAGCGATAATACCATAAGCAGTTCGAAGTTACGTTAGTGATGCCTAATTTAAATACGGCGTGAAGTTAAAGTACAATGGACATATATGTTGCAGCAACTACATTACACTACACAAGCCAGGGAACCTTAAAGGGATACTGTCATGGGGAAAAAATTTTTTTTCAAAATGAATCAGTTAATAGTGCGGCTCCAGCAGAATTCTGCACTGAAATCCATTTCTCAAAAGAGCAAACAGGTTTTTTTATATTCAATTTTGAAATCTGACATGGGGCTAGACATATTGTCAATTTCCCAGCTGCCCCCAAGTCATGTGACTTGTGCACTGATAAACTTCAATCACTCTTTACTGCTGTACTGCAAGTTGGAGTGATATCACCCCCCTCCCTTTTCCCCCCCAGCAGCCAAACAAAAGAACAATGGGAAGGTAACCACATAGCAGCTCCCTAACACAAGATAACAGCTGCCTGGTAGATCTAAGAACAACACTCAATAGTAAAAACCCATGTCCCACTGAGACACATTCAGTTACATTAAAAAGGAGCCTGCCAGAAAGCATTTCTCTCCTGAAGTGCAGGCACAAGTCACATGACCTGGGGCAGCTGGGAAATTGACAGATTGTCTAGCCCCATGTCAGATTTCAAAATTTAATATAAAAAAATCTGTTTGCTCTTTTGAAAAATGGATTTCAGTGCAGAAGTCTGCTGGAGCAGCACTATTAACTGATGAGTTTTGAAAAAATGTTTTTTTCCCATGACAGTATCTCTTTAATAAAATAAAATAGAGTTGTTATAATGCCCTACCCACTGTATAGTTTGTGTGCCATATGTTAGGAAATGTAGGGGGGGGAGGAAGGAAATTTACGATCTTTTTCAGCCTATCACCCTGTGAAACATAAAAGATGCCAGTGTTTTTTTTAGACTTTTCAACTTTTCAACTTTTTTTGAGGCACTCCTATTAACTCTTTTGCACTTTACCTGGTCTGAGGTGGTGAAAGTAAGTCTGGCGCAAGAGGTAACGTTCAGTAAAATCCGCATCTTAGTGAATTTGCATAGTTACGTCCATTCGCCAGGCGTTAGGGAGTGAAGTACCACAAGAGTCAATCACCTTTGCTAGCGAAGTTACACCAGCGACTGTTAGTAAATCGGCGAAGTACCGAAATGATGTCACGCTGGTTGAATTTTCGCCCGCGTTAGTCGCTTCGCTCCTTTAGTAAATTTGCCCCTATATCTCTACTCCAGCTCCCCCTCTTCGTTCCCATCCCCTTTCCCTAATAATGAAACATTAGACACGGAAACGGTTTGAACTGAATAACACTTCATTGATGTTTTTTCCATATGAATTTGTGTAAAACTATACCTTTGTTTTGTAACCTGACGTCTTTAATAAAAACAAAAAAAGCAAAAATGCGCATACAAACCTCATCAGTGAATCACCACTTGGTAACCAGACTCCCCCTCCCTCCCTTCAAATCCAAAGCCAACCTAATGTAGCAGGGAAGACCATTACTGACAATAAATGTTCTGTCTTTGTTCATCCCACCAGGTTAGCAAGGACACACCAAGGTTACACATTCCACAGCAAACAGAAATAGCAATGTAGCCTCCACTTAATCTCTATGATTACACGTCTCGCAGGGCTAACATATCATTTTTTCCTTCTAGACGAATGATAGGACAGGAGGATTTTCACAACTTATAACTGTTACCTGTGGATGATATTTTGCTGACCTGGAGCCGAAGGTCTTTTCTTTTTCTGAAACATTCTGTTTGGAAGACTGTGCAGTTTTGACTGAGCAACATTGTCTAACTAGATGCAGGGAAAAGGATATTAATAAATCAAGGAGCCTGTTTTATATAAGTTCACCAGTTCATTCAGACAAGTTCTAATGAGCCCTCATGCCAATGGTCAGCAGGCCTTACAAGACATTGGAAGTCAGATTTGACACCTGCAACAAGCTGAACTGACAAACTTGCCTGTTATCTCCTACAGAGGAGCTCACACAGAAATGTAAAAATTGACAGCACATACAAAATAATTGGCTGGCCTATTCTGCCTTTCTCTAGTCTGCTCTTAAAATATATTTAATTTGTATTGTCCTTTTTTTTAATCTACTGCTTACAATAGATTTACCTTCAACATGGTTTAGCTGTAGTACCTTCTGCCACCTCTGCATTTGGACAAGTATAATGAATCTACCTCTTTTTCTGCCAACTATTTCTCCCGAGTTTCAGGCTCCTTTTAGAAAAACCCTATTCTTGAATGTCAAGGATACTAAGGAACAAGGTTATCTAAAGATAAGTAAAATCTCTTTGGACGGATGAGGGACGTCAAGAGAAACCAATGTGTGCATAACATACTTAAAGGGATACTGTCATGGGAAAAAATGTTTTTTTCAAAATGAATCAGTTAATAGTGCTGCGCCAACAGAATTCTGCACTGAAATCCATTTCTCAAAAGAGCAAACAGAATTTTTTATATTCAATTTTGAAATCTGACATGGGGCTAGACATTTTGTCAATTTCCCAGCTGCCCCATGTCATGTGACTTGTGCTCTGATAAACTTCAATCACTCTTTACTGCTGTACTGCAAGTTGGACTGATATCACCCCTCCATTTTCTCCCCCAGCAGCCAAACAAGAGAACAGTGGGAAGGTAACCAGATAGCAGCTCCCTAACACAAGATAACAGCTGCCTGGTAGATCTAAGAACAACACTCAATAGTAAAAACCCATTTCTCACTGAGACACATTCAGTTACATTGAGAAGGAAAAACAGCAGCCTGCCAGAAAGCATTTCTCTCCTAAAGTGCAGGCACAAGTCAAATGACCAGGGGCAGCTGGAAAATTTACAAAATGTCTAGCACCATGTCAGATTTCAAAATTGAATATAAAAAAATCTGTTTGCTCTTTTGAGAAATGGATTTCAGTGCAGAATTCTGCTGTAGTAGCACTATTAACTGACTCATTTTGAAAAAAACATGTTTTCCGATGATAGGATCCCTTTAATTAGTCTTGATAGGCTATTAAGGACCTAAGATCTATGCTTGGGGCAGTCAGTCTGACGTTCTTTATCCACTATGAATGTTCCCATTCGGATAACGGTTTAGATATTGGAGGTAGGACGCATATTCTGGGTACTAATGGTATTACAGGTTACAATTGTTGTGAAAAGCAGCTGTAGGGTGGGCACTTATAGTTTCTGAAGTCTCAGATTAATTCATTGATTGGTATCTTCATCTGAACTGATCCATATGCCAGTGGATAAAAGGAATTTAGGCATGGTGCATTATACAGATAGTTTGACCACATTGGGGGTGCTGCGTTTCTAATACTAATATATTCAAATAACCTTGTTAAAGGAGAACTAAACTTATTAATGAAATAGGTAGGCTAGAAATGCTGTTCATGCTGGGCTTATGTACCAACCCAAGGCAACCACAGCCTTTTAGCAGTAAAGATCTGTGTCTTCAAAAATGCCCCAGTAGCTCCCCATCTTCTTTTCTGCTTATTCACTGCACATGCTCTGTGCTGCTGTCACTTACTGAGCTTAGGGACCGACTCACAATATACAGTACACATAGAATAGAAATGTCACAATATAAGGCTGATTAGAAATTAATACAGATAATTACTACATGACATCACAGAAACCAGTGCAATTAGCATCAGAATTTAATAATCAGCCCTGTAGCATCAGCTTATATTACAGACAAACCTTATTTTCTTGATAATTTGCGACAACCCCTAAGCTTAGCTTCTCAACAGCTGCTCAGAGCCCACTGAGCATGTGAGTGTCACAGACACTTTCCAAGATGGTGACCCCCTGTGACAAGTTTGAAGTCCTGGATCATTGCTGCTATTGACAAGCTGAAACTTAAGGCTGGTGCAATATGTTCATATACAAAATATGCAGTTTTTAGCCATTTGTATTTTTAGGGTTTAGTTCTACTTTATGTTGGGGATGGTAGCACTGCATGCATAATAAGTCCTTAATAAATTATGTTCTTGAAAGACATAGTTATATGCAAGATACTTAAAGCTTAGAGTTTTCAGCCTTGCCCTGTCTTGATGATCTTGCATAATTGTTCTCTTTTTTTGTTTGTTCCAGTTGTGAAAAGTTGTCTTTTTCAGGGTGCCAGGTTTTAGGTCAACCTGACACTTATTTTTAAACTCCTGCAATGAGACATTGGAGACCAGCAATACTTACCAGCCAACCCAGATTGCAAGGGAATCACCAGGGCAAAATGAAGAAGCCTATGAAACCCCTCAAAAGAATAAGGATTAGGTTACCAAATCAACTGAAAAAAACAGGAACACTTATATAAATGTTATTTGGCTGTACTGATTGTGTTCATTACTAAGCAGCTTAGCTCTTCTAGATGTGTTCCCGATTTTCATGCAACCTGCTAACCTTAACCATGACTTCTTAGTGTTGCAAGAATCACTGGTTGCCTGAAATGCATGAGGCTGTGCTTTGTTCACTTCTTGCCTGAAATAAAATGTGCAGTTTTACTTTGCCTTTCATGGGATCTGTGAGTGTCTGCTGCTTTCTCCATGGTCAAATAGAATTATAGACTTTGGTTCAGAAACAAGAATATTCTTTTTTTTCTCAAATTCAGTATCACTGGTGGTCCCTAGTTTTAAATATATATTTTTTAATTTTACTTATTTTTTTCCTCTGTAAAATGATGGTGTTGGGAACTTAATAATCTTGTGGATTGCTTCTTCCCTTCTCCTAAAAACGTGGGAGATCGGATGAAGTATTAAAGTAGGCAACTTGATTTTTAGAAAATTGTACGTTTATATATATTAGGTAATAATATCTAGACATCTCTTTTAAATACAAATTGAGTTTTAACAATACTGTGTGTTTCATCAAAGGGTATTCTGAAAGAACATCCCACAGGCTTAAATCGATTTCTCAGAGATGTTTTTTGCTCAGTGATAAAGGTCAAATAAGCAGATTTATTTTACTGTTTCTACATGTTTTTTTTCCCTTGTAGATGGATAAATTAGCTCATGTCTAGTAGTAACAGCATGATCATAGGCTTACTTAATGATATCATAATTCTATCTGTTATATACAAGCCTTCAATAGAGTAGCTAATGTAATAGCAAAATTCTATTTACTCACAGAATTTAACCAGAAGGAACTGCTATTAGCTATCTAAAATATAGCATTGCAATTATCATAGTGTCATAGTGGTAACTTAGGTTGAAAAAAGACACAATGTCCATGGAACTCTTTTGTGTCTATATAAACCTTCCTAGTTGCTATTATTACAATACATTTATTTCGGTGTTTTTTGGTGAAAGGCAAAGTACAGTACAACAAGTATATAATGGAATCAATTAGCTGATGCACACAAACCTGTGTCTCAAATGAGATTTGAACCCATATGAGGGAGGACCAACTCACTGTGCTCCACTCTAGGATTACAGCAAAATTTAGAGAGTAGTACATTCTTGTTTTAAGCATTGGGTGCCTTGCTCCATTGTCTACTGTAAGGGGCCCGAAGGCTCAGCCAGGAGTAGCGGACCTAGGAGGAAGCACCAGTCCAATAGTTTGAAGTACAGGCAAGGGTTTAAAATAAGAGTGGTCCAGGCAATATGGTCGGTTCAGGCAGCAAAGGTTCAGAATACGAAGTCAGGCAAGGGTCAATACACAGGATCAAGAATGATAAACACAGGAAGCGCACCCAGGAACTCACGAGGAAGAACCTATAGTAGGGCACAGTCTGCAGTGCTTCAGCATCTTTTATAGGCCTCCTTTGGCACCAAAGCGGACGCAGTGGCATCTTTACGCAGGCGTTTTGATGCTGGCGTCCATTCTGACGCTGGCGCTTCGGCGCCGGCGACCAATCCAATGCCGGCGAATCTTCTGACGCTGGCGTGATGTCACAGAACTGCGACCAGAAGGAAGCACACCGGGAGTTTTCCTGGTATCCTGGTGGGCCAGTCCGACACTGCTACTTGGCATTCATTATTAAGCCAATATCATTCGCTCTGAGAGCAAACTACTTAGTTGTTGCATTTAAAGGAGAACTAAAACCCCCTAGGAACAACAGACCCCCTTTACTGCCTTCCATCGGCCCCCTCGCCTCTCCCTCTCATCCTCTTCATGTCTCTTCTCCGACAAGGAGCCAGCAGGAGCATGATCAGTTGGGACTAGTCAGGATTTGTTTTCAACTGCGCATCATCTTAGGGGGGTTTGGTTGTCCTCATGGATCCATGTTGATGATATTCTTCACAGGGTCAGATTTAAAGCTGGTGCACCCCTAGGCCACTTACACAACCCTGCCCCCCCCCACTTATAGGAGTGCACCAACCTCCCCCAAGTGTCTGGCCACTTCGGTCTGATGCTGCTTCTTAGATGTTATAGACCAAAGAGCAAGTGCCCCAGCAAGGCATTGTCTTATATTGGTTCAAGAGTGGGCTGAAACCAGCATACTGCTAACTATTTAAATTAAAAAAATTATACACTTACATCTCCCTACTCCCTACTATCCGCTGCTCCCCCGGTGCTGTTCTTCTGATTGCGAGCGGGAGATTCAAACAACTGTCAAAATCTCCTGCCCAGTCCCCATTTCAGATGGACAGAATGTCGTTCCCCCGAACTTTGCTGCCCTAGGCCTGGGCCTTTGTGGCCTGTCTACAAATCCGGGCCTGATCTTCATCACATAAAATTTATACAGATGATAAAATGCCTAGTGAGACAAAAGCTAAATCAGTCTATAAGTCTCCAATATGACAGGTTGGTACAAAACTGGACCACAATATAAAAGATGTTGCCCTTTTTACACCATGTAAGGATATACATAGTTTCAATTAATATTTTAAGCAGCATCTCAGTTTTAGGCATGTGCCCCAAGTCTTACAAACCTTAAAGTTATTTCTACTTTGTTTCATTCACCTGATTGTTGAGCAGTTACATATGGAGAGTTTTATTACATTCTTCGGATAATGAGATTAAACAAACAAGAAGTAAATACAACAGTTTCTTCTTTATGGCATTGCTCACAGTATGTCCAAAACTTCACAATCTATAAAAGGGATTTATAACAATAGGGAAAGGAGTCTTTTCAAATTCATACAGTGCCAATTTGCATAAATGAAAGGCTGTCATCGTTTAGAGCTTCCTCCAATGAAAAACATAAGTGAATCTGGGTCCCACAGTTGGAGAGCAAGACTAGTGAATGATCTCTGAAAATAAACGGAAAACAGCTGAAATTCAATCTATCTCCTTCCCTGACTCTTACCTTGTAATGCTTGTATTCTAATAGTTATTATTTATCTCATATAAATGTAGGTTGTTTTAGTCAATTAAATATTCATCCACTGATGCAAAGCAATATGGATCATTCCAGCATAATCGAATTATGGTTATATGAATATCATATTTTCCCTTTCTGTGTTATTGCATAAATAATGTAAGCTTCAGCTAAATTAGGATAAATGATGCATCCTTTTTAATCCTAACTAAGGGTGACATTAGAATATAGTGTTACTTCCACTTTGTAATAATATATATACTGTATATGTATGGGACCTAGGGTTCTCCGGATATGGATATTTTTCCGTAATTTGGCTCTCCGTATCTTATGCCTACAATAAACCAAATAGGATTAGTTTGCCTCCAAAAAGGATTCTATACCTTAGTATCTTTAAAATTAACACATTCGAAAATTAGTTGTTTGGATAGCAATATATTATTAAGCATATGTATAAGATGCCAACATATTCTGCAGCACTGTATACATCAAAGAAGGATGTATACATCAAAATACAAATGACACACAAATATTGACTGATACGGGAGAGAGGCCCTGTTCCTTTCCTCACTGTGTATCAAATAACTAGTTTATCTAATTATTAGAGTGAGCATTTGGGAATGTATGTCTCAAAATAAAATCTACTAACTTGAGCTTACATAACATAAATGATTATATTAATTTGGATAATGAAAGTCATTTCCTAAGGTAAGATATACTTGCGGTTATATGCTTTGGTAGGTCCTAATATACCACAGATGTGCTTGGCAAATTAAGGCCAGGGTCACAAGGAGGTGCCACATGGAATTGAACTAGGTTCTCTAGTATGAGATCCCACATCAAAGGCTAATCACTTAAAAGGGTGGTTCATCTTTAAGTTAACTGTATAGAGTAGAATGTATTATAGAATGGCTAATTCTTTGCCATCTTCTTCTGACACTTTCCAGCTTTCAAACGGGGGGTCACTGACCCCATCTAAGAGCAAATTTTCTGTAAGGCTACAAATGTATTTACTATTGCTATTTTTTAATACTCCTCTTACTATCCAGGTCTTTTCTATTCATATTCCAGCCTCTTATTCAATGCACATTTTCTAGTGTAATTTGGACCCTAAAAAACCACAAATAATGAAAAAAATTAAAACCAATTGCAAATTGTCTCAGGATATCACTTTCTACCATATATAGGTGAACAACCGTTTCATCTATAGGCTACATGATTACAATCCCAATAATATACATATACAGGTATGGGACTGCTATCCAGAATGCTTGGGACCTGGGGGTTTCCAAGTCTTCAGGGATCTTTCCATAATTTGGATCTTCACACCTTAAGTCTACTAGAAAATCATGTAAATAAACCCAATAGGCTGTTTTTGATTCCAATAAGGAGAAATTATATTTTAGTTGGGTCCTGTTATCCTGAATGGTTAGGACCTGGAGCTTTTCGAATAATGGATCTTTCCGTAATTTGGATCTTCATACTATACAGGGCAGATTTATCAAGGGACCAATTTTGAAGTGGAAAATACTTCGAAAATTCGACCATCGAATAGAATCTTCCGACATTCGAATTCGAAGTTGGAGGATTTTATTCATCATATGATCGTATTCCGATCATACTCCGATTGTACTTCAAATTGTACGATTCAAACGATTTTATTGTACGATCGTACGATTTTCCTTTGAATATAAAAAACTTAGAAAATTGCTCTGGAAGCCCCATAGGCTAACATAGCACTTCGGCAGGTTTAAGTTGGCGAAGTATTGAAGTCAAAGTTTTTTAAAGACACAGTACTTCGATTATCGAATGGTCGAATATTCAAACGATTTTTACTTCAAATCGAAGTCGAAGTAAATTCGAAGTCGTAGAATCCTATTCGAGGGTCAAAGTATCGAAAAAATCACTCCGAATTTCGAATTTTTTTAAGTTTGAAAATTCCCTCAAATTCACTTCGACCCTTGATAAATCTGCCCCAGAAGTCTACTAGAAAATCATGTAAAGATTAAATAAACCCAATAGGCTGGTTTTACTTCCAATAAGGATTAATTATATCTTAGTTTGGATCAAGTACAAGATACTGTTTTATTATTACAGAGAAAAAGGAAATCATTTTTAAAAATTTGGATTATTTGGATAAAATTGAGTATATGGGAGACGGCCTTTCTGTAATTCGGAACTTTCTGGATAACGGGTTTCCAGATAACAGCCCCCAAATCTGTACTGTATTATTATTACAGAGAAAAAGGAAATTATTTTTAAAAATTTGGATTATTTGGATAAAATGGAGTCTATGGGAGACAGCCTTTCCGTTATTCTCAGCTTATTGGATAACGGGTTTCCGTGGGACTGTATATTTGTGTATGTATCTATGTGGAACAGCAAACAAGCTCAGCTCCATTTATTGCACAAAACCAACGAAACCTCTATTGTTACAGTTGAGATCGGTTGTTTGCATTTCTAAAACCCTGCTGAGGATTATGCGGATTGATACGAAGGTCACATGTACTTGAAAGGGCAACTAGGGAAAGATTGTCTTGTGCTGTGATAAATTCGGAGACTGTATTAAAGCACCAAACAGTGTTTAGCTTTTCAGCGTAAATCAATACTGTGTGTAATTGGAGAGTAGATGAGTTAATGGAAGCACCATGAATGCCTCTAACCACACAATTTGATGGGTATTTGAGATGTTTAAATGCTGTTGTATTAGTCGCCTATAAAGGAAATTGACACCTGTGTGCTGGAGAAGCTTTGGATCAAGAAATGCATATACTACTCATTGGAACTGGCAGACCATTTGCAGATATTTACAAAGGTAAGTATGAAGAAGACAAAGCACAAACACTGAGTTTTATTTTGCCTTCCAGGAAAAGGACTTGGAACCTTATTTTAGCCCAGGCTCCAGTATTAGCTTAGCACACAGTGCATTGAACCCTCTATCTCCTTCTCTTATGATTGCTTTTAAATGCTTGTGTTGTTATTGGTATTATTTATCTAATATAAAATATCAGTCATTTCGCTCAATTAAATACTCTTCCACTGATGCAAAGCAATATGGTTATCTCCAGCCTAACATAATTATGGTTATATGAATATCACTGCTCTACAGTTTCTGTGTTAATACATAAATAATGTAAGCTTCATCTAAATCATGAAAAATGATGCATCCTTTCTAATTCCAATGAAGGGTGACATTAGAATATAGTGTTACATTTACTTTTTATGTCTCTTGGGCCTAGCTCTATATCATATATAAGCACTGCGTATCTTGACAGCGCTATATAAATAAATGATGATGATGATATATATATATATAGGTTTGCCACCCGGCCGGTATTTTACCGACCTAGCCGGTAAAACAGCTGCCAACACCGGGGCGGGTATTACAAATTTGCTGGAAATGTAGTTGCTGGTAATTTGTAATACCCTTAAGAAAAGGCCTTGGCCCGCCCCCAACTCGGCTAGCACTTACATTTTTTTTTCAGGATTCTGGCCATTGGGAGTGGTGTTTCACCCCCTTTTGCATCACTGTGCGTGACTCTGCCCCCTTTTGCATCATAGACCACCCCTTTTGTTTCCGGCACCACACCGGCCGTTAAATTTTTTTAGAAAAGGTGGCAACCCTAATATACACACACACACACAAACACACACATATATATATAATGGCTCAAAAGAAGCTAGCACACACAGGACTTATGGAGAAAAAAAGGTTTTTATTTTAACAGAAAAATACTAACGTTTCGGCTAGGTTCCTAGCCTTCCTCAACTCCTTTTAATTCTGAGTGTTGCTCATGGGTTCAAAAGGGTTGGGGATCCCTGCTTTAATGTAACTAAATCTCAGTGGGACATGGGTTTTTACTATTAAGTGCTGTTCTTAGATCTTCCAGGCAGCTGTTATTTTGTGTTAGGCAGTTGCTATCTCATTACCTTCCCATTGTTCTGTTGTTAGGCTGCTGAGGGGGGGGAGGGCGGGGTTGATATCACTCCAACTTGCAGTACAGTAGTAAAGAGTGACTGGAGTTTATCAGAGCACAAGTCACATGGCTGGGGGCAGCTGGGAAACTGACAATCTGTTTGCTCTTTTGAAAAATTGATTTCAGTGCAGAATTCTGCTGGAGCAGCACTATTAACTGATGTGTTTTGAAAAAAACATGTTTTCCCATGACAGTATCCCTTTAACATTGTGTTTTGGACTCATGACCCAGCCTTCATGCCTAATACTGATTTAGATCCTGTGCTGCGTGTTCTGATCTTGGCCTGCCAGACCTGCTCTTTTCTACTCCCTGGTACCTTGTTTAGATCTCACTGGTCTCTCTCCACTGAACTGCCTGCACTTCCAGTTCTAACTTTATGACATCCTGGTGTCAGTGTGGGCTGCTTGTGGGTCGATATCTATGACTGATACACCATCTGGTCTGACATACACATATGAATCATCAGGATTTGTGGAAGACCCAGTATCACCTGGGAGAGATACCTCCAATCTATCAGTCTGTGATGGAGCTCAGCACTGCTCTTACTAGCTGGCCTGCCTATCTTGTACTATTAGGGCTGGGACACACTGGGCGATTTGGGGACATTTAGTCGCCTGGCGACTAATCGCCGCGACTTTCCGCGACCAATCATCCCTGAATGCCTCCCCTCGCTCTGCGCCTGGCTAAAATGAAAAATCGCCTGCGCTAACCACACGCGGCGATTCATTTTCCGAAGACGCCCGAAGTTTCCTCGTGAGGCAACTTCCGGCGACTTCGGAAAACGAATCGCCGCGTGTGATTAGCGCAGGCGATTTTTCATTTTAGCCAGGCACAGAGCGAGGGGAGGCATTCGGGGAGAAAAGTCGCTGCGATTAGTCGCCAGGCGACTAAATCTCCCCAAATCGCCCAGTGTGTCCCAGCCCTTACAGTTAGTAGGCTATCACTAACTAATAACCTTGTTCACGGGGTCCTTGTTCTTCAACTTCGCTATGGGTTTCACCTCCCTTAAGGCACTCTTCTTCTACTGGGGCTTTGTTGTCAAAGGCTCCCCAGCATGCATCCATCCTGTTCCACGGATGGAGGAGATGAAAAGCCTAATGCTCTCTCACACTATAATAAACCTGAAACAAATTTAAATGTCTCTTATTGGTGGCTAGGCTTGCAGAAAGATTCCCTCCTAGCAGTGGCTACCTTACATCACTAATTGGTGGGTGGGGTTAAACGTTTAAATGTATGTTACTATGCGGATTTGGTTACACTTGAAAAAGAGATTTTGCTTGAAACATTTAGTGTGTCATTAAAAGCACCCTTAATTTGCAGCAATTACCTGTGTTTGACCTATTCTTACCACTACTTCGACGGATATTACACGAAATAGTACTAGCCTCTATATTCCACCCTAGTATCTATGTTACAGGACCAAAATCAGAGTGTAAGAGATTTTTTATAGAGCAAGGTTTAATAAACAGTCCTTACAGACCTGTTTTCTCATTTTCAACCAAAACATACTCGGGAAGGTCAAGTGCAGGTCAAGTGCAGGGGAGTAACTATAGAGGAAGCAGACCCTGCAGCTGCAGGGGGCCAGGAGGTATAGGAGCCCTATGAGGCCCTAATTCATATACTATTTAAATCAATACTAGTAAAACTGGTCAACCTCTAGATATTTTGGGTTTTTGAAAGTATTTTGCTGTGGGACCCCGTAATATCTAGTTACGCCATTGGTCAAGTGCACCGAACAGCCAATCAAGATCATTCTAACTTGGCTTTGACTGGCAGATTAAGTTGGACTTCCTGGGTGATGAATGTATTGGGGTCAGTGTACTTGGGCCCCATTGCAATCCTCCTATTTCACCAGTGGCTGAACAGAACATTTTTCTAATTAGAATCACTTAGGTCACTGATTTCATTATTCACTGGTTGGGCACAATGTTGGTCCTTTATGAAGAAACAGCTAGAAAAACAAACAAACCTTGTTAAAGGTTGAATCAATAACTGAAACCTTTATTTGCTATCAAACATTGCTCTTACTTACCTTTATACTAACAGGCAGGTGTTTATTTGCTCAGAAACTTGGAGGTGCTGTATAGAGCGCTGCATTTTTCCTATGTAGTTTCTGGCTCTAGCCCCTAGGGCCCGGCTCCGTCAAACAGCTGAAAGAAGAATCAATGCAATAGTAGAACAGCCTCCAATCTGTCAGGACCAAGTCCACTGCTGTCTGGATGATGAAAGGAGCACAGCCCAGGAGACGGGTTAAGCCTCTGTATTTCCATAAGCTCTAGAAGAATCTTGCATTTACTTACACAAAGAGATAAAATCTGGGATATACTGTATTTCACCAAAGCTAGAAGCCTCAAATAGACAGTCCTGCTCATGCACCCAACTGCCATCAATTCTGACACCTATTTCCTCCTCATACAGGCTCATCTGAAATAACTTGGGTTCTGTGCTCAGTCTACCAACCTTCTGCAGTCCACTTATTGACCAGTTCCATGGCATGTATACTGGGAGCCCCAATATGTGGCAGGATCATTTACAAACCCCCCACACTTTTAGTCCTCCACACCTGCTCTTCATACAGCAAATCCCTACAACATAACATCTTTATATTTGAAATAGAAGTCACCTTGGAAATCTGTCCATCCGTCCAACTATAGTATCTATGTCTATATATCTACTCTATCTATCAGTCTCTATATCCATCTCTCTATTTACCTGTCTGTCCATCTGTCTGATCATCTGTCTGTCTGTCCATACGTCCGTCCATCTGTCTGTCTATCCATCTGTCTGTCCATCTATCTGTCTATGCTTCTGTCTTTTTTGTCCATCCATCTGTCCGTCAATTCATCCATCTATCTCTCATCTATCTACTATATCTATCAACTCTGTCGTCCGTCTCTCTATCCACCTTTATGTATATACATCCATATGTCTGTTAATCAGTCTATCTATCTATCTATCTATCTATCTATCTATCTATCTATCTATCTATCTATCTATCTATCTATCTATCTAATTATCATCTATCGTATCCTGAGTCTATCAATCGGTCTGTCTGTCTGTCTGTCTCTCTCTATCTACTCTGTCTATCTGCCTGTCTGTCTATCTGTCTGTTTGTCTATCCATCTGTCTTTCCTACTGTCTGTCCATTGTCTGTTTATACATTTGTCTGTCTTTCCGTCTGTCTGTCCAGTCTTTCCGTCTGTCTGTCAGTCTGTCTAGCTATCTGTCCTGACATCTGTCTATCTATCTACAGCAGAGAAAATAAGTATTGAACGCGTCAATGTTTTTCTCAGTGAACATATTTTTTATGGGGCTATTGACATGAAATTTACATCAGATATCTGTAACAAGCCAAATAATCCACACATACATAGAACTCAAAACAAATAAGGCCATAAATGAAGTTATGTGTTACATTAAAGTGAAATGACACAGGGAATAAGCATTTAACACATGAAGAAAAGGAGGTATAAACAGGCATGAAAAGCCAAAAAAACCTGCTGAAATCTGTCAGTATTTAGCAATCCTGTCCCCTATCAGTGCAATTTAATATCAGCTGTTTAATAAACTATTATATAATAAGAAACAATGTGCCTCCTGTATAAAATAACATAAAACTTACAACTTTTATGAAAGCTGTCTACCTCTGGTTTTCTGCCTTTATATATTCACATTGAATTCAGTTTGAAACAAGGGATACATTATTCTCTGTATTATTCACAGTATGGGTACATTACAGAGTATGTGCAGCAGATACTCATATCTACTATCTGACTGTATGATCTTTGCATTGTAATCAGTGTAGTGCCCTGTAGATCAGATCAATAACATTCCATTGTCTCCTACATGGTCTGCCAGTTCTCATTCAGATAAGTCTGTAGGCACTGCTTTGTTCACTCTTATTGAACACTAATAATATTCTTCATGGCGGCTTATTACATCCACAGCCATTGTATTGAATCTTAACAAGAGTGAAACAAACATGAAACTTATTTGGGTCAGAGACTTTATGGCAGTTCGAAAGGGTCTACTTTAAATAGTTTTGCCAGACATTGCTGAAAAATATTTAATATATACATTTTTAATGTGTTTATTATTTTTAATATTATTATTATGAATAATAATGCTGGTATGGGATCCGTTATCCAGAAACATTTTATCCAGAAAGCTCTGAATTACAGAAAGGCTGTCTCCCATAGACTCCATTTTATCCAAATAATCCAAATTTTTAAAAATGATTTCCCTTTTCTCTGTAATAATAAAACAGTAGCTTGTACTTGATCCCAGCTAAGATAAAATTTATCCTTATTGGAAGCAAAACCAGCCTATTGGGTTTATTTAATGTTTACATGCGTTTCTAGTAGACCTCGGGTACAAAGATCCAAATTAATGGAAAGATCCATTATCCAGAAAACCCTAAGCATTCTTATAAACAGGTCTCTTGTGCAGACCCTTGTGACTGAGCTTATATTATAAAATAGGTCCTCTTGATTGTCCTTGTGCCCTCACGATTGGCTCTCAAGGTGTTTTCGATGCTGGGATTTAGAGTTCTGAAAACCTGGGGGACTGTTAATTTCCATCCTCTCTCTAACCCCTAACTGTGACTTGATTTCCAATCTATGAATGCAGAGTTAATATTGAATGACTGACAACCAAAAAGATTTAGGATCCTCTGGGAAAAAAGTGTGACCTTTTATTATTGTCTCTTAACCCCTGAAAAAAGTACCTTGGTCGGCATTAAACCCCATGTCACTATCTCTCTTGGGTTAATTAATCACGGCTGTCACTCTAAAAGCAGCCTGCGACTTAAGTAACACTCTCCTGTACTACAGGGTATGGGTGTATTAATACAGAAAGACAAGGGCATGAATGTGGACTCAAGGTTCACTATATATTCTCTATTTTCCCACTGTATACCTCAAATGGAAGTTTTAAAGGTTGAATGTGATTTTATTTTCCTATTAATATGTTTTCCCTAGCTTCTGCAGATGTGTGGCCAGGTACAGTTCTGCAACCTATGTGTGGGCTTTCACCAACCTCTCTGATAAATGTCTTATAGCACTTGGGCACCCCTTGCCAAACTACATATTCAATTGACTTTGTAAGGGAAAAGTAATAATAGCTACTGAGGGCATTAGTGAGTTAAAAACAACACATTTGCCAATGTTAATGCGCAAATACATTTTATTTCAACAACTTTAAACATAGGAACAAATACAAGTAGTGATGGGCGAATTTATTTGCCAGGCGCAAATTCGCGGCGAATTTGCGGGATTCGCGCCCAGCGAATAAATTTGCGAAACGCCCGCGGAAATTCGCGGTAAAAATTTTTCCGAAAAACGGACGCCGGCGTCGAAAAACGGGCGCTGGCGCAAATTCGCCCATCACTAAATACAAGAGTAATTGTTACATTGTGCAAAACCCTGGACACCCTAGTAATCAGCATTTAGTAACTCTTTGGCAGAGATCTCAGCTTGCAAACACCTTTTGTATCCAGCTAAGAGTCTTACAGTTCTTGTTTTGCATTATTTTTACAGACTCCCTCCTGCTTAGGTGGACATCAATAAGCTTCATTTCCAGATCTTCACTCGGTTGCTTAGATGAGCAGATGAGTGGCTTGAGTGACAGCCCAAAGTTTGGGGTAAACTGGGGCAAAAACAGCTTTTATTAGTGGAAGTGGAAGGGTGTCCAAATGTTGCACATGGCACAATTACCATTTTCGTTGTTTCCTATGTACAATTTAGTTAAATAGCTGTGGAGCTGGAGAGCTGCTGAATGAAAAGCTGAATCCAAAAACCATTAAAAAAAGGGTTAGCGTTAGAGCTCATTTACGTTGCTGAACCAACGTGGAATCACCTGCACCTCCTGACACTGCTCTCTGCTTCTCATGCCAGAGATTCAATCTAGTGTGAGGAGCAGAATGCAGTATTCCCCAGGGTACAAGTACTTGTTGGATGAGCACTTAGCACTCTAGTACTTACCCTCTGGGAAACCGTAAATGACCCCTACTGTTTTCATCAAACTAAAAGGTAATTTACCCCTCTGAGGAAAAAACTTTTAAGGAAAAATCCCATCCAGCGCAACAGTGCGAGGGTGGTTAAACATCAAAACATAATAAGACTTATATTGGGGGTCATGAGTACATTGCCCTGAACCATCAGCAAGATGGGCATATACATTCCAATTTATTATGCAGTTAGAAATCAAGAAATCAAACCCCCAACCAGACTTGTAAAATAAATAAAGTTTTATTATAGGCAACCCTACATTGGTTCAGCCTTGTGCATTTCATGCTCTACCTAACACTTACGGTCCCCATAGACGCAAAGATTTCTCTTGCCGAATGACTGATTTTAGCGAAGTCTGATCAATCCTTCGAAATTATCGTGTGGTTAGTGGGATTCGAACGATCGTACATTTTACGATTTTTCGGTCGACATCTGTCAGAGAATTGATCGGCCAGGTTAAAAAATCTTTGTCGGTCCCAGTGCAATCCATCTATGTTTACAGGGCCAAGCAGGCAGCTCCCCTTTGTTTTCCTGGCAAATTTGTCTTTTTAGCTGATGGACAATTCGTACGATCGCTGGTGGTCTCAGGATGATGATCGGATCTTTTAAAAATCTCAACATCTATTGCCAGCTTTACTCATAGGCCAGCATTGGTTTGTGTATAAGGCTGAACTGATGTAGTGTTACCTACAATTTATATATTTTAAACGCCTGGTCTGAAGTATGTAGTGTGTCAGTTCCACCAAATGTTTAGTTGGGACTATATAATAAAAAAAGCCATAATAACTGCTATACACAGGATCAGACTGGACCGCTGGGACACTGGGAGAAATCTTGTTGGGCCCCGTCCCCTAAACTATACACCCTTAACAATGTAGGTCTCTATAAAAAGATATTGCATAAAACAGCTCATATGTAAAACCCTGCTTCATGTAAATAAACCATTTTCATAATAATATACTTTTTTAATAGTATGTGCCATTAGGTAATCCTAAATAGAAAATTGCCATTTTAAAAATTAAGGGCTCGTAGTTTTCATGGTGCACACAAACATACCAAACAAACCATACATGTTAGTTCACATAAGCCAATTAAAAGACAGAGTTCTGTTGTAATATGTAATATGTCACCTAATATGATATAAACTGTCTGTTACTTAAATATTGGGGGTGAAGTTTTCTTACTATAAAAGACACAGGTTGGGCTAAAATTAGGGGTAGGCAGAAGCACACAAGCCTAGTGTGCAACAGCTGAGGGGCTCCAGGCATGTACCATTTCTAACTCTTACCCCTAGTCCGAGCCCTTGTTTGCCCATACACTGACATTCTTATACTATTCTGGCGCCCATGTGTTTAAGCACTCTTTTGCACTCCTTTTCACCAATGCGAATGCAAGAAGGTAGGAGGTAATCTGCTTGATCGGTTTGCCTAGGGTTGATTTGGCCTGCCCCTGGGTGAGGGCCTTGGATGAGGGTTTGCGATGGGGTGGGGGGTTCTCTGTGGCAGGGGACCTTGCAGTCAGGTTTCTGGTGGGCCCATAAACCCCAGTCCAGCACTAGCTATACAAACAAGCAGTATAGCTAAACATTACGATATAGAACCATAACAATATAGCTACAGAATGACCAGCACCTAAATGAGTAAATAAAACTACATATAGTTTTGTAACACAGTGCATTTGTTTAAAGAACAGAAAGCATCACTTTCGGTATGTGGGTAATGAGAAACCTGTGCTCATTTCCATTAGCCGTGACCTTGCAAGAGGGACCTTAAGAATCAGGAGGAAGTTTCATCCTGACGGAGCCCTAGGGAATCCCAGCCCTCTTTTGGGGACAGTATGTCCTTCATTGCGGCACATTTCATGGATGTGTTGATTAAATATATAGAAGAGAAAGAGAATTTGCTACATTACTTTGAAATTGTTTTTTGATTAATGGAAAATGTGGGCACAGCACACAACGCAATAGGGTTTCCTAAGTGGCATGTTCAGATTTGCTTCTTGGTAAACAAATAATGATCACGGCTGGAGCGGGGTGGTTCCGGAATTTGATTCCAGAGAAATGAGCTGTCCTGTGGGTATCTTGAGGCTCCCGCAAAACAGATTAATAATTAAAAATCTCATCTGCTTGTTTCAAATTAATTGTTATCATTACTGCCAAATGGGATTCCCTGCTGATATCTACTGTACCTTATTTAAATTTCTCACGCGGAATGAAATGCTTGTAATTACGCGAAGGCTTTGAACAGCAAGGACAGCCGCATTACATAAACACGGTGAATTAAATTCCAATTTACCTTGGAGAGTAAATGAAGTGAGATGCCTCTGGCAGTGATATATTGAAGGTGGGTGTTATATTAAGCATGGGCAGAGATGGCAAGAGCCCAGGGCTTGTCAGTCCACCATCAGTCCTTTGATCTGCAATAACTTTTGAAGGAAGCTAGATATGACAGGATTGGAGCACCACTACATATGCCTCCTCATCTCAACTGGACCTCATAGAAGTACTGGAGAAAGAGTCTCCTGGTTAAACTTCATCTTTAATGCATACACTTTCACAAACAATATTGGTCGTCAGAATTAGCCAATCTCCTGCAAATGCTACCAATTAACATTATTATTGGCACTTCCCTTCAAATCCTCTTTACTTCCTTCAGATGATTAAGGCTTGCCTTGGGGGTATCAAATTTACAAACAATTTCTTGGAACTAGCTGAAGAAGTCAGAGGGGGGCAATTGCCCCCTCTTGCCCACTTCTGCCGACACCTATGATAATATAAATGAAAAAGGGTACTTCCTTTGTACGTAAAGGAAGTTATAATCAACATATCACACTCCAAATTCCCCAATGAGTGTACCATGATTTCTACAGTGTGCTCCATGGGATTTCACTCTCTCACTCAATCCCTGAGGTTTACGGTCTTATAAGTATAAGGCTTTTTATTTTAAAACCCCCAAAAGAGTTCCCAAAATAATAAACCTCTCTCTCAACACTTTGGGGCAGATTCACTAAAGGGAGAAGTGGTAAACACTGTCGAAAATTCGCCAGCGTTACCGTCTGCAGGGACTTCGCAAATTAACTGAACGCTACATCTTTTGCCAGACTTGCCTTCGCCAGGTCAGACCAGGCGAAATGCACAGATCTTCCTCAATCTGCTGTTACTTACATCATATTCTGTGAGTGGAAAAAGCATATAAGCTCAAAAAACTCTGACGTCTTTTCCTTTTTTCAGAGTTGGTATGCTTAACTTTCCTTCTACTTTGAATAGGAAGCAGGCCCGGACTGGCAATCTGTGGGTTCTGGCAAATGCCAGAGGGGCTGCTGTATAGTTCAATAGAAAGTTACCATATAGTGGGCTGGTAGGGGGCTGTTTGGGCCTCTGTGTGCTTGGAATAGCAGGGCCTATTTTGACTCCCAGTCCAGGCCTGATAGGAAGTCAGTGAAAGCTTTCTATTGCTCAGGTTTCAGCTTCTATATTACAAAGGACATCAGACTCAATTGGGAGAGAGGTGTGTAACTTTGAGGGCTCTTTATACTCTTTTTATGGATTTTAAAACAAAAGGTTTAAAAGATGAGCAATAAAAAGTAGCAATAACAGTAAGGGCATATTTATCAAGGGTTGAATTTCAAAATTCGTATTCAAAAAGACCAACCAAAATTATGTTGAAGATTTTTTTTTGGTCGAATTGGTCTGTTTGTGATCGAATAGGTCCGTATTCGAATCATTCAAAACGAAGGAATAGCACATTCGATCGAATTCGATTTGAAGTTTTTCCCCCAAAAAACTTAGATTTTTCAAAGTCCACCAATTGACTACAAATGGGTTCTAGGAGGTCCCCGTAGGCTAAAACAGCAATTCGGCAGGTTTTAGATGGCGAATGGTTGAAGTTGTATTTTTAAAGAGACAGTACATGAATTTCGATATTTGAATTTTCAATTTTTTTTCAAATTCGAATCGAATTTGGACTATTCCCTAGTCGAAGTACATAAAAAATAGCTTGCAATTTGAATTTTTTTTTATTCAAAAATTCACCTCTACCTTTGATAAAACTGCCCCTAAAGGGGTAACCGAACAGAGCATTTTTTTTAGAAGGGGTCAGTGACCCCCATTTGAAAACTGGAAAAAGTCAAAAACTATAAAAAAAGAAAAAATGAAGGCCAATTGAAAAGATGCTTAGAATTAACCATTCTATAACATACTAAACGTTAACTTGAAAGTGAACCACCCCTTTGATACTTCTCTTTTGCTTCAGTATTTAGTTTGGCTTCTGTACGCTATAAAAATGTATCTGGATATTACAGTGACCTTCTATAGTTTGAGCACAAATAAAAAACGACTCACAAGGAAAAGATAATGGCTTTCCTCACTGTACACATACAAGTATTATAGCTATCTAATATAGACATATTTTGATGAACTGAGGAAAAAAGGACAGATTTAAGGAAGTTATAGGAATGATGTGGCCCCAAAATAGCATAAAATGTTCACGGTCATTTATCTCTGGTTGTTCTAAATGACCCCTTTCATCCTTCAGCTGAGAATCTTAGATTTATCATCCCTATCTTTTATATTTAAACTGCTAAATATTGGGCAAAGCTGAACAATAAAATAGCAGAAAAATGAAGATGCATTTCTTTCAGTAGCGGGAATAGAAATATATATTATAATGCAGTTTCTCTAACCTCAGGTGTAATCTTCAGAATGAGAGAAGCGCTGAATATAGCAGAAGGTTAGACTCCAGGAAAAAACAGTTTAAAAAAAAAACATAATGTCGCATTATTTTAAGTTCTGCCACTAAACTGAATAAATATGACTGTTTATGTGAATTCCACCTAGTATTCTAGGTAAATGTTCTCTTTTAGGTTAATTTGCTGGGTCCCAAGATGAGATTCCTTCATTCTCTTGATATTAGATGATCTTTTACATTAAATTACATGTTTTAATATGGGATGACATTTCTAAATAAGCAATTTATATATTTGCAATGCATTTAAAGTAAATTCACGTATTCCTCGTCTAGTTAAAGGAGATGGAAAGGTGTCTTTATTTGGGAGGTGCCAAAAGTGACTTTCCTTCTCCTATAAGGCTATAATGAATTAATGGATTGAAGGTGCTTGTAATTATGAATATGTGTTGTCTTGGGTCTCACAACGAATAAACAACATTTTTCTTTGATAAAAATGTGACCGAAGGCTAATGATATAAGTACTATATATCAGTATTTTTGCAGTACAGTTAAACTTTAGCCTAGCATACCACCATTATTTCTGGTGACAGTATATTGCACTTATATTAATAAGTGTGTCTGCCAAATACAGGTATGGGATCCATTATCCAGAAACCTCTGAATTATGGAAGACTCCCATAGACTCCATTTTAATCAAATAAACCAAAGTTTTAAAAAAGATTTGTATATAATAAAACAGTACCTTGTACTTGATCCCAACTTAGATATATTTTATCCTTATTGGAAGCAAAACCAGCCTATTGGGTTTATTAAGGGGTCGATTCACTAAATTCGAGTGAAGGATTCGAAGTAAAAAAACTTAGAATTTCGAAGTATTTTTTGGGCTACTTCGACCATCGAATGGGCTACTTCGACCTACGACTTCGAATCGAAGGATTCTAACTAAAAATCGTTTGACTATTCGACCATTCGATAGTCGAAGTACTGTCTCTTTAAAAAAACTTTGACCCCCTAGTTCGGCAGCTAAAAGCTACCGAAGTCAATGTTAGCCTATGGGGAAGGTCCCCATATGCTTTCCTAAGTTTTTTTGATCGAAGGATATTCCTTCGATCGTTGGATTAAAATCCTTCGAATCGTTCGTTTCGAAGGATTTAAACGTTCGATCGAAGGAATAATCCTTTGATCGTTCGTTCGCAGAATTTGCGCTAAATCCTTCGACTTCGATATTCGAAGTTGAAGGATTTCAATTCCTAGTCGAATATCAAGGGTTAATTAACCCTCGATATTCGACCCTTAATGAATCAGCCCCTTAATGTTTGAATTATTTTTTAGTAGACTTAAAGCGGTGGTTCACCTTTAAGTTAACTTTTAGTATGTTATAGTATGGCCATGGCAACTTTCCAATTGGTCTTCATTATTTCTTTTTTATTGCTTTTTAATTATATGCCTTCTTCTTCTGACTCTTTCCAGCTTTCAAATTGGGGGTCACTGGCCCCATCTTCAAACTAATGCTCTGTAAGGCTACAAATGTATTATTATTGCTACTTTTTATTACTCCTTTTTCTATTCAGGTCCTCTCCTACTCATATTCCAGTCTCCTTTTCAAATCAATGCATGGTTACTAGCTACCAGATTGTTGAAATTGCAAACTGGAGAGCTGCTGAATAAAAAGCTAAATAACTCAAAAACCACAAATAATAAGAAAATGAAAACCCATTTGAAAATTGTCTCAGAATATCACTCTCTACATCATACTAAAAGTTAATTTAAAGATGAACAACCCCTTTAAGGCATGACGATCCAAATTATGGAAAGACCCATTATCTGGAAAACCCCAGCATTCCGGATAGCAGGTCCCATACCTGTATACAAATTCCAATTCATTCTGTTGTTGAACAGACATTATTACTAATAAATATGTCATTTGCAAAGGTGAGATCAAACACTATTGCTATGTATGTATATACTGTAATGGGTACACATCTTTAAATTACCAGGTTGTCACATGTAATAATTTTATTAGAGTTCCTGGCAACCTGCATGAAATAACCCATATTAATACAGTTATAGGACCTATTATCAAGAATATTGGGGACCTGGGGTTTTCTGGATAATGGATCTGTTTGTATTTTGGAACTTCATACCTTAAATCTACAAAAAAAAATAATGTAAATATTAAATAAAATCAATAGGCTGGTTTTGCCTCCAATAAGAATTAATTATATTTTAGTTTGGATCAAGTAAAGGTACTGTTTTATTATTCATATTCATTTATTTCCGTAATGCTGATGGATTCCGGAATGATTTTTGGATAACAGTTTTCGAGGTAACAGATTCCATACCTGGAATAAAAGATGATACTATGGCTGGTACTATATTGATTTAAGTTAATATATACTCTTTTGGAATTTTCAGATTTTGTCCGATTAAAATGTATAAATGTAAGTCCTGAAAAAGAGAGCTCCCATTATTCATCTCTCCCATATTAAGGGGCCGATTCACAAAGGGTCGAATATCGAGGGTTATTTAACCCTCGATATTCGACTGGGAATTAAAATCCTTTGACTTCGAATATCGAAGTCGAAGGATTTTAGCGCAAATAGTGCGATCGAACGATCAAAGGATTATTCCTTCGATCGAACGATAAAATCCTTTGAATGGAATGATTTGAAGGATTTTAATCCAACAATCGAAGGAATATCCTGCGATCAAAAAAACATAGGAAAGCCTATCGGGACCTTCCCCATAGGCTAACATTGAGTTCGGTAGCTTTTAGATGGCGAACTAGGGGGTCGAAGTTTTTTCTTAAAGAGACAGTACTTCGACTATCGACTGGTCGAATAGTCGAACTATTTTTAGTTTGAATAGTTCGTTTTGAAGTCGTAGTCATAGTCGAAGGTCGTAGTAGCCCATTCGATGGTCGAAGTAGCCCAAAAAACACTTCGAAATTCGAAGTTAGTGAGTCGGCCCCTAAATATTGCTAGGATGTGGGATCCTTAGTACAGATTAAGTGGTCCAATAGATATCATCGGCTTCCAGTGGAATGAACACATCTGCACAAACCCATGTCAACTGTCAAATCAGTTTGGCACAAAAAATAAACTGTAAGTGAGATTCATAAATCCCTGCAAGCTCTGGGGTGCACAGTAATTGCACCACCAGATGCATCTCCAAGAGGGCAGGTGAGGGGGTATTGGCAGGATAGTGGCAAATGGGCAGAGCTAATGCATTTATGGGGCAATCAGTGATAAGACCTCTACCGAAAAACCAACCATGACTGCGTCTGCATCTGACAGTCGTGTCGCGTTGGATCAATGCTCCGACTTCATCCGACATTTCTATCTCTTACCTTGTTTCCGTTTTGTTGCAGCGCGTCAGATTGCGCTGAAAACGTCCTTGTAGTCCTACCCTTAGACTGTAAATAAACTTATAAGGCATGAGGACTGTGAATAAACACAAATGTGCAGGCTAAGCTATGGCGCGACGTTTTATTCAATATTCACACAAAATTGTATCCAGTGAGGCTTGTTCTCCCATCATTGCTGTAACTGGAATGGATGCCAGGCATCATTGAGCAGAGTGGAAGTGACTATAGTGTTTGATGGGAACAGAAATACACGAGATTTAACGTTCTGAACAAGGCAAAGTCATTTAGTAACTAATGCAATAACTATGATTAGTAATAAAGCAGATGCAGATAAGTTTAATTTATGAATATTAGGATTATGCCCAGAAGATAAGACAAGCATGATGCTTCAAGCCAATCAGCATCCAGAATGAAGTTTCTACAGGGACCTGGTAATTAGGTACATAACCAGGAATTAATCTAATAAAACTGTTACAGTGATATTGCCCTGCAATTTTTTTCAATTTCATCTTGGAGAGAGAGAAGAGGATGTCACAGACATTAAAATGAAAAGCAGCTGAAGCAACATTTATTCAATGTTAATTCTAGCACAAGAAGCCTTTGGTCCGTGTATAGACTTTTAAGGGCAGATTAAGGATCAAAGTAAAAATTTGAAGTAAAAAAATTAAAATTTCGAGCTATTTTTGTGTACTTTGACTATCGAATAGGCCATAATTCGATTCAAATTTGAAAAAAATTTCACTATTCGAATATCGAAATTGATCATGTACTGTCTCTTTAAAACTTCGACCATTCGCCATCTAAAACCTGACGAATTACTGTTTTAGCCTATGGGGGACCTCCTAGAACCTATCTGGAGTCAATTGGTAGACTTTAAAAAATTACATTTTTTTTGAAAATACTTCTAATCGAAATCTATAGAATACGATCTTACTTCGATTCGAATAATTCGAATACAGCCTATTCACCCGCAGAAATGAATTTGATTTTTTTTAATACATTTCGGCTGGTCTTTTTTCTTCCAATTTCAAAGTTATGGGAGTTCATAAAAACTCCCATTACTTCGAAAATCAGCCCTTGATAAATCTGCCCCTTATTGTTGCATCTGTCCTTGTTGCACAAGTGCCACCATTTTAAAAATGAAAATGCAGGATAACTTTAGCCCTGTCCCTGGTCTGCCCTGGCCATGTCCTATAACACTGTCCCATGCCATTCGGTGTCAGCTTGTGGGGTCAACTTTTAAGACAGCTGGAAAGTATGCTGATGCCACAAACTGATATATGGGTGAGTTTATGTTGCAGTATATTTTACTTTTTCTTGACCACAGCAGCCAATTTCCCAGCTGCCCCTGGTCATGTCACTTGTGCCTGCACTTTAGGAGAGAAATGCTTTCTGGCAGGCTGCTGTTTTTCCTTCTCAATGTAACTGAATGTGTCTCAGTGAGACATGGGTTTTTACTATTGAGTGCTGTTCTTAAATCTACCAGGCAGCTGTTATCTTGTGTTAGGGAGCTGCTATCTGATTACCTTCCCATAGTTCTTTTGTTTGGTTGCTGGGGGGGGAGGGGGTGATATCACTCCTACTTGCAGTACAGCAGTAAAGAGTGATTGAAGTTTATCAGAGCACAAGTCACATGACTTGGGGCAGCTGGGAAATTGACAATATGTCTAGCCCCATGTCAGATTTCAAAATTGAATATATAAAAATCTGTTTGCTCTTTTGAGAAATGGATTTCGGTGCAGAATTCTGCTGGAGCAGCACTATTAACTGATTCATTTTGAAAAAAAAATTTTTCCCATGACAGTATCCCTTTAAGGTAGCTACCCTCTAGCTACATTTCATATTGAGCATTCAACTTCACTTTCACATTGTTCAATTTAAATGTAAGATTGTATGTTATAAAACCTAAATTCATGTTTCATAATAACTAGTGTATGTACATTATTGATCACTAGCAGTACATCAGGTTTAATCATTGATTCTTCATACAAAGCAGCTAGGGGATGGCAGGTATTAGAGCTAGCCTCCTGCAGTCAGTCTACATTACCAAAACATGAAAAAGACAAATATAAAAATACAAAAAAATATGAAAACTACTTCCTTTCATTGATATTCTCCTTATTTCAGTAAGATGTATATGTGGGTTTACAGGAAGCACGTATAATTAATTGCTTCATGTAAGGCTTTAGGGGATCAAGTATTAAGCCTCCAAATGTTCAAATTGATTTTGCATTACTCAAATACAATGGCAGTGGTTCACCCATTTGTTACAGCATCCTAACCCTGCTGTCTTCTTATGTTATAGGAGTTTGTCCATTATGCATGATGACAGCTCACCTGGCTGGTTGCCTAGCAGCTACATTTTTTGGCAAAACAAGGTTGTTTTAAGCAGTCTGATCTACCCTAATCCAGGAGCTTAATATACTTTTCTCCTTTATTTGTCACCATTTTTGACCTTTACTTCAGCATATCTGTTCCCTGAATTGACCTCTACTTGGATTTGAAGTGGTAACTGCCTGCAGCCTGGACTGACATTTCCCTAATCTTTGACAATTCCTTTGTGCTCCAGAAAATACAAAGACACTATTACCACCATCTGTTCTAAATACGGCCTTCATCTTCATGCTCCATCGAGTCTTACTGGGTCAGTTTTATATGAAATGACTGTTGAAAAATTGAACAAAGAAAAGGTGCTTGTTAGGCATCAATTAAAAAAAAAGTAACATGGAAAAAAAAAAGTAAGAGGATCAATGTTTCCAACATTATTATGCTTCTGTTCATCTTGGTCATATTCCCATTTTTTAGATAAAGCTTATATATCAATTTGTTCTGGCATCTGTTAATAAATATGTACTATATTTGCCTGACAAGTTGCATGCATATTTCAAGACATATTGTCATTGATTTATTGATTTATTAAGGAGAATGTTACATCTGAATTTCTGGTCCGTGTTCTAGAATCTAGACCATTAGTAATGGTGATTTGATGATTGTAAGGGCCCAAAGGTTCAGTATGGAGTGCGGTCCAAGGAGGAAGCAGATCGTAAAACCAAAGTTCACGGTAACAAGAGGGTTCAGCAATAGAGTTGTCACAGTCCAGGCAAAGGGGTCAATCCAGGCAGAAAAGGGTCAATATGATAAACAGGCAGAAGTCGGTACACAGGCATCAATATAACAATACTATAAATCACACCCAGGAATACACAAAGTGAAACCTATATTTGGGCAATGTTTACAGTCCACAGGCTCCTAAAATAGGCCTCCTTTGGCGCCAAAATGGACACAGTGACATCATGACGCTGGTGTGTCGATGCCAGCGCCCGTTCTGACGCCAGCATCCATTTGGCTGGAGAGATGGTGCTGGCGTCACAGCGCTACGACCAGGAGGAACCACGAGGAAAAACAGGGCACCGTCATCTCGGATCGAGGAATGGCGTTGGTGAGTTGTTTCCCTTACCGTACCCCCCTCCTTATGGGGGGCCTCAGGACCACCACGACTAGGGCTTGATGGGAACTGTTTGTGAAACCTTTGGATGAGAAGAGGAGAATGGATATTAGACTTTCTCACCCAGGAGCATTCCTCAGGACCGAAAACCCTTCCATTCGACCAGATACTGAAGAACACCTCTGGAGACCCGGGAATTCAAGATCCTCTTTACTTTAAACTCCTGTTGACCCTCAACAAGAACAGGAGCAGGAGTAGCAGAAGAAGAAACTGAAGAATTTGCTGGTTTGAGAAGAGATACGTGGCAGACGTTTGGAACCAGCATCTCTGGAGGAAGCTCTAGACTAACCGCCACAGGATTAATGATCTCAACAATTGGAAATGAACTTAGGACCACGTTTTGGAGTAGGCACTCTGAGACGAATATTCTTTGTAGACAACCAGACTTCATCAACAAGATTATATTAAGGGAAAGAAACTCTTTTCTTGTCTGCAAATCTTTTTTGAGATAGAGAACTCTTCTCCAGGTTGGCTTTCATGGCATGCCAGATAGCAGACATGTGAGCGGCTTGATCATTGGCAGCTGGGACATTAGTGAGGAGTAGATCGTGAGGGAACGCCGATGGATTCTGACCATAGATATAGAAGTGTCAGGCCCGAAGGCGTAGTTGCAGTGTGGACCAAGGAGGAAGTGGTGGAAGCCAAAGTTCGAGGTACAAGGCGTTGAGCAAAAGAGTTGTCAGTTCAAGCAAGGTCGGTGCAGGCGGCAATCAGACGTGGTCAAGAAACAGGCTGGAGTCAGTTCAGGCGGCAAGACAGACGTAATCAGAATTCAGGCAAGGAGTCGTAAACAGGAATCAATCAATGCAGATAACACCCAGGAACTTATCAGGAGTAAGACCTATAATCGGGCGCAGAGTGGAGCATCAGACGTCCTTAAATAGGCAGAGTTTGGCGCCAAAACGTGAATCATAACGTCATGCGCCATGCGCCAATTGCGTGCTGACGCTGCACGTTTTTTGACGCAAGCGTCAATACGCAGCGTCAAGTTTGACGCATTCGCGTCAAGTTTGACGCATTCGCGTCAAGTTTGACGCATTCGCGTCAACACTGCGCGCGGATCGCCGTGCTGGCGTCCGTCGACCACGTGGTCCCCTCTGGGCGCCGCCATTTTGAGCTTGGCGGCCCTTCTGGACGTGGCGTCCGATATTGTCCCTTACAAGAAGAAGGGGGATTTTTCAGAAGAAGCGCGCAGCGCATTGTTGTGAGCAAACTCAGCCCAAGGGAGGAGGAGGTCTGCCCAGTCATCCTGACACAAGGACACATGCCAACGAAGAAACTGCTCAATTCCTTGATTAACTATCTCTGCAGCACCATTGGATTGGGGATAGTATGCGGAAGAGAATTGAAGGTAAATGTTGAGGGCCTTGCATAAGGACCTCCAGAACTTAGAGACAAATTGGGAGCCTCTATCAGATATGATTTCAGCTGAAAATCCATGAAAAGAAAAATGTGCAAAATGAATAGTTTGACCGAAGGCAGCCTGCGTAAAGGTATGAAGTGGGCCATCCTGCTGAATCTGTCGATCACAACCCAGATAACAGTGTGACCAAGGGAGACAGGTAGATCCACAATGAAATCCATCGCCAATTGAGTCCATGGTCGAGAGGGAATGGGTAAGGGTAAGAGTAGCCCCTTGGGAGGAGAATGTCCAGACTTGGAGGTTGCACAAGTAGCACAAGAAGATACAAAGTCCTTGACGTCCTTTCGAAGAGACGGCCACCAAACAAGGCGAGATAAAAGTTCAGTTGTTTTTTTTATTCCAGGGTGGCCAGCTTGCTTGGACTTTTTGGACTGGGAAAAGATGGTGTGACGAAGTTCTGGAGGGACACAGGCTACTCCCAAGGGAGTATCCGAAGGAGCAGAAGATTGTGCTGTTAACATGGAGGGAAACAAAGCAGCAACAATCTTAGTTGGAGGCACAATGGGTTCAGAATCTTAGGAAGAAGGGTCTTCAGGAACAAAGCTTCTGGAAAGTGCATCTGCTTTCTTATTCCAGGAACCAGGACGGAATTTGATGACAAAGTTGAAGTGAGAGAAGAAGAGTGCCCATCGAGCTTGTCTGGGATTAAGACGTTTGAGTGTTTTGATGTATTCAAGGTCCTTTTGGTCTGTGAAGATTGATATTGGCACAGCGGAATCTTCCAAATGACTCTTCTCAAGCCAATTTGACTGCTAACAAATCACGATTTCCAACATCATAGTTCTGCCCAGGAGACCAGAATTTCATAGAAAAGAAAGTGCAATTTCCCATCACACGGTAGTCTTTGAGACAAGACGGCTTCAGCCCCAACATCTGAAGCATCAACCTCAATGAAGAAAGACAGAAGAGGATCGGGGTGTCTTAGAATCGGAGCAGATGAGAAGGATTATTTAAGTGTCTTGAAAGCTTCCAAAGTTTATGGAGGCCAGCATTGAGGTTTCCCCCTCCGAATACGGGACAGGATCGGAGAAATTTTAAATGAAAACCCTTAATAAACTGTCTGTAATAATTGGCAAAGCCATATAGCTTTGGTGCTGGTGGGAAGAGGCCAGTCTTGTATCGTCAAAACTTTTGCTGGATCCATCTTGGAGCCTTGCTGGGAAATAATGTACCCCAGGAAGTGGATTGAAGAAACTTCAAAAGTGCATTTTTCAAGTTTGGCGAACAAATCATTTGTCCTCAAACGGGCTCCCGTACTTGGAGACGATGTTCATCTAAGTTCTTAGAGAATATCATTGATATTCATATTGATATTCATATTCTTAGAATATCATCTAAGTAGAGGACAACACTTTGGCCTAACAAATCCCGGAAGATGTTGTTAACAAATTCTTGGAAAACCATAGGTGCATTACAAAGTCCAAAGGGCATAACGAGATACTCGTAGTGCCCATCATGAGTGTTAAATGTGGTTTTCCATTCGTCACCCTCTCTGATCCGGATGAGATTATAGGTCCCTCGAAGATCCAGATAAAGAGACTGGAACCCTTGAGCTGATCAAATAACTCGGAGATGAGGGGAAGAGGGTATCGGTTTTTCACGGTGATCTTGTTTAAGCCCCAGTAGTCGATGCAAAGACGTAGACTGATGTCTTTTTTCTCAACAAAGAAGAACCCCACTCCAGCAGGAGAAGAGGATGGGGGGTGGAAACCTCTTTGGAGATTCTCCTGGATGTACTCTTTCATTGCTTTAGTTTCAGAAGGGGAAAGCGGATAAGTATGTCCTTGAGGAGGCATAGTGCCAGGAAGAAGTTCGATGGGGCAGTCATTTGACCGGTGAGGAGGAACGGTCTCTGCAGACTGTGATCATTTGGCTTGGTAAATTCCTCCTTCCAGTATGATCTGCTCAGGACAGCTCTACTGGGATCCAAAAAGGGACTGTCCTAGATAGATACCCAAACCTCAACTTACTCATTTAAGTGGAGACAATGACCCCCAGTGATCCTACAAAGATTAGGATCATCCGCTTGTCCCCCTTGTTCTTTCATTCTTAATCTCGTGAACACAGATGAGGATGTGAGGTGATATTGACCAATAGACCATAATCTGTGTCTGCGAATACAGCTTCATCTTTCTGCCATGGATTAATTCCATATCTACAGTGTAGGTATAGGATCTATTATCTGAAATGCTTGGGACCTGGATTTTTCCTTAATGTGGGCGTTCCAACACCATATCTTTGACAACTCCAATCTGTTCTAAACGCTGGTACTAAACTGAAATGACCCTACTTTCTCTTTGATCTCCTGCACTGAACAGCCAGAAAAAGATATAAAGATCTTACTTAATTGGCTTTTGGCAGAGAGCCCAGAATACTGGCAGGTGTACGTGGCTACTTTTGTAAAAATTTAAGATAAGCAAAGAAGAAATTGCAAAAAATGTAAGATAAGCAGGTCAATGTTAGGGGCCTTGCAGCTTCAGTAGTGGAGGAGTCTGGACCAAGGAGAAAGCTCAAGGGTTAAGGTCTGATTCACGGTAGCCAAAGGATCAAGAAATAGCGTGGTCAAGTTTCAGGCAGAAGTTCAGTGTGCAGGCAGAAAGGATCAATGTCAGGGTCAAGGCAAGGGGTCAAAAAATCTATATATTAGGAATACCCAGGAACATTACTGAGCATGACCTATAATTGGGCATTGAACCTGTGACCTCAGCGTCCCTTTATTTTGAATTTTCCCGGCAGATCGTCATGCATCCGTCCGCTGACGTCAATGCACCAGCGCCGCAACCCACACGGCAGCTATGGGTGCTGCCATCTTGGTTGCGGCCACAAAGAGGACGGGTGTCCCGTCAGGTGCTCCAGACATACTCTCTCCTCCAGGGGGGCCACTGGACCACTATGTTCTGGTTTTTGAGACTTCGTAGACTTCCTGCACTAAGCGGGGAGCATGGACATCAGAATGCTTAACCCAGGAACATTCCTCTGGACCAAAGACTTTCCAGTGTATCAGGAAATGTAGTGAACTTGAGGAGAATCTGACAATCTCCACTGGGAAGTCATGAGAATTGAGAAAGTTCAATTGCCAAAGGAAGTTTCCAATGTGCCATTTTTTTTGAAATGGTCAATAACTACCCACAACAGTGTTTCCCTTTGATGGTGGTAATTCAACAATAAAGTCCATGGCTAAGTGAGTCCAAGGTCGGGAAGGAACGGGTAAAGGTTTTAATAGACCACTGGGACGTGAATAGCTAGGCTTGGAAGCAGCGCAAATAGGGCAAGCTGTGACAAGTCCTTGATGTCCATCCGCACGGTTGGCCACCAGATGAGACAACTTATTAATTCTAAAGTCTTTTTAATACCGGGGTGTCTGGCATGCTTGGAACAGTGGGTTTGCTGCAGAATGGGAAGGCGGAGTTCAGGTGGCATAAACACCATTCCAATGGGTGTATCAGGGGGAGCAGTGGACTGGACAGACATAATTTGGTTAGCAAATTTGGGAAATAGAGAGGCCATGACTTTGGCAAAAGGAATTACAGGATCCTCATCCTCACTGTGAAGATCTTCAGGGGTGAAACTTCTGGACACCATCTGCCTTTTGATTCTTGAAACCAGGGCGATAGGTGAGGACAAAGTTAAACCGTGAGAAGAAGAGAGGCCACCTAGCCATTAGCAGCAGCCTTTACAACTGGTGTAAAGGGTTAGCAAGTAAACAGTTCTTTTGACTCCACTGAGAGTAGCTAATAGTCTATCATCAATTGCCAAGACCCGCAGGGGAGTAGACAGGGAAAACAGGGGAATACTCCAATGCTTGGTGAAAGCAGCGTCCATGAAATATCCAGCAGCTCCAGATTCAAGAAAGGCAGAGATGCAGAACTTCTTAGAGGCTAGATGAATATGTAACGGCTAAGAAACCGATGAGAGTACTCTTGGGGCGCAGGTTCAATGGCACCCAGATAGGACTCCCCAATTTTACCTAGGCGTGGAGATCCTTCCGGCTTCAAGGGACAAGTGTTGGCAAAATTAGCTGAGCCGCCGCAGTATAAACACAAACCAGCCGCGTATCTCTGGAGTTTCTCTTGCTCGGAGAGATGCAACCTTGAGACTAAGTCATCTTTAAGTCTGCTCGACAGGCCTTGATAGAAGACAGCCCCATAAGCCTCATTGTTCCAATTAGCTTCAGCCATTTAAGTTCTAAAGTCAATTACGTACTCACTCACTGTAGGAGATGGGAAGAAGCATTAGCGACATGACCCGGGGCGTCAAACACAAGTCAGAAGGATTGGAGGAAAGTCTTGGCATCAAAGGTCAGAGGGGAATTCTTCTCCCAGAGAGCTGTTGCCCATTCTAGGGGTTTACCCTCCACCTTAGCCCGCTCACTAGAGTACTGCGAGGGTTGAAACTTGAACTGGATAAGGCAGTGGGCCACAAAGCCTCTGCAGGCCTGAGGATCCCCGTTATAGCAAGGCTCATCAGCCAATGAAGCCGTGGTAGGAGCAACTGCCTTGCCTGTGACCGTGCCGTGACCTTGGCATCCCTTTATTTTGAATTTTTGCGGCAGACACGGCATGATGACGCTGCAGTCCGTCGCCATCATCTTGGATGCAGCACAGAAGAGGACAGGAGCGCCATCAGGCCTCTCGAGGAAACTGTGACTTGCAGCTCAAAGGACAATTTCACTTTTATTAGCAAAACTGTAATAACATGAAAAAACCACAGAAATGTGTTCAAACTTTCATAAACTGCCAAATTTTGTAACAGGAACATGGTAATTAGGGGGTGTGGTCAAAAAATGGGCATGATCAAAAAATTTTCGTTATGCTCCGCACGCAAAAACTTTTTGTCCCTCTTTCGGTTTCCAAAATGTTGGGAGGTATGCCTTGGGTTTCGGGTCAACCCACTCATCACTACTGGGCAGCAGTAGAAAATCAGAGTTACAAATTTACAGAAAGTCAACCCTGATTTATAGGCGGTGCCCATCAGTGAATTATATCACTACATTTTTTCCTGGGTTGGTTGTTCCTTTTCTGAATAGAATTGCACTGAACTTTCTAAACTTCAACCAAAGTCTCCATCTTCTGTGTTTCTCCCTGGCATTCCTTGCAGTGAATTAGACTTATGCACAAGCAGTAATGTAAATTAGAAGCATAAAATGTACTCTACTGCACATGTGCATATGTCTAGGGGTGTCTGGAAGAGACAGACGCAAATAGGTTTTGAACAGTCCACAGCTTAGAAAATGAAAGCAAAGACCTGACTGGTTACTATTGTTCAATTTTACACCTTTGTTAGTAAATAAGCCACATAGCTCCTTGGCATTGGAGAAAGTTTTCAAACGAAACCCTTTCTTAATTTCCAAGTAAAGTTTTGTCGGTTGTTGTTTACCTCTAATACTGTTGTGACCTTATGGGTTGGGTGGAGGGTAAGGGTCTGGCCACACTAGCAGATTCGGGGAGATTCGGGGAGATTAGTCGTCCCAGCGACAAATCTCTTCTTCTTCGGTGCAACAATCTCCCCAAACTGCCTTCCCCCTGCCCTCTGCCGGCTAAAATGAAAATCGCCTGGGGGAAGGCACACGCTGCGTTTCGTTTTTCAAAGTCACCCGAAGTTGCCTCACCAGTCGCTGGGGCGACTAATCTCCCTGAATCTGCTCATGTGGCCAGACCCTAAAGGGTCATACTTCCAGCTTATAGTGTAATGGCGCTGTTTTTATTGATCATTCATGGGCCTTGAGAAAAGAAGGAGGTGCAATCTGTTGACTCAAAGGAAAAGGAAGTTGCTTGAATACATTGATGGTAAGGTTGATCTGGATGTGACTTCAGGGGTCTGGGACAGGGCCAGAACTAGACGAAGGCAGAAGAGGCATGTGCCTAGGGCACAGCAGTGTGGGGGCGCCAGGCATGTTCCATCACTTACCACTAGTCCTGGTCCTTGTCATTCCCATTTGGGGGATGGAGTGTCACATACATACCATACTGTATAGTACGTTTTGTGCACACAACATGCAACCTTAAAGCGGTTATTCAACTGCTTTCCCTGGTAGCCTTTAGCTTCTGGAGGGCAGGTGAGTTTGGATTATGACTGTGTGTAGACAGCAAACTGTACAACTGAATTATTGTGGTATAAGCACACAGTCCTTGGTGCAGAGTGCAATTGTGAGACACAAGAGGATACTGAGGAAGGACACTCAATGCCATGCACTAATTAGGCACAATGTTCTCGTATTTACGGTAGATTAATTCCCAATTTACTGTCAGTATTGTGAGATAACTCGACCTGCATCCTTTTGTTACTGGGGTATGAAGATGTATTTGTTGTGCATAAAGCAGAACAGACTGTGAAACTTGTCATTGTTCCCCACAATAGAGATTTTGTACAAGTCAGACAACACAGTCTGCAGAACACAATTGCATTTTAAATGTACCTGCTAATTGCAGGGATGTGGGAAGGTTTAGTATACCATTTCTATGTGCTGGTCTCTTTTTCTATTTTATCTGGTTTCAGAATTAGGAAGCAGTCCTTGGTTTGAGCAATTCCAAGAACAATAGGAACAGGAAATACTGAAGGACAGGTAAGTAACCCCTATGGCAGTGTAAATTCAAATATAACAATGAAATCAAGCCTGTTAAAAAATAAGGAAACCTCATACCCCATTTGAGTGCCCCACCACCACCAAGGCAAGTACTCCTATCCAACTGCATGAAGGGCTCCCACATAGCAATGCAGCATGGTTGGTGACTGCTGTGTCTGGCTATGTTCTATCTGGTACCAAAGCTACCCAGCAGTGATCAACCTGGGGGGCCAAATGGCTTTGAATGTGCATGACCTGGTTCAAAAATGTAAGTGTGCATGAAGTGGCTCAAAAAATCACTGACAGGGAATCTGGGCACCAGGGGAGGCATAGAAAGACATTGTGGCTGTGCAGTTCTGCTTTTAAAGGCCAAGTACTGGAGAAGGAGGTAGACTCTGGGTTGGGCACTTCTTGCAATTGAGCTGAAGGAAACAGCTTGTGCAGGAGTACCACTCTTTCAAAGGGGTGGGGTTCCCTTGTCATTTAATACTGTATAAAGAAGGCATACACTGGATATTGAGGTGGTGTCTCTTTGGTGGCAACAGGTAAGAGTCCTTTGACATGTTACAAGTGGGGCACTGATGCAGACACATAAGGTCCCGAATGCTTCTGAATGTGGGCACCAAAGTGAGCGGGGGTTGCTGGGTTGTCAGCAGAATCAGCGATAGATTAGGGGTGTTTTTGGGCATGGCCAGGGCAGACCCAGAGCTGGTCTAATAAAAACATTATTTTTAAAATTTTGGAGGCCCTGTTCTACTTAGTTTTCAGAGACCTATTTTCATTGATCTTGGTTAGCAGTTGGCTAATAACCCTAATCCCCTGGGGGGTGGGCCCTGCCAACTAAGTAACCAACCTTAAGCTGTGAGAGGTTTCTAAAAATTCTAGTTCAGCAAAGACTGCAGGTTGTGTTAGTTCATTTATGATACATTATTACTCACAAAGGGTTGGACTGGCCCAGCAATGACACCGGGAAAAAACCTGGTGGGCCCTGGGCCCTTGTGAGCCCCTGCCAACCCAAGCCTGCTCCCTGCCAGAACTTTGGGCACCCCATTTTCAAGTAAATATGAATACAGTGCAACATAATGTTACATGATGTAACATGCTGTAACATGACTTGCCACAGAGCAGAGGGGGGACTAGTGTAGCCAGACTTAGTGACTGGGGTGGAGGTCCCTTGAGGTGGCCGTCCTGGTGGGACTCTTATACCCCAGTCAGACACTGTCCCCATAACATTAGTGATATCAGAGCCATAACTTCGGATGCTGGTGTTTGCTGAGAGCAGACAAACATCTCTCCTGGTCCTAAAAATACAGCACAATATTCTGGCCGATTTGACAATAATGTAGCTGCATCCCCATGGGCCAGTCACCCGAAGCAGTTTATCTAAGGTGACAGTACTGTAGGCTGATATCATTTAATGTCTATTATGAGTACTGCACAGATATTTTTAGAGTGAAGCCTATAGAAACCAACCCGATCACGGAGAGGAGGATTCAGTTTGGCAGCCTTTCTGTAACAGACACAATGGATGTGATAATTCTGGCTGCCATCAGTACAATGTGTGATGCTTGTTCATGTGTTCATCTACCAGTTAATTAAAAAAATTATTCTGTCTGCTCAGCTATTGGTGACTTCCCAGAAAAGATGATGAGATATCATTTTATTCGTAAAGCATAAAGAACAAACAGCTCTTTATTAACCTCCCACTTTGCTGGGCATTTTGGAAATGTACATGGATGTGGGTTCTGATATCCAAACTTTCCTGATACCCAACTTTCCATATACATGGGTTCATCCATGCACACACACATACATGTATACTTTATGTATACTTTGTAAATGTATTTTTTAAAGTCTCTGACACAGTAAGAAGTGGGGCACTTTTACAGTAGTAGCATCCATTTTGCCTAAAAACACACTTTTTCCAAAAGCACTATGGCTTTTACCACAATATTCCTGTATGTTTTGGCTGCATTCTATGTGCTTATGCCCATGCACTCAGTCTTTGTTATATACTCAATGTGGCCTCCTCAGGACACTGCTCTACCAGACCATCCAATCAGATCGCAAATTGTCTCTTTGACCCTTAGCATATGCAGTAGCGGCAAAAACTTCTTTCTGGTCAATTTTTCGCAGTCCATTTGGGCCTTAGCCTAAGGTTGTATGTGCCAGGGAGCCAATAGTTTTAGTGAAAACAAGGGTGGAATGGTCAGATGTGAAACCAATCCACGCCTCTGCTGAAATTATATGTTTACATTTAGAAAAGATTGATCAAATATGTAAAGGGGGGGGGATCACAGTTTATTGGTGATTTATATACTACGCCAAGGTTGAAGATTTTTACAGTAATTGTTAGCTAAATGGCAAATGCATCATTTTACCCCCATAAGAAAATAATACAAATCCATTATTATTGTAACTTTAAAAAAGATTTTCCAAAACATCAATATTCAATTCCAATAAGTACACAATATCCAATAAGTACACATTGTGCATTAAGAATTGTATAATGTACTTTGCAAATCAGTTTGATACATATTCAAATATATACAGTAGCTGCACATTATGATGGGATACCAGAAAATGAATTGTTTTGCTTACACACAAAATGCAATATTAGTCTTTTAGAGGCAGATTTCAGCTTTCCTGCCAACATAAGCAATACAAAGACACTCTCCAAGAGCTGTTCATGCCTTTTGTGTTGGAACATTAGCAAGCACACTTGTCTCACCCCACAACCAGTTGTTTTGAAGAGCTGAAGTGCAATTGGCCTCTATCACTGCAAGTTCAGGCAAAGTATTAAGAGGAAAGACAAACTGTAGTAGTAGGGTCATCCATAATGATTAGACAACCACCTTTGGATGATTAAAGGGGTTGTTTACCTTCCAATACTTCCAACACTTGTTTTCAGATCACCAGAAATAAGGACATTTTTCATTTACTTTCTATTTTCTGTTTGTGACTATTTTAATGACACTGAAGTCTAAAGTGTGATTTTTCACCTTGGCATATCTTTCTGAGGGCAATGGTACACAAGAAGATTAGTCACCTGAGATAAATCTCTTCTTCCGTGGATGACTAATCTCCTCCAAATTCTTCCCCCCCCCCTAGAGATATCAAAAAATTATGTGGCACTTTGTTCTTTTAAAGTCGTCCAAAGTTTCCCCGTTATCGCCCAAAGGAAAGCATTTGGAAGAGATCAGTCACCCGCAGATGAGATCTATTGCAGGTGACTAATCAGCTCTGGGAGGGGGGGTCACTAACGCTGTAAACTGTTCTAAATTGATACGTTAGTTGATACATTGCTTATCTTTGTCCCTGCTGAGCTGAATCCCTGAGTTTCATTAAAGGCAGCTGTTAAAATTGATTCAATAGTTGCTAGTATTCCACAGATGCTGCTTCGAAATGTATCAACTAATGCAGCAAATTGTCACAGTTCCAAATCTGCACCTAGATTACTGAGCTCAACCAAAAACCAACAATCTGTGGGGGTCAGCGCTAAAAAGCTAGGGAAAGTAAGAATATAGCATCGAAGGATCAACACCACCACCTATTCACGCCTTATACATTGTTGTGTTCCTATTTTACATTTAGATTTAAACGCCACGTGCTGATGATAGGTGGGTACTCACAAACGTTTTAAAATGTATTCAGCATATATCAAAGAAATCTAAGTGGCATTCTGATGGAATCCTTGCTGTAAATAGATGTGGAGCACAGTTATAGTGTAAAACCTTTATTTTAAAATGTTTTTTTCAATTATTGCACTCACAATTTTGCAATTGGAATTAAACATATCATATCACATCTTTTCTTTATTTTTGCCTGTATTCTTCAAAGGGACCCTGGTGTTAGTGGTTCGACTCTGACCCTTGGTGTCTTCCCATCCACGTGTGGGTTCCTAGGCGCTTGGAAATGACGTCGCTTTCCGACTTCCTCAGAGCCTCAGAGCCAGAGAACATTGTGCTTGAGGAGAGCGAGTCTTTTTCAGATCGGATCAAAAATGGGGAACTGCAGAGACTTTGGACAATCTTGCTTTTAGCATATTTTGGTTTTTTAGATTACTAAAATGCCACACTGATACACCAGAGAAAAGAAGATTAAACCACTAAACTGCAGTTTTGAAAAAAACAGTAAAAAATTAAAAATAGAAACCAATTGGAAATAATATTTATTTCTGGTGAACAATCTGAAAACAACTCAACTGAAAAAAATGTTTGGAAGGTGGACAATCCCATTAAAAAAAGACTCCTCAGTAAAAATTAGAAGCTTTGACTGCTGGCAGCGACAACTATTGTCGGCCCTCCTGTATTAAACACCACCCCTTCCTTAATCTCCATACCTTGCCACCAGAGAACCCCCACCACACTGCAGCGAAAACAGACAGTTGGATGAAAAGTCCACAGCACAATTTATTACCATAAAAAATAGGTAACTGTCAAATAAACATAACCAACACATATCAGTATATGTACAACTTGTATAAAGTTAAACACTAAAAACCAAAGATGTGCAGGTTCTTTCCCTTATCACCTACCCAGATTTTAGACTACTACCAGCTCACCCACAAAGAAAAGCCTACTCCCCTCAATTCTTCAAGCTATGGCTATGGCAACAAACTTCAATAATCATCCCTTTACTTACCCATCATTGGCCCATCATTGGCCCCTTACTCCACAGCTCCACTGTTTCCTCTGTGGGGCTTCTCTACCCTTACAGTGTGTACATCCTATACATATCCATACCATCATACTACTTGACATATGAGCCCAAACATATTTTGATTATTGGCCGGGCAGTGATTTCAGATAAGCATTGTTGTCCCGCTATCATCTACTGTCAGTAATGCACAAGTACAGTAAATATATTGCTTCATATCATCCCCCCTACATAGCTGTAGGGCATTCACTCTGTTTCCTGAGAAAATCATAATTTACTTTCATAAATTGTCAATCAGTCTTGCCGTGAGACATATTTATTGAGACAGATTTATTGAAGGAGGCAATCTATTTTGTTCAATGCGAAAGACAATCAAACATGTTCTGAAATTCTCATGGATATATATATATATATATATATATATATATATATATATATATATACACATATACATATATACATATATATATATCCCTTATAGGAAAGCACATAAATATAATGTGAATGGTAAACAAGCTGTCCAGTGAAATATATCTGATGGGACCATGAGGGTATTTGAGTATGTTATATTGAAGATATTGTATTCTATTTGAAATTTTCAACTGATTTTTACTGCAGCTCTTCAGTTTGGAATTCAAAGTATTCTACTGTTGTTAGTGTCCCAATGCCTCTAGCAACCAGGGCAAACAAACTAATTAATGAAATGTCTAATGTAATTTATAATGAAAGGCTTGACAAATTGGGCTTCTTGTCCATACAAAGGAGGGCCCCCTTACAGGGGAGATTATCAACATACCAAAATATTTACAAGGCCAGTATCAATGAATATGAATGAATGAATAATGAATATTATTTCCCAATATTCTTTCCAAGGGACAGAGCAGATGACAAGAGTAGTGATGGGCGAATTAATTTGTCAGGCACAAAGTTGCGACAAATTTCCATGTTTCGCCCCCAGTGAATAAATTTGCGAAACTGTGGGTTTCATTTGGAGGGGTTGAACTGATTAAACTATGTAACTATGTTATAATGTCAATATGTACATAAAAAGTCTTTCAATATGCTATATATTAGGGTTAAAATGCCTTTTGTGAATCAACATCATTGGGTTATAATATATTATATAATGTCCAAAAGCAAAGAGCACCATCAGGTAAGAGGGGTGAGTAATATTAGGACATGGAGGACATTGCTAGTATTCAGTGAGCTACTGTATATAGGTGGATGGGGGCCTTAGTGGAGTTCTATGAAGGTAGTTCTTTGATTCCATCTGTATACGATTCTCTTAATCCTTTACTTTGATCTTTAACATTTAGGCCCAACTGGTAGCATCTTGTTATCTTGTTATGTTGCGGAGTGGGTGCCCTGTGAGATTTTGATCAAAATCCCCATTCCTATCTAAAAGTTTTAAAGCCTACCCAATTCCTCTGTGCAAGTACCTAGTTTAATAAACTTATGGAACTTACCATATGCTCATTGCTTGTCCAATCTACTGCATTCTCTAAGCTCCAGCTTGTACATGCTCCTGTTCTATTGCCTGACATAAAGAAGATCAGGGTAGGATGGAATATTACATCATCTGTACTGACATTTTCCTTTCCTGGTCATCCTAAATGTCAGCCAGTTTTACACCCCTCTCTTAATCATAAGAGTAACTTTGCACCTTGGTACTCAGACACCTGCACAAGGGAGCAGGAAGTCTTTAAAGCTGTATCTAAAGGAGAGTTTAATGCCTGAAATGAAAAAAAGCAGGAGCTAGCTCAGTTGTATTGGTAGTTAGTCAGGAAAGAAAAATACCAGCAAGTATGATGTACTGTAATTGAAAATACAGTAGCATCTGCACATGTAATATCTATGCCTGTTATGGCCTTACAGATTTGTCTAAGATGATCAATTGGTTTCCTATGAGAGTTATGTTTAAGATTTAATTTAGGGTTCATCACAATGGGTCTCTTGATGGTCCATTTTCTACTCATTACACCATGCCCAATCCTTAATTCCAATATCATTAATTTTCAGATGCAAATGGTTTAACACAGAAAGTACATTGCCCAGTGTAAAACGTTCCAGATTGTTCCAATATTTTCTTAGATATGTGCAGTATGTAAAACAATGACAACTGGGCACAAGGGAAATGTTCTACTAAATATCTACTGCCTCCTGTGAAAACATTAATAATAACTGTCCTGCTATCCTTGTTGCACAATTGGCTAACTTGACAAACAAGGCAATTTGTGTTTCTGAATCTCCGTAAGATAAATCTTGGAGCGTTCTGCCGACACACAGAGATTGTGTGGAGAGAACAAGATCATTTTACTCAGAAAAGAGAAGCTAAAATACACCCCAGCACCACGGAGCCAAAGGCAATAACATGTAACAAACTTTTATTTAAAAATACTGGAAGATGAAATCATTATATAATGTTCTGGCTACGCATATTATAAAATAATTTTTTTTACAGTAAATAATAAAATGCTGTTTGATTTGAGCATCCATTTGCACAAGTCAGCACTAACAAAAGCAAATCTTTGGTTTTTGCAGGTAAGGTCCAATTTTTCCTGCAAAAATGTGAAACAAGGTAGCGTGGCTGTCACTTATTATATTGTGTAGACCAACCGGATCCCCCAGGTGTCGGACCAGCCCGCACATCACTAATAAGCACATCTTTATATTTAAAGGAGACATGTAGGATTGTTGACAACCCACCTAATATTGTAGACAATAATGAATAATATATAGTGCTGGTTTTACTTTATCCAAAAAATGAATATTACCTTTAAATGCCTTCTTTTATTGGAGCTCCCTATAGATCTGCTATGGTCCCTGTCCTCAGTGATGGAACTAGGTGGGGGCAGGCCCTGGTGTGGGCCGTGCAGCCGGGCCCCGTCCCCACCCTCGTCCGTGCGGCGATGCAGCCGACTCCAGCTAGCGTGACTGCCGGGGGGGCCTGCGGGGGTGCGGGCCCTGGCCCAATTACGGTAGTTACGCCACTGCCTGTCCTTGTTTCAAATGAGGGGTGGGCGTGTCCTAATGGTCCCTGCCAGAAGCACAATAGGAGTTCTTTGCACAGCCAGAGAACTCAGCGAGCAGGAAGTGGAACAGATGAGCAGAACTAGTTTTGGGGAAATTTTTTAATAAATCAACCAAAAACATATATTTTTAAGCACATTCCATCTGTATTTAAAAGAGTATAATGCACTGGCAGATTCTTGTTTTTGCACAATATTTCTCCTTTAAGACAATTCTACTTTAAAAAATTCTCAATTCCCCCCAAACTATCAGGGGCAGTGTGTCACAATGGAAGTCTTTGGGAATAAAGGATATCTTAGACCAGAACCATTTCAATATTCTTTATATGGGCTTATTTTTACAACCAGGGGCAGGATGCAAAGTACAAAAAAATAAAGCATCATGTTTTTGCCCACAAAGAAACTTACCTTACCTACACTCTTTCGGGCCTGCCAGTCTCAGGTGCAACTCTTTGGGGTACAAACATTTACACCAGACTGTGTGTTTATACCAGACTGTGAGGAGTAGCATGTAGGTAGGGCTTGGGCATCCTTTTTTTTTTATCTCTGAGCCACACAGAAATGTAAAAAGAGTTCGGGAGCAACACAAGCATGAAAAAGTCCCTGGGGTGCCAAATATGGGCTGTGATTTGCTATTTGGTAGCTCCTATGTGGACTGACAGCCTACAGGAGGGGCACCTGGTTTTTATGAAGTGAAAAGTTACCTCCAAGCCTGGAATTCAAAAATAAGAACCTGCTTTGAGGCCACTGGGAGCAACATCCAAGGGGTTGGTGAGCAAAATGTTGCTTACGAGTTACTGGTAGGGATCACTGCTCTTAGGTATCCATTACAAGAAGTAAGTCATTATGCAGGTGTGAGGCACATCAAGAGCTCTAGTGTTGAGGTACTCTACCTCTCTCAGAAGTGCTAACAAGATTTAAATGGTTCTTGTGGGGTGGCTAATGTGAAAGTGATCTTGGCTTTAGGATAATGAAGCTAATATATGTGGTTGTTCAGAATGCTTGGAATCTCATTCAAATGGCCATCCCGCTATCACCATGGAGTTACATGTTGCATTAGTGACTTGCTTGATGCACCTAGCTGTTCTCATATAGGATTAATGGAGCATTAGAGAGTCAATACCATAGGTGTCATATCAACACGTAATGATTTCAGGGTAGCTATGCAATGTATTACTCTCCTCCTCCCAGTCACTCAAATATAACTTTTCTATATAGCTGTGACAAAAATAACCCATATATTGTGACTCATACCATATCCCATCATGCATATATTATGGAATTAGATACCTATGTTTTTAGACAAAGTCCCGCTGTGAATTACCATATCCCTATTATGTACATTCATCATTTTCCCATACACCTCTAATTGCATGTTATAGCTGGTTTCCTAACGGCTTCTTAGATTGTTAAATTGCTGGTGTAATTGCTCTTTATATCTTCTCTAATTGCCACTTACATTTCATTAACTAGTTGCTCTTGCCGCAGCTCACTAGAGCTCCTTATCTAATTACTCACTTACCTAACGCAAAGGGGGTTATATTCAGTTTGGACATATGAAAACAATAGCATAAGGGTGAATCAAGCAAGCATTTTAACATTGTTTCTATAGAGCTGTTCTACTTCTTCTTCTGTGTTGTTTCTCCATAGGATAAACATAGGCTGCAACATGGGGCAATTTAGGGCATTTTGATGGCACAGTCTTAAGGTGGCCATATATGTATACACATAAAGCTGCCAATATCGGTCCTTTAGACTGATGTGTGGGGGCTCCCCACGGGTCCTCCCGATCGATATCAAGCCAAAAATCGGGGAGATATCGATCTATCAAGTTTGATTTTTTTTTACAATCCTGGACCGCATCGGTCCCGATAGTGGGTATATCCAGTTAAAATCCGCTCGTTTGACGACGAACGGATCTTATAGTCTATGGTTACCTTAGGCAATGGTCAGACCAGGCTTTTTCTTAGCATTCTGTTCAACATTAATCATAGTGCCTGAACTGGCTACAGCTTTTATAGAAAAAATGGCCACAGAAAATGAAGGCAGGCTGTGGCCAGACTCCAGTGGCAAATAGCCATCAGAATCCTTTAATATCATTAGAATATGCAAATGTAACATTTTTTGCATTGAAAAAATGTGGCGAAAAATGTGAGAAAAATGAGAGAATAGAGTTTTGCCAGGCAGAAAAAAAATCAGTTTTGCTAACAGCATTATCAGGATTCCTTCATCCTTTTTGTCAGCAAAAAAAAAAAGTCCTATGGTGCCAATACATTTGCCGTGAAAAAACATAGTGATAAAACACCCACTGACTCCAATGCATTTGGCAACATTTCAGCGAAATTTCACGAATTTCTTGGTGGTTTTGCTCATGACTTGTCATATACAGTATGTCTGTATAATATGTCCAGGAACAGAAGTGCAAGACAACTAATGCACAGGCCCGGATTTGCGGCAAGGCCGCATAGGCCCAGGTCTAGGGCGGCAAAAAAATAGGGGCGGCATGCCGCCCAGCCGCATTATGGGGACGCGTGCGTCCCCATTCATTTACAGCAGCTGCGCCGGCGTTTTTTCGCCGGCGCGCTGAGAAAGTGAGGTGAGGTGGGCGCTAGGACCGCGCGGCCGCCTGGTCGGACCGCGCGGCCTAGGGGCGCCTCAGAGAAATCCGGCGCTGCTAATGCAACTAAAATCTTAGGCCTATGTGCCTTCCACCCCTCATTAATATACTATCACTGAATGCAGGCAGCACTGTATTACTCATTGGGCTGGCGGCTATTTGTTAGGCACCTCCCTGTGTTGGTGCTCCTCTTTACTGAAATATGCCCCAGTCCGGAGCGCTATTGAAGGGAGTGCCGCTAGTCTAAACAATTTTAGACCAGCGGCACTTTAGGTTATGCTCATGTGCAATAAAATAAAAATGCTGGCTATCACATTTTTGTTCTATTTCACACACACGATGCCAACAGCTGCAGCTGGAAATGTAAGCAAGCTGGCACGCTTATAATAGTTTGCAATAAAGATGCATGCCAGGCCAGTGTCTGCGGTTAGCAATGATGGTGCAATAATGACTGGCTGGTGGTGCCTAACACATTGCTACCTCCCAGTGATTAAGCCTTTCCTTGTCCTTTAGGATCTTTTTGTTTTGTTTTTCCTGTGCTTTCCTGCATATGAGATTTATGAATATGTAGTAGTTTAAGATACCCATGAATGGGCAGATTTTGGCTGACTATTTGGCATTTTAGTAAACTGGTAGCCCAGAACTGGTCTGTGCATGAGTTTCCCGGTGCCAAGCTGCAGTAAAACTATTCGGTCAGCAATATTGGGTCCATCACATGTTGACTATTCAGCAAGAGATATTATCCATGCAAAAGGATATCCAGCAAAGGCATGGGTTTTGCTTTCCCCAGTCCCCACCCTTTATCCAGTCTGTTCTATTACATGCTGCTTTTAAATAGAAATATTCTTCAGTGTGTGTGTGTGTCAGACATCAGATCTCAGCCCACTTTCCTGCAGTTCATTTTGCTTCTTGTTATTCCTGTCACAAAGCCATGACTCCACTTGTGTGAAAGGGAATGTCTGTAAATCCCTCACTAGGCTCCGGCACATTCAGGGATCATCTCCCGTGCCTCTAATCCGCATTAGACAAGGTTTACCATGCTCTCTCTCAGCCCAGCCTGCCCCACTTTGAAGAACAAAGATGAGCCTTTAGCACTCTGGATAATAAGATCCTGCAGATGTCATCTCTGTCTACAACACTTTATATTCTCAGTTTGATTAATCTGATCTCAGAGATTTGTTGCCTCGCTGATGGTGCTGGGGGATTTCTCCTGATGTACCACCATCACTTTTTCCAAACAATCCTAAGGCTTCTGAAAGTATTTACTTAAATTACATTTTTGCTATAAACACAGCGATCCCTTTTACTGAAAAGTATTTGTTCTTTACTTTCCTCTTTTTAAGGGAATAATGTTATAGAAGAAAGTACATATCCTACCTTAAGGCTATGGCACACAGTCCACATTTGCCACCAGTGGGGCAAAGAAGCAACACGACTGCAGCCTCCCATTCACTTAAAGGAGAATTCAACCCTGAAGTTAAAAATCCCTACCCCCTACCTTATATAAAGCCCCTCCCTCCTCCCCCCGGCCTAAGTGTTACCCCGGGCAAATGCCTCTAACGTTTTACTTACCCCTCGGTGCAGACTCAGGCATCAGAGTTCATGGGCGCCATCTTCTTCTCTACGGAAATCTTTGGAATGAGAAGATTGCCAAAGCACCGGTTTCATCCCTAACTTTACTGTTGAATTCTCCTTTAAATGGGATATGGATGGTAGCACTGAGAACAAGAACTTTTCAACCTAAAAATATTCACTTTAGCATTTTTAGACATGTGGAATATAGTGATGTGTGTGTTAACCCAAAACCCATGGTGACCAGCCAGTTGACCACCAGTTGGAAAGGTTTGGGCTGAAATTTGGGCAACCATTGAGGGTTAGATTTGGCCGCAGGTTTGATTGGGGAAGTACACTCCTCTACTGCTCCCAAAGATTCTTTGTCTCGGAACCAGAGGCATGCACAGAAGTAGTGTACAGAGAGAGAGATGACAGAGATATGGGTACTACAATGGCAACATTTTGTGGGTTAGGGTAGGGAGTGGGATAAAGTTTTGGCGGTTCGCATTGTGTGTGGGTTGAGTTTTTCCTGACCCACACATCACTAGTTGTAAAAGGTAAATTGCGGGTGGGAGGGTCAGAGACTTTTTGCAGGAGCACGAGGGAGGGGGACCAAGATGCATCTTGCACCTGACACCTGACCTTTTTTTTTTTGTCCATACCCCCCAAAAAAGCACTTGCATTGCTGCACTCGATACAACTTCAGTGCAAAAAGCTGTTATTGCTTTCTCTTCTTCTGGTCAACCCTGGAGTTTACACATCTGTATGACAATTGTTTGCTCTATGTTACTGAAAAATGGGATATAATAAGGCCTGGCTTTGATAAAATTATCTGTTTTAAAAACAGGACTTTTTCATGTTTTCCGGATGGATTGGATAGAAACACAACTAAAGAAAGAATCATACACCCAAAAGAATTTTGATGTGAAGGAATGCTGTATTGATGCAACATTTGCATACTATAATGTCGGTTTTTTAACCAGTGCCATGTCTCTGACTAACACCATTATGGGGAGTAACTTTAAGAAATATATCTGAAGTACTTCTATTGTACTATTTTGATGTAACACCTAGGAGATCTGTATTCAGATCTACCAAAAAAAAAAAAAAACTGTTGTTTTAAAGAGCCACTGGTGCCCCAGTTATAGAGAGATCTGTATGTGTGGTGAAAGGAGAACTAAACCCTAAAAATGAATATGGCTAGAAATAATATAATGATCTCAAAAGTAGTAATGATTTGTGCCTTCAAAGTTGTCACAGGATTTTCCCATCTTGGATTTTGTTAGGAGTGTCTGTGACACTCAAATGCTCAGTGGGCTCTGAGCAGCCGTTGAAAAGCTAAGCTTAGGGGTTGTTGCAAATTATCAAGCAGAAAATGAAGTTGGACTGTAATATAAGCTGATGCTACAGGGCTCATTATTAAATGCGTGTGCTAATTGAACATGTTTCTGAGCTGCCATGTACCAATAATCTGAATTATTTACAAATCAGCCGTATATAATAAAAATATATATATTTATATTATATATATTCAGTATATTGTGTGCCAGTCCCAAAGTTCAGTAAGCGACAGCAGCACAGAGCATTGCAGTGAATCAGCAGAAAGGAATATGGGGAGCTACAGGGCATATTTGGGGGCACAGATCTTTACTTCAGAAGGGTTGTAGTAGCCTTGGGCTGCTATAGAAGCCCAAAACATAATGTACAACATCTCTCCCCTACTTCTTTAGTTAAGCTTTAGTTCTCCTTTAACCCTTCTCCATCCTATAACAAGACCTGAGAGAGTCCAATGTCTCTGCGACCTGCGGGGACTTGAAGGAATTGTGACTCACCAGATCCAAGTTTGGGAGCGAAAAGGCAGTATTCTCTGTACTGGTTTGGTACAGCTCCAAAATAGTATTACACTCTAATGCATAAAGGAATTTATGGAAGACTTTGTTTAGCTTCTGGAGATGGAAAACAGGTTGGTGGAGAGAAGCTTGATGTAGTCACCGCAAGGAGATTTTGGAATATGGTATGGTGAGACCTTCCAGCTGCAGGTTAGCCATGATGTTCAGGGATAAAGGTCTGAGACTGGATGTCTATTGTTTTCATTGTTTTATCAAGGTCTCTCGGTCCGGAATTTTTCCTAAGAATAAATATGGAGATTTCTGATCATATTTTCCATAATACCTTGTATCTGTGTTTACTCTGGCTTAAAAGCAAAAAGACTGCAGTCTCAGCAAAAACACTGGGCAGCAATCTGGTCTTATGTCAGACAACATGAAGCCGGACAGGTCACGTTGATCTGGACAGAAGGAACAGATGGATTCGGAAGGCACAAAGCAGAAAGCTTGGAAAAAGGTGCTGAGTCCTAAATCCAGGATCATAAGATGATCTGAATTTTATGAAGCAAAGAGAATACAAATTGGGAATCCTTCCAATGAACAGGGTTATATATGAGTACATAATGGGGCAGTGGACTCTGCTCTTTCGGGCATTAAAATGACCTGGACTGCAACATCATAGCATTCAACAATGACTAGTTATCTTTGACCATTCTATTCAGAGAGTATCCCAAGACCACCTTTAATGGTATAAATAAAATGTTTATATGATATACAATAACATAATGGCAACACTCTGATGAAGAATTGACACTTTATTCAACAATTGTTTTTATTATCCACTCCAGGGATCCCTGTGGCGTGAGCACCCAAGTATGATTGAATCAATAGCAGCACAGCACTTGGTGAGAAAGACCATTATTGGAAGGAATGAGTCTAGATCGGCGCTCTCTCTCTCTTTATCAGTACTGGGTCGAAGAGCATAAACTGGGATGCTAGTAAGCAGTAGTTATTTGTGCAGGTATGGGATACTTTATCCAGAAACCCATTATCCAGAAAGCTCTGAATTACAGGATGACATAGACTTCATTTTATCCAAATAATCCAAGTTTTAAAAAAAAGTATTTCTTTTTCTCAGTAATTTTAAAACAGTACCTTGTATCTGATCCAAACTAAGATATAATTAATCATTATCAAAGCAACACCAGCCTATTGGGTTTATTTCATGTTTAAACAATTTTCTAGTATGATTTTTTGGTATGAATAGCCAAATTACAGAAAGATTTGTTATTTTGGATAACAGGTCCCATACCTGTACTTGTTAAATAAGGAATACTTGCTTGTTCTTCACCAACCAGTAATGGGTTCCCACTATAAAAGTGTCCTTATTCGTTTGTGCACCCCACAAGCTTTTTTAAGCTGTTCTGCATGAATATAATACAAACACAGTGGACAGTAGCTGCTTCTATTCTGGGTAGTTATGCATTGTTCTCAGATAAGTATTTGTTTTTTCTCCCATTTTTTCCATATTTTAGTAGGTTTACAATACATAATTCAAAACAGGAAGATCATGTAGGATCAGATCAGTGTAACGTAAATGACCCAGCCATGGTCTGCCCCTTGCTTACTCAACTACAGTCATATGAAAAAGTTTGGAAACCCCTCTTAATTCTTTGGAGTTTTGTTTATCATTGGCTGAGCTTTCAAAGTAGCAACTTTCTATTAATATATAACATGCCTTATGGAAACAGTAGTATAACAGCAGTGACATAAAGATTATTGGATTAACAGAAAATATGCAATATGCATCATTACAAAATTAGACAAGTGCATAAATTTGGACACCCCAACAGAGCTATTACATCAATACTTAGTTGAGCCTCCTTTTGCAAATGTAACAGCCTCTTCCAGCCTTTTCTTGGAATGTGGTGTTCTTCTTCCTCCATGCAAAGCGCTTTTTTTTATGGACAATTAACTAAATTTTTGTCTCATCAGTCCAAAGCACTTTGTTCCAAGATGATTGTGGCTTGTCTAAATGAGCTTTTGCATTCAACAAGCAACTCTGTTTGTGGCGTGAGTGCAGAAAGGGCTTCTTTCTCATCACCCTGCCATACAGACGTTCTTTGTGCAAATTGCACTGAATTGTAGAACTATCTACAGACACACCATCTGCAGCAATATGTTCTTGCAGGTCTTTGGAGGTGATCTTTGGGTTGTCTGTAACCATTCTCACAATCCTCCACATATGCTGCTCCTGTATTTTTCTTGGCCTGCCAGTCCTGGGTTTTCCAGCAACTGTGCCTGTGGCCTTCCATTTCCTGATTACATTCTTTACAGTTGAAAACTGACAGATGAAACCTCTGAGATAACTTTTTGTAGCCTTCCCCTAAACCATGATGCTGAGCAATCTTTGTTTTCAGATCTTTTGAGATTTGCTTTGAGTATCCCATGCTGTCACTCTTCAGAGGAGAGTCAAACTGAAGCACAACTTGCAATTGGCCACCTTAAATACATTTTCTCATGTTTGGACACACCTGCCTATGAAGTTCAAGGCTTAACAAGCTAAGTCAACCAATTTGGTGATGCCATTAATCAGTATTGAGCAGTTACATGCATTCAAATTAGCAAAATTACAAGGGTGCCCAAATTTTTGCACAGCCAGTTTTTAATATTTGATTTCATTCCACACAACTTAATCCCCAGTATTCAGATGTTCCTGGGAAATGAAAGACATACCACTGTTATCTTTTTGTTGAAAGTGGAGTAAATTATTATGCAGGCTGAGAGGGGTTCCCAAACTTTTTCATATGACTGTAACTGATAATAAATGTTATTGGCTTGTGAGGGCCCCTGAAGCAGCAACCCATGCTTACCCTAGCAACTGTGCATTGCTTTGAATAAGAGACAGGAATATGAATAGAATGACCTTACTAGAAAGATGAGAAATAAAAAATAGCAATAACAATAAATGTGTAGCCTTACAGAGCATTGCTTTTTAGATGGGGCCAGTGACATCCATTTTAAAGCTGGAAAGAGTCAGAAGAAAAAAACAAGTAATTATAGAAATATAAAAAATAAATCATGAAAACCAATGGAAAAGTTGCGTAGAATTGGCCATTCTATAACATACTAAAGGTTTGCTTAAAGGTGAACCACCCATTTAATGTCCAGCTGTAAATCCAGAAACTGATGGTGTCAGATACACCAAAACAATTCAGACACATCACTGCAACACTGCAATAAGGAACATTAAATCATCAACATATTTCATTTTAACATTTATGTAATGAACATAAAAGGCAAGTAGTAGAGTAGAAGTAGAATATATCCATTTGGCTTTTACTTTTACCATCAAATACTTTCATTTGAGGTAGAAAATAACCAAGGACAGGGCTGTAGTGTCCCTTGTTCTAGCCTGATGGACGCTGGGTATAAGGGTAATACATATATTTTGTCTCATAGGGCCATTTACATTTTACTGTTTAAAGATGTATTTGTGATCCGAAGTGTTATGCCCACATTTATATTTTAGCACTCAAACATTGTGGACAATCTAAGGGTCCATTTTCTTTTTTTGCTTTATATTATTATTATATATTATTATTATATATTTAAATATATATTTAAAAATGCACCGAATCCACTATTTTGGATTTGCCCGAATCCCCGAATCCTTTGAGAAAAATTCGGCCGAATACCGAACCAAATCCTAATTTGCATATGCAAATTAGTGGTGGGAACGGGAAAACATTTTTTACTTCTTTGTTTTTTTTTACTTCCTAATTTGCTTATGTAAATTAGGATTCGCATTTGGTTCGGCTGAGCAGAAGGATTGGGCCAAATCGAATCCTGCTGAAAAAGACCAAATCCTGGATTCGATGCATCCCTATATATATTTATATCTTATTCCAACCTGTTTGACCAGTGTTGTCTGCAAATCAACATTGTAAGATTGCTTCGAAAGCCTGCCTTTGGGTCAGGGCACACGCTCAGATTCGGGGAGATTATTCGACTGGCGACAAATCTCCTCTTCTGCTGGACGACTAATCTCCCTGAACTGCCTCCCACAGGCTAGAATGTAAATCGCCGTCGGGATGGCACTCGGAGTGCTTCGTTTTCTGAAATCGCCTGAAGTTTCCTCGTGAGGCAACTTCGGAAAACAAAACGCATGTGCCCTGACCCTTAGACCACAAGTATCTGCCAAATACCCAGTGAGCAAAAGTTGTGGTTTTTGGTTTTTGGTTTTCTGTCCAGGCTGCAATAGAACAATAAAAAGACAAAGCAGTACATGGCCCTTACCTCAGACAAGGCCCAGACAAGCTTGTTGCTGTGCATCAATGACATAGAGAAGAAATTCATGGGCGTCTTCTTCATACCCCAGTATAAAGTGGCCAGCAATGTCTAATGTGCTTGTCATTATATATTTTATATGTGGAGTTCTGAATCTTGTCATTGTAACTGTAACACAATTTCTATTAAATGTGAATGAATGTGGCATGGAAATATACTCACCAATTGTAAAAACTCACCCTGGTGTTCTAGTGGTGTTCTATCCAGAAAGTGCTGAACTTGATGTCATCGGTTGGCACGAAATTCAAATATTTAAATGTCTCTCTGTGTTAAAATCATTGCCCAACACAAAGGTCTATTTACTAGTTCCTGGGTGTGTTTTTCAAGTTATTCCTTTTCTGTTTTGACTCTGCCTGTCCCTGATTTTGTCCACTCTGCTGCCTGTCCTGATTTTTGCTTGTCCGTTGACTATTCTTTTGGATTCCGATTTTTGGTGTTTTGGTGTTTGACCCAGCCTGTATCTTGACCACGCTTCTAGTTCTTCACTCCAGTACCACTTTCGGTTACCTTGCCTGCCTAGATTTCTCTCCCTGGTCCTCTCATATTAAGATCTGGCGGTACCCGAGTAGCGAATGGCACAACTAGGGCTATGGGAACTGTGGCTACACGGATGCATGATGCATCCAAAATGGTATTTGTGTGCAATTCACTGTATGAGAGTCAGTTGTGTGTGTAGATGTGCACAGAAGGAACACCACTGGCTGTAAGTGGCTTTTCTATGGTAACATGTCAGCTTTTCAGCTTTACATTTTTAAAGCTGGACAAGGCAGCATAGGGTTGTACTTGGGAACATGGGATGTAATGGACTGGGGACACTGATTTTTGCCATTTCAGTAAATTCACATTTCATCTTAGGGATAATGTTTTGAAAAATGGGTCATGTTGCTCACCAATCCCTTGGACGTTGCTCCCAGAGGCCTCAAAGTAGGTGCTTATTTTTGGCAAGGAGGCAAGATTTGGTTGCATAAAAACAGGTGTTCTGCCAAGCTGTCAGTTCACATAGTCAGTCGTAGTCCTTATTTGGCACCCCAGGGACTTTTCATGCTTGTATTGCTCCCCAAATCTTTTTATATTTGAAGGTGGCTCACAAGTAAAAAAGATAGGGATCCCTTAAATAGGGCATATACCTGAGACATCCTGATATTTTCTTAATACAGCCGGGCTCAGAGTCAGACTTACCTCTTCTGTCGAACTAGATAACATTCTGTTATTATTATAACCACCCACCAAGACAGTGAGGCCTCCAATGCAGTATTGCAGAACGAGGAGCCATACGCATTACACTATGAAAGTGTACTTAACCCATATCTTTTTCACATGTTAATTTTTGAGGGGACAAGTACTATTTATGGCATCCATCACTATAACAGTCCGATTAATCTTTGATACACACACACATGCATACAAATAGAAAAAGGTAAATTCAACTCAGAATCAGTTAACATTTCTCTCAGTTGCAAATTGTTGGCAAAATGTTAATGAAAAACAAAACAGAAGAACATGTTATTCAGCAGAAACAAGTTAAAAATTTCTATGTGCTTCTGCTGATTATGAACTTTTCTAAAGACAAACAACCCTGAGTCACACTTTCAGAGCCCACAAGCCGCATCGCTGTCTGTTTTCTGGGTAATAAGGAAAACAACACATAACTCACAACTGATATTTTTTCAAAGAAGCAGGATAAAAGTGTTTTCTTGGATAATAGAACCTCATTTAGAATAAGAGAATGAATTCAGTATTAGCTGTTGCTTTGCCTGCACCATAAATATTAATTTGCTAGGGTGGAGTCAGATGTGCCGGAGCAAAATGCAAAATCCATCTGCCGCACCCGACCAGAGGTAATTTTTCCAGCTGCAGGCAGAACAGCAGCAATGAAGCATCAGGGGGGTGGGGCAGACTCTCAGCCTGCATATGGTGTGGGCCTAGCCTAAAGGTGGTCATAGACACACAGATAATATCTGTATGGCCTGTAGGTGTCACTGTGCACAAGACTTATACTGTACTTTCTATACAGGTTAAAAGTGTTAGAGTTGAAGTTGAAGTATAATGGCTACATGAACCTGCTAATAAAGCACTGTTATACTCTACTCATCCTTGGCTATTAAAACATAACAGTATGAAACAAATTTTGAGTACGATATTCGGTGCGTGTATGGTAGGAAAAGAGCCGACCGATATTGGCAGAAGACATGTATGTCAGTCTGCTCATTGATCGGGCTGGATGGAAAATTTAGATTGGGTGCCTTTGAAGAACATCGACCATTGTTAGAGCTGAATCGTCAGATACAAGTAGAATTCTATTGTTTCTACCTGATATCTGACGATTCAGCTCTACACGTGTGTATTGAAACTGATGATCTTTCTTAGAAAGATCTTTTCAAAGAAAGATCTTAATTGTTACGTCTATGGCCACCTTAATGCTGGGGACTAGTTAATCTGTTATTGAGTACCATTTGGTTGTAATAAATGCCCTGTCTGTGCCTAATACCATCAAGGGGAGTAACTATTTTAAAAATCTCTCAAGTGATTGTTTTGCACCATTTTGATGTAGCATCTAAGAGACTGTATTCCGATCCAGCAAATAAACAATAAACTGTTATTTTAAAGAACCACTGGTGCCACCCCGGCTATTGAAAGATCCATACATGTTTATGATAAGAGTGTGCCTAACTCTCTCTACAGCAAGGGCCTACCTCAAAGAGAGAATCTTGTAATACTGGGAGATTCAGGGAGTGACACACCAGATACAAGTTTGGGTAAGGAAAGGCAGTGTCCTCTGTATTAGATTGTGCTACAGTCCCAAATAGTGTTACAGCCTAATAAATAAAAGAAGTTATGGTAAAATCTGTTTGACTGGAGATGTTGAAGGCACAGGTTGAAGGCAGGAAGATGCAATATATTCTGTGTAGCCATTGCAGGAGAAGTTTGTAAACTTGTATGGTGGGACCCTCCAACTGTTGGTTTACCCTAGAACAAATAAAAAATATGTTGTTGCCAAGGGGCCCTTTAAATATTTACAAGCCCTATATAAATTCCCTTTGTGAACTAAGAACGTTTGAGCTTACTGTCCACTGCAACATTGCACATGTTTACTGGAAGCTACTGGAAGACTCAACAAAGAAAAGTCATTGGGGCTCATTTATCAACACTGGGCAAATTTGCCCATGGGCTGTTACTATAGCAACCAATCAGATTGCTGCATTCATTGTCCTTCTTGCAGCTGGCTTTAAAAAGTTAATCACTGATTGGTTGCTATAGGTAACAGCCCATGGGCAAATTTGCCCAGTGTTGATAAATGAGTCCCATTGACTTTTAGATTCTCTAATAGCAAAAACTGGTTTCAAGCTTTTAAGAACTAAAAGAAGACCCAGCTAGGATGCTGGGAGTTAAAAGCATATTCAAAAAGTATTCCAGCAACACTCGGAGTGCTGCTGGAATACTTTCTTGAAGATGGATTAGACCTGCGCAGACAGAGTCGCAGTCGGCACCCGGCGCTACAAAAAGCGGTGAGTGTGTGTGCAGCACTACTGTGTTCTTGGGAGGTAAAAGCATGAGACTGAAGAATTTTTGAATTTAAGTTTATCTATTTGGCATACTTCCACAAGAATATATATGGGGCATTCGGTTCATATCATCCATACCCTCCACTCTATATGCTAATAATCATGCTAAAAGCAAAAAGACTGCAGTCTCAGCAAAAACATTGGGCAGCAATCTGCCATTATACCAGACAGCATGAAGCCGGACATGTCATGTTGATCTGGACAGAAGGAACAGATGGATTCTGAAGGTGCGGAGCCTGAAAGACTGGGAAATGGTGCTGAGACCTAAATCACACCAAACCTTGGCTTCATCAGTAGTGGGCTATGGGTATAAACTGGCTTATCCTGGGATGCTAGATATCACTGGTTATTTGTACTTGCTAATTAAGGAATTCTTTTCTGTTCTTCACCAACCAGTAATGGGTTCCCACTACAAAAGTTCCCTTATTCCTAGTTATGAATAGAGAGTCAGCTAAACCCTGTAGGGGAACCCAGAACAACCACCTAACTATTTGATTAAAAATAGATGAAAGAAATCCTTTGTGCACCGCACAAGCTATGTTACGCTTAACTGCATGAATATAATACAAACAGTAATAGGCAATGAGGTGAAGGATACACTCACAAAGACCTGATGATAAATGGGATGCTTATAGGACAAAGAGCAAGTGAGAAATGGTACCTTCAAACATACCATGGCTGATTCTATTCTGGGTGATTCTATTCTGGGTGGTTATGCATTGTTCCAAGGTGTGCATTTGTTTCTTCTCCCAATTTATCAGTAAAATGTTAAATTTGGGTTTACAACCATATTATATTATATCATTAAAAACAGAGAGATCATGTAGGATCAGCTCACTGTAACATACATGACCCAGGCATTGAGGCATAATCTGTCCCTTTGTTTACCCAACTAACTGATAATGAAGATTCCACAACCATATCATTTTTGGAATGCTATTGGCCACAGTTTTATTAGATTACCAGCAATACAAAACCATCAATAATACAATGTAGTAAGAAATATACATACATATAGCAATATTCTAATTATGATAACATAAGCATAATAAATACACATAACTCCAGAGCCCTGCCAATTCTAGGGAGTGGAGATGGAGACATAACTTTTGCTGGCCAACCTAAAGTAGTAGCCTGCAATCCCTAACGTAGTGCTAAATGGAACCAAACTCCTCCCCCAAACATGACCACTCCCCCCACATGCACACTTAGGCGCAAATTTACTAAGCGCCGAAGCGCCGAACGCTAGCGTTAATTCGCTAGCGTTTGGCATTTTTCACTACTGCGCAAATTCACTAACGAACGCTGGCGTAGTTTCGCTAGTGTTACTTCGCACCCTTACGCCAGGCGAATTTTTGCTAGCGACGTAACTACGCAAATTCACTAACTTGCGCAGTGTACTGAACGCTACCTTTTACGCTAGACTTCCTTCGCCACCTCAGACCTGGCGAAGCGCAATAGGGTAGATAGGGATTGTTTCCAAAAAAGTCAAATTTTTTTCTAAGTCCCAAAAAACGCTGGCGTATTTTCTACATGATGGGTGATAGGCTGAAAAAGATCGAAATTTTTTTTGGGGCTCCACTCCTTCCCCCCTACATTTCCTGACTCATGGCAACTTACCTAGACAGTGGGCACATGTGTAGGGCAAAATAACATTTTTATTTGCTGATTTGAAGGTTTTCTAGGCATTTGTAGTGCAGATACGTGTTCCTCCATTGAAATTTGAATTTCGCGCCGTATGCAAATTAACCATCGCTAGCGAAACTTCGCTTCGCTTGGCGAATTAATGCTAGCGCAACTTCGAAAACTTACGCTACCCCTGTGCGCAACTTCGGATTTTAGTGAATTTGCAGAGCGCTGGCGAAAATACGCCTGGCGAAGTGTGGCGAAGTGCCTGGCGCAACTTCGCATCTTAGCGAATTTGCCCCATTAACTAACAATCAGTATTTGTTTAGCCCTTTCTATTCTCTAGTTCTGACTCTTGAAACAAAGTGGCAGGAGTCAATTCCCTTCAAGTTTTGTTAAAAGGGTTGTTCACCTTTAAATTAAATTTTAGTATGATGTAGAGAGTGATATTCTGAGACAACATTTGCAATTGGTTTTCATTTTATATTATTTGTGGTTTATGAGTTATTTAGCTTTTTATTCAGCTCTCCAGTTAGCAATTTCAGCTATCTGGTTGCTAGGGTCCAAATCTGCCTATCAACTATGCATTTATTTGAATAAGAAACTGGAATATGAATAGGAGAGGCCCTGAATAGAAAGATGAGTAATAACAAGTAGCAATTTGGGGTCAGTGACCCCCATTTTGAAATCTGGAAAGAGTCAGAAGAAGGTAAATAATTCAAAAACTACAAAAAGGGAAAAAATGAAGGCCAGTTGAAAAGCTGGATAGAATTACCCATTCTATAACATAATAAAAGTTAAGTGAACCATCCCTTTAATCAGTTGTCTTCTGCTGCATTGTTCAGGAATCACAAACAGAAGCATGAAAGAATATAAACAGTCAAATAGATAGAGAGTATGGACTTTAATAGCAATTACATTAACAAATAAATTATGGTTACTGATTTTGATGTTTATATTTATACAACAAAAACAAACACCATCAACATTACTTATTTATATACTGCCAGCAAGTTATGCAGCACTTTACAATAATTTGTAATGAACAGGGAACATGTATAAGTCTTATGTGAATGGTCCTCAAACCTTACTGGCATCACCATTGAGACTTAATATTGTTTTTTAAAATGCCTTATTCACCAGTAAATCTTTCCAGAAGACACAAGGGCGTCCCTTGAGATTAGCGGCAAATAGATTTCCTCTTAATGGACACTAAGATAGTCTGTGAAATGTTCTCCCTTAAATGTTTGTACTGGCAAATTCATTAGATTCATTATAGAATTTAATGTCTATCAAGTGAGAAAATAAAAGGCTAATGATCAACACACTCTTGGTACAAAGATGATCCGGGATTGGGTCCTGATTGGCTACATGTTACAGGTGTCTGTCCTCATCCATTATGTATAGTTAGAACTTTGGTCTAAAATAAAACCCATTGGATGTTGCTCCCAGTTGCCTCAAAGCAAGTGCTTATTTTTGAATTCCAGGCTGGGAAGCAAGTTTTGGTTGCATAAAATCCAGGTGTAATGCCAAACAGAGCCTCCTGTAGGCTGCCAGTCCACAAAGGGGCAAAAAGCCAATCACAGCCCTTATTTGGTGTCCCCACAAGCTATTTTTATGCTTGTATTGCTCCCCAAATCATTTTACATTTGAATGTGGCTCACAAGTAAAAAAAAAAAAAGGTCGACTTTGCATACAGAAACATATAGTAGTTGAGGATAAAAAAGACATACATCAATATTAAGCTTTATAGTCACTATGCAACCTCTATCTCACATACTGAATCTGATATTGGCTCCCTTGTATGCAGATTGCAGAACAAGGCAACATATGTGGAACCTTATGGACAGGCATTTTAGAGCAGGGTACTGCTGCATCCTGAATGCTATTACCGTGAGCTCCCCAAGCATACATTCCCACCAGCCATATTTCATTTCCGTTCATAAACCGAGTAAAGTTCTCGCTATAACAAGCGAGAACAAAGTGCTCCCAAACCCACCATGCAGTATATTTACAGTGGCACTTGTTATTTGCCTTGCATCCTGTAAAAAGTTTCTATGCCCCAAAGTCCCATTTGCTCTTATTTCTCTCAGCCCCATCCCAGTAGTATAATGCTGGTGCTGTGTGATTAATGAGTGGGTGAGAAATTGGCTCAGGAATATACCCTGCTGCTTTATGTAGTGAGATTCCAAAACCCAGGTGCCATATACACTTTAATGCGTTGACATCTGTTACTTCACTCTGTGCCGAAGGCAACAACAGCTGATAAACGGAGAAAAGCAACATATACCCAGTTCTGCTTTATATTTAGAGAGAAAATGACTAAACAGCTAATTTCTGAACACAATTGCTAAATTTGCAAATTTAGGCAATATTCTGCCCCCCCCTGCTAATACTTTCAGTTTAATTTTTACTTTAAAGGAGTGCAAAATTCAAAAACAGAATCTATTTCTTTTTACCCAAAATGCAACATTTTTTTCAAGATTCCAATTATTCTTCATACCTGAATCAGGCTCCAAATATTTCTCTTGTGTCTTCAATAAAAATGGTAGAACATGGGTTGGGGGGCATTAATGTTTGCTTGCATTTGAACTTGCGCAACATCAAGGAGTCTATAGTTGCAACATGTAAAAACTTACCTCCTGTTCAAGGTATGTGTAAAGGTGGCCGTACACCATAAGATCCACTCATTTGGAAAGGTCGCCAAACGAGTGGATCTTAACCTGCCCACCAAAGGAAATGGGTGCCCAAAAGGATGAGGACCACATCAACTAGCTGATGTGGTCCTCAAACACCAAGAAAAATCTGGCCAATTTTTGGCCTGATATCGATTGGGAAGACCCGTTGGAATGCCCCATACATGGGCAGATAAGCTGCCGAATTGGTCTAAGGTACCGATATCGGCAGCTTTAATCTGCCAGTGTATGGCCACCTTTAGGAGTAGGGCTTGAGTAAACATTTTGTACCCTAACCACCTGTCACGGCTGGCACCCAATACCAGAACAGGTGCCAAGTACCCTGGTCTCGGCTCGGCTTCACCAGTAGTGTGACCACCGTTGGGCTTCGGGAGGAGCCCTCAGCTTACTTGGGTGCCACCTGGACTTAACGAGGGGTACAAGGCGAGATGTTCTGGCTAGAAGAGGGGCACGGCAGGTAGCAGAGTCTTTTGGGCCGAAGGTCACGGTACAAATGGAGCAGGCAACAGAATCGTCAGACAGGCAGGGTCGAGGCAGGCAGATAACAAGAATCGTCAAACAGGCTGGGTCGAGGCAGGCAGATAGCAAGAAACGTCAAACAGGCAAAAGGGTCAAAACCGGGTGATCAATCGAAGGGTTAAACTGTAGAGTAGTCGTAAGCAGGCAAGGTCAGGATCCAGAATTCAGAATAGTCGAAATAGCCAGGCAGAGGTCAAAACAGGAATCAGACAGAATCAGACAATAGCACAAGGCTCAGAAGCACCAGGAATACAATCCTATCACGGGCAAGGTGCTGTGGACATGATGGGCTTTTTATACCGTTTGAATTTCGCGCCTTTGTGCACTGACGTATGACGTCAGCGCGCCTATGCCTTTAACTGGAAGGAGACGCGCCACGCGTGCCCTAAGGAAGAGCCGGCGCCAGCGAAAACACGCTGGCGCGGCTAAGAAGAAGGAAGGTGCGGCGGGTGTCCCTGCCGGTAGCGAGGCGGACGACCCCACCTCACAGGTACCCTTACATTACCCCCCTCTCCAGGGGGGGCCACTGGACCCCCAGGCCTCCCAGGAAATTTTTGATGGAATTGCTTCCTGAGACGGTCAGCCTTGATGTCTTTAACTGAGACCCAAGAGTTCTCCTCGGGGCCATAGCCCTTCCATTTAATCAAATACTGGAGCTTACCCCTAACCAAGCGAGAATCAAGGAACTCTTGGATCTCAAATTCAGGCTGACCCTCAACCAGTACTGGGGGAGGAACAGATGACTGCCGGATTTGTGAAGCTGGTTTGAGAAGGGAGACATGAAAGGAATCAGAAATTTTAAAATTACCAGTTAACTTAAGACGAACAGAGGAAGGGTTAATTATAGCAGTAATAGGATATGGACCAATGAATTTAGGACCCAGTTTGAGAGAAGGCACCTTCAACTTGATATTCTTGGTAGATAACCAGACCAAATCTCCCACTTTATACTGGGGTGCCTCTCTACGGGATCTGTCAGCAGCCCTTTTTTGAGCTGATGTAGCTGCCGACAGAGATTCATGCACTTGAGACCAAACCTTAGAAAATAACTCAACTGAGGAATTGGCAGATGGTACAGGGGAACCCGACCCAGAGAACGAAAAGGCTTTGGGGTGTAGACCATTGACAATAAAGAAAGGGGATTCCCCAGAGGAAGAATGGGTAGCATTATTGTATGCAAATTCTGCCCAGGGTAACAGTTCCGCCCAAGTGGACTGGTTGTCAGACACATAACACCTGAGGTACTGTTCTAGGGACTGGTTTACCCTCTCAGTTTGACCGTTGGTTTGGGGGTGATAAGCAGAGGAAAAGGATAACTCAATCCCAACCAAAGAACAGAATGCACGCCAAAACTTAGAGACAAATTGAACCCCCCTGTCGGAAACAATATTTTCAGGAAAACCATGAAACTTAAAAATGTGGGTAACAAATAGGTCAGCCAAAGACTTAGCAGAAGGGAGGTGTGGAAGGGGAACAAAATGGCTCATCTTGCTAAACCTATCCACCACCACCAAAATCACCGTTTTCCCCTGAGAAGGGGGTGAATACACAATGAAGTCCATTGACATATGGGACCAAGGTTTTAGTGGAATGGGTAAAGGGATTAACAGACCCTGGGAAAAATTTCGAGAAGACTTTGATCTTTGGCAGACTGGGCAGGAATTAACGTAGGCTTTAGCATCCAGTTTGAACGATGGCCACCAAACATGACGGGATAACAGGGACACAGTCTTAAAAATGCCCGGATGCCCTGCCATTTTAGAATCATGCACCTCCCTTAATACTTGCTCCCTTAACTCCTGTGGTACAAACCATCTCCCCGAAGGGGTATCTGCAGGAGCAGATGTCTGAAGAGGGAGCAACAAAGAAGAAAGGTCAGATTCAAGAGTTGCTATGATCATTTACACTCACTAGAGTCAGAAGAAATGGATTCAAAACTCCTAGAGAGTGCATCCGCCTTGGTGTTTTTAGTCCCAGGCCTGAAAGTCAAAGAAAAATTAAACCTTGTGAAAAATAGAGCCCACCTAGCCTGCCTTGGATTAAGGCGTTTAGCAGACTCTATATACAATAGATTTTTGTGGTCAGTATAGACCGTCACCAGATGTTTTGCACCCTCCAGGAGATGCCGCCATTCCTCAAAGGCCCATTTGACTGCCAACAATTCCCTGTTGCCTATATCATAATTCACCTCTGCGGGTGAAAACTTCCTGGAGAAGAAAGCACAGGGGTGTAACTTGTTGGTAGTCGGGTGCCTTTGAGAAAGGACTGCCCCAGCTCCCACCTCAGAGGCGTCAACTTCCACAATAAAAGGAAGCGCAGTGTCGGGTGACGAAGGATTGGGGCAGAATTGAATTCCTTTTTGAGGAATTCAAACACTTGAATGGCCTCAGGGGGCCACATGCTGGGGTCAGCGCCCTTTTTAGTTAGATTAGTGATGGGGGCCACAATGAGGGAAAATTTTTTGATAAATTGACGGTAATAATTAGCAAAACCAAGAAATCTTTGGGTTGCACGTAACGAAAGGGGTTGGGTCCAATCCAGGACTGCTCTCACCTTGCCTGGATCCATTTCTAGACCCTTGCTGGAAATGTTAAACCCCAAAAACTGAACAGAAGAAACCCCAAAAGTACATTTTTCTAGTTTCGCATAAAGATTATTTCCCCTTAGCCTTTGTAAGACTTCACGAACATGATTTTGATGTTCTTTCATGTTAGAGGAAAAAATCAGAATATCGTCTAGGTAGACCACTACGAAGATCCCCAGCAGGTCCCGGAAGATGTCATTAACAAACTCCTGAAACACTGCGGAGGCATTACAGAGGCCGAAAGGCATAACGAGATACTCGTAGTGGCCATCCCTGGTGTTAAATGCAGTTTTCCACTCATCACCCTCCCTAATACGGATCAGGTAATAAGCCCCCCTAAGATCAAGCTTGGAAAAGATTTTAGCATCTTTGACCTGATCAAAGAGTTCGGAAATTAAAGGGAGAGGGTAGCGTTTTTTTATGGTGATCTTATTGAGCCCCCTATAATCAATACAGGGGCGAAGACCACCATCTTTTTTCCCAACAAAAAAGAAGCCCGCCCCCGCAGGGGAACTAGAAGGCCTGATAAAACCCCTTTCTAGATTTTCCTTTATATACTCTTTCATTGCCTGGGCTTCGGGCAATGAAAGAGGATAGGTTCTACCACGAGGAGGAGTAGATCCAGGAACCAGATCAATTGGGCAGTCATACTGCCGGTGTGGGGGTAAGGTCTCTGCTGCCTTTTTAGAGAAGACATCAGTGAATTCTGCATATGCAGCAGGTAACCCTTCAAGCGATGTAGTTGCTACTACAGAGGGAACACATACTCCATCACACATAGTACCCCACTGAACCACCTCCCTTGGGACCCAGTCAATCAGAGGGTTATGCCTCTGGAGCCACGGTAACCCCAAAATAAGAGGAGAGGAAGCACCCTCTATGAGGTAAAAAGCTATCTCCTCACAATGCACATTATTAATACACATGGAAAGAATCACCGTCTCCCTGGAAATTACACCTGACCCTAAGGGTCTTCTGTCCACTGCCATTATTCTCATGGGGGCACTTAGGGAAATTACAGGGATACAGAATTTAGCAGCAAAAGCAGTATCCAGAAAATTACCCTCCGCCCCAGAGTCCACAAATGCAGACACCCTGACAGAGCCAGTAGGCCAGGTTAGTTTAACCGGTAACAAAACCTTGGAGGCTGACTGGGGAGAGGAAACTCCTGCACCCAAATGGAGCTCCCCTTCTCCATTTAGGCTTCGGAGTTTCCCGGCCTCTTAACACATTGGTTCAAAAAATATCCCTTTTCACCACAGTACATACAGAGACCCATGGAACGCCTGCCTGCCTTTTCCTCAGGAGTTAGGTGGGGTATGCCTAATTGCATAGGCTCCTCCTGAGGCAGAGGCACAGAGGGGTTAGGAGATTTTACATTAGTCACCACATTGGATCTTAAATTGGTAACCCCAGGGAAGTTTGTACTCCGCTCACCCCTTCTCTCCCTTTGCCTTCTATCAACATGGATGGCGAGGGACATAAGACCATCCAGGTTAGAAGGCAGGGGATAATTAACCAGACTATCCTTTACAGAATCGGATAATCCCAACCGGAATTGACTCCTTAGAGCCAAATCATTCCACCCAGTCTCCACTGCCCACCGGCGGAATTCGGTGCAGTACACCTCCGCATCCCTTTTCCCTTGGCGCAACTTACGAATCACGGTATCGGCAGATGATGCACGATCCGGGTCATCGTAAAGAATGGCCATGCTGTCAAAGAAGGTGTCTAGGGAATAACGAGCAGGGTCAGAGGAAGGCAGCCTGAGGGCCCAAATTTGGGGGTCACCCAAAAGCAGGGTCATTATGAACCTTACTTTCTCCTCATCAGATTGGAAAGAATGAGGAAAGAAACTAAGGTACAGCTTACATGCCTCTTTGAAAACGAAAAATTTAGTACGATCCCCACTGAACCTTTCGGGGAACACAATTTTGGGTTCATGGGGTTTAGATGAGTCTCCCCAATTGGCAGAGGAACCCACAGAAGGTGTTGGAACAGGAACAGATTGCTGCCGTGAAGCTTGAGTACCCTCCAGCTGTCGCGTAAGATTGTGGAAACCTTGCAGGAGGTAATTTTGCTTCTGTTCATGATCCTCCAAGCGCTGTAACAGAGTGGTAAGCAGCACTTCAGTGGTAGTTGGAGGAGCAGCAGCGGCAGCAGCTTCATCGTGACTTTCGTCCTCCATGGCCCGTGATAATGTCACGGCCGGCACCCAATACCAGAACAGGTGCCAAGTACCCTGGTCTCAGGGTACTGCAACAGAAACGTCAGACAGGCAGGGTCGAGGCAGGCAGATAACAAGAATCGTCAAACAGGCTGGGTCGAGGCAGGCAGATAGCAAGAAACGTCAAACAGGCAAAAGGGTCAAAACCGGGTGATCAATCGAAGGGTTAAACTGTAGAGTAGTCGTAAGCAGGCAAGGTCAGGATCCAGAATTCAGAATAGTCGAAATAGCCAGGCAGAGGTCAAAACAGGAATCAGACAGAATCAGACAATAGCACAAGGCTCAGAAGCACCAGGAATACAATCCTATCACGGGCAAGGTGCTGTGGACATGATGGGCTTTTTATACCGTTTGAATTTCGCGCCTTTGCGCGCTGACGTATGACGTCAGCGCGCCTGTGCCTTTAACTGGAAGGAGACGCGCCGCGCGCGCCCTAAGGAAGAGCCGGCGCCAGCGAAAACACGCTGGTGTGGCTAAGAAGAAGGAAGGTGTGGCGGGTGTCCCTGCCGGTAGCGAGGCAGACGACCCCGCCGCACAGGTACCCTTACACCACCTAACTAAACACAACTAACAAACTAGTGGAAAGCACTAATAGATATTGACGTAAGTATGCGCAATTGCTTTATGTTTGTTGCCATTTCCCCCCCTAACATTGCAACTAGTGTTACTAAACAATACTTATCTCACTTTCTCTCTCTATAATATTATGAAGCCTACAACTATGCCTGGAGATAAAAGGACAGTTGTATTTCAGTTTGTGGCTTTTTGTAGCCTCAGGAGTTTAGGGGGCACATTCACTTAGTTCGAGTGAAGGAATAGAATAAAACAAACTTCGAATTTCTTATGTTTTTTTTTACCTACTTCGACTATTGAATTGGCTACTTTGACCTTCGACTACGACTTTGACTTCGAATTAAATGATGCGAACTAAAAATCGTTCGACCATTCGATAGTCGAAGTACTGTCTCTTTAAAAAAAACTTTGACCCCCTACTTTGCCACCTTAAACCTACCGAGGTGCAATGTAAGCCTAAAGGGAAGGTCCCCATAGGCTTTCTAACAATTTTTTGGTCGAAGAAAAATCCTTTGATCGCTGGATTAAAAACCTTCGAATCGAGTGATTCGAAGGATTTAACCGTTCGATCGAACGATTTTTCGTTCGATCAAACTATTTGCGGTAAATCCTTCGACCATATGTAAATCTGCCCCTAGGTGTTGCACTTATAAAGCTCCACCAAACTTCCCAGTGCTGTGGTGGGTAGTGGGATGGGGAAGGAGACAACCACTGGACAGTGGCATGTGTTTCAAGGTAAGCTTGCATGCAGGACTTTTTGAGTCCCTGTTTTTTTCTTATTTGTTCTCTCTTTTTATATGTTAAGGCATAGTGTCATAGTGAAAACAATCAGCAGTTTAGAATGGGGGAAAAAGGAAATTACATGTTTCATTCCCTCTACTGTCGTCATGCTCTTTTGCCTAAAGAAATGTGCTGCCATAAGCTGACACTCTTGATGAATTGGCACCATTTCCCCCCAGTCAGAAATGACTGATTCACTGAGCCGTGGTGAGAGCAGCGCAGGACATTGATTAAGCAAAGGGAAGAGGCTGTAACATGTCACCCTAAAATGCAGTGTATGATGTTAACACTATGCATTGGAGATATGTTCTACACCTGAAAATTCCTCCAATTACCAAATAATTATGCAGCACAGGCCTTTGCGTGTAACCTCCCACCCATAGTTTAATTATAGATGGTATAAAGAACCTGACTGAGAGGAAATCTGATCTGCATGTGATAGAAATTGTAATGTATATGGTGATCAAACAACAATGGATTCCAATTGAGCCCAATTACAGTTCACAACAAATTGTAATTTTGAGTAGACTATCAAAGTCATAGATCAATTAAACCTATGCAGTTGTACACATTGATATATGAATATGGGTTTAAGGGTAGAGATGTATCCTGCTAAGGCCCTGTAGAGTCAGACATGTGAATACTGACAAAACAGGCTTCAGCAGTATCTGATGGGTATCTGTTTAGACCTGGGGTTTTCTTGATAAGGCATATGGAGCACCCTAGCTTAAGGCACACTTCACATTTTGACACACAGGAGAACCTTGGGACTACCACCACCTCAAAAGGCCCTGCATCATTTAGCAGAGCGAACATGTGCTTAAACACATGCCATTTTGATAGAGTTACTACCTGTCCGGGTTTCACCCGGACAGCCTGGTTTTTTGAAGGGCTGTCCAGGTGAAAACTGTCTTTGCGGATTTTCAAATGAGGTAATCTGGACAGGACATTGAAGTTAATGGCATGGCAGCCAATCACTGATTGCCATGTCATCAGCCCCACCCCTGACATCACCCACCCCGCACCTGACATCACCCTTCCCACCCCCTGCCCAGAGTTAAGCAAACGAAAAGGTGGCAACCCTAGTTTGTAATCATACTAGAATTGTGGCAAAAAATACTGCATTGTGGGTAAAAAAACATAAAAACTTGTGTCCAAAACCGCACTTTGCATAATGTACCTGCAATCATAAATGAACCTTTTAGAATTCATCAGGTACAAAGTATTAATGCAGTTTTCCATATACTAGATCTCTTACCTAATAATATTCTCTGAAAGCCTTGGAAAAATGAAAAAGCCAGTCGCTAACTATTATATAACTGATAGGGCTAGTGTTTATACAGTTTAAAAATAATATTATAATCATTACATTACACAGGAGTGGGAAGACTGTTCCACGTTCTAATCCTCCGGGGCATGTAGGTGGCAAGTTAACGCAGTAATGGAATACAACAAAGCCTGGAACAGGGACAAGGTCATACTGCTGAGAGAAGTGACACAATGCTTAAATATTATCTTAACTTATCCATCAGGTAAATACATGTCATGTAGCTTACCAAGTTTTTGGCACTTCTGCATGGATTTCTGCTTTAATAAAAGTTCCCTGTGTAATAGTTTTAGGAAGAAACTGAATAGTCAGCTCTTGGCTCTCATTCTAAAACTGTACTTACTGCAGTGGCTGGTGGCGGGGTGAGAGGATCAGCCAGGCCCGGATTTGTGGAAAGGCCACCTAGGCCCGGGCCTAGGGCAGCAAGATTTTAGGGGGGCGGCATGCTGCCCAACCACACCCACATTTGTTCAAAAACACTGGGGATGCGCTGGAGATACAATAATTTTTTACATTTCCTGTGCGCCAATCCCCATTGCTCCTGTCCCCCTGGAGGGGACAGGGGTGACGGATGGTAGTGGGCCTAGGGGCGTCCACTTTATAAATCCGGCCCTGGGATCAGCTGGAAACACATAGGTTGTCTATGAAGAATGAGCAGCAATTCAATAGGAGCAGGTGTTAGTAATAACAGGAATTCTGTACTCAGACCCCCCGAGCTGTAGTTGCATTTCCTCCCACTCTGCAGGTGTGCTCCCTGCTACACAGACAGATGGTCTCCTTTCCAGCATGTGTGCTTATAATAATGCCTATGCCAGGTCTCATCTCTGCAAAGAAAACTCTCAATAAAACTTGCATGAAACCTCCCAGAATCAGCAACCTACAGATCACTCTTCATGGAATATTATGTCACCTAAGATGAATTTGACCTTTATTATTGTGTAGTGTACTGACTATGAGTTTCACGTGACAGCAGGGCCTCTCGGAAAAGGTGCAAAGCTTCTGTGATACTGTTTTCTCTAATACATGTATGGGACCTGTTATCCAGAATGCTCGGGGCATGGGATTTTCCGGATAATGGATATTTCTGTAATTTGGATCTTCATCCCCTAAATCTACTAGAAAATAATGTGAACATTAAATAAACCCAATAGGCTGATTTTGCTTCCAGTAAGGATTAAATATGTATTTGTTTGGATCAATTACAAGCTACTGTTTTATTGTTACAGAGAAAAAGGAATCATTTGGATTATTTGTTTATAATGGAGTCTATAGGAGACAGACGTTATGTAATTTGGAGCTTTCCGGATAATGGGTTTCAGGATAACTAATCCCATACCTGTACTACCAAAAAAATGTCCCAATAGGATACAGAATTAGAAGTGGATGGATCTTTGGCAGAGGTGGTAGGGGTCATTTACTTCTCCTTAGAGTGGGCATCCCGAAAAATGCTGCAGTCTGCACCTGGCACATATGGGCCCCTTACCCATCACCAATACAGTACTGTATATATATAAGTAAACTTCAGGTCCTGTTGCAATTTGTAAAGATCAGAACACAGTATTCAAAGTGCAAAAAATGGTTTGATTGTAACTTTTAACTTTGCACACTGCTTTCTGTTGTATAAATGCATGGCAGCCCTTGGCGACCAATCAGATGTTTGCCTTCATTGTTCTCCTTGCAGATGGCTGGAAAAAAAATCTAATCACTGATTGGTTGCTATGGGTTACTGCCCAGGTGCAAATTTTCCCAGAGTTTATAAATGAGCCCCATTTTTATTTTTCTATATTAATTCTAAATTAATTTTTCCCAATCATCCTCTCAATATCCTTCAGCTAGATGGCTGTAAGCTGGACACCTTTGGTGTATAGTCTGAAATGTCTAATAAATGTTGCATATTACATGCATTTTATACTTTTATCTCTGTTCCAGGAGCCTCTTTTTACTGCCCCTTCCCTTAATGTCCACCTTAAATATAAATGAGATCCATCACAGGGCACATGCAGTCTGATCTTTCAATGCACTTTTACATTAGAGAGTCTTATTGCCTAGTGTATTACTCTTTATCCTGTAGAGCCAGTGTAGAAAATCTGAGATTCCTTTATGTAACAATTGCCAATCATCACATGATAAAGTCACCTTTACTACCTCTGCTAAAGAGCGGACAACCGGCTTATCTATCAAACAGTCAGCCCTGTATCTCTAAATGCAGAAAACAGAGAATTCTTCTGCACGATGATCTTCGAAATGACTCAACAGTAAAATATTACAGTCATATTTAAGAGCCAGCGATGATCTGTGGTGTTAGCCTTGATGATATTCAGTAATAGCAGTAGCTAGGGTTACTTTTGGAATTTAGAACAAAGCTAAAAATCACAAACTATTTGAGGTTTTATAACAGATGCATATTGCAGTAGGTGGCAATGTGAAGCTAAGTTTATAACTAGGATAGGATCAAGATACAAATCTCCCTAAAGAAATAGTGGCATTGATCTGGAAATAATTGTCGCCAATTTTAAAGAATAAAACATAGATATTTGGAAACATAAATATAAATAAGACAATGTTGTACAATCAAAATCAGATGGAAAGTTTCTGTATCTGGATTCAATTTAACAAGTCATATGCATTGGGGCCAAATTTATCCAAAATTATCCTTCTTATTAACACTACTCTCCATATGTGCCTCAACACATTTCAGTAAGGAAAGTGCCCCCATTGGACATTCCTATTTAATTTCACACGCACGTTATGTTAAGACATAGTGTATGGAGTATATTTCCATACAATATAACAGACCATAGAAAAGGACATTCAATGACTGGAATCAAATGTCACTCTGCTTTATTGAAGCATAATATTTATTTATGAGTTCATTCTTATTGGTTGTTAGGGATTTCTGCATCAGGCAAATCTTTGTCTTTATTGGGGGGTATTTACTAAAATCTTTTACATTTTTTAATTGCATCAAATTCAACCTAACTCCCATCTACAAATTGCCTTAATTTATCAGGCAGGAAAAAGTCCATGTGGGAAAAGTCTCAACAAAATCGCATGACTATTTGATTGATTGTGTGACTTTTTTCGAATTTAATGCTCAAATCCTGAGTAGTGATGGGCGAATTTTCACAGTTTTTGCGTCTCGTTTTTGATGCTGGCGTCCGTTTTTTTGACGCCGGCGTCCATTTATTTGGACACCGGCCCACATTCGCCGGCGAAAATGCCCGGCATCCAAAAACGGACACCGGCGCCCATTTCATGAATTTATTCGCCGGTGGCGAATCGTGCGAATTCACCGTGAATTCGTGCATAGCGAATAAATTCGCCCATCACTAATCCTGAGACTTTTTCAAATTGTTGGGCTATAACCTCGACTTTTTTGGATTGTCGAATGAAAAGCAGCGCAGATTACGATGACAAGACATATCTTCAAATTGTTAAAGGGATCTCTGTCATTGACTTTTATGTGACTTTGACAGGTTTTAGTTAGAGTATTTTTGGATTCAGATTTGTCACAGTTTTGTTTTAAAATAAATTTTGAAAAAGTTGCACTTTTTTCCCCTCAAATTTTTTGTATTTTTGGTGTCAAAAAGCCCCACCCGAAAAAGATAATAAATTGGCCCCTATGTGATACTAACTTGCTCCTTTAAAGGGATACTGTCATAGGAAAACATTTTTTTTTTCCAAAATGAATCAGTTAATAGTGCTGCTCCAGCAGAATTCTGCACTGAAATCCATTTCTCAAAAGAGCAAACAGATTTTTTTATATTCAGTTTTGAAATCTGACATGGGGCTAGACTAGACATATTGTCAGTTTCCCAGCTGCCCCCAGTCATGTGACTTGTGCTCTGATAAACTTCAGTCACTCTTTACTGCTGTACTGCAAGTTGGAGTGATATCACCCCCTCCCTTTTCTCCCCCCAGCAGCCAAACAAAAGAACAATGGGAAGGTAACCAGATAGCAGCTCCCTACAAAAATACACAAAATAACAGCTGCCTGGTAGATCTAAGAACAGCACTCAATAGTAAAAACCCATGTCCTACTGAGACACATTCAGTTACATTGAGAAGGAAAAACAGCAGCCTGCCAGAAAGCATTTTTCTCCTAAAGTGCAGGCACAAGTCACATGACCAGGGGCAGCTGGGAAATTGACAAAATGTCTAGCCCCATGTCAGATTTCAAAATTGAATATAAAAAAATCTGTTCGCTCTTTTGAGAAATGGATTTCAGTGCAGAATTCTGCTGGAGCAGCACTATTAACTGATGCGTTTTGAAAAAAAATGTTTTTCCCATGACAGTATCCCTTTAACTACAGGTATGGGACCTGTTGGGACCTGGGGTTTTCTGGATGAGGTCTTCTGTAACTTGGATCTCCATACATTATTGGGTCTTTTTATCAACAGTCTAATTTTCGTGGTTTTAGGGCAGAGACACACGTGAAGATTCTGGGAGATTTACGCGCCTCTTCTTCGGGCGACTAATCTCCCGAAAAGCCTTTCTGCTGGCTTGAAACCGTCGACGGAATGGCACTCGGAGCTCTTCATTTTCCGAAGTTGCCTGAAGTTTCCTCGTAAGGCAACTTCAGAAAACAAAGCGCTCCGAGTGCCCTCCCGCCAGCGATTTAGATTCTAGCTGGCGGGAAGGCAGTTTGGGGAGATTAGTGGCCTGAAGAATAAGTGATTTGTCGCCGGGCAACTAAATCTCCCCGAATCTTCACATGTGTCTCTGCCCTTAGTGGTATTTGAAGTGTCATGAGATTTATTACAAAATCTGAATAAAAAAGTAGGAATGGAAAATAACGCTGAACTCTGTGCTAAAAAATATGAATACATCGACAGCCTCTATATGTTCTAGTTTTTCGGATAATTCCTAGCGGAAAAAAAATACAAAAACCTCAAAAAGTCTGAATTGAATTAGAGCTGTCCAAAAAAGCTCCCATTGACTTCTATAGGACCTCGACAACTTTTACCTGGAGAAGTTTTGTATTGGAGATTTTCATAGTTTTTACCCTTAATAAATCTCAAATTTTTAGAGATTTGTGGAAAAAGATGAAATACGATTGTTAGTAAACTATAAACAAGCTGCTGTGTAGCCATGGGGGCAGGCATTCCAACACAGGATACACAGAAGATAACAGATAAATTCTGAATAATTTCATTGTATACTATAGAACTATATACTATATATGTATATACTGTATATTAAGCCCCATCCATATAGCGGATTATCCCAAGACCTTTGGATTGGTCGTATATTCACCCCATGGCTTGTATATATCGCACAATATAATTATAGTCCGTTTATCCCCCTGATCTTAAAATCATTTTAATTAATCTTTTCTGGACGCTTTGTTTTAATTTTAATAATAATAAACGTTAAGTTTTAATTGGTTCTTTGAGTCATCGGATTTAACAATGGGGAGGTGCAATTTCTAGGGTTTTCTTTTCCCTTTTTCCTTTCAAATACTATATATAATTTAACCCTGCACACCATCTTATTGTTTCTCGAGGGTGATTGTCAGTGCTCCCTTAACCTCCATTTATTTGAACTGCATAGATAACTGCTGCATAAGGGATTTATACAGAACAATGGGGTTATTTCAGAATAGTAAAATGAAATCAACAAGTCACATAACATATTTAGGATCTATAAAAAGTACAACAAAAGTTGTAAAGCCGCAATCTAGAAGTCAAAGATACAAAACGAGGAACTAATTGCTTCACTTGCAGAGAATGGTACCCCAAATAACTATACTATGTAGAAGAGTAAGAGTTTGTCCTCTGCTTATACGAGAAATCCCAATAAGGATTAACTCCTGCCATTGGCAGGTTTTCATGATATTTTTATTATATGTAATTACTATTGAAAGCAGTATCTGCCAAGATGTTTATATTCTTTTCCGACTTCTAAATCATTGTTCGAGAGGAGTTAGAACCAGAGCACAAGAAAGTAATTAACAAACACGACTCTGCTTTCAATAGCAATTACATTTGCAAACGACTTTAAAACCATTAAACCTTTTAAATCAATGTATATTGCAAAGTTGTTTGTGTACATTCATTGTGCAAAAAACAGTTGTTGGATGGACTTCCGCTTGCTGGTTTTCTAGCAAATAGAAGTGAAAGAAGAAATTCAGTCATTCAATCAATAGTTGGCTTATACACAGTCAGCCAAGACTCCTTTCAGCTGCTAAGTTTAGATTGCAAGCAAGTGGGAATATAAACAGTATTGGTCAGCAGAGAATAGCTTCATTGCTTTGTTTCTATATTTTCATCAAGTGGCAGCACAGTGTTGCAATGTTTGTCACTGGTGCTTGCAGCAAAGGGGTTTTGGGTTTGGTTCAGAGCCAGGACACTACCTGTAGGAGGTTTATATGTTCTCCATGTGTCTGCATGGCAAAAAAAAAAAAAAAGATATTATAAAAATGATATTATTATTATAACAGAATTAACTGGTCAAATGTAAAAGTTATCCATGCATTCATTGTGATCCCTGTTCTGACACCTGAAAATGTTGCTATTCCAGCCGACCACAAAGGATGTTTCTAGAACATGTCAGGAATACAAATAGCCACCCGCACACCCTTATCTTCTCCAAGTGCGATTAGCCCAATGCAAAATTATAGCTAGACATCCCAGGGGATTGAAGAAGCGGCTTTTAAGAGAGAGAAACTGCCCAGACCAACACCCCTTTCCAAAGGCATTGTTCCACCATTTAAAGGGACAGGTGTGGGGGTGCTACAACCACATGGAAACCTGGCCTGCAGCATAGTACATTTTTATTTAGCCATGGAGTGCTCCCACAACCTTCCCTTTTTGTATTGTAGCAGATTTATTCTGTTCAAAAGTTTAGCAGCTATGCTGCAGGCCAGGCTTCCATGTGGTTGCAGCACCCCCACACCCATACCTTTTAACGGTGGAACAATGCCTTTGGAAAGGGGTGTTGGTCTGGGCAGTTTCTCTCTCTTAAAAGCCGCATGCGGTGGTGGATTCATCTAATGGAACCAATGCTGGGGTCTAGGTTATCTCTCCCCATTGAAAGCTAATGGCAGGGGAGGACTAAGCCCTATGATTGAAACCAATGCCCAGGTCAGGAGACCTTTATTTTAGGTAATGCTCTTATGCCCAGAGGTAAATAGTAAGGGACCGCCATATGGGTTTTACCTTGACGTGGTATGGTGGCTTATCAATCTTATGATCATAATTTTGTAACTAAAAAACCCCTGTCTTTGTAAATACATTCATCTGCATAGACTGATATGACAGGGGACCAGGGAATGTGCACTGATCAATTTCTCTTCTTTTTCTCTATGTCTGTTATTTACACAACACACTTTGAGTTTGGTGGCTGTTTTGCCTGCATGGGTTTAAATTACATGTAAACCCTCCCATGCAAGAATTGAATCACTGAAGAGCCTCTTTGAAATCTCTAAATACCTGCCACTCTGGTTGTTCAAAGGTTAAGAGTAAAGGCTGCGGCACCCCCTTAATCACATAGGATTCCGTCTACTCCTCTAACCCACTCAGCCCCTTCCCTCAGGAATTTCCTTTGGCTGTTTGCTCATAAACATGCTCAGTTCTTCACAACTCAGATTAATAAACACACCCTTCAGCCAATGGAGAGATGGCATTGCTGGGTCCTATAGAAACTCTGCTCTAGCTGTCTGCTCCTATTTTTAAATCCGAACCCCCTCCCCTGAGCTTGGCTTAACCATTACAGTGCTCAATCCAAGCAGGACTTGTCATCATAGTAAATTATGCCTGCGTTAGCCTGCCTTCTTCAATTGCATGCACTTTACAGCACCTGGTGAAAGGTGCTGTTTGTTTTAGAAAAATGTGATGGCGCTGGCAAATGGAGGGGATGTGTGCAGTAAAAATAATACTGGAACAAGATAGAGCAGGCGCACACCCACGGCAACCTCCTGAAGATAACGCCTGGTGCTCAGTAATAGAGGGTACGGCAACCTCCAAATTGAGTCAAGAAACAAAAATACCGGCACACAAGGCTTGCTTGCAGGGAAACCCTTGCTTTAATTCAAAAGTGCGGAAGTGCGGAAGTGCGGAAGTGCACCGTTTTGGGGACACGCCCCTTTCTCAAGCATCATGCTAGAGAAAGGGGCGTGTCCCTGAAACGTTGCACTTCCGCACTTTTGAATTAAAGCAAGGGTTTCCCTGCAAGCAAGCCTTGTGTGCCGGTATCTTTGTTTCTTGCAGTAAAAATAATGCCATTTTGGTTGGGGAGATGTGCCCAACTTACATACATACTAGGAAAATGTAGGCTTTACATGTCCTTTACTATTCAGGACAATTCTGTACTGTACAGTGGAACTGAAAAGGCTGCTCAGATGAGCGATGAAACATTCTTAAGAAAACTCAGCAAGTTCAGTTGTTTAGACGTATCACTACTGGATACTGATTTATTTGGTGGTTATTGGTTACACTATTAGCAGCGGGTGTATTTTCTGGTGGTAATTGGTTACACCATTGGCAGGGGTGTATTTTCTGAAGAGATGGTGCTTTGTTCTCTGTCACCCATTGGCTTGTTATTATACTTCGGGAAACAATCATAGCTGAAAGGAAGCTTTCAATAGGCATCAACTTTGAAGTGTCCTGCAAACATCACTATAAGGAGAAGAAGCTTCTTGGAAGAAAGCAGATTTATATTTAGAGGCAAACAGAAATTATTCTAAAGGAAAAGGAACTTTGGATTATGCCAAGAATACTATAATGAAGCTGACAACAAACGATCAGCAGATGTTTCTCAGCAAAAGCTGTTCAATAAAGAGAAATGTTCTGTTTGGTTATCTTTATTTCCCTATCAAGGCGGCATAGATCACCTTGGATGCAAAGTACATTACACTGGCAATTCAGGGTATTTTTCTTAGTTTATTTTTTGAATTAGAAGTTAAGTCATACATTATTTCCCTGGAGCAGTTTTGCTGACAGGAGCAATAGATCGTTTCAAGAAAGAATTGCATGGTTCTTTAGCAAAATACAAAGCATTTGGAATTACTGTATTTTCAGGGACTGATCTGACTGACATTTTGGTGTCATGAAGGGTTATTCCACTTTAGATGAAATTTAGAGACAGCTCTAGATGGATTTTACCAGATACAATTTTATGGATGTTCCCCAAACTGTGGGGTTTCTCCTTTTAGAAGGAGCCAAGAGCAGAGACTGATGGTTTAATTTGAGGACAATGCATGTTTGATCTTTAGGAAGATAAGATAGAAGAATGCCAAGAGTGAGATTTACAGCAAACGCTTTATGCTGTTCTTTCTTAAAACTTTGTTGAAGATCTGCTATAGTATGATATATATATATATATATATATATATATATATACAGGTATATATATATATATATATATATATATATATATATATATATATATATATATATATATATATATATATTGGATTTCCAGAAAGCTCAGAATTATGAGAAGGCCATCTCCCTTAGACTTAATTTTAATCAAATAATTCTAATTTTTGAAAATCATTTCTTTTTTCCTGAAATAATAAATCAGTATCTTGTACTTGATCCAAACTAAGATATAATTAATCCTTATTGGAGGCAAAACCTTCCTATTGGGTTTATGTAATGTTTAAATTATTTTAAAGTTGACTTAAAGGGCACGTAAAGTTTAAAATAGAATAAGGATAGAAATGCTGTATTTTGTATACTAAATATAAACATGAACTTACTGCAACACAAGTCTAATCAAACAAATAATTTATGCTTTCAAAGTTGGCTACAGGGGGTCACCATCTTGTAACTTTGTTAAACATCTTTGCAAGACTAAGACTGTGCACATGATCAGTGTGGTCTGGGCTGCTTAGGGATCGTCATAAACAAAGCTGCTTAAGTTCTGCATGGCTGGGAAGTAAGGTGGGGGCTCCCCCTGCTGTTCATAAGTATCATTGTTTCTCTGCTCAGCAATTAGGGACTGTCTGACAATTCCTATACACAGCAGTAAATGAAGGGAAAATTTCACTGCATACAGTCAGGTTTCTTATAAAAATAGTACACATTTTTTAATTATAGTATATTGGAGATAGGTTTATTTTTCATTAAAGAAAGTAAAAATTGGATTTTATTTTTTTGCCTTTACATACCCTTTGAAGAGATTCAAATTGCAGAAAGATCCCTTATATGGAAAACCCCAGGTCTTAAGCATTCTGGATAATAGGTCCCATACCTGTACCTAATGGTACTTCTGAAGCAATTTAATCCAACAATTTCAGGATTTTTTTTAAGAACAAAAATATTAAACTAAGACTTTATTAACCAATACAAACACACTAAAACTGAATAGGTCTGTAGTTCTTACAGGCTCTGCTGTGAGCTAAACAATATCACAATATAAAAGTTAATTTTTTTTTCAGTTCTACAAATCTTTGGCAGTTCCTTTCCCCTCCTGCTTGGTGTTTTTGTGAAACTGGCAGCCTATTTACTGATGCAAGGGATTCTCTTGTATTCTGAGTTTAATGGGTAAATTATAACAACAGGGAAGGTATCACACCTGCACTTCATTATTCCTCAAGCAGCTTAAGTGGATTAAACTTCCTATATCAGTCACAGGGTGGTTTGCCAGATATCAGGATTTACTTGAGGGCTTAACCATTTTATTCAGGGTCTCTTCAATTATGCAACTTAACATGTTATTATATGGTAATAGAACAACAGTTCTCAAGCTTCCACCATCCAAGATCCTGTTTTGTCAAAGTGAAGGCCATTGTCTTTATTATAGTTACTGATTCCATAAAAAAATCATAACCAGAAGAATTCTATAAAACAGGAGGTGCCAGAGAGTAGTAAACTTAGGGCTACTAGCCTGCAGGCCATGAGGACTGCAAACCTCCAACTGTTTTATCAGTGCATTCTAGTATATAAACTTGTGTTAGACTCCACTTCTGTGGAAATGCAGAAGAGGACTAGACAAGTAAATGGACAACATGCAGTCAAAGGAGCTCTTCATGCAGGTGAAACAAGCCATGCTTAAGCTGCAAAAAGAGAAAAAAACCATCAGAGAAATTGCTACAATATTAGGAGTGGCAAAATCTACAGTTTAATACATCCTGATAAAGAAAGAAAGCACTGGTGAACTCAGCAACGCAGAAAGACCTGGACGTCCACGGAAGACAACAGTGATGAATGATCTCAGAATCATTTCCATGGTGAAGAGAAACCCCTTCACAACAGCCAAACAAGTGAACAACTCCAGGAGGTAGGCATAATGATATCCAAGTCTAAAGAGAAGACTGCATGAAAGTAAATACAGAGGGTGCACTGCAAGGTGCAAGCCACTCATAAATCTCAAGAATAGAAAGGCTAGATTGGACTTTGCTAAAAACATCTAAAAAAAAGCCAGCACAGTTCTGGAAAAACATTCTTTGGACAGATGAAACCAAGATCAATCTCTACCAAAATGATGGCAAGAAAAAAGTATGGCGAAGGCGTGGAACAGTTAATGATCCAAAGCATACCACTTCTCTATAAAACATGTTGGAGGCAGTGCGATGGCTTGGGGTGTGCATGGCTGCCAGTGACACTGGGACACTAGTGTTTATCCATGATGTGACACAGGACAGAAGCAGCCAAATTAATTCTGAGGTGTTCAGAGACACTGTCTGCTCAAATCCAGCTAAATGCAGTCAAATTGATTGGGAGATGTTTCATAATACAGATGGACAATGACCCAAAACATACAGCCAAAGCAACCCAGGAGTTTATAAAAAGCAAAGAAGTGGATGGAGTAACCTGATCAGAAAGGCCCACAAACAAACAGTAACTGAAAACCACTGCAGTAAAGGCCTGGCAGAGAATTAATAAGGAGGAAACCCAGAACTTAGTGATGTCTGTGAGTTCAAGACTTCAGGCTGTCACTGCCAGCAAAGGGTTTTCAACCAAGTATTAGAAATTAACATTTTATGTTCAGCTTTATAATTTGTCCAATTTCTTTTGAGTCCCGGAAATGAAGTGATTGTGTTAAAAAAAGGCTTTAGTTCCTCATATTTTATGCAATCTTTTTGTTCAACCCACTAAATTCAAGCTGAAAGTCTACAGTTCAGCTGCATTTAAGTTGTTTCATTTAAAATTCATTGTGGTAATGTACAGAACCAAAATTAGAAAAAAGTTGTCTCAGTCAAAAGATTTATGGGCCTAACTGTAGCTACCAAACACTGGAAAGAGATTCATTTTACCTAGGAGAGGCTTCAACTAGTGGGAATCCGTTGCATGGACCAATGGTGATACTATTGACTTTGGGTATTCTCTAGGGCAGTGATCCCCAACCAGTAGCTCGTGAGCAACATGTTGCTCCCCAACCAATTGGATGTTGCTCCCAGTGGCCTCAAAGCAGGTGCTTATTTTTAAATTCCAGGCTTGGAGGCAAGATTTGGTTGTATAAAAAGCAGGTGTACTGCCAAACAGAGTCTCCTGTAGGCTGCTAGTCTATATAGGGGCTACCAATAGCCAATCACAGCACTTAGTTGGCACCACATCATCAACATTTTTCATGCTTGTGCTGTAACCCAACTCTTTTTACATCTGAATGTTGCTCAGGGGTGGAAAAGGTTGGGAATCCCGGCTCTAGGGTAAGCGTACACCTTGCTTACCTGGAACACATATGGAAAAAAAAAGAGTATGACTGTGTTCAGACTGTGTTCAGTACACGCCATGGTATTGTATTATGGTGTTGTATCAAAACAAGTCAAGTAATGGAAATCATTAAGGGTCACAGACCAAGAAACCAGACCGAGAGTTAGAAAAAGGGTTTCCAGCAGTCCATGTAAGCATGTGACGGAATCAAAATCAGATTCTGTCATATGTTTACAAATGGAACGTCACAGATAATGTAGCCATATCATTTCTGGTGAGAAGATTCCTTTGTGACAGTTCATTCCCCCCTACAAATCTCTGATTCGCATGCAATAATGTGCACCATGGGTAATTCCTTGCATCCAGGAGCATTATAGCATTATACTGTCTGCCAACGAATTGTAGGTTGTTCTCTATCATTAATTCTTGCCACTTGGCATTGAGAAAAGTGCTCTTGCTACTGTCAAAGCCCACAGGCCAGCAGACACGAAGATTGATGTCCTGTATGATGCACTTTAATATTCCCTGGGTGCTCTCTGTACAGCAGATTAGCAACAGAGCAACCTCAAATGTTTTATCAATAGAAAATGAACCAGTACAGATGTGCCCCATATTATTGAATTATTTATTGTAATGCTCAACCTTCCATTTTAATTGGGTTTGATTTCTAAAGCAATCTAACTGGAAAGCCTTGTCAGAAATAGCCAGAAAAGGGTAAGGTTAATAGAACACACCACTAATAATTTCTAACGTAAGTATGAGTTAATGGCAGCCTGATATCAAAATTTCATTTAATACCCCATTTAGCTACATGGCTCCATCTGGTAGGCAATGTTACAAAGCATTAGGTAGACATTACACACAACATTAAGCCATCAAGTAATAGGACCATGGTTTATTTTTGGCTCAGATGTGTAAGTGACTGTGAAAATGTGTGTCATTTTCATAAATATGAATGGCTGTTAATGTACAAAGCGCTAGTGTACATGGAGTAGCCAGAGACATTGTGCATCTGAATGGCTCTTTATATTTTTATGGGAACATATACAACAATAGATATCAATTTATTGAGGCCGATCTTTCCAAGTCTTTTGAATTAATGATGTTTTGTGTTTCCCAGGTGGATCTAATAAAATAGACTAGATGATAAGATGGGAAATGATGCTAGAAATCAGTAAAGAAAAAAATCAAGAATATTTGAGTACAAATATTAACTTCTTTTTGCAAAAAATATGTAATGTCAGATTATTTAAGGCTGAGGTCACACAGTTGACTGTGTGTACCAGCATGGCCTTATTTTAGCGAGCAGGCAGGAGCCATGTTGTGGACACTCTTATGAAGACAAGCCTTGCATCATTGAATCTTGTTTGTGCACCAGAATGGGGGACCTGATGTCCATCTCCATACACTGGTTACACAATTAAATGGTTGAGAGAATTGGAGGAATGTGGGGAGAGCAGTGACATTTAGGAAGTGCTGAATGGAAAGTGAAAGTAATTGCTTGCTCCGCCTCTATGTCTAAGGCATAGGAGCAGGCAATATTTGATTGACAACTACATTTCCAACAGCTATGAACGCTTTAATAAAAAGAAAAAATTGGATTTCAAGTTTAATTTGAAAAGGAGGAGTGATGGGCTAATTTCTCCCGTTTTGCTTCGCCGGTAACTTCACGAATTTCCTGTGAAATTCACAAGATTTGTGAAATGGCAAAAAATTCATCAAAAAATAGTGAAACTCGAAAATTGATGCCTGTGTCCATTTTTGGACGTGCGGCCAAAAAGTTGCTTGCATCAATTTTGGCGCTGGCGTTAAAGTCAATGGGTGTCCAAATAGTGTTGTCGTGCAACTATTTTAATGTGAGAGACTTTACCCCGGCGGCAAAATAAGGAAATTATCCACGAATTTGTGACATGCAAATTTATTCTCCCATCACTAAAAAGGACTTTTATTATACAGCGTTTTATGTCTGGGTGACAGGTCCACTTTAATAATAAACCCAACTGGCTTGTTTTGTCTTCAGTAAGGATTATTATATCTTAGTATGGATCAAGTACAACGTTCTGTTTTATTATAACAAAGAAACAGAAAATCATTTTTAGACGTCTGAATTATTTGGATAAAATGGAGTTTATGGCAGATGGCCTTTCCCTAATTTGGAGCTTTCTAGTTAACAGGTTTCCAGATAATAGATCCCATACCTGTTACTAAACAGATTAAGTGCCATTAATGACCACTAGTGTAAGTGTGGTTGGGCTCAAATGACTGTAAATGTTGCGTTTGTTGATGCCATTGATTGGTACTTGTGTCCATCATCCAATTACGCTTATTGACACTAGGGAACATGATGGTAATTGCAACATTCTTGCGATAATCTACATTGAATAAGGATGCTTTATAAAGGAAATCATATTGAAGCTCTGTGCACAGAAAAAATCCCATAATGGCACACGTTATTGATGTAAGGTTTATTTCTCCTTCAACCAAAGAAGATTATTTCTGGAAGCTGTGGTTACCTTATTACCTTGAATCAATGACAAGTTTAAAATGAAGACACGAGAATTTGTTGAATAGTTTGTAGTTTATTTATGTGTAGTGATGGGCAAATTTGCGCCGTTTCGCAGAAAAATTCATGAAATTCGCAAAGTGGCAAAAGATTTGCAAACGGCGCCGGTGTCTCTTTTTTGACGCCGCCCATTTCGCAGATTTATTTGACTGCGGCGAATTGCACAATTTTGCAGAGAATTTGTGCCTGGCGAATAAATTCGCCCATCACTATTTATGTGTCCTTGCATACACTGTATCCAAAATCATCTCTGTGGTGTAGTTGGCATCATACTGTAAATTAAGATTTGTTTGGTTTGTCTTTCAGTTGATAGAAAGCAGGTGTTTGCATGTGACTCTTTTGCTGAACCCATTGTTCCCCACCATCAATAGGTACGCTTGTACATACAGTAATTCCACAAAAGAGGCAGGACATTCCCATTGGGGCAGATTTACTAAAGGGCGAAGTGGCCATAGCTAGCAAAACTCGACGGGGAGATCCAATCCAATCGGCAAGGAGATTGCCAATTTACTAACAGGCGTAAAGGACAATTCGCTAGCGAAAGACTACATCTCTCACAAAGTTTCACGCCCTTTGCAAGCTTGCATTCATACAACGTAAATGAGCCTCAAGTGAACACTGGCAATTCACTGAATAAATATCCACGTAATTATATTTTATTTTGTTTACCATGTTTCCATATATTATTACAAAAGCACTTATTAAAAGGGGGTGGTTCACCTTTCTGTTAACTTTTAGTATGTTATAGAATGACCAGTTTTTAGCAATTTGTCCTTCAGTATTTATTTTCATATATTTTTTTATTATTTTCTTCTCTTTCCAGCTTTCAAATGTGGGTCACTGACCCCATCTAAAATCAAATACTCTGTAAAGCTGCAAATGTATAGTTATTGCTACTTTTAATTACTCATCTTTCTATTAAATCTCTCCTATTCATATTTCAGTCTCTTATTCCAATCAATGCATGGTTACTAGGGTATTTTGGACCCGAACAAGCACATTACTGACTGCAAACTGGAGAGCTGCTGAATAAATAGCGAAATAATTAAAAATGAAAATCAATTGCAACATTTCTCAGAATATCACTCTCTATCATATTAAAGTTAACTCAAAGGTGAATAACTCCTTTAATCCGCCATATTTGCACTAACCTTGTGGCTGGCAGACACTCCATTTTCATTGCCCACAGAGTTCTTTGGCTGAGGTTAAATACCTAATTTCCACTAGTATTCTGGACTAGTAGGCTACTGACACATGCTAAGATTTGAGGAGATTTAGTTGCCCAGCGACGAATCGCCTCTTCTTCGGCAACTAATCTCGACGTAAAGCCTTCCTTCCAGCTAGAATCCAAATTGCCGGCGGGATGGCACTCAGAGTGCTTCGTTTTTCGAAGTCATCTGAAGTTGCCTCATGAGGAAACTTCAGGCGACTTCGGAAAGCCGAAACGATTCGAGTGCCATCCCACCGGCTATCTACATTCTAGTCGGCGGGAAGACATTTAGGGTAGAGTAGTCGCCCGAAGAGTGTCACTGGGTGACTAAATCTCCCCGAATCTTGTGTCACTAGCCTAAAAGCTCTTGGGGGTAACAATTCCCTAGAGAGTTTTATCTGTTGACCTTGAATATTTTTATATTGAGGAACCCTGCATTTCTCTTCTAATGCGAACAGCCCAAATCATTGTGTGCTTCCTCATGCATTTTATTTCTCTTCATTCCCGGAGACCTTGCCAGTGAACTTGGCAATATCATTGTCCTAAATAGCTATGCTGCAATGCCTCACAATTTCCTGTGCGTATTAAAGCTTAGTCTGACTCACATTTTGTTTTCTATGGATGTGAAAATAAAATAAAAAAAAGAAAAACTGTGTGCGCAGAGCAGGGGAGGGAGCTCTGCGAGTCATTTTGATTGTTATCTTCAATTGTTGACATAAACTACTTTTGTGCCTTCAGATATCTCTTGATATGTTTATTGTTGCTGCAGAGCATTCAGGAACCTTAAGCAAGAAATGCATTTTACTGCAGATGCCCGACATAATAAACACAGAACACATGTGCTACAGAATTACCCTAGTGCAAACATAGCATTAAAGTGGTTGTTCACCTTTAAATCAGAGAGTGATATTATTCTGAGACAATTTGCAATAGGTTTTCATTTTTTATTGTTTGTGGTTTTTGAGTTACTTAGCTTTTTAGCCACAACTCCTCAGTTTGCAATTTCAGCAAATCTGGTGATTTGGGTCCAATTTATCCGAGCAACCATGCAATGATTTGTATAAGAGACTCGAATGTATGAAGAGAGGGCCTATATAGAAAGATGAGTAATAAAAAGTAGCAATAGCAATAAGGGGCAGATTTATCAAAGGTCGAGGTGAATTTTCGAATGAAAAAAATTAGAATTTCAAGCTATTGTTTGTGTAGTTCGACTAGGGATCATTCCAAATTCGATTTGAGTTTGAAAAAAATTAGAAAATTAGAATATCGAAATGTATTATGTACTGTCTCTTTAAAAATTCGACTTCGACCATTCGCCTTCTAAAACCTGCCGAAATGCTGTTTTAGCCTATGGGGAACCTCCTAGAACCTATTTGGAGTCAATTGGTGGACTTTGAAAAATCAAAGTTTTTTTTGGGAAAAACTTTGAATCAAATTCATTCGAATGCGCTATTCCTTCGATTTGTACAATTCGAATTTGGCCAAATACGGACTTATTCGATCAAAAACGGAGCGATTCGACCAAAAAAACCCTTCAACTTAATTTCGGTTGGTCTTTTTGAATCCGAATTTCTACGTTTTTTCAATTCGAAATTCAACCCTTGATAAATATGCCCCTAAATGCCGAATGCTGTATAATGTCAGAAAAAGAAGGCAAATCATTGAAAAACTATATTAAAAAAACAAAAAAAATGAAGGCCAATTGAAAGGTTTTTGAGAATTAGTCATTCTAGCATATACTAAAAGTTAACTTAAAGGTGAAGCACCCATTTAACATTTGGAGCTCTACCATGAAGCTGTTAGTTTGATGATATTTCATGTCATCAGTTTCTCTGATGTTGTGTGATGTAATCACCTTCTCCCTGTGATTCTGGCTGTTGAAAGTGAAGATAAACTTTGAGTGCACTATACAGTAGTGATGTGCGGGCAGACCCCACGGGTCGGACGGGTTCGGGGCGACCTCGCACTCTTCTTCGCGGGTGGCAGGCACTGTCCCTTTTGTGACATCATCAGCAGGGTGGCGTGGGTCTATAAAACTGACCCGGAAGTCGGATGCGGGCGAGCGCGGGCTAAGGTAGGGCAGGTTAAGTTCGGGTGCAGGTCAGAGAAATCTGAGTCTGATCAGCGGACCAACAAACAATCTGATCAATTAGTCTTTTGTTCAGTTGTTGGCTGTGAGCCAGTCACTGTCTTGTGAGGTTCCCACCTGTATAATCAACTATCTGACCCCATCATACAGCATATGATTTGGGAAGGGTGACATTCCTTTGAGAGTAATATAGTTCCTAGTCCTAGTGGGAAGGCTTGTCCCATGTGGTAGAAGTATAATGGCTTGGCCAAGGGGGTAAGTTAAGACATGAGTATGAAGTCTAGACCTGGTATCAAATTTGTCCATTCATGAAGTAGAGTTACACAGATTAGCCTTTATTTTAGTATATGGTAGTTTTAGGGCAGAGACAGATTCGGGGAGATTAGTCGCCTGGTGGCAAATCGCCTTTTCTTCAGACGACTAATCTCCTGAACTTCCTCCCGCCGGCTAGTACCTAAATCGCCGTCGGGATGCGACTCTGATCGCTTTGTTTTCTGAAGTCGATCAAAAGTTTCCTTGTGAGGCAACTTTGGACAACTAAGAGATCCGAGTGCCATCCCGCTGGCGATTTTGATTTTAGCTGACGGGGAGGCGATTTGCCGACATCCAACGAAACCTCCCCGAATCTTCTCGTCTGTCTCTGCCCTTAGTGGTGGTTCCCTGGATGCTCCGTCACTAACATCCTTTGCAGTTTCACCATAATGTAGATTTGGGAAGCACTCACAGCAGCAGGATAATTGCAATTAAGCTTTTATTGTGCATCCACACGACATGTTTCAGGCTCACAAGCCCTTTTTCAAGTGTGAAAAAGGGCCTGTGAGCCCAAAACATGTTGAGTGGATGTATAATAAGAGCTTAACTGCAGTTACCCTTATAAAGTTTGTCCATGGTGTCTTTAAGAAGAAGGTCTACTGCTTGCATCCCATATCTGATGCTTTACTTGCTCTCCATATTGTTTCATCCCTTGCTTACAAACATCTGCATACCTTTTGGGTAAAGTGATATAAATGGAGACAAGATAACTGTGACATCTAGTGAAATTTGAAATGTATTGATTCTGATGATGGGATGGCTATTTCTGGATTTCTCTTCTTCTCTCTCTCAAACATCTAACATTTGAAAATGACAAATGGTAATCAAGCCCAGAAGTCAAATAATGCAATGAAATTCTTCTTCTGTAGCAAGTGCATTTTTCTCTGGAAGCTTGAATCTTATCATACCTACTGTAACTGGATCAAGCGATAATTCTGACTAATCTCTCCCCAAAATACACTTGCCATGGACTGTCAATCAAATCTGCTGTGCTGATTTAAAACTCCCTAGAGATATAGCAATACCAATCAGAGCATCACCGAAAAGGTTTTGGTATTTTCTTATAATTTGCAGATACAGATATGGGACCTTTTATCCAGAATGCTCGGGACCCGGGGTTATTCAGATAGGGGATCTTTCTGTAATTTGGATCTTTCCGTAATTTGGATCTTCATACCATTTTTCTTATAGCAACTTTTTTGTGCAAATCCAGGACATTAAAGCCAATGGGCATTTTTCTTATGGTGACTTTCTTGTCCAAATACATTAGACTTTTTTGTACAAATGCATTAAAGTCAACAGGCATTTTTTCTTATGACTTTTTTGTTGTCTCCTCAACATTTTAGTCTCAATGACTGTTTTGTCACGGCGAATCCATGACTGGCGAAAAAATTCGTTCATCACTATTTTATCAACACTGGGCAAATCTGAACCTGGTTAGAAGCCCATGGCGACCAATTTGTTTTTATTTTCATTGTTTTACCTGTAGCTGACTGAAAAACATCATCACTGATTGGTTGCTAGAGATTACTGCCCAGATGCAGATTTACCAAGTGTTCATAATTAATCCCACATTTCTTAGAAGTTGTGATGCTGTCCAGAGGTGGTTGTACACAAATCAAATCATTTTCCAGTGTCACTCCATACAATTATATAAACCAAAGAAAAGAAAAGGCTTAAAGAATTGAAAATGTCACTTAGAAAGACTGAGGCCATTGGAGTTACGTTAACAGTCATATTGTATGATCAACATAGAGAGTTTTCCCTATAATTCTAGCATCCGCCATATTGAGTTGAAAGCACTGCAATTGCTTCAGATGAATCAAAACGGACCTAATTTGGCTTACCATGACACAAATCAGATGCAAGTTGCATCTAGCATTTTTTAGCGTGGCGGTTGTATCACATGTTCAAAATGGTGTTTGCAACATTCACTGGGAGCAAATCTGGTTTTTCCATTAATGCAACCCATTTTGGGAACCATGGAGCTGCCTCCAGGCCCAGGGATAGACAAGGAATACACAAGGAATACACAAGGAAGTCAAAGTCATAGTTCGCCTGTTGGGGTTCTTATTTGTTTTTGTCTGGGTCATTTGGTAGAGGGATAGGTATTTTGTCAACCCCACCAGTAATATGAGCTTGTTCATTGCTTGCCCAGTAGGGAAAGCGTTTAAAAGTGAGGGCACATGTGCTCAGGGCTCTTCCTGAATCCCACCTTGTGGGGAGGTGGGTGCAGGATAGTGTCTGGGCAGTTCCCAGGCCTGTTAGAGTTCAGGGTATTTAGCATTGTTATAGTTGCTCTAGGAGTGAAAGGCAGGGCTAGGTTGTGTAGCCGGGCAGCTCAAGGCCCCAACAAGGAGAACAGTGGGGTTAGAACCCTTGCAGTCAAGGCCACCAGCACGAGGACACGAGTGGGTGAGCTTAGGGCAGAAGATTTGCCAGGGAGTAAGACACCAGCGGTGCTTGGGCAAGCTTAGAGGCAGGAGGTCTACCACCGTGAGTATACCTCTCTTGGGGACGGATCATTTAGACAGGCAGTACTACCTCTGGGAAAGGTGATTTACTAAGAGGGTTCCCACCTAGTGAGAGGATCTTTGGCATTGCTGTGAACTTATATGAACTGCCACTGAAAATGGTTACATTCACTAGATGCCCGCCTGCTGTGCTCAATAAAGAAATGTGTTTTGAAGCAACCCTCCTGCTGGCACTCTTATTCTGGTTGATCTGGGCACCAGCATATTCAAAGGGGAACCTGTTATAGCGGTCGTTCATCAAATACATAAATAAAATGTAGTCCGTTTAAATAGATTTTGGGCAAGATAATAAAAAGCACAAACTTTTACCCAGGTCTGATAACACAAATATTTAATCAGACGTTTGCTTTTTAACAGTTGACCACTAAATACTACAGTAAATACTGATTGGTTGTTCTAAGTTTCAAAACCTGATAGGAAATGGTTGAGTTGTATTATTTTACCCAATGGTTTATATGTTTATGAGAATTCTTTCCCAACCTTATAATTTCCCCTACGCCCCTCAATCATGTTATTGTTTGACAGTAGGCCATTAGAAGTTGCAGACCACTGAGCAGATATGGAAAATCACTAACCAACACTTTTTCCCTCAGCTTCATAATTTCCTCCTGGAACACCTAATTGCTCTAGCTTTTAGTCTGAGACTCACACCATGAGTTAAGGGGGAAACAAATAGATCCATATGAGCTCAGCATTCTCCTGGTGCTCATTCCTTTCCACAATAAAATAATAAGAAACTCAAGAATTTTCAAAGCCCAGTGATTAAATTGCTTATATAGTGTAGAATATGCAGAATAACCATCTGTTTCTCCCTCTAGTCATTGCCCTGCCAATTAGGCTGGCTGAAATCTTTATATGAACAGTGGTTATACCTTTATTTTAATGCCAGTGTATATTAGGTGCACCGAGGGGTTTCACTCTGAGAGATACAGCAGATATTATTCAGCTGCTTTATTGCATTGAACACCTTGAGTATGAGCTGGAAACATTTTGTTAAATGCAGAGCTGCAAACACTGCTGTGATGATTTAAAAATGTCTTGCATTTGTTATTGATGGTGGTTTTTTACTAAAATCCGAATTTATCTAATTGTTCCAGTAAAAAACTCAACCAAACTCCTATCCCTGATTTTGCCTTTTTTATTAATAAAATAACAGATCAGTAAAAAAACTCAATAAAATCGAGCAAAACGCAGAATTGTATGCTTTTTTTTCCGGGAATCACTCGATTTTTTTGTGTTTTTGCCTGTAAACCCCAAATTTATCGGATTAACATGCTTAACCCAGCGCAGACTACAATATCTTCCAATTGGGATAGGGACATGACTTATATAGGACCTTTAAAGGTCTGAGATGGTGGATTTTTGGATTCTGGCTTTTCGCAGCATCAGGGTATAATACTGCAAATGTAGAAAAATTTTCGTTTTTTTTTCACCATGAAAAATTAGATTTTTTACCCCAAAAAGTCCCAGCCAGATAAATTTGAGGTTTAGTAAATAACTCCTTAATTTCAAAATCTACAAATTAGATTTATTAATTCTGTAATCTATTTTCCACACTGGTTTTTGATTTGACACCTTTCCGGAGTAGCCTCAAGGCAGTGCTTCATAGTCTGTAAAGCCAGGTTCAATTAAAAACAAAATTCAACTACAATACTGTATATACACAAAACAAAGTGTAGGACTTCTGCCTGCCTATAGTAAAATGATTCAGGTCAAGGTGCATCTTACAAGCCTTTCTGCTGGTGTCACTAGAGTTTGAGCAAAGGGAAAGTGAACATGGTACCACTGCTCAGTTGCACATAAACCACCATGTTGCTGGGAGCTCAATGAATGAAAATGCTCCAATAGCTTCTGAGTACAAAGGGTAAGTGAATACCGTTCTGCCACATTATACACATTGTTGCTAGGGGTGTAATGGGTTTTAAATGTTTATAAATGCGCCTTAATACTTAATACTTAAAACACAGTAGCTAGTGAAGGACTCAAGTTAAATGAGCTCACATATTTTGACCCAAATGTTGTGAATTTTGCGCAAAATTCGGGAAACGGCGAAAAATTCGCGAAATGGCGCCGGCGTGTCGTTTTTGACGTCCGTTTTTTCAGAAAAAAATTATAACGCCGCTGAATTTTTGCAGCGAATTTTCACGGGCGTTTCACGAATTTATTCGCTAGCGGCGAATCGCGCAAATTTGCCGCGAATTTGCACCTGGCGAATAAATTCGCCCATCACTACTCATTTTGTAAAATGTAGTAGGTGTAGCTATTTATACAGGCCAATAAGCCCTTCCGACAATTTAGGTCTTTCTGAATAACAGATTTCCTGATACCAGATCCCACACCTGTATTGTTTTATTCCCGGCAACAAACTTTTTTGTGCATGTTCCAGTAGTGGCAAGTGCCGTACACTATAAGGCATTGGTTCCCATACTGGTGGGGCTGGAGAACCCATCCTGAACCCCCAGTTAGGGTGAGATGTTAGCAGAATGCTTAGTCGTGAATATAACATTTATATAGCATACTGTATATTATTGGAATTCTTTCTCAATAGGCAGTACAACATTTTGTAACCTTGATTTAAGCTAAAGGGGCACTGAACAAATATTGTACCTTGAACCAAATAATCATAAACCACTGGTCCCAACCGAGCAAAGTTACATAGTTGCTAAGCTGTCTTGAAAAGCAGGTGTGTAACTATAGAGGCAGCAGACTGGGGTGCCTGAATCGCAGGGTCTGCTGAAATCGCTGCTCCTTAGCCGGGTCTTGGAGTAAAATTTGTGGGTAGGTGCACGCACAAGCAGGTGGGTGGGGAGGGGAGATGCTATGATAAGTTTTTTGTGGGGGGCATGACAAAGGCTAGTTACAACACTGTTGAAAAAAAGACTAAAGACCATAAAGTTGAAAATCTCTAAATTATCCCCAGTGCACATATATACACATACAGACTTATCTATTCACTCACATATATAAACTATATATATACTAATTGTACATTATTGAACCACAATAGTCACCTCAAAGTTATGCTTAATCAATAAGTCATCCAAGCCACTCCTAAAGGCATTAATAGAGTCAGCCATCACAACAGCAGGACATTCCACAGCCTCACTGTTCTCACAGTGAAGAACCATCTACGCTGCTTCAAATGATAATTCTGTTCCTCTAATCTAAAGGGGTGGCCTCTGGTGCGATGATCCTTTTAATGAGAAAAAAGATCTCCCAATATCTGTCTATAATGTGCTTGTAAACTAAGTAAACATGTCTTTTTGGAGGAAACAACCCAACTATGATAGTCTACCCTCGTAGTTTAAATTCTCCATCCCTGTTACCAATTTATTTGCAAATCTCTGCACTTTCTCCAGCTCATTTATATCCCTCTTAAGTACTGGAGTCCAAAACTGCACTGCATACTCCAGATGAGGCCTTACCAGGGAACTATAAAGAGGCATAATTATGTTTCATCCCTTGATTTAATGCCCTTTTTAAAACCCTAACTTCCTTTTTTATACAGAACAGTACTTTTGCTTTAGTAGCCAGGCTATTCATAAACAAGTTGAAAAGCAAAGGACCAAATACAGCACCTTGCGGTACTCCAATAACAAAACTGGTTGAATTAGAAAATGTTCCATTTACCACCACTCTGTAATCTATCCTTCAACCAGTGCTCTCTACAAATATTAAGGTTCAGGCCAATATTCCTTAAATAAACCATTAACTTTCTGTGTGGTACTGTGTCAAATGCTTTAGCAAAATCTAAGCAGAGTTGAGGTTCCTGCCTACCTCCTCCTAAAAGGAATTTAAATGAATATGCCAAGGTCTGTTACACATAAAACCATGCTGGCACAAATGCATAGGGGTAAATTTACACACAAGTTATAAAAAGCTATTGATGGTCAGGGCCCCCTTATAAGTTAACAAAAAACTGTGGTGCGAGGGCCCCCCTTACAAGTTGGGGCCCCAGTGAATATTTTTTTAAAAAAAACATTCGTGGCAGGGGCCTATAGAATATTAAAATAATACATTGGTGGCCAGGGGATTAAAAAAAATAAAAAAACACAAATTGGTGTTCAGTAGAATTGAACTCATGGCTTTGTCTCCTTTCGTGACTTTGGGTCTTTTCGCGATTCAGGACTTAAGTTTCGGCTGTTTTCGTGACTTCGGCTCTTTTTGCCACTTTGGGAGTTCAGATTTGGCTATTTCCGTAACTTAGGGTCTTTTCGCTACTTTGGGAGTTCAGCTTCGACTGTTTTCATGTCTTTGGTAGTGATGGGCGAATTTGATGGAAAATTTGCGAATTTCGCGCAAAATTTGCGAAACAACGTTTTTGACGCCGGCGCCCATTTTTGATGCCGGCGCCTGTTTTTTTGATGCCGGCGCCAGTTTTTTTGATGACGGCAGCCATTTTTTTTGGCGCGGCGAAAATTTTTTGTGACGCGAGCAAATTTTTTCGGGCGAATTTTCGCTGGCGTTTTGCGAATTTATTTGCTGACGGCGAATTGAGCAAATTCACTGCGATTTTGCGCCTGGCAAATAAATTTGCCCATCACTAGTCTTTGGGTCTTTTCACTTATCGGCACTTTTCGGGACTTCAGAAATGGGCACACTGCTTCAGCATTGTCAAGGGGGGCCTGACTCTTTCAAAAGTGCAGCACTGCCGGGGCCCACTTGACAGCGCTGAAGCCGTGTGGCCATTTCTGAAGTCCTGAACAGCCAAAATGTGGAAGTGCCAATAAGCCGAACAGCTGAAGTCCCGAAGCGGTGAAAAGACCCGAAGACATGAAAGTTCGAAGTTGAACTCCCTTCAGCAAGGTTACAAACGTGGGGCCCCAATTTGAGGACAGGTCTTATGCATTTACCTGCTACGTGGGAATAGCTGCTAAGTTCCAAAGGGAGAGGTACTTTTGGGAAAGGTAGCGACTACCTGGGGGATAGGGACATTCTATTTGAACTGAACTGTGTGGTTATTAACACCTTCCAGAGGATTGGGACTTACCTAGCTGTCAGACTAAAAGGCCTAAAGTTTTCAGGCTGAGAAAAGGATACCTTTTTGGATAGGGGCACCACATTAGCAAGCTGCCAATCTCTGGGCACCATGCCAGACCTCAATGAAAATTCAGCAAAGAGGGTTGGCAATCACAGAGCTTGTTTAGTACCCTGGGATGAATACTATTTGGTCCTGGATATTTATTTAATTTCCATGTTCTTGTTTGTTTTCAGTTTCCTCTTGAGTAAATCATGTATCAATACTTAATACTGAATACTTAACATTGGGTCTATTAAAAAGGAAGCCTTCATTGGCTGGTTCCTTAGTTCAGAATAAAAGTTCAGAATCTCAGATTTTTCCCTGTTTTCATCAACCAACTGACCCCCTCTGATTATAAGGGTCCCGCCATTCTTGCTTATTCTTTTATTATTTGCTTATTTAAGAAATAGTTTTGGATTCATTTTACTCCTTGCTGAAATACTATTTTACATATCAATGTTAACTTATCTAATGGCTTTTTGCATGCTTTGTTGGCTTTCTTGTACCCAATGAAACGTTTCAGCTGTCCCCTGCTAACCTGAACACTAACACTATAAGGGGAATATACTGACATGTAGATTTATTAATCTATACTTCAAAGACATAGTCATGCAAGCTGCAAATGTATTTTCGGGTTTCTCTTTAACTATTACATTACCTTAGAACAAATCTGATATTGCTTTACAGAAATGGACTTTGGAATAAAGAGACGACAGTTAAAAGTAAAATGTATTTTTTTTTTACTGCAGCTCTCTAGAAGAACATGCTGAGTGACAAGCCTAGTAAGGGAAAGTTCACTGCACAGAACCTTTGTAAAGGGAACACTGTCAGACTGGGTTACATTTCTAGTTGCTTCTGGCAATATTAAATGCTGACAGTATTCAGCCTCTTTATCAATGATCTGCAATTGGGTCTTAAAAGCATAAATCTTTCTACAATACATACAGTAGATGAGCAGGCAAATTGCACAAGCCATTCACTAGAGATCACAATAAAGGTATAGATGTTGTGCATTTAACTTCTGTTAATTTAATTTTGCAGAATCCACCATAGATAAAGACCTGTTCTTTAACAGAAAACTAAGAAACTGGTCATTGGGACTTTGGCTGGCCAGGATTTTATAAAGTTGGGATTCATATTAAGACATTCTGTTGTATGATACATTCAGATGAACAATGTCAATAACTGATGTGTACTGACTCATTATGCAGTTTCACTTTTTGGATCTGCTCCAAAGATCAAGTTGGAAGGAAGAATAATCTTTCACATACACAAGTTACCTGCTTCTAGTTTCCAGTACTTTGTAGGGACCATACTACAACACCCAGCAACCTTCAACATCTTCCTGGAATCTACTCCTGGCAATGCCATTTCTGGAAAAGTTGCTTCCCCATTGACCAATATATGTCCTTATACTAGAGAGCTGGATCTTCCATTGACTGTGATTGTGCCAGGTCAGACCAGGCATAATAAAAGAGCTAATAGAGGTATTCTGGAATATTTTTCTTCAGTTCAAAATACAAAAAAGGTTCTGTTAGTAATAATACAACATGTAATTTAGAAATACCAGTGCACATGTGGTTTCTACTGCAGTATTTTAATTGCCAATTTTTGAATTGCTTTAATGTTCATTATTGGTACATTATTTGCACATAAGAGATTTGTGGTGGTTTCTGTGGGATTACAGCCTAGAATTTTGCTTATAATTCATTTTGTAATTTATTCGATTATATTTTTCTATTGAGATTCGTTTAATGCATTCATTCCTTTGGGGCACAAGAGGCTAGAATTAGTTTAAGAGTCTTACTTAATTGTATAATTCTTTAAAGTACAAGCACAAACTAAGAATTTAAGCACAGAAAAACTATATCACAACCCGCTGAGTACATGTGTGTTGTAATTATCTTAAGGGCAACACATCAGACACATCAAAGAGCTACAGGGGCCAGATGTACAGACATAGCCAGCTGGTGTTGTGTGAAGAAGATAAGTTTCACCTAGACTGTGCTGTGATTTCGCATTTTACTATTGTTCTATCTCATAAAGCACCCATCTTCTGGTTTTAAGGATAAGCAGTCAGATATGTTAGATAAAATACATTAAGGGGCACATTTACTAAGGGTCGAATATCAAGGGTTAATAAACCCTCGAATTTGACCCTCGAATTTAAATCCTACGAATTCAAATATCAAATTCAAAGGATTTACCGCAAATCCTACGATCGATCGAAGTAAAAATCATTGGATCGAATGATAAAATCCTTCGAATCGAAGGATTCGAACGATTCGAACGATTTTAAGCGATCGATCGAAGGATTTTTCTTCGATCAAAAAAAGCTTATAAAAGTGAAGGGGTTTAAACTGCCGAACTATGTAGTCAAAGAGACCGTACTTCGACTATCGAATGGTCTTTGAATCGTTCGAATCGACGTCGAAGTTGAAGGTCATAGTAGCATATTTGATGGTCAAAGTACCCAAAAAAATACCTCGAAATTTGAAGTTTTTTTCATTCGAATCCTTCACTCAAGTTTAGTAAATGTGCCCCTAAGTGTGTGTATATATATATATATATATATATATATATATATATATAATGCATAGGCAAAATATTTTGCATAGGCAAAATAAAGACAGATACTGCCTGGTTACTACTTTTATCTGAGTAGTCATCCAAACCACTCTAAATAAATGGAATCTGCCATCACAACATCAACCAGCAGGGCATTCCCCAACCGTCACTGCCCTTGAAAAATCCATACCACCTCTAAATCCACAGTGCCCTCTAAAGGGGTGGCCCCTTGTTCTATTCTACGTGAAAACAGATACCCTGCTATCTATCTATAATGTCTTCTAATGTAGTTGTAGAGTAATCCTGTCCCTCTCGCAAGCACCTTTTATCCAATGAAAACAATCCCAACTTTGGATCCCTTTCCTCATAAATAATTCTTCCATTGTTTTTACTAGTTTAGTTGCACGTCTCTGCACTCTCTCCAGCTCATCGATATCCTTCTGAGGACTGCACTGCGGTCTTACCAGGGACCTATAAAGCAACAAAACTATGTTTTGAGTCAATGCCAAGTTTTATACATTTTTAAATTCTCTTTACATGACGCTGATTGATGCTGCCTGGAGTTGCACAGTCTATTATCCACTAAACTCATTTTCTTCCTGATGGAGAAAGCCAGGTATGAGTGTATTAGCAATGCCCTCCTATTGGCTGCTATTATTTTATTAAAGTGATGCTGACACTAAAAATCTACTCTTCCAAATATGAATGTACATTCCAAATTACCTATAGGTCATGGTGATTGTTTTTCCCTGATTGTTCTGCTCTTGTAAGTAATTGTTTCTTGAAGTTCCTGAACCTGACTGTTGTCCCTCTTTCCAACCTGTCAGTTAAAGTTTCTGACTTTTGCTGCACAAATATGGCAGCCTCCTTACAGAGAAACATAGGGGTGCAGATAAGTAGCGTAAAAGGATTTGGCAAATAATTTAATGGCAAAATTATAAATAGTATTTAAAGACAATATTATGATAGATTTTAAAAAAATGTTTAATTTCTGGTATCAGCATCTCTTTAAATGATAGAATTTCTGCACAAGAAATTGTGCTAATCAAAAGCAAACAACTGTAGCAGAGGCGTCGCTTATCCATTCCCAGTCCTACTTCTCTTTTATCCTTTGTATTTGACTATAGAACAAAAACAAAACTTCGTTATACTATATTACTCTCTGCGCAAAGAACCCTTTTGTGGTTTATTTAAACTAAAACTTTTTTTTTTTAACAAAGAAATCAGTGGTTGTTTATTTTCCAAAGTAACATGCATTTTGAGATACAACAAATGCTTAAGGGTAAGTGCAGCTACTACTGACATCTATTGAGCTAAAACTATAGGTGCCTGGGATTCTTTTATCTAAGGACACAGTGAACAGATGAGATTGCAGTGCCATTAAAACCATTCAACCCACTTAGCGTCCACGGGGTTCTGAAAGAGCACAGATTTGCCTGGGCCTCTGGCAGTAAGCGAGAGTACATCTTTGCTTCTCTGTGTACAGAACAAGGAACATTTTGTATTATACGCATATTCGTTAGCAGAAATATCATTAATTACGTTTGACTTATCGAACTGCTGATTTCACACAAGGAGAAACACCGTTTATAGCTCAGGGATGCACACCTCTCAGGGATGCAATTATGTAACAGCACCTTCCCTTTTCAGAATTAGTTTTAGTTCAGGCTCAGAATGAATTCTTTGGCATCGGCAAAATGAAATGATATTGTAGATAACACATATTGTGAGAATGATCCCTGAGAGTACCTTTTGCTAGTTCTGTTTCTTTGTTACATGCAGCTTGTTGTACACGGCAGGGAGTTTTGGCCTTTAGCTTCATTAGATAATAACAATACTTTATATCTATTCTTTGTGCAAGATGTTTTGAACATGGATGTCTGTTTGTTCATGTTATACCCTGCATGCTGCTGTGATTACACGGTGCTACCTTTCTTCTTTTGCACATATAATAAGCCATCAAAGGTAAGGCAGTAAAATGTTTTTTAAAGGAACAATAACACCAAAAAAAAGGAAAGTGTTTTAAAGGAATGACATTATAATATACTGTTGCAACCCACTGGTAAAATGTGTATGTTTGCTTCAGAAACACATCTATAGCTTATATAAACAAACTACTGTGTAGCCTTGGGGGCAGCCATTGAAGCACAGGTTACACAGTAGATAACAGATACGTTTTGAAGAATCCCATTGTATACTACAGAGCTTAGCTGTTATCTGTTGTGTATTCTGTGCCTTTTCTCCTCTTTCAGATTTGAATGGCTGCCCCCATGGCTGCACAGCAGCGCAAACGTTCATTATATTTTCATTATTTTAAAAACTTTCATTTTTTGGTATTACTGTATTCTCGTCTATGGCGAACCACTTCTGGGGGATTGTGGAAATACTTAGGGAAGGAACTAGGGGTAGGCAGAAGAGACATGTGCCTAGGGTGCAACAGGGGGGGACTAGGCACATACCTCAGCTACCTGCCTACCCCTAATTTCAGTTGAATGAGAGAGCAGCAGTACTCGTTGCTTGTCACAACCATCCATCGTCAAACCCTCCCTTCTCCACATCACCCACCCCCGCCCCATACCTCTCATCAACCCCATTTCCCGCCCCCTCCTGATCTCACTAAAGAAAAAAAAATTGGTTAATATAAGAGTAGAACTGATACAATGCAATGCAAAAAAAGATTCCAACAAGTTATGACCCGCTCCTTGAGAAGGAGAGCAGACCACTTCTAGCAGAGACCTGGGCCTGCTGGTGTTGCTTCAGACCAAGTTATTCCAACCCTTCATATTTATTTGGTGATGCAACCTATTAAATTGCTAATACATTTCCTCTGTTTTATCTCCCAAACGTTTGCTATCTAAATGATAGCAGATACTGGCAAATGCTCACTCATTTAGCAAGCCTGATTCAATTTCTAAGTGCCAGCTTGTGTGTTTGTATAGGGTTTTACAATGATGTTTAGGCTTGTTGTAATTTTATAAAAAATGAATAAAGGATATATAGGTATGGGATCTGTTATCCAGAATGCTAAGGACCTGGGCATTTCCAGATAAGGGATATTTATGTAACTTGAATCACAAACCTCAACTAAAAATAATTCAAAAATAAATTAAACCGAATAGGATTGTTTTGCCTGCATGAAGTATTAGTTATATCTCAATTGGGATCAAGTACAGGTATGGGATTCGTTATCCGGAAACCCATTATCCAGAAATCTCCAAATTACAGAATGCCCAACTCTCATAGACTCCATTTTATCCAAATAATCCACATTTTTAAAAATGATTTTCTTTTTCTCTGTAATAATAAAACAGTACCTTGTACTTGATCCAAACTAAGATATAATTAATGCTTATTGGAGGCAAAGCCAGCCTATTGGATTTATTTAATGTTTACATGATCTTAAAGTACCGTAGCTATAGTAGCTCACTCAAATAACCGATTCCAGTACAAACAAAATCTAACAAAATAACTGCCTTTTGCACCAATTCTGCATGTAGAGAGACATGATGATGTCTGGTGATTTTAATAGAGTGAGCTCTAATATATTTTCTAGGCAAAAGGAGCCTAGGATTTAATTGTCAATGAATATCTGACACCCAACTCCTGCATGAAGACAGAAAGAGAAACAGATGCTGAGAGAGGAATAGTGAAGAGTAACTTGATTATTTCAGAAACAGTACAGAATTTTTAATTGATTGTAGGTATAAAGTTTCTTATTTCAGTATCGTGAAGCTAACATTAAATCTTCATTTTTGCGATAGTTCCCCTTTAAGGTTGGAAGATCTAAATTACAGAAAGATCCGTTATCCAGAAAACCCCAGGCCCCGTGCATCTGGATAAAAGTTCCCATACCTGTACAAGGCACTGTTTTATCATTACAAATAAAAAGGAAATTATTTTTCAAAAATATAAATACTTTATTAAAATGGAGTCCATTTGGAGATGACCTTCCCGTAATTCTGAGCTTTCTGGATAATGGATCCCATACCTGTACCAATTGATGACCTCAATGCGTAAGGCAAAATATATACAGTAAGTACCTTTTAAGTTGAACTCAATTGTGGATGAATGTAAAATACTGATATGTCAAGGTACAGAATTAATGCACAGATTGGTAATGCAGCTTCATCCATATGAGCCACTACTTTTTCTTCTGTCATTTGTAGAAGGAAGGGGTGTCCCTGTTTATAGAGAACAATACCAATCATTTAGATTTTTAGGTCATAAATAGCCCTTATACTATAACTATGGTGGAGTTTCATACATACACTCATCAATTTATGGAAATCATGGCATGCTACTTCTCCAGAGTCCTTGTGGTTGCGGTACGATTTAACCTCCTAGAAACTGGAACTTTCCTCTATTTTTATAGATCTTCCCTAAATGTATGAGGGTTCAACGAGTTCACTTCCAAAATGGCATTTGCATCATCTGAATTATCCCTTTGGCAGCTTCTTAATGTAGTGAGCTGAATCCCTGCCCTCTTCTGAGCCCAGTTCTCTACCCATCCTCAGCCTCAGGTATTGTTTTTTCACATACATACATTCATAGGCAAAGTAAAGACTTTTGATATTGGTTTTCTTCTTTAGTTTTTAGTGTTCTTTATATTGCATTGATTGTCTGTCTTTTTTATTCAAGGTGTCATTGCATCCAGTTTCAAAGAACAAATGCAACTATTGGGCACTATCCCCGTTAAAATCTCTGCTTGTTTTTATATTGTTTGTGCGAGAAATAAAGCTGTTATATCAAGTTGTGGCATCAAAACAATATTTGTGTTAGAAGCTGAAGAGTTTCTTCTAAGCTTGGCTGCTTTCGGGGAACAGCTGGTAGAAAATGCAATAGAAACCTAGATGATTAATCACACATTAATCTGCAGCTCATCTCGTTTTCCACCCATCTAACCATTATCCCACACTGCCTGGTTTCCTCTCTTGAATGAACATGTTACAGACAGCTTGGTTGCACCTACAGAAATCCTAACCACTTTTGCACAATTGAATGTTACCTTCAGGTATGAAGGACCTCATCTTTAAAGGCAAGGGCAAACAATATTTTGATTAAACACTCTATTTTTGAAATATTAAATGGTTTGCTGATGCAGTGCAATAGCAGTGTGCAAAATGCAATTTTGGATGCAATATACCATGTTTTTTATTTATAATATGGTGTTTTTCCCACAATTCCATCCAAGCGTTGAGTCTTGCTAGATGCATCAAGCAAGGATGGAAGTGGACCAAGACCTTGAACTGCCCACTGAGATGGCCTTAACTTGTCTGTTTTCATTTGCAAAACCATTCTTCCAGTTTTAGGTCATGCTTCCAGTAACAATCTTGGTCAAAAAGAAACGATGGGCCATTGAAGAGTTCTCTGTACAATAATATTGCCTCAGGAAGCTCTTTCATACCACCAGTCAATGATTATTGGGTTAACAGGCAGTGGAGCTGCTCAACACACGCAAGAATAGCAGAAGACAAATTCTCTGTTCTAATACAAAGAGGAATTGAAAGGCTTCCATTTAGGGAAGGGCCTTTATATCACAGGTTGGAAACAAGATATATGGCCATGGGGGAGAAGAAAAGAAACAAAGGCTTTACTGTCATCATGACTTGTGATTAAGCATCAAAAGTGTGAGGACCATAAAATCTGGCCTCTAGCATTATCCTTCTTCTATATTTCTCCCTATGGCCATGTAGCGTATCATTAATTCTGTGAGCTAAAGGCTTTTGTTACTGATTAGGGAATATTTCTCTCACCTTTTTTATTAGAAATCAGGGCTTCTTGATAAATTATATTGCTTTCCAGTGACCCACTGTTTAAGCTGGCTCCTAGTAGGTTCTGCTCAAATGCACAGTGAAGTTAGAATATATATATATTGGGTAAATAGGTGGCAGCTGTCCCATATCTTACTACTTATAAATAAACCACATGCCAACAACAGACAGATACGTAGTGGAAAAGCTGTATGTGTGAGTGTATGTGTGTACCATTTATAGTACTAAGGAAGATAAAGCTCTTCCTAGTTAATAAAGAACATTACAAGGGTTTGTTAAAAAAGAACTACAGTGCCAAATATATTTATCATTTAAAAATTTTGATTGACAGTATAAAACCTAATAGAATCATAAAGACGAGGCATATCGTTGAAGGCTTTGTGGATAATTCCTTTCTTCGGTGTGTTTATCATAAGCTCTGACCATGCTTTCCAGTTAATGTAATGTTGTGTTTGATATGTACAAACATGACCGATGAACAAAGGATGCGGGTTGTAGCATTAGAGCATTTCTATGCACTTGGTTATATTATTAGTAAATCTACAGTTGTGACAATTGCCCCCATACATGACCCTTTGTTTGGCTATTTTAAAGGGATTCTGTCATGATTTTTATGAGGTCATTTTTAGTTCTAAATTACACTGTTTACAGTGCAAATAATTCCCTCTACAATATAAAATTCCATTCCTGAACCAGCAAGTGTATTTTTTTTAGTTGTGATATTGGTGTGTAGGCGCCATCTCAGGTCATTTTGCCTGGTCATGTGTTTTCAGAAAGAGCCAGTACTTTAGGATGGAACTGCTTTCTGGCAGGCTGTTCTTTCTTCTACTCAATGTAACTGAATGTGTCTCAGGGGGACCTGGATTTTACTATTGAGTGCTCTTCTTAGATCTACCAGGCAGATGTTATCTTGTGTTAGGGAGCTGCTATCTGGTTACCTTCCCATTGCTCTGATGTTAGGCTACTGGGGGAAAGGGAGCGGGTGATTTCACTCCAACTTGCAGTACAGCAGTAAAGAATGACTGAAGTTTATCAGAGCACAAGTCAAATGACTTAGGGCAGCTGGGAAACTGACAATATGTCTAGCCCCATGTCAGATTTCACAATTAAATATAAAAAAAATCTATTTGCTCTTTTGAGAAACAGATTTCAGTGCAGAATTCTGCTGGAGCAGCATTATAAACTGATGCGTTTTGAAAAAAAACTTTTTATCCCATGACAGTATCCCTTTAAATAATGTCTATAGACTATAAAGACTTTTTCTACTGTAGAAATAAATTATACATACATATTTTTGCTAAATATCATGCAATACAGTACTATATGTCTTCCTCCATTCATCCCACATCTGGCATTATTACGGCAAGTTTGGATTGCAGATTGATGTCATTTACAAAAGGAGCCTCTGCCCAAATGTGCACCCAGAACTTGCAGCAGTGCCATTTGGGCCCTCCCAAACTGCTCTGCACCCCGAGGTAGCCCTCGATCGTGATCACTACCAAACAAATATAAGGTTTGCGTGGGTGGAAACCAAAAGTGATCCTCAAGATGTTGGAAACCAATTTCCTATGACCCCAAACAGTTTTTTTTGTCCAAAACGTTTTATTCCTTCTTTACCTGTGTGTTGATGAGTGCAATTGTAACATAAAGGAGTTTAGAAAGCACAAGGAACAAGCAGCATTCAAACTCAGTTGATAGTTCTGTATAGCCAAAATGATGCAAGGTTCCCCTGTGGAATAATAGTAGACAGAACATCATGGAGTTTTAGTGCCCTGCAAATATGAATCCATTGTGGAGACCACTGAATACAAGTGTGAAAACATGGGTCATTAATGGTATATGGCTGTTGAACCTCATGGCTTGTACAGTAAAGGTGGCCATACATGGAGAGATCTGCTTGTTTGGTGATGTCGCCAAACGAGTGGATCTCCCTCCGATATGCCCACGTTGAGTTGGGCAATATCGGGCTGATCCGATCGTGGGCCCTAGGGCCCAACGATCGGATCCTAGTGAACGCAAACGGGCGGTCGGATTGCGGGACCACATCAACCAACAGATACGGCCGCGATCCGACGGGACTTTTAGTCCCATCCGATCGAGATCTGCCTGACTTTCGGCCAGATCTCGATCGGGGAAGCCCGTTGAGGGCCCCCATACACGGGCCAATAAGCTGCCGACTCGGTCTGTCGGCAGCTTTTATCGACCTGTGTATGGCCACCTTAAGTCTCTTCTATAAAATAAAGACTTTCTAGGCATGTTCTTATTAAGGCTTTAGTTCTGCTTTGAGCAAAGCAACATATATTTACAACATAGGGATCTGAAGTTTCCACCTGCATTTTCTTAACTAATGAGTTTCCTTAATTATTTTGCAGGGAGGAGGTCTGTAAGACATTAAAACAAAACAGATATCTACTTTTCACTTTATCTTACCCTCATATATACTGTTTGCTTAGGATACAAGCTAAGTCCAGCTTACAAATCACTAATATACTCTTTTATGACCACATTAAGGTATGTATCTCGGTAACTCCATATTTATCTGCATAAATGTGTTCTGTTTCATTTCATGTAGCAGCAACTGCTACCGTTTGCAGCCCGTAGAAATATAAAGAAATGACAACTTAAATTGACTTGCACTTGGCCTTTGGTACTTTATTTATCCTGAGAGAAGCACTTTCTCCACTACACAGATTTACAATAAATGTCTGTACTGACCTCAGTGCAACATGTACTCTCTAAGCTTGGCTGATAATCAGGATGCTGACATCTCCAAATTACACTGAGCAAGAGGGTGGAAAACCCTTAGAGACTGTTGTTTGCCTCCCACCGGGCACTTCACAGCATCGGTTTTCAGGTAATTTGCAAGTAGATGTGAAGTGAAACAAATTGGTTTATTGCTCATTGACTTGGTTGCTCTAGAAGTAAAAAACACACTTTTTCAGCCACCTCATAGTTTTTTTAACACTGTTGCAATGACAAGGATGAAGGAAGGGCATTGGGTCCTAAGGGAAGTGAAGCACATTGGTGTGAAAAATGTACATAAAAGGGAGAGATGAAAACAGAGGCCGGTGTGAAAGGGACAAGGTGCTACAATAAAGATGAATTAATGAAGAGGAAGTGGGTCAAAAGGAGAGGTGAAAGAGGCTACGGAATAAATAGGAAGGAGGGAGTGAGGAACAGTAGGAGAAGTAATGGCAGTTATAGGTGTTTTCTCTGTTCAAAGGACATTTCATCTCTAGATTCTTTTCAGTTAATTCTTCATTGTGTTCTAGTAATCTACTTGTCCACCAGGGAAACATTATCATATCATAGAGTCTCAGCCGATCTCTGTTATTCTAAAAAGAATTGCTGGAACATATTGCCCAATATTCTCTACCACCTTGAAATGTGGAGACTGCTTTAGATACAATTCAGGGCAAACTTTTCATAAGGACATGTAAAAAGTGACATCCATCTACCTGTATTGGGTGGGCACTGGTTGATCAACAACTGTATCACATCAGTATCTCTTGGCAGACAGTGCTACTATGAATTATGTTTATCAGCATTCGCACAATGGAAACAACTTTACTGTGAAAGCAATATGTTCAGGAGATATATCTCCCAACATATGTTAAGATGCTGGATGTCAGCTATCTGTTGATATTGAATCTATTGTGTTGAGAATTAACAATCACTTGGCAGCCTCTTGGGAGGAAGAGCTCAGCTTCTCTGTTTTTTTATTGAGTCGAGAGATGTTCTGCATCAATACGGTACCTATGGACCATCTTCTATTTAAGGGGATATTTGTGCGTAAACAGTTTTAACAATTCAACTATTGTCATCTAATTCAAATATATTTTTTTAAAAAGTCTGTTGACAGTTTAGTGTCTGTATACATGTTTTGCAGAGTTGCAATGCAAAGTGGGATGAATGAGTCAGCTCTTACCAATGGCAGCCTTCCTTCAGCAGAACCACTGACCTATAAGTGCTATATGTCAGCAGTTATGCTTTTCCCCTGCAATCTTACTGCCATTTGCAAGGTTAAATCAATTGTTCTGTTGAAAGCAGGCTGATATGAGTCAGCCTTGGCTCACTCAGCACCTCTGGCTTTATAACTGTTCTACAATGTAATATGTCCAGAGTCCAGACCAAATATGCAGTGATGTTCATTCCTGTGCACAGCCATACAGTCATGGAGGCATCCATATGTAATCCTCATGCATAAAATACACACAGGCACTAAACTACAAATGTATTTTCATTAAACCACCTAAAACACTGATGTGCTATAATAAAATATTTACACCAACCCCCTTAAAAGTCAGCCTCTTTGATCTTGGTGTAGCCTCTTTGGGCTCATTGCCTGGCAACACACAATGCAGCACAAATCAAAGATGTAACCAAAAAAAATGTAAAATCTATTATGCTAATATTTAAGTACAGGTATGGGATATGTTATCTGGAAACTCCCTATCCCTTTTCTCTTTAATAATAAAAGAGCACCTTGTATTTGATCCCAACTAAGATATAATTAATCCTTATTGGAAGCAAAACCAACCTATTGGGTTTATTTAATGTTTAAATGATTTTCTAGTAGATCTAAATTACAGAAAGACCCATTACCCGGAAAACCCCAGGTCCCAAGCATACTGGATAACAGGTCCTTTACCTGTAGTTAATAACACGTATGGGATGTGTTATTCGGAAAACATAGACTACATTTTAATAAAATAATTCAACATTTTAAAACATATTCCTATTATTTCTATAACAATACCTTGTACTTGTTCCCGTATAAGATATAATTAATCCTTATTGTAGGTAAAACAATCCTATTGGGTTTATTTAATGTTTTAATAATTTTTTAGTAGATGGAAAGACCACTTTTCTGGAGAATGCCAGGTCTCGAGCATTCTGGGTAACAGGTCCGATACCTGTATTTAGTTTTACGATCTATGGTAATCAGTTGAACTCTTTAATTAGGTTAGGTTAGATTATATAGAGGGTATATACTTAGCTATGGTGACTGCTACACACTGCCATTTCATTGAGTCCAGGTATAATATTTGGTGACTCATTCTGAGAATAAACCTAAGGGGAAAAAAAGATGGAATAATGATAATAGGCTTGAAAGAGAAAGTAACAACTACTGTCGGGACTGAAAGATCTCCCTTATAAATTACTTTGCTCTTCTCTTCCCCGGTATAATAATAACTTCTCAAATGTGCATCTCCCAGGTGTTTAGTGGAAGATATCTGAGCCACAGACCATCTCCCAGCAGAGTGGATTCTTGTTCAGCAGCTGAACATATAGATGATAAACTGAAAGGAACAGTCAGACAATTCCCCATTCAAATCAATCAGTGGATGACTGACGCCTTAGAAACAATGGACAGAATAATAATGGACTGCTTTCATTTCCATGTGCTTTAAAAGCCCCTTAAGCATTACCCAGATACATTTAAAGGAGATCATACAAGATACTAAAATTACAAATACATTTTGAAAAGGAAACATATTTTGAAAAGAAAACCTATTATAGCAAAGCAGACGCAAGTCGTCATCTTTTTCCCCATTTGAACGCTGAGGTTGCCCTTACTAATATTGTACATTATGATCTGGATAAATGAAAGCCTTTATTTATAGACAGTTATCTTTGTCTTTTGTCTGTAGCCATTAATGAACATGTAAAGTCTGTTACAGGGCACCTGAGAAATGCCAGCAACTGACAGTCAGCAAGGAGGGGCGGGGGTAAGGAATGGGCACTAGAGCATACCATAAAATCAGAAGGAAAAAGGTTTCCTGTTCAGGGGTGGATTCATTTTATAACTTTAACATGAGCCATTATCTCATAGGTAATACATAACACCTCTGATTTGTTTTTTTTCCCCTCAGGATCACGTAGATGTACAAATACAAATATTGTTATTGATGAAAGTAAGAGTATTTTCTGCTGTGCCAAAGCTACAGTATTTATCAGCACATGTATGCGGTCTGTTATCTGGATACCTGTTATCCAGAAAGCTATGAATTACAGTTAAGCCATCTACCATAGCCTACATTTTAATCAATTAATTTGAATTCGAATGTTTGCATTGTAAAAAATGAATAAGACATATATTGCTTTACGTCATTTAGATTTGAGAATCCTTTTTGGGGAGCAAAAATGGGGTTACCTATTTACCACCACTAGTGGAAGGAGGAGCAATCTTTGTATATTTGCTAAGCTAATATATAAGTGCTTTTTTTTCCCTGGGACAGGTGTAAGTGCTGCGGAGTCAAATTTTATTATTGTTAAAGGGGATCTGAATTTAAAATTAACATTTTGCTTTATTGCAGAAAAACACTTTATAAGCAACTTTGCACCATACATCCATTACAAATTTCAGTGGTGATTTGTAAATGAAATTTCTGCTTAAAAAACTAGTCTTCAAAATGTATAGGAAAACTATACCCCTCAATCAATGTAGGTCTCTATAAAAAGATATTGCATAAAACAGCTCATAAGTCAAACCCTGCTTCATATAAATAAACCATTTCCATAATAATATACTTTTTTAGTAGTATGTGTCATTGGTGAATCATGAATAGAAAATTACCATTTTAAAAAATAAGGGCTGACCCATGGGTCATATGATTCACTGTGCACACAAACAAACTATACTTGTTAGGTCACATGAGCCAATTAACAGACAGAGTTGTGTCTTTTGCTTCCACATTCTTCCTGTTACAGTTAGAGCTGCAGTATTTCTGGTCAGGTGATCTTTGAGGCAGCACACAGACCATCATAGTAACATAGTAAGTTAGGTTGAAAAACGACACACGTCCATCAAGTTCAGTCTTTTTTACTTTTTTTTTAACCTGCCTAACTGCCAGTTGATCCAGAGGAAGGCAAAAAAACCCATTTGAAGCCTCTCCAATTTACCTCAGAGGGGAAAATTCCTTCCTGACTCCAGAATGGCAATCAGACTAGTCCCTGGATCAACTTGTACTATGAGCTATCTCCCATAACCCTGTATTCCCTCACTTGATAAAAAGCCATCAAACCCCTTCTTAAAGCTATCTAATGTATCAGCCAACCCCTTCTTAAAGTTATCTAATGTATCAGCCAACCCCTTCTTAAAGCTATCTAATGTATCATCCAACCCCTTCTTAAAGCTATCTAATGTATCAGCCAACCCCTTCTTAAAGCTATCTAATGTATCAGCCAACCCCTTCTTAAAGCTATCTAATGTATCATCCAACCCCTTCTTAAAGTTATCTAATGTATCAGCCAACCCCTTTTTAAAGCTATCTAATGTATCAGCCAACCCCTTCTTAAAGCTATCTAATGTATCAGCCAGTACGACTGATTCATTGGGGCAAATTCACTAAGATGCGAAGTTGCGCCAGGCGCAACTTCGCCGGGCTTCGCCGCACTTCGCCGCACTTCGCCGCACTTCGCCAGGCGTAGTTTCGCCAGCGCTCAAATTCACTAAAATCCGAAGTTGCGCTCAGGGGTAGCGTAAGGTTGCGAAGTTGCGCTAGCGTTGATTCGCTATGTAAAGCGAAGTTACGCTAGCGAAGGTTATTTTGCATATGGCGCGAAATTCAAATTTCAATGGAGGAACACGTATCAGCACTACAAATGCCAAGAAAACCTTCAAATCTGCAAATAAAAATTTTATTTTGCCCTACACATGTGCCCACTGTCTAGGTAAGTTGCCATGAGTCAGAAAATGTAGGGGGGAAGGAGGGGAGCCCCAAAAATATTTTCAATCTTTTTCAGCCTATCACCCATCATGTAGAAAACACGCCAGCGTTTTTTGGGACTTAGAAAAAATTTGACTTTTTTGGAAACAATCCCTATCTACTCTATTGCGGTTCGCCAGGTCTGAGGGGGCGAAGGAAGTCTAGCGTAAAAGGTTCAGTACGTTCAGTACACTGCGCAAGTAAGTGAATTTGTGTAGTTTCGTCGCTAGCGAAAATTCGCCTGGCGTAAGGGTGCGAAGTAACACGAAACTACGCCAGCGTTCGTTAGTGAATTTGCGCAGTAGTGAAAATGCCAAACGCTAGCAAATTAACGCTAGCGTTCGTCGCTTTGCGGCTTAGTGAATTTGCCCCATTGAGAGAATTCCACATCTTCACAGCTCTCACTGTAAAAAACCCCTTTCTGAATATTTAGGCGGAACCTCTTTTCTTCTAATCAGAATGGGTGACCTCATGTCAGCTGGAAAGACCTACTGGTAAATAAAGCATTAGAGAGATTATTATATGATCCCCTTATATATTTATACATAGTTATCCTATCACCCCTTAAACGCCTCTTCTCCAGCGTGAACATCCCCAATTTGGCCAGTCTTTCATCATAGCTAAGATTTTCCATACCTTTTACCAGCTTAGTTGCCCTTCTCTGTACCCTCTCTAATACAATAATGTCCTGTTTGAGTGATGGAGACCAAAACTGTACGGCATATTCTAGATGGGGCCTTACCAGTGCTCTATACAGTGGAAGAATGACCCCCTCCTCCCTTGACTCTATGCCCCTTTTAATACAGCTCAAGACCTTATTTGCCCTTGATGCTGCTGACTGGCATTGCTTGCTACAGCCAAGTTTATCATCTACAAGGACTCCAAGGTCCTTTTCCATAATGGATTTGCCTAGTGCAGTCCCATTAAGGGTATAAGTGGCTTGGATATTTTTACATCCCAGGTGCATGACTTTACATTTATCAACATTGAGTCTCATTTGCCACTTAGCTGCCCAGAAATAGTGAAATAGTGGTTCAAGGCAAGAGATGTAAAAGGGCAATAGTTTTCTTTTTATGTGCTTTAAAAAAGTTACCTATAAGTCATGTTGATCACTTTTCGCTGATAGGTCTGTTTTTCTAAGTAATTGTAACTTGAAGTTTCTGAACCTGACTGTTTTTACCAACCTGACTGTCCCTTCTCAACCAGTCAATTAGAGTTTCTAATGCTAACAGACCCCTACTGCACAAATATGGCAGCCCCCTCTTAGAGAAACATGGGGATTTTATAGGTAATGTCAAAGTATTGGGCAAATATTTTTATGGCAAAATTCTAAAGCTCATGCAAAGACAATGTAAAAAAAACCGTGTAATTTCTGGTGTCAGTATCTATTTAAAACAATATCTGTCCTTTCCATGCTATTCTCAGTACTGCTGGTTCTAACTATTGAAACAATGTAGCAGAAGTCAGCTAATTAACTAACTAGCCAGCTAATTAACTTAACTAGGTAAGTTTGGAAATTTGGTCTACCTGATTCTGACAGATTTTTTTCAAGGATCAGAACCAGCAAGTGCAAAAAAATGGACAGAGAAAAATGCTTTATGGAAAACCTTCTAAATCACTGAAATTAATCAATTTATTGTAGAACATTCCTTATTTGTTAGGCAAAATTATATTTTTGGGTTTCCATCCCCACCATCATTTAAAACAATTTATAGAGCTGAACAAATAGATAATGTATAGGGAAAGGTAACTAGTTGTGTATGTCAGATTCAGAATACAAACATCCCAGTTCTTTCCTTTAGTCTCTTGCATAAAATGAGGTCTGCACAATTCATGGTAGTAGTTACCAGTATCTCTGCCATGCAATACAGTCATAAAGGGAAACGGTCAGAGAAATGAGCGTTTTTTATACGTGCCTATAAATTTCGCATAGTACAAAGTAGTGCAGTAAAAGAGATATCTTGTGCTCATAAACCGAGGATCCTGAAAAATAGCTTTCAACTATATGTATTCTTTGTGCAAGGGTTCATACAAAACCTCTTTGGAAGCCTGTTGTACAGTAGATTTCTTTCATTGGATAAAATGTTAACTTTGCGTTTACACCCCCCATTAATAAATAAGGTACAATTTTGATCCTGGGTACTTCTGATGTGTGGCCCTCTTTTGGTTTCCTAGAAATTAGATAGAAATAGTGCCATATCATGCATTTAAATCAGGGTTTCAAAATGTAAATACAACTTGGAGAAAAGTGATGAGTGAATAAATGTGCCAGGCTCAAATTCAGGGTGAATTTCCGCATTTTGGCAATGGTGAATAAATATGCAAAACTCCTGTGAAAATTTGGATGCGTGTCAGAAAAGTCTCTTGCTTCAAAACTGCCACACATTAACACTATTCGGATGCCCATAGACTTTAACGCTGGCATCAGAATTGACGCGAATTGACGCAAGCGTCAAAATTCAACTTTCTTCAATTTTTGCAAAAGCAAAACAGGAGAAATTCACCCATCACTATTGGAGAGCAACACAAGCATGAAAAAAAGTACTTGGTGGTGCCAATTATGGCTTGTGGTTAGCTACCGGGAGCCCCTATATGGACTGGCAGCCTACAGGATGCTCTCTGTGGCAGGACAGCTGGTTTTTATGCAACCAAAAGTTGCCCCCAAGCCTGGGATTCAAAAATAAGCAACAGCTTTGAGGCCACTGAAATCAACATCCAAGGGATTGTTGACCAACATGTTGTTCAATAGCTACTATTTGGGGATCAGTGGTCTAAATGAATACACCTTCGCACCCCCAGTAAAAACTAATAGGAGTACTTTATTTAAAGTGATGTCAGCAAAACAAAAATACGACTTGGGTGCAATTTACCAATATGGAATCGAATTTGCATTCACATATAATTTATAACCATGTTGCAATGCATGCTACCCAGGGGATGCCTACAATTAAGCTGTAATTCTGGAAAATTGTGGGTAAAATATGAAGATTTGAATGAGCTTTTACACTTTGCACATTGACCTTGCTTTAATTAATACCATGAACTGCCATAATGTAAAAAAATATGAAAGTAACATCCTTACATTCATCTACTTCTTAAAGGAAACAGACGTGAATGGGACATGAATTGCTGATATAGAACTTCAGTGCATGGTAAAAGCTCAATGCAAGGGTTATATCATTTAAATGTCATTATCACAAAACTGTTTTTGTGTTCGAAGGGCAAGGAGCCCACATGGTAGTGTTCCAGGATCCAAGGTTGCTTAACTCTGCTCTGCTTTTCATTCTCTACAAGTTATCGTTATGCCATTTGAAGTTATTATTAAGCTTATGCTTCCCTAAGGAATATGCACTTGAAGATAACATGGCTGAGTAGCTACAGGCTCGGATTAAAACCAGCACTACCAGCCATCTGCAATGGTTACAGGATAGTCACAGGCTCTTAGAAATATTTGTGTATTTGAGCATTGCTTGCTATGTGCAAATCTTGTGTACTTCATTTCATTTAAAACATCCCACTGCACTGCACATATTTAATATAAATGGCAATATCCTAAAGAATGTTAAAAAATGCAATTATAATATTTCTTACATCGTACTTAAAGTGGACCTGTCACCCACACATAAAAAGCTGTATAATCAAAGAACTTTTTAAATTAAACATGAAATCCAAATTCTTATTTTTTAAAGTATTCATAGCTGTTGTAAACACATTTAAAAATCTCAGCTGTCAATCAAATTTTGCCTGCCCCTCCTCTATGCCTTAAGCATAGAGGCGGGGCAGCAACTTACTCAATTCAGCCAATTACTCCATTCAGAACTTACAAGATGTCACTGCTTTCCCCACATTCCCTCTCTCTCTCTTCACCATTTCATTGTGTAACCAGGGTATGGGGATGGACATCAGGTCCCCCATTCTGGTGCACAAACAAGATTCTGAGATGATACATGGCTTGTCTCAATAACAGTGTCCACAAAATGGCTCCTGTCTGCTTGCTATAATTATGAATTCCCAGGTTAAAGGAAACAAGATTCCAACAATTAATATTGTGTAATTAAAGTTTATTTTGCTTGACTAACGTGATAAAAAAGGATTTGGAATATTTTATTTGGATGGCAGGTCCCGTTTAAGTCATTCCCAGGGAAAAAATGTTTACAATGTATTGAACCACGTCAGACAGGACATTATTGTATTAGAGAAGGTCCAGAGAAGGGCAACTAAGACTGGCCAAGTTGGGCTTGTTCAAGCTGGAGAAGAGGCGTTTAAAGGGCATGTAAAGTCTAAAATAGAATAAGGCTAGAAATGCTGTATTTTGTAGACTAAATATAAACTTACTGTACCACAAGCCTAATCAAACAAATAATTTTTGCTTTCAAAGTTGGCTACAGGGGGTCACCATCTTGTAACTTTGTTAAACATCTTTGCAAGACTAAGACTGTGCACATGCTCAGTGTGGTCTGGGCTGCTTAGGGATCGTCATAAACAAAGCTGCTTGAGTTCTGCATGGCTGGGAAGTAAGGCGGGGGCTCCCCCTGCTGTTCATAAGTATGATTGTTTCCCTGTTCAGCAGTTAAACACCGTCTGACAATTCTTATCCACAGCAGTAAATGAAGGGAGAATTTCACTGCATACAGGTGGTATCCTGCATGCAAAGGACTGACAGTGATTTTATATATCGGTATATTAACAATAATAAATCACTAACTTTCCAAACATTCTCCTCACATCTAACCATCCCTGGAAAAACTACAGAAAAGGCCAAATAAATTAGTTAAAGCAATGGATAATCTAAAGCTGATGAATTGAATTGAATCTCCTTACAGTGTGTACAGTAATCATCATGTGCAATTATAAACAAGGTCGGAACAGGTATGGGATATTTTATCCGGAAACCGTTATCCAGAAAGTGTCGAATTACGGGAAGGTTATCTCCCTTGGACACCATTTTGAGCAAATAATTAAAATTTTTTGCTTTTTCCTTTGTAATAATAAAACAGTACCCAAGTAATATATAATTCATCCTTATTGGAGGCACAACAATCCTATTGGGTAAATATATGATAAAATAATGTTTAGATCATTTTTAGTAGACTTGAAACATGGAGATCCAAATTGTGGAAAGATCCCTTATCTGAAAAACCCCAAGTTCCTAGCATTCTGCATGACAGATCCCATTACTTTTTGATCATTGTCCAATGTGAATTTTCAGTTGAAGGACTTTGAATGTGGAAGTGTTAAAGTATCACTGTGCAGTGGTTATGTTTGTTTCCCAATTTGTTTCCCAAAAACTTTCTTAACTGAGACCAGCATTGACTGAGGTGAAGCTAGAAAGTGCCTGAGCAAGTTAGCAGCATACACACAATGTCCTATGTCTCTACTGATTACACATACGTTAAATTCCATACTGTTATTTATTATGTTTCACAAGTTTTCTGGGACACAGTGATGTTGTGCTGGACATACAAATATTTATAGTGCTAGTTTGAAGAGCAGCTACACAATGTCAATGTCACAAGACAGATCAAGTTGTCCCCATAGAACATACAGACTGGGATAATGCTAATATTGGTGTCCTGTCTAGATTCCATTATTTATTTCCACCCCATTTCAGTTCAATATCAGTGTCTGTGACTGCCTGCACAAGGCCAAGCTTTTCAGTATAAACTGCACTGGCTTGTAGTCTTGTTTTAATATAAAGGATTTACAGGTCCTGAGTCATTACATTAAAAATATATATGTACATTCTCATTTATAAGGATTTGAGCGGTTTTATGGTTGTTGTTTAAATCCCGCAGCCCATATAATAAAAGTGATTCAGTGATGGGGAGCAAAACTGTTCATATTCTTCGGCATGACAGAGTAAATCCTAATAGTGTGCATGGAGGCCGTTTGTACTTTAAGGGCAAGAGGAGGACTGTTTAATGAAAGAAAGGTCTTACCCTGATTAAATTAAGGGGTGCCCATTAAAGCTTCTTACAGTCTAAATGAGGCCACTAGCAATAAAAGGAAATAATAGGAAATTTATAACATTTATAACCTGGGACAGGACTAGCCATAGTGTTAGAATATCTATCTTTCTTGTCCTCTTAACCCCCTCTACTTTCGTTATTATTACAGGTATGAGGTGCATTATGCGGAAACCCTATCCAGAAAGCTCAGAAGCAAAACCAGCCCATTGGCGTTATTTAATGTTTACATGATTTTCTAGTAGACATAGGGTGTGAAGATCCAAATTATGGAAAGACTCATTATCCAGAAAGCCCCATGTCCTAAGCATTCTGGATAATATCTCTCATATCTGTGTATAGTGTATTTGTAGATCCCCATATTTGGTGGCAGCAAACAGAAAAATAAGAAACAACAACGTTACAACAAACCTAAACATCAGATCTTAAAGGGCACCTATCACAGCCAAAATCAAACACATATTAACAATCTGACCAGTACAAGCTAAACACGTTTAATCAGACTACATATATAGTTTTTTGAAAAAACTGCAGGTTTTAAAAAAATCCCTTACTTTGTCAAATGGGTTCTTTGACTGAGGGAGGCCATATTGAGACTCTAACAGAGACTCTAATATGCAAATTTAAGGAGCATGCTCAGATTGTAACACTGCTTTGAGTATTCTACCCAGAATGCCTTGTTTTAGTAAACTCCTCCACTAGAAGTATCCACTAGAAGTGCTGCCACCTGTTAACTTCCAGCAGGTGGCAGCACTACTGTACAGCAGCTAACACACAGGTTTGGCTGATTTGAAAATAGCTTAGAAGGGTTGATAAGCAAACAAGGAATTTGAACTGAGCATGTGCGAGATTTCAGAGCTACAGTTGGCTGGGAAGATATAGGTAGGAGGAGCCAGTGAAATCCAAGATGGCTGCCTCAGCTAGAACTGCAGTGGAGATAGGGGAGATCTTGCAGAAGGAATAATGAGCTGATCATTTACATTATACATACAATTCTAACTGTTTTAAAAATCGAATTTCTTGAACTTTCACATAGTGTATTTACTTAGTAAATGATTATGGTCATGATTGGTGCCCTTTAACAATCTTTCATGTGTTTCTCTCCCTTTCTCCCCAAAACTGCCACCATAGATCTCCCTATATACATTTTCTATACATTCCTCTCTATCCCTACTGCCCAGATCTTCTCTCTTACTCTCTCCTGATCTTGTTATAATACACAAGAGCCATGAATATCCTGTAAATTATATTCTTATAAACGGTGCTTAGTGAGGTCATCCGTTATAATCAGAGCTCACTGAAAGTTGTGAATTGTAATAAACAAAGTACCCCCTGTTGCAGAATATGAGGATATTAGAAGTCACCTCGGAGTTCCATGACCTGTATAAAAACAGCCTCAGCCTTGTGCTTTTATATGGTCATGGAACACCTCGGTAACTTATAATATCCTTATATTTTACAAGAATAGAATTATCTCTATATTCCCTTTTCCCAATTCTGTTCCTATTCTATTTGGGAAATGTATTGCTCCTGTATCAAAGCTGTGTGCATACCTCCCAAAATTTTGTAAATAAAAAGAGGGACAAAAACAAATTTTTACCATGTCCATTTTTGTGGCCACGCCTCCTAATTACCATGTTCATTTTACAAAATTTGGCAGGGTATGAAAGTTTGAACATATTTCTGTGTTTTTTTTCCCAGTTATTACGTTTTTGCTAATGAAGGTGAATTACCCTTTAAGATGTCTAACTTTTCCCAAGGGACTTCCTTATCTAAATTTTTACATTTACTTATCTCAAAATTGTTACAAAGTATCTTAGTTGCACCTGGTGGCTGTTCTGGGCTCTCTGCCAAAAGCCAATTATGTTAGAAACTTTGTTTCTATTTCTGGCTATTCAGTGCAGAGAAAGTAGGACTTTTCAGTACAAACGGGGGACTGCGTCATAAGCGGGACTGTCCAGCTGAAAACAGGACAGTTGGGAGGTTTGTGTGTGTGTTATTGAGGGTTGGCAAATGGGATGCTTAATGGCTGATAAATACAATACACAACACCCAGGGGGTTGCTTTAAAAATAGGGGGAAATGTGAAAAGACATTTTTTTAAAGTTTCATCCCCAGTCAGTCCTGATAGTTAGAGTGTCTAAAATACTTTCAATGAACGTTTTCATGTTTTCTGGAGGCCTTGGTATATTAACATAACCTGCTTTTTATCTTATTGGCATAACCAGGGTCAAACTGGGCTGTCAGGACACCAGGAAAAACCTGATGGGCCCCTCTAACCCAGACACAATCTCAGCCTGTCCTCTGCTGTCTCTCCCAGATGCCCTTCCTCCCTCAATTGCAGCAAAGTATAAGCTGAGTGCGAGGGGAGGGAGCAACCTTGGGTAGTAGGTGGGCATTTCACACCCAAGGTATAATGAGTTTAACCCTGGGTATAAATGAGTTGTTTTTTTAAATAATAACTGCATGGTGCCACAGGTCTCACATACTTCTTAGGTTTGGGTACAGCCCGTTTGTTTTGAAGGTACCTAATTTGGGAAACCAGGCACTCCTTAGCATGCATATGACCCCTCCCCTGGGGCTTATTTAGGTAGGTTAATACATATAAATGTAAAACAAAAAGGCAAATATGCAGGGTTGCTAATAACTCCCTATTATGTCACCCCCAACTTGTGATTGAAACAATCTGTACCATGAGGTTTGGATTTAGATCTTGTGTAAGGTTAGTCTATATAGGCAGGGCCAGCAGGGGGAGCCCATTCCCCAAAATACTGCGTCTCCTTAATAAAACAGCCCCTAAAGAAGAGCTGACGCAAGGTGAGAGCTGAAGGGAAGTGACAAAGGCAGCAGAAAGCGCAGAACAGAAAGAAGCTTAAAGGGAGAGTACAGGAGAGAGAATGGGAGGGAAACGCTTGCATGCATCTCATATCACTAATAATATATTATTCATCAGTTTGGGCTTCATTTTTCTCTTAAACTTAATGACATTTCATAACAGAAAGTGTACTGGATGATTGATTATCAACACTGTGTGTGACAAGTTTGACCCGGTCTTGGTGTCTGCAAAGATGCCCCAGTAGCTCCCCATCTTCTTTTCTGCTGATTCACTGCACATGCTCTGTGCTACTGTCACTAACTGAGCTTAGGGACCCACTGACAATATACAGTACATATAGAATATAAATGGCACAATATAAGGCTGATTAGTAATTAATACAGATAAATACTACAGGCAGCTCAGAAACCAGTGCAATTAGCATCAGAATTTAATAATTTTCTGCTTGATAATTTGCAACAACCCCTAAGCTTAGCTTCTCCACAGCTTCTCAGAGCCCACTGAGCATGTGACTGTCACAGACACTTTCCAAGATGGTGACCCCCTGTGACAAGTCTGAAGTACTGGATCTTTGCTGCTATTGTCAAGCTGAAACTTTAGGCTGGTGCAATAAGTTCAGTATATAAATATGGCATTTTAGGCACATTAATTTTTTAGGGCTTAGTTCTCCTTTAATGTCAGAGGACGTAAAGTAAAAAGCCTAAACATGCAGTAAAAACTTTTTCAGTTACAGACTTTTCTCATTCTCGCTCCTCCCTTTTCAGTGTTTCTTATTGCGCATCATCTGCAGCATTTTCTATGATAACCGAGTTTGGCAGCTTGGTACTGGGCAACCAATCAGCAGTAATGAAATGCTGTAATGTGGTGCTTTGGTTAGATCAGCCCAATCTATTTAGGGATGCACTGTCTGCTTGCTCTATCTCCATTTCCCAAGGGATAATCTGATACGCATTTTCATTTGCCGTTTTTTTTTACTTCAACCCTTTTTATCTGGGTTTTAGGCTTAATTTTCTTTATTCTTTTCTTTATTCTTATTATAGCTTCTAATGAAATGTTTTCTTTCCATAAAACCCTGCAGCACAAATCTGGTATCATTAGCCAAACTCATCTTATATGAAGCAGTTATTCTTGTGTTATTAAATGGGTTGTTCACATTTCATTTAACTTTTAGTATGTTAGAGAATGGCTAATTCTTAGTATGTTATTTATTTGTTATAGTTTTTTAAGTATTTGCTTACTACGTTTGACTCTTTCCAGCTTTCAAATGGGGGTCACTGACGCTATCAAAAACAAATGCCGTGTAAGGCTACAAATGTATTGTTATTGCTATTGCTTTTTATTGCTCATTTTTCTATTCAGGCCTCTCTATTCATATTCCAGTCTCTTATTCAAATCAATGCATTGCTGTTAAGGTCATTTGGACCCCAGCAGTCGGATTGCTGAAATAGCAAACTGGTGAGCTGCTGAATAAAAACTAAATAATTTAAAAAAATCCTGAGATACTATAGATCAGTGGTTATCAGTCTTTCTTTTTTGTCCAAGCTCTATTTTGAAGGATAATATTCAGCTATGGTTCCCATTAGCTAATAACAAGACTGCAGATATAGGAAATACTGGAATGTCAGACCCAAGAATACCATGTACAACAAACAAGTGGTCACCCCCATATTGAAGTGAACTGACCAAATTGGGCTTCCAGGAGTATCTAGGAGAGCAATTAGGGATTAACTTCAAGGCACAAATCTCATCCTAAATGGCTTCCAGGCTGCAACCCCCAGTCAAGGCTTTGTGTCCCTTAGGGAAGGCAAACTGTGCATTGTCACCACTGCTATATATGGTAGACTTTGGGAAGGGAGGCTTGACCTAAATCACTTTGTTAGAATTGGTGCATTGTTTAGCCCTAGATAAGATAAAATCAGACTTTGATAAATAACCCCCTATATGTTCACTGGTGATCTAATTATATGCCTTGCAAGGACCAAACATGGAGTAGCTTCAATTTCCCTGTTTGCCCTGTTAAGCACAAGAAATAACAAAACACATTTGAGCTCATTTATAAACATTGGGCAATTTTGCACCTGGGCAGTCGCCCATAGCAACCAATCAAATGCTTGCTTTCATTGTTCAACCTGCAGCTGTCTTAAAAAAGTAACCAATGGAAATGTAATGTTTAACTCTATACAATTGCTCCAGTTGTATCCTTGTCCAATCAGACTTCTCCACATAATGGGCAACTATTCTCTCCAGCAAACTGCGACCATCAGACAAGCAGTTCTCTCACACCCAACACATTGTTCTGTTATTTTTTTTTACTCGTTTTGTCTATTCTTTTTTCTTCTGCTGACTCAAAGCTCAGAAAATGAAGATGTCACAGCTTATGCTCCAGAAATGTTGCTTCATTAAACAGACCAATTACTTATCTGCTTTGTCAGGGAACTTTTCCAAGAGCCAAGAATAGACCAAGTGATACTGTACAGGGCTGGTAAACAAATGAGCACCGCACTGAGACGTTCTAGAGCAAAGGCATAAATTACAGCTTATTGACAAGTAAAGATGAATTGCATGATGGAAGGTTGTTGGGGCGCTGCCATAATTCTTTGCTGAGATATAAACCTTCAACGGCCATTACGAATCATCACAATCTGTTCGCTCTTTCACGTTAGCAAAAATAAAAAATATTGAAAGACTTGACCTGATTGCCCTAGTACAGGTATGGAATCAATTATCCGGAAACCCATTATTTAATTTCTACATTATTTTCTAGTACAGTTAAGGATAAAGATACAAATTACAGAAAGATCCATTATGTGGAAAATGCCAGGTCCTGAGCATTCTGGATAACAGGTCCTGTACCTGTATATCACACGTGTAATTGACAAACTCCAGAATATCAACTGTTCTGCTTTGTAAGACCCGTGGTCATACTATCCCACCTAGAACCCTATCAGAACTGGGGAAGAGACCTATGCAATCCCAAACACCTGAATTTTATAATCTACTATGTTAGTCAATAAAAAGTATAACGTAAAATGGTCATACACCTACAGATCTTTGCCTGATATATTCACCTATGTGCTTTCCAATATTGGGCTGATCGTTGACCCTCAGTTAAGAAGGTTAGTTAGTAGAAGGTTAAAGTAGCTTAGGCAGTATAAGATGAGAGCATGCATGAGTTTCTCAGCTGTTGTTTGCAAAAAAAAAGGATGGATTTTGGCAATATTGCCTAGGAAGAGGGGACAGGTTTTGAGAATGGTGTTAATATAGTCAGAGAAGGAGAGAGAAGAGGTCAAAACTACCCCCAGACAATGTGCTGAGTTGTCAGGGTTAATAAGCATGCCATCAATAGAGACAGTATAGGGTGGAGTAAGACCAGGTTTAGATAGAAAGATAATGATAATGATGATTAATTCCATTTTTGTTAGATTCAGTTTAAGGTTATCCAGTTGAAGATTGCTAGTAGGCAGTTAGAGATTGGAGTCTCAGCTACTATTGAAGGGGTTGATAGATAAACAGTATTAGGATCAGCATGCATACTGTATGATATTTAAGGCCAAATGTTTGGCTGAGATCTCCCAAAAGACATAGAGTATATATGGAAAATAACAATGGACCAAGTACAGTGCCTTGCGGCACCCCTAGATTAAGTGGAACTGGTGATGAGGTTTCATTAGCATAAGAAACTGCAAAGGATCAGTAAGAAATGTAATAAAAGAGCCAAGATGCAGCCTGATTATGGAAACCAAACAAATACTGAATTTGCATCACAAAGGAGTAGTCATCCATATCAATTGCAGGTCAAGGAGGTGACCTTTGGCTTTGGCAGCCTAAGGATCATTTGTAATTCTGCACAAGACAGTCCCAGTAGAGTGTGCAGGTCAAAAGCCAGATTGCAATGGTCCAACAGATTGTGGGTGTGTATGAAATGTGTAGGAAGTTAGTGATATGGGAAAACAGGCTGAGCCTAGAGATTACCCTGCACCTCAGAAATGTCTCATTTATCAAGTTACATTGGTGCAGGCCCCAAAACTGATGCAACTTTGTATCTATAAAAACAGCATACAGAATAACTTATGTGCTAATTAAAGCCTGATTTTGTTTAGTCAACCAAAGCCATCATAGCAACTATTTTGAATGAGTTGCAAAGTGCTATGTTAGAGTGTCTAAGGAGGCCTGTGTTCAGGTCCTTGGCCATTTATTTATGTCAAATTATTTTTCACAAGCCAAATATGTAAGATAATTTGTATATTGATGCCAATACACAATTTCAATGGGATAACAATTTAGCACTGGTATTGATACATAACTTGCTACAAATTGAAGGTGCAGAATTATAGGACACATGCAAAAATACCGGAATTCATGAAAAAAGGAAAATAATGCTGATGAAAACACTGTAAATTGTTCTTATATTTGCACTTTGTACATTTTTTTAACCTCTTTTTTTAATGTTTTAATACTTTGTACATTATTGATGTACAATTGGTAAACCCACATACAGTATTACTGCAGTACTCCAATGAATTATATGAGTTTGTGCAAGGGTGAAGTGGACCTTGCAGATATTGAGGTGGTCAAAAGATTTATCGTAATAGATCCACAGAATGCAGATGCCTGGATTCAGTGATTGGTTTATCATTGACAGGAATTGCCATCAACCACTGTTTGAGGATCAATATTATTGAGCCACAATTACTCTAATTCTCTTTGCTCCATTGACTTGAACTGGTAACGGCTGCTCTCTAATATACACAGTAAACCAGTAAATAGATTGCATTCATAGGATTTGTAGCAAACCCAGTTTATTATTTTGATGAGTGGTGCTGGTACCTCCACCATCTCAGAAGGTTTGAATTGTAAGGAGAATTGGGCTCAGTCACCGACATAGTAGTTAAATTGCACTATTGCAATTCCTAGACATTACTTGCTCTACAACCTCATGATTTTTAGACATTGGTTAGGGTCTAAAATCCTACAAAAAGTGATGAGATCTGTCCCACTGCTGGACTTCTTTACTCTGCTCATTGCAACACATTCTTAGCTCATGATCATATAGGTTAGACCTGGAGCAAGAAAGAGCCCTGATGTTGAGCTTTAGATGCATTTGTGTGTTTGTAATACATTTTGCAGGCATATGGAAAAACACACAATGATAACACCTTGCAATGAGAAGATATTTAACATGTAACGAGTTTATATCCAGGAAGCCTTCTCTGCAAGAGATTTAGAGTCCAGCACTTGGATATTTCATTTTATTCTGTCTGTTGTAGCTATTGGCATTCAAAGCTGCAATGCCTTTTTATGTTCTTGATGTGCTTTCCAAATACATTAAAATGTGCAGCAATGCAAGCTGAGCTCTCAAAATTAATAAATTCAATACAGTAATAAGAAGATATATTATCTAAAATGCTTGGGACCTGGTTTTCGGGGATAAGGGATCTTTTTGATGATTGGATCTCTTCCATACCTTAAGTCTGTTAAAAATCATTTAAACATGAAATAAACATAATAGGGTTGTTTTGCTACCAGCATGGATTTGTGCAGCCTAGCTGCTATCAAGTACAAGCTACTGTTTTATTATTACAAAGAAAAAGGAAATAGTTTTTAAAAATTAGAATTATTATTATTATTATTATTATTAACATGTATTTATATAGCGCCAACATATTGCGCAGCACTGTAAAGTAAATGTGATTATACAACTACATCACACAAATTACATATATAGAATATATGGAGTAACAGACATCACAATCAATACAGGTACAAAAAGGTGAGGAAGGCCCTATGCATATGCATACAGTCTAAAGGGGAGGGAGTAATACACAAGGTGTGGGAGTGGGCAAGATCGAAGTAAGTGGGTGAGAAATGTGGTATTGTATGTGGTGTTGCGTTTGGTAGTTAAGCGGAGTGAGGGTAGGCTTCTCGAAAGAAGTGCGTTTTCAGAGATTTTTTGAAAGTAGAAAGGGTGGGAGAAAGTCGGACAGACCGTGGGAGAGCGTTCCAGAGGAGGGGTGCAGCCCTTGCAAAGTCTTGAATGCGAGCATGTGAGGAGGTTATGAGAGAAGAGTTGAGTAGGAGGTCAGTAGAGGAGCGTAGTAAGCGAGTGGGTGAGTATATAGAGATGAGTTCAGAGATGTAGGGTGGAGCAGAGTTGTGAAGTGCTTTGAAAGTCAGTGTCATTAATTTGAATTTGATTCTGAAAGGTAACGGAAGCCAGTGCAGGGATTGACAGAATGGCGAGGCAGAGGAGGAGCGGTTGCTGAGGTGTATGAGCCTCGCAGCAGTGTTCATTATGGACTGGAGAGGTGACAGTCTCTGGAGGGGGAGGCCAATTAAAAGCGAGTTACAGTAGTCTAGACGCGATATGATGAGAGAGTGAATAAGAATTTTGGCAGCGTCTTGGGTGATAAATGATCGTATTTTGGATATGTTCTTTAGGTGGAAGTGACATGATTTGATAAGTGACTGGATATGAGGAGTGAATGACAGGGCAGAATCTAGGATAACCCCAAGGCACCGGGCCTGGGGAGAGGGGGTGATAGTGGAATTGTTAACTATGATGGATACTTCGGGGATGCTACTGGTGTTGTTTGGAGGAAAGAGAACCATTTCAGTTTTGGAGAGGTTTAATTTAAGGTAGCGTTGCGACATCCAGGTAGAGATAGCGGACAGGCAGGAGGAGACGCGAGTTAGGAGTTCTGGGTTGAGATCAGGAGATGAGAGATAGATCTGAGTATCGTCAGCATAGAGGTGGTAGTGGAAACCGTACGAATTTATTAATTTGCCAAGGGAGGAAGTGTAGAGGGAGAATAGTAATGGTCCTAGGACAGAGCCTTGAGGAACTCCAACAGAAAGAGGTAGGGGAGAAGATGATGCTCCATTGTAGGAGACACTGAAGGAACGATTGGTGATGTAAGAAGAGAACCAGGACAGGGCTGTGTCACGAAGGCCAAGCGACTGGAGGGACTGGAGGAGGAGAGGGTGATCTACAGTGTCAAATGCGGCTGAGAGATCAAGCAGTATTAGTAGTGAGAAATGATTGTTGGCTTTTGCGGTTAAAAGGTCATTAGTTAGTCGAGTCAGGGCAGTTTCCGTGGAGTGTTGTGGCTTAAAACCAGATTGTAGGGGGTCTAGCAGGTTATTGTCAGAGAGGAATGAGGTAAGTCGGTTGTAGACTAGGCGCTCAAGTAGTTTAGAGATGAAAGGTAGCAGAGAGATAGGTCGGAGGTTGTCAAGATTGGAGGGATCAAGAGAGGGTTTTTTCAGAATGGGGGTGACAAGAGCATGTTTTAGTTGAGAAGGAAACAGTCCAGTTGAGAGCGAAAGATTAAATAGGTGAGTTAAGGCTTTGATTAGACCAGGATTGGTATTGCGGAGAAGTTTTGAGGGAATTGGATCAAGCGGGCAGGTGGTAAGGCGAGAAGAGGCCAGAAGCTTTGAGACTTCCTCATCAGTGACAGGGGTGAAGGAGCACAGGAGGGACTGGGGAGTGTGAAGGGAGGGTGGTGGAAGTCTAGGGGGGTTGAGTAGTGTAATGTCCCTTCTAATAGTGTCAATTTTGTTTTTGAAGTGCTCAGCAATATCTTGAGCAGAGACAGATGTGCATGGAGGGGGTGGAGAAGGGGAAAGGAGAGTGTTAAAGGTGGAGAAAAGTTGTGCTGGTTTTTTAGAAAGGGAGTTAATGAGTGAAGTAAAGTATGTTTGTTTGGCTTGGAAGAGGCTGGTGTTAAAGGAGCGCAGGGCAGATTTGTAGCTCCAAAAGTCTGATTCTGAACGGGATTTGCGCCAGCGACGCTCAAGTGCACGTGAGTGTCTTTGGAGCGCTTTTGTATGAGCAGTATGCCAAGGTTGAAGTGGTTTGGGTCTAGAATGTTTCGTTTTTATAGGAGCAAGCTCATTTAGGGCAGTGGTGAGAGTACTATAGTAGACAGAGGTAGCCACATTAGGACAAGAGATGGCGGAGATATTAGAGTGAAGAGAGTCAAAGGAAGAAGAGAGATGTGACACGTCTACAGCTTGCAAGTCACGGTAAGTACGTGTTTGGGGAATAGCAGGGGTTGAGGAGGGAGTTAGTGAGAGTTGAAATGTGAGCATATTGTGATCAGAGAGGGGAAATGGTGAGTTAGTAAAATTGGTGGTTGAACAGAGTCTGGTAAATATGAGATCCAGAGTGTTACCGCTGGAGTGAGAGGGGGAGTCTGAGCACAAAGATAAGCCTAGGGAGGAGGTTAGTGAAAGAAGTTTAGAGACAGAAGAGTTGTTAATGTTGTTAACAGGTATATTAAAGTCACCTAATATGATGGATGGGATGTTAGATGAAAGAAAGTAAGGAAGCCAGGCAGCAAAGTTGTCCAGAAATTGTGCAGTTGGTCCTGGTGGTCGATATATAACAGCAATGCAGAGTGAAACAGGAGAAAAGAGCCTAATGCAGTGAGCCTCAAATGAGGAGAATGATAGAGAGGGAACAGGTGGAAGAACTTTAAAAGTACAGCGGGGAGACAGAAGCAAACCTACCCCACCTCCAGGTTTGTTACTAGGTCTGGGAGTATGAGTAAGGTGTAGGCCCCCATAGGACAGGGCAGCAGGTGAGGCAGTGTCAGTAGGAGAAAGCCAGGTTTCAGTAAGTGCGAGTAGGTTAAAGGAATTTGCAATGAAATGGTCGTGTATAGCGGTGAGCTTGTTGCAAACAGATCTGGCATTCCAGAGAGCACATGAAAGATTAACTGGGATTTTGGGTATAGGAGTAAGTGTTCTATACTGTTTGAATTTGCTCCGGAGAGAAGGAGCTCGTGGCCGTGTTATAACTGGGATGGGGTAAGGGCCAGGGTTTGGGGAAATGTCCCCAGCTGCCAGCAATAGAAAGGAAAGAAAGACTAAGTGAGAGTGGGATTTATAAGTCCTTGGTTTGTATGAAAAAGAGGAGCTTTGTGGAATAGCTAAACAGAGTACTTTATATACTTCATGTGTGGAGAGGGAAGGAGAGGAGAGAAGAGAGGCTGAGATTTGTATAGAAGTGGGATTAGTCGGAGGAGGTAGTGAAAAATGCTTTATGAAGCATGAGAATGAAAGAAGGAGAAATGCAGGATAAAGCATGTTTGGAGTAAGAAGTAACAAACTAGCAGGTACAAAAAAATCTGTTTTCTTCTTCTCCCAGATGGTTCACAGTTGATTGCAGGGGAATCCGGTTCCTTTTGCCTTGTCAATGCCTTGTCCAACTGTCTTGTTTAACTGTCATTTCTGAGCACTTGTGAAATTTAGCACTTAAGAAATGTTAGCACTCGTGCCATGCCCCAGACACGAGTGCCATCCCCAATACTGGGCCTGAATTTATATGTAGCTGATTGGGAAAACCAGAGCCTAATTAATCAATTAATCAATTAAACAGCTAGCAAAGGGCAGAGTTTTACAGACACCAGAACCAGGATTGGGGCTATAAAAATATCTCTTGTTCACTGGGGAGTGGACACAGATGTGCTTGAGATATTATCAAAGAACTTAAGTAGAATAGGCCTGACAGACAAAAGTTATTGGGGTTAACAAATACAAGTAGGGATATAGCAGAATTACCAGAATAAACAGTTGCAGTATATGGATATGGCAGTATGTGGATATAGCAGAATTACCAGAATAAACAGTTGCAGTATATGGCAGTATGTGGATATAGCAGAATTACCAGAATAAACAGTTGCAGTATATGGATATGGCAGTATGTGGATATAGCAGAATTACCTGTAGGAATGAGAAGAGATAGGAGTTAGTTCCATTGAACTGTCTTGTTTAACTGTCATTTCTGAGCACTTGTGAAATTTAGCACTTAAGAAATGTTAGCACTCGTGCCATGCCCCAGACACGAGTGCCATCCCCAATACTGGGCCTGAATTTATATGTAGCTGATTGGGAAAACCAGAGCCTAATTAATCAATTAATCAATTAAACAGCTAGCAAAGGGCAGAGTTTTACAGACACCAGAACCAGGATTGGGGCTATAAAAATATCTCTTGTTCACTGGGGAGTGGACACAGATGTGCTTGAGATATTATCAAAGAACTTAAGTAGAATAGGCCTGACAGACAAAAGTTATTGGGGTTAACAAATACAAGTAGGGATATAGCAGAATTACCAGAATAAACAGTTGCAGTATATGGATATGGCAGTATGTGGATATAGCAGAATTACCAGAATAAACAGTTGCAGTATATGGCAGTATGTGGATATAGCAGAATTACCAGAATAAACAGTTGCAGTATATGGATATGGCAGTATGTGGATATAGCAGAATTACCTGTAGGAATGAGAAGAGATAGGAGTTAGTTCCATTGAACTGTCTTGTTTAACTGTCATTTCTGAGCACTTGTGAAATTTAGCACTTAAGAAATGTTAGCACTCGTGCCATGCCCCAGACACGAGTGCCATCCCCAATACTGGGCCTGAATTTATATGTAGCTGATTGGGAAAACCAGAGCCTAATTAATCAATTAATCAATTAAACAGCTAGCAAAGGGCAGAGTTTTACAGACACCAGAACCAGGATTGGGGCTATAAAAATATCTCTTGTTCACTGGGGAGTGGACACAGATGTGCTTGAGATATTATCAAAGAACTTAAGTAGAATAGGCCTGACAGACAAAAGTTATTGGGGTTAACAAATACAAGTAGGGATATAGCAGAATTACCAGAATAAACAGTTGCAGTATATGGATATGGCAGTATGTGGATATAGCAGAATTACCAGAATAAACAGTTGCAGTATATGGCAGTATGTGGATATAGCAGAATTACCAGAATAAACAGTTGCAGTATATGGATATGGCAGTATGTGGATATAGCAGAATTACCTGTAGGAATGAGAAGAGATAGGAGTTAGTTCCATTGAACTGTCTTGTTTAACTGTCATTTCTGAGCACTTGTGAAATTTAGCACTTAAGAAATGTTAGCACTCGTGCCATGCCCCAGACACGAGTGCCATCCCCAATACTGGGCCTGAATTTATATGTAGCTGATTGGGAAAACCAGAGCCTAATTAATCAATTAATCAATTAAACAGCTAGCAAAGGGCAGAGTTTTACAGACACCAGAACCAGGATTGGGGCTATAAAAATATCTCTTGTTCACTGGGGAGTGGACACAGATGTGCTTGAGATATTATCAAAGAACTTAAGTAGAATAGGCCTGACAGACAAAAGTTATTGGGGTTAACAAATACAAGTAGGGATATAGCAGAATTACCAGAATAAACAGTTGCAGTATATGGATATGGCAGTATGTGGATATAGCAGAATTACCAGAATAAACAGTTGCAGTATATGGCAGTATGTGGATATAGCAGAATTACCAGAATAAACAGTTGCAGTATATGGATATGGCAGTATGTGGATATAGCAGAATTACCTGTAGGAATGAGAAGAGATAGGAGTTAGTTCCATTGAACTGTCTTGTTTAACTGTCATTTCTGAGCACTTGTGAAATTTAGCACTTAAGAAATGTTAGCACTCGTGCCATGCCCCAGACACGAGTGCCATCCCCAATACTGGGCCTGAATTTATATGTAGCTGATTGGGAAAACCAGAGCCTAATTAATCAATTAATCAATTAAACAGCTAGCAAAGGGCAGAGTTTTACAGACACCAGAACCAGGATTGGGGCTATAAAAATATCTCTTGTTCACTGGGGAGTGGACACAGATGTGCTTGAGATATTATCAAAGAACTTAAGTAGAATAGGCCTGACAGACAAAAGTTATTGGGGTTAACAAATACAAGTAGGGATATAGCAGAATTACCAGAATAAACAGTTGCAGTATATGGATATGGCAGTATGTGGATATAGCAGAATTACCAGAATAAACAGTTGCAGTATATGGCAGTATGTGGATATAGCAGAATTACCAGAATAAACAGTTGCAGTATATGGATATGGCAGTATGTGGATATAGCAGAATTACCTGTAGGAATGAGAAGAGATAGGAGTTAGTTCCATTGAACTGTCTTGTTTAACTGTCATTTCTGAGCACTTGTGAAATTTAGCACTTAAGAAATGTTAGCACTCGTGCCATGCCCCAGACACGAGTGCCATCCCCAATACTGGGCCTGAATTTATATGTAGCTGATTGGGAAAACCAGAGCCTAATTAATCAATTAATCAATTAAACAGCTAGCAAAGGGCAGAGTTTTACAGACACCAGAACCAGGATTGGGGCTATAAAAATATCTCTTGTTCACTGGGGAGTGGACACAGATGTGCTTGAGATATTATCAAAGAACTTAAGTAGAATAGGCCTGACAGACAAAAGTTATTGGGGTTAACAAATACAAGTAGGGATATAGCAGAATTACCAGAATAAACAGTTGCAGTATATGGATATGGCAGTATGTGGATATAGCAGAATTACCAGAATAAACAGTTGCAGTATATGGCAGTATGTGGATATAGCAGAATTACCAGAATAAACAGTTGCAGTATATGGATATGGCAGTATGTGGATATAGCAGAATTACCTGTAGGAATGAGAAGAGATAGGAGTTAGTTCCATTGAACTGTCTTGTTTAACTGTCATTTCTGAGCACTTGTGAAATTTAGCACTTAAGAAATGTTAGCACTCGTGCCATGCCCCAGACACGAGTGCCATCCCCAATACTGGGCCTGAATTTATATGTAGCTGATTGGGAAAACCAGAGCCTAATTAATCAATTAATCAATTAAACAGCTAGCAAAGGGCAGAGTTTTACAGACACCAGAACCAGGATTGGGGCTATAAAAATATCTCTTGTTCACTGGGGAGTGGACACAGATGTGCTTGAGATATTATCAAAGAACTTAAGTAGAATAGGCCTGACAGACAAAAGTTATTGGGGTTAACAAATACAAGTAGGGATATAGCAGAATTACCAGAATAAACAGTTGCAGTATATGGATATGGCAGTATGTGGATATAGCAGAATTACCAGAATAAACAGTTGCAGTATATGGCAGTATGTGGATATAGCAGAATTACCAGAATAAACAGTTGCAGTATATGGATATGGCAGTATGTGGATATAGCAGAATTACCTGTAGGAATGAGAAGAGATAGGAGTTAGTTCCATTGAACTGTCTTGTTTAACTGTCATTTCTGAGCACTTGTGAAATTTAGCACTTAAGAAATGTTAGCACTCGTGCCATGCCCCAGACACGAGTGCCATCCCCAATACTGGGCCTGAATTTATATGTAGCTGATTGGGAAAACCAGAGCCTAATTAATCAATTAATCAATTAAACAGCTAGCAAAGGGCAGAGTTTTACAGACACCAGAACCAGGATTGGGGCTATAAAAATATCTCTTGTTCACTGGGGAGTGGACACAGATGTGCTTGAGATATTATCAAAGAACTTAAGTAGAATAGGCCTGACAGACAAAAGTTATTGGGGTTAACAAATACAAGTAGGGATATAGCAGAATTACCAGAATAAACAGTTGCAGTATATGGATATGGCAGTATGTGGATATAGCAGAATTACCAGAATAAACAGTTGCAGTATATGGCAGTATGTGGATATAGCAGAATTACCAGAATAAACAGTTGCAGTATATGGATATGGCAGTATGTGGATATAGCAGAATTACCTGTAGGAATGAGAAGAGATAGGAGTTAGTTCCATTGAACTGTCTTGTTTAACTGTCATTTCTGAGCACTTGTGAAATTTAGCACTTAAGAAATGTTAGCACTCGTGCCATGCCCCAGACACGAGTGCCATCCCCAATACTGGGCCTGAATTTATATGTAGCTGATTGGGAAAACCAGAGCCTAATTAATCAATTAATCAATTAAACAGCTAGCAAAGGGCAGAGTTTTACAGACACCAGAACCAGGATTGGGGCTATAAAAATATCTCTTGTTCACTGGGGAGTGGACACAGATGTGCTTGAGATATTATCAAAGAACTTAAGTAGAATAGGCCTGACAGACAAAAGTTATTGGGGTTAACAAATACAAGTAGGGATATAGCAGAATTACCAGAATAAACAGTTGCAGTATATGGATATGGCAGTATGTGGATATAGCAGAATTACCAGAATAAACAGTTGCAGTATATGGCAGTATGTGGATATAGCAGAATTACCAGAATAAACAGTTGCAGTATATGGATATGGCAGTATGTGGATATAGCAGAATTACCTGTAGGAATGAGAAGAGATAGGAGTTAGTTCCATTGAACTGTCTTGTTTAACTGTCATTTCTGAGCACTTGTGAAATTTAGCACTTAAGAAATGTTAGCACTCGTGCCATGCCCCAGACACGAGTGCCATCCCCAATACTGGGCCTGAATTTATATGTAGCTGATTGGGAAAACCAGAGCCTAATTAATCAATTAATCAATTAAACAGCTAGCAAAGGGCAGAGTTTTACAGACACCAGAACCAGGATTGGGGCTATAAAAATATCTCTTGTTCACTGGGGAGTGGACACAGATGTGCTTGAGATATTATCAAAGAACTTAAGTAGAATAGGCCTGACAGACAAAAGTTATTGGGGTTAACAAATACAAGTAGGGATATAGCAGAATTACCAGAATAAACAGTTGCAGTATATGGATATGGCAGTATGTGGATATAGCAGAATTACCAGAATAAACAGTTGCAGTATATGGCAGTATGTGGATATAGCAGAATTACCAGAATAAACAGTTGCAGTATATGGATATGGCAGTATGTGGATATAGCAGAATTACCTGTAGGAATGAGAAGAGATAGGAGTTAGTTCCATTGAACTGTCTTGTTTAACTGTCATTTCTGAGCACTTGTGAAATTTAGCACTTAAGAAATGTTAGCACTCGTGCCATGCCCCAGACACGAGTGCCATCCCCAATACTGGGCCTGAATTTATATGTAGCTGATTGGGAAAACCAGAGCCTAATTAATCAATTAATCAATTAAACAGCTAGCAAAGGGCAGAGTTTTACAGACACCAGAACCAGGATTGGGGCTATAAAAATATCTCTTGTTCACTGGGGAGTGGACACAGATGTGCTTGAGATATTATCAAAGAACTTAAGTAGAATAGGCCTGACAGACAAAAGTTATTGGGGTTAACAAATACAAGTAGGGATATAGCAGAATTACCAGAATAAACAGTTGCAGTATATGGATATGGCAGTATGTGGATATAGCAGAATTACCAGAATAAACAGTTGCAGTATATGGCAGTATGTGGATATAGCAGAATTACCAGAATAAACAGTTGCAGTATATGGATATGGCAGTATGTGGATATAGCAGAATTACCTGTAGGAATGAGAAGAGATAGGAGTTAGTTCCATTGAACTGTCTTGTTTAACTGTCATTTCTGAGCACTTGTGAAATTTAGCACTTAAGAAATGTTAGCACTCGTGCCATGCCCCAGACACGAGTGCCATCCCCAATACTGGGCCTGAATTTATATGTAGCTGATTGGGAAAACCAGAGCCTAATTAATCAATTAATCAATTAAACAGCTAGCAAAGGGCAGAGTTTTACAGACACCAGAACCAGGATTGGGGCTATAAAAATATCTCTTGTTCACTGGGGAGTGGACACAGATGTGCTTGAGATATTATCAAAGAACTTAAGTAGAATAGGCCTGACAGACAAAAGTTATTGGGGTTAACAAATACAAGTAGGGATATAGCAGAATTACCAGAATAAACAGTTGCAGTATATGGATATGGCAGTATGTGGATATAGCAGAATTACCAGAATAAACAGTTGCAGTATATGGCAGTATGTGGATATAGCAGAATTACCAGAATAAACAGTTGCAGTATATGGATATGGCAGTATGTGGATATAGCAGAATTACCTGTAGGAATGAGAAGAGATAGGAGTTAGTTCCATTGAACTGTCTTGTTTAACTGTCATTTCTGAGCACTTGTGAAATTTAGCACTTAAGAAATGTTAGCACTCGTGCCATGCCCCAGACACGAGTGCCATCCCCAATACTGGGCCTGAATTTATATGTAGCTGATTGGGAAAACCAGAGCCTAATTAATCAATTAATCAATTAAACAGCTAGCAAAGGGCAGAGTTTTACAGACACCAGAACCAGGATTGGGGCTATAAAAATATCTCTTGTTCACTGGGGAGTGGACACAGATGTGCTTGAGATATTATCAAAGAACTTAAGTAGAATAGGCCTGACAGACAAAAGTTATTGGGGTTAACAAATACAAGTAGGGATATAGCAGAATTACCAGAATAAACAGTTGCAGTATATGGATATGGCAGTATGTGGATATAGCAGAATTACCAGAATAAACAGTTGCAGTATATGGCAGTATGTGGATATAGCAGAATTACCAGAATAAACAGTTGCAGTATATGGATATGGCAGTATGTGGATATAGCAGAATTACCTGTAGGAATGAGAAGAGATAGGAGTTAGTTCCATTGAACTGTCTTGTTTAACTGTCATTTCTGAGCACTTGTGAAATTTAGCACTTAAGAAATGTTAGCACTCGTGCCATGCCCCAGACACGAGTGCCATCCCCAATACTGGGCCTGAATTTATATGTAGCTGATTGGGAAAACCAGAGCCTAATTAATCAATTAATCAATTAAACAGCTAGCAAAGGGCAGAGTTTTACAGACACCAGAACCAGGATTGGGGCTATAAAAATATCTCTTGTTCACTGGGGAGTGGACACAGATGTGCTTGAGATATTATCAAAGAACTTAAGTAGAATAGGCCTGACAGACAAAAGTTATTGGGGTTAACAAATACAAGTAGGGATATAGCAGAATTACCAGAATAAACAGTTGCAGTATATGGATATGGCAGTATGTGGATATAGCAGAATTACCAGAATAAACAGTTGCAGTATATGGCAGTATGTGGATATAGCAGAATTACCAGAATAAACAGTTGCAGTATATGGATATGGCAGTATGTGGATATAGCAGAATTACCTGTAGGAATGAGAAGAGATAGGAGTTAGTTCCATTGAACTGTCTTGTTTAACTGTCATTTCTGAGCACTTGTGAAATTTAGCACTTAAGAAATGTTAGCACTCGTGCCATGCCCCAGACACGAGTGCCATCCCCAATACTGGGCCTGAATTTATATGTAGCTGATTGGGAAAACCAGAGCCTAATTAATCAATTAATCAATTAAACAGCTAGCAAAGGGCAGAGTTTTACAGACACCAGAACCAGGATTGGGGCTATAAAAATATCTCTTGTTCACTGGGGAGTGGACACAGATGTGCTTGAGATATTATCAAAGAACTTAAGTAGAATAGGCCTGACAGACAAAAGTTATTGGGGTTAACAAATACAAGTAGGGATATAGCAGAATTACCAGAATAAACAGTTGCAGTATATGGATATGGCAGTATGTGGATATAGCAGAATTACCAGAATAAACAGTTGCAGTATATGGCAGTATGTGGATATAGCAGAATTACCAGAATAAACAGTTGCAGTATATGGATATGGCAGTATGTGGATATAGCAGAATTACCTGTAGGAATGAGAAGAGATAGGAGTTAGTTCCATTGAACTGTCTTGTTTAACTGTCATTTCTGAGCACTTGTGAAATTTAGCACTTAAGAAATGTTAGCACTCGTGCCATGCCCCAGACACGAGTGCCATCCCCAATACTGGGCCTGAATTTATATGTAGCTGATTGGGAAAACCAGAGCCTAATTAATCAATTAATCAATTAAACAGCTAGCAAAGGGCAGAGTTTTACAGACACCAGAACCAGGATTGGGGCTATAAAAATATCTCTTGTTCACTGGGGAGTGGACACAGATGTGCTTGAGATATTATCAAAGAACTTAAGTAGAATAGGCCTGACAGACAAAAGTTATTGGGGTTAACAAATACAAGTAGGGATATAGCAGAATTACCAGAATAAACAGTTGCAGTATATGGATATGGCAGTATGTGGATATAGCAGAATTACCAGAATAAACAGTTGCAGTATATGGCAGTATGTGGATATAGCAGAATTACCAGAATAAACAGTTGCAGTATATGGATATGGCAGTATGTGGATATAGCAGAATTACCTGTAGGAATGAGAAGAGATAGGAGTTAGTTCCATTGAACTGTCTTGTTTAACTGTCATTTCTGAGCACTTGTGAAATTTAGCACTTAAGAAATGTTAGCACTCGTGCCATGCCCCAGACACGAGTGCCATCCCCAATACTGGGCCTGAATTTATATGTAGCTGATTGGGAAAACCAGAGCCTAATTAATCAATTAATCAATTAAACAGCTAGCAAAGGGCAGAGTTTTACAGACACCAGAACCAGGATTGGGGCTATAAAAATATCTCTTGTTCACTGGGGAGTGGACACAGATGTGCTTGAGATATTATCAAAGAACTTAAGTAGAATAGGCCTGACAGACAAAAGTTATTGGGGTTAACAAATACAAGTAGGGATATAGCAGAATTACCAGAATAAACAGTTGCAGTATATGGATATGGCAGTATGTGGATATAGCAGAATTACCAGAATAAACAGTTGCAGTATATGGCAGTATGTGGATATAGCAGAATTACCAGAATAAACAGTTGCAGTATATGGATATGGCAGTATGTGGATATAGCAGAATTACCTGTAGGAATGAGAAGAGATAGGAGTTAGTTCCATTGAACTGTCTTGTTTAACTGTCATTTCTGAGCACTTGTGAAATTTAGCACTTAAGAAATGTTAGCACTCGTGCCATGCCCCAGACACGAGTGCCATCCCCAATACTGGGCCTGAATTTATATGTAGCTGATTGGGAAAACCAGAGCCTAATTAATCAATTAATCAATTAAACAGCTAGCAAAGGGCAGAGTTTTACAGACACCAGAACCAGGATTGGGGCTATAAAAATATCTCTTGTTCACTGGGGAGTGGACACAGATGTGCTTGAGATATTATCAAAGAACTTAAGTAGAATAGGCCTGACAGACAAAAGTTATTGGGGTTAACAAATACAAGTAGGGATATAGCAGAATTACCAGAATAAACAGTTGCAGTATATGGATATGGCAGTATGTGGATATAGCAGAATTACCAGAATAAACAGTTGCAGTATATGGCAGTATGTGGATATAGCAGAATTACCAGAATAAACAGTTGCAGTATATGGATATGGCAGTATGTGGATATAGCAGAATTACCTGTAGGAATGAGAAGAGATAGGAGTTAGTTCCATTGAACTGTCTTGTTTAACTGTCATTTCTGAGCACTTGTGAAATTTAGCACTTAAGAAATGTTAGCACTCGTGCCATGCCCCAGACACGAGTGCCATCCCCAATACTGGGCCTGAATTTATATGTAGCTGATTGGGAAAACCAGAGCCTAATTAATCAATTAATCAATTAAACAGCTAGCAAAGGGCAGAGTTTTACAGACACCAGAACCAGGATTGGGGCTATAAAAATATCTCTTGTTCACTGGGGAGTGGACACAGATGTGCTTGAGATATTATCAAAGAACTTAAGTAGAATAGGCCTGACAGACAAAAGTTATTGGGGTTAACAAATACAAGTAGGGATATAGCAGAATTACCAGAATAAACAGTTGCAGTATATGGATATGGCAGTATGTGGATATAGCAGAATTACCAGAATAAACAGTTGCAGTATATGGCAGTATGTGGATATAGCAGAATTACCAGAATAAACAGTTGCAGTATATGGATATGGCAGTATGTGGATATAGCAGAATTACCTGTAGGAATGAGAAGAGATAGGAGTTAGTTCCATTGAACTGTCTTGTTTAACTGTCATTTCTGAGCACTTGTGAAATTTAGCACTTAAGAAATGTTAGCACTCGTGCCATGCCCCAGACACGAGTGCCATCCCCAATACTGGGCCTGAATTTATATGTAGCTGATTGGGAAAACCAGAGCCTAATTAATCAATTAATCAATTAAACAGCTAGCAAAGGGCAGAGTTTTACAGACACCAGAACCAGGATTGGGGCTATAAAAATATCTCTTGTTCACTGGGGAGTGGACACAGATGTGCTTGAGATATTATCAAAGAACTTAAGTAGAATAGGCCTGACAGACAAAAGTTATTGGGGTTAACAAATACAAGTAGGGATATAGCAGAATTACCAGAATAAACAGTTGCAGTATATGGATATGGCAGTATGTGGATATAGCAGAATTACCAGAATAAACAGTTGCAGTATATGGCAGTATGTGGATATAGCAGAATTACCAGAATAAACAGTTGCAGTATATGGATATGGCAGTATGTGGATATAGCAGAATTACCTGTAGGAATGAGAAGAGATAGGAGTTAGTTCCATTGAACTGTCTTGTTTAACTGTCATTTCTGAGCACTTGTGAAATTTAGCACTTAAGAAATGTTAGCACTCGTGCCATGCCCCAGACACGAGTGCCATCCCCAATACTGGGCCTGAATTTATATGTAGCTGATTGGGAAAACCAGAGCCTAATTAATCAATTAATCAATTAAACAGCTAGCAAAGGGCAGAGTTTTACAGACACCAGAACCAGGATTGGGGCTATAAAAATATCTCTTGTTCACTGGGGAGTGGACACAGATGTGCTTGAGATATTATCAAAGAACTTAAGTAGAATAGGCCTGACAGACAAAAGTTATTGGGGTTAACAAATACAAGTAGGGATATAGCAGAATTACCAGAATAAACAGTTGCAGTATATGGATATGGCAGTATGTGGATATAGCAGAATTACCAGAATAAACAGTTGCAGTATATGGCAGTATGTGGATATAGCAGAATTACCAGAATAAACAGTTGCAGTATATGGATATGGCAGTATGTGGATATAGCAGAATTACCTGTAGGAATGAGAAGAGATAGGAGTTAGTTCCATTGAACTGTCTTGTTTAACTGTCATTTCTGAGCACTTGTGAAATTTAGCACTTAAGAAATGTTAGCACTCGTGCCATGCCCCAGACACGAGTGCCATCCCCAATACTGGGCCTGAATTTATATGTAGCTGATTGGGAAAACCAGAGCCTAATTAATCAATTAATCAATTAAACAGCTAGCAAAGGGCAGAGTTTTACAGACACCAGAACCAGGATTGGGGCTATAAAAATATCTCTTGTTCACTGGGGAGTGGACACAGATGTGCTTGAGATATTATCAAAGAACTTAAGTAGAATAGGCCTGACAGACAAAAGTTATTGGGGTTAACAAATACAAGTAGGGATATAGCAGAATTACCAGAATAAACAGTTGCAGTATATGGATATGGCAGTATGTGGATATAGCAGAATTACCAGAATAAACAGTTGCAGTATATGGCAGTATGTGGATATAGCAGAATTACCAGAATAAACAGTTGCAGTATATGGATATGGCAGTATGTGGATATAGCAGAATTACCTGTAGGAATGAGAAGAGATAGGAGTTAGTTCCATTGAACTGTCTTGTTTAACTGTCATTTCTGAGCACTTGTGAAATTTAGCACTTAAGAAATGTTAGCACTCGTGCCATGCCCCAGACACGAGTGCCATCCCCAATACTGGGCCTGAATTTATATGTAGCTGATTGGGAAAACCAGAGCCTAATTAATCAATTAATCAATTAAACAGCTAGCAAAGGGCAGAGTTTTACAGACACCAGAACCAGGATTGGGGCTATAAAAATATCTCTTGTTCACTGGGGAGTGGACACAGATGTGCTTGAGATATTATCAAAGAACTTAAGTAGAATAGGCCTGACAGACAAAAGTTATTGGGGTTAACAAATACAAGTAGGGATATAGCAGAATTACCAGAATAAACAGTTGCAGTATATGGATATGGCAGTATGTGGATATAGCAGAATTACCAGAATAAACAGTTGCAGTATATGGCAGTATGTGGATATAGCAGAATTACCAGAATAAACAGTTGCAGTATATGGATATGGCAGTATGTGGATATAGCAGAATTACCTGTAGGAATGAGAAGAGATAGGAGTTAGTTCCATTGAACTGTCTTGTTTAACTGTCATTTCTGAGCACTTGTGAAATTTAGCACTTAAGAAATGTTAGCACTCGTGCCATGCCCCAGACACGAGTGCCATCCCCAATACTGGGCCTGAATTTATATGTAGCTGATTGGGAAAACCAGAGCCTAATTAATCAATTAATCAATTAAACAGCTAGCAAAGGGCAGAGTTTTACAGACACCAGAACCAGGATTGGGGCTATAAAAATATCTCTTGTTCACTGGGGAGTGGACACAGATGTGCTTGAGATATTATCAAAGAACTTAAGTAGAATAGGCCTGACAGACAAAAGTTATTGGGGTTAACAAATACAAGTAGGGATATAGCAGAATTACCAGAATAAACAGTTGCAGTATATGGATATGGCAGTATGTGGATATAGCAGAATTACCAGAATAAACAGTTGCAGTATATGGCAGTATGTGGATATAGCAGAATTACCAGAATAAACAGTTGCAGTATATGGATATGGCAGTATGTGGATATAGCAGAATTACCAGAATAAACAGTTGCAGTATATGGATATGGCAGTATGTGGATATAGCAGAATTACCAGAATAAACAGTTGCAGTATATGGATATGGCAGTATGTGGATATAGCAGAATTACCAGAATAAACAGTTGCAGTATATGGATATGGCAGTATGTGGATATAGCAGAATTACCAGAATAAACAGTTGCAGTATATGGATATGGCAGTATGTGGATATAGCAGAATTACCAGAATAAACAGTTGCAGTATATGGATATGGCAGTATGTGGATATAGCAGAATTACCAGAATAAACAGTTGCAGTATATGGATATGGCAGTATGTGGATATAGCAGAATTACCAGAATAAACAGTTGCAGTATATGGATATGGCAGTATGTGGATATAGCAGAATTACCAGAATAAACAGTTGCAGTATATGGATATGGCAGTATGTGGATATAGCAGAATTACCAGAATAAACAGTTGCAGTATATGGATATGGCAGTATGTGGATATAGCAGAATTACCAGAATAAACAGTTGCAGTATATGGATATGGCAGTATGTGGATATAGCAGAATTACCTGTAGGAATGAGAAGAGATAGGAGTTAGTTCCATTGAACTGTCTTGTTTAACTGTCATTTCTGAGCACTTGTGAAATTTAGCACTTAAGAAATGTTAGCACTCGTGCCATGCCCCAGACATTATTTGCTTAATAGACTCTATGGGGAATGGCTTTGTGATATATTTTCTGGATAACAGGTTTCCAAATAAGGGACTCCATATGTATGTGTAACCCATATGTATTCTGACATATTTAGCATGTATTTTATTAGACATAATAAAATGCCAGTGTAAGCCTGTGTATAAGAACCCTAAAAGGATTTCTGTTTATGTTGGCTGAAAAGGCTGCTGTCCAGGGTGCTGATTGAGATTGTGGTTGAGATTGTGCTTGAAAGCCACAGGGCCTTTTAGGTACCTACAGTATATATATACCAGATATTGCTTATCATGGCTTCTATTTTTCTACACTGAGAGAGACTGCTCAATTATTAAGCAACAACACATAAACTGTTGCAGCAATCACATTACATTGCATTCAGTGTGTACATGCTATGGCATTTACATTAAATTAAAATCACACAGGATTGATAGCCCTGTTTTGTTTTTTTTATAGAAGCTTCCTATTTTTCCTATAGGTAGGCTAATATAAAGTAACCCTTCACATTTGAACTTCCAAAAATCAGTTCTGTATAATATTCTGGATATTTGGCACAAGTACTGTACATTTCACCTATTGGGCTACCCCTAAACACCGGTTCCCTTTAGGAACAAATGCTAAGCAGTGTTAAAGAGTTATGTTCACCTTACAAAATTTTATCATTGACTGTACTGATAAGAACTTTTCAGGAGTAATTAAGTTCTAACTCAATGAATAATTATTATATTATTGTACAGCCGTTGAACTTATTTATGTCTTCAAACCATCATAAAATCATACTCCTGGTTCTGCTACATTCATGCATCACATTGCATTAAGAGACAAAGGATTCTTATAAAATCTGTGCTTGGACCTGAAATGAGACTGCCTGGCTTAAGATGATTGGCAAACAAAACTGATTTCTTTGCTGCTGTGATGGTCAAGTCAAGCTATGTATTGGCTAATAGGGGGTTAAAGGATTGTGCCTTGTTCACATCTTCTCCTCTGACTCATCTGTGTGTAGATAGAAGGAGTGGCTTGGTCTCAGTAACGGGGGATTCAGTGCACAAGCAGGAGCAGCAGTAGTAGAGACTGGAGTGAAGTGATTCTCTTCTCCTTGTGAAATCCTGCAAACCCTGTGTTGGACCTTCACCCTGTTCCCAGCGCATGCTGTGCACCTAGACATGTGGCCATATGTGTCCCAGAGGTAAGACCTTTGTCACTTACCTTTCTCAGTGAAACCAGAGCGACATTTTAAAGCTCCGGGCTACTTTGCCAAACTCTAACCACTACATGTGCCCTGTTCCTACTCTAACCTATATAGCATATTTCTTCTCTGTGATCTTCTGCAAGAAATAGATCATTCTACATATGGCTGCGAGGATTTCAAGAGAAAACAAAAAATCCCTAGGAATAGAACACAACAAGCAGACTTGTGCTGGCTGTTAATAACTGTTAATTGGCCCTTTTTTAGCAAGAGGTTTGAAATATTTTCAGCTCACATTTGTGACTGAAAGAGTTAACTCGCAGTTTTTGAATGATGAGGAATGGGTTACAATCACTAATGCAGAATACAGAATTAATTCTCGATGGTCAGGTCAGAAGTGAACTTCAGAATAATCTCCGTTATTCATTTCTCATGCTTGTCTGATTAAAGGGGATTATTGGCATGCCCAGATCTCTGTTGTGCAGTGGCAGCCGACAATGTTTTCTTTCTTGTTGCATTGCTGTGAGCACAGCTGGATAAATCAACTCACCTGCCAGAGAACTAATTTCAATGAACAGAAATAAATCACAAGCAAGGCATGCCAAATGACTGATGCTTTACCTTTAGGGTAGAGGGGGCATCATTTCCATTTTTATGATATTCATTATTTCTTTAGAAAGATTAATATTGGGCAAAACAGTGAGAAATTTAAAAAGATCATTCCAAAAGATGCAGTATTTAAATTGGGTTGGGTTCTAATATCCTCATGACAAAACAAATCAATCCCCAAGTATTGGAAGGAGTTAATATGTTGCTGCGAATGTCCCTGCTGTGTAGGAATGGGGAAGGTTTATTCTAATTTAGCACACAAGTCGTGCACATGTTCGGATGCCGTCGGGGAAAGATCTCCTGACGTGACAGGCGAAGGGTGCTCTTTGCAGTGAAATGTTGAAGTGGGATGTTGTCTGTATCCCAGGAAAGCAAGGACAGGAGATAAGAGATCAGTCCTCTTGTGAAATATTGATGAGATGCTTGGAATTGTAGTCTGACAACACCATTATTGTATATGGTATAATATACTATTGAGAATATTGCAGTATTGTAATATTGCATATTGTAAAAGATCTAACAATTGTTATTGTAATCTGTTCAATATGTTTCCCCCTGTGATGTTGAGGGTCCATAGCAAATGACTTTACCTTAGTTTCCTAAAATGAGCCCTCCAGCAAAAGTATACATTGTTCTCTGCTTCTAGCGCTTGGCGAGAGTTGAATGTATTATCTTTACCTGTTGTTAAGCTTTACAACAAGGTTGCATATTCCCAATGGATAAGAAATGATTTTCCTGTGTAAATGTAGTGTGTCTAAAGCCCAACTCCCAGTGTATTTGCTACGTGTGGGCTTTTTTTTGCATTAAAAAGGGTATAACTGTTTCACTCATTGCAGTATGTTTTAATCACCACAGTGCTGACTTTTAGGAGTAGAAAGCTGCAATGTTCTGACCATGTTTTGTGATTCCAAAATGAAATTCTCATTGCAACGTGCCCTGGTTCGTTGCCAGTGAATACCAGTGTTAAAAACTATAACTTTATTATTGCCAGAACAGCCAAAAAGGGGTTCAATAATAAGAAAAAAAAAGGATAACAATAAATTCCCCACTTGGTATAATCCCAGCCATATAAATATCAAACAGTTCTATAATGAAAGCAGTAGTTCCAATAGCCCCAGTTTGGCTCAATCTCAACATTATCCCAAATAACCGTGGATGAGATAACCTTAACCTTTTTATTTCCAGGAGGCCCAGAAGCCTTTTGAATAAAAAGGACTTTCCCATATGTTTGCTCCCATCCAAGTAGGTAGCACCTTATCCCCCCATACTGTACATGTAACATCTGATGGAGCCCTTAGTTTTCTCTGTAATGTGTAAAGGAAACCTGTTATCCAGCCATCTCCTATAAACTCAATTTTAATCAAATAATTAAAAATTGTAAAATATATTTTCTTTTTCTCTGTAATAATAAACTAGTACCTTATAATTGACCCTTGAACTTAGACACAACTAATATTAATTGGAGGCAAAACTATTCTATTATTCTATTTATTTAATATATGTTTATATGATTTTTTTAGCAGACTTAAGGTATGGAGATCCAAATTATGGAAATCCAAATTATGGACTTATGGAATTATGAATTATTAAGACCTCTTATCCAGAAAACCCCAGGTCCTGTGTATCCTTTATAACAGGTCCCATATCTGTATAGGGAAACGTAGCATGAATCGCAGAGGATGGCAATAAGTGACTGCACGTATCCCATGAGTTGAGTGGGGTCTCATTGGAAGTCATACATTCCAACTACTGTTGTTGCCATGAAATTAGTTTATGTTTCTAAGTTGTTATTGCACCTTTCTACACTGTCTTAGAAGGAAATTGGTTTGAAAATCTGAGCACATTATTCTCTGCCATAGACACACAAACAAGTTGAATGTCTTTCATTGTTCCTTATAACCTTGTCTGTAAGATGGCCAATGTCCTCATGTGAGTGTAATGTATAATGTAATGCTGATTCTAGTGCAGATTTCTCATAAAGGGTTTGGGGAATAATTTCCTTTTGTGCAAGGAGGGGAACCCTGGTTTAGATACGTGGGAGGAAACGCATGGCTTGTTGAAAACAAATATTCATGAATATATTAATACTCAGTTCTTTGTATGGTACCAAGAGAGCTCCACACTGCAGTGATCTGTGTCATATCTACTTTGCCATTGAGACATTGAATGGATCTTGAAGATCACAACGGGGAGGTCCTTACACTGGAGAGCCAGATAAATGTGACTGATTAGAGATCAAATTATAATTACTACTGGCTATAGGAAGAATCTCAATATTGTAAAAAAGTGTAGAAAAAATCTATAAGTCAGGGTCAATAAACCAGTGGCCTAGATTTCTTCCCATTCTTCCACAGCTGTCTATAGTTGGATGCCATGGACCTTACATACAGTGGGGTCCCAAACAGAAGCAGACAAGAAGAATGAGACATAGCGGGTACAGCAGAACAAGAGGCTGAAGATTATAAAGATCAGTATTTAAGGCAGCCCTTCAAGTGATGTAGGTTTACGGGCCATTGGTTCTAACAATCCTATCATATAATATTAATAATGGGATCAGCCAATATCTGGTGTGCCCTAGGCCAAGCCACTACTAAAGATAGCACCACTGCCACCATAAAATATTACATCTCCTTTCAAAGTTGAAGGAAGTACAGTAAGGCATAAATGTACAGCAGGAGAAAGGTTACATAACGTGACAGTATTTAAGAAATGCAAATGGTATGGAAACAAGAATGCAGATGTGGGATATGAGAGGAAGATAAGATATTGTAGGTAGATACATGGTATACCAGCAGTTGCTACAGAGGTTATCATGTGGCCAGAAACATTGTAGAATACCATGGCTGCAAACATAAAAAATATTACTGAAACAGCCATTCAGTCATAGTTTACTTCAATCTTACTGTAACTGACAACCAAGATAGGCTTTCAGGAGTATTTAGGTGAGCAAAGAGGCATTCTCCATGAACCAGTCCCTAATTGACTTTCCGTAAGGAGCCCCCCCCCCCACCAAGTCAAGGAGCTTCATTAGGTGGAGCAGCCTCACAGTTTTGGAACCACTGGTGTAGATTATACAAGTACAGCTTGAATAGGATGATGTGAGGGGAAAGACATTTATTACATATGGGTGTAGGATTTAAGGATTGCAAAGGAAGCCACAAGGGCGTTGCTAGAAGCAGAGGTTACAAATGCAATGAAAGAGTTTGGCAGCGAGGTAGGGAAGATTGAGTTACAAGTCAGAAAATGGAGACAATGAGCCTGGCAGAGGTTGAAAATTAAAAAGGACTGGAGAATACGATTGGTGGAACTTTAAGTGTTGATCATTGTCTGGAAGTAGGGGGTCAGGCTTAGAGGCAAGGAGAAGGGAAAAGTCAAGGAAGGTATTAGAATGCATGTCGTAAAGGATGGATAAGCATTTTGTGTTGGTATAAAAAGTGAGGTTGGTAAATGTAGTTAAAATCCCTTTTAGTATAAAGTCAAGCTTATTTACATTTGGTTTATATTTACTGCATCTCTCCCACTAGAATTCCTTCACACTCACTGAAATTGTCTTTGTGAAGGCAATATTGACAATGCTGTGGGTTTCAGATGCTGGAGTGGCTATTAGAAAATCTCTTATTAAAGAGTGTCCTAACTTTCCACAGGGTATCCTTGCTTATTGACATGCCCTCTCCCAGATTATGTTGTTTTTGCCTTCTTGCTCCAGATCATTTGTTTCTGCTATAGGATTTAACCAGGTGAATAAATCTAACTGTAAGTAACTGTTGTTTCCGTCTGGTTCCTGGCATGCTTATCGTGGGGCTAGAGAAAGATAGAGAGAGCTCTGCTGAGACTGCTCACATTGAATGCGAATGCTGCAATCACATGTTCTATAATACTATATAATCATGGAGTACTTGCACTAACTGATACCGGTGAAACCATCTTTAAAGTGAGCCACTTACTCTCATCTGGCTCTGTGCACACAAAGGATTTGGATCCCTGCACAGGAGCTAGAACATCAATGCAAGAGACTGTGTGTCATTTTGTGCTACTAAAAGAAAAGAGTCTTGCAAATGCCAAAGCCATTCTGTAGCCAAACCCAATTGCAGCGGTGTCTTTTGCTGTTTGGCAGACTGTATTGGCCATTAAAGTGTATCTGTTTAAACATGACACAACCAAAAATGTTCCCCTTTTGCTGAAAACAAGGGTAAAAAAGGGCATGATGGACAAGCAGAGAAATATTTGCAGTCAGTGTTAGTAATATTTAGTATTGGGTCACTACACTGGCATGAGATGGTCTTTTTGGTTGAATCTCTGTATGATCTATTAAAGGTGGCCATCCATGTAGAAATCCACTCATTTGGCGATTTCGCCAAATGAGTGGATCTCTCCCCGAAATGCCCACATTGAGGTGGGCGATAGGCTGATCCGATGTGGCAAAACAGGCAGTTGAATTGCAGGACCATGCCAATGAACAGATGCGGCTTTGAGCCATGGACTTGTGTCCCACACACTCGCCCATAAGCTGCCAATTCGGTCTGTCAGCAGCTTTTCAGCTCGTGAATGGGCAGCTTTACTCTAGCTCTCACTCCTAGGAAAACTAAATGTATAAGGGTGTTATTTATCAATAATGGTTAAGGGGACATCTACCATTGATTTTTACATGAATTAGGCAGGTTTTAGATGAAATATTTTTGGATTCGGACAGCTTCAGGGTATAATCAATTGCGGACAATAAATGCATCTTTTTTACCGTAACTTTTTTGGGTTTTCAGCGTCAAATCAGATGCAGCATTAATAAAAAAAAAACTAAGTGTGTCCTACATTCTAGTCTTTCTTACATCTACTGTATTTCATCTTGCCTCAAAACCATTTACCCTCTTTTACTAGAGTTCAAAAAACCATACCTGGTATTTTCTCCCTTTTATAAAGCAGCAGAAGCCACATGACACTCCTGGTCCAATAGGGAATCTGCACTTCCCACAGGGTATACCTAATCTGCAGAACGTCCTCCCACCAATACCTGAACTTACTGTACCAGCCAAGAGGTTCAGCAGTTTTATTATTATTATTATTATTATTATTATCATTATTATTATTATATAGTAGCAACTACTTCATAGTGCTTTACAGGTATGGGACCTGATATCCAGAATGTTCAGGACCTGGGGATTTCTGGATATGGGATTTCCACACTTTAAGTCTATTAAAAAATTATTTAAACGTTAACTAAACCCAACAAGATTGTTTTGCCTCCAATAAGCATTAATTATATCTTTGTTGGGATCAAGTACAAGGTACGGGACGAACCGAAGTCCCTGGTGGGAACCTGTCCAAGCACAGGAAGAACATACAAATTTGCAGTTAGTGCCCTGGATGGAATCAAACCTAGGATCCCAGCACTAAGTTCTATAATAGTAACAATGCATGCCTTTAAAAGTTGTTTACAAGAGCTGCGAATTTTGGATTTTGTTAGCCAGACTTAAGCCTGCCAATGGAGCTGCACATGAGTTAAACCCATATCTGCCTAAGGTACATGCTCTTGGAATTTGGGGTGGGCATACGTTACTCTTTCTTTCTATCTCCATCACTGCCATCTCCTCCTTTGCATGGTTGGTTCCTTAGCCATCCTTTTCCTTCCGGCTGCTCTCTACTACATGGGGTGTTATTATTATTTATTTTATTAGCATGTTAATCCTTTATCTCCTATGAGTCAGCAATAAACAGGATTTGGTTTTTGATCTCCACAGTCTGCTCTGGGATGAGGGGTTGTGGAATAATAATAAAACCATAAGCAGAAAGTTAATTTAAATTTGTAATAATAGCTAATGTTACAGGCCTGATTATTCATTTATTCAGATGCAGAAAGCACTGGTTTCTATACTTGTGATGGAATTTATTACTAATACTAATCAACCTTGTACTTTAAATTTTATTTTGTGAGTTGCTGTCTAAGCTTGAGATACTGGTAATATCCCAGAGGAAGAAAATAAGATGTGGAGGTGCTGGGGGCATCTGTGGAGGTACAAAAGTTTACTGCTAAAGGGCTGTGATGGCATTTGGCTGGTAAAGAAACCAAAACATAGGGTGTAGTGTGTATAGACAATATCTTTTGTTGTAGTTGAGCTTTAACATGCATTTAAAGGAAGATAATGAGTTCGGTATAGCCAAACTTCAAACTGTAGTCTTTGTGGACATCAGCACAAGCCTTAGAGCAAAACCCCTTACAGCAGGGGAAAGAGTATATGCTGATTCCCCTATTGTGGTAAGATTCACAGTCAACATTCTGCATATTATTTACAGACTTATATTACACTCTAACTGAAATCAATGCCAACTGGGCTCTAATGAAAACCTCAGCAAACATATTCAATATAATAACCAGGCTGGAATAGATTATGTAAATAATGGAAAACTGCCACAATGTAAGTTCAGCATTTTTTAAGCAGTTACTAGCAATAGTAAGTGCATAAATATATATATTTATATGGATTTCCCAATCGTGGGTGCTGGTTCAAATAATACTTATAATTTTCACATAGAACCGCACTCCATTTATCAAGTGAATCAAGTTATATTTATTTGCATAAACATCTGTGTCCAACGTTTCGGCCCACCTTAGGGCCTTTCTCAAGGACTTCATAATGCAGTGTAAGTCAGTTGCTGACATAATATATATATATATATACATTGCACCCCCGCCTAATGGTTTTAGTGGTGAGCACAACTTTCCCTTGTTTGTTATATCTATATAAGAATGGTCCGAGTAATGGTGCCGAAACATTGAAATAAACAACATTTTTTTGTACTATAAAGTCCTTGGAGTGTGTTTTTTTGGTATGTTTGTATAATTAATTTTTACCAGCACCCAGGCGGTTGCGCCTTGGGTTGTGAGTGCACCAGACTGGACTGAATAAATATATATATATATATATATATATATATAAATGAATTTGGAGTAGGCAGAAGAGGCAAGTTCCTTTGGTGGAACTGGAAGGGCACAGTTGTTTGGGGAGCAGATTGACAGGGCTGCTAGTACTGGAACAAGTGGAGAGTGGCAGGGGAATGGAAACAAGGGTGGGGTGAAGTGCAATTTAGAGTGCAAATTGCCATGTTTTGTCACCCGATGCAAATGGCTGTATGGACACAATAGCACTTGGCACACTTGCTGCTGCGTCCATAAAAATGTGTGTAATTTGATGTAACCACCCTATAACAAAGTTTATCTAGGAAATATCTAGGCCCTACTATGCTTCTTTACAAACTCGGTTTTTGTCATGTTGCTATGGTAACTTGTCATTAAAGAGACTTTTTGCACTGGTTTTTGATGTCTGCCACATTATCAGAGATTTCATCTCTGTCTTTAGAAAATGCCATTTCACAATCAAAGAGATTATTTGGATTCAACACTAATCCTTCAACTCTATGTTCTCACATCTAACTGAACATGTAGGTTAAAATATAGGGCAGTCGGCTGCACTGATTTGTGTGAGACTGGCAGAATGTAATACAGTACATAAAAGTTAAGCACAGCACGTGTCACACGTTATATTATAACCCATATGATCTGAGCTGCTCTTCTATTTTGCAGATTCTGCTTTATTGAGTAGATAGCTGAGGAAGAACAGGTACAGATCTGTTTTTAAAATGCTATACCTGTACTTTTAAAATTTAAATAATACCTGCAGGGTTAAGCTGTCTTTTACTAAACCCCTTCCTAACTTGCACCCCTCAGCTATACATTGTTAATCTTGTCTAGCCTGCTCTTCCCAACCTCAAGGCTCCTACCCCTATGCTACACTCCAGTTGGAGTCCCCTTCTCCATAGCCATTAGACAGGGCTCTGCTTGTAAATATCCAACTATTCATTGTGCTGTCGGTATCTGTCAGAATGAATCCAGACTCCCATGGTCTGGGAGTACCAGTAGGAAACAGCTTTGCATTATCCTATTTGTTATATAACCTCAACTGTTAAATTGGGCATCAATAGAACAGCTGCTTATTCCAGGAATGGCACAAGGCAGATTTTAATGTGAATTCCATTTTGTAACAAGATCCTTTCTATGTCGTAAGTCTTCAGTGACAAGTTTAAGGATAAATGTAGAATAAATTATGCAAAAGGGAGGTGGCACAAGTCAATAAAAATGACAGTTAAACCTAAAGGGGAAGGAACATGCTCTGCAGGATGGGAGAGATGGAGAGAAATTGTATAAGTATTGTGACGAATGTTATTAGAATTGACCTTTCTGTGCAGCCGAGGATTATTAGTGCATAGCTGCTGTGGGGTGAATTTATCCATGTGTCAACTCTTGGAACAAATAAATAGATCTGATTTGTCACAAAAAGAGCTAAACAGGTGAAACGTGGAACTGTTAATACGGGAGCTGTCGCCTCCACAGAACATCAGTGTTCCAGAGAACAGCCCGGGATGTTCTCTTCCTGCAGAAAAGCCGACAGACTTAGCTGACATCCACGTGGGATTCTGGAGGTGTATAATTTACTATGATTTTTGTATTCACCAGTGAGTTTTAACTGCAAGGCAGGAAAGGATTAACTATCGGGACACCAATGATGGGAATTCTGAGGGCGCAATAACACAATGCCCTCTTACTGATGCCTAATAGGGATACTGGGAAGAGCCTACTTGGGATGCATGAATGGCAATTTGTATGGATTGAAAGGGTTCAGCTGCCATAGTGTGTGCAATAGTCCAGCCTATTGTGATATCTGTGAAATGACATTAGGGGTCATTTATGTGGGCGATCTAAAATGGACACAATAGAGTCATTATGCAGTCCATTCAGGTACATGCCCATTGAAGGATGCAAATACAGCCTGCAAAGTGCAATTTCATAGGCAAATCACCATATTTATACCCAAAATACAGTGTTTCCTCCATAATTCCAGAGTAGTTAGAATTATTCATCCTTCCAGTGGTGGTAGCTCCAGGTCTTCCCTGTTGTTAGCTATGTTAGATTAGACTTGTCCCCATTGAATCTGATGCAAATGCCGTTTGGAATACCTACTCCAGAACTGACATTATTTGCACCTAACTGGCATCAAAACAAACACAATTGCATCAATATCAACACCACAAAGGTTTATAAAATATGTGCTACTGCTGCCTTTGGACATCTTAACTCCGATCCTATTAAAGCTCAGAGCCTAAATCTTCTGAACATATAGGAGCCAGTATTAGCTACTCATCTAATAATTTATTTTGATTTCTGTGATATCCTTGGCTTTTCTTCCAGCATTTACAGCTTTCAGCTATCACATCTGGAGAACCACAACTTACCGATGCCTCTGTTAATATATACACTTATTTGTCTTCTGGGTTCTTTCTTTACATAATGAGTAATTCCACGACTCAGCAGATCAGCTTTTCTACCTGAAGAATTATCTTCCTTTCAGGTCTGACCATTATATCCATGTCATGACTTGGGGCTAATACAGTACATGAACAAATTATTATGGGAGTGCAGGTGAAATCATGATCAGGGTGAAAAGGTGTTACAGGTTTGGTTGCTGTACCCTGTTGTGCCTCTTTGGTCTTCCCTCTTGGTGGCTCTGCTTTTGTTGTAGAAGTCTGTTTCCTGCTTCATATGCTCCATTCAAACATAAAGTTGAACTATTAATACAGATTAAAAGTAATACGGATGCAAATATGCCAGTTACAGATCAGCCCTGCTTAGAAACAGTGAGGCTTTTCTCTTTAATAAACTGGAATTCATGAAGTCAGTGCATCTTTACATGAACCTGTTATATTGCAATTGATCCACTTACAACAGTACAGGAAGAAATATTGCTTTTCCAACAAAGAGAGCAAAGGCCATTGTACCTCTTTAACCAAACACGACCCTTGTGTGTGCTGCATATTTAACATTGCTTTGGTATTCCATATTTTAAAACTGCACCCAACCAACATCACCCCAATCACAGCGAGAATGTCCGTAGTCTCCGTGGTGACTCTGTGCTCCAATGTCCCGAGGGGCCACATGTCTGCTACAGAATGGGTATTTCTGGGTGCTGTCACTTTGTATATATTCATAAGCAAAGAGCCCAGCCTAATACAAGCTGCTGGAATGTCATCTCCTTACTTGGGCATAATTTAGAGTCAGTATTTGTGTAGTATTACTTTGTGCAGATATTTCTTTATATTTTAGATTTTACATACATGGAGAGCTAGTCTCCATGTACTCACTGTAACAACAGGGCCTGTTTTAGAGTAGGACAGACAGTCCACTTGGTGGGAAATAGGCTGGGGCAGCATACAGTCACCCCTTTTTATGGATTTTATCCTATTTATTTATTCTTAATTATTTACAGTAAGAATCTTGTTTATTCTTTAAGTTTGTCACTTTTTGGCACTTTTTATTTGTCTTTTTTTTATATGGTCAGTCCAATAGGCTCTTATGGGTATGCACAGATTTTGGAGGGGGCAGTGGCCATTAGGCATCTTTCCCCCCTTCCTGATTGAGGGTGAATAAGAATTGGGACCTCTTTGGGGGTCATTTGTTTTCCTTTTGCTTGGAAGCCCTTTGGATAAAGGGACCCCCTGGCCTTGCATCGAAGGGAGTCTGAAGACCCTTGCCCCCTGCAGGCAGGCCCTTCGGGTGAAGGTGGTTGTAAATAAAACTCCATCATTTCATTCCTTTTTGCTGGGTGACATGAGTTTTTGGGACTCTGCCTTTTCAACGGCAAGTCTATTGGCACCCTCTTTTTGTTCATGTGTTACTTTTATGCACTTGGACAGTTTTGGTAATTTCTGAAGCACTATGCTCTGGCTTCAATAAAAAATTGCAATTTTTTTAATATGTATCACAGGGTTGTTTTGCCTCTATCCCTCAAACTGTTACTAAACTTCAACTCCAAAATCCCACTGACTAGTTCAGTAGTTCTATATCAGTAGCTAAAGCACTGCAGATTGGATATCCTTGAATTAAATTAGATATTTTGCAAAAATTAGTCCTCCTGTCTCCTGCATATATCAAGGGTGCCCTGATCTTTAACAGTTTTTTCTTCTAGCTCTTGGATGGTTATGCCTCACTGGGTTGTGGTAATCATTTCTATTTCATGTTCCTGTCACAGCCTAAATCTAAAATGCAGTATCATCCCTGGCTACGATTCAGCAGGGGATAATCCAAAAGGAATTAAATTTGCACAAATGAGACTATGAAAGAAATCAGGCCAGTTTTACAGAAGGACATAGGGGAAAATGGTGTCTGTAGTGGTAATAAATAGAGGCCTTTGGACCTGTTGGATAGTTACATAGTTACATAGTTAAATTGGGTTGAAAAAAGACAAAGTCCATCAAGTTCAACCCCTCCAAATGAAAACCCATCATCCATACATACACCCCTCTACTTTTAATTAAATTCTATATACCCATACTAACTATAGAGCTTAGTATCACAATAGCCTTTGATATTATGTCTGTCCAAAAAATCATCCAAGCCATTCTTAAAGGCATTAACTGAATCAGCCATCACAACATCACCCGGCAGTGCATTCCACAACCTCACTGTCCTGACTGTGAAGAACCCCCTACGTTGCTTCAAATGAAAGTTCTTTTCTTCTAGTCTAAACGGGTGGCCTCTGGTACGGTGATCCACTTTATGGGTAAAAAGGTCCCCTGCCATTTGTCTATAATGTCCTCTAATGTACTTGTAAAGTGTAATCATGTCCCCTCGCAAGCGCCTTTTTTCCAGAGAAAACAACCCCAACCTTGACAGTCTACCCTCATAATTTAAGTCTTCCGTCCCTGTAACCAATTTAGTTGCACGTCTCTGCACTCTCTCCAGCTCATTTATATCCCTCTTAAGGACTGGATTCCAAAACTGCACTGCATACTCCAGATGAGGCCTTACCAGGGACCTATAAAGAGGCATAATTATGTTTTCATCCCTTGAGTTAATGCCCTTTTTTATGCAAGACAGAACTTTATTTGCTTTAGTAGCCACAGAATGACACTGACACTGATAGCAGGTATAGCGGATGGAGATGGTGCCTATAGTAACAATGGAATAATAGCCTCTAGGAAGGGAGTGTGACTGTGGGATAGCAGGTATAGTAGGGAGAGATGGTGTCTATAGTAACAGTGGATAATAGCCTCTAGGAAGGGAGTGTGACTGTGGGATAGCAGGTATAGTAGGGAGAGATGGTGTCTATAGTAACATTGGATAATAGCCTCTAGGAAGGGAGTGTGACTGTGGGATAGCAGGTATAGTAGGGAGAGATGGTGCCTATAGTAACAGTGGGATAATAGTCTCTGGGAAGGGAGTGTGACTGTGGGATAGCAAGTATAGTAGGGAGAGATGGTGCCTATAGTAACAGTGGTATGATAGTCTCTGGGAAGGGAGTGTGACTGTGGGATAACAGGTATAGTAGGGAGAGATGGTGCCTATAGTAACAGTGGTATGATAGTCTCTGGGAAGGGAGTGTGACTGTGAGATAGCAGGTATAGTAGGGAGAGATGGTGTCTATAGTAACAGTGGGATAATAGTCTCTGGGAAGGGAGTGTGACTGTGGGATAGCAGGTATAGTAGGGAGAGATGGTGTCTATAGTAACAGTGGGATAATAGTCTCTGGGAAGGGAGTGTGACTGTGGGATAGCAGGTATAGTAGGGAGAGATGGTGCCTATAGTAACAGTGGGATAATAGTCTCTGGGAAGGGACTGTAGCTGTGGGATAGGTGTATAGCTGTTGAGGGTATTGTTTACAATAGCTGAAGGGCCATCAGTCCTAACTGATGATTTTGTAATTCTACAAAATCTAATTTCTCCTGAGCCCCATTGCTCCCAATACTTCTGTTTGAGCCAAAGACAGCATCAATATCCATGTCATGAAGTACCATTTTCTTCCAGATGAGAGCCCCAGCACTTGCACTCGAGCACCACCTCTCTAACACCAATCCTGGCATAAATGGAGAATACATTGTTTCTGAATCTTCCTTGAGTTTGGCCTCTTGCCATTTCTATTAGTGTCAGACATGTTACATTACTTGCTGATTTGGCCTTTTAGCAGCTAAAAATACTCGCTGCCTTATTTCAGTATCGTTACTTTAGTGACCTTATCGTATAGACTTGCTGTCAATTTTGGCATAGAGTAATTGCTGCACTAATTGATTTGCAAATGGAGGGGCAAAGAGATTATTCGCTGACCTCCCGTGTGCTCATGTTTTTATATATTTACTTCTGTTTTGAATTCTTAGATATTACAGAATGATCTGCAGGGAGAAATAATGTGAAGAAAATGATGTCTATCAGAAGAAACAAGTTCTACGTTTGCTTAATTTAGGGGCCTTAGCTGTTGGACTCAGGGCTGATTTAAAGGGGTGGTTTACCTTAATGCGTTTATTATGTTATAGAATCTTCAATTTTAAGCATCTTTTCAGTTGGCCTTAGTTTTTTCTTTTTTATAGTTTTATAGTTTTCTTTTTTATACTTTCCTTTTTCCTCTAACCAGCTTTCAAATGGGGGTCACTGACCCCATCTAAAAAAACAAATGATCCGTAAGTCCACACATTTATAGTTATTACAACTTTTTATTACTCGTCTTTCTATTCAGGGCCTCTCCTATTCATATTCCAGTCTCTTATTCAGATCAGTGCATGGGCGCTTTGGTAATTTGGACCCTAGCAAGATTGCTTATATTGCAAACTGGAGAGCTGTTGAATAAAAAGCTAAATAACTCAAAAAACACAAATAAAAAATTAAAACCAATTGCAAATTGTCTCAGAATATCAGTCTCTATATCATAATAAAAGTTAATTTAAAGAAGAACATCCCCTTTAATCAGTGGTTGAGCTCCAAGCTAAATAGACTTTATTTGGTGCTTCTTTAGCTATTGTTGAGCTTTAATAAAATTGAGTAACAGCTCAGGTCATGGTAGAATAACATAAGGGTAGGGGCCTGCCCTAAAGCACAAGCGGCGCTTCCTATTCCGAAGTAGCCTGAAGTTTCCTTGTGAGGCAACTTTGGGTGACTTGTGCCCTTACCCTAAGTCCCTAGCCACAAGAGCAACTAGTCACATGTGCAGCACAAAACCCCTTGACATCTCTACTAGTACCCATTGTCCCAAATATGTCTTTTCTGGGATCCTGTAGAAGAGGGATCAAAAGTCTGCAACTGTTTGTAGCAGCAAATATTGAAAATGTACAGTATGGGTTTTTTTTTGTATTGCTCAGCAGGGGCTGGAGAGACAGCTTTTCCTTTGTGTTGATTATTTAATGAGTGGGTTTGTAGGTGTTATGTGCTAAACACTGATGTGTAACAGAAGAAAAACAAAAAGAAATACAAAGCAGCAGGAGGCTTTATGGAGGATTCATGAAATGGGAGCCTTTTAATCTATAGAATCTTCTATCCTGACCATTCATATCATGAGAATAATCCGGTAAAGGTATTCTGTACGGCACAATGGTTCTATCTAAATAGAATGTGATGACAATAATGAAAGAAGAGTTATCTCTGGTGGTGCGACAATATAGATTCTATATATAAAAAAAACAGACCACAGGGATCATTTACTATGGACAATGCAACAAATATGAGAGTGCCAAGGGGCACAATATTGCAGCCCTTAGAGCGGGGGGTCCCCAACGTTTTTTTTTTGTGAGCTACATTCAAATTTATTATTATATAATATAATATTACATTAATATAAAAATAAAAGAATACAATGGCAGCCAGGTTGGAACTGTCCAATACCATATACTTAGTCAGCAAACATGGATAGAGTCAAGTGTTAAAAAGACTATCTTCTAGCAAAGGTAACTCATTGCAGGGGACACGCTATAAGTCTAACAACAGAACAATGGGAAGGTATATTGCAGTTTGGTCATGTAATTGGGTTTATTTGGCAGTATGATTATTAATCAGGGAAGTGCAGAGTTTTCATTTTTAGTTCAATTAAAGGAATACATTTGCAGCAGAATGCAGCTTTGTGATTAATTATCTAATGGGGCAACAAGCAAAGGGGAGCCTTTTACATTTATTTGCGGCTATTGGATCATGTCAGCTCTTAAGGCAGTAAACTCTACCCTCCCCCCCTCCACTCCTGGTTTCTTGGTGCAAAGCGATTCAGGATTAGAGAGTGATGTCCCCATTCTTTACACTGATAATGAACATTCCAGGAAAGCGCAGACTGTAATTACAAAGCTCCGGAGTAGCCAGGAAAGTGCTATTGTCAACACACCATGATACATTACAGAAATTGAATTTTTGGTTTGTAATAAGGGGCCAAATTTCTGGAGGTAATTGGTTAATAGAAAGCAATTCTCTCTGCATGCCACAATATCAGCAGATTTATATGATAGGCAGCCATTTCTTATCCAGCCTTGGTTTTAAAGGTACCGCAGTGAGGCTCACATTATGCACAAAAGTATCCATGGCGTACTTTCAGTAAAAAGTTGTTAGGGCATTACTATTATAAGACCAAGTAAATTCAGTGCAACAGCATTACAGACAAAGACTTGGATATACATTACACACAGGGGTTAAAGGCAACCTGCTCCCCTCCCATTGTTCTGATTGGCAGGATACTGCCCCCCCTCTTGGCCATCTGGTTTTTTGACCTTGAAAGCATACCTCCCAACTGTCCCTTTTTCGGAGGGACAGTCCCTCTTTTGACAGCTCAACCCGCAGTCCCTCATTTGTACTGGAAAGTCCCTCTTTTCTCTCCACTGAACAGCCAGAAAAAGAAACAAAGTTTCTCACTTAATTGGCTTTTAGCAGAGAGCCCAGAACAGCTAACAGGTGCAAATAAGATACTTTGTAACAATTTTGAGACACAAAAACACAGTTTAGATAAGGAGAAATATTTTCAAACTTTCATAACCTGCCAAAATTTGTAAAACAAACATGGTAATTAGGGGGTGTGGCCACAGAAAGGGGTGTGGTCAAAAAATTGCTGCGCTACGTGCGGAAAAAAAATTTTTGTCCCTCTTTTTACTTCCAAAATGTTGGGAGGTATGCTTGAAAGTGCCTTTGCCTCAGCATAGGGAGCCGACTTACACTTAACCCCCCACATAGATGGCAAACTGGAGATAAGTGCAAAGGGAGGGACAGCAGGATGCAATTAAAATGACCTGATCTAATCACAAATGTGAAATATTTGATTTGATAAGTGGCATTTCATCTAATGTGATACTGTAATAATGTACACTTTAAATGGTGTTTGCTACTTTTCCTTGGGCTACTTTATTATTACGCGCCAATGTGTTTTCCACAAAGGTCACTGTGAGTGACAAGCTGGTAAATTGCATTAGTAAAATATATGCACAGATTTGTAAGCAGTTTCTTCATTGTACTGATGTGAGATGCACGGGTTTCTCTACATTCTTTAGCCTTGTTCAAGAAGGATATGTATACATAACGTACCTTAAAGGGATACCGTCATGAGAAAACATGTTTTTTTTCTAAATACATCAGTTAATAGGGTTGCTCCAGCAGAATTCTGCACAGAAATTCACTGATTTTTATTTTATATTAAATTTTCAAATCTGACATGAGGCTAGACATAGTGTCAGTTTCCCAGGAGTCCCAGTCATGTGACTTGTGCTCTTTAGTGCTATACTGCAAATTTGAGTGATATCCCCCCTCCCCCCCCAACGGCCTAACAACAGAACAATGGGAAGGTAACCAGATAGCAGCTCCCTAACACAAGATAACAGCTGCCTGGTAGATCTAAGAACAGCACTCAATAGTAAAATCCAGGTCCCACTGCGACACATTCAGTTACATTGAGTAGGAGAAACAATAGCCTGTCAGAAAGAAGTTCCATCCTAAAGTGCTGGCTCTTTCTGAAAGCACATGACCAGGCAAAATGACCGTCTAGATGGCGTCTACACACCAATATTACAACTAAAAAAAATACACTTGCTGGTTCAGGAATGGAATTTTATATTGTAGAGGGAATTATTTGTACTGTAAACAGTGTAACTTAAATAAAATAAAAACAACACCATAAAAAGCATGACAGAATCCCTTTAAAGTGATAGACTTGATTTAGTTTTACATATCTAATTTCTAGCATAATACTGCTAGCTACAATTTGTATACAGTACTATGTACTGAGGTTTTTGCTTTTTTTGCATGCACATAACACTTATTTGACTTTCTAATAATGGTGAAATGGAAACTTCTTCAGGCTGTTATTGCTCCTATTAACTTACTACAGTTTAATAAACTGGTTATTTCAAACGGAACTGGTGCGACGGGGAACAGAACTACAGAATCACAATGTTCCGTTGGGGAGGAAATAGTAGGAGAGCTTATTGTAGTCCAACAAGTGATGTCTCTTGAGCTTGGATCAGCAAGTGTCATTCAAGAGCCAATGTTGCTCTATGCTATGGACAAGTATGGACAAGTAGGAGTTTAGAAGCTGAGCAGGCTAAAGTCAAAACAAGTGCTATTAATGAACTAAGGAATAGGGTTGAAATTGATGCATAAAGCATATTATGCTATCCTCTAGTACATGTATGATGGCTTCTTTTAGGTGTAAGTAGTGATGGGCGAATTTATTCACCAGGCGCAATTTTGCGGGGAATTTGCTCGATTCGCCGCCAGCGAATAAATTCGCGAAACGCCCGCGAATAAATTCGCGAAATGCCCGCGAACATTCGGCGGGAAAAAAACGTTGCCGTCAAAAAAATTTTTCCGAAAAATGGATGCCGGTGTCAAAAACGGGCGCCGGCGTCAGAAACGGCACAGTTTCGCGAATTTTTCGCCGTTTCGCGAATTTCGCCCATCACTAGGTATAAGTAGTGATGGGTGAATTTGGGGCATTTCGATTCGCAGAAAAATTCACGAATTTCCCGTGACATTCGCGAAATGGCAAGAAGTTTGCCAGACGGCGTCGTTTATGACGCTGGCATCCGTTTTTGACGCCGTCGTCTGTTTTTTGGATGACCAGCGCACATTCGCCGAGAAAAATGCACCGGTGTCCAAAAAAATGGATGCCTGCATCCATTGTTTTTACGCAGGTGAATTTTCACGGCGGTTTCGCACCTGGCGAATAAATTTGCCCATCACTAGATGTAAGAGGTGTGAAGGTAATCTATGCCCTACCCATAGCCAGACCTAAGGGGAAATGGCAGTCCCCTGGTAGTTACAGCACTGGAGTCAGTATATTAAACATATTCCTTTTCACCATCTCAGGAATATAACTTTTTTTCTCTTTAACTATTTATCTGTATTATTTCATAGGTTTATTTCATGTCAATCTTCTATATGTGTAGCAATAATATTAACCGTAACAGTTATCTGGCCAAGCACTACAAACTGGGTCTTATAGCCCATAATAAGCATTAGCTGTATCAAATGACTCCACATGAGGACTACAGATACAAGCCTACAGATACAATGTGGGATTCAGACAAATTCACTTGAACAAATGATTACAGCAAATCTCAAACCACCAGCAACGTTTTACTAATTGGTAATTTTCATTAATACAGATTAGGAATGATAAATTGACCCCTGGACTTTCTTATACAAGCACTATTATGCATTTTAATTCTGATGCTCTTCTCCCCAGTTATATGCTGTTACTGATATCTACCATCATTAGAAGTGATTTTTTTGTTGAAGCTTAATTTTTTCTTATTGTCCAAACTGTTCTTCAACTGGCAGTTTGGATGTATGAATTAAATTTTTCTCATTGCTTTGAATTGTGTGTCTGCCAGATGAGCTTGGAGTATTCTATTCTGATTAAGCATGAGATTCGTGTATCCTTTATTTACCCAGAGTGATCCCACACTCCTCCCAGCCTTAATAGGGAGCATGATAAATATTAGCTCAATCGAGGCTTTTTAATTAACTCAACTGATGACAAACAGGAAAGGAGCTTTCATGAATAAGAGTCTGAGTGTGGCACATTGGATGTCTGGATTCATGTTAATGATGTTTCACACACTTCTTGGCCGTTAGCAACTGGGCTTCTGGAACACATAACTCTCCAATTTCCGATACTCCTGCCAGTGTCTGACTTAGGCAGTAAGACGGGAATATCAGTAGTTATACAGTATGTGTAAATATTCATCTGGTACACCCGGCACAAGGCATACTATTGATTTAATGAGCAAATGAGTGTTAACTGTGTGCCAGATGCTTCAGTGAGCTCTACTTCATTTGTATATTGAAGGATTACACAACTTTTAGGGCCTGGCTGAATAGGGTATTAAGTCCATTTACTCAGTTGGTCTTATAGAGAATGTGGAAGACTAAAGTTCGGGTATCATGGGAAGATCAAGTTGTCTGTTCTGAGGGTAGGGATACTTTTCCTGATATGGCCTGTGTTGACCCATCAGAGAGGTCTTCATTCATTTGCTAATGCAGTCCTCTTCTAACGATATTTTCTGCCCAATAGCTAAAGGCGTTGTTCACCTTTGAGTTAACTTGTAGGATGATGTAGAGAGTGATATTCTGAGACAATTTGCAATTGGTTTTCATTTTTTATCATTTTTGTTATTTAGCTTTTTATTCAGCAATCTGGTTGCTCGGGTGCCAATTACCTAGCAACCCTGCAATTACTATAAGAGACAGTAATATGAATAGGAGAGGCCTGAATATAAAGATGAGTAATAAAAAGTAGCAATGACTACAAAGTTGTAGCCTTCCAAAGCATTTGTATTTAGATGGGGTCAGTGACCCTCATTTGAAAGCAGTAGCGTTCGTTGAGGGGGGGCGGGCCCTGGTGCGTGATGCCCAGCCGGGCCCCGCCCCCTCCATACCGCTGCATTAGCCCGCATTTCTCAGTGGCGCACGGACTGCCGGGGGGCCTTGAGGGGGTGCGGGCCCTGGCCCGCTCGCACCCCCTGCTCCCCCGGTAGTTCCGGTTCTGTTTGAAAGCTAGAGCGTGTCAGAAGAAGAAGTCAAATAATTTAAAAAAAACTCCAAAAAACAGACCAATTGACCAGTTGCTTAGAACTGGCCTTTCTATAACACACTAACAGTTCAGGGGTTAACTGCCCCTTTCATTTTTGGCCAAATATTGAACAGATGGGGCACTGGAAAGGTCCATACAGAGGGCAATAAAATGCTGATGGTGCTGATGGTCTGGAGGGGCTGAGGAATTTTTCTCCACTTATGAGGCAAATTGAACACATCTTTTTTTTTTAAATTTTGGATCAATTAGACACTAGAAGCATTTTACTTAGACATAAATTTACATGTATGTATTTTTTCAACCTCTTCTACTGTGTAACGATGGATTGTCCCTGTATCAGATTTATTTTTGTAAAATTAGACTGTTTCTTACAATATTTAAATTACTACACTTACTACCAATGACTTACTTGTTAATTAATTATAGCAGTTTTGTATATCGCTTATTATATTTATGTACTGTACAGTGCTGCGAAAATGTGCTTTAATATTAAGCCCCACAGAGTCTGTTGAATTTCAGCTTCCAGCATCCCACTAGAAGTTGGACACGAACAGACAGATTTCCCTGGTCTGTAATAAGTCTTTTCCTTACCATTGCATGAATTGCATAAATTAAATAGACCAATGAGAGCTCCGCAATTCGTTTCCTAGCTGTTATACAAATTCCAATTAAGTCTATGCTCTGAAAAGTGTAATAAACCAAACCATGTTACACAAGAGTTCTGGTTATCCCCAGACATTTCTTTAATTAAATATTTTTTAAAAAATGATCTGACCTTTAGTGTGGAAAGTGTGCCCTTGAGCTGACATTCACACAGTGTGACACAAGTAACCACATTAACATAACATGTGGCAGATTAATCCATCAGGACCTTGGCTAGAATGTTGCTTTCTTATATTGAAACAAATGAGTGTGAGTTCTGCTGCCATGGTTTTTGGTTCAGGCATACGGGGGGGGAGGGAAATGACAATGTTAAGCAACAGAGACGAGTGAGAATAAACAGAGTGGTGCAAAAGAGAGAAAGGCTGAGACAAAATGTGAGATGTTGGAGAGGAAAGCAAAACAGACGGACAGTTCAGAGTCAGGGTTGTACTGTAGATAGACAGTCTATGTCTGGTACTGAAACCAGAGGTTATTGAGCCCAATAGCAAAATGTTTTTAGGGCCCCACTAAACCCAAACCTCTTTATTTGCACATATTTTGAAACTGGCATGTCCCCCTCAGAGCTGCTAGGTCTACTTTCACTATTTAAAGACTGTAACCTTAATGATAAGGTAAAGGACAAAAAAAAATGGAGGCAAAATGGATAAGAAAAGAAAACAACAAAGAAGACTAGGTTTTAAGAACATGGGCAGATTCGGGGAGATTTAGTCGCCTGGCAACTAATCGCCTCTTCTGCGGGGCGATAATCTCCCCGAACTGCCTTCTCCGTGCCTGCCGCAATGACAAAACACCAGCACCAATGCACTCGCGGAGCTTCGATTTCCGAAGTCCCCCCCGAGTTTCCTCGTTCAGGGAGATTGTCACCCCGCAGAAGAGGCAATAAGTCGTCAGGAGACTAAATCTCCCCCAATATGCCCATGTGCTAGCTCCCTAATAAAGGGAGTTGCCTTTTTCAGAGTGGTGCATTAAATAAATATAAACGTTATGTTGGCGTCTCATGATTGTAATTAGTAAGAAACATTGAGTATATAGCTATGGTTATTCTTTGCACTACTGTTTATTCCTGCATTACTGTTACAATTGAAACAATGTTCCGGTAGTCACTTTTCACTCCAATTCCCACAATTCCTTGCACGCTTCTGTTATCTCTCTTCATTAAAGGTTTGTTAATCACAAAACATGCTAGACATCGAAGTCTTGGTTCTTCTAATATGACAACAGCACATCATTTCAAATGGTACATGTAGTCAGGACCAGCAGTGAAGCATTAGGAAACAGCAGGCAGATGCTGCCTTCAGTAGCCATCACATTTACAAATATTTTTTAAACCATTGAACATTTTTAATGACTATGTATTTTCAAAGTTGCCTTGAATTAAACATAATTATATTTATTAGAAGAACGGAGCCAGTGAGTGAAGCAAGTCATTGAGAGGATAGAGTGTGAAGATGGAGGATATTAAAGGGGACCCTTCACCCAAAACAATTATTGAAAATCCTATTTTATCACATTAGTCAAGCAAAATGAACTTTAATTACACTATATAAATTTTCCTTCAGTCTAGGAATTCATAATTATAGCAAGCAGGCAGGAGCCATTTTGTGGACACTGTTATTAAGGCAAGTCTTGTATCATCTCAGAATCTTGTTTGTGCATCAAAATGTGGGACCTGATTAGGAGCTGGATTTGATTTAAGGGGGTCAATTACAAGCATGGGATAAACTAAAATGGATGTAGTCATTGTGTGAATTGATGCCATTCATAATGGTCATTGCTTCAAAAGCTGATCCTGGCACTTACACATAGTTGCAATCAGTGGCCAGTGTCAATGGTCGCAGCAGACTTGCACCTAAAGAATGGGATTCAGACATTATTTTGATGGTTTGAGATGGAAATTGTACCTTCCTAAGTTAAAGCACTTTCAGCACAATTGCATGCGGTTTGATTCATCAGTCACAATTACGTTGGGTGCAACTCTCCTTTATGGCCTCAGTTGTGTGAAAAAACACTGGCAACTTGTATCCAAAATTGCACTTTGTACACTGTAAACTTCTGCAAGTAAAAACCCTTATAATGTAGCACTATTCAGATAATGAGGTATTGAGTGCCTAAAGAATTCCCAGGTGATATTTTAGTAAATAAATATTAAATAGGACCCTAAGTAAGCAGAATCCCATCTAACCTTTTGTTACCATGCTGGAGTGGTCTGGGCACAATAGTGCCAGTTTGACCAAATTACCTCTTTCCAAAACTGTTTTACCTCCAGGTCCATCATTGCCTTCACCCCCATGTTGAGTAGAAGTAGATACAAACCTGTTTTGCTGAATTATTTATAAGAGATTTTATATTGATTCCCATTCTCACAGAATTCATTAAATGCTTCCTCTCTATTTTAGCTGTAACACTTTTTGGATATTTTGACGGTGTAATTAAAACAACTGCTCACACTTGTAAAGAGAACTAGATCCTGAGAAGCCCTGGGACTATTTCTGTCCTATTTAGTGCTCTGAAAGTACAGCACCTCTTGAAGATGAAAGATTCAGTCTTTCATGGCACAATCTGTATGTCTTCTCTCTGTTCCATTTCCAACGCTTTTTCCTTGTGCTTTTTTTTAGAATAAAAACTTTCTCTTCCTGCCACAGGGAATTAATTGTCATTCTAGTCACTAACCCACAATCTGTCACACCTTTCTTTAATTATTGGGTAGATTGTTCTACCCTGACTCTGCAGCTATTGACAAGCTCTCAGCAGGAGGATGTTGCAAGTTATAGTTTAATATCCACTTAAGGTTGTCCAACCCTGACACTGAGCTTCTGGTAGTCATCTAATTTTAGCCACAACTTCCAATATAATTTGGTTATTTTTTTTTAACAGTGAAATTATGTTAACTGTGAAATGTCTCCTAAAGGTGGTCATGCACGGTCCGAGAAAAGCTGCCTAAAGACAAAGTCGGCAGCTTATTGTGCAGTATATGGGGCCCTTCAACTTGCTTCTCCGCTCTATATTTGGCCAAAAATCTGCCGTCAATCAGGCAGGCTTAAAACTCCTTTTGGATCAAGGACTGCATTCCTGGTCTTGTGATCTGATCGTTGGGCCCTAGGGCTTACGATCGGATCAGCTTGATATCTCCCACTCAAGGTGGACATATGAGTGCAAGATCCACTCATTTGGCAACCTCTGCAAACAAGCAGATATACCCCTATATGGCCACCTTAATGTATAACCGAAAATATTGCTCAACCAATCAGGAGCAATCCAGTATAAGTCATAAGCCACAGGCAGCTCTGCAGAGACTTTGACCATAGGTGCATAAGAGCAAAGTAGATATCAACCATGTAGACTTTTCAACTTCAACCACCATTAAGAATTATCTCTAACTCACCTATAAGAGTTGATCCACAACCAAGACCATAGGAACCAATTTCCATGCATACTGTAATAAGTTTTTATGAGCAAGATATTTTCTGCAGGATGATACAATTCTACTCTTTCCAGCAAAAAAATCTACTGTGAACTAGCTTCCTATGCATCGGTTTAATCAATTCTGTAATTGAAGCATCACCTTGAGATCACTGGTTGATTAGTTCCCTAGTTATGCAGGGCCGGATTTCGCGACGCAATGCCCCAAGGTCACATGGTCCCAGCGCCTGCCACATCTTGCGCGCACCCCCCCTCCCCCGAGGATGCATAGTCCTAGCACCGGCACTGTAGTGCATGCACCCTCCCCACTCTTAGGCACTGGAACACTGGCCTGAGTCCTCAGTGCTGCTTAGGGATGCAGCTGGGCGGCATGCCGCTCCTAAAATTTTACCGCCCCAGGCCCGAGCCTTTGTGGCCTCGCCACAAATCTGAGCCTGTAGTTTTGTGATATTCATAAGGACTTTTACTTCTTCAAATATTACATTTTAGCCATTGGGAATAAAAGGTAAGTCTTATTTTCTCTCTCTCTCTCTCTCTCTCTCTCTCTCTCTCTCTCTCTCTCTCTCGCTCTCTCTCTCTCTCTCTCTCTCTGCTCTATATAGAGAAGTAATATTCCTTAACAAATGGGAAGGTGGAAAGTAGACACTTCCAATTGCATATCTTTAAAGGACATGTAACCCCCCCACACACACACACATCAATTGAATCTGTGAACAGCCTCTTTGAAATCTTTAGATACCTGCCACTCTGATTGTTAAAAGGTTAACAGTAAGGCTGCAGCATCCCCTTAATCACTTATAATTCCTTCTCCTCCTCTAACCCACTCTGCCCCCTCCCTCAGGAATTTACTTTGATTGTTGGCTCATGAGCATGCTCACTTCTTCTTAGCTCAGATTACTAAACTCAGATTACTAAACTTCCCCCCAGTCCTACAGCCAATGAAGAGATAGCATTGCTGCTTCCCATAGAAACTCTGCTCTAGCTGTCTGATCCTATTTTTTTCTCCTGAGCTCAGCTTAACCATTACAGTGCTCAACCCCAGCAGAACTTTTTATCAGAGTATGCTGTGCCTGTATAGCCCTGCATTCTGCATTGCATGAACTTTACAGCATACATGTCCTGTTTGCAAAAGTCAATGTTACGTGTCAGAGGGAAAATGGCCGCGGGTGAAAGCTGCTATTAGGAAAATGTGATGGCGCTGGCAAATGGGGGGGGGGGGTTTATGCAGTACAAATGATGTGGCTTGGGAAGATATGCCCGACTTATATACATGAAAGGAATATGTAGGCTTCACAGTTACTAATGTTTGCTCTACATTATTACCAATATTCTTTTTCTCTTTTAATTTTATGCAGGGCTGGGAGGTGTTGTAGTCTATAGTATACGTCATTTATTATTGTCTATCTTTTTAAATGGTCCATAAAATGTATTCATTAAAACGTATTTTTTCAAGCTAATCCCATTTTTTAGACCAGAGCATAGTCTAAATATCACCATTTTCTCAGTCTTCTAAAGATGACTGCCAACATGGCTGCATATTAGAAGCCTAATGGTCTATGTATTGGTCTACAACTGGGGCTTTTTCAGTTATCACCAGGCTAGGCAAAAATCCCTTAAATTAAAAATTAGCTGGGTTCATGGGTGTGGTCTTCAGTCAACAAGTCTACAAGGACCTGCATTTTGTCTGATCTTTGGCTCTGGGGCTCAGTAATTGAATCATCACAGTATGTAGGTTATCAAAGTAGTGAAAGAATGTGTGTGCTTTAACCACCTTTCAAAACCCTTTTGGACAGGGTGCAAAGCAGTCCAAAAACCCTTGCCAGGGACAAAACATGTAGTAGAAAAGATATCACTGCAGCACCTCTTTGTTGCAAAAGTGAAAAAGTTGTGTTTATTTGGTCAGTAAAAAAAGGCAACGTTTAGGGCTTAATCTTGCCCTTTCTCAAGCCAGTATGTAGGTTATCAGGCCGAGATCCAGCGTTCTTCCAGCCTCAGCAGACATCCAAATATTGGTGTTAATAGGCTGTAGCACTAGAACCACCAAATGTTTTCTCCCCTTGGAATCCACAATGGGGCTCATTTATCAATACTGTTCAAATTTGCCCATGGGCAGTAACCCAAAGCAACCAATCAGTACTTGACTATTTTCAGGCAGCTGCAGGTAGAACAATGAATACAAAAATTTGTTTGGTTGCCATGGGTAACTCCCCATGGGCAAATTTGCCCAGTGTTGATAAATGACCCTCTTGTACTGTCTGATGAGTGCCCAGTGACATGAAATGCAAGATATTTGCCATGCAGGGTTACCCAAATACAAATTGTATAGACATCTATGTTAAATATACCCTCTTCTGTTTTATTTTGCTTATATGGTCAGATGGTTTATTTATATTTGAGCTCAGATTTCAAACCTGCCACCTGTAGGCAAGTGTCACCTTTAAGACTATTATTCTCATCATTGTCACGTGGCAAGCTTTCAATATTCTCACCAAGCCTTACAATTCCTATTAAGATGAAATCTGCATTAATAATTGCTATCTGTTATTCCAGGCTGAATTTATAAGCGTTGGCAGGAGCTAGGCTTGTAATGTTCACTGCTCAGCAGATTTAATAAGGGAATGAAAATTCTGTAGATCGCTTCTCTCAGTGTATTTGTAGATGTGCAAAAAATGAAAAGTCCTGATCTACTTCTCTTCAATTAAGTGTCAGTCCTATGTAAATGAATTTATATAACGATGATGGATTTAAGGCCATTCAGTGAATATAGCATGTTCCCTAAAAAAGGGATGTCATACCCTGGAATGTCATTAATGTAAGACTAAAGTCCTTCTTCTACCTAAAAAAGGGAAAAAGGTGATTCCCATGTGCTCTGTAACAAATGTAACTGTCCAGTTCAGTGAAGGAATGTGAATACTAAATTGGTACATGTAGTTGGGCTACTGTGGAGGATTGTGGGAGCATGAATATTCCTCTCCTGGAGTATTATTAGTGATCAGCGAATCTGAGCGAATCTGACCCGTTTCGCTTCACCGAAAGGTTTGCAAAACTGCTGAAAAATCAATAGATGACAATTTTTTATGCTGAGAGAAAAAATGTTTTCAATCCAAATGCATTAAAGTCAATGGGCGTTTTTTCTTGCAGTGACTTTTTTGTCTTTGTGACTTTTTTGTCCCGTGACTTTTTGTCCAAATGCATTTGGCAAGTCAGTGGGTGTTTTTACTCAAGTTATTGCTCACTCAAAAAACATTAAAGTAAATGTTCGTTTGTTCTTGCAGCAATTTTTGCCGCAGTTTCCCAAAATATTTGCAGATGGAGAGAAGTGGAATTTCGCAGCAAATCGATGCCTGCCGAAAAATAATTATTATATTTGCTGGTCACAGATGAACAACCCAACCAAACTCCAAAATACCTGACAAACTGGTATTAAGTAGTATTGTACATTGACTTTTATTTACAGCCATAAACGCTATGAATAGTACTAAGCAGTTCCTGGCTAGGAAATTCCATGAATAGGAAATTCTTAATGTTCCTGGTCAATATGGCAGATGAGGGTTATTCACAATAAACAAATATTATATATCCCATAAATAACACTGTAATGGCAGAGATTGCTATATTCTTTCCGGCTGTTGTGGACGTGCTCCATCTATAAAGTATAAGGGGCCCAATTACTTAGCTTGAGTGAAAGAATGAATAAAAAAAACTTTGAATTTCGAATTTTTTTTTGGCTACTTCGACCATCGAATGGGCTACTTCGACCTTCGACTATGACTTCGACTTCGAATCAAATGATTCAAACCAAGAAGCATTCGACTATTATTCAATAGTTGAAGTACTGTCTCTTTAAGAAAAAACTTCGACCCCCTAGTTCGCCACCTAAAAGCTACCGAAGTCAATGTTAGCCTATGGGGAACGTCCCCATAGGCTTAGGTAGCTTTTTTAGGTTGAAGAAAAATCGTTTGATCGATGGATTAAAATCCTTTGAATCGAAAGATTTTTCGTTCAATAGGTCGATTGAACGAATAGCACTAAATCCTTCGACTTCGATATTCGAAGTCGAAGGATTTAACTTTGACCTTAAGTAAATTTGGCCCTAAATGTGTAATGTAGACTATAATTAGCTGCTTCCATATAATTGATTTGGGTTCCAAAATCTAATGAGCGCTAGAAAATGTAGATTTTAGCACCATTCCAATAAACATTAATGAATATTTTTAATGTTTTGATGCCAGGTACAGTACAGTTGTATTATTGTAGGTCATCATATTTCTTGTATACCCAAGTACACAAGCATTTAATAAGCAAATTAATATTTAAAAATGTCAGCTCTGCTCACTGTAAAGAGTAGGTGGGTTTAAGGGTTAGTCCCTTTGGTACAGCAGAAAAAGAGTTATTTTTAGGGAGTATCAAAGACCTTTCAGGTTTTAGTATCAAACTAAAGCTCCTCTATCTTATTACAATTAATTCTTACTATCTCCAGTGAATGAGCTTGTCGTTTTTGTGATAGCTGATCAGACATTTGGAATCTTAGCAAGGTTATGCTATAAGGTTCTGTTAATGGTAGCTTTAACTCTCTTTTATGGTTTCTGCCCCATGCTTGCTCATTTACCGTATGCAAGGTTGTTACTGAGCCTAGGCATTTTATTGGGGCTGTTGATAGGTTCTTTTGTGAGTTCTTTAGGGAACCAATGTCCCTGTACTGAGATGAAAGCTTGGAGAACAAACTGATTGCTTCTGAATTGCAAGCAATACCAAGTACTCTTTTGGGGTTTAGTAAGAAAGTTTTAGTATAACTCTAAGTGATCTTGTCTTGGATGGTTCAGGAAAGTTTGGTAGTAAAAAAGAATATACTTAATTTCTCGACTGGACCGTTTAATCAAAAAGTGTGGATTAGTGTGGAATATCTCTTTTGGTGTAGGAAGATTTATATATACTGTATAAAGCAGGAAATACTTTTATTTTGCTGAAAAGGTGAATTATTTAAAATGATTTTGTATAATGTAAGCATTGTTAGAGTACAAGACTGCACCTCCTAGAGCCCACCAGAAAACCTGACCTTGAGGGCCCACATTCATAACAATGAGATGTAAATGTAAATACGTGTCTTATAAACCTATGGGGGCAGGGGTGCTTCGCCAATGAGGCAAGTTGAGGCTGTCGCCTCAGGCGGCAGCGCCCCACTAGGTACCAGGGGCAACAAAAATGATGCTCCTGGTACTTAAAGAGTGAATTTCCGGGGGAGGGGGGGCAGCAGCAACTGCTGCTGCCTCAGGCGGCGAAGGGGCCAGGATCACCCCTGTATAGGGTAAATATGAAAGGTTTAATGGAAGTTGTCTTGGACTTGAGCACACCAAAAAGGCCTTGCATCGCAACTGTAAAATGAAATAAAAATGAAGCATCATTCTGTTCCACATGGACTGGTTGGAGGCATCTCTAAACAACATGGAGCAGATTCTTTGATATATGGACCACTTATATTTAAAATATCCCCCAACATCAGACAACTTACAGTCTCCACATTATGATATACCCCATGGTACAACCTGAAAAGCCTGAAAATTCCAACCCGATTCCAACCTAACAGTAACGGCAAAATTGGTTGTAAAAGGTAGGTCATAGGTAGTAATGGATATCCCAAACAGGCAAACAATGGGCATCCTTGACTTATAAGACCCAACCCGCAGCCCGCAGCCCGCAACCCAAACCGCAACCTGCATATTTACCTACTTTGATCCGCTACCCAACCTGGACCCGTATCTGCCTTATCCGCAACCAGACCAGCAACCTGCCGGCAGCCATCAAACTGGAAGTGGCAGTGCTGCAAACCGGAAGTGACATCAAAAGTGGGTACACGACCCGCTGCAGGACTCTATTGCAAGGTACATAAAGGTCAGCATGGGAAATGTGATGTCATGTTTTACCTTTCTTTGGGAACTATAGAAAATAGTCATGATGGGAAATCTATACAAAGGAACGGTAAATTCTAGCACTATAGGATAAAAAAAATAATGTTTGCTTGGACAGGTAAATCAATCAGGTAGAAACAAGTTGCATTTGTGAAGGATACTAGATCTAACTTAACCATTCCAGTCATCTTCTGATACACAGATATGTCTTGCATTCTTCTTAGACTTCCATCCAAATTGAATATTGATTGTAAACATAAGCTAAATAATCTGACTTTTAGATAGGAAATCTGTTAATGGCTGATCAACAGAGTGAATCCCCGCAAGGCCCAAACAATGGTTCAGCAGAAGAAAATCAATGTTGCTATTCGTTCCCTGTACACAATGAGAGGAATCACATGTCCCAGATGATTCTCAAATGACGCAATGAGTCGTTTCCCTTCTAGTAAATTGTAGGTTTTAAATGAAGTTTCATTTAGGATGGATGCAAGGATTTGCGAGGATGTTTTCTTATTGTCTGACTTGAATCTGCTTGACTACAAAAAGGTAGCTCATAAAGCAAGGTCCCTTATAATAGTGGTGGCTCCAGCAGAGCTTATACTGTATATTTGTTTGACCTTACATCATCTTCCCCTCTCTCAGATGTTAAAAACATGAAAAAGGTGCCTAGCCTTATGGCATTGTTGGGCTTATTGTGGAAAGAATGATTATTACATAAATCTGAAAAGCATCATTATACAGTAGATATAGTGCCCCCAGGTGCAGAACCTCCTCGAAAAAGAAATACATCAGTTAAAATAAATTCTGTTGGGCTTATTTTCCTTTTCCATAATGCTCCTCTACAAAAAGCAGAGGTTGGAATAGTTGCTGCTTCTTGCATCCTCACCATAACAGCTCTGTCTTTATGCGACCATCTGTGACCCAATGAAACACATGGAAATGTCCATTGATATTTATGCTGTAGTGTAGGGGAAATGACAGCTTGTTGGTGGGGGCATTTGGATATGCTTAGACCATGTTCCCTGCTAGCGCAGTTTGTTTCCTGATTATAAGGGTGGCAGAATACAAACACTTGTTATTTCACATTGTCTAAAAGAATCAATAATTTATAAAAGAATACCATTTGCAACAGCAATAACATGCCATGGGGTAGCGACCAATCATTTATGCCCAATGCATTAATATGGAAAGCTGTTAAGTTGTACCACCATTGCATCAAAGCAAACTATTCCATTAATATGAGTTAATATTAAATGCATAATAAACCCAACTGGAAGATATCCCTTTCCCGAAAAGCTCACCATTTGTAAGGTAGAGGAGACATCTAAAAACAAAAACAAAAAGGTGGCAAGAATCAAGTACATATGTAATTTATGAGCGTACTACATCCCAGGAATACAACTGAAACAATCCCTTTGTAACTTGTAAGGAGGCTTCGAACAAGGCTAATGTGGAAGCAGAGTTCCAAAGGTTTACGTGGTATAGCTTTATGCAGGACTTGTAGTGGTAATTTGTATGATTGATAGATTTTAACTATGCCTAAGGACAAGGATGGGGTGTACTTGGAGAAAAGAGCAGCAGTAGAATTTTGAGCTTTGAAAGATAAAGGGATATTTTATATTTTATGTGCCACTGGTCCAGAAGCCAAAAGAATGACTTTTTAGCAGGAAAGCTAACATGGATATGGATGTAAATAATTGATTGTTGTGGATGAAAATAAGAATCACGGTGACCTTTGTCTCCACGTAAGGGATCATTTATGTCTTCTACTGCAGACAGTGATTTGTGCTAAAATCCCATTCATTAAAGGTACTGGCATAAAAATGTGCTCTTTGCACTTCTTTATAGCTGCACTTGGTGCCACTCAGTCCATCTTGCCTCCTGTTGCAAGTCATCATCATTATCATCATCATTTATTTATGTAGCGCTGTCAAGATACGCAGTGCTTTACTGTTACAGTTATAGCAAACAGGGAATAAATGGTGGATAACAAACAAGGATTACAGAGAACAATATGGTTAGAAGGACCGAGAGATTAGAGTTTACAAATTAAAAGGTTAGGGTACAATTGAGACATTAGGATTATATAAACACTTAGTCATTTTTGATACAGCAATGATTAATTAAGGTACATTGAATAAGCCTCTTTAAACAGGTGGGTCTTTAAGGAGCGCTTGAAAGTTTGGAAAGAAGGAGAAAGTCTGACAGCTTGTGGTAGAGGGTTCCAGAGAAAAGCAGAAGTCCGAGAGAAGTCTTGTAGACGAGAATGGGCAACTGAATTAGTGTTTTAGTTGATTCTGTACTGAGATATGGTCATATTCAAGCAATGTTGCACAGTTGAATACAACAAGATTTTGCAAGTGTTTGAATGTGTGGTGAAAAAGACAGATGAGAGTCTAAGATGACTCCTAGGCAGCGTGCCTGTGTGGTGGAATGAAAGGTGGTGTTGTTTACTGTGAGTGATATCTGAGGGACAGGGGAAGATCTTGGAGGAAATATAATGAGTTCTGTTTTTGAAAGGTTCAGTTTCAAAGTTGAGCATATTTGCAAATATTACTGCCAACTACACACCGGAAGGTAGCTCCAGGGTTCCCTCAGCACTGTATGTCAATTGGCACAGCACACTTGCATTTAAAGAATCAGGCACAAATGGTAAACCTGCCCTGAACACCGGAAATTATGCCAACCGAACCTTCAGTGAAGTGTGAGTGGAATTGTGTTAATTTTGACACATCAGCCTTACTTGCATCAGACTCAACACCCCCTAGCATCCATAACAATGCTGGAATTTGAGGAAAACCTGTTGCATTATACAAAAAATAATGGCAATTGCGCTCAAATTGCACTTTGCTCACTGCGCATGAGGACATAAATGAGCCCAATAGTTATATAGATCTATTTTTAGAGCATTACATAGCCCAGTCAGAAACCTAGCCATGGCATAGCTAAATAAATAGAAGGACTTATTGACCCTTAACTACAGGTAGCTGATAATGTGCCACTAGGAACCCCACATTGGGTTTGTTTGGTATAAAGCCACAAAATGGACTCAGTTTTAGCATAAAGTCAGAGCTGAACTAGAGGCAGCATTATGGAAACTATGGTTGGATATTTTGCTTTTGGAGAACAGATGGTGAATAGTAACAAGTACAGCATTAACTGTAACTGACTGTGATGGGAAAGATTACCCTTGTTATGATCATCCTTAAAACAAAGAAATCCTCTTTTATATGTATCGTGAGAACAGTTACTAGATTCATGATTCTCCCTAGCTCAATTTGTGTAGATAACTACAGCATTTAACATCTGTTACTCTTTAAGTCTATACATTACAGGTATGGGACCTGTTATCCAGAATGCTTGGGACCTGAGGTTTTCTAGATAATGGATGTTTCAGTAATTTGGATCTTCATACCTTAAGTCTACTAGAAAATCAAGTAAACATTAAATAAACCCAATAGGATTGTTTTGATTCCAATAAGAATTAATTTTAACTTAGTTGGGATCAAGTACAAGGTACTGTTTCATTATTACAGAGAAAAAGGAAATACCTGCAGTTTGATATAACTGATTCTTGCATATTTAAGTCAACGACTTTAAGTCAAAGACTTTTTTTTTGCATTACTGGGGTGAAAACTAGTTGTGGATCCAAGTAAATTCCATTAATCTATCTGTGTCTGAGAAAAAGTAGGATTCTCCTATTTACAGTGATTCTTAAGGGACACTTATACAAAACTCCAGATCAGGTCTTTCCCCAGCACAGCCTAACTGCATGTATATTCATAACCCTCTCCTTAAATGTACAAATAGCAACGCCCTTCCCAAGAGACATGTAGGTTTGTTGATTTGGCATTAATGGTATAATGTTATGGAGTAGGGAGAATAGGAAATACTATGGACAAATTCTTTAAAACATTTCATACTATTAAACCTGATATTAAAATACATTTGTTTTCTCCCTAAAGTCATTGTTCCCTTAAAGAAACACTATACTGTAACACATTATTCCCTGCAGAAATGAACACTAGGGCACTGTCAGCTCCAGGAATGTCCAACCTCATTATCCACTTTTACCTTCTTCATCTATTTTCCTGGTCTTCATATTTTAATCAGTGTATGCCTCTGCACTACATTGCATTGAAGAATATTTTCCAATGGAAAAAAGTGTCTCAGCTCAGTCTCCATGGACCATCTATAGCACCAGGCCGGGATGCTGAGGTTGCCTTGTGCACAAATGAAACAATAAAATGGTACGCAGGTGTTCAGTCATTTTAATGAATTCACCTGGTTTCAAGTGAGCACATCTTTTAATGCAGACCGGCTAAGTTTTCCCAAGGGACTGGCTTAATTAAAGAAAATGTGCAGACAAAAAGGGAAGCAGGATCTCACAATAGAGCTATGAAGCAAAACTCTTCTGGTGCTGCCTTTTTACTTTGTTGACTTTTAATGATGATTCTCGAGTGCAATGCTGGGCATTTGGGAGCAAGAATGGATCTATCAACCAATTTTTAATTAGAAGCAATGATTGTTAGATAGTATTGGAAAATTAAAGATGTGTGAATTTCTTGCTCTGAGAACAAATTGTATATGTTGTGAGAGTGCCTCATGGGGCTCATTAATCCCATCCCCACACATTTCATCTGAGGTCCAGATTATGTCAGGCTGTTAACCACTGGTTGTATCTAGTATGCATCATGCAGCTCATAGTTAATTGAATAATTACCCATTTCCTATGTTCTCCATTTTTCAGTCACTGGACAATTTAATCTTTTTTTTTATTTCAATGTACCTTGCTTAGTCAATATGACCATCCCACCTGCAAGAAGTTTAATCTCCATAGTGCATACATTACAGGGATTTTAAAATACTCCTATTTACAGGAGATTCTTGGATGAGATAAAAGCACCGACTTTCCATACTTTCAAACACAAATAAGAGAAATGTTTATTTAGTAGCATGGTTGTTCTTAACTTCTCAATTTTTATAGCATAGACTATTGCTTTGTTATATTTAACTTACTCTTTCTGCTTAGATATTTTTATATTAGGTTTAACTGTGTACTTTGTTTTAAACCAGTGCTGTAGAATTGAGAGGTTTGGCTTTGTTCTTGTTGACCAATGACCTTGAGCCCCTGACTCTCCTGATGTTTCTGAACAACCATCAGCTGGAGAGTCCAAGGTTAAAGGTCCTTGCCGTGACAGTAGAAAGTCCTTCTATCTTAATTTCTGCAGCTACTGTAACTCAGATCACCTCAGTGATTCCATTGCAAAGGGCAGCCATAGAAAGGGTACAAACAGAGCTGGGATGCAGAAAATTAATTTTCACTACAGAACTACAGGGCCCATTGGATAAAGTAGATTTTGTAATTGCAATACTTCCACTGAAGGCACCTTACAACCAGGTTCTCTTGTTTCCTATTATAACTTAAGCCCCGTGGTCTGCAGAAATAAAAGATTTAGCATATTGTACCAAAGGATCTAGGTACCTTAAAATAACCCAACACTGAAATATTTCACCTAATTATTTAACCCAGAAATACAATACCTTGCACAATACATATAAGAACAGAAGCTTGGAAATGTATACCTTAATGAGACAGACACTAATTTGTCTGGTTGCATGTTGTAATTAGCAAAGTGGTGGCACTTAGCTGGAACAGCATTCAGGAAGGAATGTGCTTGACTTCTCTATCTGCTCTCTTATTAGTAACCTGGACATGGCTGCAATGTATGGACCATTGGAGAACTATGGAAGCAGTGGATGCAGCAGTACTATGGACCCTTCTACCAGTAATTTAGGCAGCTCTATTACAGCTTGTAAGAAAGTAAGTACAAATACTTTGACTGTAAGTAACAAAACATGATGTACTGGTTGTAGACATTAAAGTTTCTAATATATATATATATATATATATAGATATATATATATATATATATAGATATATATATATAGATATATATAGATATATAGATATAGATATATACAGCTAATTTTGTATGTTCACGAAACTCTAAGTTCTAGAATAGTTTGTTAAATCCCAACTTAAAACTTAGATTTGTAGTCAGACGGCTCTGTTCCTACATGAGATGTCTCTCCCTGATGAGTGCTCTGTGGGCTGCATCTTAATCCTGGCTGTGAATTCAGATGGCGTCTCATAGCTTGTTACTACTGCTACAGTCCATCCATCCAGAGCTTGTTTTCATTCTATTAAACGATAATTAGACTGGGTAATTGAATTAGCAGAGGTTCTATGTCTGAATACGCAGAGGTCTGATTTGGAAATAACACTGAGATTAGTTATTTTTCTGAAATATACATGAAGTACTAAGTAGTCTCTACTGTATTGGCACATCTGCTCTACTGTGGCAAATGCATTGAGTGCCCTCTTGAATGATCTCTTCTGGTATATAACTTAAATGATATGCAGATATATATTAGGGATTTTTTTTTACTAAGTTAAACTGGGTTGATAAATAAAGTTTGCAGACCAACATTTCTGAATCTAAACTCATAAACTCTGAAACTACGAATATCATGACATTTATAAAAAAAAAATCCAAATAAAAAATTACGAACAGAAAACAATGTGCTAAAAATACGAATACCTCGAAAACCTCTACAAATGTGAGCTTTTCGGACAATTCCTAGAGGGAACAAAAACCTGAAAACCTCTAAAAGTCCAAATTGAGCAGTGCAGCTCCCATTGACTTCTATAGGACCTCATCAACTTTTGCCTGGAGAAGTTTTGTATTAGATGTTTATGTGGTTTTTACATATAATAAGTCTCAAATTCTTAGACCTTTTAAAAAAGAATGGGAAAACTGCTCATTTTTAGAGATTCTTGGAAAAATCTAAATTTTGTTAGTAAATGGACCCCATGGACTAAATCCCCAAAACAAGGCATCAACCTTTTTAAATGAAATCCCGTACCACTTAGGTCGAAACAAATGTGCTACCAGTCAACATGTTTTCAAATTCTATCAATAAATCTTAATATTTTAGAGAATATGGGAAATATATGTAAGGTGCAAAGTGCTGGGTTAGAAATCACTCTTACAATGGATTTTGCCATGATGTATATAGAAATTAATTAATATATGTTAAAAGTGGCTCGCTTGTTGGATCACAATCATACTCAAGGTTGTAGAATAAATGCATTTGAATTCAGAATATGAGTAGTCAGGACTTATTTGGTTTTGACAGAAGAGGACAAAGACGTGTCAGATCCACTGGCATGTGTGTATTTCATGTTGGGTTCAGTGTTGTTATGTCTTGTTATTAAACACAGACACACAGTATATAGCTGCCATGTAAGCAAATGCTTGGGATCCTGGCATCATGTGTTGAGTTTCTTTAGGATTCTGCAGGGATAGACAGAAAACGGTTGACTAAGGATTTTAGAATATTTAATCAGAAACTGATGGAGAGCCATATGGGCTATTAATAAGGCTAGGACAGAGAAAAGAGACCTATAGTTAGTTAAAGTTAATTGATGGTTCGACATCATCTGGAGGACCACAGGGGTCTCATCCTTAGGATTTGGCTGGGACAGAAGTGCAGCGTTTGGTTAATGATGACAGGAATTTTGCAGATGGAGAGACACATGGTGTCTTCCTCAGGCAATGACAAGTATACGAGTCCACCGGCTGATGAGGATGATGGAACTGACTGTGATTTTCAATTGGTGAAGATAAGCAGGTTGTCCCCTAGTCTATAAGAGCCTTGTCCTTCAAAGTATCCATGGCCTTCCTAACACAATGTTTTGTTTGCAGAGTAAAGAGACCCATAGTTATTTGAAGTTAATGAAGGTTCAATATAATCTGGAGAACCACAGAAGCCCTATCCTTAGGATTTGGCTGGGACACAAGGGCAGGGTCTGGTTAATGATGATGGGAATTTCACAGATTGAGAGACACATGGTGTCTTCCTCAGGCAAAGACAAATATATGAGTTCAGTGGCTGATTATAATGATGGGATTGACAGTTAGGGCAGAGACAGACAGGCAGATTCGGGGAGGCTAATCGCCCGGCAACAAATTTCCTCATCTTCGAGGCGAGTAATCTCCCAGAACTGCCTTCCCGCGGTTAGAATGAAAATCACCGGTGGGATGACACTCAGAGCACTTCGTTTTCCGAAGTCGCCAAAAGTTTCCTCGTGAGGCAACTTCGGTCATATCTGGAAAACAAAGTGCTCTGAATGTCATCCCGCTGGCGATTTTCATTCTAGCCGTGGGAAGACAGGGGAAGACAGTTCGGGGTGATTAGTCGCCCCAAAGAAGAGGAGATTTGTCGCCAGGCAACTAATCTCCACAAATCTGCCCGTGTGTCTCTGCCCTTACTGTCTGATTGTGATTGTCAATTGGTGAAGATAAGCAGGCTGTCTTCTAGTCTAAGACCCTTGTCCTTCAAAGTTTTCATGGCCTTTATAACACACTGGCTGTCTCTTTTGCTTACCCTGACAGATACTGTGCAGCAGCCGACCTGGAGAGTCATTGGATTACTGGCTACAGAACTCCAGGAATCTGTGCAGGATAGGACTTATTGAAGAAAGGTTGGAAACCCACTGCACATCAGTAAGTGGCTCTTATTCTGTTTTAATGGGGAAATATGTATATATGTTTGTATATTTTTGTTTTGCTGATTTAATATAAGCAACATGTTTATCTTTGTCTGCGTAGTACCGAAGAATAATCATGTCGTTTTGGGAACAACATACTTTATAGTTAGAAAGTCAGCATTTTTTGGAATCCTAAGCAAAGCTATGATTTGGGGCAATGGAACCAGGGAATAGTCTAGTCACCTACTGCACAGAATGAAAGAAAACAACAATAATAGCAATTACCATACAGAAGTATATAATGCTACATATGTTTATAATTGCAGTTATTTGAAAATGTTATTATATTAATAGTAATATGTATATATACATAATATTAAGAAGTGAGTTGAAAAAAATATTAGCATCTGATTAGATTCTTTTTAGCAGAATAATACAGTATTCTTGTCTCTGGTATCTGAGCACTAAAATAATGACCTCACATATTAGTGTAGGGGAGTATTTTAAATTTCCCAGCCCTTTCCAATTAATAGTATTGTGTACAATTCATTGCCCGTTGTTCCTCAAAGTGACAGATAAAACCTGCACCCTACTGCCACTTATTCCCCAATCCCCTCTGCTACAGATTCATCAAAGTAGGTGCAAATACAAGAAGGTGCCCTTGTCAAACAGATACAGCTACTACAGTTGTGTACTATATGCATTATGTACTATTATTGCACAACTGGCACATACATCAATCAATAATCAGTATAATTTATGCTGCCCGATTGCATCTTCCCATTTGTGTATGTTATAACAAATACACAATGTAAAGATTGTGCAAACCCCATTGGAGTTCCCTTTATATGGGCATGGAAATTCTTGCTGGCTTGTCATGAAATGTCATGGTATGTTGCATATTATCCCTGACTCATTGGATTTGAGGAGGAAATGGTACCAAAGAATATTAACCTGTGTGATTGAATGACTTATTTGACATGGAGATGCAGTGATGCCAGATGTAGAAAAGCTGATCATATTTCCAATAGAGCTGCTTGGGGGTGAGCCTACAGCTGTCATTGTATCATGGGAAGTCGGAACTGGAACTCTATAATCAATCACTTGTAGAAGAAGTGATGTTCATATGGGCAGTCTCCATCCTTTCAAGCACTCTAGAAAAGAGCAGAAATGCTGCATAACATGTTTTAGCACTGACCTTTAATATGGGTAAATTAGAAATATTCCTAGTCTCTAGGTCCTTGCATATATATATATACATTATGCAAATGAAAGGCATTTATGTAATAATAATAATTTTAGCCCTGTCAGCTGTTTTATTCTCTCTGCTAGTGTTAATCTTAAGCCACCTGAAATGAAAAGCTATTACATTCAGAGTCTCTACTTTGAAAAAAATGAAACAGTCTTGAGACAAGTGATAGATGTGATGTGCCCTCCAGTATGAGACACTGAGTGCCTGCCAACGAACACAAGGATCAGTTCTTGGCTGTGGAGACTATAACATTTAGTACCTTAAAGTACCAGCCTGATCACAAAAGATTTTTCAGACTATGGCATTAATAAATGATGGAATAAACATGAAGCCGAACAAAAGAATTAAGAGATGTGGAGAGAAGGGGATGCACTGGGGGGATATGATTAAGCAATATATTACAGAGAGATGTAGGTTCGTGATTTCCTTAGATATAACTAGCACAAGGGGCAAAGGACCATTATGAGTCAGTATACTTTAGCTTCAAAGGCTTGCAGATCCACAGTTAGTGATGTTCTGTTAATTCATCAAAGAGCTTTTACTTTTCAAACTTGTGTATATCGGATTGAAATATACTCTTTAGGGCAGAGACACACGGTCAGATTCGGGAAGATTTGTCTCCCACTGACAAATTTCCTATTCATTGGGGTGACTAATCTCCCCGAACTGCCTCCCCCTGCCTTTGTGCCGACTAGAATGAAAATCGCAAGCGTGATGGCACTTGGAGCGCTTCGTTTTCCGAAATCGCCCGAGTTGCCTCACAAGGAAACTTCGGGCAACTTTGGAAAACTAGTGCTCCTATTGCCATCCAGCTGGCGATTTACATTCTAGCTGGCGGGAAGGCAGAGGAAGGCAGTTAGGGGAGATTAGTCGCCCGAAGAAGAGGAGATTTGTTGTCGGGCAACTAATCTCCCTGAATCTGACCGTGTCTCTGCCCTAAAGTGTCAGTGCAAATATTGTGCAGTGAGAGAAACTGCTTCAAATCTACCAATACCGAATGCAGCAAATCCATACATATATATATGGGCTAGGGAGCCTTGAACTTGGGCTCCAGTAGGGGAGAGGCACCAAGGGTGGTGAGGCCCTTGGTGAAGTCAGGGGAACAGGGACCCACAAATGAGGTGTAGTCAGGATAGCACTTTCTAGGAAAGTAATGCAGATATAACTAGTTAGTAAGATCAGCCTGTTGTCCAACTTGGAGGGATAGCAAGTGGGTATTCTCCAATCCAATGTGTAGAATACAGGTTATTGCAGAGAGATCCAGAGGGTGCATCTAAAAGTATACCACGCTATCTCCAGAAGGAGGGCAGGTGGTTCTGTCTCTGAATTGCTGTATTTGAACCTGATATGTTTATGACTACCTCAAGGGTATGTGAGTATGACAACCCTGTGGTGCTTTAAGAAAATAAAAATACTGTTTGTTTTGTTCAAGAACTTTCTGCCATCCAAATTTTTCGATTTAGTCACACAGCATAAGTGAGTTTTACATCACCCTGTCTTTGCCTCCTTTGCCAGTCCAGGAACTGTAATATTAGCAGTATTCTGTGTGTTGATAACGGCACAATCTGTTCTTTTAGCTATTTAATATTGAATTCACCATCTTTTTATAAATGTCAATGTTTCATAGTCCAAGTATTGCTTGTTATACAGTTACCAAGACAGCTTGTCTGATATTAGGGTGGCAGATTTTTTCTTGTTCTGTTATGTGTCAAACTGAACATATTATACTTCTGCTGGTAGAGAATATTTGAAGGCTTAGCAGTGAGGTGTCCAACTTTCTCCATTTAGAAGCACAATTTGTGTAGTTTGGGAGTAGGATCCAATTACAATGAACCGAATAGTATGGCATTCAGTTAGACTGTCCTGGCATACCCATCAAGTTCCTCTAGGCCCTGATAACTTGAAATTGTGTAATTTTTGTTTATCTTCCTATTAGCACAAATGTTTGGGGTTACCAGACCTGTATTTGTGGGAAAGCACATTTTTGGGGGTTATTGAAGTGACTATAGAGGAAGCCTAGTCCCCTCAGGGTTTGCTACCTTTATAATTATGACACCGTCCAAAGCCTTTCCTTGCTCAACTAATGCTGAGGAACCCTGGGTTCCAGCAGTGTACCAAGCTGGCACCCAGCGTGTGCAACACCTTTCCCGACCCTATGCACATGGACGTGCTGATGTGAGCACACTGGGTCAGAAGCGTTGATGAGAGCACCCTCATTGCAGGTGTGTTGACATCAGCGTGCTGTTTGTGGGGAACATCTACTTGCTGCTGGGGCCCATAAGGTTCCAGGCAAGAGAGCTGTTATAGAAGAAGCAGACCCTGCAGTCCAGGCCAGACTTTTCCCCTGCGACTGTGGGTTCTGTTTCATTCTATAGTTAAGCCACTGCTGGGTTCCCAGAGTGCACAGTGTAAAGTTGCTCAGCAAAATGGCACCTACATTTTGCACCAGAAAATATGCCATATAGAAAATATTAGGTGCAATCATGTTGCACTTTAGGTAGAAAATATGGCAAGTTGTGTCTGAAATGACACTGTGTGCTCATAAATGAGCCCTTGCACCAATACAAGCCCATGCTCTGCATGTTAAAGTCTGTACTAAAAAAAAAAGCCCTGGCATTTCACATACACAGAGGTCCAAACAGCCCACACAGAGACCCAAACAGTCCCCCCACCAGTCCAATAAATAGTGACTGTCTATGGCGACTTACAGCAGCTTGGCCCCATTTGCCAGAACCCACAGAACTTCTAAGTTTGGCAGGCTCGGTGGTCCAACTAGATTTGTGTGGATTTCTTTACATTTTAGTGGTATAAATACTCTCAGGTACACAACATGCTTATTTTAAAGCCACTCTTACTTTAAATTGCCATAATGCGTATTTGCAATTTGCTGGCTTTTGTGTTGATTCACAGCGATTTTCAGCTTTCAGTTCTGTACATTTACTGAATACTGGTGAATTCATGCTTATTATACCCTTAGTGTTATGTAGAACATTAAGAACACTCTTAAGGTGAGCATTAAATCATACAGCTTTTATGGTCTGTACCATTTATCCATTACCCCAACCTTATCTTTCTTTTTATATCTTATTCCTTTTAGAGTGATCTATAATTTTAGGGGTTTTTTTCTGTGTGTCAAATATACTAATTATGTGAGTAGCAAAATATTTACATATATACTGTATTTCAGTTTTCAGTGGAATTTTGTTGACTATGGCAAAAAGATTAAATGTGGCACCTGAGCAGTTGCTAGAGCAGTTCTGAATGCCCAACGGAGCTAGCACTCAAGAGCCAAGTCAGCACGTCTATGAACCCAAAACTCTCCTTCCTGCGCAATTTACTCAATCCCACATTAGCTCTGGGCCACAAAGGGAATATCTTTTATTTATGTTTAAACATGTATATGTTTGTTCAGCACCTACAAATAAAATGTTTCTTTGCAGCAAGAGTTCTGTTTTATATAGGAAAATGTTCATTGTATATGTCTGTGAATAAAATGGGACCCTGGTTTCTCTTAAAGGAACAGTTCTATGTAAAAATAAAACAGTGTAAATTGATAGATTGTGCAAAATAAAAATGTTTACTATATAAATATAGTTAGTAAGCCAGAAATTAAATTTATAAAGGCTGGAGTGAGTGGATGTATAACGTAATAGCCAGAACCCAACTTCCACCTTTACTCTCTAACCCAGGGTTTTCCTGCTATGAGGCCATTGAGAGCAACATCCAAATAGTTGGTGTGTTACTTGTTGCTCACGAGCCACTCGTTGGGGATCACTGCTTTAACCTGTTAGTTTGTTGGCGACTAGAAGGGAGGTCATTTGAGATATATCTGTTCCTTTAAGTGTTAAAACTTTGACTGTGGAAGTGTCCATTCTACACACCATACAGACCTATAACCATACCACTTACTATGGAAAAAACACAACCTCAGTAGATACCAATTTCCCAAAGGTGCCGCCCCCTGCTGCACCTATAAACTATAAAAGTTATTTTCCAAAACTTGGCCTGCGAACCTCCTTGCTGGATTACCACCTTTCTATCAAACTCCAGTACTAACTTCTCCTTATTATAGGGTTGCTACTGTTTATCCAGGACAATGCCAGCCATCAGAGAAAAGGAGCTACACAATAATATAAGTTGGGTAGGGATAGGGAACCAGATGGGGACGAACTGTGATGTAAAAGGAAGGAGTTGTGATGTAGAGTGGCAGATAATGCAGAGATTGGGTGAGTAGGCAGGGTTATAGAGCTGTTGGGGGAAACTTGGGGAATGGGTGGCTGGGGTTGGAATGATTGGGGATTACAAATTTAACAGCAAGTAAATTGTCAGTAAATCTGTAATACTGAAAATCCAGGAGAGGCAACTCTATCAAACCTGCCCACCTTCCAGAATCCTACCAGCTAGCCCAAAAGCAGAAGACCACCTGCTGCTGTGACAATTCACCCCCCACCACCTAATCATAAGGAATGATAGGAAGAGGGAACTAATTGGAACCCTTTCCTTGAACAGCCAAGCACATAATATTTGGTATTCTTCACAACTGCCAGTTACAATCCCCAGTGTCACTTCAGGGGTCTGCCTGATTCCAAACCTCATCAAGCATTATGGGGAAAATACATTACATGATTATAAAGCAAGGTTTAAATGAACTATATTTTTTTCATTATAAATATTAAGAAAGCCACATTGGCATATTCTAATTAATGTGATAACAATTCCTCAACTCTGGTCTTTGTACTTTAAGTTCTGCTTTTATGTGCTGTCCATTTGTGTGTGCACATGCTTGCCTAGTATTTTGAATGAGAATGTTTTGCACAGAGTAAGGGTGGATATGTTTGCCCTGTGGTCTGTTATTGAGATTATTCCTTCCTCTACAAGTCTATAGTGTTCTTGTGGTACAGTACAAATAAATGGAGGAATTGCATTTATAGTTGGAATAGAGTAAACCCAATAGGGCACAAACTAGAAACAGATGTTGCTAAGGCCCTGTGGGAAAGTTCTAATTAGAGGCTTTAAATCTGTATTTGGTTCAGCATTTCTTCAATCCGTCCTACATATAGTGACTGAAAAATGTAAGATACGAAGAGGTGTTAATTAAACATGAGAGGTGGCAGTGTGTCAAATCATTGTGAGCTGATAGCTAATACATTGATATAAACCTTCTACAATCTATTATGCCATGTAATAGGGCTGTTGTATGAGCTCACGAGTACAGTAGCTTGATTACTGTACATATACAGAATGGTCCTCTATCCTTGAGCTCTTTATGTTTGCATTCTGGGCCAGTGCCTCTGCGGGTAATGACACATATCCACAGTATTATGATTGACACTCAGTCTTGTGCATTGGGATATCTACAGGGACCACAAATGAACCACCAGCATGGAAGACTTCAAGCCAAGTACTGATAACACAGTGGTGCAGATAGAGAATTCACAAGGAGGTGAAATGAAATGACAGAAAAATCGACAGATGTCCTTTAATATTCTAGGGTGTAAGTCATTCATTGGAATTTGCTTTCATCATATTTACTTTCATTATGCAAAGAATCATAAGAGGGGCCTTATGCAGACAGCCACCCCATCCCCCCCCGCCCACCTCAATTACTCAATTAGGAGGGAAGATTTCCACGTAACTTTGAAAGAAGCAGACCATGCTGTCTGGGACCCAGTTCCCCAGGCCCCCCACTATTGCGGGGTCTGCTTTCTCTATAGTTATTGGGGGACCTTTAAATAACCAAACTAGTGCACCACAGTGAACTGCTAAATTAAGACTCAAAATAATATATTGAATACAGGTGACTGGGTCAGTGCAGGTCAGCATACAGTTCTGCTTGTTTATTGATGTTTGCATCGTCCCACCGATGCTCTTTCTTGCTCATAACGTTTCCTAATGGTGCATTATATTTTATAATTATAAAAATTAGATACATTTATTTTAAATGGATTCCTGGAACCAGTTTATTTAATAGGTTTAATAGCAAAAGACAACAGAATGCTGAATACAACAGGGATGTGACAAACGAGTCAATATGTATATATATATATATATATATATATATATATATATATATACTGTATGTATGTATATATATATATATATATATATATATATAGATACTATAAACTATATATACACAATTTTCAGAAGATTTTAGCTACACAAAATGTAAGAATTATGTAAGGAATAATTGCTGTATATGAAATAGTTATGGGGAAACTGAGCTCTTATGTAAGAGTCTTACCGATGCGGCAGGGACGCCCTACGCATGGTCCTCGAGCCGGCACTGGCGACATCTTGGAATCTAGGGCGCGTGCGGCGCGCCTGTGCGCCAGCACGTTTCTGACTCCTGTTTGGCGTGAAATTTGAACCTATTTAAGGCCCATTCAGTTTCCCAGCCAGTGCCCGTGATAGAACTTGTTTCTAGTGGTTCCTGAGCCTTGTGTGTCTAATCTGTTCTGTATCAAGTCCGTTTCATTACCCGTGTTTGACCCAGCCTGTTCCTGACTATTCTGCATTCTGTATCCTGACCCTCGCCTGCCTACGACAACTCTTCTTGCTTAACCCCTTGATTGACAACCCGGTTTGACACTTGACTGCCTGACGATTCTTGATATCTGCCTGCCTCGACCCAGCCTGTCTGACGATTCTCTTGCCTGCTCCATTTGTACCGTGACCTTCAGCCCAAAAGACTCTGCTAACAGCCGTGCCCCTTTGCCAGCCAGAACATCTCACCTTGTACCCCTCATTAGGTCCAGGTGGCACCCAAGTAAGCTGAGGGCTCCTCCCGAAGCCCAACGGTGGTCACACTACTGGTGAAGCCGAGCCGAGACCAGGGTGCTTGGCATTTGTTCTGGTATCGGGTGCCGGCCGTGACATCTTATTACTGCAACCAGTTGGAAAATTAACTTATAAACAACAGCTGGGGATATATCTGTGGAATAGATCCAGTCTAGTAAGCAAAATAAATTGAAGCAAGTTATATTTTTCTAAAATAACTGTTAGTCTGTGGCTTCATCAAATATGTTATTTAAACCCCAAGTTTGATATCACGTTTTTTTTTTTGTTTTTTTAAAAAAAGGAAGTACAGTGTAGATGTGGCTATACTACAAACACAAGAATTGTGTGATCAATTAAATCATTTTACAAGATGCCACCAGTTCAGATAGGTTTATCCAATACAAGATGTCACCAAGTCACAGACCTAAATGAAGACAGGTCTATCCAATACAAGATACCACCAAAGCATAGCCCTGTATGCAAACAGTTCTAATCAATACAAGATATCATTAAGGCATAACCTGAATACATATAGGTTTTACCGCAAGATGCCACCAAGATAGGTCTACACAATACAAGATGCCACCAAGGCACAGAACTGAATGCAGATGATGTAACCAAAAATATTTTATATTGTCATTATATATTTATGTTTGTACCATGTAATTATTCAATTCATAACACATTCTACAGATACAGGTATGCCCTGGTAATACAGGAAGAATGATGGTCATGTCTTGGTGGGGCTTACTTAAATTAAGGGCATCCAATCTGTATAACACTTCTAGTTTGGATTTCCTTAATCTATAACACCCTAAAAATGATCTTAAAGGGATACTGTCATGGGAAAAAACATTTTTTTCAAAATGAATCAGTTAATAGTGCTGCTCCAGCAGAATTCTGCACTGAAATCCATTTCTCAAAAGAGCAAACAGATTTTTTTATATTCAATTTTGAAATCTGACATGGGGCTAGACATTTTGTCAATTTCCCAGCTGCTCCTGGTCATGTGACCTGTGCCTGCACTTTAGAAGAGAAATGCTTTCTGGCAGGCTGCTGTTTTTCCTTCTCAATGTAACTGAATGTGTCTCAGTGGGACATGGGTTTTTACTATTGCAGCTGTTATTTTGTGTTAGTGAGCTATCTGGTTACCTTCCCATTGTTTTTTTGTTTGGGTGCTGGGGGGAAAGGGGAGGGTGTGATATTACTCCAACTTGCAGTACAGCAGTAAAGAGTGACTGAAGTTTATCAGAGCACAAGTCACATGACTGGGGGCAGCTGGGAAATTGACAAAATGTCTAGCCCCATGTCAGATTTCAAAATTGAATATAAAAAAATCTGTTTGCTCTTTTGAGAAATGGATTTCAGTGCAGAATTCTGCTGGAGTAGCACTATTAACTGATGCGTTTTGAAAAAAACATGTTTTTCCATGACAGTATCCCTTTAATATTACTCTCTTTGTACTTATATCTGTGGTTCCCCACCTGACACCGTTCAGTAGTTTGGACCACTGGGCAAATTACCTGTCTGTCTGACCCTTAAACATTCCCTGTCCATCTGGTGGATAATTTTAAACCCCTCAATACAGAGATCTTTCAAGCATGCTATATGGGAAAATGAAGGTGCATCTTGTAGTTTGCTAATATTCAGGGAACAATGTGTATGTTTAAACCTGCTCTGCTCTGAGTATGATGGGGCAATGTTTGATTGGTTTTAGAAACAAAAAGGTGGGGCCATCTTGGGTATAAATTTTCATGATGCCTATGATTAAGTACCAGGGGGTATGAAACGCATAAGGCGGAATACCATGTGGATCTTTTTAACATGATTTTTGAATGAAGAAATATTGTAATATAATATAAAGTTTTGGGATAACTTTTTTGGTTTTGGACGTAATATTCAGTGAAGCTCACTCTTAAGCTGGCCATAGACGTGCAGATATACCTGCAATATCGGATGAACAATCGGACATCCCAACCTCCTGACCTGCCAATAACCTATTAGTTTAAATAAAGTAGTCAAAGAACATGTTCTGCCCTGACAGCAAAGGTATGTCCAACAAAAGCTGGTGACAGTCCCCCACTGATATCGGCAGATTGGCAATACATGCAGAGATATTATCGGTAGCCAACAGAAATTTTCTAACCTGTTTGATCGACTGAACGACCGTTCGCCATGGCATGAAAAATGTCTGGACACACCACACACTGTCAGAAAATCGTACGAAACAAAGATTCGTACGATCATATCTGCACTTTTATGACCAGCTTAAGAAAATGTCTGAGTTTGTCTGACAGTTCTCCTACTATTTGCTGATCTGAGCACTAATGTTAGATGTTCACCAGTGTTTTGTCTCTGGGAAAACATATTAAAACACATAAAAAAATGTTTTTTTCCTGCCAGAGGTTATGACAAAGCACAATATTACTGCAGGGACCATGATGCCTGGGCCAATTTAATAATCAAGATGAAGTGGAAAGCAACACACAGACAAAAAGGTCTCTGTGCCCTTAGCTACATCATAATAGAGATTTCACTTTTATTGGATTTTATCTCATTCATGAAAATCGTAGCGTATGCAAAACAATGGGTGGGACTGTGCAATAATAACAGAAGTAGCATGGGAACTTCTCTAATGTGCTAAAAGAATCTCAAGTGTGATCACCAGTTTCTTATGGCAAAAGGCACACAGGTCCATGCCAGGGAGATATTCAACAACTTTCATTGGTACTTAGGGTCCGATATAAGATTGCTAGAGCCTTGGCACCACAAACAAAACCATGCAACAGCTCCTAAACTCTTGCGTGGTTTCTTTCTTCAAATACCTCAACTTTCTGCCAAACTGTTTTTTTCCCCACAACCAAAAAATAAAAAGCTCAGCAGGTTACAGTTGCCAATCTTTTTCTTTTTTTGAAAAATCCACTCAGCAGCAAGCTGAGGTATTTGCTGGAGGAAACAACAATGAAAGAGTTTAGGAACTCTCGCATGGTTTTGACCATTTTTAAACCAAGCCCCCCTTTTAATTATTGATATAACACTAGGCAGAACTGTTTACAATTACAAACAATGCATAGTGTTACAGGCAGTAGGGGGAGGTGGGTGAGATGTAGGGTAGTGGTTACTTGAGTGGTATTCTGTCAGTTTATAAGTGCCAGAAATTGGTTAACCAGTAATTAGGGGGCGTTGGAGGAGAACAAGGGTGTGAAAATGAAAGTTGTTGAGGACATAAGTCTGGTGGAAGAGGTGGACTTCAAGTGACCATCTGAATGTCTGAGGCAGTGGAATTGTCACATGGTTGAGAAAGGGAATTCCAGAGGTTGTGACCAGTTAAATTGGATCCTAGTTACAGGAATGGGACTGGACAATCTCAGTGTGATATTTGTGGAAAGCTCAATATGCTAATTGATACAGATTGCTATAAAAATGTGCGAGTTATTTTGCATGGCCAATCACAGCATTAACTTGACATGCATATACAGTACATATTGGAATTGGGCCTGAAACAATGTTTTTTGTGCATTACCAAATTAATTCTCTCTGTAAAAATAGGGGGTGAGGAAGGGGTAAATAAAGCAACTCAAATTAAAGGATAAGGGATCCTTCACACCTCTATATGCAAACCCATTATGTTTACCCAGACTGTTCAGTAACTGTTCAACCAAGTATACATACTGTATATATATATATATATATATATATATATATATATATATTTTTTTTTTTTTAATGATAGACCTCCACAATTCAGAAAAAGCAGAAATGCCAACTATGTCACCCATATCATTAGGGTATCATTAGGGTGATAATGGTCCACTTTTTGTCTCATTTTACCATTTGGAATTAGGTTTTTTTAAAAATTCAGGACAGAGATCATTTTCACCCTAATGACACGGGGCTGGATGACATGTCTGAAAAGGGCAGAGAATAATGAATTCTCAGGAGCATTCATGTTAGGTAGCGTGTTACTGCACAGGTTCTAATCACCACAAATGTGATCAGGTGGGAGGGAGAGAAAGATCAGTTATATGAGTCTTGCAATTTGCAGAATTCATAAAAAGTTCATAGAAAGGTATGAAGCCTACATTTCAATTCAGCAGATTCTTTAACATTTGTTCCTTAATCAATTTAAATAACTGGGGAAAAATAAACTGGGTTTAAATGTTTAACTGCTCCCAACTCTGGCCAAAAGAAAGTGTTTATTACTCATCAGCACAAAATTGTTTAATAATAACACACACACAGCAATTCAGTGCTGTCATTATCGAGTGCAAGTGTCATAGATGATGATAACACTGCTGTTTTGACATGGCCCCACCTGAGAAAGTATCCTGACCTTATTAAATCTGATCCTCATTAAATCTGATCGTTAAGGGATGGAAATAATGCATTTTTCTGGATCGGGGAAGCATTAAGCAAATATATTTGCTGATAGACTGACTTTTATTTATTCAGAAAGTTTGTTATGTACAATCCCCGATAAACCCCTCCAGGCAAGAACAGAATGAACAAAAATGTTTTCTGCTGAAGAACGTATCATTTGCATAAATCTGTATCTTCCAAGTGTGATGCTTTACATCATATAAACAGCATGCAAGCTATTCACGTTGCTCAAAAGAACTGACAGGAGAAGGAGAGAAGAGTTTCCTCCATAATGAAAGGAGTGAAAGTTACTGTGGCATTGAAATAACAGGATGTCAGAAGGAGATAATAAAAGACCTAATAACATTAAAAGCCAAAGAAGTACAGGTATGGGATCTTTTATCCAGAATGCTCAGGACATGGGGTTTCCAGATAAGGGGTCTTTCTGTGATTTTGATGTCCATACTTTAAACATCTAAAAATGATTTAAACATTAATCCCAGTAGGATTGCTTTGACTCCAGTATGGATAGATTGCACAAGGTAATGTTCTATTATTGCTGAGAAAATAGAAATTTGAATTATTGGCTTATAAAGTCTATGGGATGGCCTTTGGCGCTTTCTTGATAACAGGTTTCCAGATAATGGATACTACTATATCTGTATCAAAAAAAGTAAGAGCACTTGTGTTTTTGCAGACCCAATGTTTTCATAGTATATTTAATTGATAGGGACCTTAGATTGTAAGCTCTGCTGGAACAGGGACTCATGTGAATAATGTACAATATCTGTAAAAGTGCTGTGGCATAGGTCAGCACTATATAAATACAGTATAATTATAATTTAGTAAAGGTTATGGGCAGATTTTAATAACAACTTAGGCTAAGCTAAGGGTCATCCAGATATTTGTCTGTTGGTAAAGGACCACATAGTATGGCCATATAAGATCTGCCTAGCAGTATTAAAGGGTACCGGTAACCCTGATTATTTTTTATTATTTGCTAATAGAGCCTTCATTCCAGTTGGGGGATACAATAGTTTTTTTTTTTTTTTTTAAAGCAAACCTCTACTACAGAAAATAGTTTAAAAGGTGCCAGCAGAGTAGAAACGGTGGTTTAAAATCACAAAAGGGATTTTCATCCAAGTGAGATCTCACTCCATAATGGAATAAAGAGAGGCTAAAATATATCTGAGCAGGAATTGTTTTTTTTATTTTGCTTTATGTAGCTTGTTGTTTCTGAAGCTATAGGAGGTCTCCCAAATATTTAGTTTCTGATTCTGTTGCTGGTATTGGTAGACCCCAATAATAATTGTTACTATATGAGACAAGAGAAGGAAGAGGAATCATAACATTTGCTAGGAATGAAGCTAGTGTTACTGTTTGGTTTGCAAAACTTTTGGCATGTGTTACATTGGCTTATTCTGAGCAATGTTTCAATTGGCTTTCATTTTTTATCGTTTTTGTATTATTTACCTTATTCTTCTGACTCTTTCCAGCTTTCAAATGAGGGTCACTGACCCAGGGCCGGATTTCTATTTCTGCCCAAGGCCAGCCTCAGATTTTTGTCTTTGTCTTTGTCTGCTCCCCACATTAACCCCCCGCCCACAATAGGTGCGTATGCACACATGCGCACATACTACTTATCTTTCTATTCAGCCCCTTTCCTGTTCATATCACAGTTACTTTTTTGAATCAATGCATGGTTGCTAGGGTAATTTGGAAAACCTAAATAACTCAAAAACCACAAATAATAAAAAATGAAAACCAATTGCAAATTGACTCAGAATATCACTCTCTACATCATACTAAAAAATAATTTAAAGGTGCACAAGGGGCACACAAAGCTACTGGGGGATATTAGTAGCCCAGCAACAAACCACTTCGTCTTCGGGCGACTAAACTCCTCGAACTGCCTCCATGCAGAGAATCTAAATCGCCGGCAGAATGGCACTCAGATCGCTTCATTTTTCGGAAGTCGTCCGAAGTGGAAAACAAAACGATCCGAGTGCCGTCCCGCCGCCGATTTAGATTCTAGCCAGTGGGAAGGCTTTTCGAGGAGATTAGTCACCCAAAGAAGAGGCGACTAAATTTCCCCGAATCTTATCATGTGCCCTTACCCTAAGGATCTGTCGCTCCCCATGACCCTTTGCCATGTTCCTCTCAGTGAACCAAAAGGCTGTTAAGCTACCTACTGCATACCTCCCAACTGTTTTTCATGGGACAGTCCTGCTTTTGACAGCTCAACTTGTAGTCCCAGATTGTTACAGAAATGTCCCAACTTTCTCTTTGATCTCCTGCACTGAACAGCCAGCAAAAGATACAAAGTTTCTTACTTAGGGCTCTTACACACGGACGTTTTTTCCTGCGCTCCCCTGCGTTGCGCTTTCTTCTGTTCAGCCGCAGGGGAGCGCAGGAGTAAACGCACTCAATTATTGTGAAGGGGGCTGTACTCACACAGATGCATGTAAGCACCAACCGCAGAAGTTGCATATCACATGCGTTCAGCGCATACATGCGCCTGTGTGAGTACAGCCCCTTTCACAATAATTGAGTGTGTCTACTCCTGCGTTCCCCTGCGACTGAACGGAAGAAAGCGCAACACAGTGGGGCACAGGAAAAAATGCCCATGTGTAAGAGCCTTTCATTGGCATTTGGCAGAGAGCCCAGAATAGATATTTAGATACTTTTGTAACAATTTCAGATAAGCAGGTCTCTTGGGAGAACTTAAAAGACAATTCACCTTTTAGTAGCAAAACTGTAATAACACATAAAAACCACAGACTTGTGTTCAAAATATTTCACCACATGTAGCGCGGCACATCTTTTTGTCCCTTTTCTATTTCCAAAATGTTGGGAGGTGTGCGACTACGTTGTTTCTAGCTTGGATTTCCAGCACTGGTCGGCTGTGCTCCTGATACTTGGCTAGCAGAGAAATTGCTGAAGTCTAGCTTAAAACAGTCTAGCCAGACTACTGTATTTTCTCTCTTAGCCAAGGTTCTGGAACACACTCCATCAACTAAGAAAGTGATGGGACAGAATGTCTGGTGCAGCACATTTGGTACAATTAGCAATTAAGTGCAAAATAAAACTGATATTCTGAGACAATTTGCAATTTTTATTATTTGTGGTTTTTGAGTTATTTATCTTTTTATTCATCAGCTCCACCGTTGTAATTTCATCAATCTGGTTGCTAGAGCCCAAATACCATAGCAACCGTACATTGATTTGAACAAGGGACTGGAATATAGATAGGAAAGATAAGTAAGAAAAAGTAGCAATAACAATACATGTAAGAAAAAGTAGCAATAACAATACATGTGTAGCCTTACAGAGTATTTGTTTTTATATGGGGTCAGTGATCCCCATCTGAAAGCATCAGATGAATTAAATCATTAAAAAACAAATAAAAATTAATGAAGAACAATTGAAAAGTTGCTTATAAGTAGCCATTCTATAACACAATAAAAGTGAATTAATATGAGTTCCACCCCTTTAAAAGCAATCTTGTCTTTACACCTTGGTCAGTCAATTTCCATGGTCACAGTCACACATAGAACTCCCACTAGAGCAAGAATGCATTAGCTGTGCCCTGTGGTGCAAGAAGACTGAGCTCAGCTGTGTTTTTCCATGAGTTGGTTGTTGCTGTTTTATTTTTTATTTTTGTAATGTCAGTTCCCAGCATATAAGAGGAAAACCCTCTGCCCTTACTTACCCCTCGCATGAGGCATTTTTATATTGCTATACTTCCTTGAACTACACATTAGCATATATACAGCATTTTATAATATGTTTAATAATAATAATTTTGAAGTGTGTTTTGTAAACTCCATTAGATGCAGCAGTGGCCAAAGTAAGAACAGGCAGCACATCTGATTTCCTAAAGAAGATGAACAGCAGAGAAATCAATATGATATTTTCTTTTGACAAGTTTAATCCAAGCCTTTCTGATTGCACTGTGACAGATTCCCTTTTGCCGGGACCTTCCTCACACCCACTATTGACTTCAGGGAAATGAGAGGTTAACTAATTGATTACCAGAAGGATAATTAACTTGAAATGAATAATACATTTTTGCAGGTGTATAAATGTTGGGAGTGGGGAGTTCTAGGACAAGTACAATGGCAGAGAGTACATTTATTAAGTGCCAGGAGTCTTCTTGTAGTTATAACTATCATTATTCTCGAGTTTGTAGAACAAAGTATAAAGCAGGTGTAATGTATATTCCTGTTTGATGACTGCAGGCTGCAAACCCTACAAATAGTTATAATTTTAATTGTTTTCTACTGCAAGATAACAATCACAATTCTGGAGTTGTGCAGAAGGGATTATTCTGTCATTTATAAAGATATTAGAGGCGGAAGAAAGATTCTGAGACCATTTAGGAGCACAAGGCCCAAAGCTAAATGCATTTTGTTGCAGCTCATAAAGCTCAGTGGTGGTGACTCCGAGCACATACATTATCTCTTATACAACTCATGTCTTTTGCACATAAATAGTTACGGCTTGCAGAAAGGGTTATGGCCCAAGAATTATGCATTGATATTGGATGGGAGGTTTAATGCTGAGATGAGTGTCATATTATTGAGCAGACTGAGAGGATGGAAGGAGCATGTGTGGAATCTATTTTTTGCAGGTTTTTTTCTGTATTTACATAGATAGATGATAGATATATAGATAGATAGATAGATAGATGATATATAGATAGATAGATAGATAGATAGATAGATAGATAGATAGATGATATATACTGTAGATAGATAGATGATATATACTGTAGATAGATAGATGATAGATAGATGATAGATAGATAATAGATGATAGATAGAGCGAGAGAGAGAGAGAGAGAGAGAGAGAGAGATACTGTTGATAGATGATAGATTTGGGGTGAGTGACTCAAGGGAATGTCTGCTGTCACTGTGTGCTTTGTTGAGTGTGTGACATCCCCCCCCACACACACACACACACATTTGTGCCTGCACAAGACACAGCTGCCCAGAGGGTATAACTTTGCTCATGAAGTGAATAACACATGGTGACAGGCAGAAGTTACGTATTTGCTCACAGAGCTGGAACAAGTCAACAGGAGGGAGAAGCACTGGGGAAGGGAGAGTATACACATGATGACCTACACGAGTGGAACATAGGGTTTCTGTGCCAAAGGGATAAGATCCTCCGGATGAGCCGGAAGGGAGCCAATCAAATCCTGGCATTAGCATTCTGTTATAAGAAGGGACTATGGCACACTGTATAAGCAAAGCTAGGTTCTAGACAATCATTATAACATTACAAAAACTGTTCTGCATTTAAATGGAAGAGACAGTGATGGGACCTAGTACTGACTAGAGTGCTCCAAAGCACACAGGCTGCATACACAGACTGTAGGTAATACTTGGGCTTCACCGATATGAAAAATCAATATCAAAATTACGGTTTGAGAAACATTGGCCTAAACCAATATAATAGCTAGAAGAACACAAGATCTTGTGAAAGATTGTTGCATTCCAAGGCACTACATCACAGAGTTCATGAAAAGAGAAATGAATGGGAAGATAGATGGGGACATTTGGGAATGCTGAAGGGCCTTTTGGGGTCCACAGACATTGGGGCTCTGCACAGTGACATACACGTGCTGGCTTTCCCCCTCCAGAGTGGTCACCACAGTCTTGTGAGATGAAATTGTGATGTCATTCCCTACATTACATTGTGCTATGAAATTCTGGGGGTCTATTGTACATAGGAGAAAGATGAACAGGTAGTGTTACAGCAGCAGTTAACAAGCAGACACCATTTGCCTGTCCAGCTCCAAAGCCACCATGGGCTGCCAGCCAGCAACACCCTGTCTAGGGCAAACCACCAGAATGGTTAAAATTTGGCCCAGTAGTTTATAACCCAGCCCTTATGCTGATTTGCATTAAAATACAGGGAATGATCCTAAAATAAAGGATTATGGATGCACCAAATCCAGGATTTGGTTTAATATTTTGCCAGGGTTTGGCCTTTTTCAGGAGGATTCGGCCAAATCCTTGTGCCTGGCTAAACTGAATCCAAATCCTTAAAATCATGTGACTTTTTTCCCTTCCCAGGATTCTGTTTGGCATTCGCTCAAATCTTTCATGAAGGATTTGGGGTTCGGCCAAATCCCAAAATAGTGGTCTGGAGATCTGAAAAAGAATGCAAACATGGTTACTAACCTTTGCAATGGTCTTTGTGAACGTTTACCAATGAAACATACTGCATTCCCCCATTAGTGTTATAGGGAACCTGTCACCCCCAAATTGTTTCTCCCACCAGAGGTGTGGGATAATAGAGCCCATAATCCGATTGGGGTAAACAATGTTCAAAAAAAAAATAAAATTAACCCCTGCGAGTCACAAATGGCCGCACTGGGAGTTCTTGTCACTCACTGACATAACCAGGTCATACCTCCCAACTGTCCTGTTTTTCATGGGACAGTTCCGGTTTTGACAACTCAGCCCGCAGTCCCAGGTTTGTTACTGAAATGACCTGACTTTCTCTTTGTTCTCCTGCACTGAACAGCCAGATACAAAGTTTCTACTGTAACTTAATTGGCGTTTGGCAGAGAGCCCAGAATAGATACTTAGATACTTTTGTAACAGTTTAAGATAAGAAGGTCTCTTGGGAGAACTTAGACTCACAGCTTAAAGGGCAATTCACCTTCATTAGCAAAACTTTAATAAAACTTAAAAAACATAGAAATGTGTTCAAACTTTCATAACCTGCCAAATTTTGTAAAATGAAGATGGTAATTAGGGGGTGTGGGACACACAATGGGCGTGGTCAAAAATGTCGCCCCAACTGGAACTGTTTCCAAAACGTTGGGAGGTATGCCAGGTCATTCCAATGAGGAAGTGCCTCAGCTGTCCTGACTAGGCCAGACATTTAGCAGAAGAAATGAAGGGGAGATGCAGGAGATGCTTTTAACTTTCTATGGATAAACTGGGTTTGAAATGTATGCTAAAAACTGTATGGACTTCAGTTTTTTAACAAGTAAAATCATATCAGGCTAAGTGAAAAAATCAAGGTATATGTTCCCTTTAAAGTAAAGAGTAAAGACTGCTCCCTTGCAATGCAGTAGGTTGGAGGCTTAAATATTGGGCTATTGTCTGATTCAGAAGAGTGTAAGGCCATACGTCCACAAATAGATAGATACCCAAAAGCTAAAAGTCATTACATGTCAGGGAATTCCTATGCCATGCATCACTGCGGCTTTACGCATGTCTGATACAGATCAGCTGTTAAAGATGTTGACATATCCCTTATTCTGCTGAAAAATATATTAACTAATGGTTCACATTCTGACAATTTATAAAGTCTGAAAGTTGATAACAGAGAAAAAAAAAGAAAAATTCATTTTTAAGACTTCTTTGAAAAATGTATGCAAAATAGAAATCAGCTGAAAAACTCCTTATTTCCGGCGTGCTATTTGAAAACAATATATTTTGTGAAGATGAAGGATTTGGGGGGGGGCAAGGGCCAATTCACATCTTATTATTTTTTTGTTAAAGTGTAAAGTGATTTCTAATTGAAAAATTGAAGACTCTGGTATTTATGGGTTGGTTTTAAGCTCATTATTGGATATAGTAGGGATTTTAATCCTCTATACAATCTCTTACATGTTGTTCCTTAAATAGCCAGGAACATAGTAACATAGTAACATAGTAAGTAAGGTTGAAAAAAGACACATGTCCATCGAGTTCAACCTTTTTTTTTTTTTTTTTTATTAACTACCTATCTGCCAGTTGATCCAGAGGAAGGCAAAAAACCCATCTGAAGCCTCTCCAATTTGCCTTAGAGGGGGAAAAATTCCTTCCTGACTCCAAAATGGCAATCGGACTAGTCCCTGGATCAACTTGGACTATGAGCTATTTCCCATAACTCTGTATTCCCTTACTTGCAAAAAAGCCATCCAACCCCTTCTTAAAGCTATCTAATGTATCAGCCTGTACAACTGATTCAGGGAGAGAATTCCACATCTTCACAGCTCTCACTGTAAAAAACCCCTTCCGAATATTTAGGCGGAACCTCTTTTCTTCTAATCGGAATGGGTGACCTCGTGTCAGTTGGAAAGACCTACTGGTAAATAAAGCATTAGATAGATTAGTACATTAGATTAGTACAATCTAAAAATAAAAGAATTATGATTGTGTATAGATTTATGTATATACAGTATATATATATATATATATATATATATATATATATATATATATATATATACAGTATATATATATATATATATATATATATTCCATAGAGATCCCATCACTCTTGAAAAAAATGTGGTTACTTGCATGGGTGCAGAGCCACAGCAGCATTTTTCAATTCATAAAGAAGTCCGAAAAACTCAGGTCTTAAAGAACAAAAAAATAAATTTAAGTTTACTACTGGGAGACTAACGTTTTGACCAGCAATCTGGCATTTCTTAAGCAAACGTTAGTCTACCAGTAATAAACTTAAATATATTATTTGTTCATTTAAGACCTGAGTGTGCAGACTTTTTTTTTTAATTATATATATAATTTGCCTAGAATAACACAGATAAAGAACACAAAGGCAATAAAGGGTGCAATAAAACCAGGTACTCACGCCATTGCATTCACCTTGTTTGCTCTGATGAATTGTGCGCAAGTGCATCTATTGAACCCTGGAGCTACTGGAAACGCCATGTTCTGGGTAAAAGATAATTGTTGATTTGCATCTGTAAATGGCACTTTGCACACTTTGTAAACGACCATTAAAATGTTTAAAATCCCAGCTGTTCACATAAACAGTGTCAGCGATGACAGCAATAAAAAAAAAACAGGACAGTGACTGTCAAGAAATATATAAAAAAGAAATAAACCTTTAAATGTGAATATTTTTCAAATAATGTCCCTTTAAAACTGGCATCACATGTTTGTGTGCGTGATTCCTCTCTCCCTTCCGGTGCCATGTGACATTTACTTGCAGGTGGAATTTAAGGCAAATTATTTGCATATCAATTTGGGTGAAAATCGTGTAGCGATAATCTTGTCTTTAAGTGACTCTGCGTGGGAAGGGATTTATCCTGCCTTCTTTATCTGGAGCCACAAGGTTAAATCATTTCCATTCTGCTCAAGGGTGGGGGGCAGCTTCATAAAGATGGATATGTATATAGACTCATACATTTATGCATGAACTGTTTCCATTCTAAAGATAACATCTATCTGACCCATATAACCCTTGCACCCCTTGCCTCACTCTGCACTTTATACTGGTTTATTGCTAGACATGCTAGAGCATAATAGGAATCCCGTGGCAGACTTAAAGGACTTGCAGCATGTACATCAAAGATGATGTGTTTTTCCCTTGTAGGTAACATGCTATGGATGATGTTTTAATTATGTTGTAAAATTATACTGAAGGTCTTAATGTTTCTGGGTTGCAAAACCTTATGGTGCACCCCATACTCTTTCATATATAACACACAAATAAGTATATGCAATAGCATAGCAGGTTCTTGCTTCTTTTAAAAGGGCAGTGTACCCCATGAAATAACTGCACTCACTAGCAGTTGCGCTAAAAGTTTGGTTGCCATCATTTCCATAGTTTGGCATGGGAGTGATGTTTGCACCCGGTTCCTTAAACAGCCTGGTACATATGTGTAGTGATGGGCGAATAAATTCGCCTGTCACAAATTCACAGTGAATTTTCTGCGAAATTTTTCTGGAGAAATTTCGCCAGTGTAAAAAAATTCTGGACTCGTAGCCGTAAAGTTGCTCGCCAATGTTTATATTTTAGCCAATGAGAATACCTTCCCAGAAGCTTTACTTTATAGGACTGCATAGAAATAACAGTGCAGTATAATCTGTCCCATATCCTACAAGACTGCACATTCTATTTAATGTAGATATTTCCACAGTGGTTCACAGCAGCCATGAACATTATAATCCAATTACTGTATGGAACCTGCACCCTCTATTTACAGTCCAAACCAAATCTTTTCTTCTAAAAATCCTTTGTATGTTCTGCCAATTAGCTGTGCCGCCAAACACATCAATCACCATAAAACGTATCCTTATTTTGTTAGAAAACAAAGACGAAAAATCAACTGCTTTATATTTAGACTATTGAAGCACAACCAGCACCTTATGATTTATTGCCTCACCGTGCTCTGTAAGAAAGGAAAACGGTGAAGATGTGATCATAAATAAACTGTCAAGGAAAAATATACAAAACACCAAGAATCATTTATCATAAAAATCACCTTGCTAAATAAAAAGTTTTATTGGGGCTCTGCTGACTTGCTTATTGGGCTTGTATGGCGCCGCTCTGTCTGGATAAAACGGATCAAACTTTGATAGGGCTACTACCCTGCTATTGGTGTGAATGCATTTGAAGAATCGCTTTTCTATAACTTTTTCTGTAACTATAGAGGAAGCAGCATCCTATTTGAAAGTTACAGTATAGGGGGCACATTGAGACACTGTTTCATTAAAAAATGTCTTTTAGAGGGCCCTAGAATGATTTTGCTGTGGGGCCCAGTTACATGCCTCCAGCCATTGTAAAAGGTTGCACCAGGAAGTGTTCAGGACTACCCTGTTGGTACAAATCATATGTAGGTAGGGTTGCCACCTGGCCGGTAAAAATGATGCTCGATGCCAATGTTATTACTAAGAAAAAATAACAAGAATATACTGTAGGTATTAGAATATAGTATTTTTTTCCAGAAAAGGTGGCAACTCTATTTGCAGCAGGGAATTGTGCTGATAGAAACTTGTTAATATTTCTTTAATTAATAAATATTTTGTTATTTTTAAACAGCTCCGAATATCACATATTTCAGACAGATTAGAGGTTATTTATAAGAAAGGTAAATTGCTCATAGCGGTGTAAGAAACACCTTTGGATATGAGTGGGCCACAGGTTGGATTTCCATGACGCAGGCATTTGAACAGTGTTAAAAATATTGTATATAGGAAAGGATATGGGCGAAAGCAGAATAACTGCAATGTGCATTTATTGACACAACATGTTTCGGGTATAACAATCATTTCTAAAGTGGGAAAAATATGTAATTTGTGCATTTATTATGGATATTTTCCCGCTTCACTCACATTGCAACACTTCACTAGGTGTAGATTCGCCAGGACAACGCTAATTCACTAAAATCCGAAGTTGCATCCAGTGCGCCGAATGCTGGTGAAGTAGCACTAGTGCTACTGCGGCAAGCATAGCGAAGTTGCGATAGCGTTGGTTAATTTGCATACAGCGGGAAGTTAAAGTTGAACACTTGCTGAGTAATCAATGAAGACGTTTCACTACTCATCCGAGCAGCTTCTTCAGTTCAACTGACTGGTGTGGGAAGTTCTCGGCATATAAACTCTTCCACTAATCCAATCACAATGGCACATTGTAACTCTTCAAAGAGCTGACATCTGAAGAAATTCATATTATATGCCGAGAACTTCCCACACCAGTCAGCTGAACTGAAGAAGCTGCTCGGATGAGTAGTGAAACGTCTTCATTGATTACTCAGCAAGACCAGTTGTTTTTAGATTTACCTATACTAGATATACCATGACCTGGATGAATGAAAATCTTCATAGTCATATGGAGGATGAAGGATTTCAGCACTTACTATAAGGTACAGACACAGTTAAGTTATGTGTTGAGTTATGTGTTGAGGCAAAAACACCTAAAACAGTAGTAGGGGCCCTTTGAGGCATTCCATATATGTTTTACGCCCATCCCTTCTGGCCCTACATATCAAAGCCTTGCATCTCCACAACCTCTTGTGATAGTAAATCCTATCAGTAGCTACTGTAACTTATGCATAAGGTTATATTGGCATCTGATCTTGTGATGGCAGATTCTATTAGAGGGGCTTGGATGATTTCTTGTACAAGCATAATATCACGGGCTATGGTGATACTAAAAGCTACAGTTAGTATAGATATTGGTATATATTGTTAAATATGTGGGTGTATGGAGGGGTCAGTATGCGTTTGTGTATGTATGTGCACTGGGGTTCATTTATAGGGGTTGAATTTGATGGACTTTGGTCATTTTTATTAACCCAACTTAACTGTATAAATATATAACTATCTGGAAGGCTTGATGGGGAAGAGTGTGTACAGAGATGGGCCATGCTGGACAGCCACCTGGGCCCTGCCCCCCCCCCCGTCCAATAGTGTAAAAGAGCATGAACGGTGACATTGTGGGTGGTAGCTTGCGTTGACAAGCGGCAGAGGCAAGAGAGCTCAGACTAGGGGTAGGCAGAACTGGTACCTGCCCAGTGCTCCCTGTCTCTGCTCCCTAGGCAGGTGTCTCTTCTGATTCCCTTAATTAGGTCTCTGTCTATGTGTATAAGTACATATGTGTATGGTTGCTCGCACATATGGATATGTGTGTGTGCGTGTGTGTGTGTGTGTGTGCATGGGCGATCCCGGCCCCTCTGCTGCTGCCCCCCCTCCCCCGTAAATTTGCTCTTAAAGTACCAGGAGCAGCATTTTCGCTGCCCCTGGTACCTAGTGGGGTGTTGCCATCTGAGTGTGTGTGTGTGTGTAGAAAAAAAATGTAGAATAGCAAGACCCAGTTTGTGTAGTAATTTGCCGTTACAATACAGGATTTCTAAGTTGGTTAAATGGAAACTAGGAGAATCCCCCACTAATTTGGTCTCCTTTTAATTCCATTCATTCACATGCCAGAACATTGGTGCTAATATGCACAAGTGCAGTTGCCGGTAGTAATCTGGTGGCCATCTCTAGGTCAAGATGGGATTTGAATCCCTTACCAGAGACTGAAGAATGCGGAGCTCCCTTTGTTCCCATCAAATTCCTCGTGAAGGAACCCCAACCTGTATTTCTGAAACTCAAAGAACAATAAAACAAAGAGATTATTTCTATCAAAGGAGTTTTCCTTCAATCGTCTTATGCATTTTCCTAAGCTTTAAATACAATATATAATAATCACATTCAGATTTACCATTAAGCCATCTAAATGTAAAAACTGCATGGCCATTCTTTAAGTCTAATCATTCAGCACCATAAAGTGCAAGTTACATAAATAAAAAATGTGTAAGAATATCCATACCTTACTAGTAGCATGGGATACCATATTCATCATTCCTTTATCCGATGGGTTTGCTTTTGAAAAAATACAGTTACATTGTATTCATTCCCCTTATCCTTCTGTCCAAAAAACTAGATTTTGTAAAGAAGACAATATTTACCCAAATATCTAACATGGCTCAGCATCCCTTTTCCATAGGGCAGTGGTCGTGGGACTTTTGCAGTTCAAGGACCCTTGGAGCTCTAACTTTTGGTCAGGGCCCCCCACCAAATATTGGTGTATCAGTCATTCAGCTCCAGTTCTAAGAATGTGTAAGACAGCAAATGCATACTACGGCAGCTAGTAAAATTAAGATAAGGGACTACATGATCTAGAATCATATTATACAACTGCCTTTATTACCTGTACATAAATCTGCCTGTGACCCAGACAACAATCACTGGTTTGTGTCCCATACTGATGGTGCTTTATCATGGATTTTCTCAAGTAGTCTTTGACTTTTATGGTCTGGGAATGTGTCCCCTATATACTAATGGTGCTTTATTATGGATTTTCTCAAGTAGTCTTTGATTTTTATGGTCTGGAATAAGTTTCCCCTATATAACTGCCACAAAGTGAGAGAGAGAGAAAATAAGCTGATGAGCTGCAGGCCCAGAGACAGACAAGGGATAAACATAAAAGCTTAAGAGACTGGCTTCTGAAGCAGAAAGAAAGATTGCTATACATTAAAAATAAATAAATTAAACATATAAGTGCTGAACTGTGCCACCATGGTGGGGCAATGGTTAGCAGCAGGCCCGGATTTGTGGCTAGCGGCACATTCTTCAGGGAACCATGCCGCCCAGCCGCTCTATGGAGAGCACTTGCGCCTACGTGTGGTAGTGCGGGGCGGATGCTAGGACCGCGAGACCTAAGGGCGCCCGCCCAGCAAATTCTGTGCTGGTTAGCAGTGCAACCTTGCAGGGGGGCTTAGGTTCAATTCCAGCCAGGGCACCATCTGCAAGGAGTGTGTATGTTCTCTCTGTATCTCGGTTACACCTGATTACCCCAGTTTCTTCCCACACTCTTAGGGACCTTAGATTGTAAACTCCATTGGGGCAGAGACTGATGGGAATGATGAAGACTATTTATCCAGTGCATATAGCAAAATAATACTATTATTACAGTACTATTAGTATTAGGAGCATTAAACAGAGGGCAGGGTATAGTATATAGTATCCTTTAAATGAATAAAGTGTTAAAGGTTTTGTTGGATAAGAAGCTTGTAATTATATATTTTGGCAGTTGGAAGCAGATTTATCAGTGCCAAAGAGTCAGTCATTTCCCTGAGAACCCTGTACCTTTCTCTCATACAACATGTGTCTTGATATTCCTCCATCTGTTGGTGCCAAGGATGAATGGATTTCTCTTGCCTGTAGCCTCTATCTTCCGGTTTTAGGAGAAAGATTCCTGGGGATTTTTATAACCTTCATACTCTTCCACCGCCTACAGCTCATTGTGTCACATTGATAATACCTGGATATCATTACGTGACAAGTACAAAAATAAATGCTTAGCCCCGAGTAGCAATAAAACACAAGGATGCTTTGGGGTCTCAGATATTGAATACAAGAAGGTTTGTTTATTTAGTAAAACCACCAGGCACTATAATCTGACTTTTCTTTTCAGTACAATTGTGCCAGTAGGTTTTGTTTCTTATTTGCTTGCACTAGGGCTTTTAACTAGGGGTTCCCATTACTATCAATACACAAGGCATATTCTCTTTCCCAAGTCTGGGTTTGTCATTTTTTTTTAACTTTAAATTTAATTGAAAGTGTGTCATCATTTACAGAAAATAAAGGTAAAGAATTAAGATTTTGCTATGAGACCTACTCAGCATGACAAGGTGGCCATTGGGGGCACTGTTCCATTGAGATTTATGCATGACACAATATTTTATTTTTGCTGGATAGAAGAGTCACCTATATATATATTTTTTGAATAGTAGTTATGGATAGTTTTTTCGCCAGCCACATATTCGCGCCAAAATTCCACATTTGGCCATCTGAGAATTTTTTCACAAAACTGTGGCAAAAATCTGCAGCTGAAAAAGTCCCCAAGATCAAAATGTCGTTGAGACAAAAAAGTCTCTATAAGAAAAAAATAACCATTGACTTTAATGCATTTGGAGTGAGAAAAAAAGTAAAAAAAATTTGCCGCATATTGACTTCATGCGTTTAGCAATTTTGTTGGACAGATTAGCTCATCACTATTAATGAATAAATAAAGTTCCCTCTACCGAACACTATACAGCTATACAGGATTTATATAGTGAATAAAGTACCCCCTCTTGTAAAATATATAGATATTATAAGTTACAGAGACGTTCCATGACCATATGTATTTTATACATGTGTAGGGGGCCCTCCGGTGGAATTAAAGGGCAAGTACACCAATTTTTTCAACTTGAAGAAAAATAACTTTTATTCACACGGATCACAATGTACTCACACAGCGCACTTCAGGACATCACCATAGACACATTCAGGGTTTACAAGAAGCCTCCAAGTTTGCCAGGATCCACGAACCCAACCAAGGTCTTTTGCACCACCTAGTCGGTCAGGCAGTCCATCACACGACCTGCGACCCTCCACCTCGCCCCGACTCAGGACTTTTACTGTGTGCCACCTCCCTCCTTCAGCCAGGCCGACACCGCTTCAGTGCCCCACTGACCTTTCCGGGTAGGACTTTTTCTTGACCTTCTCCTTGGGTTGTCCGCTAGACCCTGCCTAAGCACTTGGTCCCTCACTGTGGCTGAACCACGGCTTCTAAGCCTCTAATGCTCCTTGTTGGGGGTAACAACTACCCGTTCTCGCTTAGCTATCACTAACTAGCTCAAGTACCTAGTACTTTTACTTTTAATTCCTTAGCACTGTCTACTTCTAGACTCCACAACATCCAACTCTCAACAACACCCTGGGTGTGTCTTCCCTTTAAATACTTTCCCTCTAGCGTTAACTACCCAGTAGCTAAACATGTGTTTCCCCAACTCTTGTGCATGTGCCTATCACTCCTTAGCACATGAACCATTCCAACTGTAATACAACACTGGCCACATTTAAACATTACATACAGATTTTCAAACACAATTAAATCACATACGCATTTAACATTTCACATTCATACAACTTACATAACTCACATACAATTTTACATACAACATTCGAACACCCTCTTACACATGGAACTCCAGGGTAACTCAGAGGTGCTTTATTATAATACACAAGTTTCAATGAGTCATTTGACAGAAATCACTAAGCTCTGATTATAACCAATGACATCATTAAGCACTGTTTATATAGTGAATAAAGCACCCCCTATTGTAAAATATAAGGATATTATTAGTCACCGAGGAGTTCCATGACCATATAAAGGTCATGGAACTCTGAGGTGACTTCTAATATCCTCATATTTTCCAAAAAGGGGTACTTTATTTATCAGTTAATGCCAGGGTGCTGGACAATGAAGGGTAGATAAACATACCATTAATGAACATACTTGTGGACTTCATATTGCAGTGAAAAAAGTAAATAATTTATTGACAATACATTTTCACTTTCTTCACTGCAATATGATGTCCAGGAGTTATGCAACATATATATATATATATATATATATATATATATATATATATATATATATATATATATATATATACTGTATGTATATATATATATATATATATATATATATATATATATATATATATATATATATATATATATATATATATATATATATATATATACACTGTATATGTTTTGATCTAGTATGTGTTTTATAGCAAAATATTCTAAAAGTAAACACTGCAACATATTTATTTTACCTACGAGGGAGGCGCTGAATCCAGGATTCAGTTCTGGAACATGTGCTGAACCGAATCAGAAATCTTAAAATCTAATTAGTTACTATAAAGCTTTGGAGAATTGACGCAACAATTCTATTTGTTCACAGATAATGCTGTTTTTATTATAGTTCTCAAATTTGAATAAGCAAATTTGGGTTGGGATTTGGTTCGGCTGAATCTTTTCTGGAAGATTTGGCCTTTGGCAAAATCCAAAATTATGGATTCTATGCATATCTGATATCTACTGAATACAGATTTGAACTGCTCCACTAGCATAATGGCAAAAATCCCAATGGGCCCCAGTCCTAGTGGCATCTGCTGCCCACCACTGCCACAAGCCAGCCACCGCTGAAACTGCAATCATCTTACTGGCAGGTCTGAGGTTAATATGCTAATTACCCTTCCTCTGTAGTGATCTTTAAATTTAAAGCCAAGGACAATTGCAAATGGCTTTGGACCCTCACTGTGCTCTGTGCATTTTTTTGGGCCAAAGGTTTAATTTTCACCTTAGGCCCTGTATTTGTTAAGACACTCTGATCATCCATGTACATAATGTGCGGTCTGTGGCGGGAGATAGTGGATGCACTAATGCAGGGATCCCCAACCTTTAGAACCCATGAGCAAAATTCAGATGTAAAAGGAGTTGGGGAGGGGCGTGGTCTGACCACTGATGTGAGTGCACGCAGAAATCGGAGCTCCGCACCAAACCCTGTTTTAAACCCGGGAATCCCTGATATTTCTGGTGAGAAACGGAGCTGGAGCACGGTAACCAACAAGCCCTACCGGAGAGACTACTCATGGGCCAAAATCGAGCTAATAAGCGGTCCTCCGAGGCAGCGGCCCGTCTTGAGAGGTACGCCAGAGACCCACCTCAAAATGGCGGAGACAAGGCCAAACACGGGAAGCGCACGGACCCGAGACAAGATGCGGATAGCGATGCCTCTGAATCAGTGGAGGACGGGAACCAAGCGCTAGATCAGTCCCAGGCAGAGGGGGAACCGACCTTAAGAGACGTGATGTCGGAAATCAAGGCAGCCAACACAGCCTGCACAACCCTCATTAACGCCAGGACGGAAGAAATAAAGATTGACCTGTCCATCATAAAGCAGGACATGCAGAAGTTGCGAGAGAGAACAACAGCAGTTGAGACTAGAGTCAGCGACCTGGAAGACTCGTGCAGGGAGATCCCTGACCAGTATCGCGCAGTGAAGAGACTACTGGAAGAGTGCCAACGTAAGTCTGATGACCTCGAGAACCGGCTGCGACGCAGCAACCTCAGGTTTGTGGGGTTTGCGGAGATGGCGGAGGGGAACACGCCCGAAGCCTTTCTAGAGACATGGCTTAAGGACACTTTTGGGGCATCACAACTCTCTACCAACTTTACAATTGAGCGGGCTCACAGAGTCCCAACTAGACAGTCCCCTCCAGGCGCCCCTCCAAGGCCCCTGATAGCGAAGCTGCTAAACGCGCGGGACAGAGACAAAATTCTATCACTAGCCAGAGGACATGGCCCGTTACGCTTCCAAGCTTCGACAATTTCGATATATGCGGATTACTCCATGGAAGTGCAGAAACAGCGTGCAGGCTTCCAAGGTGGGAAAAACCGGCTACGGGCAGAGGGCCTCACCTACGCCATGTTATACCCTGCGCGACTACGGGTCCAAGCAGATGGGCGCACTTACTTTTTCACTGCGCCGCAAGAGCTTACTCAATGGTTGGATGCACGAGGAGCTCGGCCCTGAAAGGATCTTAACCTCTTCTCTACTGCGTAAGTGTAGTTCCTGACATTATGCAGCAGCAGGCCCATGGGGGGGTATTTTTTTTTGGATCGGAAGGGAATCTTACTAGCCTTCACCTAGCACACAACCCCTACTTCAGTTGCACCATCACTACGGGGGAAGGCAGGATATAATACCCATTGCGAGACAGTACTCTGTCCATCCCTTCTGCCCCATAAGGGGTCCCACCCGGCAGCCTTTACCAAGCAACGTATGGGAAGTGCGGCTTCACCAGTTGGTTAAACAGGATGCGTGTTCCAGCTCCTGAGCGCAGTTTAGTGGGAATATTTTTTATTTTTATTTTTTGTATCAGCATTTGTTCATGTACATTGGGATAACCACCCAAATGACGGTGCGGAGGTTCGTTCTCGCATCTAGGAAGAGCCCGCAGTTTACCCGGGTTCGATCTGCCGCTAGGCGCCTTTACTATCTCTACCGCCTGTTTATGCGGAGTGGCATGACTGTCCCCTACCTACAGTGAGGGAAGGAAGGAGTGTTTCGGGACAAATTCTACCCTTAGTTTTGGAATAGGGTGGAAGGGGAGGGGGGTATGATACTTCAAGGGATGTTTATTGGTGCAATGTTCATGCACAAGGTTCAAATATGTGACAAATTCTATGCTTTGACCTTAATGGTTGCTCAAGGGAAATTTTTGTTGTGTACATTACGGCAATTGTTATATATTCTGATGTTCCTGGTCTGTCGGCTCAATGGCGGTTAATATCACCAGCTGGAATGTTAGGGGCCTCAACGACCCAATAAAATGCAGGTTAGTTATGGACTTTCTTAAAAGACACCACACCTCCATAGCTTTACTCCAAGAAACCCACTTGACAGGCTCTAGGACGCAGGCCCTGCGGAGACCTTGGGTTGGGTGGGCTTACCATGCAGGTTACTCGACACACTCTTCAGGGGTATCCATACTAATTGGTAAAAATGTCCCTTTCCGATTTGGCAGTATTAAAACAGATCCAAAAGGGCAATATATATTTCTGCATGGTTATATCAACACATGTGAAATACTTTTAGCCAACATATATATTCCCCCCCCATTCGGACCACAAGTACTGCATGTACTAGCAGATCAGATTATTCAGTATCCCCACGCACTGGTTATAGCAGCTGGGGATTTTAACGACGTAATGTCCCCTGAGTTAGACAGATTATGGAAGCCACCTAACAAGCCCCCCCAGCAAGCCACTATACTGAGTCAGTTGACCCAATCATTGGCGCTAGTAGACATATGGAGAGCTACTAATCCAGACAGGAAGCTGTACTCTTGTCATACAGTGGCCCACCAGGCACTGTCCAGAATTGATATGGCTCTCATTAATACCGCTGCTGTTCCATTTGTGTCTGGTATTTGCTACTTGCCTAGAGGCATTTCGGATCATGCCCCAGTGCAACTAGTACTTCAACCTCCACACAAATCCGAACGGCCCCGTCCCTCTATCAACTCAATCTGGTTGAATATACTGGATAACTTTACCTCAGTAGAAGGAATGATAGATGACTTTCTCACTCTGAATAGAGACATCCCAACGTTGGTCCCTATATGGTACTCTTTTAAAGTCTATGTACGCAATTCCATAACAGCCGACATAGCGGCATACAAGAAGCAAGCAAGGTTAGCAATACAATATCTAGAGGAGCAGGTAGTGGAAGCGGACCATCAGGCGGCTGTAGCCCCCACCCCCGATAACCTTAAATTGCTCAAGGAGGCGCAAAAGACGTATGCACAGAGTCTCAAAACCAAAGCTCTGAACCGTCATTATTTCAGTAAAGTTCGGATTTACGAACAGGGTGAGAAGGCAGGGAGAATGTTGGCTCACTTAGCAAAAGCACTGCATACTCCCCCCCCATCCCAGCAATAAAAGACAAGCAGGGAGTCCTGCACACGGATCCCCTTAAAGTCAGAACCCTGCTCACAGATTTTTACACAAACTTGTATACTAGTAAACTTGAAGGTTCCGAGCCTGAAATTTTGGAGTTCTTAAACACGGTCGATCTCCCAGCACTAAACCATGACTTTAGAGAGTACTTAGACGCTGACCTCACAGACATAGAAATTCAAGAAGCTGTGGACTCCTTCCCTCAGGGCAAAGCTGCTGGCTCAGACGGCTTGCCAATGGAGTTTTATAAAAGACACTCTAGTAAGCTGGTTCCACACCTGCTCCAACTTTATAATGATGCCATAAAAGAGGGGCACCTCCCACATTCCCTGTATGAGGCTGCTATAGTGCTTCTCCCCAAACATGGGAAAGATCCCCACCTGTGCGAGTCATTCCGCCCCATTTCACTATTAACTGCTGATGTGAAAATATACGCCAAGGTGCTAGCTAGAAGACTAGGCAAGGTAATAACACAAGTAGTTGACCCTGACCAGGTTGGGTTCATTCCAGGTAAAACCGCCAGTCTGAACACAAGACGGTTGTACCTAAACCTCACAAACAATTGTGACAACACGGGTAGTAGGGCCATCGCTGCATTGGACATAGCCAAAGCTTTTGATACGGTGGAATGGCCCTACCTTTGGCAGGTCATGAAAGTGATGGGGTTTGGTGATGGATTTGTGTAAAGGGTCCAATTGTTGTATAAAAACCCTACTGCCTCGCTACGCCTCAGTACACTTAACACCCCTAGTTTTATGTTATCCAGGGGAACGAGACAGGGGTGCCCTCTCTCGCCCCTGCTCTTTGCGCTAGCCATAGAGCCATTTGCCCAAGCAGTCAGAGCCCACAACCAAATAAAGGGGTTTCAGAGAGACAACAAGGTAGAGAAAATTCAACTCTATGCGGATGACACCCTAGTTTACTTGGGGGATAGAAACCAGTCATTGTGTTCTCTAATACAACTTACTAATTTGTTTGGTCGGGTGTCGGGCCTACAAACGAATACTTCCAAATCAGTACTATTTCTAGTGGATGACCCAGCACAGGGTGAGGTACTAACAGAGCATCCTTTACAGGTGGTGGACAACTTTACTTATCTAGGACTCCAAATTGCATTACCAATCCCTCAGTTTCAAGCCTTGAACATTGATACACTTATCAGTAGTGATGGGCGAATTTGTGCAGTTTCGCTTCGCCGAAAAATTCGCAAATTTCGCGCAAAATTCGCGAAACGGCGAAAAATTCGCGAAACGGCGCCGGCGTCTCGTTTTTGACGCCGGCGCCCATTTTTGACGTCGGCGCCCGTTTTTCGACGCCGGCGCCCGTTTTTGGCGCCGGCGTCCGTTTTTTTCGAAAATTTTTTTTTGACGCCGGCGAATTTTTTCCACGAATTTTCGCGGCCGTTTCGCGAATTTATTAGCCGACGGCGAATCGCGCAAATTCGCCGCAAATTCGCGCCTGCCGAATAAATTCGCCCATCACTACTTATCAGGTGGACCCAGGGAAAATTTAGAGCATGGGAGTCACTCCCGATTGGTCCTGCTGGCAGAATACAACTAGTTAAAATGTTCATTTTACCCAAATGGCTATATATACTATGGCACTCACCCATGTACCTACCTAAAAAAATAACGGAGTGAACGGTATGTTGAGTAAATTTATTTGGGGTTCCTCCCGACCAAGGTTGAGAATGGCCACCCTGATGCGACCAAAGGACGAAGGGGGTATGGCCCTTCCTGACCTATATATCTATTTTATTGCAGCGCAATTGGCGCATATCATGCCAATGGTGCATCAGGACATCTCGCCACCACTATATAACCTGTGGGCAGTTACGGCCAAAAACCCTTGTACGCCCTGGGTCACTCTACTGGGGAACGACTCCCGAAAAGTTAAGTCACCTATGCTTACATTACAATCCAAAATTTTGAGAATAGCACATACACTGGTAAAATATAAAATGTTGGCCCCGCAGACCCCGATTTGGACAAATTTGGAGTTCCCTAGGCTGGCGTCTTGCCCCCCTCCGGGGACCTGGCTCAGACTTAGCCTAGTGACGGTAGCGGATGTGTGGGAGGAGGATCATATTATTCAGTTGCAAAAACTACAAGAAGATAGGGACCTTCCAAACACTCAATGGTTGGTGCATCGCAGGATCGGCTCATCTCTGTCAGAGTTCTTTAGACAACCTAATCGAGTTGTAGGTAACTCTCCAGTTATCGACGCTCTGGTTGAGTTGACTCATAGGAAGAAAATTTCTACTCTTTACAAACTATTAAGTAAACCTTTGTATGTGGATAGCGAGATACGAGCTCGAGGGACTTGGGAGACAGATTTGGGTCCTATATCTGACGACCAATGGGAGGGGGTGCTCCGTACCCCTAAAATAGTATCCCACTCTGATAGACATGGATTGATCCAATTATACCTAGTGCACAGAGCATACTACACGGTTCAGAGACTATATGCTATGCAAGCAGTGCCATCCCCCCTTTGCCCCAGATGTAAGGGGGAAATAGCCACTTTAGTACATACATTATGGGGCTGCCCTGTTGTATTGAAGTATTGGGAAGAGGTTGCTTTATGCTTAGATAATACTATCCCAGACTGGGGAGAAGGCACCGCCAGAAATTGCCTGTTTGCACTCGACATCAATGAGTCATTAGATTTACATACCAAACTTTTTATTATCAAAGCACTGTTTCAAGCAAGACGCCTGCTTACACTTCACTGGAAGGACTTGCATGCACCCTCCCTGCAGGAATGGAGGAAAGCCATGAATGACTTGGCTGATTTTGAGAGGGTTATTTTGGACAGAAGAGGGCAAATGCTGAAATATATACAAATATGGAGACATTGGAATGGTTCACTACACCTAAATGCTTCTTGAGGGGGGAAGGGTAAGGTGACCTGCGGGGAAAATGTTGTGCCGTTAATGTATACTTGCATGTATGTACAATCACTGAAATGCAATGCTCACATGTGCTGGAGATATTTTTTGCTGTTTCTCTGTTTCAATAAAATCTTTCTTTGAGCAAAAAAAAAAAAAGGAGTTGGGGAGCAACACAAGCATGGAAAATGTTCTTGTGGTGTCAAATAAGTACTGTGATTGGCCATTTGGTAGCCCCTATGTGGATTGTTTTTATGCAACCAAAACTTCCCTCCAAGCCAGGAATTCAAAATTAAGCACCTTCTTTGAGGCCACTGAAAGCAACATCCAAGGGGTTTGAGAGCAACATGTTGCTCATGAGCTACTGGTTGGGGATCACTGTAATGTGTATGGTGTATGGAACAAGCTTGATAAAAGGCCGCATGGCCTGAAACGTTGCTGTGATGCCCTTGAAAGCACAAATAAAGGCTTTTTAAAGAGTTTGGTGTGCTGTTCAAAAATACCTGCCGACTTGTGATGCCAATGGAAAGTGGCCATTGAAGAACGTGCACTACCCCCATATAGGGTGAAGACTACTTGTCTACTATATGGTGTATGGAACCCCAGTCTGGCACTCACTAAATTATGAATTGCATGGATAAGTAGTAAATGGGTTTAACATTTATAAATCTGTGCAGAGGTTATCTAAATGCAATATCACAAGCAGGCCAGAGATTGGGGGACTGCTCCCTAAAACCTAAATAATGCATATATATAAGTAAAAGGAGTTGGGGAGCAACACAAGCATGGAAAATGTTCTTGTGGTGTGAAATACGTACTGTGATTGGCCATTTGGTAGCCCCTATGTGGATTGTTTTTATGCAACCAAAACTTCCCTCCAAGCCAGGAATTCAAAATTAAGCACCTTCTTTGAGGCCACTGAAAGCAACATCCAAGGGGTTTGGGAGCAACATGTTGCTCATGAGCTACTGGTTGGGGATCACTGTAATGTGTATGGTGTATGGAACAAGCTTGATAAAAGGCCGCATGGCCTGAAACGTTGCTGTGATGCCCTTGAAAGCACAAATAAATGCATATATATGTGTGAGGGTGGGTGTGTGGTTTGCATTGCTACCTTGCAGCACTTAGGTCCTGGGATTCTGTTTAGGACACCAACTGCAAAGTGTGGGGTTACTCCAGTTTACTTCCACAGACTAAAAACATGGCACCTAAATTCAGCAAATTTCTGAATTTATTGAATTGTTCAGCACATCGCTAAATTAAGACTTAAGGGCACTGACTGGCAGAATAGGCTCCATGCACTGACTTTTATTGCTACTATTCAGTTTATTGAGGTACCCATCTACCTCTGATGCGCTGAAAGCAATAAGGTCTACTGGAAACAGAAGCGCAGAAGGATGCACAAGGTCATCTTAGTGTTCCACGAACTGTATAAAATGCAAAGGCCTCTGGGCCCAAGTCTTAATACAGTTAGCAATGTCTCGTTGTAATAGCCTTATGATTTGAAGTACTGTTAGTGTATATTCGCTTGTATATACAAATATGATACATTTTGGCACATCTAATAAGACTGAGATTAAAACTGAGATTATATATCAGATAAGCAGATACGCCTCAAGCCTTTAATTATCTCCAATTATTTCTGGTTCAGTTTCACTGATTATTTCTTTAACCGGCATCAGCTCTTCTATTTTAATGCAGAGCAGTGAAACTACGGAAGCAATACAATGGAAAGTCAAATTCTTTTAATGGGCCACTAATCACTTTTGTGCGTGCATTCAGCATAAATAAATTGCAAGTTTAGAGTCGAACAATGGAAGAGTGTTTGGGCCAGCAGTTTAAGTTTGAATAAACCCTATAGGCTGGTTCCGCTTCAAATAAGCATTTAGTCTATCTTAAATTGAATGATGTACAGTTTTATCAATACAGAGAAAAAGGAAATACTTTTTAAAAATTCTGATTATTTGAGTAAAATCTATTGGAGACTGCCTTTCCGTAATTCGGAGCTTTCTGGATAACAGGTTTCCGGATGATGGATCCCATATCTGTATATTTCTGTTTTTGCAAGTACTGTTGAAAGGAAGAAGTACCGTACATACTTGGGTATAAGCCAAGTTTTTCAGCCTCCAAAATATGCTGAAAAACTCTACCTCGGCTTATACTCGGGTCAAGCGCAAAAACGGTCGCCGGCGTCTAAGAATAGTCGCCGGCGTCTAAGAATAGTCGCCGGCGCCTAAGAATAGTCGCCGGCGTCCAAGAATAGTCCCCGGCGCCTAAGAATAGTCGCCGGCGTCCAAGAATAGTCTCCAAGAATATTCGCCGGCGTCCAAGAATGGTCGCCGGCATCCAAAAACGAGACGCCGGCACCTCCAATGGGAGCAAAAACCCTAAATTTTTTGATTGAAACTTACCAGAAGCTGCTGCATTTCTCACCCTAGGCTTATACTCGAGTCAATAAGCTTTCCCAGTTTTTGGAGGTAAAATTAGGTACCTTGGCTTATACTCGGGACGGCTTATACTCGAGTATATACGGTAGGTTCGGTAATAGTTGTGCGGGTCGAGAAATTCTTGACCCACATTCGACCCTGAACACCCCTCCCAACCCGCACCAGTAAGGTCATAATTAATGGGCAATTTCTTATATTATGCAAAGTACAGTTACAATAAAGATTAAGAGCTTGGTTTGAAAGAGACAAGAGGATGACGGTCCCTGTCCCATAGAGTTTACAATCTAAATATCTCAGATACTCCATTAAAGCCTATTGAATCTACATTTATCAGTAGTACAGGTGTACAGCAGTACATTTGTACTGAGTATCTCAGAGACTTAGGGCAGGAGCACAGAGAGAAAAGAGGATCACCTGCTATCCACTCCTTTGTGTAGCCATTAACAGGCATAGCTTCTACATATTGGTGCCCCCCTCCCACGATTTAACTTGTGCATCATTCAGACATGCAAGATAGGCAGCACTGGCGGGTACAATTTTTGGCAGATGGTAAAGACAGGGCTGCCTTGTGCCTGCTATTTTTATCTGCTGCACAGCCAGACCCCTGTACAGAACTGTCCCCCAAATAAACACCAAAGAGCCACATGTTTGCACCTTTCCGAGCTCTTGCATTTATTCCTGTTGCCTTTTTAAATGGTCCCTACTGGGACCCATTATTTTAGCTTTTATTCTTAAGAAAGTAGGGTCATTGGTTGGTTGGTCTATAGGTGATTAATTCATTTTAATACCTATGTTGTTTACTTTATTCACATGAATTTGTGGAGTTTAACATTTTATACATCATTTTGCAAGTTTGACTGATGAAGAGCCAACTGCATTCATTTCCCGTCTCACTCTCTCTGTCAATGGTTTCTGTTTCTTATGTTGATTTTGCTTCAAATAGCAAGTACTGAATGGCAGACATTGTGTATATGTGGGCAGCAGTGAAAGAAATGAGCCTGTCTTTATCCGTGATTGTAGCGGAAGGTAAGCACGTATAGTCTATGCTTTTTATTCAGGCAACTTTCTGTATTGCTTGATGCAGCAATCTGCTTATAGACATGGCACTTAGCTCAGCTGTGGGTATATGTCACAGTTTATAGATGGAGAATTTGAAATACTGTCTTTTGTGATGTTAGAAAAGTCAGAAGCAGGGTGCAGTTAACTTTGAATACAGTATGTACATATTGTGTATAAAGGCTGCAACATTAGCCTTGAAGAAGAGTTGACGGCTTTGTTGTGCCTTTTATATACCTCTGGATGACAGCCACAAGCCATGACTGAGAATCTGACCTGTGATTATACCAATCAACTTCCCACTACAGCCCAAGCCTGTGTACCTAGTGTTTATTTTGTGATTATGGGTCTGTTCTAATATCAGAATTAATCTACATGGGGCTTGTTTGTCACCCCAACCTCTCCATTGTTTTTCATAACATTCATGAATTCAGATTGCTTGTAAATGGACCAAGGTACATCAGTGTCACATCTGACTACAAACCACATCTAGAAAGCCTGAGTCTTAAAGGAGAACCCTTCAAATCAATTTGGGTAGAAATGCTACGCCTCATGGGGCCCCCTGCAGCCACAGGGTCTGCTTCCTCTGTAGTTACTCCCCTGCATGTAAATATTAAATAACCCCAATAGGCTGGTTTTGCTTCCAAGAAGGATTAATTATATCTCAGTTGGGATCAAGTCCAATATACTGTTTTATTATTACAGAGAAAAAGGAAATCATTTTTAAAAATCTGGATTATTTGTTTAAAATTGAGTCTATGGGAGATGGTCTAGCTGTAATTTGGAGCTTTCTGGATAATGGGTTTCCAGATAACAGATCCCACACCTGTATGTAAATCTATTTAAACCACTTGTATCCTTCCTCCATTCACTGTATGCTTAGCTTTGGGCTACCCTCCCATACTTATCTGTAATAATGCAGGTACAGTATTTGTAAGTAGCATATCATATGATTCTGCTTTGTTTTAGGTTTAGAAGTAGAAAACATCTACTGATCTTCATTTAGCTATTAGTAGGATGTAGACACTGATATTCGGAGACAATTTGCATTTTGGTTTTCATTTTTTATTATCTGTAGTTTTTTAGTTATTTAGCTTTATGTTTAGCAGCTCTTTAGTTTGCCTTTTCAGCAACTCTGGTTGCTAGTAGGGATGTAGCGAACTGTTCGCCGGCGAACTAGTTCGCGCGAACTTCGACTGTTCGCGTCCGCCGAATGTTCGCGAACATTGCGCGACGTTCGCCAATTTGAGTTTGCGTTCGATTCGAATAAAAATCGTTCGACCATTCGATTCCTTCGACCGCTAAAATCGAACGATTTCCATTTGTTCCAAAGATTGTAAGCATTCGATCGAATGAAAAGCATTCGATCGAATGGCTTCGATCGTTCGATTTGAACGAAAATCCTTCGATCGAACGATTAAAATCCTTCGATCGTTCGAATCGAACGATTTTGCGGGTGTTCGAAGTTCGCAAACTGTTCGCGAACTGTTCGCATTTTTGCCGGTGTTCTCGAACGGCGTTCGCGAACACCAAAACGGCAGTTCGCTACATCCCTAGTTGCTAGGGTATAGGGTAGAGAAAATAATTTTATAACACATTAAAAGTTAACTTTAAGGTGAATTACCCCTTTAAGAATTTTACATTGGAATTTATGGGTACTTTTGTGCTTTTTGCAAAATTACATTTTATAATGTCCCTTAGGACTAGGAGTGCCGGTGTTTGATCAACCTCAGGGTAATCAGACAATAAGGGGCCGATTCACGAAGGGTCGAATTTCGAAGTTAAAAATACTTCGAAATTCGACCCTCGAATTGAAATCCTTCGACTTCGAATATCGAAGTCGAAGGATTTAGCGCTAATCCTGCGATCGAACGATCGAAGGATTTTCCGTTAGATCGAACGATTAAATCCTTCGAATCGAACGATTCGAAGGATTTTAATCAAACGATCGAAGGAAAATCCTTCGATCAAAAAAAGGTTAGCAAGCCTATGGGGACCTTCCCCATAGGCTAACATTGACTTCGGTAGGTTTTATCTGCCGAAGTAGGGGGTCGAAGTTTTTTTTAAAGGGCAAGTACTTCGACTATCGAATAGTCGAACGATTTTTACTTCGAATCGTTCGATTTCGTTCGACTTCGATCGAATTCGAACGAATTTAACCAATTCGATGGTCGAAGTACCCAAAAAAAACTTCGAAATTCGAAGTTTTTTTCATTCGAACCCTTCACTCGAGCTGAGTGAATCGGCCCCTAAGTGTGAGGGTCACGCAGATCAGTGTAGGAAAGCTTAGCATTAAGAAGCCATATTGCCATATGTCAGTACAGATCCTGCAGCGAACACAGTATTATATTGATGTTCATTGTATATAAACAGATGGTACATTTCTACATGGTACTGCTGAATAAAATAGGAAGCACATTTATTTACAAGAAAAATGCAGTTTTCACAATGGAATGACCTTATTTTTAGCTGGAAGTAGGGATGTCGCGGACTGTTCGCCGAATGTTCGCGAACGTCGCGCGACGTTCGCCATTTTGGGTTCGCCTTACCTGGCGCTTTTTTTTGACCTCTCACCCCAGACCAGCAGATACATGGCAGCCAATCAGGAAGCTCTCCCTCCTGGACCACCCCCACACCCCCTGGACCACTCCCCTTCCATATATAAACTGAAGCCCTGCAGCGTTTTTTCATTCTGCCTGTGTGTGCTGCTAGTGTAGGGAGAGAGCTGTTACTGATTTCACTGATTTCTTTGAGGGACAGTTGATAGTAAGTTTGCTGGCTAGTAATCTACTTGATACTGCTCTGTATTGGAGGGACAGAAGTCTGCAGGGATTTGAGGGACATTTTAGGTTAGGTAGCTTTGCTGGCTAGTAATCTACCTTCTACTGCAGTGCTCTGTATGTAGCTGCCTGCTGTGGGCACTGATCTCTTCTGATCTCATCTGCTGACTGCTGTAATAACCCAATAGTCCTTGTAAGGACTGCTTTTATTTTCTTTTTTGTTGTTTTACTTTGCTACTATAACAGCCCAGTGCTATTAGTCTAGCTGTGTTGGGGAGTGGGACTGGTGTGCTGCTGTGCTGCTCCTAGTAGTTCAGCAGCAGCAACCTGAGAATTTTTTTTTTTTTAATATACATATATATTTTTTTTATTTTACTTATCTTACTGTTCTTTAACGTGTACAGTGCTGTTGCTGTTCTTCATAGTAGTGCACCAATAGTAGTGCACTTGCAGGCATTATTTGCCCAGTGTGTTCTTCAAACAACAACCATCTAGCTGTGTGAGCTTGTTCACATTCTGTCTAAATATCAATAATAATACCGTCTCTAGAAACACCACCCGAGTGACGTTTTTCAGGCAGCAATAATATATTCCGTATCCACTGCTGTAGTAGTGTATACGTTAACCTTGTAGGCATTATTTGCCCAGTGTGTTCTTCATTTTCAAACAACTCCCATCTAGCTGTGTGAGCTTGTTCGCATTCTGTCTAAATATCAATAATAATACCGTCTCTAGAAACACCACCCGAGTGACGTTTTTTAGGCAGCAATAATATATTCCGTATCCACTGCTGTAGTAGTGTATACGTTAACCTTGTAGGCATTATTTGCTCAGTGTGTTCTTCATTTTCAAACAACTCCCATCTAGCTGTGTGAGCTTGTTCACATTCTGTCTAAATATCAATAATAGTACCGTCTCTAGAAACACCACCCGAGTGACGTTTTTCAGGCAGCAATAATATATTCCGTATCCACTGCTGTAGTAGTGTATACGTTGACCTAGTAGGCCTTGTTTGCCCAGTGTTCTTCATTTTCAAACAACTCCCATCTAGCTGTGTGAGCTTGTTCACATTCTGTCTAAATATCAATAATAATACCGTCTCTAGAAACACCACCCGAGTGACGTTTTTCAGGCAGCAATAATATATTCCGTATCCACTGCTGTAGTAGTGTATACGTTAACCTTGTAGGCATTATTTGCCCAGTGTGTTCTTCATTTTCAAACAACTCCCATCTAGCTGTGTGAGCTTGTTCACATTCTGTCTAAATATCAATAATAATACCATCTCTAGAAACACCACCCGAGTGACGTTTTTCAGGCAGCAATAATATATTCCGTATCCACTGCTGTAGTAGTGTATACGTTAACCTTGTAGGCATTATTTGCCCAGTGTGTTCTTCATTTTCAAACAACTCCCATCTAGCTGTGTGAGCTTGTTCACATTCTGTCTAAATATCAATAGTAATACTGTCTCTAGAAACACCACCCGAGTGACGTTTTTCAGGCAGCAATAATATATTCCGTATCCACTGCTGTAGTAGTGTATACGTTGACCTTGTAGGCACTGTTTGCCAGTGTGTTCTTCATTTTCAAACAACTGCCATATAGCTGTGTGAGCTTGTTCACATTCTGTCTAAATATCAATAATAATACCGTCTCCAGAAACACCACCTGAGTTGTTGTTGTTGTTTTAAAAATAATGCCAGGCAAAGGCAGGCCGCCACGCAGAGGCACTAGGGGCCGTGCTGCCATGCTATCCTGTGGCCCTAGGAAATTGCCCAATTTTAAAAAGGCAATGACCCTGAACTCCCAAAATGCTGAAGAGGTAGTTGACTGGCTTACACAGCACACCCCATCCTCTACCGTTTCTAACTTTACCACAACATCCTCATCCTCCACTGCTATGGGCACCCCACGTAACACTTCCTCCACGTGCCTGGAAAGCAGAAACCATACCGGATCTGTACTCCTGTCATCTCTGCAGTCACAGGCCGATGGGTGGCTGACCCCACACCAACTGAAGATCGGAAAAGTGGTGTGTGACAACGGAAGCAATCTGTTGGCAGCACTGAGACTGGGCAATTTAACACATGTGCCCTGCATGGCACATGTTCTGAATTTAATAGTCCAACGTTTTGTCTCGAAGTACCCAGGATTCCAGGACGTTCTCAGGCAGTCCAGGAAGGTGTCGGCCCATTTCAGACGGTCCTACACAGCCATGGCACGCCTTGCTGACATTCAGCAGCGGTACAACATGCCAGTCAGGCGTTTGATTTGCGACAGCCAGACTCAGTGGAATTCAACGCTCCTCATGTTGGAACGTCTTCTGCAACAACAAAGAGCCATCAACGAATACCTGTTTGAACTGGGTGGTAGGACTGGATCTGCAGCTGGGGATTTTTTTACCCCGTTACTGGGTGCTTATGCGCGATGCCTGCAGGCTCATGCGCCCTTTTGAAGAGGTTACAAATATGGTCAGTCGCACCGAAGGCACCATCAGCGACCTAATACCCTTTGCTTTCTTCCTGGAGCGTGCCGTGCGACGAGTGACAGATGAGGCTGTAGACCAGCGTGACGAGGAGCAGGAAGCACACGATTTCTGGTCGGAATCACCAGAACGAACCCAGGCACCTGCTGCAACGCAGGGAGAGGTGTCAGAAGTGGAGTCAGAGGAGGAAGGTGGCTTTGTGGAGGAGGAGGACCAACAGGAGCAGGCTTCCCAGGGGGCTAGTGGTGACCTTTTGGGGACCCCTGGTCTTGTACGTGGCTGGGGGGAGGAGACCGTGGATGATGCAGTCCTTGATAACAAGGAAGCGGAGATGGATAGCTCTGCATCCAACCTTGTGAGAATGGGGTCTTTCATGCTGTCATGCCTGTTGAAGGACCCCCGTATCAAGAGGCTTAAGGAGAAGGACCTGTACAGGGTGGCAACGCTACTAGACCCTCGGTACAAGCATAAAGTGGCAGAAATGTTACCAACGTACCACAAGTCCGAAAGGATGCTGCATTTACAAACCAGCCTGCAAAACATGTTGTACAATGCTTTTAAGGGTGATGTCACTTCAGGAACTCATCAACATTCCAGGGGCAGAGGTGCCAGTAATCCTGCCACGAGCGCACCTGCAAGGACAAAGCACTTTGGCCACTCTGTAACGTCAGACATGCAAATGTTTTTCAGTCCAAGGCAGCGCCAGAACCCTTCTGGATCCACCCTCAAAGAACGCCTCGACCGGCAGGTAGCGGACTACCTGGGATTAACTGCAGATATTGACACTCTTAGGAGCGATGAACCCCTGGACTACTGGGTGCGCAGGCTTGATCTGTGGCCAGAGCTGTCACAATTTGCCATGAACCTCTTGTCTTGCCCCGCCTCAAGTGTCCTCTCAGAAAGGACCTTCAGTGCAGCAGGAGGGATTGTAACTGAGAAGAGAACTCGCCTAGGTCACAAAAGTGTGGATTACCTGACCTTTATTAAAATGAATGAGGGGTGGATCTCGGAGGGTTACTGCACGCCGGAAGACTTGTTCTGAGTTTCTGATTCTGACTCCCCATGCAGCTGTCCTTCTCTGCACGCCTCATGACTCCACACACAGCTGTCCTTTAGCGTCCTCCTCCCTCCACCACCGTTATAAACTAGGGTGCAAACCCTACTGGTTTAATTTGAATCCAGGTAAATCCTGAGTTTTTCTGGCCTCTGTGCTTCAGTGGCTGTGACAAAAAAAAATGAATATTTTCAGCATTTATATGGCATATTGTTTCTGGCCTCTGTGCTTCAGTGGCTGTGACAAAAAAAAATAAATTTTTTCAGCATTTATATGGCATATTTTTTCTGGCCTCTGAGCTTCAGTGGCTGTGACAAAAAAAATGAATTTTTTCAGCATTTATATGGCATATTTTTTCTGGCCTCTGTGCTTCAGTGGCTGTGACAAAAAAAAGGAATATTTTCAGCATTTATATGGCATATTTTTTCTGGCCTCTGTGCTTCAGTGGCTGTGACAAAAAAAAGGAATATTTTCAGCATTTATATGGCATATTGTTTCTGGCCTCTGTGCTTCAGTGGCTGTGACAAAAAAAAGGAATATTTTCAGCATTTATATGGCATATTTTTTCTGGCCTCTGTGCTTCAGTGGCTGTGACAAAAAAAAGGAATATTTTCAGCATTTATATGGCATATTTTTTCTGGCCTCTGTGCTTCAGTGGCTGTGACAAAAAAAAATGAATATTTTCAGCATTTATATGGCATATTGTTTCTGGCCTCTGTGCTGCAGTAGCTGCGACAAAAAAAAAATGAATATTTTCAGCATTTATATGGCATATTGTTTCTGGCCTCTGTGCTTCAGTGGCTGCGACAAAAAAAAAATGAATATTTTCAGCATTTATATGGCATATTGTTTCTGGCCTCTGTGCTTCAGTGGCTGCGACAAAAAAAAGGAATATTGTTAGCATTTATATGGCATATTTTTTCTGGCCTCTGTGCTGCAGTGGCTGCAACAAAAAAAATTAATATTTTCAGCATTTATATGGCATATTTTTTCTGGCCTCTGTGCTTCAGTGGCTGCGACGAAAAAAATTTATATTGTTAGCATTTATATGGCATATTTTTCTGGCCTCTGTGCTTCAGTGGCTGCGACAAAAAATTTTTATATTGTTAGCATTTACATGGCATATTTTTTCTGGCCTCTGTGCTTCAGTGGCTGTGACAAAAAAAATTTATATTGTTTGCATTTATATGGCATATTTTTTCTGGCCTCTGTGCTTCAGTGGCTGCGACAAAAAAAATTTATATTGTTAGCATTTATATGGCATATTTTTTCTGGCCTCTGTGCTGCAGTGGCTGCGACAAAAAAAAATGAATATTTTCAGCATTTATATGGCATATTGTTTCTGGCCTCTGTGCTTCAGTGACTGCGACAAAAAAAACATAATTTTTCAGGAAGGTACACATGCCTAATTTTTCAGGGTTCTGCAACAGTGGCAAAATCGCATCTTTTATGGTCACCGCAGGTGATCAATAAAGTACACCAAAACTGGGCCCACACTGCAGAATCAGTGTTTTTTGGTTCGCTTCACTTACCTCTGCCTGACCGTGCACGTGCGCACAAGCACGGTGACTGCTAAACACACCACTACAGAAATATTGCCACCAACAGGACGAACATCCTGGAGGTGACAAGCTCAACTAGTAATTAACAACTATTATTTGCTCACTTGACGGTGTCATTCATTAAAGCTCTTTGCGTTCTTTTGCGTTGCAGTAAGCGCCGCGTTTCGTCTTTGCGTGTGAACAGGCTGTAACCTTTACACGACTTGATTGGCATGTAGACGCCGGACGTTTTAAAGCATTTTATAACACAGGTTTAGAAATGTAGTGTGATTTCTGCCCTTTACAGCACAAAACGCAGCGCTGTGTCAACAATGTATTTTTCAGATACATTTTTGCCCTTGATCCCCCTCTGGCATGGCACTGTCCAGGTCGTTGCACCCTTTAAACAACTTTAAAATCATTTTTCTGGCCAGAAATGTCTTTTTTAGCTTTTAAAATTCGCCTACCCATTGAAGTCTATGGGGTTCGCGACGTTTGCGAACCATTCGCATTTTTGACGCAAGTTCGCGAATATGTTCGCGAACTTTTTTTCCGACGTTCGCTACATCCCTAGCTGGAAGTACAAAACCTTCGCAGGCAGAGAAGTCATTCCCGTAAAGGTGCAGTGTTGCTAACACATCCCAGGCTTAAAGGGATATCATTTCTTTCTTTTCTTAATTATGATGCAGATGTGACGACAATACAGGTATGGGATCCCTATCTGGAATCCCATTATCTGGAAAGCTCTGAATTACAGGAAGGCCATCTCCCATAGATTCCATTTTAAGCATATAATGTGACAGAGGTACAGAAGTACTGAATTGTAACCAAGAGCAGGTGGAATCCGTGAGGGGTTCACTGCAGCATACAGTGCATATTCTGGGACACATTTAGCACATGGCTCCTGTTTAACGTTTTTCTGTAGATGGAGATAATTGTCTACAACAATCAGACCCAAGCCTCCATGTTTTAGATACTGTAGACCAGTAATCCCAACTTTTTTTTACCCATGAACAACATTCAGGTCTAAAAGGAGTTGTGGAGCAGCACAAGCAGGAAAAATGTTCCTAGTGCTGCCAAATATGGGCTGTGATTTGCCATTTGGTAGCCCCTATATGGACTGGTAGCCTACAGGAAGTAGGCAGTACATCTGTTTTTTATGCAACTATAAATGCCTTCAAGCCAAAATTTAAAAATAAGCACCTGCTCTGATGCCACTGAAAGCAACATCCAAGGGGTACTTTAGGTGGGTGACAAGCCACTAGTGGGGATCATTGAGAACCTACACCACTGTTAGTGGCTCTGGTCACAGGCAAGGATGTGCATCCTCCCCATGGAGATTTGTATTTAGTGTGTATTTGTGTGTTCTGTATTAATGAGGGGTGTGTAGGGGGATTTAATCCTGGATGAGGTGAAGAGCACAGCAAGACTCTGGATACAAGTACTTATTCAATATGTTCCTCAGTGCTTAAGCACATGTGCCCAGGTCATTGTAAATGACCCTTCCAATGTTTAACACACTCAAACTGATTTAGAAGACATTAGAAAAAACACTATACACCCTTAATCTGCTTCCACGCTTGGGTATCTCACTTACATGGTGTAGGAACAGCAATGTAACAGAAACTTATTACAACATTTTTCAGCTACACTGGGTCCCCAACCTTTTATACCCATGAGCCACATTCAAATGTAAAAATAGTTGGGAAGCAACACCAACATGTGCCTAGGGTACCAAATAAAGTCTGTGATTGGCTATTTGTTAGCCCTTATGTGGGCTGTCAGCCTATATGAGACCCTGTTTGGCAGTACACCTGTTTTTTATGCAACAAAAATGTGCCTTCAAGGCAGAAATTCAAAAACAAGCTGTAAGGCCACTGGGAGCAACATCCAAGGGGTTGGTGAGTCACATGTTGCACAAGAGCCACTGGTTGGGGATCACTGAGCTACACAAACCAACAATAAAATGTGCAGATTCAATTAAATAAGACCTGAGCATGTATGGGACCCAAAGCTTCTCTAGGAACTAACTTCCCAACAAATTGTTAAAGATCTTGTCAGGCACATCAAAAAGCTTAGTGTGAATGGTGCAGAGAATTGTAGATACCGGATTTGTATGTACATCAGACACTGACCTATGTAACGTAGAATCAGTGATGAAACTGAAAGTGATGCAGAAAGATGGCAGACTATATAGAGGAACTGACTCACAGATTGTAGCAATTTATAGAAACTGCCAAAAGCACTGACAATAGCTCATCATGGTGCTGTGCATCATGCTCCTTAAAACAGAAACGGGGGAATGTAATAAAAATTGCTAATGGAAAAACTATTCGCAATGCGAAAAGTTATGCCTTTGCGCGAACAAATTTTGCTTTGTGCGAATTTAATATAGCTTTTGCGAGCCCGGAAACTGTTTAGCGACCACTTCCGACAGTGAAAGACCGTTTGGGAATTTTATAGTTTACGCCAATGCGCAGTCAATGTAATAAAACTTCTTACTGAAAAAGTCGTTATGTTTGCTCTAAAAGATTACGACACCTTCAAGCACTTCTTATGAGTGCGCAATTAAAATTCGCAATGCGCAATTAAAATTCGCAATGCAATAACAGTTTATGGAACAATATTACATTGCGAGATGTGGATTTTTATTCTTATTGGTGCGAATTGTTTTGCTCTTTGCGACTTTTATTACATTCCCCCGAAAGAGATTTATTTTCTTTTAAATTAAGGGGTATTAGCACTTTGCATCCACACTTATTAAACAAAGAATAAAACACCTTGATTTTGCAGGTGGTATAAGAATAAACCCTTATGTTCTGGGGTCATAATTTCAACAAATCTGGTTTCCTATTAGATTTCCAACAATTTCTAAGACACAGATTTGGCTAGTTTGCATTTAGGATTGAGATTATTAAAAGGAGGAATAAGAAAGGGGGGCAAAAGCCACTCTACAAGCAAATGATTCCCACCAAGTCTCTTATTAATGAGCCCCAGACTCCATTTCCTACACAAGTATTGAGTGTTGGTGAGTGAACTAGGAAGTTGCTCATTTTACTCTGCTAAGCATCACAATGTGAGTGGGAATTCAATTTCAAACTTTAAACAAACGATCAGCTTCTTACATTTTCCAAGCGCACCGAAAAACACTATGATTTACATATAATTATTCAGGAGCGGAAACGCATGGAAGAGCTTTCAGCAAACAACAAAGAGCACTTTATGTATGCTGAGGGAACACGTTGTTTTAGATTATTTGATGCAGTTAAGTAGCTACTTTGCTTCTTTGTCATTTTTTTACACTGCAGAACAAACTGTTAAACTGCACAAAATATTTCTATTGTCGACAACATGTATATATAGTATCTGAATTTAAAGTTTATTTAAAAATAAACTTTATTCATACTAAACAAATATTGCTTCTGCAGCACCCTTGGTTGGCTCAGTAACTCTAGGATTGTAGGTGAGGGTGAAGGTGCAAATAACGGGCATGAAGGGTTGTGCCTCTCTGTATAAGGTGGACAGTGAGGTTGTGGAATGTCCTGCCAGGTGATGTTGGGATGGCAGATTCTAGAAATGGCTTTAAGAGTGGCTTTGTGTCTGCATAATATGCAAGGCTTTCGTGATCTTAAGATCTACAGTTAGTTAGTGTAGATATAGTTTATATATATAGTTTATATATGTTAGTGTATATCCCCTGTATTTGTGCAAATTTTCTTCATCGGGACAGGTGCAATTGGTATTTGCGCACAGGAAATTGAAAAAATGATCGTATCTCCTGCACATCCCCAATGTTTTTTACTTATGTGGGTGTGGTTGGTCAGCATGCCGCCCCCTAAAATCCTGCTGCCCTAGGCCCGGGCCTTGGTGGCCTTTCCACAAATCTGGGCTTGCAGTTGCACTACCACAAGGAAGAGGGTCAACCTAAATAGTAAAGATATTAAACTATGAAGGACAAAGTTTATTTAAAGGCATTGGGGTATATTTATCATAGAGTGAAGTTAGAGATGGCCACAGTCCTCTAGAGTGAAATTACGCCACTCTCCATTCATTTCTATGGGATTTTTAAGAGTATTTATCAATGGGTGAAAGTGAAAGTTCATCCTTTGATAAATACGCCTTTTACAGATAAAGAGTAGGCCTACACACGTGGGTTTCTCCCTGGCCTACTTTCACCTCCCTTGATGTACAGTACATAATAAGATGAAAGCCCTATCTCTATGTATAAGTATCTTCTAGTCTTTCCCTCGGGGGTAACCTCAAGTTATGTTCGGAATCATACTATGTAAGCGGCCACCTGAACTCTCATTGATTCCAACACCCTTAAGTTCTTGTAGTTATGGGATTTTTCCCTTAAATTTTCATTTTTTAATTATATATGTTTCCTTTTATAGATCTGCAGGGAGTCCAACTTCTCTCTGTTCTTGATGCAAACTTTAAATAACCTAAAAATATTTAACAGTAACTGTATTAATCAGTAGTGATCAGCGGTACTAATAATCCTTAAAAGTTTGCACAGCCTAGTGATATTCATAAATTATGATCAAGTGAATATATTGAGTAGTGGATTATACTGTATTGTTTACTGTATGTTTTGAAACATGTAAATGATATTCACCCTTCAACTACCTTGTTTTTGGACAGAGAGGCTGATTCTCCTATGTCTTTATCTCTCTGGCAGTCTAACCAGTCCTCTTCAGTTCACCAAATCTCATTGTTGCAATTGTTTTCTAGGTATGTTTTGTGAATCTCAGTGTTATGAAGGAGGATTCAAGCCATGACATTTTAAGAAAGGCAAGTTTTTAATAAAATGAAACAAAAAAAAATAAAATTACTATTTGTTTTCATCTTTGCATGCGTATTATTTTTATGATTTATTACTTTTACTTGTATTGCTTGATTAAAAAATAAAAGGTCTTTATCACTTATTTTTGGTCTTTATAGTATAATATGGTACTTATTACTATAAGGGAAAGAAAAGAGGAAAAAAAGGCGCAAATATAAGCACTGCCCAAATAGGGGCAGAAGCTTATACAGTACATTAAGGGGAGAAACTCACAGTTCACCCCAGTCTGGGGTGTAAATGATACCAAGCAAAAAGAAATGTGAGATTCCCCAAAAAATATATATTAACAAACAAGGTATTAAAAGTAAAAAAAAAACATTAATTAGGAGTTAGAACTTGTCTCTCATGTCCTAATAAATATTTGTATTACTTATTTGTTAATACATTTTTTTTGGGGGGGCACTCGCATAACTTTTTCCTTACTTTTTATTATTTTTATTCTCATAATTTTCATTATTTATTTTTCTTTTTGTTATTAGTAAAATACATTTGGCATTGTTTTCGATATTATGTTTTATTGTTATTTTCGGTATTAAAAAGTACATTTTTTATTTGTACATTTTCATCACTTGTTTTCATTTTTACTAAATCAAATGTTTCAATTTGTTTTATTATTTTAATTATTTATCATTTTTGTAATGTTTATTATTATTCACTAAATAAAACAGCAAATGTTTTATCATTTTTCAGACAGAGAAGATATAAATCAGAGTATGGCCACAGCTAATATACTTGTAATAGTTTTAGTGAAACTTGGCAAACTGATACAGTTATTGCATAATTGGAGGTTTAATTTGATTTGAAATGTGCAGGAAATACTGTACCCCCCTATTTTAAAATATGAGGCATATCAGACATTTGTGTCCATAAAAAAAGAACAATGCCAAAGCATCATATTTTACAACTATCTGTTATAATACACATGTTTAAGAGAGACATGTGACAGAGATTATTTCAATAAACACTCATGGCTCTTGTGTATTATATCAGTTCCCCAGGATAAAACATCCATAACTGTGGCAGCTTTTCACTGAAACAAACTTTGGTGTTTTGATACTTCCCCTTGGTGTTACTTTTCCCTCTGTTGTGCTTCCACCAATCACTAAATTAAATCTACTCTTCTGTCAAGGTACATTTCAATGGAAATATATAATTACTGCCTTGTGAACTATGAATGTCTCTCTAAAAAAATTTTGGAGGGAGGTAAGAGATTTTTTGAATGCAAACCTCCTGAATAGTGATTGGTGAATTTATTCAGCAGGCGCAAATTCACGGCGTCAAAAAAACAAAAATTTTCGCGGCCGTCAAAAACTGCGCTGTTTCGAGAATTTTGATGAGGGTTAAAAAACCCTCGAATTCGACCCTCAAAGTAAAATCCTTCAAATTCGAATATCAAATTTGAAGGATTTACCGCAAATACTTTGATCGAATAAAAATCATTAGATCGAACAATAAAATTGTTTAAAACAAACGATTCGAATGATTTCAAGCGATCGAAGGATTTTTATTCGACCACAATAAAGGTCCCCATGGGCTAACATTGAACCTTGGTAGGTTTAAAGTGGCGAAGTATGAAGTCAAAGTATTTTTTAAAGAGACAGTACTTTGACTATCGAATGGTCGAATAGTCGAATAATTTTTACTTTGAATCGGTCAATTCAATCGAATTTGGCCCATTCGGTGGTCGAAGTACCCAAAAAAATTCTTCGAAATTCGAATTTTTTTTTATTCGAATTTTTCACTCAAGCTTAGCAAATCTGCCCCCATGTCTCACAACACACCTCTCATCTAAATTAACTAACAGTAGTAAAAGGCTTCTAATCATATTGTCAGCGGTAGCAAAAATAACTATCCTCTAGGACTGGATCAAACCACAACTTCCATCCAATTCCTCTCTTTCGGTCAAAACTGTCCCAATTGTTTAATATGGATTGGATAGAAGCCTCTATGCAGAAGGAAACAAAGGTTAAAAAACTAATTGAAACATTGGTGAGATCTATTACTCTGCTATCAAATGAAAAACAACACGCATTGGCGCAGTGCTTCCAAGGAACTTCTTGGTATACAAAGAGTACAAAAAGAATAATTTTCCAGGATCCCCCAATAGTACTACAATAGCTCATGTCAAGTATTGTTGGGGAAGAAAGGAGAAGGTTTTTTAATACATACAATTTATACTGTAAGTAATACTATATTGCTCCACAATAGCTATGTACAGTGCTATATTGTTCTTACTCCTAGCAGTTATTACAATGTACAGTATATTAACAATATATGTATGCCATCTCAAAAATGTATGCAGAATCAATTCAACCTGTAAAAATATTGTGCTATAAATTTCACGCCTGAGATACGTATTATTGTCTATAAAAAATGTAAAAAAATTAAAAAACAAAATGCAAACATTACTTGAAAAACAACTACCACCAAATTAGTTTTGTATTTAATAGTACTTGATTTATTTCTAATCAGATTTTGACAAGCATTTTCTTTTTTTACCCTTCATTTTAAATTGAGAGTCTCTTGTCATGCGAATTGTAGTTTACCACAGACTGGAAAACCTGCACCATGTTGATTTTAGTATTCTTAATATTGGCCGTCCCTTTATTTTCCATTAGAAATTGCTAGATGTGTCTGCAGACATCCCCAAACTAATGACATCAATGAAGGCACAGGAGCTAAAAGAAAATGAGATTATACTCCTGAGTGGATTAACATCGGGGAAGCTTCGTCCAGGAATTGACGGTCAACAAGTAAGTGGAGATTTTAATAACATTGACAGCACTGTGACAGTGAGATTTATTATCATTAACATGCATTTATAGAGTGCCAACATATTGTGCAATGCTGATGTACCTACAGTAGCATAGTGTAATAGTAGCACTTTATTGTGCAGCCTTATAGTGTTCTACAGCAAAAACAACATATACAGTGCCAAGATTTGGTGTGGGTATTTCCATCAAACACTACTGTGCAGTTATTTCTTAATCCAACCCCTTGTTGTCACCTAAACAGCTAGTTAGCCTTTTCATGCTGCAGATTTATTTTTCTTCGGTGGTGCAAGATTTTCCACCCATGGGTTCTCTTTAAAGGAACAGTAACATGAAACAAAAAATTTAACTTTTTTTTTTTTTTAATAAAAAAAAAAATTTTTTTTAAAGTAATAAAAATGCAATGCAGTGTTGCCCTGCACTGGTAAAACTGGCGTGTTTGCTTCAGAAACACTACTATAGTTTATATAAATAAGCTGCTGTGTATCAATGGGGGCAGCCATTCAAAGGAGAAATTGATCAGGTTACATAACAGATAGCAGATAAGCTCTGTAGAAAATAATGGTGTTATCTGTTATCCACTATTTAACCTGTGCCATTTAGCCTTTTTCCTATTTCTGCCATTGCTACACAGCAGCTTGTTTATATGAAATATAGTAGTGTTTTCGAAACAAACAGATGCGTTTACCAGTGCTGGGCAACAGTACATTATATTTTCATTACTTTAAAAAGTGAAAGTGTGAAAGTCCCTTCTAGACACAGGAATATGGAATGATTCGGCCCATGTTTGTAACATGGCTGTGGTGTATACAGTATATACATATACTGTATATATATATATATATATATATATATATATATATATGTGTGTGTGTTTGTGTAACTTTATAAAAGACCACTGATCCCCTACCAGTGGCTCGCAAGCAACATACTGTTCACCAACCCCTTGGATGTTGCTCCCAGTGGCCTCAAAGCAGGAGCTTATTTTTGAATTCCAGGCTTGGAGGCAAGTAATAGTTTAATATTTTAATAGTATAGTGCCAAGTAGAGTCTCCTGTAGGCTGCCAGTCATTATAGGGGCTAGCTACCAAATAGCCAACCACAGACCTTATTTGCCACCCCCAGGAACATTTCCCATGCTTGTGTTGCTCCTCAATTCTTTTTACAATTGAATGGGACTCATGGGTTAAAGAGGTTGGTGACCCCGGTGTTAGGCTGTTACAAAGCAATTCTTTATTTTAGCCTAACAAAGATATTTAAGGAAGGGATTTGCATGCTGAACTGTAACAATCAACCTTTGTTCCTTCATATAGAAAGTGGTTCTTAACCATAGAGGCGATTTATTGAACAACAGCAATAAACAATTTGAGGTTCTTCCCTGAATGCACAAATAATTAGACATGTGACTCTTTAGTGGTGTTTCAACGGTTCTAAAGAGTATCTAGTAGATTTAAATCTAAAGCACTTGGTCTATTCTGAGTTTTTTGAAAACATTCCTTATCTGAGTGGCTTCTTCACTTCAACTGTGTGGTAGGGTATTCCCTGACTTTTAACCCTTAAGGTTAGTAAAGTCACAGCCATCCAATAACAATGGTTCCATTGAACTTATTCAGGTGGTGTTATTATCTGAAACTCACAGCGGTGGAAAGTGTAATCCAGTCACATTGGTTCCATGATCCTCATAGAGTTAGGTGTTCATTTTTCAATGTATATGACTGGAAGTGTGAATTGTTGTGAAATGTGCGGGTCAGGAACTCAACCCGCACCCAACCCTAACCCAAAAACCTTAACCCACAACCGCCCCTAACCAGCAAAATATTGCCATGTATGACCCGCACACCAACCAGTACCCGTGTCATCTTGCTATATACATTACTTCTGTGCACAACTCTGCGGTGTACTTCACTAGTCTGACCTGCACCCAACCAGTATGGCATAAATGGCTTCTTTCACACCTTCCCTACCACTCAGTTGAACTGAAGCAGCTGCTGGTATGACTGGTGAAACATTTTCAAGAAAACTCTTTCATGAAAATCTTCATAGACATATAGTTCTACAGAGGTTCATGCACTATCACCTGAAGGATTTGAAGAAATAGTCTCACCTCACAGGAATATCCTAGTAAAATGGATCCCATGAAGCGGAAGCCTCTCAGGAATAAAGAATTGGTAGAGTCTCTTTCCAGGTGTGACCCCTGTGTTGGCTCGGCAGGGGAGTGCAATACTGCACTGGCCTGTCAATTTTACAGCTCTTATGAGCTATATCAAAGCTGCCTACCACTACTTTTATCTTGTTCACAGGGTCCTTGCTCCTGACTGCTCTAAGGTTTCGGTTCCCTTAGAGCAGCTTGGGGCCTTCAGCTAAAGGCTCTTCCATACATCAGACCCTGGTACAGGTTATATAACTATATATAGTGAACAAAGTACCCCCTCTTGTAAAATATAAGGATATTATAAGTTACCGAGGAGTTTCATGACCATATAAAAACACGAGGCCGAAGGCCGAGTGTTTTTATACAGGTCATGGAACTCCGAGGTAACTTCTAATATCCTCATATTTTGCAACTGGGGGTACTTTATTTATTATAATATACAAATTTCAGTGAGTCATGTGACAGAAATGACATCAGAACTCACTGTTTATAACTGATGACATCAGAACTCACCATTTATAAGGATATCATTTAAAGGACATTCATAGCTTTTGTGTATTATTGTTTTATAAATTATATATATAACCCTGGACCAATTAGAAACCTCCACCCAAAGGGTATAGGCTCCGGACCAAGGACTTTCTAACTGCAGAGGAAAGGTTTAATTCCATGTAAACTATGGATCATGATTAAAAAATGCATAATAATATCAATAGATTATATAAATATGAGGTATTTGAGGCATGGATTTAATAATAATATAGAATTAAATTAACTATGTGTTTGTTTCATAGTCATCATTAAGAAATTCTATTGTTTCCATGTTGGATATATGCCAGTTTAAGTGTATGGCGCAATTAGTGTTTTGATCATCACCGGTGCACATATTCACACATGACAGAATCACAAGCAGTTTGATTACCATTGCAATTAGCAGCACCTAATGTGTCACATATACATTAACATAATTCTCTATTAGAAATGCACTGAACCATTTGGCTGACGAACAAACACTCCCCAACATATTTGTCTAAATACAGAATCATATCTGTGCTCTCATTTGCATATTCAAATTGGACCACAGCTGACATAACTCTATCATCTTAAAATTAAAATTTGTCACGTTAAGTTGGCCAACTTTTACTACATCAATTAGCTTCTCTATTAAAAGACGTAAATGCAAAATAATACAAAAAACATAAAGACAGAACTTTTAATTTGCTAATGTAATATTCCTATGATACATTTCATTTTGTAATACCTGCTATCCAGAATGCTTGGAACCTGGGGTTTTCTGGATTAGGGATCTTTCTGTAATGTGGCTCTCTATGCCTTAAGGCTACTAAAAAAATCATCAAATATACCCTATAGAATTGATTTGCCTCCAATAAATATTATTTATATCTTGTTTTCGATCAAGTACAAGGTACTGTTTTATTATTACAGAGACAAAGGGAATAATTTTTAGCATTTGAATTGTTTTGTTAAAATGGATTTTATAATATATTTACACAGCTACAGTATACAAAATATCTTTCACATAACAGTATTAAAGGGCATGTAAAGTCTAAAATAGAATAAGGCTAGAAATGCTGTATTTTGTATACTAAATATAAACATGAACTTACTGCACCACAAGCCTAATTAAACAAATAATTTATGCTTTCAAAGTTGGCTACAGGGGGTCACCATCTTGTAACTTTGTTAAACACATTTGCAAGACTAAGACTGTGCACATGCTCAGTGTGGTCTGGGCTGCTTAGGGATCGTCATAAACAAAGCTGCTTGAGTTCTGCATGGCTGGGAAGTAAGACGGGGGCTCCCCCTGCTGTTCATAAGTATGATTGTTTCCCTGCTCAGCAGTTAGGGACCATCTGACAATTCCTATCCACAGCAGTAAATGAAGGGAGAATTTCACTGCATACAGTCAGGTTTCTTATAAAAATGGTACACATTTTTTAATTAAAGTATAATGGAGATAGGTCTTTTTTATTAAAGAAAGTAAAAATGGGATTTTATTTTTTTGCCTTTACATGCCCTTTAAGGCTCATAAATCAGAACATAGATGACTTTTTAACAGTAAGATCCAATCATTTTCCTTGTTCTTCACGCTTTGCAGTTTGCAATGATTACACAGCATTAGTAATTTTATTTTTTTGCTACAGTAGACCCAAGTTTTTCATTTGCAATGCCCACAAAGCTGTAAAACCATCAATCATTGCATTTGAGTTCTGGGCATCAGCATATGTAAACCCCACGTATTTTTCTTGCCCATGTCATACAGGCTTGATTTGTTCCTGGTGATCCAGGGGCTGCAACATGTATTTAAAGGACATATGGTGGGTGCAAATAATTGCAGGGTTATGGATTTGGTAGATGCAACATACTGCAGGACAGGTCCACTGGGATTCAAAATAGGCCCTCAAAATCTGGGTCTGCTAAGAGATATGTTAATACATATAGTAGATTCTATATACAGCACCCCTTCCTGCCCATAGCCATCAACTCATCTTTGCTGCACTTGGTATTTTTAGCTGCTATAAACCTGTCGGTGAAATTCAATAAGTTCCCCTGTTCTGTCTTACTTCAATCTATTCTTCACGCACTGCAGTTTCCAATCATTACATAGCATTGTTTATATTTTTAATGCTACAACAGACCATTAATGCTCATTTATAATTCCCTCGGCTCTGTTAAGCCATCACATCAAGCATAGCTGACAGTCCAAAATAGCGAACACAAAATTCTTGTCCTTTATAATCTGCAGCCTTTGTTTACCTGTAAGGCAAGGAGCTGTTGCTTGTCTTCTTCTTGTCTGCATGCCAATTTGGCTTCTATATTGTGAGATTAGGAAATAAACAGACAGGGTCGAAAGAAATGCTTTAAATATGAGTCACTGTGTAGTAATTCTCCACTTTTAGCTCAAAATATAATCATTATATCCTAAAACACATAATGAGGATAATACTCCACAGATTTTCCTTTGCTTAATGCCTTACTAAAGAGAATATATTTATCGCTGTGTGGGAAATACCTGCACCTGCAATCAAAGCAGCACATTATTCTCAGCAGGCAGCTCTATACTGCTGCGATGGCTGAAAACAAGGGCAAATTTAAAATGGGAAAACACATAGGGGGAAGTAAATTAAACTGGAGCCTTAGAGAAGGCCAAGGATGAACCTTTTTTTGCACCTTGGGAAGTTTAGTGGCATATAAACACTCTACCAAGGACAGGCCGCTCTCTGGGTTGCCTGTGCATCCAAATGGCTCTGTGCAGCAGAAGTAATCTACAGTAATTATGTTTTAAATGTACTGCAACCACTCCTAAAGTCAATTGCGCAATACAGCTGTGCAGATGTACAGTAGGTTGCACCCTAGGGGCAAAAGAAGAATTTAGGAATCATGGATTTTTAAATTAGTATGGTACAGATATCAGACCTGTTATCCAGAATGCTCAGCACCTGGGGTTTTACAGATAAGGGATCTATCCATATTTTAAATCTCCATATCTGCTAAAAATAATTTAAAGATGAAATAAACCCAATAGGATTGTTTCCTCCAAAAGGGAATCCTTATATCTTACCTGGCAACAAGTATAAGCTACTGTTTCATTATAACATAGCAAAAGGTAATCATTGAATCATTTGATTAAAATGCAGTCTATGGGAGATGATGGCCTTCCCATAATTTGTAGCTTTCTGGGTAAGAGGTTTCCTGATAACAGATCCCAAACCTGTATATGTATGTATTTACTCATTTTTATAGTAACAAGGATACTTGTATGCTTCAAAGATGCTTTATTTTAAAGTTAAATCTTGACAAGCGGGCTATATACCATTGGTATGCTTCATTACCTGACAGCAAACACAACTATGCAAATAAAATCTATCTCTATGTAATTTACTAAACTTTTGTTAGGAATAATAAAGAAGCTTGTTTACAAAATACAAGAATATCTACACAATTCACAATGTTTTCTATCCCATAATAAATATTTTTTTCCTAAAATTTGAGAGTTATTGCATAAACACTGAAACTGAAAGCAATTTCACTCTTCAACCTGCTGTAGTTATTCTGAGCAACTGTAGGAGGAGGAGAATATCGTTTACCAAATGATATTGCCACAGATGAGCCCTCTGTTAATCATTTCCTCTTTATCCAAAAGCCTGACACAGACTGCAGCTGGAATATGTTTGTTTAAACAGAGGCCATTGCCTCTAGCAAAATTACCAAACAGCCAAAGAGCTATACCCTCAGTAGCAAAACACAGGTGTCTAAATTCACAAGTGAACTATAACTCCCAAAGTGAACAATAACTCCCAAGTGAACTATAACTCCATTTAATGAGTTCAGGGACAAACTTTTCTATTGGGTGGCCACCCTGCAGGTCCAGCATTGATCATACATGGTGTTTTTTATTAAAATGTATTAATAAATATTATGAATTATTAATGAATTAAGGTTTTGTTTGCATGATCGTGATAGTAAATGGTATTGAAAAAATCCTGAAGGTTGTCAATTTATTGAACTGAGTGCTGCTAGTTGGATCTTTGGTTTCTTTCTTTCTAATATTTAAACATAGAAGTGTCCTAATTTTGTTCTGCTCAGTAAAGAGATCGAAAGTCCATCCTGAGCAGATCAACATCAGAACACTGCTCTGTTTCCCTTCTAAAGGTGTCTTTGACTATACAATTACAGGAATTGAACAGCAGGTTAATAAAAACAACCACTAAAACCTGTACAGCTCTGAAACAGAAAAAAAAACTATTCAAATTTGCAAAAGTGCTTAAAAAACATCCTGAGCCAATTTATATTGTTTATTTTAAGTTTTACTTATCCTTTGAGAGAATGACATAAATCAATTAAATTCATCTCTATATGAATGTTGGGAGTGGAGTCTGATGAAAATCAGTTCCACATGTTATGGTGATGCACAAATATTTATAATAGGTCTGGACTAGTGAACAATCTAATAAAATGTTCTTGGACTGTGTGCCTAGTAGGATGGAACGACACTTGCATGGATTTTTAGACTTCAATATATTTAATGCTTTAAGGATGTGGTCAATAGTCAAGTAACAGGTTTTAACAGTGAATACCATAATAAATCCTGGGAATTCTGTTGCCCCTCTGTGGATAAGACAAGGGGTTGTCTCCGTCAGTAAGTTCACTATAGCACTATTGCATTTTCTGGAATGTCTAGAAGCGCAATGATTTCATAGGGCATCTTTCCCAGCTGCACATGATGTTCCTTATGATGATAGGAAAAAGGGATCCATGTAAAGGCTGTGTGAATAGTGCATAACTCAGAAATACAAAATGAAAATGTAAGACTCAGTTAGTGAATGGGGAACTGGGTGTATGTTTTGTGGGTAGGGAATGTATAAAATTGTTATTTTCTTTGCCCTACATTTCTAAGTCTCTGCTAGAGAATTAATGATCCCATTTAGCTATATTATTGCCATGGAACTTCCTGAAGGAAAACATCAACTTTCTTTTTTTCTGTAAAAGTGTTGCATTACTATTCTGTTTGCATCTTTAAAAGCTGTGATGATAAAGCTGTGCCTGGCAGTCCCCATTCCAATGATGTTTCTAATGATTCTGTATGATCATTTAGGTATCTTGGCCAACAGAGATCTGTCTTCTGCAATACACAAGGGCCCTTGGGAAAAGTAGTCCTTCCTGCATCCTCTTGGAACTGAATAAATTTCTTCTTGGCTTGGAGCTGGCACAAGAGAATACACTGCATCATGACAGCTCCCCCTTGCAAGCTGAGGATGACACTAACTGCTCGGTGTCCTCCATTGAGGAAGATTTCCTGACTGCCTCTGAGCAGCTGGACGATGAGAGCGATGGGGAGAACTGCAGGGGAGGTGAGCTACAAATCCAGTGATATATTTAGCAGGGTATAGGGAACATCCATTTAACTTAGTTAAATGCTCAGTCTTCCTTTATTTTCCTTATGAGAATTCATTTTTGCAGATGTAACTTGTAACCTGAAATATAGGCAAGCAGCTTTGTCTGTGTGTGTGTGTGTGTGTGTATATATACATATATATATATATATATAAATATATATATATATATATATAAGCTCAGTACCAAGAACCCAGAACCAAGAATTCATAGGGTTTATATAGACTTTAACAGTGACATAACTACCGGGGGTGCATTGGGTGGGATCAATGCACATCCTCTGGGCCCACCGGAGCCACAATAAGTTATATCAGGCAGGGCATTTATTAAAACACTAGCCAGGTGCGAGCCTACTCGATTTTTCTGGGAGGGGGAGCTGGCGGGGGCCCAGGTATACATCCATTCTGGCAAATGGATATTAATCCGCAAATTTACTAAGGTGCAGATTTTACTGAACATTACCTCTTTCACCAGACTCAGCTCCCACCAGGCGAAGTGTAATGGAGTACATCGATCTTCCTCATCCTTCTGTTACTTACATTTTTAGTGGAAAAAGTCCAAAAAAAAGAAAAAGTTCCTGTTTTCAGAGTGATAGCCTGCAAAAGTCCTTAAAATTTTTTTTGGGTAACCGGGTTCCCCCATACATTTTCTAGTTATATAGAACATTAACTATACAGTGGGCTCATGTGCAGGGCATTATAACAACTCTATAGTCTTTATTATAGTTCCCTGGACGTGTTTAATGTAATGTATTTGCTACAACATATTAGCCTGCAAATTAGCCTGAGCGAAGACCTCTAACGAAGTTGCGATAGGCAGAATTGAACGCTAGCACTTCTTCGCTTTGATTTGCTCGCATTTAGTAAATTGGCATTGTCTGAGCAAATTTTCGCCTGGCGAAGTGTTGCGATGGCTGCGAAGCCGTTGCTGCCAAATTTTCGCTGCTTAGTAAATTCACCCCAATGTGTACAGAAACCATCAAAGTATTACTGCCTAGCTGCTGGACCCACCTCTTGCCAATGTTAAGATTGAAGACATTACATAGGCTGCCAGTGGTATCCTTTAACTTTGCAGAAGAGACAACATTGAGGTAGAGTCCTGCATTAGGTGGGGTACCCGCAGAATAACCGCAAATTATTCAGGTTTCAGGCAGAAAGACCCCCAACTTCCTAACCATGCAGGTGGTCTATGGGTACCCTGCCTGGTGCCTGGGCTGATTGCAAACTTGCATTCCCCCCCCCCCCCCGCCTTCCAAAGTTAAAAGCAATTTTTTCCCCCTGACATGGTTGATGTCACCCCCACTGGTAACATTACTTCTTTTTTTCAGATGTCCCCAGGTAAGGTAAAGGTTTGGGACTGGGTAGTTTGGTAGGGTTGTGAATAAGCGGGTCTGGGTTGGGCACAGATCTGCCCAACTGGACCCATGCAGTGCAGGACTCTGCATTGAGGCGTATTTACTGTCAATGGGCAAATATTATCTACTGCAATAATGCTTGGCAACCAAAGTTTTGCTTTCATTGTTCTTCCTGCAGCTGTTTGAATTAAGCTAAAGCTAAATTGGATGCTATGAAACTTGGTTTCCTTGAGTGCTGTGAAATAGAAAATACATGTACATCGTTTTATAGTTTCTATAGTTGTCATAGAAAAGAAACTATCACAGAAAATGATCTATTTCACACATGATTTAAGTAGAAATAGATAAGCATTGGTTAACCAATATTTTCCATTTAAAATAAGAAATGTGCAAAAACACACATGCATATACAAACCCCCAAATGATATTTGGTGAATGATTCTTAAAATGTAAGAATTAAATATGAAAAAGAAAATTTAGAATGCTGTCTGGCTATATAGACAGGGCCTACTGCATACCTTATGAGATACAAAATTAGGGACTTGATAAGCTCAACCTTTCCCCCTCTTTTTTCCCTAAACCTTCCAACCCCCCTACCCCTTTACTCTGGTTAAACAACAACTTCATTTATAAAATGTTACACAAGTACTGACATAAATGACAAGTAGTGATGAGCAAATTTATTCGACAACCATGGATTTGTGGCGAAATTCCGAATTTCACCATGTGCGAATTTTTTGAGGGAAAAATTCACCATGGAAAAATTTGCTGATAAAAAACACCCATAAGAAAAAAATACTCATTGTCTAGTGCATTTGGACAAAAAAGTCTCCACAAGAAAAAACGCCCATTCACTTTAATGCATTTTGAATAAGAATTTTTTTCAAAAAAATTCAAATTTTTTTGCAGTTTCACAAATTTTGGGACATATTCGCTCATCACTAATGACAAGCATAAAGTTTACTAACAACAAGGAATCTCAGTTTATTGATACGTACACAATGTATGTTGAGACATTCAATATAAACATAATGCAATGCTGTAATGAATATTAAATATAATGTTTAAAAAGTCTAAGAACACTAAATTATGTTTAATTCATTTATTATGTGTAATGCTTTTGATCTACCCTCAAAATAGCATAGTGATCACTGTTGTGATTTAATAGTGATACTAAGTTCCTTATGTCGTTCAAATCTCACTGGCACTGGCACTGGCCAATCCCATCTCCCACAATGCTATTAATTATAAATCATGCATCCTGCTAGTTCTCCATTTATGCATCTTCGCATGACTTTATGTATTGATGTCCTTGAACATGACAGAAAAAAAGTAATTGTTTTTTTGTTTTTCTTATAATGCATCACAGAATCTCCTGATGACATCAAGGACATAAGACAAAAAGCAAGCTTTCACAGCATACATAGCAAAGAGTCCCATTCTAAATTAGAAGACCACATACAGCCTGCCACTGAGACTTTGTATTCAAAACAAACCCAGGTGAAAACATTCCAAGGAGAGGAGCTACTTGGGGAACTTTTTCTGGATGGAGTAGAGGGAAAACTTGCATCGAATGTAAGGAGAATGTCTTCGGTTGTAGATACTCATGAAGGACGCAGACATGTAAAAAGACATTGCCTCCATGACCAGTGCAAGGTGGACATATGCAAGAAGCAGGCTGAAAATGAAAACAATGATTACACAGAGGTGTGTACTTCTGACCATTTTGGTGAACCTGCCACCACTGGCCAGTATGCAACCAACCTTGCCGAATGTGTGTTACAAGATGCATTTATTAGACTATCACAGCCAGAAACTTCTTTCACCAAGGATGCAGCTGTTTCTATTTCAGCTAGAGACACTTTGCCGTCTGGAAACTTCACCAAACAAGATGCTCCCCTAGCTTCTCGTTCGTGGAACGAACTCCCTAAAATTGTTATAGTACAAAGCCCAGACAGCTATGAAAACCTAACAGAGTGTACAGATGAATCTCACTGGTTGGAGCAGGAAAGTCCTACGAATGTTTCTGTAAAGTGCACAGATGATAATGGTTCTGTTGTTTCCACAAAAAACACTTTAGAAATGGCCTTAGCTTGTGCTGCATCAGTAATTGGAACCATCACAAGCCCTCAAACTGCTAAGAAAATAAAGATAGAACACGAGGGACACATGGATTTAGATAAAAACTCAGATGAGCAGCAAAGTGACAGAGTAGGACTTTCAGGCATCGGTTTGGGGCCTGAGTATTCTGTGCCATCTGCACTGTGTGAAATGACTCAGGTGGCAAGTGCAGTAGCAGTCTGTGGCCTTGGAGAACAAAAACAGATCTCTTATCCCACCGCGGCCAGTGGACTTCTGGCAGCTGCTGATGCCTCCACAGCTGTTACTCTGCATTGCAGCATTACATTGGGAAGCAGCTTGGAAACACTTAAAGACAACATTGCAAAGGTTTTGCTTAGAGAAGCCTCTATGGTATTGACAAGTCCGTGCACCTATAGGAATATTGGAGAGTATATAGAATCTTTGAATGAAAGCATTTTGAGTAGTGTAAACTCTTCCAAACTGACACATGTAGAGGATGTTGTTAATGATGATCTGGCTCATAACTTGTCTGATTCAATCCTGAGATATTCTGCTGAGAAAGCTACACAGAGGCTACATAGTAATGATGGCAAGGGCAAACCTAGGACACAAGGTGCTTTTGTTGCAGCAGCAACAGAACTACTTTTCAATGTGATGCATTTCACCTGCAAAAAGATGGGCGACTTGGTACTATCAGGTGACCTGCCTTTTGACCTTAAGGATGAGAATTCACAGATAGAGGAGAGTCAAAGTCTTGAATTGATAGATGATATCACAGTAGTTCAAAAGTCAGAGGACCTTATGAATAGGACCAGGCAACACCAGCTTTGCAAGAACAGCTCTGATTTAAAACATGAGCATTTGGAACACAAACTTCCGCAATATGAGACCACTGAAGCTGATACACCAGCAGAACCATTCAATAGAAACAATGGCCAAGCAAATCTGCTATTGCAAATGTCATCTAATAAACCATATATGAAAAGGCAGATGTACAGACGCCATCACAATGAGCACAGAGCTTTCTTATCCAAAGAAATCAACATTAATGCAGAAGAAATCAAGCACTCCAGCCAAGATAATGGATTAATGGAAGGAGTGATACATTTTGGAAGCCAGGAAAAACTTAATTCTGAGCCCAGTTTATTAAAGGACTTTTCTTCAAACTCAAGTCCCCCAATTAATTACATGATACATCCATCACACACTTTGATTTCAGTGAAACATTCAGCCACCAATTACTGTTTAACAGACTTTGCAGATGATTTAGCAGAAACAGTTGTTTCTATGGCCACTGAAATTGCAGCAATTTGCCTAGAAAATTCCCATGGGAAGCAGCCATGGTTTTGTGCCTGGGCAAAAGGTAGTGAATGCCTCATCCCACCATGTCGAGCTGTGAAAAGAAAAAAAGACACATCCTCTGGTGGATCTGTAGTAAGGAGACACAGGCCACCTCGCCTTAGTGAAATTAAAAAGAAAACAGATGAGCACCCAGAGCTAAAGGAAAGGCTTATGAACAGAGTAGTGGATGAGTCCATTAACCTTGAGGATGCTTCTGATGCTGCCAATGCTTTTGCCAATGAAGTGGCTTCAAAAATTATGAATCTAACCGAGTCATCTGTGGCAGACTCTCTTTGGCAAGGACAAAACGTGTCACGCAACAGGTTACACTGTGACAGATGGAGCAGGGGTAAAGCATCGAGTTATGAAAGCATTCCAGAGGAAGACTCTAATGCTAAAAGCCTTCCCAACACTTTGGATCCAAGTAGCATTTTAGGGCTGCCATTCAGCAGGACAAGTTCGGTGTCAAAGCAGTCCAGCTGTGAAAGCATCACTGATGAGTTCTCTAGGTTTATGGTTAACCAAATGGAAAATGAGGGCAGGGAGTTTGAACTGCTATTAGATTATTATGCTGGGAAAAATGCAGCTAACATCCTGAATTCTGCATTACAGCAAGTCTCAAAGAGAAACAATCACTTGAATGTGAAAACTAGTTGTCTGTCTAAGCAATCAAGCACAGAGAGCATAACAGAAGAGTTCTACCGGTATATGCTGAAGGAAATCGACAAAGAAAATAAAGAAATATCCAACAGAAACACGGCAGCATGGACAAGCAGTTTACGACCTCCATCACCCCGCACTCCGTTCTGCTTTCGACAGTCTTCAATGCCCTGTAATCGATCTTCAAGCGCCCGTTTGACTGTGAACACTCCAGTCAAAGCAAATTCTTTGGATGGCTTTGCAAGAAGTGGCTCACAAGATTTTCTCTATCTGCAGCCTGTGAATTCTATGTCATCTATCAACCTTTGCAAATCAGACTCTTGCCTGTACCAAAGTTGCCAGACTGACCAAGTCACAGATATGTTAATTCATGAAACATGGTCCAGCTCTATTGAGGACCTAATGCGCAAGAACAAGATCATAGTAGACAACACAGAGGACAATGATTTAGATTTATCTCCAAACGGTTCCCCAGCCCATGTGGACAATTATGCTAACAAACTAGCTGCTGATATTGTACAAAGTGGTAAATGTCTCCTGGTTTCACAGCAGGATTCCCTAGATGACTCAAATAAAGGAGGCTTAAATTATAGGAGTATAAGCCAAGGTCATCACAAAGATGGAGACAGACACGACTTTGAGAGCGAAAAAGTAATGACAAAGAAATCTCTGACTGCTCACCAGCCTGGTTTATGTTTTGGCCCCAGGGATGTACCACTTATACAGATTGAAACAGAACAAAGGGATGAGACAGAGGTAGAGGATAAAGGAAACATTCTGGATTTGACCTTTTCAGAAGATTCCAAGTGTTCAAAACAAGAAGGAGAAAGAAATGTATTCTCAGCAGAAGTCAGGTACAAATTCACTGTCTGACATTAAAAGAACAGCCATTACTGTGACAAAAGTGTAAATGTTTAAAGAGTAACATTTATGTGATTGAAATGCTTTTTAGCCTAATCTACATTTTGTGAAAAGTGCACTTAAAAACTATTTAGTTGAGCATAAGTACCATTTGGATCATTGTAGTCAATACTTTAAGTTCTTTAAATGTGTGTGTGTTCAACAATTTTTAAATGAACGTCCTTTCTAAAAATGAGATGACAGGGAGCAACTAAATGGAAAGAAGGACTTAGGGAACCACCTACTGCCTACTCTGGTATGTAGTAAGGCCAAAGCTGCCTTGCCTAATGGCTCTATTCTCTGCACCTAGGTGTAAAGTTCAGCCAGACCCTGGACGCTAGTGATTTTTGTGCCCCTTAATGCTCTAGCACATACATATATGTCATGCTCAAGTATGGAAAGATTTTTATCTGGATAGATATGACCCTCGTTATTGCATGCTGTACAACTTAATAATAATAGTAATAAGAGTAGCAATCATTTTATGTATGGGGTTCCATATTATTAAAATTACTTACCTGAAAAGCCAAGTTATGACAGAAAACTAGCCAGAAAATATATACTAAGGAAATGTTTTGCCTCTAAGAACCTGAGGTCACACAGGCCACGTTCTACAAAATCATCCTCAAGGCAAGTCTAAATTTTCTGGTATTAAAGTTACGAAAAAGGAAGCTATATTGTTATTAGATAAGTTTTACAGAGAATTTGGGTTGCCAAAATTCATATATCATATAGTGATAGTTTGTGTGGGTTTCGAGGTAGCGTGGCACAGACAAGTGCATTAGTCCTATTAAATATTAACTTGTAGTACCTTGAAAACTGAGTTATTAATATAAGATTTTTGTTGCTGTGTGTATGATGTTACACAAGGCCTTAGCAGGCCTGCATTCCTGGCACTTGTCTATATGCTGTCATATTCATGTCAAATGTCATAGTCATATTAAATAACCGGAAAAGGGTTTTTTACAGTGAATGCTGTGAAGCTGTGGAATTCTCTCCCTGAATCAGTCGTACAGACTGATACATTAGATAGCTTTAAGAAGGGGTTGGCTGATACATTAGATAACTTTAAGAAGGGGTTGGCTGATACATTAGATAACTTTAAGAAGGGGTTGACTAATACATTAGATAGCTTTAAGAAGGGGTTGTCTGATACATTAGATAGCTTTAAGAAGGGGTTGGCTAATACATTAGATAGCTTTAAGGAGGGGTTGGCTAATACATTAGATAGCTTTAAGAAGGGGTTGGCTAATACATTAGATAGCTTTAAGAAGGGGTTGGCTGATACATTAGATAGCTTTAAGAAGGGGTTGGCTGATACATTAGATAGCTTTAAGAAGGGGTTGGCTGATACATTAGATAGCTTTAAGAAGGGGTTGGCTAATACATTAGATAGCTTTAAGAAGGGGTTGGCTAATACATTAGATAACTTTAAGAAGGGGTTGGCTGATACATTAGATTGCATTTAGAAAGGGTTGGATGGCTTTTTAGCAAGTGAGGGAATACAGGGTTATGGAAGATAGCTCATAGTACAAGTTGATCCAGGGACTGGTCCCATTGTCATCTTGGAGTCAGGAAGGAATTTCCACCTCTGAGGCATATTTGAGAGGCTTCAGCTGGGATTTTATGCCTTCCTCTAGATCAACTGGCAGTTAGGCAGGTTAAAATAGAGTTAAAAAGTTGAACTTGATGGACATCTGTCTTTTTTTCAACCGCTGCCTGCTCATTGCCACAACTGTGTGATCAGTTATGTATTTCAAAATTGTTTATTCTTGTGAAATATCTTTGTTAATGTATATGGGTGTGTGGCCAGTGTTTTGTTCTCACATTGCATTTGCTTATGTTTTTGTTTGTGTAGGCAGTTTTTGTAATCAGGTCCACTGGTGCTTGACACAAGTTATTAGGAGCATGCATGGGCACAAGTACCTTTGTGTATAGAATCAAAGTATGCTCAGTTGTGTGTTCCTTCAAGCTTTGCACTTCCTTTCATAAATGAGCCCTACAGTCTTCTACTGTATATTAGCCGCATAATGTTCCCTATATCCTGTGTATATCATTCTGTATTTTAGGGTTAAGATGACCAGTTGCATTGTGGCCTAATCCCCATTTACATATGTACAGTACGTTGTACATAAAGTTACTGTGTGACAACCACTGTTTGATCTAGGGCTGGCAAACTGATATAAGAGAAAACCAGTATAAACCCCTTTTCTTGATAGATGTTTTTAACTACTTTTGATTTGCTCCCTTTGGTGGCCAGAGAAAAATATGACCTGGGTATCTTCATCAGTACAGTATTGCTTCAAATGCTGGGCCTCATTTACTAAGGCACACTCATTAAATGTAACTTGTTAACTGCTTGTGCTTAAACTGTTTTGCCATTAGCCTAGTGCCAATGTGCCCATTGTATCTATTAATATGAACAAGGAAGGTTGTGCTGCTGTACATGAAAGGTGGCAAGTGGGCCTTATAATTTATTCTTGACACAGACCAATTGTAAAGTACAGAGCTCCCTTTGCCCATTGAACCCATGCACACTTATTTTATAAATTGGGCATAATTGTAAGTGTGCCAGGGTGCTTTTGGAATCCTGCACTTGTCTTAGTCAATAAGGCCTGCTGCATATGACAGATGAAAATTGTTAATTTTTTTACAACTCTGTTCCATCTTAAAATTATCTTTATTAAATCCATATCTTACAATCTATCTGGGTTACATCCCTATTAAATCTCAAATTAATCCACAATGTCCATCATGTTAGTAATTCTCTCTACCAATCCATCTGTACCAATCTCTGTACCAAGCATTTGCCCCACCCTGTGAACAGATCATTCCAAGTGCTTGTGAACATAGTCCATATGAAAAACAGTCCAATCATAACAACGCAATGCTATACAGAACTTTCATAGACAATTGGGTACTGCCAATTCGGCCTACCTAGGGGTGCTACAAGAAGCATTTGGACTATTACAAAGGAAACCTTCATTAGATGGTTACCGTACTTGTTTGTGTAGAAAGATGAAAAATAACAGTTCAGAATCTCTGCTTTTTCTCTGTTCTCACCAACCAATTGACCCGCCTCTGATATTAAGCGTCCCACACCTTCCTTCTGCATTTTTTAAATATTTATCTTGGACTCTTTTTACTGCTTGCTGCAATACCCTATTACATCTCAATTTTAGCTTGTCTGACAGCTTTTTTGTAAGATGTATTGGCCTCCTAGTACCTGATAAACGTTTCAGCTGTCCCAGATAACTTGAATGCTTTAAAAGCTCTTCTTATCTCAATACCAACACTTCTATCAAATTACAAAGGTTTTTGACAATGTTCCTTGCTTACAGGGGAAAATACTGACATGTATTGTATATTCATTAAGCAGCATTAAAAGGAAAGATAAGGGAGGAGATGAATTCAGAATTGTATAATATATGCCATTATTATGCAGGCTGCCCCATATACAGGTATAAGCCAATAGGCTACTGACGCAGTCTAGAGGGCCTGAATTAGCAGCTAATATTGGGCCATGCATGGCAATGTTAACTTGATTTTCCCTGACAAAAATCAGCCAACATTATTCAGTATATATTTCTACTTTCGAAAATGTCTAGTTGTCTGAAGGGATTGCTTTTTTAATGCAAATCTACTGCAATGAAAAGGAATATGTAAAGGGAAAAGCAATATAGTGTAGAGTACAAGGAACCTCTGATAGATATGTATAACATAATTGGAATATGTTGGACTAATAGCAGCTTCTTTGTATTGGAATCATAATTGGTTTTTCATTTAAAGCAGCCATGTGCAGAGGAGAACCAGGCAGGGAAAAAACAATCCTGAGCCCCCTACTCCTGCAAGCAGCAGTGAGGACAGTACTGGCAGCTGGTCACAACTGGCCAATGAGGAGGAAAATCCAGAGGACACCAGTAGCTTCCTGCAGCTGAGTGAGCGCTCCATGAGGTGAGTGGACAGAGCAGGGGGTAGTATTTGAGAGGGCAGCAGTGTATTCAAGACTTCACAGATCACAATATGGGGAAGATAAAGAGCGTAAGAAATGGAGAAAAGCAGAAGGGTTCTACTGTAAAATTTGGGCCAGCAAAATCAAGGTTCAATGGAAATTTCAAAACCTGAAATGCTGCCTGTTGGTTTGCCCCTGACCATTGACTCCTTTCACATGGGGGTCAGAATATGTTTGGGCAGTCAAAATGCCATGCAGTTTGGGTCTCTGCATTTCCCCACAGCAAAGCTAGAGTTGGACGGTCTCATGATTCCCAGAGGGTCTTTACCTTAAGGGAAAGAAGCTAAATACAGTGAAAAGGGGACAATTGTTATTGCAAACAGAATGCTGGAGTGGAGATACCCATGGGCTTCTTCCCTCTGACAGCAATGAGAATTGCAATGAGTAGTAGGTGATTTTTGCATAAAATTCGACCAATCAAAATTTATTAAAAAAATCTAATTATTTAAACTCAGATGAATTGAATCAACCCAAAAACTTCAAACTTTAAAAACTCGATTCGAGTTTTTTCTCCGAAAAAAACTTGAATGTCAGGAAGGCTGCAAACAACTCAAAATTGGTCCCTGGACCTCTCCCATTGACTTAAACAGCAATTCGGCAGGTTTTAGGTGGTAAATAGTCTAATTCAAATTCTTAAAGGGCCAGAGTATGTTGAGTCTCAAAAATCTAATTACATTTTTTTAAAAAAACTCGAATAAAATGTAACTAACTCCCTAGAGTACAGTGGTAAATATCTACATTGAAATGATGTGTCTAAATTGAAGATGTGATTTGGTTAACTTCTTGGCTTTGAAGTTAAGGTGAGTCAGAGATTTAGGATTACTATGGTTTGTTTTTAGGAATTTAGGAACTCTGACATTAACCACAATGCATGATTTTGGAATGCATTTTTGGATTGAAATCCAGGGTGCATCCTTAGCCAAGAATTGACTGAGTCATATCAAATAGCATCCATTAAGGTCCATTTATGGAGCCCTTGTGCCTGTAGCTGTCAGAGGTGCAACCTCCACTTTACACATTGTGCCAGATTGAACACAAGAAACCCTTGTACTTAACTAACTTTATAGGCAGGCAGCAAGTGCATGGCTCTCCAGCAACTTAGTTTTTCTCATACTCTGTAGCTTGCAAATCTAAACACACACACAAGCAAAGAGCTGTTCCAGGGAATACCCATGCTGCAAACATCCATCAACACTGTGTGCTCCAATCTAGAGACCAAAAATCAGGGCAAAGTGGCACGCTTTGCACCAGTCACAATAACAATGGAGTCACATTGCTAGGAGGACAGGGATGGTCTATGGGTTTATGTATAATGGGACCTACATGCAAAGGTGTGTATTATCTGTGTTGCTTGAATGTTGTGAATGTTATCTTGCAGATGGATCCATGTTTTCCATCTGGAGAGATAAAAATCTAGAAATGTATGTTTTTTAATTTCTCTCTGAAGTTCTGATAACATTCCTTTGTTGTGCTGGTAGCAACAGTAACAGCAGTACCGCCAGCAGTGCAGGAGCCATGGACCTGGAAGCCTATCTGGAGGTGGTTTCAAGCACTGCTACCGCTAACATGTGAGTACAGAGTAGCAGGACATTTCTCCCCCTCTTGTTTGTTTGCAGGTGGCATGTTATATATGTAATTCTGGCATTAAGAGAAATACTCATGGAGGCATTCAGAAATAAAAGGTAGTTCAACATCAGTAAAAAATTGTCTGATGAGAATGACAGTTTAGACAATTTTGCAAGCGTGCACTCTGCAATTATTCTTAAATTGGACCTGTCACCCAGAGACACAAAGCTGTATAATAAAAGTCCTTTTTAAATTAAACATGAAATCCAATTTCTATTTTTTATTAAAGCATTCATAGCTGTTGTAAGCTCATTTAAAAAATCTCAGCTGTCAATCAAATATTGCCTGACACTCCTCTATGCCTAGGCATAGAGGTGGTGCAGACAATTACTTTCACTTTCCATTCAGCACTTCTTAGATGTCACTGCTCTTTACACATCCCCCAGTTCTTTTAACCATTTAATTGTGTAGCCAGGGCCTGTGGATTCTGGTGCACAAACAAGATTCGGAGATGATGCAAGGCTTGTCTTAAAGGGATACTGTCATCGGAAAACATGTTTTTTCCAAAATGCATCAGTTAATAGTGCTACTCCAGCAGAATTCTGCACTGAAATCCATTTCTCAAAATAGCAAACAGATCTTTTTATATTTAATTTTGAAATCTAACATGGGGCTAGACATTTTGTCAATTTCCCAGCTGCCCCTGGTCATGCGACTTGTGCCTGCACTTTAGGAGAGAAATGCTTTCTGGCAGGCTGCTGTTTTTCCTTCTCAATGTAACTGAATGTGTCTCAGTGAGACATGGGTTTTTACTATTGAGTGTTGTTTTTAGATCTACCAGGCAGCTGTTATCTTGTGTTAGGGAGTTGCTATCTGGTTACCTTCCCATTGTTCTGTTGTTTGGCTGCTGGGGGGGGTGATATCAGTCCAACTTGCAGTACAGCAGTAAAGAGCGATTGAAGTTTATCAGAGCACAAGTCACATGACTTGGGGCAGCTGGGAAATTAACAATATGTCTAGCCCCATGTCAGATTTCAAAATTGAATATAAAAAAATCTGTTTGCTCTTTTGAGAAATGGATTTCAGTGCAGAATTCTGCTGGAGTAGCACTATTAACTGATGCGTTTTGAAAAAAACATGTTTTCTGATGACAGTATCCCTTTAATAACAGTGACCACAAAATGGCTCCTGCCTGCTTGCTATAATTATGAATTCCCAGACTGAAGGAAACAAGATTCAAATAATTTATAGTGTAATTAAAGTTCATTTTGCTTGTCTAATGTGATAAAATAGGATTCTGAATATTTGTTTTGGGGGATGGGTCCCTTTTAAATCTAACATTAACCCCTCTGAAGCTGAATTTATATTTTAAACTAGATGTTTCACCATTTAATTTGTATTTATTAGATATCCTGACACAGTTGGAAATTTGGAGCTAGGTGTGGGTTACAATGAAAATCTGGCCTGTCTGTTATTACAGTAGCTAAAACTGTGTGTAGATTCTCATTTCTTCTCTCTGTTTATTTCTCCTAGAAGTGTAGAAGAGAAACATCTGACCAAAGATCTGCAGGACAATCTAGATGGTAAGAAACTGCTCAGAGTTCAGTTAGTGCATTAACTCATATTTCCATGACCTTGTTTGTAACTTACTTTTGGCCTAAGGGGCATCCAGCTTGGCACCAGACAGTCCCCCAAAATTTTTTGGGGAAGCGAAACGCCCCAAATTCGCCCATCACTAGTAAGGGCTCATTTACAACCACAACTGCAGTTGCTGTCTCGCAAAAATGAATGCAACTGTTTTTACTTGCATCCAAAGCCATTCTTGCACTTGCACATTTCGGCTCCATTTTGACCCACCAGTCTGTTTGAATGAATTGCAAGCAAGTGACTCAAGGGAATACTGGAGCTAGTGCCCCTTTGATTGTAGCTCCAGCGTTCCCAATGCAGCCAGTGGCAAAACACATAAAAAAATACTAAACCTAAAAAATCAAACCAGATGTCATTTTGATGCCAATTTTGGAAACAATGATAGCATTACTTGGAAAATCTTCAGCGAAATGACCTCAGAATCTTTAAGCGCATTTCAGGTACACACAGTTATGCCGGAAATATGGTGGGAAATGATGCATTCTGGGCAAAGACTCTTACATGGGTGTTTTTTATGTATTTTTCAAATGCATGCTGAGTGCAAAAAAAATTTTTGCATTTATATGCATTATTTTTTAAACCCCGCTAAATTGGTTTTCTCTGTTCCAAACTCAAACCTCTATTCTACTGATTGCTAAACACACATCAAGCATAAAAATATGCAGTATGTTGCGTCTAATGAATTCAAATGAATCTAAGTAGTATGATTTTTATTTGCATAAAGTTGTACTAATTAAACATATTGATGCAGACTAAATTATTGTCATTTAAACACCCTCCAGTTGAGATTACAAGATTTTTGGGTTCCAGAGGGACAAGAGAATGACTTACCAGAATAAACATTTGTTCCAGTTCTAATAAAGCATAAGAACTCCACCTTCAAACAACTAATCAGCAGGTTTTCTGTTTGAATGTAACCATATACTTGGTTATCACCTGAATAAAACATTGCACATTTTATTATATTACCCTTTGTACCTTCTGAGCACCACACTACCATGCCACCAGGCTATTAATTATATCATAAAATACTCTCTGTATTTCTACCTCAACTGCTAATTGTTCTTGTTCTTATGATCGGCAGAATGTACCTCTGGGCTATCAGTGGGCACGGCCAGCTTCCAACATGAAGTCTCTGTTCTAAACATTGACCTGGAGTCAGACTGCACTCAATCGGAATTACACACAACCTTGCAGTGGATCGCTGCCTCAGAACTGGGAATTCCTGCTGTCTTCTTCAGGAAATCCCAGGAACAGTATATCCAAAAGGTAAAAAAAAGAAGTTAAAAAGTTATATTACTAGACTGAAGGGTTACTTAATGAAAATCAATAATACAATCAAATAAGAGGTTAACTGTAAACACAATTCTATAATATATTTCTTCTCTGGGCTGGGACAGAAAGAGGTGGTGCAAGCAGTGTCGGAGTGGCCCACCGGGATACCAGGAAAACTCCCGGTGGGCCAAGGTGTCAGTGGGCCCTCCTGCTTCTAAACATTTGGCTATTTCATGGCTATTCCCTATTTCTATGAGAATAAAGAGGCTAAATAGATGAAATAATAGGTTATAGTATGTAAAGAAAAGAGACTAGGAAAATAGAGGCTGAGCAAGGAAAGGAATAAATAAAACTTTGAATGGGCCCCTGGTCTAAGGGTTTTTGGTGGGCCCCTGGTGTCCCAGTCCGACATTGTGTGCAAGAACCATCCAAACCCAGTTGAGTAAAAATTCAAATCCTTAAAACTCTGTTCCATGTAACAATGTGAACCCACACAAACATTACTCCTTATAATAGAAGGACCCCATCTGTAACACTGCTCCCAACAAACAATTATTCAAGTAAGAAAATAACAGCACTTGAGAAGGCCTTCAACATGGTGCACACAGGAAACAAAACAGACTCAGATAGAGTCAACCCTGTAGGGGTTTGCACTAATCATATCACTCATGAAATAGAAAAGTTAATGCATGGCTTGCAGAACTGCAAAAGCATTGTTCAACAGTGGAGTAAAAGAACACTGGCTGGTGATACTTGTAATTCACTTTCAGACCTAAAGCAAGAGCTGAGAGGCAATATGTTTATTATACCTATAACTACATTACTATAAGTCCTCTTGCAACAGCCAGTCTATACTCCCCAAAACTTCTTTAATTAAGTTATGAAAGTTCTAAAACACTTTTTGAGGGGTAAATATAGACCCAGTCTGTCCTTGATCTAATGAGACCACCATCCCAGGGAATCTTTGTCTAAGAAAGAAGACTAAATATATTAATCTGGAGTGTCCTTTCACCTCCCAACTGTCCCGTTTTCAGCGGGACAGTCCCGCTTTTGACAGCTCAATTCGCAGTCCCACGTTTGTACTGGAAAGACCAGACTTTCTCTGCACTGAACAGCCAGAAAAAGAAACACAGTTTCTAACTTAATTGGCTTTTGGCAGAGAGCCCATAACAGCCATCAGGTGCAACTAAGATACTTTGTAACAATTTTGAGATAAGCAAATAAGTAATTGTAACAATTTAGATAAGGAGGTCCCTTGGGAGTTAGACTCACAGCTTAAAGGGCAATTCATGGAAAAAAAAAACAGAAATATGCTCAAACATAACCTGCCAAATTTTGAAAATTTAACATGGTAATTAGGGGTGTTTGAGCACAAAAATGGGCATGGGCAAACAATTAACTGCGCAGCAAATTTTTTTTTGTCCCTCTTTTTATTTCCAGAATGTTGGGAGGTATGTAACCCTTCAAAACAAAATTGGCTTAGTCTATGTACAAGTACTTTATTTATTACAGGTACCAACTTGCAGATAGATCAATGTGATTAATGTACCTATGCCTGTTTGGAACACCTGAAATAAAAGTTTGGATAACTCCTTTCACATATAACTAAGATACTGTTGCCTTTAAATGAAACTTTTGCATATACTGGTATGTAGATTAGCCAAAGTTTCCACCTGTGGTGCACTCCAATCCAGCAGAGTTTTACTGCCTGGGTGCTGTCATATATAGTGCAGATAGTCGTGTTCCAAGGAATGACGCACTCCAGGACTTCATAATGAGATCAAGCAAAGTGAAGTTTATTTGTCAACGTTTCGGTCCAGTCTAGACCTTTCTCAAGACTTGAGAAAGGTCCAGACTGGACCGAAACGTTGGCAAATATATATATATACATATATATATATATATACATCAAAATTTGGCGGTACTTACACTGTCGAAATGTCGCTGATGCCCATTAAGGTCGACAGGCATCAAAAAAAAAATTTCCGCATGGCGCCATACAAGTCTATGGGCGTCATTTCCGCAGCAAAACAAGGCGAAAAAATTCGCCCATCCCTACTCACATTACAAAAAAATTGAAGTGCCAGGTTGCAGTCATAAAATATATAGAATATATATAAAAAAATGTCCGCACTCTCGGGTCTTAAAAAGTGAAGAGGTTATTTATTGAAAAGAACTGACGTTTCGGCTACTACTAATAAATAAAAACCGAAAGAAAGGCTACAGTGCTAGCCAAAACATCAGTTCTTTTCAATAAATAACCTCTTCACTTTTTAAGACCTGAGAGTGCGGACATTGTTGTTCAATTATATATATATATATATTGGACATTATATATGGTTAACATTGAGACAGAGGTTGTAATATAAACAGGTTCTCCATTTCTCTCAATTATATCCTCTAACCCAAACCCTTTCCCATCTAGTTCCTTGAAGTCACACATTTAGTTCAATCGAAGTCCTGGAAAGTGGGGGACATCTTCAGCGCCTTGATTCTTCATTGCAAGATGCAGAAGCAGGGGAGCAAAACATCGGCCAGCTTTTTCGACTGGCTTCTGGAACGTGGATAAGGAATGTTAGAAATTTCCAAAAACCAGGTGTCAGCCATGAGGTTCTAGACTCGCCTGTCTTATCAGTCCATAGACAGGCAACATTGTACAGCGACAAAAATTGCATTGCCAGATTGTATATTTAGAATGTATTAGAAACACGTTTTCTAGGCGTGGACCATTAATATTTTTCTAATAAATATAAATAAGATGTGTATATATATATACATACATACACACACACACACACACACACCTATATATGTATATACAGTATATATTGATTAGAGCACCTTTAAATTGGCTGTGTTTAAGTGGACTGTGATTATTTTTTTTACAGTAATGGGAAATCTCATTTTAATTGGCTCTAAAATGTGTGCTTGACACATTCTTCACTTCTTGATATTTTGTTGAACAGTGGAATTGATGTCTACCAGACATTCAGAGAAAATATTAAATTGCATTTTGGAGATATAGGATTTTTGCCAACATCAAAAGATTGTATATTTTATAAAAAAAGTGAGAGAAAATATTATATCGGAAAATAGGATTCCTTATTTGAAAGTATCAGATAGTACAGTATATATCAGGCTGAAATTGATGCTTTAATGGTACAAAAGAAACAGTGTAAGTGGGTCGTTATTCAATATGAAAGTATTACAGTATGAATGTACAATGTTATGGGAACCCTTGAAGGCTGCATGGCATTTGAGTAGTCATATAAATATATATCTATTTCTTCAAAATAATGGCAGTTTGAAAGTGGGGATTTAATTTATCGGGAATGCATATAAAAAGGTAAAACAATGTATCATTTATTTATTTTAATGTATTTTAATTCAGAAAGCAAATGATTTCCATCCCTCTTAAATGTGCATCATGCATATATAGCAACAGCCTATAAATATTCACATGACAGCTGAATACTTGATGGGTAGTAAAATAGTATGGGGCAGATTCTGCAGAATTCACATCAGCTTATTAAAGGAAATTTAAATGAATGTAAAATTGCTCAGAGTTCTCTTCTCAACACTTTTGCAGTTAACACTATTTTTTTTTCTAGGTTTCAAGATATTAGCAGATTTTACACTGTTAATAAAATGAATCTGAAACAATGGGCAGCATGGCAGTTGTATGATGTTGCTCTACTTGGAACTATATAATAGGAAAAGATTAGCTGGGTAGCGAAATGCATTTAAGTGTAGAAAGTTTAACAGTTTAATGTTCATTTCAGTAGAAATCCAAAAAGCTCGGGACCATGGGTTTTCTGGATAACAGATATTTCCATAATTTGGATCTTCATACCTTAAAGGGGTTGTTAACCTTTGACTTAACTTTAAGTATGATATAGAGAGTGATATTCTGAGACAATTTACAATTGGTTTTCATTTTTTATTATTTGTGGTTTTTGAGTTATTTAGCTTTTTATTCAGCAGCTCTCCAGTTTGCAATTTCGCCAATCTGGTTGCTAGGCTCCAAATTACCCTAGCAACCATGCACTGATTTGAATAAGAGACTGGCATATAGTAAGGAGAGGGTCTGAATAGTAATATAAGCAATTAAAAAGTCACAATAGAAATAAACTGCTTGCCCAACAGAGCATTTGTATTTTAGACGGGGTCAGTGACCCCCATTTGAAAGCTGGAAAGAGTCAATAGAAATGGCAAATAATTCAAAAACTATACAAAATAAATAATGGAGACCAATTGAAAAGGTGCTTAGAACTGACCATTCTATAACATACTAAAAATTAACGTAAAGGTGAACCAGACCTTTCTATGAAGTGTTAGAGTTCAGCAATAGTTCTGAACTTTAACAGCCTACTGATCAGCTAAGTCACAGAAAAGGAACCCACATTGCATTGATTAAAAGGCAGTGTGATTCTATCAGTACAAATATTATCCTCAAATCTTATGCTCAGTTGATCCAGTAGGATAACACTGATACAACTCAAAAACATTTTTTGTAACAGACCTGTCTAATTCCTGCCCCAGCTCAGTTAGATTACATACATTTGTTGATTGTCAGTTACTGAGCATAATGACTTGATGAAGTAACCTTGGCTTCTTTGCTATGCCTTTGGATTGGAAAGTCTCAGATTAAAAATGAAACCTCAGCACTGACAATCTGCTCATCTTCCCTTTCATACTCAGAACACAGTGACCTGAGTCCTTCATTTTAGCCGTCGTGACTGGAACATTGTGGCTGTATTCCAGAACAGCAACTGTAGGAGCACATTGATCTTACATTTCAGATAGGAATGGCTTTAGGACACATCCCTCCTACATCTACACTAGGGATGTAGCGAACTGTTCGCCGGCGAACTAGTTCGCGCGAACTTCGACTGTTCGCGTCCGCCGAATGTTCGCGAACGTCGCGCGACGTTCGCCAATTGGTGTTCGCGTTCGATTCGAAGTAAAATTTCGTTCGACCATTCGACCATTCGACCATTCGATCGCTAAAATCGAACGATTTCCATTCGTTCGAACGATTATAAGCATTCGATTGAATTAAAATCATTCGATCGAATAGCTTCGATCGTTCGATTCGAACGAAAATCCTTCGATCGTACGAATAAAATCCTTCGATCGTTCGATCGAACGATTTTATCGAGCGTTCGAAGTTCGCGAACTGTTCGCGAACTGTTCGCTTTTTTGCCGGTGTTCGCGAACGGCGTTCGCGAACACATCGGCGGCGGTTCGCTACATCACTAATCTACACTGACATCTTTTCTCATTTTAAAGGCATGTTCATCCTAGACTTATAAATATGATGGAGACATTAATATTTCCAACTGGATGAACTAGAGGTTAGGCAGGTTCTACTTAGACAAAAGATTGAGCTCCATGGATGTGTGTCCCATCATCCGCTACTATGTCATTAAAAGGCTTATTTACAGAACAAGGTCTGTTTACCCACAATGCAGCATTATTTCCAGGAATGAGCATTCACATTGGTAAACTGAGTATACGTTGCATTCTCGGGTGTTATGATTGCATCAGTGTGGGTGCAAATTGTGTCAGTTCCAGCACTTTGGCGATTATGTGGTCAGGACCAGTTTTAACAGTTAAAGGGATTCTGTCTTAATTTTTATGGTATCATTTTTATTACTGAATTACACTGTGTACATTGTAGGGATGCACTGAATCCAGGATTCGGTTTGGGATTCAGCCAGGATTCAACCTTTTTCAGCAGGATTCGGATTTGGCGAATCCTTCTGCCTGAATCCTAATTTGCATATGCAAATTATGGGTGGGGAGGGAAATCACATGACTTTTTGTCCCAAAACAATGAAGTTAATTTTTCCCCTTTCCACCCCTAATTTGCATATGCAAATTAGGATTCGGATTCGATTCGCCATTCGGCCGAATCTTTCACAAAGGATTCGGGGGTTCGGACGAATCCAAAATAGTGGATTCGGTGCATCCCTAGTACATTGCACGCAATTCATTCTACCATTTAAAATGTTATTCTTGAAATAATAAATGTATTATTTTTAGTTGTAATATTGGTGTGTAGGCAGCCGTCTCAGGTCTTTTTACCTGGTCATGTGCTTTCAGAAAGAGCCAGTGCTGCACTATGGAACTGCTTTCTGACAGATTACTGTTTCTTCTACTCAATGTAACTGAGGGAGTCTCAGTGGGACTTGGATTTCTTATATCTACCAGGGAGCTGTTATCTTGTTACCTTTACATTGTTCTGCTGATAGGCTGCTGGGGGGAGGAGGAAAGTGATATCACTCCAACTCGCAGTACACCGGTAAAGAGTGACTTAAGTTTATCAGAGCACAAGTCACATGACTGGGGGCTCCTGGAAAACTGACAACATGTCTAGCCCTGTGTCAGATTTCAAAATTAAATATAAAAAAATCAGTTTCCTCTTTTAAAAAACAGTTTTCAATGCAGGATTCTACTGGAGGACTACTATTGATGCATTTTGTTAAAAACATGTTTTCCCATGACAGAATCCCTTAAAACTGTTATGTGCAAGGCAGTTGCATGTTTAGGTGAACCATTCAACAGGGAGGTAGTAGCATTTCCTCAAGGCAGGTGTTAATTCCAGGGCTCCCTTGTGTTTTGTTCGTTGCTTAAGTAAATTAGACATTGTAGACAATTTGCAAAAGATTTTTAAAATAAGCAAAAAAGCAACTATTCTTCCTCTCTCTAACCTGAAAAGTATTTTTTTTTCTGATTACTGCCATCAGCGCCAGAACTAGGGATAGGCAACAGAACCAGCTGCCTCGAGTACAACCTTTATGGGGATTGCGGAGTTTCTGAAAATATATTTATTGAGGCCTGTATAGCAGCACACTATTTGAGTGGTTCGGCATTAGATCAGATCATTTTCTCTCCAGACCCTTCACTTTATAACTGGTCTGTGCTCACCACTAATTGCTTGGGTGGGATTGGGGGGGGGAGATTGTCACCCTTTCACTGGGTAACAAAACTCCTTGGCTTGGCTCTACAGGGATCTATAACTTCAAAAATGCTGGCTAAATGTTGTTGCTATTATGTACAGTATGTTACAGTATTGTACTTATATTCTTTGCCTTTTACATTCATCTTCCAGTGAGCAATTTCCAGGCATTTTCTGGTTTCTAGGGGCAGTGGTGGCCCTTAAATGCATGGCACAAAATTAAATAACATATCCAACTGAAATATAATTCCTTTCAATTTTTATAGGGAATATAATATACACAATTTTGCCTTCTTGAAATTAAGCCATATTATCTTCTTTTGATGTTGTCAATACAACAGAAAAATATTTTATTAATTGTGTTGAGTTATATATTTTCATGGACAGAAAAATTATGTTGTAAAAAAATTATATTGTGGGAGTTGATGTATTTACTGATTGAGGGGCATGTTTACTAACATTGGAGATAAATATCTGGAGAGATTTCTGGAGATGTTGCCCATGGCAACCAATCAGCAATTAGATTTAAACAGCCACAGCCAAGTTAGAAAACAAAAGCAAAGATCTGATTGGTTGCTATGGGCAACATCTCCAGAAATCTCTCCAGATATTTATCTCCAATGTTAGTAAACATGCCCCTAAATGTGCTCAGGCATATGCTATGCTGCTTATAAAGCCATTGTGGATTACAATGCCTATAAGAGGCTACTTACAAACAACACATGGAGGAGTAAAGGTGGCTAACACATTCTCAGAATGCTACTATATGAAATGGTAGCAAGAATATTTCTAGAGTATTTTGTTCCCCTTGCCTCCCTTAAATCATTCTCATGTCACCTTATCATACATTAAGGGTCAGGGCACACGCTCAGATTCAGGGAGATTAGTCGCCCGGCAATAAATTTCCTCTTCTTCAGGGTGACTAATCTCCCCAAACTGCCTCCTGCCGGCTTGAATGTAAATTGCCGGCCGGATGGCACTCGAAGTGCTTCATTTTCCGAAGTTGTCTCACGAGGAAACTTCAGTCGACTTAGGAAAACAAAGTGCTCCGAGTGCCATCCCGCTGTCGATTTAAATTCTAGGAAGGCAGTTTGGGATATTAGTCGCCCCAAAGATGAGGAGATTTGTCGCCGGGCGACTAATCTCCCCGAATCTGAACGTGTGCCCTGACCCTTAGGCTAAAATATATTAAAGAATATTCTTTTACTAATTAAATATTTTACTGAGAATGCCCAGAAAAATTAAGTTGCAGAGTTTTAAAAGGGTATCAACAAATTCATTTAAAACTGCTCTTTGGAGCGCTTTTGCAATTCATTTTCTTTTCTTTCTAGTTTTCAAGATATTCTCAGAGTTCACACTGCTTATACGATGACTTTTAAAAAGCAGCATCAGCTGCTGTTCAGTGCAGCGACTGTCCAGCCAGTCATCAGAAAACTGCTTCTCTGCTCAGTCGATTTGATTATTTCCTTATCTGAGACCCATATCTGCCAGTGAATGGTGCATCAGATGAGGAAGTGAACCCACAATTCATATTCACTTCCTGCTGAGCAGAGAAATGAGCAGAGAAAGGTCAGATAACTCTGCTATGCCGAATAACTTAGAGGGGTGGTTCAAATTTAAGTTAACTTTTAGAATTTTATAGAATAGAAATTTTTAAGTTGGTCTTTATTTATTTTTTTATAGTTTTTTTAAGTAATTATTCGTCTTCTTTTTCTGACCCCATCAAAAAAAGTAAGGTTACAAATGTATTGTTATTGCTACTTTTTATTACTCATCTTTCTATGCAGGCCCTCTCCTATTTATATTCCAGACTCTTATTCAAATCAATGCAGGGTTGCTAGGCTAATTTGGACCCTAGAAACCAGGTTGCTTAAATTACAAAATGGAGAGCTGTGTGAAACATCATTAACATGAAACTAGACATCCAATATGCCACACTCAGACACTATATTCATGAAAGCTCCTTTCCTGTTTGTCATCAGTTGAGTTTATTAAAAAGCCTCGAATGAGCTAATATTTATCATGTTCCCTATTAAGGCTGGGAGGAGTGTGGGATCACTCTGGGTAAATAAAGGATACACGAATCTCATGCTTAATCAGAATAGAATACTCCAAGCTCATCTGGCAAACACACAATTCAAAGCAATGAGAAAAATGTAATTCATACATACAAACTGCCAGTTGAAGAACAGTTTGGACAATAAGAAGAAATTAAGCTTCAAGAAAAAATCACTTCTAATGATGGTAGATATCAGTAACAGCATATAACTGGGGAGAAGAGCATCAGAATTAAAATGCATAGTAGTGCTTGTATAAGAAAGTCCAGGGGTCAATTTATCATTCCTAATCTGTATTAATGAAAATTACCAATTAGTAAAACATTGCTGGTGGTTTGAGATTTGCTGTAATCATTTGTTCAAGTGAATTTGTCTGAATCCCACATTGTATCTGTAGGCTTGTATCTGTAGTCCTCATGTGGAGTCATTTGATACAGCTAATGCTTATTATGGGCTATAAGACCCAGTTTGTAGTGCTTGGCCAGGTAACTGTTACGGTTAATATTATTGCTACACATATAGAAGATTGGCATGCAATAAACCTATGAAAAAATACAGATAAATAGTTAAAGAGAAAAACAGTTATATTCCTGAGATGGTGAAAAGGAATGTTTAATATACTGACTCCAGTGCAAGGCACTGTCATTTCCCCTTAGGTCTGGCTATGGGTAAGGCATAGATTACCTTCAGACCTAAAAGAAGCCATCATACATGTACTGGAGGATAGCATAATATGCTTTATGCATCAATTTCAACCCTATTCCTTAGTTCATTAATAGCACTTGTTTTGACTTTAGCCTGCTCAGCTTCTAAATAGGGATGTAGCGAACGTCGGAAAAAAAGTTCGCGAACATATTCGCGAACTTGCGCAAAATTGCGAGCGGTTCGCGAACGGTTCGCGAACCCCATAGACTTCAATGGGAAGGCGAACTTTAACATCTACAAAAGACATTTCTGGCCAGAAAAATGATTTTAAAGTTGTTTAAAGGGTGCAACGACCTGGACAGTGGCATGCCAGAGGGGGATCAAGGGCAAAAATGTATCTGAAAAATCTGCCTGTGTGTGCTTGGAAGAGATAGTGTAGGGGGAGAGCTGTTAGTGATTTCAGGGACAGATGATAGTAAGTTTGCTGGCTAGTAATCTGCTTGATACTGCTCTGTATTGGAACAAAAAAATAAATAAAAGCAGTCCTTACAAGGACTACTGTTATTGCAGCAGTCAGCAGATGAGATCAGAAGCAGGACAGCTGCCCACTGCAGCTACATACAGAGCACTGCAGTAGAAGGTAGATTACTAGCCAGCAAAGCTACCTAAGCTTAAATGTCCCTCAAACCCCTGCAGACTTCTGTCCCTCCAATAACAGAGCAGTATCAAAACGATTACTAGCCAGCAAACTTTCAACTGTCCCTGAAATCACTAACAGGCAGCAGCTCTCTCCCTACACTATCTCTTCAGCACACACAGGCAGAGTGAAAAAAAGCTGCAGGGCTTCGGTTTTTATAGGGAAGGGGAGTGGTCCAAGGGAGAGCTTCCTGATTGGCTGCCATGTACCTGCTGGTCTGGGGTGAGAGGGCAAAAAAAAGCGCCAACAATGGCGAACCCAAAATGGCGAACGTCGCGCGACGTTCGCGAACTTCCGGCGAGCGCGAACACCCGATGTTCGCGCGAACAAGTTCGCCGGCGAACAGTTCGCGACATCTCTACTTCTAAACTCCTACTTGTCCATACTTGTCCATAGCATAGTGCAACATTGGCTCTTGAATGGCACTTGCTGATCCAAGCTCAAGGGATATCACTTGTTGGGCTACAATAAGCTCTCCTACTATTTCCTCCCCAACGGAACATTGATTCTGTAGTTCTGTTCCCGCTCGCACCTGTTCCTTTTGAGATAACCAGTTTACTAAACTGTAGTAAGTTAATAGGACAGTGATCCCCAACCAATAATAGTTTCCATTTCGCCATTATTAGAAAGTCAGAATAATTCAAAAACTACAAGGAATAAAAAATTAAATTCAATTGCAAATTGTCTCAGAATATCTCTCTCTATATCAAATTAAAAGTTAACTCAAAGGTGAACAACCCCTTTGATTTACTGGGCAAATAAACACCAGAAGACTCTTCTCTGCTCAGTAATTTAATTTTTCTGATGGCTGACTGGTCAGCTGAACTGAAGAGGTGGAACTGCTGTTTCAACTGTGTGATATTTTCTCTTTCAAACTAAAAAAAAGTGCATAGAAGAGTTAAGAGGCAATTTCAAGAATATGCCAAAATACTTTGTAATATGCAGTAAAAGTGTTCCTTTGTATTACGATTATACAGAGAAACTTATATATTTGCCTTTTATACTACTGAACATGTTTCTGTTGCTGGAAATGATATAATAAAAGGTCACACCCTCTCACATTATTAGCTAATGAATTGTTTGTTTGGTAGGGCTTGACAGGAAGAGCACAAGATTAATGAGCCAGCTGCTGCTGCTGCTTTTTCTCCAAGTGTAATTTGTTGCAGATTGTGTATTATTAATAAATAAATGTTATGTGTCATCTGTGCTTAATTACTTTGTGTTTATTATGCAGAACAGCGTTCGCACCTTTCTCCATGAACTGGTCACCTTCTATATCTTCAGAAAAACGTATTGTTTTGCAGGTAGTTAAGCTGCCACTTTGTATTAACACTACGCTACAGGAATAGGACAAGATTTATTCATTATAAACGATGAACAAGTATAAAACATAATCAGAGGCTCTCACCATGTAATAAAAGCCGGGGCTGAACTAGGGGTAAGCTCAAGAGGTATGTGCCTAGAGTGCAATGGCTGGGGGAGCTGGGCATGTACCTCTTTTCTCTGCCTACCACTAGTCATGGACTTCGTCCCCCATGGCAGATAGTTACTGAGAGCGCTAGTCCCCCCCCATTGTGACCCCATAATGAATGTGCACTCTTGTCTGTGCATACATGGGGGGGCAAGGAGGCTTAGCTCAGATCTGACAATTAAAGTCTACATAAACACAGATGTATAAGTTATACAGTATAACTGTTAATATAGTGCCACATACTCATCTCTGTACAATTTTACAATGAAAACATATAGAGGTAAATAAATAGGTATAAATTTAAAGTAATTAAGTGCCATTTGGGAAGAGACACAGTAGAAAGCAGAAAATGAAAAGATGGTAGCTGTGAGTGGAGCAGAAGGGATGTCCAGGGTTGTATAGGCAAGTGAAGAAATGTAGTGAGGAGCAGAGGAGTGAATGGTTTTGAATGTAAGCAGAAGGATTTTATATGCTACCCTTTGCCTAATAGGCAGCCATAATAGAGATTTTACCTGGGGATTTACAGGTTTCTTCTTAGGAGAAAGCGAGATGATTAGGAGAGAGCAGCCAAGTTTAGAACTGATTGTAGGGTAGAGAGATGGGAGGCTAGGAGGCTGGTTAGTCGGAGGAGGCAATAGTCTAGTGGGATAGGCTGCTTGAGAAAGAAAGAGGGTATCTTGGTAATATTATGAAAGATAAAGCAGCAGGTTTTGTCAGTGGCATTAATAAGATTAGAGAAGGAGAGGGACTGGTCCAAGATAATTTCCTGGCAGTGTGCCAAATACACAAGGCAGATGGTCATGCCATCAGTTGTAATAATAAAAAGAGAATAGCCAGGTTTGAGTGGGAAGACAATGAGCTCTGTTACAGGAAGGTTCAGTTTGAGGTGGCGTTGGTTCGTCTAGGACAGTGAACCCCAACCAGTAGCTTGTGAGCAACATGTTGCTCTCCAACCCCTTGGATGTTGCTCTCAGTGGCCACAAAGCAGGTGCTTATTTTTGAATTCCAGGCTTGGAGGCAAGTTTCAGTTGCATAAAAACCAGATGTACTGCCACACAGAGTCTCCTGTAGGCTGTTAGTCCACATAGAAGCTACCAATAGCCAATCACATCCCTTATTTGACACCACCCAGGACCCAAAGGTTGGGGACTCCTGCTCTAGGAGGTAATAACTAGGAGGCATTTAGATATCTGTGTCTAAATATCAGTGGCTCATGAGTTAACAAATGTCCACAATGTCATGCTTTGGCTCATTTTTTAATTTATTAACCATGACTAGGAAAAAAAATCCTAAATCAGTGGAACATAATGGTAGTTATGGCATGTATAAGGAAAAAGAACCTGATGAAAACTGTCTATAGATGTACTGACAAGCTTGTATGGTGGCACACTCATCCTGTCTGATACTTGGGGGCCGATTCACCAATGGTCGAATATCGAGGGTTAATTAACCCTCGATATTCAACTAGGAATTGAAATCCTTCGAATTCGAATATCGAATTCGAAGGATTTTGCGCAGGAAATTCGATCGATTAATTCAACGATCGAACGAATATCCTTCGATGAAAAAAACTTAGGCAAGCCTATGGGGACCTTCCCCATAGGCTAACATTGAGTTCGGTAGCTTTTAGCTGCCGAACTAGGGGGTCGAATTTTTTTTTAAAGAGACAGTACTTCGACTATTGAATGGTCGAATAGTCGAACGATTTTTAGTTCGAATCGTTCGATAGTCGTAGTCGAAGGTCGAAGTAGCCCATTCGATGGTCGAAGTAGCCCAAAAAACACTTCGAAATTCGACGTTTTTTAAATTCGAATCTTTCACTCGAATTCACTCGAATTTAGTGAATCGGCCCCTTAGTATGGATAGATCATTGAAGGAACTTGTTTGATTTGTGAATAATATCTGCCAGTGTAGAATGGCAGATAAGGAAATGAAGAAGCTCATAAATAAATTGTAACATCATACATGGGGGAATCACTGTGTCACAATGCCATAACACAATGCTGGATTTCCCAGATTTCTCACACATTTACTGCATTGCCAGATCTAATTTATCAGGAGCATCGAAAAGACATTTGTTAGAGGACAACAACAAGGGTTATAAGTTCCTCCTGCTCTGAATGATAAATAATGATGTAATGAAGTAATTATCCAGGGCAGGGGTCCTTGGAGAAGATAAATGTCATAGCGTGTTCTGCAAATGTTGGTCACCAGAATTTGAACCAAGAGAATAGTTTGCATATTAGATGACACTATGAGTTAATATTCAGATGCATAAAACTGAAAAAAATCCTGGAACATGTAAAACATTTCCATGTAGATGGATATAGGGAAAATACATTGTTGATGTATATCTGTCATGCCAAGCCGTGAGCATCAGCCTAGCTTACATTTACTGCACTGCTAGAGTTACATGTTGCTACTGGGAGTAGAGTTGGCCATAGATATAGTGCAGATTTATCCTTATGTCGGACAAACAGTTGTCTGGTGGAATTTCCCAACCTACCACTAACCATTCAGATTAAATCAAGTAGTAAAGAGAACAAATCAGATGATGTTCTGGCCATTAAATGCAGACAGCAATCTTTTTGTTATGTCCGACAAATAGTAGTGACAGTCACCCATTGATATTGTCAGGCACAGATATTCTTCTAACCTATCCAATCGATCGCCATAGTACAAAAATGTTGTATATAATCAGTGTAAATGCATTACATCAAAACATACCCTCTGACTGCATACCTCATTTCAGCCACTCTCTCCTGACGCGTTTCATGCCTTGTGGCATGTTTTGATGTAATGTCTTTATACTGATTTTCACTATTTTTGTATTATTTAATAGTAATATTATTTAATAATATTTAACCATTCTATATAAGCTTCCTACCACTTCAATCCATTTCCCCTAGTCTTCAAAGTCTTCAAAGTCCATACTCCATGGAATCAAATGAAATCCTAAGCAATACAGTTTCCAATTGCACCTTACACTGGAAGACCCTTCCGACTAGATATAATGCATAATGATAATAAGCCTAAGGCTGCAACAATTTTGCAAATGAACTCCTGCATATGGTTCATTGTAAGGAGAAGAAATGCAAGCTTGTAATTAAGAGAAAGTGGTTTTAAGGAGAGGTTTTATGATGCTGATGGAGAGAATTACTGGAAGAATTTACACTGAGCAATAAAAAGTTATGGCCAGAGATAATTAGTTGGAGAAGTTATTGGAATGGGTTATGGAGAAGAAAAAGAATTAACATTGCCCTTCATTTATTAAGTGCCATGCGTTGTACAGCTGGGGAAATGCAATAGATCAAGGTGTAAGAATATTCATAAAATAAAGGCTTTAAAAACATTGAGCACTGGGAAAGTGGATCGATTTTAACTTTTTGACCACATTAATTAAATGATATTGATTGTTTAGGAGACAATACATAAAACACATACATATAATACATATACCTAAATATACACACACACATACATATCTCCCCACCATCTAATTATTAATGCAGTCAAGTTACTCGGTCACACAACATATTGCATGAAAACAAAATATACATATATATATATATATATATATATATATATATATATATATATATATACACAAGTGTTTTTATACAGGTCATGGAATTCCTAGGTGATTTCTAATATCCTCATATTTTGCAACTGGGGGTACTTTATTTATTATAATACACAAGTTTCAATAAGTCATGTGACAGAAATGACATCAGAACTCACCGTTTATAACTGATGACATCAGAACTCACCATTTATAAGGATATAATTTACAAGTTATTCATGGCTTTTGTATATATATATATATATATATATGTATATAATATATATATATGCTCCAGAATGCTTAGGTCTCAGTCTTTCTGGAATTTGGATCTCCATACTAACAAAATATTAAATAACTCCAACAGGATTGTTTTGCCTCCAATAAGGATTAATTAATCTTAGTTGGGAGCAAGTACAAGGTACTGTTTTATTATTACAGAGAAAAGGGGAAGCTGGGAAATTGACAATATGTCTAGCCCCATGTCAGATTTCAAATTGAATATGAAAAAATCTTTTGCTCTTTTGAGAAATGGATTTCAGTGCAGAATTAATTAACTGATGACAGTATTCCTTTGAGAATTAAAGAACCCCAATAGGATTGTTTGCCACCAATAAGGATTAATTACAGTATATCCTAGTTGGGATCAAGATCGAAATACGGAATTATTTTAATAAAACTGAGTCTATGGTAGATGGCCTTAATGTAATTAGAAGCTTTCTGGATAACAGGTTTCTGGATAACAGACCCCATACCTATATTTAGAAATCTATTAGATATTTATTCATAGAAACATTGGGTCAGAGTTGTTATGAGACAACCCAGAAGTTAGCATCATTTCTACTCTATAGCGTTATATTTTGTCCTCCGTGTGAAAATGTAACAATGATTTAATGTGAACACATTTATTAAATGGGAAAACTAGCAGGCATTAATCTAAAGCCTTACTCAGCACTGAGTGTTTTATTCTAGGCGTTTACTGGAAAGGAGTGTTAATGACGTGGAAAGACCTCCCTGCAGGAAGGGTACAAGGAAGCTTCTAGGAACGTTCCAACTGACTAGTCTTTCGCCATTTCGATTACTTGTATTTTTTATGGCTATTCGCATGAATAAATACCATTATTCATAATGAGTAAAAATGTGTGCGACAGAGCGTAGCTTTTATTGTGAATCTGTCCTGCCTGTTTAACTCATTGAGTCCAAAAGAGAAGAGACAACTTGCGGCTGCAGTGGAGATAACGGAACAGCACTGATATACTAATTAACTGTATGGAATATAAAACTGACCTATCACCAGCGGGTTCTTTATTGAACTTGTAGGCCATTAAATCCAACTAAGCCTGAGATTACTGTAATACACCTAATATATCCCAGCTACTCATTTGGGTACTTTCCTCTCTTTGAGCTATGATGTTCCCTTAAAGGACCAGTAACATCAAAAATATGTTTTTTAAAAATTCGTTAGTATACCATTAAAAAAACACCAAGACAAATTAAACTTTTAAATCGCACAGCCTTTATTAACAAATAACTCACAGAAACTCCGCTTGCGCTCCTCTTCAGAAAAAGCAATCCGGCGATCCATCGTGTAGCACTCAATTTCTCCCTTCCTTTTCCGAAGAGAATGGGAAGCGGAGTTCCAGTAAGTTATTTGTTAATAAAGGCTGTGCGATTTTAAAGTTTAATTTGTCTTGGTGTTTTTTTATGGTATACTAACGAATTTTTTTATAAAAAAATTCGATGTTACTGGTCCTTTAATGTACTGAAATTTTTTTATCATAAAGGACATGTAAAGGCAAAATTACACGTGTGCCAATATGTTGGGAACAATTTGTGGCCAAAGTCAACCCTTAGTTGGTGGTATTTTGTGGTACATGGGGACCTGTTATCCAGAATGCTTGGGGTTTTCTGGATAACAGATCTTTCTGTAATATGGATCTTCATACCTTAAAGTAGAATTCAACCCGTAGTTTAAAAAACCCCTCCCACCTACCCTGGGTAAACCCCCCCCCCGGCGCCCGTGAACTCCTGTGGCCGGAATCTGCATGGAGGGGTGAGTAAAAAATTAGGGGCATTTGCGAGGGGGGGCAGGTAGGCTGGGGGGGAGGAGGGTGGTGGGGTCTACCCAGGGTAGGCGGAGGGTTTTATTTTATTACGGGTTGAATTCTCCTTTAAGTCTAATAGAAACATGAAATAAACCAATTAGGCTGTTTTTTCTTCCAATGAGGACTAATTATATATTAGTTTGGATCAAGTACATGGTACTGTTTTATTATTACAAAGAAAAAGCTAATAATTTAAAACATTTTGATATTGAAATTTTTTAAAGTGGAGATGGCCTTTCCATAATTCCAAGCTTTCTGCATAACAGGTTTCCTGATATCAGATCCGATATCTGTACGTCACTATTTGCAGCCAATAAAGTCTGCAGCCAATAAAGTCTGCTGTAATTATTAGATATAAATAAAAAGGAGTTAATCCAACTTATTTGGGTCTGGAACTCTATCAAATCTTGTCCACCCTTGCCCACAGGCAGGATAGGGAACAAGAACTGCAAAAGGCAAAGTTGGAAGCGGATTACAGGACCAGGCCCCATCAGGAATCAAACCCTGCAACCTATAACAGGGAGGTAAGATGGCGATCAGTCATTTAGTCAATTGGACAAGTTGGAAGAATTCAGTAGGCTAACGATAATATCTCTGCATGTATTACCTGATGATATCCATGGGTAACCATTGCTACTATCTCTGGGACATCATCAGATTTGTTATTTTCCCTACTTAAAGGGCATGTAAAGGCAAAAAAATGAAATCCCATTTTTACTTTCTTCAATGAAAAAGAAACCTATCTCCAATATACTTTAATTAAACAATGTGTACCGTTTTTATAAACGCAGTGAAATTCTCCCTTCTTTTACTGCTGTGGAAAGTTTTTGTCAGATGGTCCCTAACTACTCTGCAGGGAAACTATCATACTTATGAACAGCAGGGGAAGCCCCCGCCTTACTTCAAAGCCATGCAGAACTCAAGCAGCTTTATTTTTTTCCTGTAGAGCAGTCAGCGACTGTGTAGAGATTTGTATTGGATTTTATTTTGCCTTTACATCCCCTTTACTGTTCCCAACTCCAGTTGCAGGGACAAAGATCATGGAGCCAGATTTAAACAGATAAACTGGGATCCTATTTGGAGGATTATTTTGCTGCAGTCACTGGTTCTGCAGATTTGGAGAAAGTTTGTATTAAACAATACAAAAACTATAAAATCCACATTAGATTACATGACAACACAGGACCCAGTGTAGTCTCCGTATTCTGATTATTAATCAGTCTTGCTGTATCGGCTTCTGGCAGATATTATTTGACTTGTGCTGTTTTGATCATTTATGACGATCCCTAAGCAGCATAGACCACACTGAGCATGTGCACAGTCTTGGTCTTGCAAAGATATTTAACAAAGTTACAAGATGGTGACCCCCTGTGGCCAACTTTGAAAGCATAAATCATTTGTTTGATTAGGCTTCTGGTGTAAGTTCCTGTTTCTAGCATTTCTAGCCTTATTCTATTTTAGATTTTACTTCCCCTTTAAATCCTAAAATTTAAATCTGTATGGTTAGTTTTACATAGTTGCTTTGAAACAAATGATTCATATCCAAACATTGTTCTAGGAATAAAACCTGAACGTCCATGGCCAGTTTAGACCTGCTAGAGGCAAAGATGGAGTCCTACATGTGGGCAACGAGCTGTACATGATGCTTATGTTGAGCAGCTATAAGTGATCAACAGAACCAGAAGCCGATATTCAGGGTGCTGCCCACCCAGCCTTGTGCTAGTGAGATACAGAGCGATCAACCGCGTATCTGGAGATAAAACATTTTCCCTGACCCAGATGTGAAGATTTCATGCTGTGTATGCATATATTGTTGCTCTGGCATCACTGAAATGTTCTGCGCATGCGCAGATCGGATTTTTGGTACAAATTGCTAAAATAGTGGGAAATCGTCATCAATTGGCGGAATACTTTTATGGGAGACCTGGGCATGGAGCCCAGAATCTGGTAATGGGGGTGGGGTGGTTGACAGCTCTGGAGATATTGGTATAATGTAGTCCATAACATGAAGTCTTAGTAGAGTATCACCTGGTTCTCTTTAGCAGACATGTTAACCAACCCAGTGTCATGGGGTGATAATGTTCCACTCCAGATCTTTTTATGAGCAATTAGGATTCCAGGAATGAATCATCTTCACCCTAATTACATACAGTACATAGGGATGAGTTGACTTCTCTGTCTTCATAATTGACGGGTGAAGCAAGTGTTTGTTAGGAACACTGCAACTTCACAGAATCAGGTGGTTGAGGAATGTTAAAGATGCCCCCAGTCTAAGATATACGAGGAATAATGCATGATATACCTTTAAAATTAATCATATCAAAACACCCATTTGATTTGATTCTCTCCACATAGAGGACATTAAAATAAGTATTTCAAGTATCACTTAAGATGCCTTGTGACAGTGTTAGTGCCAGACACTGTGCCTAGTGGCCGTGCCCTCCTGTTAGTGTCAGCTCTGTCAATAACTGCAAATTCTCAGACAATAAAAGATGTGCTAATGTATGTTTTTTTCTACTATTGTGTGTTAAGTAAGTGTGTTGTGCATTTTAGCACTACAGCTGTGCAGGGTTAGCAGGCAGAATATTATTCTAACCAGAACTCTATGTGCATGGTGTATCATGTGTGCGAGGGTGTTCCTTCCATACATTAGAGCAGGTTAATTGGCTCCTGATGAAACTGACCCTAGTGTGTGGCAATCAAATGAAACTGTAAGCACCACCAGGGCAGGGACTGATGTGAATGTTAATCTCTATGTAAAGCAATACATAACAAGCTAGCTCTATATCATTAAAACATATAGAATATTGTCACTTTTTTTACCATATTTGTGTATTATAGTGTGTGTCATGAAATCTGTGTGCATCCCAATGCATCAAAAGGATTCACAAAAAGATTACCTTTGACACTATGCCTGTGTACAATTACAGCTGTGTATGTGAATGCAGCTCTGTGAGCACTTCCTTGTGATGTTTTCTGTAAAAATGAATTTGCAAAGCTTTAAAGGGGACCCGTCACCGGAAAAAAATATTCCAGATCCTATTTTATCATGTAATCAAGCAAAACTAACCTTAATTGCACTGTATTAATTATCTGAATCTTTTTTCCATCAGTCTGGGAATTCATAATTACAGCAAGCAGGCAGGAGCCATTTTGTGCACACTGTTATTAAGACAAGCCTTGTATCATCTCAGAATCTTGTTTGTGCATCAGAATGGGGGACCTGATGTCCATCCCATGTACTGGCTACACAATTAAATGGTGAAGGGAATGTGGGGAGAGTAGTGACATCTAAGAAGTGCTGAATGGAAAGTAAAAATAATTGTCTGTCCCGCCTCTATGCCACTGGCATAGAGGAGTGGCAGACAATATTTGATTGACAGCTGAGATTCTTAAATGAGTTTACAACAGCTATGAACAATGCAAAAAAATTTGGATTTCATGTTTAATTTGAAAATGACTTTTACTATACAGGTTTTAATGTCTGGGTGACAGGTTAATTTTAAGTTATATCTCATGCATAAACTAGCATGGCATTGTCTTCTTGTGTGAGTGTTACTTGCACATGTACACATGTAGGTATTTAATGTCTGGGTGTACGTCTATGGGCAGCTTTAGATCAAGGATCCTTGTGATCCGAAACATGTTGTGAATCAATAAATAATTATTTGCGGCAGAGACTGCGTGTTATGTGCTTCATCCATACCTATGTTTGCTGCTTTATGTGTGTGTCCATAAAATGCTTTTAATGGAATAACAAATAAATGTGGATTTTATTATACACACTTGCTGAATCCTGCAGTTTGGTGAGCTTCAAGGTGCGCATCTAATGGACGTTTGTATTGTACTCACACCCATAGGCCTCACTTCCCCAGGCCAGTCTGCATTCTCCTAGTTACAAAACTGAATTTGGAGTGTGAGTGTCTGATGAGGAATGTTGTGTTAATTTCACATAAAGAAAAACCTTTATCTACTGATTTTGGAAAGTGAATCAGGCTGCAGGCTTCTGACTTTCCAATTTTTTTTTATTAAAAAAAAAAACGTTATTACACTAAATAAAAATGGAAAACTTTAAAACAAACACATCAGCAGTCACCGTAATACAGTAATAATAATGGCCCCTTTTCTGGATGTATTATGATTCAGCATAAGGAACCTGAGGGATTGTGTATTTTATGTTCCTTATGTCCATGATAGTTTGGCTGTTTCGACCCCTTCAGAAACTTTCCATTTCAACGCCATATTCTGCAAGTGTTGTCCTTGCTCCCTACAAAAGAAATGGGATTTTGCAAAAGACAGTTATGTAAAGTTTTAGGTGGCAAAGAATATTTACATAGAACATACAGTCTGAGCGACAGTATATTTTGGGTGAACAATCAGTGCAACAAAGAAGTGCAAGTCTGTGCAGTGCAAGACTGAGGAATGACTCCAAACATGAAAGTTAATGACCTTATTTTGCCTTTTACCTGTTGGCTTAATTGCATTCACAAGGACAGTTTTGTGGAATAAAATCAAACTCTTTGCACTTATCCAGTATTAAAGGTGTTGTTCATCTTTAAATTAACTTTTATATGATGTAGAGAGTGATATTCTGAGCCAATTTTCAATTAGTTTTCATTTTTTATTATCTGTAGTTTTTTAGTTATTTAGCTTTTCATTCAGCAGCTCTCCAGTTTGCAGTTTCAGCAATCTGGTTGCCAGGGTCCAAATTACCCTATGCATTATCCATGCATTGGTTTGAATAAGAGACTGGAATATGAATAGGAGAGGCCTGAATAGAAAGATAAGTGATGAAAAGTAGCATTAACTATAACATTGTGGCTTTACAGGGCATTTGTTTTTAGATGGGGTCAGTGACCCCCATTTGAAAGCTAGAAAGAGTCAAAAGAAGACAAAGAATTTAAAAAACTATAAAAAAAAATGAAGACCAATTGAAAAGTTGCTCAGAATTAGCCATTCTATAACATACTAAAAGTTAACGTAAAGTGAACCACCCCTTTAAGATTAGGGCTGCCAGAGTTGCACAGCAGTTGGGGTCATGTAGTCAGCTGAGGTTTCAGGCGTTGATGACAAAGCAATTGCACTGTGGACATAATTAGCGTCAATATTGTGTTCAGATCATTAGAAATGTATTTCAAGTATGTCCTACATTGAATTGTTAGCATCTCAGTAAAGCCCATATATCTGTTAACAGTTGATAAATACCTGTAATGATAGTGTTGCCTTCATAGTTAAAGGCACACGTGTGCCCCTTGAGAACCTGGAGACACTCCCCTGTGTGTGGGTCCCAGAGCCGTGAGGTCTTATCAGATCTAGGAAAGGAAAGAAAATGGAGTTTCAGCTAATAGGAACAGAGGCCTATGTGTTGGACACTGATGCAAGGCCTTTACGTCACATTAGAAAATACACAGGGAAGGTTTAAAGGAATTGTTCAGTATAAAAATAAAACTGGGTAAATAAATAGACTGTGCAAAATAAAAAATGTTTCTAAAATGGTTAGTTAGCCAAAAATGTAATGTATAAAGGCTGAAGTGACTGCATGTGTAACATAATAGCCAGAACACTACTTCCTGCTTTTAACCGCTCTTGGTTTCCACTGATTGGTTAGTAGTCAGTAACCAATCAGAAACTTGAGGGGGGCACATGGGTCATAACTGTTGCTTTTGAATCTGAGCTGAATGCTGAGGATCAATTGCAAACTAACTGAACAGAAATGTACCATGTGGCCCCCCTTCAAGTCGCTGACTAATTTAGAGTTAGAAAGTAGTGATGGGCGAATTTGCGCCGTTTTGCTTCGCCGTAAAATTCACGGCAAAAAATTTGCGAAATGGCGCAGGCGTCTCGTTTGACGCCGGCGCCCGTTTTTGACGCCGGCATCCGTTTTTCCGAAAAAAAAATTTGACGCCGGCGAATTTTTTCCGTGAATTTTCGCGAATTTTTCCGCTGACGGTGAATCCCGCAAATTCGCCGCAAATTCGCGCCTGGCGAATAAATTCGCCCATCACTATTAGAAAGCTGCAAAGCAATTAGTTGGATTCTAGCTATTATGTTAGACATCCAGTCACTCCAGCCTTTATAGATTACATTTTTGGATAACTAACTATATTAGAAACATTTTGTTATTTTGCGCAGCCCGTCTATTTACCCAGTTTTTATTTTTACACTGACCTGTTCCTTTAAACCTTGTCTGGCAGTATCAGTACTACACAGATTTACATGAATAGGTTAGATATCTTGTTTTAGTCAACCAGCACCACCACTCACTATACCTACTGGAAAACAGGTGTATCCTGGCTTTTTGCTGGTATATAAAGTGCATGCTTTGTACTGGGGAAGAGGTGTGAGATGGATGTAAATCTCAGTTACAAGTCAGCCAGCTGTTTTAGAGCTCTTGCATAATATATTGCACACTTCTTACATACAGTACCTTTTCAAGCTTTCTAGCCTGATTATGTATCATATTTCTATATAACTATATTATTAAGAGGCAGAGCTGACCCCAAATCTTGTTTTCTCCCAGGAACTGCCAGAGTATACAGTGCATCTAGCAGGAAAATGACTGGAAAATGTATATTTAATGTACCCTTAGGGTCAACTGGGAAGCTAATCAATAATACACACGGTTTTTCCTGTAGTATACTTAATATTATTACACAAGCTATAGTGAGATGTTTTATATGCACAGAACTGCAGCTTTCATTTAGTCTTTATCTCACATTCACCTTAAAGCACTTGCCTCTTAAGGTGGCCATAGACACACAGATCCTATCGTACGAATCGAGGATTCGTACGATTTTCGGATTGTGTGTGCCGTGTGCCGACATCTTTCATCCGGCGGAGATCAGTCGTATGGTCGATCGGTCAGGTTTGATTTTGACCCGACCAATCCAGCCGGAGCCCATGGCACATCGTAATCTGATGGGCGAACAATCAGATTACCCCCGATATAGCCATGCAGGCCCGGATTTGCGGCAAGGCCGCATAGGCCCGGGTCTAGGGCAGCAAAAAATAGGGGCGGCATGCCGCCCAGCCGCATTATGGGGACGTTTGCATCCCCATTCAACTACACCAGCCGCGCTGGTGTTTTTTCGCCGGCACGATGGGAACGCGGGCGCTAGGACCGCGCGGCCGCCTAGTCGGACCTCGCAGCCTAGGGGCGGCCGGAAAAGAAATCCGGCGCTGTAGCCATGCTTGTTAATGGCATATTGGGGAAAGATCCGCTCGTTTGGCGATGTTGCCAAACGAGCGGATCTTTGCGTCTATGGCCACCTTTATTCCTGGGGGACTAACAGAATCAAGAAAATGCTGATCTCTTGCATGTTCATCAGTACAATTCAGTACAATTAACCCCTATGATATTGGTATGTATCAGGCCTAAGGCTAACCATTTTTGCAAAAAACAGTGATATGGGGTTACGGTCTGTTATAACATGAAGCAATGGTAATTTCCTGCTGCAGATCTGTAATTGAGATTATCATGTACTGAGTTTTGCCTGAGCAAGAATATCAGAAGGGAGTGGGCGTACGCTGTTCAGCATAGGAGAAGGTTAACAAAGAGGGTGATTTGTATTGAAGAAAAATAAAAAGGGCTATTATTATTCAGACCATGAGGTTGCAACATTAATAAAATATGTCCCTTTCTTTGTGAATAATACTGCACAATAGCTGCCCTATGAGATTTATATGGGATGCCATGGCATTTCCTTTTTCAGAATGTGTTACACTCTTGTGGCTACTTTATTATTACTGTCTGCTGGACAGGTAAAAGCAAGGGACATGCACCAAAATAGGCAGCCCCTTCTATTATGTGACTGGGACATATGAAAATCAGGGAGTGCTAGTTTACTTATAAATGAGTAACAGAGACAATTGGCTGTGCAGCAGTAATAGGCAGGCACTGAAGGGTCAATGATGATGTGCTGGTTCCCTATATAAGCCATGCATTACCACTGACAATGATAACCCTGGCCTGCCCTGTGCAATGCATGAAAGAATAGAGGAAGGGCTTACAAGTGAGTGGGGGTTTGTAAGACAGAAAAGGATATTTTTAATTTAATGATGCTGTTGCAGAAGGACAACACATGTAATGATCTGTGCATTATTTTGAGGTGACTTTCTTTATTATTATCATAATTTCTTTGGTAACATTGCTTATCCTTAATACCCTATTACTGACAGAGACAAACACACAAAAAAACAACAACAAAAAATCAGTTGGTGGGATAATCCTTTCAGTGACCCAATCTTTTTCACAGCATGTTACATACTTACCTTAGAAATCTCTCCTTCGTGTCCCTCGAGTTTTGTCAGGCATTTCCTGCTAGATGCACTGTATACTCTGGCAGTTCCTGGGGGAAAACAAAATTTGGGGTCAGCTCTGCCTCTTAATAATATAGTGATTTTGGGTGCAGGGGTGCTTCGCCAATGAGGCGAGTTGAGGCTGTCGCCTCAGGCGGTAGCACCCCACTAGGTACCAGGGGCAGCAAAAATGCTGCTCCTGGTACTTTAAGAGCGAATTTCCGGGGGGAGGGGCCAGGATCGCCCCTGTTTGGGTGTGCTAAATGGGGCTAGTCTTTGGGGCTAGTATTGCTAAATTCAAGTATGGAGGCAATACTTGAGATACTTAAAGGGATACTGTCATGGAAAAACATGTTTTTTTCAAAACGCATCAGTTAATAGTGCTGCTCCAGCAGAATTATGCACTGAAATCCATTTCTCAAAAGAGCAGTTTTTTTTTATATTCAATTTTGAAATCTGACATGGGGCTAGACATTTTGTCAATTTCCCAGCTGCCCCTGGTCATGTGACTTGTGCCTGCACTTTAGGAGAGAAATGCTTTCTGGCAGGCTGCTGTTTTTCCTTCTCAATGTAACTGAATGTGTCTCAGTGAGACATGGGTTTTTACTATTGAGTGCTGTTCTTAGATCTACCAGGCAGCTGTTATCTTGTGTTAGGGAGCTGCTATCTGGTTACCTTCCCATTGTTCTTTTGTTTGGCTGCTGGGGGGGGGTGATATCACTCCAACTTGCAGTACAGTAGTAAAGAGTGATTGAAGTTTATCAGAGCACAAGTCACATTACTTGGGGCAGCTGGGAAATTCACAATATGTCTAGCCCCCATGTCAGATTTCAAAATTGAATATAAAAAAATCTGTTTGCTCTTTTGAGAAATGGATTTCTGTGCAGAATTCTGCTGGAGCAGCACCATTAACTTATTAATTTAGAAAAAAAATGTTTTTCCAATGACAGTATCCCTTTAAGATCTGTTCTGAAGTGGCAGAAACCCAACACGTGTTGTGTGCAAGGACTAGCAGGGAGCCCAGTTATACAGGTATTGCACTGGCCCACATGCATGTCAAACAGCAAGAATAAAAGAGGACCTTTAAATTAAAATCAGGCTAAAGGTGGACACACACTATAAAATCCACTCGTTTGGGAGTAAACTATGGCATAATCTAAGAAGATGCTCTAATAATACAATTTTGCTAGAATCTGGTTACAAAGTTTCCTTTCATTGGTACCTCACTCCTAGCAGATTACCCAAATCTTAATAATGGATGTTTTAGGGGATGCAGTACGCCTGGGGACTGTAAGGAGCGTGGTCCAGCGCGCCTATCTCCGCCGGCGTTCAGTCCAAAATGGCGGCGCCCATGGCAAGCCACGTAGGAAATCTACAATGGCGCCTTGTCTGGACGCAGCGAATTTGCGCCAGCGCCAAAACGTGCATCGTCAACGTGCAGCGTCAGCGCGTGCCGCATGACGTCACTGCGCACGTTTTGGCGCCAAAGATTAGTTTAGAAGGCCATTTGTATCTCACTGCCTTTGCCCGTGAATAGGTTCTACTTCATTGTGTTCCTGGGTGCTATTATTGTGTTTTGGATTCTTGTTATCGACCTCTGCCTGTTCCCGTTTACGACTACCTGCTGCCTGAACTGATCTTCTGCCTGGCTGACTACTCTTTCTCTTAACCCCATCTTGTACTGCGAACTGTGTTTGGAAACCTGCAAGCTTCCTCCTTGAATATGCAATTGACTTCCGTACCATAGCAGCCGAAACAAACTGGAACAATGACGCTTATCATGCGGCTTTCTACCAGGGGCTCTCCATTCGTCTCAAAGATGATTTGGTCTCCCGCAATATCCCAGAGCTGTTGGAAGATCTCATCGCTCTGGCCATTAAGATCGATACTCGAATGCGGGAACACCAATCCGACAGGGAGAGAAGCAAGAAATTCCAGCCACAGTTGGCTCCACGATTTCAGAGACCGTTGCTTCCTGGTATAACTGCCCCGGTTCCATCTACCTCCACGGAGGAGCCCATGCAAATTGGCGGTGCCCGCTTATCCGAAGAGGAGAAACTGCGCAGATGCACAGCCGGTTTGTGCCTGTATTGCAGAGGCAAGGCCCATTTCGCCTTTAATTGTCCAGTGAAGCAGGGATACTTCCGCGCCTAGGTAAGTCTGGGGAGACTTACCTGGGCGGAATTGTTCCTTCTCCCCATCAATCTTCTCATCGCTTTTTGCTTCCTGTGCAGCTTCAAGTCTCGTCCAAGAGAATCTCGACTCGAGCCTTTCTGGATTCCAGCGCTGCTGGAAACTTCCTGGACCACTCTTTCACCATTCATCACAGCATCCCTCTCCACTCCTTGACAACCCATCTCCGAGTCCTGGCAATTGACGACAGACCACTCTCCACAACGTTTATCTCTCATGCCACACAAGAACTTTCTGTTACTGTTGGAGCCATGCATATTGAGAGACTTTCTTTTCTCATTATTAACTGTCCTTCCACACCTATAGTCCTGGGGTTGCCCTGGCTTCAGCTCCACAATCCGACCATCAATTGGGTTGAAAGCCACATTTCTCATTGGAGCCATTATTGCCAGCAGAACTGTTTAAATTCTAATACAGTACAGAAATTATCCTCTGTCTCAATAAATCCTCACTCTCTTCCTCCAGCATGCCAAGACTTTTGTGATGTGTTTTCTAAAAAATCTGCCGAAACCCTTCCTTCTCATCGGCCCTATGATTGCCCCATTGACCTTCTCCCTGGTACCATGTCTCCTTGTGGCCGTACCTACCCACTGTCTCCATCTGAAACCAGGGCCATGAAGGACTACATTCAAGAAAACCTGCAGCGCGGTTTCATTCGTCCTTCTTCCTCCCCAGCCGGAGCTGGATTCTTCTTTGTGGAGAAGAAAGACGGCACTCTTCGACCTTGTATTGACTACCGGGGTCTCAATAAAATCACTTCAAAGAACCGGTATCCGCTACCTCTTATCACTGAGCTCTTCGACCAACTCAAAGGAGCACGTATCTTCACCAAGCTGGATCTCAGAGGTGCATACAACCTGATCAGAATCCTGGAGGGCGACGAATGGAAGACCGCTTTCAATACCCGAGACGGTCACTATGAGTATCTTGTCATGCTGTTCGGCTCTGCAACGCACCCGCGGTCTTCCAGGAGTTTGTTAATGACATTTTTAGAGATCTGCTTGGTGTTTATGTAGTCGTCACACACTTTATCCCAAGCTGGAGAAATGTTCATTTGAAACCTCCAAAATCCCGTTCCTTGGTTATATTATATGCGGTTCATTGGCTTTGCCAATTATTATAGGCAGTTCATCAAAGGCTTCTCTTCCAGAATTTCTCCTATTTTGGCTCTCATCCGCAAAGGTGAGAAACCCGACTGCTGGTCTTCACAAGCCAAGGAAGCATTTGAATCTTTGAAAAGATCCTTTTCTGCCGCTCCTGTTCTGAAACATCCTGACCCTCAGCTTCCTTTCTTCATTGAAGTCGATGCCTCCGATATGGATGCTGGGGCAGTACTTTCCCAAAGGCAACTCAGTGATGGGAAGCTTCACCCGTGTGCCTTCTTTTCAAAAAAATTCTCCCCGCCTGAACGAAATTACAATGTGGGCAACAGAGAACTTCTGGCGGTAAAATTGGCACTTGAGGAATGGAGACATCTCTTGGAAGGCTCAACAATTCATAAGAACTTAGAATATATTCAAGCTCTTAAATGTCTTAATCCCAGACAGGCTCGGTGGGCCCTTTTCTTTTCTCGTTTTAATTTTATCATCACTTTCCATCCCGGTTCCAGAAATAAAAAAGCGGATGCCTTGTCTAGAAGTTTTTTCCCGGTGGACTCATGTCTACAGGACGATGATCCCCTCGTTCCTCCAGCAAAGATTGTGGCTGCTTTATTTCCTTCCATGGCATCACAGATCGTGTCGGTACAATCCTCTGCACAGTCCGATACACTGTTTGGCGTGGCCTTTGTACCCCCGGATCTTCGCCAGACTATTCTTCATCAGTCCCACAATTCTAAGCAAGCCGCTCATCCCGGAATCAAGAAAACGACTGAATTATTGTCTCGTCTGGTTTGGTGGCCTTCTCTACGGAGAGATGTCAAAGACTTTGTATCTTCCTGTTCTGTGTGAGCTGCTTTGAAGTCCAGTCATTCCTCTCCTATGGGGTTATTACTACCACTACCTATTCCCGCTCGACCTTGGACACATCTGGCCATGGATTTTATTGTGGAACTTCCACACGGTCATCTGGGTTGTAATTGACAGATTCAGTAAAATGGCCCATTTCATTCCTCTCCACAAATTACCTTCTGCTATTGAACTCTCAAAATTATTCATTCAGCATATTTTTCGTCTCCATGGTTTTCCCGTTGAAATTGTTTCTGACAGAGGTTCACAATTTGTTTCGAAGTTTTGGAGATCTTTATGCAAGTCCCTCAACATCTCTCTACAGTTTTCGTCTGCGTATCACCCTCAGTCCAACGGTGCCTCTGAGCGTGTCAATCAAGCACTGGAACAATTCTTAAGATGCCATATTTTTTTGTGTCAGGATGATTGGGCTGACTTACTTCCTTGGGCAGAATTTGCTCACAATAACTCTCTGCATGCTTCTTCCGAGAGATCTCCATTTTTCTGTGTGTATGGTCAGCACCCTTTGGCTTTTCCACAAGACTTTCTTCTCTCCAATGTACCTGCAGCCAATGATCAAGTGGCTCATATGTCTGCAATTTGGCAAGCTACTAAGACCAATCTGGAGAAGAGTTCTATTGCTCAAAAAGCTTTTGCCGACAAAAGGCGTCGGCCTCCTCCTCCACATGCTATTGGGGACAAAGTATGGCTTTCCACTAAGAACATCCATCTCAAGATTCCTTCAGCTAAATTACATGTTCTATTATATTTACAAGACTCATCTGTTGGAACTGGAATGTGTACTATCATAAGACTCGAACAATGGAAAATGCTTACATTCCCTTTACATAATACTATATGCTTTATAATATATATTGACTATAATGTCTGTATGTATGTTAGTAATGTTAGTATGTATGTAACAAACGACAACACATTTTATTTTTGGAAAAACAAAAATTTATTGAAACAAAAAATCCACTTGTTTGGTGAGGTCTCCAAACAAGCAGATCTTTTCCCGATATGCCCACCAAAGGCAGAGCAATATCAGGCTAATCCGATCGTTCATCTGATTTTTGGCCAGATATCGGTTGGGAAGTCCCATCGGTCACCCCATACAAGGGCAGATAAGCTGCCGAATCTAAAGTCTAAAGGTGGCCATACGCAGGGAGATCTGCTTGTTTGGCTCCCCGATATGCCCACATTGAGGTGGGTAATATAGGGCTGATCCAGTCGTGGATCCTATGGCCCAATGATGGGATCAGAATGGAGGCGATATGGGCAGTCGATTGCGGGACCGCATCCAGGGGTGTAACTACTTGCCAGCGGGCCCTTGTACATGATGGGCACCCTGGGCCCCGTCAGGCCCTACCCGCTATTAATTGTGCTGTTGGCATGAATGCGGCAAAATCTCCCCTGCCCAGCCTCCCACAATAACTGTTATCATGGCTCCAGTGGGCCCCAAGGGGGTGCGGTCCCGGGTACAATCGCACCCCCTGCACCCCTGGTAGTTACGCCACTGACCGCATCAATGAACAGATGTGGCTGTGATCTGACTATTTTTTACCCTGCCCGATCAGCATCTGGCCGACTTTCAGCCAGATATTGATCGTGGACACCCGTCAGATGGCCCCACACACGGCCAATAAGCTACTGACTCGGTCTATCGGCAGCATTTATCGGCCTGTTTATGGGGGCCTTAAAGCAGGGGTCCCCAACCTCCGGGCCATGGTCTTGAAGTGGGCCGTCGAGCCTAGGGGACAATGAACGCGGCGTGCCAGAATTAAACGCCAGCCCCTCCCATCCCCCCTCCCCTGGTCCTTGCAACAAAAAAAAAAATTGTCTACACAGGTCCCCGGGCCAAAAAAGTTTGGGGACCGCTGCCTTAAAGGACCTGAATTGTCAGCTTAAATCTGCCCATGTATGGCCACCTTTAGCAACAATGTGTAAAGAAATAAGGAGAGGCTGTTTTAACCAGAACATTAATATGCACGCACTCGCACATCTGCTGAGGCAGTGGCTACCAACTGCCCGGTTGTATCAAATGTGACATCCAGTACCTCATCCTTGTGTCCAGTCAGGGTAGCAACACATTTAGGGAATCCCAAAGCTATAAGAGAAGGAAGTTTTGCATCATGATATAAGGGATGCTAAATTGCACCAGCCAACAACCAAAACACTGTACATAGAGATCTGGTGCAAGAATGTGTCTGATGTTAGTGATCCCGAGACACAGATTTTGCACTATTCAGGGAAGCTATGCTGTGCCTCTACTATACTGCACCTTGCAAGATGTATCCATGGAGGCAGTGGCAATCAGGGAGCAGTCCCTGTTAGATTGTGCACTGCTGATCTCACCCCGGTGACCTATGAGTGTGTGAATTCTCCTGCAGGCAAGAAACATTCATATTTCTAGATTGTAGTGTTATTATATTTTACATTTACAATGCATTCAGGCAGCTTTGGCTCAGCTATATTACTTTTAGGGGCAGATTTATTAAGGGTCAAACTGAAAATTCTAAATTTTTGAAATCAAAACTATCAAATTCGAATTGTTAATTATGTAAACTCGATTTGAGTTTTAATTCAAATTTGAATTTCGAGATTTACCATACTCTGGCCCTTTAAGAACTCGAATTAGACTATTCGCCACCTATGACCTGCCGAATTATTGTATGAGTCAATGGGAGAGGGATCCAGGATCAATTTGGTGATGTTTGCAGCCTTCCTGACATTTGAGTTTTTTAAACTCAAATGTCAGGAAGACTACAAACATCACCAAATTGATCCCTGGATCCCTCTCCCATTGGATTATTTTGTGGTTGTTTAAATTAGTTCAAGTTTAACACATTCAATTTTATTAATACATTTCGACTAGTCAAATTTCAAATTTATGGGCGTTTAGGGGAGTTTAAAAAAACTCACAAGAATTCAAAATGCGACCCTTAATAAATGAGCCTCCCCGTGTCACTGTTTTTCTTATGAATTCCTTAACTAGATCTGATTTCATGTTTTCATCATTTTTATATTCACCCAATTATACATGCATTACTCACACAGATGAAGATATAATAATAATGATACTTTACCTGCCAGAAGGAATCTCCCAGACAGACACTGTGTGATCAAAGGAACCTGTGATCAGTCTGTCTCCCGTTGTATTAAATGATAATGAGATAATTTCTGCAGCGTGTCCCTGGAGATATAAAGCAGAGTGATTACCCAATGAATGGGAAACTACAAAAACAGAATATGTTGAAGAGATGTAGCTTAGCATTAGTCATAATTATGGTCTATGGTCATGGAGTAGCGTGGCACAAAAAAAAAAAACAAATATCTGTCCCATTGGCCCAGAAAGTCTATAAGTTTTTTTTATTTGTCCTTATGCCCAGTGTCGGACTGGGACACTAGGGGCCCACCCAAAAACCTTTGACTAGGGGCCCACTCTTTGTAGTATTTTTATTCCTCTCCTCACTCAACCTCTATTCTCCTAGTCTCTTTTCTTTACATACTTTAATACTATAATCTATTATTCAATCTCTTTAGCCACTTTGTTCTCATAGAAATAGGGAATGGCCATTAAATAGGCCACATGTCTAGCAGCATAAGGGCCCACTGACACCTTGGCCTACCGGGACTTTTCCAGGTATCCTGGTGGGCCAGTCCGCTTATAGAGGACCTAGATCTTTTTTTAACTTACACTTAAAGTCAGGGCTTCCTCCCCACTCTGAATGTCCCAAAGCTTAGCAGTGGTGTCCATGCTCCCAGTTGCTATAAGGGTGCTTTGATGATTGAAAGCTAAACAAACCTGAAAAAAATAATAAACTCAGAAAATCTGCATAAAAAAAACCTAAAAAAAAATTTATATATATATATATATATATATATATATATATATATATATATATATATATATATATATATATATATATATATATTGTTTTGTTCTGTAGTATTTTCTCACCCAGTTTCTTATATATTTCTTATATATGGACACAGCCATCGCAAACATTGTTTACAATGGATGTCCCAAGGCTGGGTGTGGCCTTCATAATTTTTGGGGGGGTCTAAGTGGGATATCCTGAAATATGTTGGTCCAACAGGATACAACACAGGGCTTATATATGACTGCAAAACATATAGTTACCTTGGATCAAAAGCATAGTAAAGATTGCTATAGCACTCTGGGGATCCTCTAGTGGCCAAACAGAGGTAAAGTCATGTCTCTTAAAAAATATTCCCAAAGCATGCATGTAGGTAAAAAAGTTTATTCCATATTATAAAAAATCAATCATTCCCCCTATGGCGCCTAACGTGTTTCATGCTTACCTAACACTTAGTCATAGGCAATTTCATTTGCCTAGAGATTACCTATGACTAAGTGCTAGGTAAGCATGCTAGGTAAGAATCCAATCTACCCAACACTTACCTTTTTTCTTCAAGGATCGTCCATAATTCAATCTAAGGCCATTGCGTTCAGTGCCCCACCCCCTCTACATCATAACCACACCCCTTTATGCCACTGCCATGCCCACTTTAGGTCACCACTCCTCACTGGCAAGTAAGTGTTTTTTTTAAAAGGTGGCAACACTATGTATGTATGATTTGAATATATATTTGACTTAATATATATTCATTAATATATATGTGTATATGTGTAAGATGGATCAGCACTCTTGTGGTAATATATCTGTGATACATTATTTCACATGGTAATATAGCATCAAATATGACGTTTTGGTCCAATCCGGGGGACCATTCTCAAGAATCTTTATCTTCCCTGCTGCTAAAAATTATCTAAACATTAAAGGAGACATATAGGAAATGAAAACCCCCTAATTTTGTAGGTAATTAGGAGTTATATATGGTTTTGCTTTTACATGGTGCTAAAACTTATTATCTTTCAAAAAAGCCCCTTTATTAGAGCTCCCTATATATGTTTACTAGTCCCTGTTTCAAATGAGAGGTGGGTGTGTCCTAACAATCCCTGGCAGAAGCACAATAGGAGGGGGACAGCCAATCACAGCCCTGCAGTTACACAAGCAAAGACATGCTTCAGTTCCCTATCAGGTCCTGCTAGCTGCTGATTGTTTACTGTCCTACAGTGCAGTCAGCTGAGTGCCTCCAGCTCCCCTGCACAGCCTGGGAATTCAGGGAGCAGGAAGTGGAAGAGAAGGGAAGGGAGGGCGGGATGCCACTTGCGGCACTTCGTTTTCGGCGGGCAGGTAGGGGAAGGCAGTTCGGGAGATTGTCACCCTGAAGAAGAGGCGATTTGTTGCCAAGGCGACTAATCTCCCCGAATCTAATATTAAGGTTACTTTTCACTCTCTCCCTCTCAGCATCTGTCTCTCTTCATTCTGTCTTCATGCAGGAGTTAGAAGTCTGATTTTGATTGACATTAAAATCCAATCTATCTTTTAGTGGGGCTCCTTTTGCCTAGATGATGTATTAGAGCTCATTCTATTAAAATAACCAGACATCGTGTCTCTCTACATGCAGGATTTATTTAGGAGTTATTTTGTTAGATTTTTTGTTTGTATTGGAATCAGTCATTTGTGAGTGAGCTCTAATTCATCTGATAGGAAAGGAAGCCTCCCCATAAGATATTGGATCTAACTGTCAATGAAAATCTGACACCCAACTGCTGCATGAAGACAGAATGAAGAGAAACAGATGCCGAGAGAGGAAAAGTTAATATAAACTTGATTATTTTAGAAACAACACAGAATTTTGTATTGATTGTATTTACAATGTTACTTATTACTTATTTCAGTATGCTGAAGCTTATATTAAATTATCATTTTCGTGATAGTTCCCCTTTAAGTTAACTTTTAGTATGTTATAGAATGGCCAGTTCTAAGCAATTTGTTTTCTTCTTTTGACTCTTTCCAGCTTTCAAATGGGGTCAGTGCCCCCTACTTAATCTCCTACTCATACATCAGTCTCTCATTCAAACCTACCCCTTGTTGTGAAGGTAATTTGGACCCTAGCAACCAGATAGCTGAACAAAACGTGAAATAATTAAATAAACACAAATAATAAAAAATGATGACCAACTGCAAACTATCTCAGTTGAACTCATCATACTAAAAGTCAAATAACCCCTTTAAGCCAGTTTGCCATTAATAAATATACAGTGTTACACAAAACAGAACAATCTCTACTTACCCATACGGGTTATTAAACTGAATGGCATAGACCGCATTGTGATGGCCCTCTAAGGTATGTAGTTCTTCTCCAGACGCCGTGTCCCATACTTTGCATGTCTGGTCATAGCTCCCTGTGATGAAACTAAAGGACAAAAAGCAAAGAATTGACACTACTCACTTCCTATGAATTCATGTTTTCCAGATAAATGCAGACCCATATTTATTTCAGGTAGTGCCACATGATGAGTATCTAACATATTTGTTAGCTCAGGATCGGGACATCTTGGATTCATTTTCTCTAGTGCAGCCCCAGGAACAACTACATTGTAGAAAGGTCTACCAGTGTAAACACACCCACTGTAAAATGTTTTGCATTCATCACAGCTACAATAGTAGCACTTGTTCTATTTTGCGCGTCACACCATCCTCAACAGAGCATAACAGAACAGTCCAAAGGGACCACAGTTAATGGCACTGAGCTCCAGGCAGCCTTGCACCTCTGCATTCTACAACTCATTTACATGAATAGGTGCTATACAATTTATGCACAAGGACTTAATGAATATCACGCATTCTGCTTATGCATGGGTGTGGCAGAATGACACCCCCTGATTCACAACATTTCATTACAATTAAAGGAACCGGTTTCCTCCACTAAAGGTGCAGGCTAATAGAGTCCGCACTCCAGTTGGGGTGCCTCCACCAGCGCTAGGACACTTGCATTGGGAGGGAGCTCCTGGTGTGAGCGGCTATGTTGGGGCACACACATGCACATAATGAGTGTGTGTCCTAGTGTGGCGAGGGCAATTTAAAAAAAAAAATATGACTGTTTCCCCAAACCGGAATAAGGGCTCTATTAGCCCATACCTTGATTGGGGAAGCTATTGTAGGGTAACACTTGCCCTTTAAAGGAAAACTATACCCCCAAAATGAACACTTAAGCAACAGATAGTTCATATCATATTAAGTGGCATATTAAAGAATCTTACCAAACTGGAATATATATTTAAGTAAATATTGCCCTTTTTCATCTCTTGCCTTGAGCCACCATTTCGTGATGGTCTCTGTGCTGTCTCAGAGATCACCTGACCAGAAATACTACAACTCTAACTGTACCAGGAAGAAGTGTGGAAGCAAAAGACACAACTCTGTCTGTTAATTGGCTCATGTGACCTAACATGTATGGTTTGTTGGTATGTTTGTGAGTACAGTGAATCCTACGATCCCTGGGGGCGGCCCTTATTTTTTAAAATGGCAATTTTCTATTTATGATTACCCAATGGCACATACTACTAGAAAAGTATATTATTATGAAAATGGTTTATTTACATGAAGCAGGGTTTTACAAATGAGCTGTTTTATGCAATATCTTTTTATAGAGACCTACATTGTTTGGGGGTATAGTTTTCCTTTAAGCAATACTTGCCAAGTCTTTGGAATAAATATTCAGTGGGGTGTTAGACAGTGTCAGACTTGGATGAAGAAAAACTATTATTCTTCCTCTCCTCACTTAATATAGGGGGGTTTGTGGATGCACACCTGAGGCCAATTTCAAAAAGTATAAAGCCCGGTCTAAATAATTCAAGTAAATATGCCAGTGCATGTAATTTTAAAACAGGGTTTTTTTGTTACAAAGTTATGATCATAATATTGATAAGCCACCATACCACGTCAAGGTAAAACCCCACATGGTGGTCCCTAACTTATTTATCTTTAGTCATAGTAAAAAAAGATACATTACCTCTCTGTAGTAACAATTCTTTGTGTAAACATCTCTTGTGCCTTGGTTTCAAATCTGTGCTAGATCCTCCCCCGCCAACTGCTGAGCGGCTTTTAAGAGGGAGAGACTGCCTTAACCAACGCCCATTTTAGAAAAGTGGAAGTCAGGTGTTGTAATTAAAATCAAAGTAAAGTGATATGTGCAGTTGCACAATAGTGTGTATACATGTGTAAGTGAAATGTGAAGGTGTGTATGATGGTGGTAAGGGAAAGTGTATGTGTATTTGGGAGTATGTGTGTAAGAAAGCATAGAATGAAAGAGTGTAGAGAAGAAATAAGTGGGAGACACAATAAATGTGTGTGTACATAGTGAAGTGTCTAATGGGACGTTGGTTTTTTCACGGCTAGATCCTCCCATGCCGCCAGCATTTATGGCTTTTAAGAGAGAGCGATTGCACAAACCAAGGCACAACAAGTAAGGGGGACCACCAAAAGTATAAAGGGGTGGGTATTATTATTCTTCCTCTCCTCACTTAACCTCTTTATTTTCCTAGTCATATGTACTTATTATATTCTTCCATTATTAATCTTTTAATAGGGAATGACCATGAAATAGGCTAAATAGTTAGAAGCATGAGGGCCCACTGACACCTGGGCCCACCGGGAGTTTTCCTGGTATCCCTGTGGACCAGTCCGACACTGGTGTTAGAGCTCAGTGCTGCCTCAAAGCTTTCTACCACATTCTCACTAACTGCCACATTTATTTGCTTTGATAAATGTGTGAATTTATGAAACACTGACAAGGTCAGGGAAATGTTTAGTAGATATGATAAAACTGGAACTGCTGAGATTACTTTGGGAATTCCCAGTTCAAATGTTAACAAATTCCCCCTCCCCCTACAAGTGTTGCCTATATGTGCAAAAAGTCCTAATTTAGCTTCATTCAAAGACACAAAATATCCTGGAGCATATAAACACACACATGTTGCATTACACCAAACAGGTAAAATTCCACAAGGATTTGGCTCAATCTAAAGGACACCAATAAAACACACTATATATAACAGCAGCTGTTACAATGCCTGCCACAGTGATTTGATATCTGTTTTCCCCAAAGCTATAATGTCTGACACAAATTAATGTGCTTAGGTTGAAATAAGAACACAGAAAATCATTTGTAGGTGATAGAATAAGGGTAGGATACATAAATAGCACCATAGATGAAAAAACAAGGATAACTAGACTCACATAACAAATATATAGATTCTGAATTTCCATCACCCTAATCTTATTGATTGACAGATATATAACCTGTTCCAGAAATCATACAATTTAAAATGGTTATCACAAAAGGGTGACATAACAGATATTTCTGTTTGCATCACTGTATTGTGAAGTTTGTCCTGAGCTTACACTTGTTATTTTCCTTGCATCAAGAACCAAAACGAGATAAAAAGCCTTTGTGGGTCAAAGACACAGTAATGGTCATCTATGAGCATGTATCATAATTTTTGGGGTTATTTAATAAAATCTGAATTTATCTAGTTTTTAATTAAAAAAACCCTTGACTATGCTCAATTTGAATTTATTTATTAATAAAATATCCCAAATTAATGAGATTGCATAAAAACTCGATAAAATCTAGCGAAACCCCGATTAGCTCTAATTTTTCAGGTTTTTTTCCCCAAATCACTGAAAATTTTGCCTAAAAACCCAGAAGAAGTCAGATTTTCGGGCTAAACCCAGTGTAGGTCATGAAAACTTCAAATTGAGATAGGTGCCTCTCCAATTGACTTATATAGGAGATAAACAGGTCTGGGACACGGAGTTTCGCAGCATCAGGCTATAATAAATTTCGAAAAATTCTAGTTTTTTTTCCCACAAAACATTTAGAAAATATTTAAAATATTTAAATAAATGCATATTGAGTAGCCCTGTTGCAGGTCATGTTTCAAAGTGTTTTGTATTGCACCAATGGCATCTTAGTTTCAAAACATTGGTATCCTCAGGTCTTGTTGACTTGAGCAGAGCAGTCTTGCTGCCAGTAGCGTCACTAGAGGGGGGTGGGCCCTGGTGCGTGACGCATAGCTGGGCCCCGCCCCCTCCATACGGCCGCATTTGGCGGCATTTGTCAGTGGCGCGTGAGCTGCCGGGGGGCCCTGAGGGGGTGCGGGCCCCGGCCCGCTCGCACCCCCTGCTCCCCCTGTAGTTCCGCCACTGCTTGCTGCCCTGGAGAGGAGAACATACGATGGGTCATTACTAAAGACCAAGGGAAGAGGAAAAGAGCACTAAGGGACACAACAAGGAAGCACCCCTTAAGGGTTGTAAAACTCAATTGCAATATGAATATGACACTTGAAATGTACAAGAGGTCTTACAATGTGCTCGAAAAAGATAGGGGTACTCCCTGTGCATCTTGCTCTAATGTGGACATGTTTTGACCTAACAAAAACAATATCCAGTATGTGTACGTGTGTCCCAAATAATGCAATTAAAGAAGTAGATTAAACATTCACCCCGGTTAGCGCTTCTGCCTTTCTATGCGGCTGTCTTAGGTTTGCTTTGCACCAGGGTACCATCAGCATGGTATTTATATGTTCTTCCCATATGCGGGTGGTTGCTAATAAAACTGGCCCTAGGCTGCATGCATGTAAGGTAGAGAAGCTAGACTGTAAGCTCCTTAAAGGAAAACTATACCCCCAAAATGAATACTTAATCAACAGATAGTTTATATCATATTAAATGGTATATTAAATAATCTTTTCAAACTGGTATATATATTTAAGTAAATATTGCCCATTCTTGCTTTGAACCACCATTTCGTGATGGTCTGTGTGCTGCCTCAGAGATCACCTGACCAGAAATACTACAACTCTAACTGTAACATGTGACCTAACAAGTATGGTTTGTTGGTATGTTTGTGTGCACAGTGAATCGTACGATCCCAGGGGGCGGCCCTTGTTTTTTAAAATGGCAATTTTCTATTTATGATTACCCAATGGCACATACTACTAGAAAAGTATATTATTATGAAAATGGTTTATTAACATGAAGCAGGGTTTTACATATGAGCTGTTTTATGCGATATCTTTTTATAGAGACCTATATTGTTTGGGGGGTATAGTTTTCCTTTAAGGATAGTGAATGAGCATAACAATGAACAATCTCTGTAAAGTGTTGTGTAATAGTGGTGCGTGGGTCAAGAAATTCTCGATCTGCACCCGACCGCTCCCGACCCATACCCGGCCCCTGCTGTCATTCCTCCTCTATTTATAGACCAGCGCCTGCCCTGCCCCACAGTAACATAACGAAAGGGGAGGGAGCAAGTCTATAAATTTAGGAGCCGGAAGTCGGAGGCTGGCAGTGCTAGGTCATGGGTGGAGACCCGACGATTTTGTGCAGGAGGTTTACCCGTAGGTCAGGTGGGTTCGGCCGGCCCGCACATCACTACTGTGTAACATGCCATTGCTGTACGAAAGTCTGTCCAATTTAAGGCTTTAATAATTCCATTACAGGTAAAATGTTACACAGACATGTCCTAAAGCATAATTATGGATAAAAGATCTAAGTACCTTTGCATCACTTTAATATTATTTAATTGTTCTTACTATCTTAATTTGTAATGTAAAAACATGGTTTCTAGTTCTAGTGTCAAAATGTTATCTGGATACTTGGATTAGTTACACTAGCAAGCAGGCCCTTGATATATGGCAAAGCTGGATTTTATTATTTTTTATGACTGATATTTGTTTTGACCTTCCCTAATCTGTTCGCAGCCTGTCATTCACCCACTGCCAGGCTGATAAAGCCAGTGATATTTTACATGCCAAAATATAAATCTGAAGAATGTCAATGCTCAACACTTCAAAAACCACAATGATAAAATAAAAACAATTGCAAATTGTGTTAGAATACCTTAGTCTACAGACCACTATACTAAAGGTTTACTCAGTTTGTGTTCTAATTATGTACTAATCTGTGAGTTGAAGGAGCAAAAGAATGGCAGTAGGGCAGTGAATAATAATAATAATATGAATTCCGGTTATTTAATACTCATTGCTGCTTAAATGCTAAAAATAAATGTTGGGTTTGTTCTAGTATATGTACTATATCTACAGATGGTAACGTTAAAAAACACCCACACACTCATCTATAGATTTTCTTACCTTGAGCCAGACTTATTAAAAGACACATTTGTGAGCGAAAAGATGTGAGCTCGGAGAACCTGTAAGAGACATACCGTATATACTCGAGTATAAGCCGTCCCGAGTATAAGCCGAGGTACCTAATTTTACCTCCAAAAACTGGGAAAGCTTATTGACTCGAGTATAAGCCGAGGGTGAGAAATGCAGCAGCTTCTGGTAAGTTTCAATCTCGTTTTTGGATGACTATTCTTAGGCGCCGGCTACTATTCTAAGCGCCGGCAAATATTCTTAGGCGCCGGCTACTATTCTAAGGCGCCGGCGAATATTCTTAGGCGCCGGCTACTATTCTAAGGCGCCGGCGAATATTCTTAGGCGCCGGCAACCGTTTTTGCGCTTGACCCGAGTATATGCCGAGGTAGAGTTTTTCAGCATATTTTGGGGGCTGAAAAACTCGGCTTATACTCGAGTATATACGGTAGATATATGGGACAAATTTAGTATTAAAAAAAGACCCTCCCCATTTCCTATGCTGAACTAGTTTTAGCAATGCAGCTCTCAAGCCAAGAAGTCTAAAGATGCAGTCAATATAATAAATATATTAACTGGGAAATACAAATTAAAAAACACACATTAACATTTTTCAGAATTACAAAATACATGTAACCAATACTGAATATTAAATATGTTTTTTTATTTTTAAATACATACAGAGGCATGGTGCAGCATATTATGGAAAGAACTCAAGAAACTCCCAAGTCCGTAAATTCTGGATAAAACATCCCAAATCTTACTTTGTTATGACTTCCTACATGCTACCTGGTTGCTGGAAATGCCGGCACAGCATGTATACTGGTATAAGGTGCCTGGGTGCAGAGCTATGTATTAGTATTTACAATGGCTCAAAAGAAGCTAGCACACACACGACTTATGGAGAAAAAAAAGGTTTTTATTTTAACAGAAAAAAACGAATGTTTCGGCTAGGTCCCAAGCCTTTCTCAAAGCACATTTACACATTTACCTAGGGTTGAATATCGAGGGTTAATTAACCCTCGATATTCGACTGCCGAATTAAAATCCTTCGACTTCGAATATCGAAGTCAAAGGATTTTGCGCAATTTGCTCGATCGAACAATTCGAAGGATTTTAATCCATCGATCGAAGGATTATCCTTCGATCAGAAAAGTATTAGCAAGCCTATGGGGACCTTCCCGATAGGCTAACATTAGCCTTGGTAGGTTTTAGGTGGCGAACTAGGGGGTCGAAGAAATCTTTAAAGAGACAGTACTTCGATTATCGAATGGTCGAATATTCAAACGATATTTAGTTCGAATCATTCGATTTGAAGTCGAAGGTCGAAGTAGCCAATTCGATGGTCGAAGTAGCCAAAAAAACCATTCCAAAATCAATTTTTTTTCCTCTATTCCTTCACTCGAGCTTAGTGAATGGGCCCCTAGCTGTCCAAACTGCAGACCCTTTTGCACATGCGCTAAAGCCCCTTCTACAGAAGGAGCATGAAGGATCAAAAGGAGCATGCGCCATAATGAGAGACAATGGAGATACTGCCCGTGGCAGTGGGGGTGTGGAATGCTTGCAATGCAGTGACATCACTGTTCTTCTACGGAGAGCTTTGGAAGACTGGAGCGTGCAGAGAGAAAGCAAGCAAAGCAAGGGGAAACAGTGAGTGCTTAGAACACCGTTTGAAAATCATGTTAAAATAAAACTAGATAGATGTTAATGCTCCTGTAAGCAAATTGTCAGACAGAATCTGCAGAGCCAATAAATAATGGTATGCATTAAAACACAATTAAGGTTAATTAATTTGACTCTCAGTAGGGGTAAATAAATATTTAATTAAACTGTACCTCAAATGATGTTTGCCATGTTGTAACAAAGCTTAAAGGGCCATTAACACCAAAAAATGAAAGGATGCAATATACATTCGGGAAGTTATTTACTAAACTCTGAATTTATATAGTCTGGCTTTTTGGGGGGAAAAAACTTGAATTTTTTTAGATTAATTTACCCCGATGCTGCAAAAAACCTGTATCTCAGACCTGTAGAGGTCCTGTATATGGCAATGGGAGAGACACCTATCCCAATTTGAGGATATCAAGGTCTGTGCTGGGTTTAGTCCGTTAATCCGAAAAATTTGGGGTTTTCAGGCAAAAACCCGAAAAAATAGAGCGGTTTTTTCCCGATCCGATTAATTTGAGTTTATTAATTAAAGGGGAACTCCGGCTTCCAAACCAAAATTTGATAAAGAGGCCCACATAGCACAGAAACCCATAATATACACATCACAGTTACCTGTTTCTTCAAAAAGTATGGATATATACCATTTTCTATGCTGAAATCCAGCTGTATAACAGTTCTTCTCTTTCTGCATCATTTGTAACCCTTGCTGGGAAGGAGGGACTAAACACTGATGTTACAAATTGTAACAACTTCTCCACAGCTTACAGACAGCATGCAGGAACTACATAACCCACAATGCATTGCACTGTGATGTTCCTTATTGAAATCACATGTGCAGGGAATTGTGGGGATTGGAGGATACAGGCTGAGGACAGATGGCTGTTGATACAAAGTAACAGTAGTCAGCCAGCTCAGCAAAGTAGTCAGACAGATCAGCAGGAGACCAGGGGGCTAGGCTTAGGGAACTGTTCCAAACCATTAAAAAATCCTGACAAGTCTTCATATTTTCTAATTGATGTACATCACAAAGTTGCTTGAAATTATGTTTACTTTTCAAAAAGCTTAAGTTCTGTTTGTGTGGAGTTCCCCTTTAATAAATAAGGTCAAATCGGGCATGAGATTTTGGATGTGGTTTTTTACTAAAATAATTAGATAAATTCAGAGTTTAGTAAATAGCTAGGCACAAAAATTTATATTTTTGTGTCAAAATTCCTGTATTCTCCTCTGGTACATTATGCCAGTGAAGAGGATGCACCACGTGCCACTTAGCTTCAAAGTATATAAACAAACTGCTTTGTAGCAGTGGTTGTTGCCATAGAGAGTTCTATAGAGCAGCAGTTATAGCGATGTGCAGATATATGCTTTAGAATAAACACAGAATACATGCATTTTTAGTACTAGCGACAACAACATGGTTCAGATGCTATACAGGGAACGAGTAAGATGAAAACCTACAAAAAAGGGACAGTTCATTTTTATCTAAGTGGCACAATGAGAATCATGTAGTTCCTGTGTACAATAATGAGAAATATGTGCTATTTATGTGTGTTCATTATTCACAGTCACTTCATCTCATGGAGGGCCACATACACGTTAATGACATAAATGACAGGTATTGACTTCCTCCTGACAACAAATCAACATTGGGGATGTCTCATCGCTTATCAGTTTGTGGCCTTATAATACCCTTTAATCCAGATCACTGAACCTCTACAGGTACATTCTAGCAAACCATTCTTTACATACATCAGCCCAGTACAAGCTCCAACACAACATTTGTCCACGAAACATACATATTTATAATGGATACAGCATACAAACATTTAGGTAATCCTTCTGCCATTTGGAATAGGATGGACTGCACCAGCTTTTTCAAAAAAGCTGGTGTTGACGACCATTTGAGCTTACATGCACGCTTATGGATCAGGCTTTCCCGCATACAAACCTTTGTAGAGTAGAGTCTGGTATCTGCCTATTAACATACAAATGCAGAAAATGAAAACTTATCAATACAAATTACAAAAAATTATTTTATGGGTTAGACTAATTTTCAAAAGGTCCCATTGACATACAGTGTTTTTGGAAATTATATGTGTTGTACTTTATCTTAGGACATTATAAATCTTATAAATCAGGATGCGGCCCTTCAAGAGGGTTTTATAAGCCACAGACAGAAGCTCCACTGGCCGCTCACTGGCCATCATTTTAATATAACCTAGAAATGTAATATAGTGAAAAACTGGCCCACTTGATGGAATAAATTGGAGAGCATTGTTAAGTAACTCATATAAGGACACAAGTGGTAGACCTGAATCAACTAGCTGATATGCAATCCGGTCATGTTGATACAAATATATGTTCTTCTTACTAAGAGCAATTTGTAATAGAGATACAATACCTGCTATCATCTCTCTCTACATATAATTTATAATTATATATAAATATACAGCTCACCATGTCCATGCTGCCTTCATTCAACAGCAGAATTCCCATATGTGGCAAATACAATCATACACAGTACGCATAATTAGAGCAATTCATCAAGAGTAGAATTGAGAACATTATTATTCTATTGTGTTTGGGCACTTCACCAGTAGGGTGACCTGCAGCTTTTAACTGGTGGGATTATTAACCAGCAACAGTAACCTCTACCATATGCTGGACTCTGTTTAAAATAAGCAAAGGAGAGACTTTACTCCACACCTGGTGTGTCAGAGAGAAGACGATTGTTTGCGATGGAATTAACTGCTGTTCTCTCTGAAAATAGTTACGCACATTATTTTCCTGGGCCTTTGGAAACCTTTGTGTTCAAAAAAGGGATCGCTTTCTCTGTTTGTTGGCTCTGAGAGTAGTCTTTTTATCATGTGTAAGGATATGGTTGCCACTACATGCATTATTGAAAGCAGTTTATTGATCTCAGTTCGGGAAAGGGAATATGATCTTCCAGAGATGGGTGTCCATCCAATAGTCTAACAATGAGAGTTATTTTCATTGAAAGGTGAAAGTTTCACACAACCAAGTATATATAAGTTACAGGATTTACCTACAAGATGCATTTTTGTTAAAAATACAAGGGGGGTTGAGGGAGCACTTCAGGCTACAAAAATATGTTTAAAAACAATGGAAGTGCAACTGATTTATCCTATTAATCAATGCACGTTCCCTGGTCCCCTGTCTCACAAGTAATTCAGTATATATGCTATGACCTCTGGTCATAGTATAAAAGTAGTAATCCTTGGGATCAGTGTCTCCTGACCTTGGCTTTGGTTTTAATCAGAGGGCTAGATCTTCCCCAGCCACTAACGGTTGCGTCTTTTAAGAGAGAGAAATTGCCCAAACCAACGCCCATTTTTAAAGGCATGAGACCACCTTAGTTGAAGGAGCGTGTAGGGAGTGCTACAAGCCACTTGAAAGCATTGACCTGCTTCTGGCTACAAAACAAAAAATACAAGGGGGGTTGTGGGAGCACTCCAGGCTAAAAAAATATGTTTAAATACAATGGAAGTGAAACTGATTTATCCTATTAATCAATGAACGTTTCCTGGTCCCCTGTCTCACAAGTAATTCAGTATATATGCAAGTGTGTATAAAAACAGGGGGTTTTAGTTACAAAGTTATGATCATAAAATTGGTAAGCCACCAGGGACCAGGGAATGTGCAATGATTAATAGGATAAATCAGTTGCACTTCCATTGTATTTAACCATATTTTTTTTTAGCCTGGAGTGCTCCCACAACCCCCTTGTATTTTAGCTTAACCCAATAAACTTACCCTCTTTAATTCTTGTTATGACAGACAATGCCCTGGCTGGAATAAAACCCAAGGAACCCAGCACTGCACGGCAGCAATGCTAACCATACAGCATTCAGATATCTGCTGGAGGCATCTATGCAATCTTGTGCAATAATGCAATAAGTATATACAGTATATTGACCATGTGCATGTGTATTTTATACACATTTTATACTGTGCTAATCCAGCAAACCTATACATGTATATAATTCCCACAGTGAAGACTGCTTATTAGTTCACACTTTTCCACATGGCAAATTTGAAACCACTACAGTATGAATCAAAATGATTACTAACCAGCCCTTCAGCATTATGCTTTTATAAAACTTCACTGTTAAAAAGATGAAAAGTAAAAAGAGCAACTGCAGGCGTGCCCTGTTCTATGTAATCTGTAAATCAGGATTATAAAGGTTAAAATGAACAACCATGACTGGATTCCATGTTAAAGAGGTTCTGTCATGATTTTTATGGTGTCATTTTTATTACTAGATGACACTGTGTGCATTGCAAATAATGCAGTCTACCATTTCAAATTTCATTTTTGAACCAATAAGTGCATTGTGTTTTTAGTTGTAATTTGTGTGCATAAGGCAGCGATCATAGGTCATTGTGCTTGAGACTGTACTTTTAGAAAAAGCCAGCATTTAAAGGAACAGTAACATCAAAAAATAAGTGTTTTAAAGTAATAAAAATATAATACAGTGTTGCCCTGCACTGGTAAAACTGGTGTTTGCTTCAGAAACATTACTATTGTTTATATAAATAAGCTGCTCTGTAGCAATGGGGGCAGCCATTCAAAGGAGAAAAGGCTCAGGTTACACAGCAGATAAGCTCTGTAGAACATAATGGTGTTATCTGTTATCCACTATTTAACCTGTGCCATATAGCCTTTTTTCAATTTCCAACATTGCTACACAGGTAGGGTTGCCAATTTTTATAAAAAAATTTACCGGCTGCTGGGGGGTGGGGCCTCAAATGGGCGGGACATGACGTCAAAAGGGGCAGGGCGTGACGTCAAAAGTGGCGGGACCACGCAACGGAGACCCGCGGACTAGAAGAGGCAAAAGAAAAGGTAAAGGTGGCCATACACGGGCCGATAAAAGCTGCCGAAAGTCGGCCAGATCTCGATCGGATGGGTTTAAAAACCCCGTCGGATCGCGGCCGCATCTGTTCGTTGATGCGGTCCCGCGATCTGACCGCCCGTTTGTGAATGCTAGGATCCGATCGTTGGGCCCTAGGGCCCACGATCGGATCTGCCCGATATTGCCCACCTCAAGGTGGGCATATCGGAGGGAGATCCGCTCGTTTGGCGACATCGCCAAACGAGCGGATCTATCCGTGTATGGCCACCTTTAGTTGCAGGGGATTGGGGGCAGGCCGAGGGCTCCTTTTGATCGTATAACAAATTTACCGGCAGCTACATTGCCGGTAAATTTGTAACACCGGCCCCGGCCTTGGCAGGTATTTTACTGGCTAGGCCGGTAAAATACCGGCCGGTAAAATACCGGCCGGGTGGCAACCCTATACACAGGGGCTTGTTTATATGAACTATAGTAGAGTTTCTGAAGCAAACAGGACAGGGCAACACTACATGATATTTTCATTACTTTAAAACACTTTCTTTTTTTGGTGTTACTGTTTCTTTAACAATGGAACTGCTTTTATATAAGCTATTGTTTCTGTTTCTCAATGTAACTGGAAGAGCTCTTACCTGCCATTAGGTAAGAGCATTTTAGGCAATGCAGGAATGAAGGAGCTGTTATCTGGTTACCTTCACATTGTTCTGTTGATAGGCTGTTGGGGGGGAAGGGGAGAGGGGTATATTGCTTAAATTTGCAGAGCAACTGTAAGGCTAATGCCAAATGGGGCTGAAACTTAACGTGCTGAAATACCCACAATTCAATATTTGGTAATTTTGTCAATGACAGACGCTTTATTGACCATGGGAAAGGATATTCCCTGCAGGCGATAAAGCCCAAGTTTGCCATTGCCCTAAGGGTTAGTCCACACGCGGAGATTTGGGGAGATTTAGTCACCTGGCGACTTATCGCCTCTTCTTCTGGGCGACAATCTCCCCGAACTGCGTCCTTGTGTCTTCCCATCCGCTATAATGAAAAGTCGAACTGCACTAAAGCACACGCGGCGCTTCGTTTTCCGAAGTCGCCTGAAGTTTCCTCGTCGGAAGTGTCGACTAACCCTAAGACTCATGTACAGGTATGGAACCTATTATCTAGAATGCTTGGGGCCTGGGGATTTCCGGATAAGGGATCTTTCTGAAATTTATAGTCTACTTAAACATCATTTAAACATATTAAACCCAATAGGATTGTTGTGCATCCAATAAGGATTAATTATACCTTAGTTTGGATCAAGTACAAGGTACCATTTCATTACTACAGAGAAAAAGGAAATCATTTTAAAAAAATGTAATTATAATTATTCAGTTATAATTGAGTCTATGGGAGATGGCCTTTTCCGTAATTCCAAGCTTTTTGCATAACAGGTTTCCGGATAACGGATCCTATACCTATACAAGAACAGAAATATTCCATGTTGGGGTTAAAAGTAAGGTTCACAGCATACTACTGGGCTTTAAATAAAAATAATGTCTTTGGTTCTCCTTGAAGATATAAATTAAGATATATTTTATCATTGGATCTGTACAGTTAGATCAGCTCTTAACCCACGACACCAGACGGCACATTTTTTTTTAAAGTTAACATGAAATAAAATGATTTCTGCTGTAAATTATGTGAATGATTTGTTAGCTATCTTGTATGCCTATGAAATTAATGCAATTTAATTCAAACAGAAATGAATATACTATAATCAAGCGAATAATGATTTTCTTAGAATGGACAGGACTGGACGGGTGGAAAGCTTTTCAGACCCTATTGAAGAAACAATAATATATTATTTTTATTTCTAGACATTAATCTTTGCAAAACATAGTCCTAGCATTAAACTTCAAGGTAATAACCACAAATAATGATGGTATCAGCAGTTTCTCCCCTGAGTATATATAGCACTTTAAAGATGCAAGGTTATTGTGTCAGTTTAAATAAATAGCATATTATCAAAAGAGATGGATTAGTAAATAGCTTTTCACAAACAAGTCAATCTCATTTACATCCTAGCTGTATGGGTAGAGTACTGGAGCCCTCTGTTGGAAGTACATTGCATGACATGAATTTAGGTCAAAGTAAAATCCAATGCAGTCATTTTGTGTATAACTATTTCATACATTTTGATTGGCAAGCACAGGCATAAATAATACTATTTTGTTATATAAAATTTAAAAAGGGAAGAAAACGGGAAACAGAATTTGGGTTGGGACCAATAGAAAACCAATAGAAAAATCACAAATACTAGTAGCAACCTTCAGTTCCCAACCATAATAATATCATCAGCACTCTGTATGTGGATCTGTACCTTTACTAGTTGATATATGAGACCTACATACAATAATTTCTACTTACTGAAAAGGTAAAAGAAAACAAAAGTAAAAACTCACAGCACTGCGCATAGCACCTCATTCGTGCATTAGAAAATGAGAATTTCCTGAATGAAAGATGGGGAAATTCCCTGCTACAAGAGCAGGAATATTGATTAATTATAGGCAAGCTTACAATAGATGCATGCTACCTCCATTAATGAGTTAAAAAAAATGCTGGGGCTGCTATAGGGTCGCTTATGATTTTTTGTATGTTTGTAGGGTGCATACATCAGGCTGTAGGGAACAATGGAGTTATTCCTGCCTGATACCTCTTTGCCAGAAGATGCAGGGATCACTTTCTTCAGAGAGATCAAACCATTGATCACTCCCCACCTCGGGTCAGTGGTGTGGTGGATTTTAAAATAGCAAGAAAAGAGCCAAGCCTAGGACCCCAACCCTCTTAATGCTGAAGGAATAAGCATGTGCCCTGGATTCCAGAGTAGGAAGAGTCATAGGGTAGGCTCTCAACTATGTAAGTGGGTGTGATCATTATTCATCTGTTCAGATTCCTCCAGCATGGTTAGTAAATGCCATGTCCAGCACCAGTAAAAAATTAAGGCTCAGTGATATATTATCTTGGAAATACTTTCTAAGGGTAAGGTCACACTGGGAGTCTCAGGGAGATTTAGTCACCCGGCGACTAATTGCCTCATCTTTGCGGTGACCAATCTCCCGAATGCCTTCCCTCACTCTTGCACTTGCTAAAATTAAAAATTGCCGGCGCTAAGCACACGCAGCGATTCGTTTACTGAAGTTGCCCGAAGTTTCCTCGTGAAGCAAACTTTGCTGCCATGTAGTAATTATCTGTATTAATTACTAGAAACCATCCGAGGTATATAAAACTCTAAAATTCTACCTCAAATTTTAGGCAAACAGGTAATGCACCATTATAAACAATATTTTCATCTGTGTTCAGCCTACACATCTAAAGACAATTTGCATTCCACAATGAAGTGAGGTAAGGCATATGGCATATGATTCTTGGGTGTTTTCTGCCTCACTGTTTACAGTTCCAAATACCTCAGACACTTGCCTTGAATAGGTAGAACTGGCGGCTATCTTTTTGGCCAATTTTTTCTTGCAGCCTCAGGATGAGCTGTTTCACTTGCTGGGTTCGGGAGGCAGTGATAAGTGGCTCAGCTTTCTGAATTTCTCCTACTACCAAATCCACATCTGTCCTACAAAAAGAAACCAACAAGATAAAGTCAGTTGTGTTCAATGCACCATTCCATCTACCACTTTGGCTCCAGAGACTGCATGTCTCCTTACATCATGGATATAAATTTCTCACTCAGGTACTGTCTCATCACCAAGTCGACCATTTGTCCATCAAAAATATTGTATTGTTGCTGCTTTTTACATTTTACCTTCTTTAAATCTCTCACTCATGCAAGACATATGGCATAGCATTAATATAGGGTTACACACTACAATCTCTCACTCTGTCCATGCAAGACATATGGAATAGCATTAAGATAAGGGTACACACTAGAGTTTCACTGCACTTTAGTGAATGTTTCAGAAATCTGTGATGTCTTTCAGGGGACAATGTAAAGGCAACTTACGTAGGAGACAGTTCTAGTAGATCAACAGCCTTGGTTTTCAGTTCCCCTCCTTTTTCATACTCTAGAATAATTCCTGAGGAAAGAAAAAAGTTAAAATTTAAATCACCTCTGGCAAATCAAACTCTTCATTTTTTTTTTTTTGATCTTGAGAAACAAGAAATTCTTTACAGAAGTTATTTTGTTCTGAACAATTTCCAGCCTTGATCAGACTAGCGAGAACTAGGTCTGCATCGGTCTCATCTACAAACCTTACAAACACATAGATGCTGCATAGAGATACCTACAATATTAATCATTTCAATCTGTTCTCCATCACAGTTGGATCTGACATCACTCCTAGTTACAGAAATTCATTTTACTGACACTAGAATATAATGCTTGACAGTGATGAGCCAGCATAGGCGATGCTGGTACATGTATAGGTCCTGTTATCCAGAATGCTCGAGACCTAGGGGCAAATTCACTAAGATGTGAAGTTGTGCCAGGCGCAACTTCGCCGCACTTCGCCAGGCGTAGTTTCGCCAGTGCTCCGCAAATTCACTAAAATCCGAAGTTGCGCTCAGGGGTAGCGTAAGGTTGCAAAGTTGCGCTACCGTTGATTCGCTATGTAAAGCGAAGTTACGCTAGCGAAGGCTAACTTGCATACGGCGCGAAATTCAAATTTCAAAGGAGGAATACGTATCAGCACTACAAATGCCAAGAAAACCTTCAAATCTGCAAATAAATGTTTTATTTTGCCCTACACATGTGCCCACTGTCTAGTTAAGTTGCCATGAGTAAGGAAATGTGGGGGGAAGGAGGGGAGCCCCAAAAAAATTTTCAATCTTTTTCAGCCTATCACCCATCATGTAGAAAACACGCCAGCGTTTTTTGGGACTTAGAAAAAAATTTGACTTTTTTGGAAACAATCCCTATCTACTCTATTGCACTTCGCCAGGTCTGAGGTGGAGAAGGAAGTCTAGCGTAAAAGGTAGCGTTCAGTACACTGCGCAAGTTAGTGAATTTGCGTAGTTTCGTCGCTAGCGAAAATTCGTCTGGCGTAAGGGTGCGAAGTAACACTAGCGAAACTATGCCAGCGTTCATTAGTGAATTTGCGCAGTAGCGAAAATGCCAAACGCTAGCGAATTAACGCTAGCGTTCGGCGCTTCGCGGCTTAGTGAATTTGCCTCCTAGGGTTTTCTAGATAACTGATCTTTCCATAATTTTGATCGTCATACATTAAGTCTACTAGAAAATCATGTAAACATAAAATAAACCCAATAGGCTGGTTTTGCTTCCAATAAGGATTAATTATATCTTAGTTGGGATCAAGTACAAGCTACTGTGTTATTATTACAGAGAAAAAGAAAATCATTTAAATAATTTGCATTATTTGGATAAAGTGGCGTCTATGGGAGACAGGAATTCAATAACTCGGAGCATTCTGGATAACAGGTTTCCGGATAATGGATCCCATACCTGTATAATGATTTTTAATCTCTAAACAAAGAAAATGTGCATGCGCAGGTTCACAACTAAATCACCTCCTGACATTATTGTATGACATCCTTTATCATTGTTTCTGCGCTCATTTAAAATGTGTTACAGTAGATCCCGGATTTTATGTTTCCCAGGGGGCTGTGTCAAAATGGTGTAAATTCAGGGAAACGATAAATCTGGGAAAGAAAAATACGCAGCTTCCCTGAGTGGGACCTCAACAAAACAGATCATTTCCAGGAAAACATAAAACTGTGGGACCAAAAATTTTTGTACTGTATTTCCCACTGGCACAGCAGGACAAAATAATGGGTCACACTAAATGCATTACACCTGACTATACTGTACGAAAGGGGTCCCAGGCTATGGTAAGGGGTGTTCACCTAAAGGCCATTGTAAAGGCTCATTTACTAGTACAGGTATGGGATCTGTTATCTGGAAATCCAGAAAGCTCTGAATTACTGAATTATGGGCCATTTCCCATAGACTCAATTTTATTCAAATAAACCACATTTTTAAAAATGATTTCCTTTTTCTCTGTCATAATAAAACAGTAGCTTGTATTTGATCCCAACTAAGATATAATCAATTCATATTGGGAGAAAAACCAGCCTATTGGGTTTATCTAATGTTAAAATATTTTTTTAGTAGACGTAGGGGGTTATTTAATGGAACCGAATGTATCTCATATTTTATTTTAAAACCACGACCAAACTCTCATGCCCAATTATACCTTATTTATTAATAAAAAAAACTAGATTTAATCGTATCGCAGAAAAACTAAATAAAATGGGGCAAAACCCTGAAACACTCAAATGTTTCTGTCTTTTTTCCCAAATCGCTCAAAGTTCGTTCAAGTTTTTGGCCGAAAACCCCCAAAAAGTCAGATTTTCGGCCTAAACTCAGCGCAGGCCACAAAACCTTCAAATTAAGATAGCTGCCTCTCCCATTAACTTATACAGGACCACGACAGGTCTGAGATGGCGGATTTTCGGATTCTGACTTTTTACAGCATCAGGGTATAGTAAATCTCAAAAAATTCTGTTTTTTTTCCCCTCTAAAAATCTATTTTTCTAGTAAAATAAACTCGAATTTTACGAGATTTTAACATTCAGATTTAATACATAACCCCGTATGAATGTATATTTATGTATATGTATAAAGATTGAAATTACAGAAAGACCCCTTATACAGAATACCTCAGGTACCGAATATTCTGGATAACAGGTCCTATATCTGTACAGTGAACAAAGCTATTGGAACAGAACTGCATCAATTAAAAATCCATTGTGTTAACTACTTTAGCCAGTGGAATCAATCTCAATTGCACTGCACATTCTGGTAACACCACAACCAGCACCAGATTACCAAATGTATGACGTATCTGACGCTTGTTGCTTCTCACATTTACAATATAATGTTTACAATGTAATGTACCAGTAAGGGAGCCTGGTTTTATGATTCTGATAATCTGATTATCTACCTCACAAGAACCAGGAAGTTAGAAATATGAAGACGTTTCAAATACAGGTATGGGATCTGTTATCTGGAAACCCGTTATCCATCAAAATAATTAAAATTTTAAAGAATGATTTCCTTTTTCTTTGTTATAATAAAACAGTAGCTTGTACTTGATCCCAACTAAGATATAATTAACCCTTATTGGAAGCAAAACCAGCCTGTTGGGTTTATTCAGGGGCAGATTTACATAGGGTCGAATATCGAGGGTTAATTAACCCTCGATATTCGACTGCCGAATGTAAATCCTTCGAATATCGAAGTCGAAGGATTTACCGAAAATAGTTTGATCGAATGGAAAATCGTTCGATCGAAGGATTAAATCCTTTGAATAGTTCAATTTGAAGGATTTTAATCCATTGATCGAACGATTTTTAGTTCGAATCGTTCAATTTGAAGCCATAGTCGAAGGTTGAAGTAGCCAATTCGTTGTTCGCAGTAGCCAAAAAAATCATTCTAAATTCGAAGTTTTTTTCCTTCTATTCCTTCACTCGAGCTAAGTAAATGGGCCCCTTAATGTTTATAAGATTTTCTAGTAGACTTAAGGTATGAGGATCCAGATTTTGGAAAGATCCATTATCTGGAAAATCCAAGGTCCCAAGCATTCTGTATAACAGGTCCCATACCTGTACTTTGTTTGCCCTGATTAGCTCAAATTTTTCTCATTTAAAACAATAGGCGAACAGTATGTTCAAGTGATTGATTTGAATGGAGAAAAATACACATTTTACAGGCTTCCTCTTGATTTGAAGCAGAACACATGAAGATGAAGCTGCTAAGCCTGGGACACTTCTTCTACATCAATATATAAATAGTATTGAGATGCACTGAAAGGAATCCGAGTCCACTTGATTTTTCTTGGAAACAGTTACTTTGAAGTACAGATCAAAGTTAAATGAGAAAAAGTAATTGCCTGCTAGGCAAATAAAATTGGGTTACCTGAACCACACATGCTACATGTTCTGCCTTTTATGAGTATATTTATTAAGGGCATTTCATTTCAGAAAAAATATCCATTCCTCTCTAGATGATAAAGCTGCAAACATATTTTTCTGGCTGAATTTAAACAGTAAATATATGTACAATACAAATCTTACCCTAACTGATAAGGGGTCTTTCTGTAATTTGGGTCTCAATAGCTTTAGTCTAATAAAAAATAATTTAGATAAGTTAATTTTTCATGCATTAAACCCAATAGGAACTCCGGTAAGGATTTATAATAACTTAGTTGGGATCAAGTACAAGGTACTTGTTTTATTATTACAGAGAAAATGTAAATTCTTTTAAAAACTTGAATTATTTGATTAAAATGCAGTCAATGGAAGATTGGCAGCCTGTAATTCTGAGCTTTTTATAGTCACCCTCTTGTGACTATGACTTCCCTTGTTTCAGAGCGGCTACAGGTGCTGAGCAGCATCACAACACCCTTTGTTATTCTAACATCATCTCACAAACTAGTTTGGACTGGCCTGCCAGAGTACCAGAACATATAAAACTGATCTAACTGCCGTCAAAGTGGTCCTGGATGTCGGGTTCTCTGGTGGGTCTCAGAGGCCCAGTCTGACATTAAGGGGGTTATTTATCAAAGTTCAAATGTTAAGAGTTTTTTATACCTCAAATTAACCCAAATGAAATGACAACTCAAATGGTTTAAAGGAGAACTAACCCCCTGTACCAAAGCCCCCCTAAACTGCCTGACATTGCCCCCCTATCTCTATTCCTCCCCGCACTGTGCATTAGTAAAAACACAATACCTTTAAAAAAAGCTCCAGGGCACCATTTTCTGCCGATTCGTATTCTTTCGGGACTAACTCCGATTTGCGCATGCCCAGTTGAAGCGGATTCCTGACTTGGACCAACTGCACATGTTCCCGTAGGCTTCATGTTGGCGTTGAGCCCCATTTATGGGGTTGTTTTAAGGGGGCTTTTTGCACGGTGGGGTTTAGTTCTCCTTTAAGAAAAAACTTGAATGGAAAAAACTCAAATTCTGCGAGTTCAGGTTGCGAAACCCAAAACTCTAAATCAATTGAGTTTTCCGTAGGAAAAAACTCAAATTGCTCTAATTATTTGAGTTTTCGGGCAAAACCCTCCAAAACATCATGAAGGCTATTAATATCTTCAAATGGTTCAAGGGACCTCTACCATTGACTCCTACATGATAACAACAGGTTTTAGATGGTGTATTTTCGGATTCGAGATAAAAAAAAATCTAGTTTTTTTTTAACCCAAAAATGTGAGTTTTGACTAAGAAAATGTACTTGAAAACTTGAATTTTTCATGGAAAACAGAACTCAAACCTTAATAATAGCCCCCTAAAATGGTCAAACCTACAATCCTCCAACTACAGTTAAACTGTATGTATGTACATATAAGTTGATTTATATAGCGTTACTAGGATATGCCGCACTGTACAATTTTACAATGTAGGAAAGAACAGTACATACAGGAAGGATAAGCAGTATAAAAAATATGTATAAAGTAAATACTGTATGTATAACAATAAAGTATACATGTTGTGAAATGGTTAACTATAAGCAACTTTTCAATTGGTTTTCATGATTTATTTTTTATAGTTTTTTAATTATTTCCCTTTTACTTCTGATTCTTTGCAGCTTTCAAGTGGGGGGGGCACTGACCCCATCAGCTAAAAACAAATGCTCTGTAAGGGCAGAGACACATACTAAGATTTGGGGAGATGTAGTCGCCTGGCAATAAATCGCCTCTTCTTCGGGGAGACAATGGCACTTGGATCAATTCATTTTCCAAAGTCGGCCAAAGTTTCCTCGTTGGCAACTTTGGGTGACTTCAGAAAATGAAGCGCACAGATTGCCATCCCGCCAGCAATTTACATTAGAGCCGGTGGGAGGCAGTTCAGGGAGCAGTGGCGTAACTACCGAGGAAGCAGACCCCGCAGTCGTGGGGGGGCCCGGGGGAACAGGGGGCCCGGCGGGGCCTGCTTCCTCGGTAATATGCACAACAGGCAGGGACTATTTCGGGACATTTGCGCTGGCTATCAGTGAGTTTTTGTACCACTTCCTGCCCCCACACCGGAAGTTCAAAGCAGAAGACTCTCTGATGGGATCGGTGCCAGAGTATCATCATCAATCACTGTGTGCAGCGTGTTACAAAGTTTTTTTTATTTAAGTGTGTGAACAGGGATTTATGATGATAGACTGGCACCGATCCTATTCCTCAGACTATACCTCATCACTATTTTTTAAAACCATTAGGGGGGGGTGCAATGAGGGTGTGACCACAAAATACATATAGTCAAATACAAGAGTCCTCTGCACTCAACCCATTACCAATATATTTAAGACAGAGACATTTTGTGCATACTGCTACTGAAAAATGCCTTACCCTTTAAACAAAACAGGGATTGTTTGTCCATATATTGCAATATATTTAAGCTGGCCAACTACGTCAAAGTCATCCCATATCTGGCCAGTCCTATGCTCAATTTTATCTGATTCATTAAGAATTCTATTGCTTCATTATACATTTTACAAAGGGACTAGGTTTTACCTGCAACTTACTTGCTGCTTTCAAAGTAAACCCCCATACTTGGCTGCCCTTTTATTAGACACCAGTGGGATCACCTGACTATAGCTGGGAAGGGTGGGAGCTACAACATGGAGCTGGTCACTGCTCCTGTATAACTATAACAAACAAGGGAAAGTTGTGCTCACCACTATTTTTTAAAACCATTAGGGGGGGGTGCAATGAGGGTGTGACCACAAAATACATATAGTCAAATACAAGAGTCCTCTGCACTCAACCCATTATCAATATATTTAAGACAGAGACATTCTGTGCATACTGCTACTGAAAAATGCCTTACCCTTTAAACAAAACAGGGATTGTTTGTCCATATATTGCAATATATTTAAGCTGGCCAACTACGTCAAAGTCATCCCATATCTGGCCAGTCCTATGCTTAATAATAAACCTAGTCCCTTTGTAAAATGTATAATGAAGCAATAGAATTCTTAATGAATCAGATAAAATTGAGCATAGGACTGGCCAGATATGGGATGACTTTGACGTAGTTGGCCAGCTTAAATATATTGCAATATATGGACAGACAATCCCTGTTTTGTTTAAAGGGTAAGGCATTTTTCAGTAGCAGTATGCACAAAATGTCTCTGTCTTAAATATATTGATAATGGGTTGAGTGCAGAGGACTCTTGTATTTGACTATACCTCATCATGTTTCCCCCTGTATGCTAGACACCATGGTAGCTTCTAGAAATTCCAACCTTAAACCTGGGATAGCTAGTTGCTGCAAAGGAATGTTATGTGCACACAAGAAGGTATGGCCTTTTATTTCATTATTTAAATAAGCAGAAAGTAAGCACTTGTCTTTATCAGAATGGAACGTCCCTGTGCAGGCCCTGGTGTTTCCAGGGGTCAGTAATGCACACACTATTATTAGTAACCCGACAGATAAGTGGGAAATAGAATCCTGTGCTGGATGTGGGGTGTAATAGAGTCACTGAGACTGTGCGGACCAGAAGTGAATAGGGGTTAATTCAGCTTATGTTTGCACATTTATGATTCAACGGGCAGTTTGAGTACAAATTACAGTCAAAGTGATATAGCCAGTGAATAAAAGGGGGAACAGAATACTAAATCATTTGTAAACATTACGTAAAATAAAAGCATTACAAAATTGCATTTTCAAATAGTCTTTGAATACAACCCTCTCCAAGTCTCAATAATAGAAGCTAAATGGCCCCTTTAAAACCAGCATTTCTGTAAAATAAACAACAGCAATCAGTGGCGTAACTTCTAAGGAAGCAGACACGGCAGTTGTGGGGGGGTACAGGGGGCCCAGCGGGGCCTGGTTCCTCGGTAATATGCACAACAGGCAGGGACTATTTTGGGACATTTGCACTGGCAATCAGTGCTGGACTTAGGCCAATTTCGTCCAATCAGGCCCGTGCCCCCTGGGGCCCCACACCAAGAAGGTAGCCACTACAAGCTGAGTTATTGTTCCACTTCCTCCCCCCACACCGGAAGTTCAAAAGCAGGTGACTCTCTGACTGAAGATGTGATTGGTGCCAGACTATGATCATCAATCACTGATGCAAGGGTCTCACCTTCCTTCATGGCAGGAGCGTCCCTGATTAGTAGTATCAGGGTGCACATCACAAGGATGATGCAAAAATTGCAGTCAGGGACAAGTTAGAAGCAGCCTGGACTGGAATTCACAATAGGCCCTGGCATTCCAAGTACACAGAGGCCCAATCACCCCCCTCCAGCCAGTGTCGGACTGGCCCACCAGGAAAACTCCTGGTGGGCCCAGGTGTCAGTGGGCCTCTTGCTTCTAATCATTTGGCCTATTTCATGTCAGTCCCTATGAAAACAAATAATAGAAGAAAATTGAAAGTAGATATAAAAGACTAGGAAAATAAAAAGGTTGAGTGAGGAGAGGAGGAATAATAGTTTGGAAAGTGGGCCCACGGTCTAAGGTTTTATGGACCATGGGTTAAGGTTTTCTGGTGGGCCAACGGTCTAAGGTTTTCTGGTGGGCACCTAGCACCCCAGTCTGACACAGCCTCCAGCCCAATAAATAGTGACTGTCTATGGCAACGTACAGCAGCCCCTCTGGCCTGGTTAGAAGCCAGGGCAGGTGGCAGGAACCAAAGTCAAACAAGCAGAGGTAAAAAACCAAGAGACTACACAATAACAAAAGGGCTTGAGCAGGATGTGAAACATAATCCAGCTTGGGGAAAAATTAAAAGAGGAAGTAACATTTTTTTTTCCCCTCCAAAAGGATGATGTTTTGCCAGTAATAGGGGGACCTGTTGTACCAAGTAAATTGACCCTTCATGTGACCACTGCTGTTAGTTTCATTTCACTCTTAGTAAGGACTAAAATTGAATTTAAAATAGTTTCTTCATTACACAATCCTAAAATACTTTGTTAGGGCATGTAAAGGCAAACATATAAAATCCCATTTTTACATTCTTTAATGAAATTCTCCCACTGAGCGACTAATCTCCCTTAAGCTGAGCATGTGTCTCTGCCCTAAAGCTACAAATGTATTGTTATTGCTACTTTTTATTCCACAACTTTCCATTTAGGCTATTTACTATTCATTTTCCAGTCTCTTATTAAAATCAGTGCATGGTTGCCAAGTAGTGATGTTCGGGCCTCACACTGCTCCTCCTTCAAATGCCGGCTTCCAACTTCCAGGTTCCCGTCTATAAAAGGGCCCCCGGAAGTGCAAGTGCAGCACGGCGGGTTAGGGTCCTACACATAACTATTGCCAAGGTAATTTGGACCCTAGCAACCAGATTGCTGAAATAGCTAGAGAGCTGTGGAATAAAAAGCTAAATAATACAATAAAACACAAACAATAAAAAATGAAAACCATTTCCATATTGTCTCAGAATATGACTCTCTACATCATACTGAAAGTTAATTTAATAACCTCTTTTTAACTTTGAGTGTGATATAGAAAGTGATAATCTGAGACAATTAGCAATTGTATAACATACTGAAAGTTAACTGAGAGATGAATGACCCTTTTAGGTGCCAGGCAGTAAGAGTAGCAGTAGGAAGACGGTCCCTGCCCTGTAGATGTTACAGACAAACTATAACTCTAAGCATCATCCTCCAGACAAACTTCTACTGTACTGGAGCACTTAACTACCGCTATGTTACAGCACTGCAACAGCTTGAAGAATGCAGATAATCCCACCTTTAAATACGGAACGCATTTTAAGACATCCTGCAGCGAAATACCTAAAATGCGTTCTGTAACAGAAACCTTCTAAAACCCCGTTACCGCAGTCTGTACGTGTACAGTACTGTCGGAAAATACTGAATTAAGAATTTCTTTAGCCGCGTCTTTTCTCTCTCTAGCCCTGTACTGACATTCCCTTGGAAACGGACAATACTTGTACAGCGCAGGCACAAAGGTGGCTTTAGAAGGGGCGGGATTCGTACTCCTCTGTCTGAGTTTCATTGGTTACGGGGCGCAGAGCCGAGCCTGAACTAATCGTGTGAAACTAATATACGTCATGTAGTGAGGAGAGGCCAGAGGGTGACGGCTATATTTCTAATTGATCCTGCGCTATCAATTAGAAATATAGTCTGAATGTGGTCTCCTTTGAGATTACCAATTTGAGGGGATTGCAGCAGACCCTGACTGGCAATGTGTGGATTCAGAGGTGCTGCTGGCCGTAGACGTGCAGATTTACCTTCACATCGGACAAACGATCGTTCAATGCAATCTTTCCAACCTGCCACTAACCATTCAGATCAAATAAAATAGTAAAAGAACAGATCAGACGATGTTGTGCCACTGACAGCAATAGGGTTGCCACCTTTAAAATTACCGGCCAGTGGTGGGGGCAGAAAATAAAGGAGCGGGACGTGACGAAAAAAGGGGCGGAGTCGGTGGGGCCACCGACCGAAGCCGACGGAAATGTAAGTTTTCATCAGTGGGCAAGGGATTTTGTAAATGGTAATGGTATTATAATTTAACGGCATCTACATTGCCGGTAAATTTGTAATACCGGCCCTGGCAGGTGTTTTACCGGCTAGGCCGGTAAAATACCGGCTGGGTGGCAACCCTAGACAGCAATCATATGAAAGTAAAGATGGCCATAGACAAAGATCCACTCGTTTTGGCGACATCGCTTAAAGGGGAAGGAAACCTAGTTGGCGCAAAAACCCTCCCCCCTTCCCGTGTGTTGCCCACCCCTCCCTCCTCCCCCCTGGCCTACCAGTCCCGCTGGGCAAATGCCCCTAACTTGTTACTTACCCTTCTGCGCAGGTCCAGTCCAGGGAGTTCACAGACGACATCTTCTTCCACGCGATCTTCTTCCTGCTTTGACTGGCGCATGCACAGTAGGAGCATTTCGCCGGTACGATCTACTGCACATGCGCCAAAAGTACTTTGTGCAGTAGATCCGTACCGGCGAAATGCTCTTACTTCGCATGCGCCAAAACGCTGGTCAAAGCAGGAAGAAGGGGGGAGGGTTTTTGCGTCAACTAGGTTTCCTTCCCCTTTAAGATGCCACACACTCAGACAGTTACTATTTAGTGGGCTGGTGGGGAGTTGTTTTGGCCTCTGTGCAATTAAAATGCTAGGGCCTATTTTGAATTCTATTCCAGACCTGGATTGCAGGGTGAAGTATTTAAAACCTTCTAATTGTGGGTTTTTAAAGGGGGAAAGCCACACAAACATAACCTATGCTTTTTTAAAAACACAATCAAGCAATTTTGCAATATACATCAATTAAAAAATATGCAGACTCATGATTTGGTTTGGAACAGTTCCCTTAGGGTAAGGCCACACAAGGAGATTCGGGGAGATCTAAGGCAACTTTGGACGACTATTGAAAATGCATCGCCGCGTGTGCATTATTACAGGCGACTTTTCGTTTTAGCCTATGGGGAAAAATGCTGGGGCAGTTTGGGGAGATAGTCACTCAAAAGACAAGGCGATTAGTCGCCAGGCGACAAAATCTCCTTGTTTGGACTAGCCCTAAGCCTAGCCCCCTGCTCTCCTGCTGATCTCTCTGACTACTTTGCTGAGCTGCCGGAGTTCCAGGTAGAGTTGCCACCCGGCCGGTATTTTACCGGCCTAGCCTATAAAACACCTGCCAAGGCCGGGGGCCAGTATTACAAATTTACCGGCGATGCAGCTGCCAGTAATTTGTAATACCCTTTAAAAAAAGCCCCTGGCCTGCCCCCAATTCGCACAGAACTTACCTTTTTTCCAGCGCCTTGGACATCGCTGCGATGTTGCTCTGCCCCTTTTGCGGCACGCCTCGTAGCTCTGCCCCCTTTTGCGTCACGGACCGCCCCCTTTTGGTGCCCGCCCCCACTGGCCAGTAATATTTTTCAGTAAAGGTCGCAACCCTAGTCCCAGGTGATCACTGATGAAGGGCCATGCAGTCCTGAAACGTTTGATCTTGAGAACTGTGTTAAGAGCACCATGGAATAAAATTTGGGATCACCCCGTTTGATGCATAAAGAGGTATCGGCTTTTCATTCATTGCTGGATTCATTGCTGGCGTGTGGCTAGGCCAGTGCCAATACCTGCATCCCCTCCTGTCTAACTTTAATGAGTCCCAGGGGTACCAGGTCTAATTTTCAAAACCAGCCAAAGTCAGCTACAAAACCAGCCCAAAACTAGCCAAGAGGCACTTCAAAAGTAAAAGAAGACCAAAATTACACAAGTTCAAAATGAAAATACGCATTTTTCAATTTTCACTGATTTGTACATTTTTCTGTAAAGCAAAATGGGAAAGATTTGCCCCCTTCACTAGGGGCATAGCAACAGAGGAGGGCTCAGGAGGTATAGGGGCCCCATGAGGCCTGAATACATATACAATTTCAATAAATATTGGTAAAACAATTCAACTTCTAGACATTTTGGTGGTCAGCAGATTTTTTTGTTCCAAAATTTTCTGAAATTGAGGAAAGTCACCGGAAAATGCGAGAATACAGAACCCAAAATCTGGTAATTCCCAACTTCTACACAAGTCAGTCCCATTGCATGCTGGATATTGTAGTCTTACATAAAACTGGGCAGTCAGTAAATTGTTAAACAAAAGCTACATTACCCAACATGCATTGGGAGATGCAGTCTTGGCACATTAGCGCAAGGATAAACTTTGGCTGGTTGCCAAAGTAAAAATCAGCCAAAGGCCCAAAAAGTAGCCCAAATCCGTGCCCTGGGTAGTTTGTGCTTTCAAAATCTGCCTGGACTTTAAATTAGTAGCCCAATTTGGCTGGAAGACAGCCAATCTTGCAACCCTGTGCCTGACTACTGTTGCTTTGTATCAACAGCCATCTGTCCTCAGCCTGCATCCTCCAAACCCCACAATTCCCTGCACAAGTGATTTCAATAAGGAACGGAACATCACAGTGCAATGCATTGTGGGTTATGTAGTTCCTGCATGCTGTCTGTAAACTGTGGAGCAGGCCTGGACTGGCAATATGTGGGTTCTGGCAAATGCCAGAGGGGCTGCTATAAGATCCCATAGAAAGTCAGTATTTAGTGGGCTGTGGGGGCTGTTTGGGCCTCTGTGTGGGCTGATTGGGCCTCTGTGTACCTGAAATGCCAGGGACTATTTTAATTCTCAGTCCGGACCTGATGTCTGCAGTTTATTAAAGGAGAAGGAAAGGCAAAAATTAATACCTATTTCCCTGTAATCTACTCCCCAAGACCTACCAAATCGCTATGTTTGTAACTCACATATATTAATCCTATCGTGTATAATCCATCTGCTTCTTCTGCTTGTATAATCAGACACACAGGCGCCATATTGGTAAGGTAGCGTAGGCTTCCTAGTCTTCTTCACCTTACTGCGCATGCACGCATTTCACTCCCTTCCCGTGCTGCTTCTGTTACACAGCAGCCAGTTGTTCCCGGGCCCTTCAGCCTGCTCTCCAGACGGCTTTTAACTCTTTCCCCCCAACCCCTCCTTCTCCAGAATACTAGCTGTTTCTGTGTCTACTCACACAGAACGGCATCTTGCAGCTTGTTGAAACTCTCTGGCCCCCACCTTCTTCAATCGAGCAGCCGCTTCCCCTTCCTAGGAGTGTTCTTTTGTCCCGGTCCCTTCTGCTCCTCCAGCACAGCCCCTCCCATGAGCGTGCCAGTACACACATGCGGCAGCACGCTAGAAACTTTGCAGGGATGCTCAAAATAAAAGGAATTTTGCAAATAAAATTTGGCGCTTGGCAAGGGAGAGGGCTGATTTAGCAAAGTAAAATCTAGGAAACCAAGACATAAATCCCAGTAATAGACCCCATACAAATGCATATGCAAATGACAGCTCCCCAGTACATGCGCATAACAACTGAATTATGCCCAATGCGCTTCAAGGCTGCCTCGGGCAGCAGGGAGCAAGAGCCTGAAAAAAAAGTGACGTCACCCAACTCACAGCCTGCAGTGTTCAGACAGCTTAGCTGCTTCTACATGAGACCACAGAGGAATCTTTAAAAACGGTCAGTGATATCTATGTCCACAAGACTTCGTTTAGAAGGCTATTTCTGTTTTGACTTTCCTTCTCCTTTAAGTGGATACACCTTCAAACCATACTGGCACAGTAATTCATAATGGCTCAGTGTGACTCTGACCATTGTCTTCATGAGAACTGGACTTACTAGTTCAGTGACTCCCCTCCATAATAGTTCAGTAACTCCCAGTCAGTAATATTTTGATGACCCTCGGCTCAGGGCCGCCATTAGAAATCACTGGGCCCGTACAACAAAATTTTATAATTTAAATTTCTGCTATAAATGTTGACCTGGCACCCATGGGGGCAGTCAAAAAGAATTTGTTTTTTACAACATTTTCTTTTTACTACAGGTATGGGATCTGTTATCCGGAAACCCATTATTATGTAGAAAGCTCAGAATAAAATAATTCAGATTTTTTTTTTTTTTTTAAATAATTCAGATTTTTAAAATTGATTTCCTTTTTCTCTGTAATAATAAAACAGTACCTTGTATATGACCCCAACTAAGCTATAATTAATCTATATTAGAGGCAAAACAAAAAACAGTTTATTTTATATTTTAATTCATTTTAAGTATTACTGTATAAAGATCCAAATTACTGAAACATCACTTATCCAGGAAACACGATGTCCTGAGCGTTCTGGATAATAGGTCCCATCAGGGCCGCTTCTGCCATAAGGCAAGGTGAAACCCTTGCCTCAGGCGGCAGCTAGCGGCCAGTTACAAGGGGCGGCAAAAAAAACGCCTCTTGTAACTTTAAGAGCCGAACTTCCGGTTTTAACCCGGAAATTCGGCTCCGCTAGTGCAAAGAGCGCTATTGTGCTCAATGCACTAGCGATACTGCCCCCTGAAACCCGATCCGCGCTCTGATGCTAATTTTTAAGCGCGGATCGGGAGAGGAGGGGGGCGGCATCTGGGCTGCTGCCTCAGACAGGAGCAGCCCCAGAATGGGCGCTTGGTCCCATACCTGTACTTAAAAATCACTTGGTTGTGCATTGAGACTCTGCAAACGTCTGTCTTCTATTGTGCTGTGACCTCATGCACTGTACACTGCACTCATCATGCATTTTCACTGGCCTACAGCTTCCATTTGTTCTGCATATCCACACAGGGACCAATCTCTTATGATTAGGTATGATAAACTGTTCTATTTCAGATAAATGGTAGGATCTTGACCAGATACTCATAGAAGCAGTCATATATTAAAGTATTTTTGGGAACTATTTAGATACTGCTACAAGGTTGTTTGGCTGTGTTTTACGGGTGCATTAGTACAGACTCTATCAACTGTAATTCAAGACACACAATTTCTACTGTAAAGGTTTTTAGCAAGGGGCAGGAAATGGCAGTGATTCTATTGAAAGCAGATCTACAAGGATTGGCTATTTCCCTGAAAACCTATTTTTTGCCTAATGAAAGAAAATATAATTCTATAATTCCCAATATATATTTAGTACTGTATGTAATTGCAAGTAAAATTAGTGTTGCCCCTGTGGTTACACAGCAGCTTGTTTAAATAAACTACAGTAGTCTTTCTGAAGCAAACACTCCAGTTTTACCAGTGCAGAGCAACATTACATTATTTATTCATTACTTAAAAAAAACTTGATTTTTTTTGATGTTACTGTTCCTTTAATGCAAAGTAACAGAAGTAGGTTCTCCTCCAAATGCAGGACAACAGAACATTATAGTTTAATTCATTACTACACTTTTATTTGTTGGTGTTACTGTTCCTTTAAGAGTACGAGCGAAAGAGCAGAAAGGGATAAACAAAAACTGCTCGCAGCATTGTTTCAGGAGTGAGGGCAAGGAGTGCAGAAAATATCAACAGCCAGACATATACTGCATTTAATACCAATTACATTTTTCAAACACTGTAACTCTGAAACTGTTCAATTTTAAATTCATGTATAGGAAAAGTTGTTTGGAACTACATTTTCTGCTCAAACTGTCAAACACATACTGACGTAGCAAAGCATTAATCTGCTTTGATAAAAGAGTCAATTCGTTAAGCAGTTTCATGAAAGCCAGGAACATGTATCCTTGAAAAAATCTGAACTTCTGAGAAACCCTCAGTGTTTCTGAATTTTTGTAATTCTGCCTTAGTGTAACAAAATTTTACACTTCGTTTTCTACAACCTTTTGTGTAGACTTTTGTAGTTGCTGACTTAGAAAGCATAGCATTTCCTTTCTCCTCCCACTTGCAGAACCTGATTAGCAGTACCCTGTCTACTCAGCACAGGTAACATCAGGCAATGTGTATGGGACGCACAGAAAGTCAGCAGATAAGGAGCTATGGCAGGGTGCTGCAAGCAATACACCGATAACTGGAAATATCCAACATTTCTTCTCTGCCTCTTTGGATTTTTTGTGAATTTGAGAGCTGTAGAACCATTTTTTGCTGCATATCTTATAGGACCACATCACAATCTGACAGCTGAACAGGTAAGTTAATCACTATTGTACTCAAGATGCATAATAAGGACTATATATGCAGCCAGTAACTCTCCAGTGTGATTTATATTTTCTTTACGGCCCATAGTACATATTTAGAGCAAGAGTAACATGCAGTTTTTAAAGGTAAACTGGAGTTAAATCTAAAATGAAAGGAATTCCCATTTCCGGCTGATCATGATACCATATTTAAGCACAGACATATTCATTGGGCATCCTAACTACCAGCTGCCCATCTAAACGTGTCTGAGCTGCTGGTCTTAGTAGGACCCATGCCAGCTAGAGAGGGTATTAAGTTGATGGGCTGGAGACTGGAGGTTGATTAAATGATTACTGCCAGTGAAGGATTTAATAAAACATACCCATACACTGTATTTGGGTTCTGTGATTTTGAAAACAAATTGTGTGGATCAGATTTAAAATAGTACTAAACCAAATCCATAATTCAATATAGAATTCAGCAGGTTTCCTAGCTGAACCAAATCCTTAAAAAAACTCTTCCTTACCCTAATATTGCATATGGGTTTGGAATTCAGCCAAATCCTTCATGAAAGTTCCGAGATTCGTCTGAATCCAAAATGAGTGGATTTGGTGCATCCAGAATTTTATGCTTTTTTAAGCATTAGATCCATGCAAAGGTTAATTGTCAAACACTGCATTGGGGAATTCCTGTTTGACCAGTTTTCAAGGTAAATAGTTTTAACTGTCATTGCTCCAAGGCTAAAATACTAAACTACACTCATCCAGCAAAAAACAACAGAGGCTGCCTTGGAACTTTCCTTCTGGTCTAACCATATGGTCAGCTGCTGCCCCACCAACCACCACCACCACCACCACCTGCTGTGTCTGTTTACCATGTGTAAACTTTAAATGGTATCACTACAGAGATTAACTGGCCCCTGCATTGTTTAAACCTCATTCAAACTAATCCCCTGCATTGTTCACACCTGAGAACCAGACTGAAACTACCCACATTGTTCACCTGTTCACACTTTATACAAAATGCTAATGGGGCACCAGCACTGTTCCTGATAGGTTTCCTGTCTCTTGCTCTTTTCTGTTTTCCATATGCTCCCTGTGTGTGCCCTGCTCTGTCTGTGTGTGCCTTGCTCTGCCTGTTTGTACCATGCTCTTCCTGTGTGTGCCTTACTCTTCCTCTGTGTGTCCTACTCTTCCTGTGTGTGTCCTACTCTTCCTGTGTGTGTCCTACTCTTCCTGTGTGTGTCCTACTCTTCCTGTGTGTCCTACTCTTCCTGTGTGTGCCATACTCTTCCTGTATGCCTGTGGAACATAAGCCGGGTATTTGTTCTGGGGGTTTGTTAGCATTTGAAAATAAAATATTGTTAGGAGCCCCTAAGGTGTTTAATCATGTGCTGGGGGTGCTGTGTTATCCAAGGGGAAGAGGATGTATATGGATTTAAGGGTATGTCTTAATATGACAACTTTTTTTGATAAGTGATATCCCTGCAGTGAGCACCAATCATTTGGTTTTTTGGTGTGCTACCACAATTAATGTGGACATGATCTTGTGGTAACATGGGTGTGGTTTAAAGTGGGTGTGGTTTAAAAACAAGGAGTGATCAACACTGGCTTCCATTATCGCCCTCCACTATGTAGGCTGGAAAAATTTCGACCCTCGGTCCCACAGAAGTTGGACAGCATTGGTCTAGGACATTTAGGTAAAGTAGTAAACAGCACAACATTTGCTCCAGGTCCTGTAAACCACTTTGCTTTCAAACATTTGAAATGTTACATGTAGATTGGCTGCACTTGATCACTAGAACTGGAGCAAACTTTGCACCTTATTAACTTACGCTCTTAGAATTGTCGCATGGCGGTGCAGTGTTGATCAGCAGCGACACGACTGACAGATGCAGATGCTGCGTGCAGTCAGTTATCAATTTCATCACTATTTTAAGAGATCAATTTTATTATTTTTTCCTTCTCTTGTACCTAATAAAGACAAACCCGAGGGTCTTGTTAAACCAGAACCAGTTTCAGATGTATTTGTACAAGAACAATGTCATGTGTAACTTTCAAATCATATGATCAACCTTTTTTTTCAATATTAAATTGCTACTCTGCATTGAAGGAGTGGTTCACCTTCAAGTTAACTTTTAGTAAGTTATAGAATGGACGATTATAAGCAACTTTTCAGTTGGTCTTCATTATTTTTTAGTTTTGTAATTATTTGCCTTTTTGTTCTGATTTTTCCAGCTTTCAAGTGGGGGTCACTGACCCCATCTACAAACAAATGCTCTGTAAAGCTACACATGCATTAATATTGCTACTTTCTATTACTCATCTTTCTATTTGGGTCCATTCCTATTCATATTCCAGTCTCTTATTCATATCTAAATGGTTGCTAGGGTAATCCGGACCCTAGCTACCAGATTGCTGAAACTGCAAACGGGAGAGCTGCTGAATAAAAAGCTTAATAACTCACAAACTATAAATAACAAAAAATTAAAACCAATTGCAAATTGTCTCAGAATATCACTCTCTACATCACATTTAAAGTTAACTCAAAGTTGAAGAACCCGTTTAAGTCTCCTTACACACTGGCGTTTCACCCTGCTTTCCCATGCTCTTAACCACAGGGGAGCGTAGGACAAAATGCAGCCTGTTCTTTCCTATAGGCCGTACTGACATAGGCACAGCCAAGTGGCAAACGCAACCTTTGTTTGGTGCTTGGATGTTCCAGTGCCAGTACAGGCCTGTAAGAAAGACTAGGCTGCATTCAGGGCCGGAACTAGGGGTAGGCAGAGTAGGCGCCTGCCTAGGGCGCAATCATAGGGGGGCACACTTTGAAGGGGGAATTTTTTAATTTTTTTTTTTTCGTTTATTTTTTTTTTTTAAATAAACCCTGGTTTAATTGCATCTATATTTAATACACTGGCTGGCCATATATGTGTTTGATTTTTATCTGAACACTCACTGTAGCGCTCCGGCTCTGGCAGCGCTCCCCAGAGTGCCCACAGCCCCTCTTGCTTGCCGGCATTTTAGTCTCCTGCGTTTCTTCACAATGCGCATGAGCTGTAGGAGGCGTGCCGACGTCTACATCACGGAACGTTGAAATAGAAGTGGGAAGCAGAGAGAGGCAGATTGCTGGCCTGGCGCATTGGTGTGACGCACATCAAAGAGAGATGCTGCTGCACACGGAGGAATGACTGGGCTTATTTTCTGATGCTGGCTGCTGACACAGGTACAGATTTGGGGGCATTATTTTGACTGCTGGCTAGCAGAGGTACAGATTGAGGGGCAATATTTTGGCTGCTGTTAGCCCAGATTTGGGGCAATATTTTGGATGCTGGCACAGGTACAGATTTTGGGGGAAATATATTGGCTACTTGCTGGCACAGCTTGATGGGCAATATTTTGGCTCCTGGCACAGGTACAGATTTGGGTGCAATATTTTTTGCTCCTGGCACAGGTACAGATTTGGGGACATTATTTTGCCTGCTGGCTGGCAGAGGTACAGATTTAGGGGCAGTTTTTTGGCTGCTAGCTGGCACAGGTGCAGATTAGGGGTAATATAATTGGGGACAGTATGATGGATTTTTAGCTGCTGCTGGCACAGATACAGATTGGGGGTAATAATATGATGGATTTTGATGTTGGCACGGGTACATATAGCCATATGATGGGTGCTGGCACTGGTAAATGGGGACAATGAAGAAGGGGGGGCTAATATTATGTGGCTGACTGATAGCATCAGTCATGAAGTTGAAGTTACGCAGGGGTTGGACATTCCAACAAGGCAATGACCCTAAACACACTTAGAAATCTACAAAGGCATTTATGCAGAGGGAGAAGTACAGTATTCTGGAATGGCCGTCACAGTCCCCCGACTTGAATATCATAGAAAATCTATAGGATGATTTGAAGCAGACTGTCCATGCTCAGCAGCCATCAAATTTAACTGAGAGATTTTGGTTGAATGATCAAAAATACCGCCATCCAGAATCCAGACACTCATCAAAGGCTATAGGAGGCATCTAGAGGCTGTTACATTTGCAAAAGGAGGCTCAACTAAGCATTGATATCTCTGTTCGGGTGCCTAAATTTATGCTGCATATTGCATGTTTTCTGTTAATCCAATAAAATTTATGTCACTGCTGAAATACTACTGTTTCCATAAGGCATGATATATATTAAAAAGAAGTTGCTACTTTGAAAGCTCAGTCAATGATAAACAAAACTCCAAAGAATTAAGAGGGGTCTCCAAACTTTTTCATATGACTGTATATATGCATGGTTTTCAACCATGGTCTATACAAAATGAAAACTTTCATTATGTAAAATAGATAGATATAACAAACAAGTTTGACTATATATATATATATATATATATATATATATATATATATATATATATATATATATATATATATATATATATATATATATATATATATATAATAAAGTGCCCAAGGAAAAGTGTAAAAAGGTGTGTTGTTTTACCTTTGATTTCTCCCCAATAGGAGATGAAAGCTGCAAGGGAGATGTTACTAATCGGAGCTTCGTCTCCTTGTTTAATGGATATTGCTATCTGGCCCTGGATGCTATAGTGTTCTGGAAGGAACAGGCAATACATTCCAGTGGTCCAGTTCGCAATTTGGAGCTCACCTTCCACAGGAAGGCTATCCTGTGGAAGGGGTATTTAAACTTAATTGGAAGTTTAGAGAATGTCTTTCAGCAGGTAGGAGACCTGGCTGTGTTAGGAACTTCCAGAGGAGCTGGGAGTGCTGCCTGATACTGCATGAAGCAGAGGGAGCCTGTGACCCTGACAAAGTTGTGCCAGGAGGCTGAATAAACACTACTAGGAAGGAGTCCCCAGGAAGGGGTGAGCCAACCAATACTGTTATGTTTTGACTGGTAGTCCACAAGGGGCCCAGGGACTGCTCCAAAGTTTGAAGGTAGCGCTCAGTGGGCTAGGTTATATTTTATGATTAGTTTGTATGATATAATGGTCACCCCTGTGTCTGTGCCTAATTGACTGTTTGTTTAAAAGTGGGAAAATAAACCTGTGTTTTCCTCAAAGAAGCCTGTGTGTCCCTGTCTTTCTGCTCCTTTGTTCTATGCTGCCTGCCTACCATTGACTGATATATATATATATATTGTAAGCTGCGGGATCCACGACAGACACTTCTCTTCTCTTTAAGGCAGTTTATTTACACACAGGGGTGACCATTTCAGGATGCAAAACAAATAATAAAAATAAATCCTGCCCACTGGGCGCTACCTTTACACATGAAGAGTTCCCTTACTAAACTGGGCCCCTTGTAGACTACCAGTAATCAAACACATAAGTAGGGGTCACCCCTGTACTCACAAATCTTCTGGGGGATTGTTCAGCCTCCTGGCTTTCCTCAGTCAGTCAGTCAGACAGACCCTCTGTTATGTATTGACTGTTAATGTAATGCCAGTAGATGGCGCTGTTACATCTTAAACTGAGATGTGTCACTCTGCTCTGCTGATTATTGTTTCCCAAGTATCTGCCTCTCTATCTCTCTTTCCTCCTAACTTGTTGGCAGTTCAGCCATGCTTTCCTCCCTAGTAAAGTTTATTCTACTTCTAGCTACTGTGAACGTTTTTGTGTACTACTACAGGGTCCAGAACTTAATACTGGCGACGTGGATTGTGAGATAACCCATAAAAAAATCTACATCTACAAGATCCCAGTGAGTAAAAGGGAACTTAAGAGACTTTATTATTTCCATAATGGTGTCCCTGGGCCACATAGAGGAGTTTGACATTGCCAGGCCATCCTCCTGGGATTCCTATGCAGAGAGACTGCAGTTCTTTCTAGAAGCAAATAAGGTGACAGACCCTGTGCAGAAACGTGCAGTTCTGCTGAGTGTTATAGGCTCAAAGACTTATGAGATTGTTCGCTCTCTGGTATCCCCCACTAAACCCAGTGACTGTTCATTTAAGGAAATTATTAAGCAGCTTAAAACTCATTTTGCACCCACAACATCTGAAACTGTTAAGAGGTTCCACTTTAACAGACGCAGCCAGCAGTCAGGTGAGAGTATTGCTGCTTATATAGCAGAGCTGCGCAGTTTGGCAGAAAACTGCAATTTTGGCAGCAGCTTGGAATCCTTGCTAAGGGATCGTTTTGTGTGTGGGGTCAGGGATGCAGCACTGCAAAGAAGGCTTCTAGCAAAGCACAACCTAACCTTTGCTTTGGCCCAGGAGGAAGCACTTGCTTATGAGGCTGCATCTGCACATTCCAAGGAGATACAGGCCTCTGCCAGTTCAGTTATTGCACCAGAGCTGCATCGGGTGTACAAAATGCCAGCATCAGCACAGGTATCAGATACAGTAAAATTAAGGTGCCACAGTTGTGGGGGAGGTCACCTGCGTGGAAACTGTAATTTCCAAAATGCTGTGTGTCACAAATGCAAGCGCCGCGGCCACATACAGAGAGTCTGCCGCCAAGTTGATAATTCACAGAGACACAAGCAGGCCAGAGCAACTCCATCTGGGGATGCAACACATATAGTAAAAATCCACAATGACACTACTGAGAAGGAAGCAGAAACAGAGATTTATTTCTCAGAAATTATAAATAGTGTTGAAAATGAGCCAATGCACAAAAAGACATTCACTGATGTAATACTACAAGGATCTAAATGTAGAATGGAGGTAGATACAGGCTGTGTCTATTCCTTAATTTCAGAGGAAACTTTCCATGCATTATGGCCCACTAATGGCCCACCTATTTTACCATGTGAAGTCAGATTTGTGGATTACAATAAAAAGCCTGTGGATGTTGTGGGTGCCTGCTTTGTTAAAGTCCACTATAGAAAAGACAGAGGAAAACTACGCCTCTTTATTACAAAAGGACACAGAGCAAGCTTATTAGGAGTAGAATGGTTTGAGCCCCTAGGAATTCAATTAACTGGAGTAAATTATGCAACAACAGACTCTTTGCAAAGTGTTCTCAAAGACTTTAGCAGTGTATTTGAAGAAGGCCTTGGCAAATTTAAGGGCTCACCAATATCATTCCTGCTGGATCCCAAAGTTGCCCCAATACGCATGAAGCCACGACCTGTACCATTTGCTCTCCGTCCAAAAATAGATGCCGAAATAGATCGCTTGGTGCAACAAGGAGCGCTAATTCCAGTAACCCGCCCAACTTGGGCCACCCCAATAGTGCCTGTACTGAAGCCAAATGGAGAAGTGAGGATATGTGCTGACTATAAATGTACAATCAACAAGGCATTACAGGAACATCCATATCAAATTCGTGCTGTCAATCAGATTCTCAGCACCTTGGCTAAAGGAAAGTTATTTGCCAAACTTGATTTGGCTCAAGCATACCAGCAGTTACCGGTGGATGATGCAGCTGCTGATACACAAACAATTATCACACAAAAAGGAGCATTTAAAGCTACACGGTTGCAATTTGGAGTTTGCATCGCACCAGGTGTGTTCCAGAAATTGATGGATGACCTCCTTTCCAGCCTGCCAGGGGTGGTGCCATATTTTGATGATGTCCTCATTGGAGCAGACTCTATGGAATCATTAACTGAAAGGGTAAGAGCAGTATTACAGCGATTTGCTGATGCTGGGTTAAAACTTAAGAAAGAAAAATGTGTTTTAGGAGTACCAAGTGTTGATTTACTGGGATACAAAGTTGATGCAAATGGAATACATCCAACAAATGCAAAAGTAAAAGCCATTCATGAAGCTCCAGTTCCCAAAAATAAACAGGAGCTGCAAGCATTTCTCGGCCTTTTAAATTTCTACCATTCTTTCTTGAAAGACAAAGCTACTGTGGCTGAGCCACTACACAGACTACTGGACAAAAATTCTACCTGGAAGTGGTCAGCCCTGCATGAGCAGTCTTTCAAGGATGCCAAGAGACTTTTATCATCAAACAGTGTGCTAGTACATTATGATTTGCGTAAACCTCTTAACCTCACATGTGATGCTTCTCCTTATGGAATAGGGGCTGTTTTAAGTCATACTGTAAGTGGCGGTTGTGAGGCTCCCATTGCATTCTATTCTCGGACCATGAGTACCACAGAGAGGAATTATGCTCAGATTGATAAGGAAGCTTTAGCCATTGTGGCAGGGGTAAAGAAATTCCATGAGTACTTGTATGGCAGAAGTTTTGCTATAATTACTGATCACAAGCCATTATTGGGTCTGTTTAAAAATAATGGGCCTACTGCGCAGATACTTTCTCCACGCATGCTGAGATGGTGTTTATTGCTAAATGCATATGACTATGAGTTGCAGTACCGCCCAGGAAAAGAAATAAGTAATGCAGATGCTTTAAGTCATTTACCTGTAAACACTCCTGATTTTCAAGTACCGGCCTTGTCTGAGGTCCTCATGCTAGAGTCATTACCTAGTCCCCCTCTGCAGGCATCAGATATTGCCCGAATGACAGCTACTGACCCAGTATTGTCTCGAGTTTTGAACTGGGTATGGAGGGGGTGGCCAAAAATAAAATTAAAGGAAGAGTTCACACCTTTTGAGAAACGCCAGCATGAACTTTCTGCATACAAAGGTTGCCTTTTGTGGGGAAATAGAGTGGTAATTCCCAAAGCAGGGCAAAACCATGTTCTTAAAGCCCTACACGAGAGTCACCCAGGCATTGTAAATATGAAAGCCCTTGCTAGAAGTTATGTCTGGTGGCCTAAAATGGATGAATGTATTGAAATATGTGTAAAAAGTTGTGTCCCTTGCCAGACCAACCGACATGCCCCTGCTAACGCCTGGGTACATCCATGGGAGGTGACGCGGAGCCCATGGTCACGGCTTCATATCGATTTTGCAGGGCCTTTTCAAGGTCAGACATTCTTCCTTGTGGTTGATTCCTTTTCCAAATGGTTGGAAGTTATTCCAGTGGCATCTGCAACCACCCATGCAGTCATTCAAGTGTTGCGGAAGTTGTTTGCCACCCATGGACTCCCAGATACTATTGTATCTGATAACGGAGCACAGTTCACATCATCAGACTTCAGGGCATTTATGGAAAGTAACCTTATTCGTCATGTTACCACAGCACCATTCCATCCATCCTCAAATGGGCAAGCTGAGCGCATGGTCCAGACTACAAAGGATCACTATCAGTATCAGTATCAGTATCACTTTAAAAAGGATAATTGATGGTGACTGGAATTATAGACTGGCAAAGTTTTTGTTGCAGCAGCACATAACCCCTTCTGCTAGCACTGGCTGCAGTCCTGCAGAACTTTTGATGAACCGACGGCTTAAAACCTGTTTAGACAGACTGCATCCCGACTTGGCTTCTGATGTACAAAATAAACAGGAAGATAAATTCCATAAAAATGCACAGACCTCCACAGTGAGGATGTTTGAAGCAGGCAATAGTGTGTATGCCAGAAATTATGCACTGGGACCAAAATGGATACCAGCAGTCATTGTTGAAGCGACAGGCCCTGTCTCGTACAAGGTTAAGACTGCGGATGGCCGAGTTATTCGAAGACATGTTGATCAGCTGCGGAGCAGACTAGGGGACAATGCTTGTCCTAATACAGAGGGTAACCATGGCCAGTTTGGATTACAAGGTGACTTAACTCCTCTATCTTTTCCAGAGGAAGAGATTCCTGCAGCTGAACAGACAGTAGATGTACCTGAGGGGTTACCAGCAGATACTGAGACCAATCCACAAGGAGAGGTCATCAGTGTCCCAATGGAGCGGCCCAGAAGGGTCATTCAAAGGCCCCGCCACCTAGAGGATTATGTTATCTAGGAGGTGTTATGTATTGACTGTTAATGTAATGCCAGTAGATGGCGCTGTTACATCTTAAACTGAGATGTGTCACTCTGCTCTGCTGATTATTGTTTCCCAAGTATCTGCCTCTCTATCTCTCTTTCCTCCTAACTTGTTGACAGTTCAGCCATGCTTTCCTCCCTAGTAAAGTTTATTCTACTTCCAGCTACTGTGAACGTTTTTGTGTACTACTACAGGGTCCAGAACTTAATACCCTCTGTCACTTGGTCTTCATTTGCAGTAGCAAATGGCACCCCCAGCCCCTCTGGGAGTTCCTCACACAGGCAGGTGTCCTTCCTGCTCTGTGTCCTGCTCTGAGAGACCTCCCTAACAGCCTCACTAGAACTAAATACCTTTCCACAGGACAGCCTTCCTGTGGAAGGTGAGCGCTAATCCATGAGCTGGACTACTGGATCGGAGTACCTGGCTTGCGTGTTCTTTCCAGAATACTCAGCTTCCAGGACCTGGCCACCAAAGCCTTTAAACAGAGAACCTATTCACTCTTTATGAACTCCCTTCCTGGTGCCTAACTCTCCCACTAAGGAGAACTTAAAGGGAAAACACATCTTTTCCCACATTGTTTTGGTCACTCTACCACAATATATATCTATATATATATATATATATATATATCTACGTATCAGGTTGCATACACAATATGCTATAAATTTTTAATTCCACCTGGTAGAACAAGTTAATTCAATAAGCTTATCTGCGGACTGAATACCTTGTCTCACCCTCCCACTGTAAATAAAATGGTCTGTAAACTGGAAATGTCAAATGCAATAAACCCATTGACAGCTAAGATCTCTTCTCTAATGAAGTTTAATAGGTTTTGTTTCATTGAATATTTAATTTAGATTAACTACAAAGTGTACATCAGTGGTCTGTTATGCTTACCTGCTGGGGTTGTTAATAGCCACTCTCTTATCTGGTTTGCAGTAACCACTGTTTACACTGTATGATGTGGAGGAGTTGCCAGAAGCCACGTGCCTCAAAATAAAGGGGGATTTTTATTATGCTGTGTACAATTAAATTCACTAAAAAAAGGTGTTAAAAGCTGTGTAAAATAAATGGCAAATTTATCAAGATGTGTTTTATTTTACACCATGCGAACACCAGATTTGCCATCATTATGTTCACTACTTCAAATTTCATTTTTTACACTGTGATGTCCCGCAATGTGTAGTGCATTATCCTGCAGTTTTTTATACTACACAATAAATCTGCCCCATAATGTTCTGTTTGCAGGTTTCTCCAGGTGTCCTGTTAGGGTTGGCCATTGCAGCTGTTAACACTGTCTAATTTGGTATTTCCAGTAGAAAGTGTGCTTACAATGTGCTGTGGTTACCAATAGCCCCCAATGTTATATTGCCATAGGTCTCGATATAACTTTGGCATATTACTCTGGTTACTTCACTCCAACTGTTATAATTGCCACCTCCTACAATTCAACTGGCCAATTATCTGCTGCAGCATTATTACATCAAGGAAATGACGACAACTGCTGAAAAGATGGTATTTGAAAGTTTACATCTCAGTAGAAGTAGGCAGGAGGAGGACATATTGGCAGTCTTTCCAACTGAATGTGCGTTTTACTGGGTTGTGCATGAACCCCTTCTGATCAGTGTCGGACTGGGTTGTCAGGGGCCCACCAGAAAACCTTAGACCATGGGCCCACTTTCCAAACTATTATTCTTCCTACACTCACTTAATCCTCCTAGTCTTTTATATCTACTTGCTATATTCTCATTAAGCATTTTCCCCATAAAGAAATAGGGAACGACCATGAAATAGGCCAAATGGTTAGAAGCAAGAGGGCCCACCGAGCCTGGGCCCATCAGGAGATTTCCTGGTATCCCAGCGGGCCAGTCCGACACTGGTTCTGATACCCCTTAACTGTTGATGCTGAACCTACAAAAAACACTGTTGAGCTAGAAGAAGTAAGTGAAGGGAAATCGCTGGTAATAGAAAGAGTGTCTTGCCAGACCAAACTCAGATGAGTAAAAACTACATTTCTTGCTCAGCCATTGTTCCAATATCTATGGTAGAAAATAAGTGTTCGTCAAGATCTTAGCCTAAGTAACCTTCAAGTTGGGCTTTCAGAATTTCTAGTTAAGAAACCGGGCATTCTTCCCAAATCTTGCCCTAATTGGCCTTCAACGGGGTCTGTGGAAGACTGTAGCAGTCAAGTATTCTTCAATAATATCATGGGTCTCTTCCTTATTCCAATTATACAGTAGCAGCTATCAAAATGCAGAATATTCAGCAGTTCCTGCCATGTCATCCTTGGATCTATGTGTAATGCTAAGCATAGCATAAAAGTTATCCAAGAGACTGCCTTCACTGTAGTCCATCAGATCTGCTTTATTTTACTTTGATGTTTTGACAGAAAATATAATTAGTGTAATTTTTGGTGTTTTATTCAATTTCATTCTATATTTATATATCTTAAACATAATTCTTCCAGTTCCACATTGCAGGGCATTGCAGAAAACGGTTTTATAATTAAACTATATTTACTTTCAAAGATTGTGTTCTGTTTAATTGAAAACGCAAATGTTTCTTAAAACATATTAATTGGAGTTCATATGCAGAAGCCTTGTCCTATTATAAATGATGTATATACTGATATTTAACATTCTCACTAATAAGCTGTTATTTTGTAATTTCTAATTTTACAGGTGTCAGCCTCTGTGCTTCCAGTGTGGACTTACAGCCACCTGGCATTGTTGCTTCCAGTATTCCTGCTAACAGATTACCTGCGTTACAAGCCAGTCATAATCCTGCAAGGCCTCGGAATCATCATCTCGTTGCTTTTATCGTTGCTAACCCATGGTGTTCCAGCAATGCAATTGATGGAGTTTTTCTATGGCATATTTACTGCCTGTGATCCGGCATATTACGCCTACATCTACAGTGTGGTTGACATTGCACATTACCAGAAGGTAACTGGTTACTGCCGGAGCATAACACTGGTTGGTGTTACCCTTGGTGCAGTGATTGGACAATTGTTAGTCTCCTTGGCAGGGATGTCATTAGTCAATCTCAATGTAATCTCATTGACATCAACCTTGGTGGCTTTTTTGTGCTCTTTGTTTCTTCCCTTGCCCAGTAGGACCATGTTTGTTCACAGGAAGATGGCTGGAGACACTACACATATATTATCCAAAGAGATGGAATCTCCTCATTCAGAGCAAACACAGAGTGTGATTATTACAGAAACTGAGAACAAGAGCAAGGACAGTAATCAATGCCTCCAGTTACTTTGGCGCCTGGGTAAAGAAATGAAAGACTGTTACTCCTCTATGCAAATCTTGTACTGGTCCTTGTGGTGGGCATTTGCAACAGCCGGATATAGTCAAATTATAAATTATGTGCAGCTTCTATGGGAACACATAGAACCTTCTCAGAAATTTGCTATGTACAATGGGGGAGCTGAGGCCATATCCACACTTCTTGGTGAGTGCATTTTGTGTTGATATCATTTTGGCATTAATTTCATCTACGAGTACAGGTATGGGTCCGTTCTCTGGAAACCCGTGATCAGAAAGCTCAGAATTATGGAAAGGCCGTCTCCCATAGACTCCATTTTATCAAGTTAATCCAAATTTTTTTCTCTGTAAAAATAAAACAGTAGCTTGTACTTGATCCAAACTAAAATATAATTAATCCTTATTGGAAGCAAAACCAGCCTATTGGGGTTATTTAATATTTACATTATTATTATCTAGTAGACTTAAGGTATGAAGATCCAAATTACGGAAACATCCATTATCCGGAAAACACCAGATCCCAAGCATTCTGATTAACAGGTCCCATACCTGTATTACTATGTGCCTCTGCCCTTATGCAATTCAGAGATAAATTCAGAGACAAAAATCATTTTAGGTGCTGTTTTATCTTTGTTGGTGGGATATGTGAAGGTGAACTGGGATGTGTTTGGAGAACTGGCTCTTACCATTTTCTCTGCCATTGACGCTGGGGCCATCTTCATCTTCATGGTTTACAGCAGAAATATCTGGATGTGCTATGCTGGATTCATCATATTCAAATCCTGTTACATGCTTCTCATTACCATTGCAACGTAAGTATAACTTTGTTGAACAAACAAATTACTGTCCATAAATAAAAATGTAATGGATTTACTAACTCAAATTTATAATAAAATTATATAATGAACATTTAACATAGTAGAGAGCAAAGCACCATGATGTGGAATGACTGTATGAAAGCACTGTGTGAATTATGCACAGTAAACATGATAAGAGTAACAATAAAGCTCAAAAGGTATCTTGATGTTGTTTTTCTCTTAAGGGTGATGAATTAAATTTGCTGTAAGTAAGTGTTTTATATATAGGTATGGGATCCATTATCTGGAAACCCGTTTTCCATAAAGCTCCAAATTATGAAAAGACCATCTCCCATAGACTCCATTTTATCCAATTAATCCAATTTTTTTTAAATGATTTTCTTTTTCTCTGTAATAATAAAACAGTAGCTTGTACTTGTGCCCGACTTAGATATAATTAATCCTTACTGGAAGCAAAACCAGCCTATTGGGTTTATTTGATGTTTATGTGATTTTCTAGTAGACTTAAGGTATGAAGATCCAAATTACAGAAAGATCAGTTATGTGTAAATCCCCAGGTCCTGAGCATTCTGCATAACAGGTCCTTTGCCTGTATAATGCTGGATAGGGTATATTTTTGGGTGTTTTATCGCTCATGGGAGAGGCGGTTTTTGGCAAAGCTCCCCTTCTGGTATTAGAGTATCAGGCCTTAATAAGTATAAACAATAATCTGATAATCTTTGCAACATATAGTATAGTAATATATCTAGTTCAGCCAGCTCTCTGTACTAAAAGAGATGGTTTATGAACTGGAAATTTAGCTCTTACATTTTCCAGGAGCAACTATTATCCTCATCACACACCTTGCAGGGTCAAACTGCGCCGGCGGGACACCAGAAAAAACCCAGTGGGCCCCTCCGGCCCGGAGCTGCTTCTTGTGCAAATCATCTTCCTGCCACCAGTCAAGGCAATAACACAACACAATACATACACGTGCGCACAAGCGCTGGGGTTGGGTTAAACTAGGATTGCAGCAGGGGGCCCTTGTGCAGCCCCGGTGGGCCCTGGGCCCCACAGTCCGACCCTGACACCATGTCAGTTACATTCAAGCCACAGACACATAATGGCATATTTATTATGTGTAAAAGGAAATTTGCTGAAAAAAATTGTGTAAAAAGCTGTGTAAAATATCACGAGTGTGTAAATTCGGTATTTGAGTACTTGAAATGCTAGAGCCTATTAATCCCAGTCCAGACCTGCTCTATCCTACTTACCATCCTTGATAAGGGTGAAAATGAATGATTGTGCCTAGCATTTAAAAAGGGTACATAGCCTATACATAGGGGAACACTTATTTTCTTTTCCAATAAATTGTTTTATTATCTATAGGTACCAGGTTGCTGTTAATCTGAACATGGAACGTTATGCACTGCTCTTTGGCTTCAACACTTTTATTGCACTAGTTCTTCAGACAATCCTGACTTTCATTGTGGTGGATCCTCGAGGCCTGGCCCTGGACATTATCACACAGGTACAGTATATAGCAAAATAAGCACCACCCCCCCCTGTATACTTTGAAGTTGTGAAATATCTAGAGCTAATACACATTGGTGCTAATTTGCAGGGCATTTATCAGAACTTTGCATCTCTAGCTTGTAGGCTGATCAAAACGAAGCTTAGTGGGTAAGGGCACTGGTGCAATTTAGCACTTATATTAGTAAATGAGCCCCTTTGTCTCAATGACCACAAATGACTGATGGCTATGGAACAAAATGTGTTATGGAACATGAGGTTTTATGATTGCAGCAAGCCGAGAATTACTTTTTACATACCTCCCAACTGTCCTGTTTTCCACAGAACAGCCACAGCCCCTGATTGTTATTGAAATGTCCTGACTTTCTCTTTGATCTCCTGCATTGAACAGCAAGAAAAAAAGATATGTTTCTAAAACTTAATTGGCTTTTGGCAGAGAGCCCAGAATATGTGGAAAGTGCACTTAGAAGCATTTGTTACAATTAAAGATAAGCAAAGAAACAATTGTAACAATTTAAGATAAGCAGGTCTCTTGGGGAAACTGTGACTTGCAGTTTAAAGGGCAATTCACCTTCATTAGCAAAACTGTAATAACACAGAAAAAACACAGAAATGTGTTAAAAATTTCATAACCTGCCACATTTTTAAAATGAACATGGTAATTTGGGGGTGTGGCCACAATTGGCGTGGTAAAAAAAATGCGGCTTTTGTTCCTCTTTCTATTATAAAAATGTTGGGAGGTATGTTGCTACATCACAGCATACATCCAAATATAATACAAAGCCTTTATTCACATATCTCAACCCAGTTCTGGAAACATTTAGAGAGGCACAACATTTGGCCACTCCTAAAGAGACCACAAATCTCTCAACATTTATTTATTTTAGACACACAGTAGTCTCATAAAAGGGAAATGAATTAAGTCAATGAAACAGCTTAGCAACTCAAAGTTTGAGGCATGCACTTTCTTATTGTTTTCAGTTGTAGGAGGAAACCTCAATTTAGGTCAGAATCCAAGGCTTACAACATTACTGGCTAATGACCACATTCATTGAAATGCTGTGCCGCTGGTCAGTCTGCATTTTTGTCATGATTTGCAAATTAGGCTGACTTGCTCTTAGATTTTATCCCTTATTTTGCCTAAGGTCTTAACGATATACAAAGGGACATTTTCTGCAACTGTGGATATACGAGTATAGCAATTCTCACCCTGGCCCGCTCACACCCCCTGCTCCTCCGGTAATTCCGCCACTGATACACGGGCAGATAAAAGAAAAAAACAGACCGAGTCGGCAGCTTATTGACCCGTGTGGGGCCATCCGACGGGCTTTCCCGATCAATATCTGGCCGTTTAATTGCTGGCAGGCACCAATCTGGAATACCAAAGAGTACAATCCAGGAGCACAAAGTTTAAATAATACAAAAATTTTATTTTACATTATGTATAAAAATAAAAGCCTTGCGCATTTCATGTCACCAAGTGCTTGATGCCTGCCTGCAGTTATAATTTCCTACGCATGCCTAGTCTCTACATCAATAGTGAAAGTTTCAAATAGCGTGCACTCACCCACTTGTATCCATGGGTCCTTATCCACAACAGTGCTACAACATATTAAGCGTTCCCGGATCCAGACGTATTAGACATAAATTCAGCAATTAGGATATGGAGCACACGGTGGTTTCGGAAAAATCAAACCTTCTTTATTGAAACAAGCATGCTTCTGAGGAAGTGGCGAGACGCCACGAAACGCGTCAAGTGGGGGGGAGGTCATATCCATACATGTACTGAGGTGTTGCTGGTTTTACGCTTGTTTCAATAAAGAAGGTTTGATTTTTCCGAAACCACCGTGTGCTCCATATCCTAATTGCTGAATCTAGTCTCTACATCACTGCCTGGCAGTCAGTCAGATCACCTCTGTGCTAGTGAATGAGGGCAGCCCAGGCATGGACAGCAGAACATAATGCTGTGCAGTTATTTATACAATATTCTGCGTGTGCACTTAAGTTAAGTGGCTGATTATTAATACTGTTCAAGCAATTGATTTTGGCTACAGCTTTGTATTTGGGAAAGTGTGTTCATACAAAGTCCTACCACGTTGGTAGAATTAGACAAGTGGTATCTCAAATAAACTTTGTGATTCAGACATTTTTCTGGAGGTCTGGAGATCCCAAAATGATGCACTTACATACCCAAGTGTGAAGTAGCAACAATGTGTGTGTCCAACCCTCCAAAGGAACATAGTAAACTTGTGAAATAAACAAACATTTTAAAGATTTACTGAAAACACGGACACTGTTTTTTTTTCTCTGTTCTTCTTGCAGTTTATCGTGTATGGAAGCTACTTTATTGTTATTGCTGGGATTTTTCTTGTAAGGAGTATGTACCTCTTGATACCCCTGTACTGCAAGGGACCAGTCAATCAGCTACACAGTGCAATAAAAGCTAAAACTCATCATTATGGGATAAACTGATGACTTTTCATCTGCCTGAACCAATACTGTGCATACAAGGATACTGCAAGAAACCACTGGGCTTGCAGGCACTCAAGGATTCTACAAGGGCTGCAAAAATCTAAGTTAAAAAAAGTGTTTATTAGAAAATTACATTTAAAACTTCAGTTACTCCACTGACTTACGCATTTTGTGCCCCAAAGGCAGGTCTATGACTACCCTTTGTACGTGGGGAGTGTATTCTATAGTGGTTTCCTTTGCCCTTCTTCCTTTAGATTTTTTCATACAAGGAAACATACTGGGGAAATCATCTATCACACATCACATTTCAGACAAGCTTGTCTGTGTTTCTATGAATGTACTGTATTCATGTGCAATATGTAATGTTACTACTAACTGTCACTGTTGGAAGTAGGGGGTTACTGACTAAATAATATGTTTTCTTGCTGATACATACCATTGTGCTTCCAAGCTATTCAGGACAAAGTATACCAGGATTATTTATGGCCAGTAAACGTGGCATTTCTTTTCGGACTGAAGCAAAATATAAGATGCACATTTGCACAAATTTTTCATGTAAACAAATTCATGTAAGGGGAAATTTCCCCATGACTTGTATTGCTTGTTGTGAACCATTAAAAAATGTTCAGCAAATGTTTTGTGTGTACATGTCTCTTAAAGAAGGAAAGGCATATTTCATTGAGGGTGCCAAAAGTTAGGCATCCCCAATTGATTATATATACTTACCTCACACCCCATCTGCACCTGTCCAGGGGTTCTTCCAGCGAGCACCACAGAGTGATAGGCTTCCTTCTTCTTCAAATTTTCCAGGGCGCATTTGCTGTAGAATGAAATAACTGGCTTCTTCGTTAAAGTTTGGCTTTTTATGCTCCTGCACATACGCAGCTGCATGAAGAAAGAATTACGTGGTGCTCAGTGGTGCTGGAAAAACCCTGGGCCGGTGACGTTTTCTGCTGATAGGAGCACCGGCCCAGGGTGTCAGGTAAGTAAATGCAATCACTTTGGGGTGCCTAACTTTTGGCTCCCCCAAGTAAAAAGCGCCTTTCCTTCTCCTTTAAAAAACTTAAAGGGTAATTTACAAAGTGCATGGCAAGGGTATAAAGTGCAAACAGCCATGGGGGTTTTTTGGTGTGTGTTTTGTTTTTTTTTACATCATTCCCCACACTTAACAGTACATTGCAGTGCAGGTTTTTGTGCTCCATTCTGAAGCTCAAAGACCTGTGATTCCTCTCATGTAGGCGTTCTTCAGTGCCGGGGAAGGTACATACTGTAGGTGTCCTCCATCCCAACCCTAATAAGCAAGTTGATGTTGAATTGATTAACATTATGGGACTGATGCATCAAGGGTCGAATTGAAAATTTGACTTCTCTAGTTTTGTTATGGTCAAAACTGTCATATTCGACTAGGGAGTTATTCAAATTCTATTTGAGTTTTTTTTTTTAAAAAAAATTGAATTTGTTTTCGAGATTTATCATACTCTGGCCCTTTAACAACTCGAGGGGAGTTTTTAGAAACTCACATGAATTCAAAATTCGACCTGATAAATGTGCCTCTAAATATCAGACTGCGGAGTCAATGTGTAAGGAACTCTTAGCTAACACAATGCATGCATCACATTAACATACAGCAGAATGTGGAAAACAATATGCCAGGGGGTGGAGATAGTCTGGTCCCATTTACTGCTCCTTATTTTATATGATCAGATCAGTCTGACACATAAGCAAGTATGGCAATCATTAAAAATTCAAGGAGAAACTGCTTTTTGACCTTAGCATGGATCTGTCACTTCCAGAAAAGGGGCTGGACTCATTACATAGGTGCACAGTTTTTAAAAATGGCTGGGAGGGGCTTTTTCTTTTAGGCATGTTGGGAGTTGTTGAGGCTTCAAAATGGAAGGCGGCACTAGGCATTTGGGCATTTGTCAGCCTTGATATGGCTGTTGCTTTAAAAATAGCATCCATTGCAATGCTGGTTGTCTCTTTAAGTTTTAAATGACACATTCTGATGTCATCAGGTGCCAATAATATAGTGAATAATATAGCTCTATTGGAAAATATAATAATATAAGTACCCCAGAAATTCTATGACCATATAAAGGTTTGAGGCTGAAGGCGGAGTGCTTTTATACAGGTCATATTTTACATATATAACAGGTGATACATGAGATAAGGAGCCCCTCTAGTTTCAGCTGGTAGAACAAGTTGAGCTGACTGCTAGAGGCAGAATTCCTATATAAACTTGCTCCATTGTAATTGGTCAGGGCACTGGATACAGTTGGCTTCCCTTCCTTTTGTTGGCTAAAATTTCCATAAGTAATTCATTCTAAACTAAATTATGTATATATATCTGTTTATTAAAGTCAGACTTTTTTTTCAAGCGTTGCCCTTTGGCTTTTAAAGCTAGCACATTGTGTAAAATAGTTATCAGTATCAGTTTGCATCAGTTTCTGTTAAAAAAAACTCTTAGATTAAAAGTGATGCTACTGTTTGTGCTGGTGGCATAGTTTTTTTGTGCCATCCTCCCATGCAGGTCAGGGTCCTGAAGATCTCTTGATGTCCATCACCCCTTGGGCTGTCTGTTATATACACGCATAATATACTAATGTACTTTTTTCGACCAGTTGCTGTGCATTTAAATGGCAGAGTGGTAGCAGGTGTTTTAATATCAATAGAATTAGAAACCATGGCAAAACAAATTTTAGAGTGCCATTAGCCTTACACCGTTACTCCAGTCTCCAGTAACTTGGAAGCTCGTTGAAAGTGAATATTGGGCGCTCTTGTAGCTTCTTTATCTTTTTGGCTTTCAGTGATAAACACTTTACTAGTGTCAATAGGGGGGATTCACCAGGGAATTTGCAGTTTTACATGGTGCGGCTTTTTGCCGCCCCTGAAAACTTGCTCGCTGATGCCCCCAGAGGCGAGTTAGACTCATGGCAGCAGCACATCTGATTAGACCAGTGGTCCCCAACCAGTAGCTCGCGAGCAACATGTTGCTCTCCAACCCCTTGGATGTTGCTCCCAGTGGCCTCAAAGCAGGAGCTTATTTTTGAATTCCAGGCTTGTTTGGTTGCATAAAAACCAGGTGTCCTGCCAAAGAGAGTCTCCTGTGGGCTACCAGTCCATTTAGGGGCTACCAAACAGCCAATAACAGCCCTTATTTGACATCCCCATGGACTTTTTTATGCTTATGTTGCTCCCCAACTCTTTTTTACATTTAAATGTGGCTCACGAGTAAAAAAAGGTTGGGGACCCCTGGATTAGACCATAGAAGCAAACTCACTGAGCTTCAGTGTTAGGTTAAAGGAACAGTAACACAAAACAATGAAAGTGTTGAAAATATCATGTAGTGTTGCCCTGCACTGGTAAAACTGATGTGTTTCCTTCAGAAACACTACTATAGTTCACATAAACAAGCTGCTGTGTAGCAATGGGAGCAGCCATGCAAAGATGAAAAACAAGAAAAGGCACAGTATACACAGCAGAAAACAGATAAGCTCTGTGTGGGATTCTTCAGAACTTTTCAGTTATCTACTATGTATCCTGTACTTGAATGGTTGCCCCCATGATTACACAACAGCTTGTTTATATAAGCTATAGTAGTGTTTCTAAAGCAAACACACCAGTTTTACCAGTTTACAGTCAGGGCACCAGTACATTATATTGTCATTCCATTAAAACACGTTATTTTAGTGTTACTAATCCTTTAAGTAGGCAGATACTCAGGGTGCCAAAGACACTCAGTTCCAATTGCAAAACTTTACAGGGGAGAGGTAGGAATAGTGTTGGGGTCTCTTAACTGCTTAGACAGCTCATCAATTGTATGTGATGTGGACAAACAGAGGAAGACTACCAATAGGAGGAACAAGTCCAACCCACCTTTTATCATGGGGACAGTACCAGAGACACAGTCCCTAAGGCTAGTGTCATACTCAGTGTTGTATAACTATAGAGGAAGCAGACCATGCAGTAGCCCAGGGAAAAAGGGGGCCCAGACCATGTTTTGAAGATGTTTTGCAGGGGAGGCCACACCTCTCCTGCATGCACCCGGTACCATTGTACCAGTTCGGGTGCAGACACACGTCTTGCATTTCTTTGCCAAAATCAGCCATGTGTGCCTGCACCTGAGCCAATACTGTGGTTCCGAGTGCAGGCAGGAGAGGAGGCTGAAGGCTAAATGGGCTGGTTTTGGCTAAGCAAATAGGCTACTGCCACATGGGGCTGAAATCAGCCTGCTGACATTCGCAGGCTGAAAATATGCCCCTATGTGGGCATTAGTCTCCTCTACTGCCCGTACCTGGAACTGTTGTGTCGGCTCAGGTGCAGGCACATGTAATTTCAGATTTCTTCAGTAATCTCACCTGCGTGTGCCTGCACCCGATCTGAGATTTCTGCCTTTCTTGTTCTTAGTATTTGCAAATATTATTAGTTAATACAGTAAAACCCACATTTTAGTTTTTTCAGGAGACAAAGAAAAAATTATGTAAAATCTGGGAAAATGTAAAATCAGGGAAATGTTAAAGTAACTTTTTCTTCAAGTACTAAAAGGATATAAGCACAGGAAGCCATTTTACTGTGATATACAATAGTTACTGTGTTAATAACAACGGTTAATTGTAGCATTAATGTTACACCATTGGGGGCATGGGCAAGGTCTCTCTGTCAAGTCACATACACAACTTAAAGCAATAAGTGATTGGTGCAGGACTGTAAAATTGGAATTGACCATTTAAAGGCATAATCATGGCAAAATATACATCTGTTTAGTGTTTTAAACCTTTTTATTTCACAAATAATAACATTCATAGAGGGAAAAAACAGTTCCTGGGTACATCGGGACAACATTTTGATGTAAAATCCGGGATAAAATTACTTAAAATTAGGGAAATGCACCCATTGAAATGCATTATAAATTGGAGGGATCACAAATAAAAAATGTAAAATGCAGGAAAACTTAAAATCAGGGTACTTAAAATTGAGGTTTTACTGCATATTAGACAATGACATATGTATGCACTTATTAATAAAATGTTAATTTATCATTTTCATAGTATAACTTTATCCTTTCTGTAGTATGCCTTTATTATATTATAAATAATTCACGGCGCCGGTAACAAATTTCAGTGGAAGTTAAGGAGAAATACAAGTGCCCATGCAATTAAATAACAGGTTTGACTTCATTTAAAGAACAAAAACTTCCACAGAAAAAAAAACAAAACAAGCAATTTAGATTCCATAGTGTCTGCACCCGTCTCCCATGCATAATCCTCCCCACTCCTTCTTTTTCATAGCATTCAATGCAGATAACATCAGGCAGCTGAGACAAGGCAAGGAACTCTCAGAAAGGTTTGGCATGGGCCACACTAAGGAGCTATGGCAGTGTGCGGCAAGGAATACACCAACGGATGGAAATATCCCACAGTTCTTCTCTGCCTTTTTGGATTTTGCGCTAATATGAAAGCTTTGGACCCATTTACTGCCCAATATTTTACAGGCTCATATCACAATTTGACAGTTGAGCAGGTATGGCAATGATTACATATATGTATGTTGTGTGTTTTGTGTGTGTGAATACATGTACAGGTATTTAATTGTAAAGATAGACAGATAGAGAGATAGATAGAGAGATAGAGATAGATAGAGAGATAGATAGATAGATAGATAGATAGATAGATAGATAGATAGATAGATAGATAGATAGATAGATAGATAGATAGATAGATAGATAGATAGATATGAAAACCCCATGTCCCAAGGTCCCATACCTGTACTTGTTACATACAACCAATGTAACATATGTATTTTATATATTGGATTCTATCTATAAATAAGTAAAACCCAATTCTGCCTAAAAACACTATAAGTTGTCTATCCATGGCTGCCCAACTGGAAGCACAAGGGCCTCCCAAAAAACATCTAGGCTTCCCATTCTGGGGCAAAGGACATCTTTTTATATGACATTGTTTCTATTATCTGCCACATTCTTATATATGGAAGTCACTGATCAGGAGGAAGGCAAGCTTACCACTTACCTGGTATTGTTAAAAATAAAATAGCCTCCTAAACATTTTTGTTTTTCAAGTCTACCTTCATATGTTCAAGGGGAACGCCACCCTATTTAAATTCAAAAAGAAAGAAAATACCATTTAAAGCAACTTTTCAATAAACATTCATGGCATATTTTCAATCATTTTAAAGTGATTTGTAAATGGAATTGCAGGTAAAAGGAGTGTTTGTTTATCCCTTTATGTTCTCTGTGTCTCACTCTTAATGTAACAGGACTCCATTCTCCTCAATGTATTTTGCTCAGTTTTAATCAGCAGTATTATTTCAAGGGTCAGAGCTAGCAGTGCAGACAATATAAAGTGTACGACAGATACTGCTTTCATTAGCAAATAGATTTACAAATAACTTTCAATATATTGAAACTTTGTTATTATTAATTCACGGGTGCTTGGTCAAAATAATACTGTATAATCATCAAAGGATGGACCAGCACTCCAGTTCTGATAAATAATGGTGCTTTTATTCACATATCACCGTGCGTCCAACGTTTCGGCCCGCATTGAGGCCCCAATGCGGGCCGAAACGTTGGACGCACGGTGATATGTGAATAAAAGCACCATTATTTATCAGAACTGGAGTGCTGGTCCATCCTTTGATGATTATATATATATATATATATATATATATAGTGAAAAAGGATTGCGGCACTCACAGGGTTTTAGTGAAAAAACAAAAAAATGTCAGGACGAAGATCCCTGTGGGGGATCGAAACGTTGAGGCTTAATAATAAAACATTTTTTTGTTTTTTCACTAAAACCCTGTGAGTGCCGCAATCCTTTTTCACTGCTTATTTCCCATGCTGGCACCCAGGTATTAATTTTGTCTACGGAGTGCACCATTCCTTTGGTTATATATATATATATATATATATATATATATATATATATATATATATACATACATATAATACACAAAAGCCATGAATAACTTGTAAATGGTGAGTTCTAATGTCATCAGTTATAAACGGTGAGTTCTGATGTCATTTCTGTCACATGATAAATTCTCACCACCGCACTCCTGTGTATTCACTCCTCTGCTTCCAGTGGTGCTGGTTCTCCGTGGACCAGGCAAGGTCCCAAATGTAAGGAAACGTGGAAATACGGATCCGCACACACTTTATATTCAAGCAGATGGGGATTCCCCCAAGTTTATTGTGCCACCAACAAGATCATGTTGATCTTGTTGGTGGCACAATAAACTTGGGGGAATCCCCATCTGCTTGAATATAAAGTGTGTGCGGATCCGTATTTCCACGTTTCCTTATTTCTGTCACATGACTCACTGAAACTTGTGTATTATAATAAATAAAGTACCCCAGTTGTAAAATATAAGGATATTAGAAGTTACCTCGGGGTTTCATGACCTGTATAAAAACACTCGGCCTTCGGCCTCGTGATTTTATATAGTCATGAAACTCCGAGGTAACTAAAGTGCTTTCATGTATTTGGTGGCTCTTATTTTAGGTGTACAAATTAATTCAAGTTGTTTGTATAACATAGTGGGGTGAGCACTATGACCTCTGAGTAATAAAAAAGATGGATGCAAGGAAGAGGTTGGCAATTTCTGAAAATAATATTGGTTTAATTTTGTAGAACTCAAAATAAAGAACTAGTTTAAAACCCATAGCTTTATATGTGAATATTTAAAAGGTTTAAAATAGATCTGAATTGTGATCATTACATAAAAGCTTTAGAGCATGTGCCAGAAGTCAAGTTTACCCGTTTATTGGTTTAGGACACAGCGCTATGGAGGCATAATTCTTAAAAGGGGCTGACCATGAAGAAAACATGCACAGTGCACAGTACTTTACAACTCATATAAATTCTAGCATCTAGGAAACTTTTTATACGTGAATATGTTTTATTCTTCTTCCTGCAGGTCAAAAACTCAGTGCTCCCAGTATGGACCTACAGTTACATGGCATTACTGATCCCGGTGTTCCTGCTAACGGATTACCTGCGTTACAAACCAGTCATATTCCTGCAAGGCCTGGGATTAAGCATTTCTTTGCTTCTAATGCTGATTACTCATGGTGTTCAAGCTATGCAGTTGGCAGAGTTCACCTATGCCATTTTCACCTCCTGTGATGTAGCCTATTATTCTTACATCTACAGTATGGTGGACATAGTCTATTATCAGAGGGTTACCAGTTACTGCAGAAGTATAACATTGGTGGCTGCTATGCTTGGTGCCATGCTTGAACAGACCCTAATGACATTTGCTGGAGTTTCCTATATCTCCCTCAATATACTGACACTGACATTAGCACTATTGAGTCTTGTGTGCTCTTTGTTTCTCCCCGTACCCAGTAGGAGCATGTTCTTTCACAAAAAGATGCCAGGAGACACAATGTTATCTAAAGAAACAGGATCGCCAGAGACACAAAGACAAACTGAAGATACCACCATGCTTATGGAAACTGAGAAAGCGAGCAGAACAAACATCTTCAATGTGTTTTGGCTTCTGTGTAAAGAAGTGAAAGAGTGTTACACATCCAACCATATCTTGTACTGGTCCTTGTGGTGGGCCCTGGCCACACCCATATACAATCTACTGGTAAACTATTCTCAGCTACTATGGGTATATGTGGAACCTTCTGGGAGGATAAATGCATACAATTCGGGAGTTGATGCTGTGTCCACCTTTCTAGGTGAGTGTGTTGTATCTTCCTATAACTCCTATGTATGGTACAGAGGTGCATTTATTATTCAGGTTTAAATACGCAAAAATCTTTTTGGATACTGATCCCACGTTCTGATACAAATTCTTGGACCATCTAGAAGTGCAGTAAAAGATAAGATTGACAATTTGAAAATTGTATTCTAGACTCTAAAAGGTAATATAAGCAAGGCATTTGCCAGAATTGCATTGCAATGGCCTTATCAGTGCTTTGTAAAGGGTCCGGGCCACCCTGAAAAGACATCTTTGGAGGGGGCCCTCCAACCTTGCTCAAGCCCGACCTCACTTCCTCTTCAAGGCCCACCCCCTAATTCATTCAAGCCCACTGCAAATGAACAAGCAGCTGGGGACAGCAAACTACCATACAGCAAACCCCTCTTGCCCTGGGCCTGTCCCGGTTCTGCTGTATAGGCTGTTACGCCACTAACAAGTCACTCCATAAATTTATTAGGCTAGGGCCAGTGGCGTAACTAGATGGTGTAATTTAATAGACTTGTGAGTAGATTGGGAGCACTGGTTAATATGCAGCAAGGTTAAGGATATGTGCACAAATGTTGTTTTTTAACTTATTAACTAACAGAGTTATGTAATAAAAGGCACTAAATTTGCCCAGGGGCAGTAACCCATAGCAATCAAACAGCAGGAAGCATTTACTCGTCACCTGTTTAAAAGCAAACATCTTATTGATTGCTATGAGTTTCTGTTCCTGGGCATATTAACTAAGCCTCAAATTTTTCTGGTTGAGTTTTTAAAGGGGAAAAACTACATTTTTTATTATGCTCTGAAGCTGCTAAAAATTAGAACCTACAAATACTCCAACTAAAACCTGTTGAAATCATGCAGAAATCAATGGCAGATGGTCCCTTTAACAATCGGAACATGTTCGAGTGGCAATTCGAAATGACCCTCGATTTTGTTGTGACTTTTTGTTGCATCGATTTTTTAAAGAAGGTTTATTGGTAAATTAAGGGGAAGTTTGATCTAATTTTTTTTAAATAAAGTGAGAAAATGTTTTAGTAAATATCCCCTTAATGCTTTTGATTACATATGGGGGAAGGAGGCATATGTGGCAAAGTTTCCATGTGCTTTTAAGCAGTTTGACAGACTGCTATTACTCTCTACTTATTAAGGGTGGCATTATTTTCTTTATAATTATGTCCTCCCTAAATCATTAATAAATATTCAGCTAGGAGCTGTAATAGTTTTCTGTAATTCCAGTATCTCTGAAATTAGCCTGCAGGTGTGCCTCTATAAAAAAGGAAGCCGGAAGCTGGCAGTGCAAGGTGTCGGGTGGAGAGAGCAGGAAGAAGAGCTCAACCGGGACCGCCACCCTCAAATGGGGGTGCGAGGTTGTCACGTACCCGCCCGACCCACGGTCGGTCTGCACATCACTACAGCATACTGCCTTGTTTTTTTAATTTTACCCTTTTTCTCTGTCATTAGCACCTCTGGCTACAGGTCAGTACTGCAGTGGCATTTCTTCCATGAGGCAAGGTGAGAACCTTGCCTCAATAGGTAATGCCCCACAAGTTACCAGGGGCAGCAAAAAGCTGCTCCAGTAACTTCAAGAGCTGAATTTCCTGCTTTAAACTGGAAATTTGACCCTTCTAGTACAAACAGTACAGTTGCACTTCGGCACAGGTGACTTTGGGGCTATAATCTCCCTTGCAGAACTGCATTCCCCCACCTACAACATTGCCTGCATTCAACGTTGCTGTATTCAAGAAGATTAAGCCGGGGAAGGCACATTGGCCTCCTCCACTGCCTAACTGGAATGTTCAACTGCTTTCAATGAGCACTTAGGGAGGTGTCACACAGGGAGATTAGGCTGTGACAAATCTTCGCTACTGCAGGCGGCTAATCTCCCCAAAATGCCTTCGGTTTTCCAAAGTTTCATTGTGAGTTAACTGCAAATCCAAAATGAAGCGTATGCCATACCGACAGCGATTCACATGCTTGCAGGATGGCATACGCCTCACTTTGGATTTCCAAAGTCACCCAAAGTTGTCTCACAAGAAAACTTTGGGCAACTTCAGAAAACCAAAGCAGGCAAAATTTTGCACTTGTGGTCATAAATAAACCCTACAAGCTCATTATGCACACACAAAACTGCTTCTCTACATTCCTAATTTTCATTTAATAATATAAGGGACACCCGCTGCATGGTCAAATATTTACAGATAAGAGGTATTCAGATAAACCTCAGTTTGTAATGCTCTTACAATAAATAATATATAATAGAGAATAAAGTCCAAGTCAAGCTGCAATGTAATATATCTGGTAGTTGAATATGTTATGAGTCTGTACCTAATGGACTTTAGAAACTTACACATACAATTTGATTTCAGGAGCTATATTATCTCTGTCAGTCGGGTATGTTAAGGTCAATTGTGAGCTGTTCGGGGAAGCGGTTCTTACCTGTCTCTCCATTGTTGATGCTGGAGTCCTTTTCTTTATGAGTTTCAGCAGAAGTGTCTGGATCAGCTATGTTGGATACATAATATTCAAATCCTCCTATATGCTCTTCATCACCATTGCCACGTAAGTACATATTCCGCCAACCTGCTGTTATGTAATCTGGAGTCTGCAAATGCCCATAATAAATATTCAAATGTGATTATTAGTATTATTGTACTTTAAGGAATGTGAGAAATCCCTTTGTTATGCAGAGCCACTTACCAAAAACATAAAAGAACGTGCTTCTTATTTTATGGACACCTTAAAAGTAAATTCAGAGTCAGTTCTCTTGTATAACAATCATGCAAAATGATTTGCTTATACGAGATAAGTGGGGCAGATAAGAAAAGTAAGTAAAAGTAGAAAAAGTAGAGGCAATTTTGGGCGACTATTGAAAACGCATCGCCGCGTGTGCATTAGCGCAGGCGATTTTGCATTGTAGCCTATGGGGAAAAGACGCTGAGGCAGTTCGGGGAGATAGTCGCGCAAAAGACATGGCGCTAAGTCGCCAGGCGACAAAATCTCCCTGAATCTCCTCGTCTGGCCTTACCCTTAGGGTAAGGTCACTGGGCGATTTAGGTAGATTTAGTAGCCTGGCGACTAATCGCCTTGTCTTTGCGGCGACCAATCTCCCCGAATGCCTTAACTCTGTCTTGCGCCGGCTAATATGAAAAATCGCCTGTGGCATGGCACGCGCGTCACTTGGTATTCCCAGGCGCACGAGGTTTCCTCGCGAGGCAACTTCAGGTGACTGCGGATTACAAAACGACACATGTGCCATGCCACAGGCGTTTTTTAATTTTAGTCGGCGCAACACAGAGGTAAGGCATTCGGGGAGATTGTTGCCGCAAAGACGAAGCAATTAGTCGCCAGGCGACTAAATCTCCCCAAATCACCCAGTGTGACCTTACCCTAAGGGCAAATGCACACGGAGCATACACTGCTCTCAGCCTTCATATTTTTGCAGGCTGTGAGAAGAGGATCTGCTCCGTGCCCCTGCTCCATTTATCTGAACCTCTTGTGTGTAGTCACATGCAGTGGAGCAGGTCAGCCCAAAGATGCTTTATTCCACGTATTTGGGCTGACCTCCAATGCAATTAGAGTTGCCACCTTTTCTGGAATAAAATTCTGGCCTTCTTTTTCCCTATTAAAAAAATAATGGCCAGGTGGCAACCCTAGCTGCAAGTGAACGCACACAGGTGGATCCAATTCTTATCAATTGGGACACAGAGAGGATCTGCTTCTCTCAGCCTGCAAAAAATACACTCTGTGTGACCATGACCTAATGCCACACAAGGGTTGAAATTGGCTTGCTGAAATACACAGGGTGAGAATCATCAACTACGCAGGCATTAGCCTTCTGTCCCGTCTGGACCCAGAACCATTGTGTTGCCTCAGGTGCAAGCAAACTTAGTCGATTTTGGCACAAGAATTCAAACTCTTGCCACCTGTGTCGTAGCATATTGGCCTGAAAATTGTCTTGCTGATATACGAGGCAGAGAAACAGCTCCTATGCTGGCATTAGCATCCTCTCCTGCCTTCAATCAGAACAATTGTATTAGCCCGGGTGCAAGTACAAGCAGCTGATTCAGTGAGGAAAAACAAGACTTTGAATTCTTGCACCAAAATCAGCCATCACTGCACCTGGGCCAACACAATTGTTCCGGGTGCAGGCAGGAAAGGATGCTAAGGGAAGAGAGGACATACATTATAAGAGGCGATTGATTTTTGGCCAGATATTCGTCATTCAGGCCCTTTATGCAACAAGAAAATGTTTCTAAATTATGTTAATAATCGTTTCATTCAAACATTAACATAATTTACTGCATACAACACATTTTTGGGTAAAAATTTAACATATTTTGCATGATTGTGTCCCTTTCAATACAATAATTACAATACTATAATACAATGTTCTATTTGTAGATTCAACATTGCTGTTAATCTGAGCATGGAACGCTACGCTCTACTTTTTGGCTTCAACACATTAGTTGCGTTGGTTCTTCAGACCATCCTGACATTGTTTGCGAATCACCGTGGGCTTGGACTGGACATTACCTCTCAGGTATATAATTAAGGATCTTATTTACTGGAAAATATTTTTTTAAATTGCCCCCCGCCAGCACTGAGACTTTCACACCAGGAGGGAGCTCCCAGTTTGAGCAGTCATGTTGGGGCACACGCATGCACATAATTATGTGAATTCTGTGACTGACTCATCATGCACATGTGCGTGACACTATAGTTTGATACTATACTTTAATTGGGGACCCCTATCTCAGTTTATTGAATTAAAAATTCTGTACCATTTCTGAAATAATCAAGTTTATCTTCACTATACCTCACTCAGAATCTGTTTCTCTTCATTAACTCTTCATGCAGGAGTTGGGTGTCAGATATTCATTGACAGTTAGATCCAATATATCTTATAGGCGGGCTCCTTTTGCCTAGAAGATGTATTAGAGCTCACTCTAGACAATCACCAGACATCATGTCTCTCTACATGTAGAATTTGTGCAAAAGGCAGTTATTTTGTCAGATTTTGTTTGTACTGGAATCAGTTGAGTGACATCTAATTCATCTGCTAGAGAAGGCAGCCCCCCCCTATAAGATATATTGGATCTAACCAGGGGCTCCTCAGCCGGAGCGGGTCGAGGGGGCTGCACTAGCAGACCCAAATTTCCGCCCCTTTTTGCCGCCCTTGGTAACTGGCCACTTCTTGCTTCATGGCAGGAGTGGCCCTGGATCTAACTGTCAATGAATATCTGACACCCAACTGCTGCATGAAGTGAGAATGAAGAGAAACGGATGCTGAGAGAGGGATAGTGAATATACACTTGATTATTTCAGAAACAATGCAGACTATTGAATTGATTATATTCAGAAAATTTTTTATTTCTATATGATGAAACTTATGTTCAATTTTCATTTTTGCGATAGTTCCCCTTCAAGTAACTAGTCCAATATCACAAGGATTTGGCACAGGACCACTCCTGCCAACTTAGGAACCTTGCCTCAGGTGCCAGTGTGCAGCAGGTTACCCGGCGCTGAAATTATGTTTTTTTAACATGTTCTCTGCATTAGCAATGGGGAGGGGTGGAGGATGAATTGGGATGGCTGTCTCAGGAACAGAATCACATCCAGTGTAATGATGTTTTATTTTAGATACATTTCCAGATAATTATTTTATTGAATAAAATGATGCTACCTGTATAAAATCACTTTGGGTTTTTGGAATTTGTAAAGCATCATTAGCTCTGGAGGCCTCTTAGTCTTTTCTTTTTATTTCTGTTTGTCCCTCCCCCCCAGATCAAAAGTTACCAGTCCGCCCTCATCACAAGTCTCTTTGGAATATTTTAGAATGCTCATCCAACCCTTCTCAATCACTAACAGTAAGAGGAGGGGAAGCTATAACTTCTGGGCCATCTCTAAAGCTAATGATGTTTTCATTTTATTGTCTGGCTGGTGGAGGAATTGGATTTTCTGCTGCGAGTTTTAGCCCCCTCACATTTGACATGGATGAGCTTTGGTAAGGCACCTTCCCCAGACCCACATTGGTTCAGAAACACTGGGGAGCTGCAGGAGATACGATTTTTAAATTTTTATACGGTTTTTAAAATTACCCATGTGCCAATCCCTATTGCTCTGGTCCTGATGACGAAAATTTGATTGAATAAAAGGGTGGGGATGGGGCGACAAACAACAGTGGGCCTAGGGGCACCTGCTATGTAAATCCGGCCCTGAACTTCCCTCCCTCTATGCAGTATTATTCCTTGGACACAACTTTGGTGAGTTAAATCTTGGGGAAAGTGGGCTTTAGCCAGCTGATTGCACCCTTTGTACCTTCCTGCAAACTTGTTCAGCAGCTGACATAACATGTACAGTTATGATTATTATAGAATAAAGTTGTGGCCTTATTTTCCCCAGCATGGTCTTATTTCAGATATACTCATATATTTTGTGTCCAAGTTCGGCAGCCATGTATGTCCAACAACAAACTATACAAGCCTGATATTTCTCACTTTTGTTTGCAGTTTTTGGTGTATGGAAGCTACTTTGCTGTTACCGCTTTGATATTCGTGTTGTGGACCACATATCTGCTCGCCTCTCACTACTGCAAGAACCCAGACAATGACCTTCACAGTACAATCAAGGCAATGTCCCCCCAGGGATACGGACTAAACTCACCTACAGCTGGAAGTGTTGACCCTGACAATGTTTCACACAAACACTCCTTCACTCAATAAGCCTGGGTGACATTGGAAAAGGGGGGAATCTAATTAACAGCTTTCAGACAGTTTTACTTAAAGGATGGCTGTACGGGTATGGGATCCGTTATCTGGAAACATGTTATCCAGAAAGCTCCAAATTATGGGAAGGTCATCTCCCATAGACTCTATTTTAATCAAATAAATCATGTTTTAAAACATGTTTCCTTTTTCTCTGTGACAACAAAATAGGTATGGGACCTGTTATCCAGAATGCTCGGGACCTGGTGCTTTCTGGATAATTTAGATCTTCTTACTTTAAGTCTATTAGAAAACCATGTAAACATTAAATAAACCCAATAGGCTGGTTTTGCTTCCAAAAAGGATTAATTATTTCTTAGTTTTGATTAAGTATAAGATACTGTTTTATTGCTACAGAGAAAAAGGAAATCATTTTAAAAAATTTGTATTATTTGGATAAAATGGGGTCTATGGGAGATCGCCTTTCCGTAATTCTGAGCTTTCTGGATAATGGGTTTCCAGATAACATATCCCATACCTGTACCTTGTACTTGATTCCATCTGAGATATAATTAATCCCTACTGGAGGCAAAACAATCCTATTAGGTTTATTTAATATTTTAATGATTTTTTTTTGGTAGACAAAGTATGGAGATCCCTTATCCGGAAAACCCCAAATCCTGAGCATTCTGGATAAAAGATCCCATACCTGTACTCAGTATCTGAAATTCTGAACTCACAATAAAGTCAGTTTAAAGCATTAAGTCATTTAGGTGTGCTCATCTGAGCAGTACAGTATGTGTATATGTATACCGTGTATATGCAAGCAGCAATGGCTATATATGAAAGAAACGCTGTCACTATATACTATGTATTCTGTTTCTCATCATACAATAGAAATACTCAGCAACACTTTAAAAAATTTCAGTTTTCAAGTGATATTTTCTGCCCAATTATTTAGGGAAGTGGGTACAGGGAGAAGGGTTATCGGGTTATGCGTTTGCCTAAAAGATATAATGTATCCCACTTATAAAATATAAAAATACCCGTCCGGCACTGCAGGTGAGAGGCGGGGGGGCGGCAAATCGGGCAGGATCGCTCCTGGTGAGGCTACACATTTATTGCTACTTTTTATTACTTATCTTTCTAGTCAGGCCTCTCCTATTCAAACTCCAGTCTCTTATTCAAATCAATACATGGTTGCTAGGGTAATTTGGACCCTAGCAACCAGACTGATGAAACTGCAAACTGGAGAGCTGCTGAATAAAAAGCTAAATAATTTAAAACCCACAAATAATAAAAAATGAAAACCAAATGAGAATCGTCTAAGAATATCCCTCTCTACATCATAATAAAAGTTAACTGAAAGGTGAACAACCCCTTAACTCGTAGGCTCCTTACCTTTAACACCTCAGGGTCCTTATATCCTATTAGTTACCCAACTAAACCCAGCTATCCGACTAACCACCAATTGCAGAGTTTAGCATTATTTTATCACGTGAGCTATTCTGTCGCCGGTGCGTAAGTGTTCCTAGATTTATTTCCTACGAGCGAAGGTTCTGCAGCTAAAGCGTTCCGGGGGTAGACGTGACCTATTGGCTAGGCTCTTCTTTCAGCCTGTGATACCATGGCGTCCCTGCTGCTGGGGCTCCGGTTACTAGCCGTGTCTGGGTCACGTTGGGTTCCAGTCCGGGGGAAAAAGCGCTGGTTGCGTCCGTATCTTAGGGCCTTGGAGAAACAGCGGGAACTGGCCGGACCACCGAAGCCGATTCCAAAGTAACCGCGGCACGTGTGACAGTGTCAAAGTCAAAGCCAGCGTTATGGCCAGACATCTATTGACTTATTGTTCCATAACATATAGAACCATATTGGCCCGCATAAGCACCATTTGCTGTTACTTCGTACGAGTTGAGCTGTATCCTTGGAGAGCCAATCACATCCTCCATGTTCTTCACTTCAGTGCAGCCCAGGGGTGCCAGGTGTCATTTTCAAAACCTACCGAAGTCTGCTACAAAACCAGCCCAAAACTATCCAAGAAGCACCTCAACAGTAGCCTAAATATAGCACAATTTGTGCAATGAGAGAATTCTAAAAATAGAAACATGAATTCATGTTAAAATACACCTTTCTAAAATTTTCACTGTTTCGCAAATTTTCCCATGAAGCAAAATGGGACAGATGTGTCCGTCACCAGGGGCGGAACTACAGAAGGGGGCCCCATAAGGCCCTAATACATATACAATTTCAATAAATATTGGTATAACACAGGCATGTCAAAAGTGCGGCCCGGGGGCCAATTGCGGCCCTTTTTCAAATTGTGGCCCTCAGCCTTCATCATGGAATTAATAATAATGAGGCCCCCAGCACAGTGTGATTAGGAATCCCATAGCAGTTATATTAAGGCACATTAGTGAAATGATCTGCCACTTGGTCTATACTGCTGCCTGTGTGCTGAAGGTGTTACCAATAGACATGTACTGAAATGTAGAGACACCATACTTCTTTAGTTTACTGTACTGGCACATCAGTACGTCTATTGATACCTTCAGCCCTAAAGAAGTATGCGAAAACAGCGCATCTCTACATTCCAGTACGTGTCTATTACTAACACCTTCAGCACACAGGCAGCAGTATAGACCAAGTGGCAGATCATTTCACTAATGTGCCCAAATATTACTGCTATGATTACTCGATTCCTGTAATTTAATGTTATGGTTGAAAGAATGTCAGGCTGAATGGTCGGCCCCCACACATTTTCACCTCACCAAATCTGGCCCTCGTTGCAAAAAGTTTGGGCACTCCTGTTATAACAGGTTAACCTCTAGATATTTGAGGAAATTGAGGAAAGTCACTGTAAAATGTGACACTGCTTAAAGGGTTTGTTCTAGGGATGCACCGAATCCAGGATTCGGTTCGGGATTCGGCCTTTTTCAGCAGGATTCGGATTCGGCCGAATCCTTCTGCCCAGCCGAACCGAATCCGAATCCTAATTTGCATATGCAAATTAGGGGCGGGAGGGAAATGACATGACTTTTTGTCAGAAAACAAGGAAGTAAAAAATGTTTTCCCCTTCCCACCCCTAATTTGCATATGCAAATTAGGATTCGGTTCGGTATTTGGCCGAATCTTTCACGAAGGATTCGGGGGTTCGGCCGAATCCAAAAAAGTGGATTCGGTGCATCCCTAGTTTGTTCATCTTCCAAACACTTTTTTCAATTCAATTGTTTTTAGATTTTTCCCTAGAAATTAAGACTTTTTTTCCCATTACTTTCCATTATTTATTTTATAAGTTTTTCCAAAAAGTTGAATGTTCATGTCTCTGGTGTTTCAGTCTGGCAGCTCAGTAATTCAGGTGCAGATTCTAAACTGTTACAATTTTGCAACATTTATTTGATACATTTCTCAGCAGCATCTCTGGAACATTAGCAACTAATGTATCAAGACTAACAGCTGCCTGTAATGAAACTCTGGGATTCTGTTCAGCAGGGACAAAGATAAGAAATGTATCAACTAAATGTATCAATTTAGAACAGTTTACAGGGATGGTGATTCCCTCTCCCAGGGCTGCTGCAGAAGGTGAAACATTACACTTTACAGTTCAATATTAGAAAAACGGGCACACATAGAAAATGGAAAGTCATTGGGAAAAGTCGTTATTTCTGATGATCTATCTGAAAACAACTAGTTGTTCAAAGGTGAACCACCCCTTTAAGAGGGATGGGAGACTGGGGTACAGAGCCCAAAATCTGGTAACTCCCAACTTCTACACAAGTCAGTCCCATTGCATGCTGGATATTGTAGTGACAGTCTTACATTAAACTTGGCAGTAAAACATTGGCTGGTTTCCAAAGTACAAACCAGCCTAAGGCCCCAAAATGAGGTAAAATCTATACCTTGGCTAGTTTGTACTTTCAAAACCTGCCTGGGCTTTAAATTAGTAGGCCAATTTGGCTGGAAAACTGCCAACCTGGTAACTCTGGTGTCACCTGTATTCACAGATATCATAATTTTTTTAAAATTCATATGAATTATGAATTCTCTGCAAAATATTTGGCGAAATGTGAATCCTAATTGACACCTTTTTACATTTCTCTCAAACTGAAATATTCAGTATCTGCTTTAAAGGCACATGACTAAATCAAAGTCGCAAAGAATTGGCCTGATCTGAATCTCACAAAAAGTTTGAATCCTGAATTCGGTGCATCCCTGTTCCCAGGACCCTTTCCCATTACTTCTATTTCAAAGCTTGGAGTCTTTAAACCTGATCAACTATTCTGATGCATTAAAGGGGTTGTTCGTCATTAAATTAACTTTTTAGTATGGTGTGAGTGTGATATTGAGAAATAATTTGCAATTGGTTATTCTTTTTTTTATTCAGCAGCTCTCCAGTTTGCAAGAACAATAAACATGTAGTCTTAAAGAGCATTTGTTTTTAGATGGGATCAGGGACCCCCAGCTAGAAAGAGTCAGTAAAAGAAGGCAAATATTTCAAAAACTATAAAAGAAAAAAAAAAAAAAGTGAAGGCCAATTGAAACGTTGCTTAGAATTAGTCATTCTATAACATACTAAAAGTGAATATAAAGGCGTACTACCCCTTTAGCCTCATGTCTGGTAAACTATGATAAACTATATTTTTAGAAGTGCAGCTTGGAATACACTTATGTTCTAGATGGGCCTGTTTTGAGCAACTGTTTGATTGGTTTTCTCTTTTTTTTTTAATAGTCTTCAAATTATTGCTATTAAAATGAGCGTTCCTGTTCCGCTTCTTTCTGGCCTGCAGCTGAAAATGCAATCTGGATGTCTGGGTCCCTGACAGTGAGGCTTTAATTTTTTTGTAACTTTCATATTTTATTGCTTATTTTTGTATACTGGGCCTCTGGTATTCAACTTCTGTTCTGATGCCTGTTGTTATGGTTGTTAAGCCCTTAGCAACCAGATACCTGCTTAAATCTCCAGCTTCACAACCGCACAACAAAAAACAAAACCATTGACGACATTCAAGTATTTGAGTTAACTTTTAGCTTGATGAAGAGATTGATATTCTGAGACAATTTGAATTTGTTTTTTTTTTTTTTGTTTTTTTGTGGTTTTAGTTTCTCATTCAACAGTTCTCCAGTTTGCAATGTCAGCTATCAGGTTGCTATGGTCCAAATAACCCTAGCAACCATGATTTGAAATCAGATTTGAATACGAGAATATGAATAGGGGAGGGGCTGAATAGAAAGATGAGTTATATATAAGCAGCAATAACAATACATTTGTAGCCTTACGGAGCATTTGATTTTTAGATGGGTTCAGTGACCCCCATTTGAATACTGGAAAGATTCAGAAGAAAAAGGGAAATAATTGAAAAAATATTTAAAAAAAAGAAATAATGCAGACCAAATTTGCTTAGAATTCTACAACATATTAAAAGTTAACGTACAGGTGAACTGCCCCTTTCAAGTATATTTAAAGGTGACTTACCCCTTTACAATGCAATCATTAAGTCCTGTATGGTGGGCATAGTGCACCATATAACAATAAAGAAATAAAACCTTCTTAGTTTGGTCCATAGCAGCTTATTTAGGAAGACCTCAATCTTTTGAAGATGAATAAGACACATAATGCACGTGAACTGATAAACTTCTATTTAGCTGATCATTTTCTCATAAAGCCACTGGTTTTGTTAAACAAATGTGCCTTATAAAACTGTTCCAGCCAATAACATAAAGATCGCATTTAGGAAGGCCTGGTGGCTAATCGTATATGTATTTTTCTTGTATGGAAATCGGCACCTAAACTGCATTTTATCGTAGGTCGCAGCAGCCAAATTTTGACTAAAATGCAGAGGTTTTGGCTTTCTCGCAGCAATTAAACGAGAGCTTCTCGATACATCTGCTAAAGACTGCATTTGTGAATAAGAATTATGTGGTACAGGAAGAGCAGCAACGACAGCAGCTGGGCCTTGACAAGGAGACGGCCAAGTTGAACCTGCAGGATAATGAGCAGCTTGCTGGAGTGGGCTCTGAGTTCACTGCCTCGTATCTGCAGAATGCCCTGGCGCAGTCCTTCCCCAACCTGCCTCCTGACGGCATCAAATCTCTGGTTGATCACCTTACTGGCCAGGAGGTTACATGCCATGTTGCTCAGAATCTGGCAGTGGAAGACTTGACACTCAGCTCTGAGTGTCCTTTAGACCCGCTAACTATTCACAGAACCTTATTTGCTATTATTGGAGCTTTGCTGCAGAGCAGTGGCACCCAGAGAGCTGGGTTGTTTATCAGGGTATCTGTCTTTCCTATGCATGCATTCATTTGGTGTAATAGCATATTGTGCTGTGTTTGCAATGACTCTGCTGTTGTAATATAAACTGTCAGTCCCACTCAGGAAATCAGATAAACTGGTGCAGTTATTTTGTCCAGTCCAACAATCAAAATATTATCTTCTAAGCCTCTTTTTTTTTTTGAGCTATTATGAGGCTTTGGCAAGTCTGTAAATGATAAGAGACAACTCTCTCATACTTTCTTTCAGATGGCCTAAAAGATTGTTTAGATTAATGTTATTTTCATGCCAAACTGTTCAGCTGACAGTTAGTTTGTCAGATAAGGTTAGTCAGCCTGTGTATCTGTGTCTTGCACCACAAAAGGCCAAGATCAGCCTGACGAAATACACAGCCGATTTCAGACACTACCTCAGGCAGTAGCCTCCTTTTTCTGTTCACATCTTGAACTATTGCATCAGCTCCATCACAAAAACACTCAGCAGAATTTGGTGAAGGAGACGTTGCATTTCGCACCGACATCCAACCAATGAGTTCGCACCAGAGCCGACACAACGGTACCGGATGTGAACACAAGAAGGAGGCTGCTGCCTGCAGTAGGGGCTGAAATTGTCCTGTGTATTTCCCGCAAGCTGTGTGGCCCTGTCCTTAAAGCTGCAGGTTCAGTCAATAAAGTCTTCAAAAATCTAGAGTGCAGAATAAGAAAACATTAGTTATACACTGTCAACTGATAAAGGAAAATAAAGGTATAAATTGACTTTAAAGGAGGAGGTAAACTACCGAAGCAGTTTATTGCCAATAGATTAGCCACAATAGTACAAGCTATAACACTATATTTATTCTGCAGAATGCTTTACCATACCTGAGTAAACAGCACTAAAAGCTCTCTGTTTAAGATATAAGCTGCCATATCAGCTTGGTGTGATATCACTTCCTGCATGAGTCTCTCCCTTCTCATTCATATCTCTCGGCTCCGATTACAGCAGGAAGAGAAGCAGGAGAAGAGAGGGAGAGAGGAGCAAACTGAGCATGCTCATGCCATGTCCTGGAGTTTCAAGATGAAAATAGGAAGTCTGATAAAGAAGCCCATGTGTACACAATAAAATAAATAAATGTGATGTTTCTTTTGACAGAGCAACATTACTTTGAGGGTTTACTGGTGTATTTATATTGACCTTACTTAATTTTAGCCTTTCCTTCTCCTTTAAGATAATGCCCTTTTAGCAGAATATTTGTCTATTTCATTTATACAGTGTAGTGCTCAGGTTCTTAGATTATGTCCTCGTAAAAAAATCAAAGGTGGTGCCCAGTCATAATGGCAGCAAAATATTGATATTATTGTTAATGTATAAAATTATGCCATTGTACTTTACAGAGAGTAAGTAATGTAAGAAAATCAATAGGAGCTACATAATGTTACTGTCCAAAAAAGTACTTTAGTTACACAAACTAAATGGAACACTTAATCATTCTGTAAATTTCATATAACCAGGATGCTCATGTAAAAGACTAAGATATTTGGCTGATGTTGTTGGAGCTTCCTAGTTGTCTGTTTATAACATACTGGCAGTACATTAAATGAGGAGGAAAGTCTTAAGCCGGCCATAGAAGCAAAGATACTATTGTATGAAATGAAGATTTGTATGATTTTCGTACCATGTGTGGATTGTCCTGTTCAGTCGATCGGACAGTTTAAAAGATTTATATCGGCTAACTATAATATCTCTGCGTGTATTGCCTATCTGACTATCTATGGGAGACTGTCACTACGATTTGTCGGACATAACTTTCATATGATTGCTGCCTGTCAATGAATGGCCCAAGCATTGTGTGATTTGTTATTGTTACTACTTTATTTTAATCTGAATGGTTAGTTACAGGTCGGAATACTGGACGTTTATTAGTCTGATATAGCCTAATCTGTATGTCTATGGTCATCTTAAGTCACTGGAGGGTGGAATATTTTAGGCATTTGTGATTGAATTCACTTACCTGAGACTCCGGGCTGGAGCTCCTGTTGGACAGACATACACTGGCCTGGAGTATATTTCTGGGATGAGGTAGATGATTCTGAAGCACAGAGTATGTCGGCACAACACTAACATTTTTGTAAGAGGAACGCTGACTCGGGGTCTGAAGTAAGTGACTAAATTCACTGGGAGGTTCCTAAGAACATGCCCCTCAGTCATTCTGCCTTTCCTTCTCATTTAATCATTTGCATTAAACTGTTTACTGTAGATAGAAAGCTGCTGTTCTAGTTCCAGTTTTATTGTATCTGATTACAAACAAAATTCTCTCCACTCTACCTCTCGGCTTTTCTCTAGGATTTTCTCATGACACAGTTGATTGGAAAGGACCTCTTCGATATATGGTTAATTGCAGACCCCATGTCTTTGCTGATACAAGAGCTCTCCCAGAGAAACCTTCCTCTTCATGAACCCCGACTCACTAGGGAATGCGGAACTGCAACTGTCCTGCCTGTGTACTTTGTTGGATTGTACTGGTCAGTATCTCTTAATGCTTTCTTTTTTATAACAGCCGCAATCTAAATGAAGAATGTATAACACCAACTGGTGCCAGGGCACTATCTTCCATGTACGTTTTCGCCAGAATAGCGCGGGCTTTCCCCATATTACCGCTGGTTTCCCTCCTGGTACAGGTATGGAATCAGATTATCTGGAAACCCATTATCCAGAAAACTCTGATTTACAGAAAGTTTGTCTCCCATATACTCTATTTTTATCCAAATTTAAAAAATGATTTCCTTTCTGTAATAATAAAACAGTACCTTGTACTTGATCCCAACTAAGAGATAATTAATCCTTATTGGAAGCAAACCCAGCTCATTGGGTTTATTTGATTTTATTGTAGACTTAAGGCATGAAGATCCAAATTATGGAAAGATCCATTATCCGGAAAACCCCAGGTCCCGAGCATTCTGGATAATGGTCCCATACCTGTACAATAGTTTCCTTCCAGATTTGGAAAACATAAATGTGACCATAGAGTGTGTAAATGTAATAGGGATTTTAGATTGTAAGCTCCACAGGAGGAGGGACTGATGTGAATGATGTGTAATCTCTGTAAAGCACCGATGGGCTTGTAAATAAAGTGGCACTGCCCAAATACTGTATGAAGTGTGTACTATGCTAGAATTTGAGTCTGTTGGAGACTGCTGTTGGTTGTTGTACCTAAACCTCTCTTAAACTGAGTTGCCTTCCCTGAGCTTAAACTTTAGCTGTCAGCATGGGCTTTATAATCAATGGGGCTGGAACTTGACCTGATGTTAAGATAAAATTGTGCCAAAATGAGTTAATTATTATTGTTATTATTGTTAATATATATTAATAATACCAATAATAATTCACTTCCTTTCAGTGGGGCTGGAACTTGACCTGATGATAACACCCATGCCGACCCCTATAATTTATACAGAAGCAACAAATTCTGCAGCACTGTACAATAAATGGATGTGTTTGCGCTGAACATACAGAATACATGCAGAAAAATACAACCAATACAAGAGGTAAAGTGGGCCCTGTCCAAAAGAGCTTACAATCTAAAAGCAGGAGGTGTGAGGATGAGGAAGGTGAGAGTTGCAAGGTGAGAGATGTGACACTGTGCAGAGCATTTAGCAGTATAAATCACACACACTGAGGCTAGATTAGGCTAGGAGAGGGTAAGCTTCTCTAAAGAAATGTGTTTTGAAAGAAATATAAATAAAATGAATGTAAAATTGCTCAGGGTGCTCTTTTAGACACCTTTTCTTTTTATATTTAATTTTTTTTGTTTTTTTTTTTAAACTGCTGACTTAATGAATTTTGCAGCTCTACCTGCCAGTTCAGTTTTCTAGCTGTACAATTTATGCAGAATATGTTCAGAAGAAAAAGAGAGAACTGTCCTGAGGTTGCTCTGCTCAGGAAAGATAAGAAACTTCACATGGACTTTCTCATGTCTTTCCAGAGCAATATCAGAACAGTTTCCCTTCTGAGCATGTTCTCTGTGACTGTACGGCTCAAAAACTGACCAGCAGGTTGACAATGTTGTTTCAAAATTCATTATATTCTGTTTGGAACTAAAAAAATAATAAACCATTTATAAAAGTGCATAGAATAGCTTAGCTGAACATTTTTACAATTATTCATTTTAGATTTATGTTTCCAGTTAAAAGTAGAATATATAATCCGCTAGTGTTATTGAGCAGAGGATTACTTGCTGGCAGTAACAAAATAAGTAGTTCCTGGGTCCAGATACAGACCGTGCCAGCCCCCCCCCCTCCCCCCCATCGGACACAATTTTTGTGCTGAATGCCCACCGGCGAGCCCCTGCCTGCTGTTTCTTTGTGATATCTATTTCCTACACATTAGTACTGAAATGTTTTCTGCTTGATAGCGCTGGCTTTTAAATATGCCCCTTGTGACCTTAGTGTGTAAATGTAATGTACTTTATTACCATGACTTGTGTTGAACATTCTTCATCTTTCATTTGCATCAATAAAAAACTGATTGCAGAGGGTCCTGGTGAATGTGTCACTGCCGCAGAAGAGGAGGCCGCTCGCGTGGCTCTGAGAAAGATGTTTGGATTCACAGAGAACAGGAGACCATTGGATTATTCTTCAACCTCTCAGGAGATTACAGAACAAGGGGCTATACACAGCAGCTAGAGCCTGCCTATGACTGGAAAACAAATTATTAGAAGGAAAACTGATTTACTGGAGTCTTTTTACTTCAGTTTCAGACTGGAAACAGTGCCCAGTAAAACTGACTATATTTCATCATGGGAAAAAAGTTTAAAAAGGCTTTGAGCTGATATTTGTCTCCCCAGCAGAGAAGGAATGATGTAACCAGTAACAATCTCTCTTTGCTCCATTGTTTTTGTACTCATTTTACCACTGATAGGAAACAAATAAATAACCCATACACTTATAGCAAACAGTACATGGTGCATATGTGTAAAGCCGTGACACAACAAACAGATTCTGCTGTTTTACTTAAACTGGCCATACACAATTTCACATATTTGGAGATACATGTCCTGGGCAAACTTTAATCCAATTGTTCACCTGTGGGCTAACAATTCAATCATACAGAGGGGCTTATGGAGACCCATAGGATAATACAGTCCTTATCTGATGGGTTTTTTAAACCTGCCCGATGGATATCTCCCCATTTTCGATAAATAGTAGTCAGGCAGGTACTCCATATGTTCTTCTATGTTGGTGACATCATATACTCTATCATCTAGGTAACATTCCACCAACACCCAGCTATTAAGAAAGTGTTCAGTGTCTGAAATCTAACCAACCAAAATGTGATTCACAGAATGCACAGAGATTAAAGAGGGATTTACCCTATAAAACCATATGATCTTTTAGTATGATGTAGACCGAGCCAGTTTGCCGTAAGCTTTTATTTTTGTGGTTTTTAAATTTATAATTTAACAGTTCTTAGTTTGGAATTTCAGCAGCTATCTGGTTGCTAGGATCTCATTTACTAAATAAGAGACTGGAGGATGAATGGGAGGGGTCTGAATAGAAATATCAATTCTAAAATATAATAACAATACGACCTTTGCCCTTACAGAGCAAATCATTTTTAGCATCTAGGATCAGCAACCCCAATTTAAAAGCTGGAAAGAGCTTATTATTACAATTTATTTAAATTGTATATGAATTAGGACCTCATGGGGCCCCTGTATCTTCTGGGCCCCCCTGTAGCCGCAGCGTCTGCTTCCTCTAGCCTGTCAGAGGGCCCCATACACTGGCCAGTAAGCTGTTCACTTAGGGGCACATTTACTTAGCTTGAGTGAAGGCATAGAATAAAAAATACTTCGAATTTTGAATGTTTTTTTTTGGCTACTTCGACCTTCGAATCGAACGATTCGAACTAAAAATCGTTCGACTATTCGACCATTCGATAGTTTAAGTACAGACTACTTTGCCACCTAAAACCTACCGAGCATCAATGTTAGCCTATGGGGAAGGTCCCCATAGGCTTTCTAACAAATTTCTGATCGAAGGAAAATTGTTCGATCGATGGATTAAAATCCTTCAATCGTTCGATACGAAGGTTTTAATCAAAGGATTTCTCCTACGATCATTCGAACGAACGAATAGCGGTAAATCCTTCGACTTCGATATTCGAAGTACTTTACTTTGACGGTCAATATCGAGGGTTAATTAACCCTCGATATTCGACCCATAGTAAATGTGTCCCTACGTGTATTATGGACACCTTAAGAAAAAGAGAAATTTCCTATCATACTTACCGAAAAATTTATTTTCCTGGCCACTCTTCATGTCAGCATTACTATGGGTTATCTGCCCTGCCCCCTACTAGACAAGTCCCTCCCCAATCAAATAAAAATCCCACAGCCTCCTTACCCCCTCGTCTTTATAATTCAGTTCTGATGGGTGGGTCTGCTGACATGAAGAGTGGCCAGGAAAAGAAATTTTCGGTAAGTATGATAGAAAATTTCTCTTTTTCCTGGCCACTCCATGTCAGCATTACTATGGGGCATACCAAAGCAATAAAACAAACAGGGAGGGGTTCAAACAAAGAGTTTTAATCAACAGAATGAGCCCGCAACACTGCGGATGCAAAAGTAGGCTGGGAAGCCCCCCTAACATCCAACTGGTAGAATTTGAAGAAGGTCCGCATAGAGGCCCAAGCTGCTGTGTCACAGATTATTGACTTTGACACATCCCCTTCTGCTGCCCAGGAAGCTGCTACAGCCCTTGTTGAATGTGCTTTAAGCCCTACTGGTGCCTGCTTGCCCTGCAAATTGTATGCCTTCTGAATCAGGATCACAATCCATCTAGCAATCGTAGACTTTGCTGGCGACTCCCCTTTTCGGGCTCCTGCTGGGATTACAAACAGCCTATCAGTCTTTCTCACAGACTGTGTCAATGTCAGATAATGATTTAACATCCTACTGGATCCATTTTTTTTTTAACATAATACTGTTTCCCGTGTCAAATGAAAAAGTGAAGCCACTTTAGGAATAAAGGCATCATGAGGCCTTAAGACAACTTTGTCCGGCCAAAATGCAATGTCTTGATCCTTTATTGAAAAAGCTTGAAGCAGACTTACTCTGGCTGCCGAAACAATAGCTATCAGAAAAACAGTTTTTAATGTCACCATCCACAATGATGCCTCTTCCAAAGGCTCAAACAGGGAATGGCAAAGGGCCTTAAGCACCAACGGAAGATCCCAGGGAGGTGAAAAAACCCTCTTTGGAGGGCAAATCTTTAAGGTTGCTGTAAAGAAACGTTTTACCAACAGATCTTTTGCCCACTGAATCTCTGTCATAGCTGATAAAGCTGCCACTTGAACTTTTAGAGTTCTGTACTGCAGCCCCTTCGTTAACCCTTCCTGCAGGAAATCTAGAATCTGGGACAATGGTGGTGGAAGAAAATGAATCCCCTTCTGTTTCTGCCAAAGCAGAAATCTTTCCCAGATCTTGTAATAGGTGGCCGACGTAGTACCGTATGTTGTTTTCTTGCTTTTAGTAACGTAGTCACCACTGATTCGGAAAAACCTAGCGCTAAGTATTTCTCACGCTCAGCCTCCATGCCACCAAATGAAGGGAAAGAGGATCCGGATGTAACACCGGCCCCTGCAACAGCAAATCCTTCCTTGGTGGAAGTGGCCATGGTTCCTCTATCGCCAATCTCCTCAACAATGGGAACCACGAACTCCGCGGCCAGTGCGGAGCTATTAAGATTACTTCCACCTGCTCCTGGATGATCTTTTTTAGAACTCGAAGAAGAAGTGGAATCAGAGGGAAAATGTAAGCAAGGTGATATTGCCATGATTGTAGGAGAGCATCCATTGTAGGAGAGCATCCACCCCTAGGGCTGCTGGACAAAACCTCCTTGTGAAGAAGACTGGAAGATGAGCATTTTCTGGGGATGCCATAAGATCCACATCTGGCAGACCCCATTTTCTGACCAGCAGTTGAAAAACTTGTGGATGAATCCTCCACTAGTGCTTTGACAACATGGTTCTGCTGAGATAATCCGCTTGTTGATTGAGAACGCCTGGAACATGTACTGCTGTCAGATGTTCCAAATTCTCCTCTGCCCAAAGCAAAATCGGAGTCACTTCCTTCATGAGACGAGAATTTTTCGTCCCCCCTTGCCTTTTTACATAAGCCACTGCTGTAGCATTGTCTACTTTCACTTTTATTGCTTCTCCCTGGATTTGTGACGCAAATATCAACAAGGCCTGATATATCGCTCTGATTTCCAAAACATTTACATGCTTTTTGCAATCTTTCTGTTTCCAGGAGCCTTGAGCTAACTTGCCCCCAGAAGAGCTCCCCAGCCTTGAGAAGAAGCATCTGTTGACAGAATTTTCCGTTCTATCTCGGAAAGAGGAAAACCCTTTTTCAAATTCTTGGGGTTCTTCCACCACTGAAGACTGTTCTTGAGCTTTGTAGACAGCTGAATCTGCTGATTCCAATCCTTGTTCCAACGATTCCAGTGAGCCAGAAAATGATGCTGCGCTTCCCGCATATGGAAATGCGCCCACTTGGTCATCGGAAGAGAAGCTGCCATGAGACCTAGAAGTGACATGAACCGTCTGGCTGACACCACCTCCTGCAAGCAGAAACTTTTGACCGACTGTACTAAGCGTTCCACCTTTTGGGAAGGCAAACTGACTTGATTTTTCTTTGTGTCGAAAAGGGCTCCCAGATACTGTAACGATTGGGATGGTTGCAGTTGACTTTTTTCCCAGTTTATTAGCCAACCGTGAGACTGTAGAAAAGAAACTGCTCTCTGTTTGTGTAACATCAACAGTTCTGGAGACTTGGCGGCAATGAGAATATCGTCGCGATAATGCCAAATAGCCAAACCTTGCTTCCTCAGTTCGGCAATTAAAGTTACCAATAATTTTGTAAACATTCGGGGAGACGTGGAAAGGCCGAACGGCAACACCCGAAACTGAAAATGCCTGTGACCAACCGCAAAGCGTAGAAAACGCTGATGACACAGGAATGTGCAGATTTGCATCTTTTAAATCGATGGACATGAGCCAATCTCCCTGCTGCACTGCGGCAATAATTGTATTTATAGACTCCATTTTGAACTTTTGTATTCACACCAAGGCATTCAGCTTCTTGAGATCGAGTACTGGCCTCCATCCTCCTGAGGCCTTTCTTACTAAAAAAGGAGAGAGTAAATTTCTCTTTCTCTCTTTAAACAGGGAACTGGAACAATAACTTCTTGTTCCAGAAGCATTTGCACGTATTCCTCCAATGCGCCTCTCTTTTCTTGACACCGAGGAATCGGTGAAACAAAAAATCTGTCTTTGGAAGGGATTGAAAGAAATTCTATTCTGTACCCTCTTCTTAAGTCTGCCAAGACCCACTGGTCTGTAATTGTACTCTCCCAAATGTGAATAAATCTTGAAAGCCTTGCCCCGACTGTTACATTCTCGGTCGGATAATAGTCAGGAAGGTTTCTTAACAGAGGGCGACTGCTTAAATCTTCCTCCTCTGCTAGCCGAAGACCGACTTCCCCTCCATGACTGTCTGGCTGTATCTTTGAAAAAATAGCTAGAGCCCCCGAAGGAAGCTCTTGCTCTTCCTGAGCCTCGAAAAAGAAAACCTTTAAATGGCTGCTTTGGTTTCTTCCATTGCTGCGGAAGAAAACAGCTTGTCGCCTTGGCAATTACCTCTTCCAATTTCAGACCAAACAGGCTTCCGCCTACATAAGGTAGATTGCAGAGACTCATTTTTGAGGCCGTATCCGCACCCCATGCCCTAAGCCAAAGAGCCCGTCTTGCCGAAACAGACACCGCCATCGACCTGGAAGCTAGACGTGTGAGGTCCACCGCTGCTTCTGACATGAATGCACAGCCATCTTCAATTCTGCCAAGCCTGTACTTATCTCCACATTATCGGATCCCTCTGTCACAGCTTTATCCAAACTATCAATCCAGAGGGACACTGCCTTAGCTACACACACTAGTGCTACTGCTGGCTTACAGGAAGCTCCAGCTACTTGATACGCTTTTTGTAACTCGGACTCAATCCTTCTATCCATAGGATCCTTTAGGACTGACAAATCATCTATTGGCAGCATTGTCTTCTTTGCCAAATGTATCACTGGCGAATCAACTGCTGGCGCCGAATCCCAGCTTTTAGTATCTTGTTCTTTGAAAGGATAAAGCTTTGCAAAATTCATAGCCAAAGAGGAGAATGATATCTTCTTTGCTGCCTTTCCCCACTCTGTAGTTATTAACTCTGATACTTCAGAAAAAAGAGGAAAAAACTCCTTTGGCTTTGATGAAGATGGAAGTACTTTAGATTTTTTATGAGACTCTTCAGACTCTTCAGAGTCTACTCCCAAAACTAACTTTACTGCTTTAATCAATGGATGCACTAATGACAGATCAAAAGACGATTCTCCCTCTTCTTCATCCTCATCGGAAAATATGTCTGAAACATTAGCCTCTAATACATTCTCATCCTCCGACGATGAGTGCTCCTCTTCTCTCGGCACTGAAATCTCTGACCTGAGTGGCGTCTCTCTGCAGGGACTGGAACTCCCCCCCCAAGAAAACGAAAACAAGATTGACAGAATTTCTTTCTAGGAAGTGAAGTTTCAAAACATCCTGTACAAGTCTGCAGTGAAGAAGAGGATTTTCTTTTCTTGCCTTGTACCTCCGTCATCTCTACAGGGCAAGCTACACAGAAAGAACAAAGAAGAGAGAGAAAAGAGAGAGAAAATCAAGCGCCAAAAAATATAAAAAAAAAAATATAGCAATATGCGATTTTAAAAAACAAAACATTACATACCAAGCAAAAAAGGGCAACTAGCAGGAATAAGGCTGCAGAGCACACGGCAAGAGATAACAAACAACCTTTTCTCGGGCATAAAAAACATTAGAAAAGGCATTAAAGCTAACAAGATCCTCCATAACTGAAAAAGACCCTGCTCAGCAGGCTGAGTACCTCAAGTACATCAGCAAAAATAGTCGCCATACCTTTCCTCCTGTCTGCTAAAAGAATAGTCGCCAGCACTGAATACACGCGCCAATTCGCAAGACTATTACCGGTGTTTTGTCGCACTGGATGACATCATCATTCTGCTCCTCCATCTAAGCGCCATTTTGAAAACTGGCGACCGAAATGGAGCTAACAAGCCGTATACTCTGCAGATCCCTGTGACGATCTGCCAAACCATCAACCAGGAATCGCCTTTCTATGGGATTTTTAAAACCCATATCTGAGGGGGCTTCATGCAACAGTTTTTACTGAATGAATAACCCTCAGGCTTCTTTCCCCCAATCTTTACACGTATTGGATATGGACTTCTGCCAGCTGCCCCTGCTGTCCGTAAGAGAAAAAACAGGACAAAAAAAAAAAGACGAGGGGGTAAGGAGGCTGTGGGATTTTTATTTGATTGGGGAGGGACGTGTCTAGTAGGGGGGTAGGGCAGATAACCCATAGTAATGCTGACATGGAGTGGCCAGGAAATAAAAAATGCCCAGGTCAGTTGCATCTGATTCGCATTGAAGTACAAATAGCCGTATCCCGCTGTGGTAAGGTAAGTAAATTACCCCTTTCATCTGTTATTGAGCACTTAACTAGAATTCCTATTATAAAGCTTGAGAGAGAAGGCTGCTGATTTTCTGCCAAAATATAAGAGCAACAGGTTTATGAGCGCATTCCGCCCACACAAAAGAATAACGACTCAGAAGGAAATCAATTTTGCCAAAACGCCCTATTAATCATATTCGGTATAAGTAACTTTTGTTATCTGATCACCTTTTAAACTTTGGCTCATTGATCTATTCTGAAGAGCATTCAGTGGTGTAACTAGTTGTTACTGGGCCCCATAGCAAATTCAATTTAGGGCCCCAAAATATTTATAAGTTGGCCTATTTTACCAAGATATATTAAAATTGCTAATTAATTAGGGCGTCACTGGGCCCCCTACACTCCTGGGCCCCTCTGCAACCGCAGGGTCTGCTTCCTCTATAGTTACGCCCCTGAGAGCATTATTATCCCTGCCATGCAAAACAGGTGTTGTGAACAAAAGCAAATAATGAATACAACTCTATGGAATGTTGTATAAGTGAAAGAATACATATCATGAAATTTGAGTAAAATTATGCCATTTAGTGACCTGCACATTTATAATAGGTTGGACACAGGTGCTTGCACTTTGCATCTATGGGCGGAGGTGCTGCTGGCGGGACTGTGCAAACTGTGACAAACATGGTGGCTTTCCCCCTGTTGTTTTTTTTTTCTTTGTAAATGACACTTTGATCTCAAACCTCATGTCATGAAGAAATAATTATCACTCAATAATAAGCAAGCATTCAGATATAAGTCTGTTGGCAAATCATTCGAATTTTGAAGACCAAAAGGTTTGGTTAAAGCACAACAGCCACTCAGAATACACCAAGCTGTAGGGATGCTTAATAAATGTATTTCACAAGTCATTTTTCCCCTTCTACTTTTGAGTTATTCAAGGTTTGTATTCAACCCAACATTTTTTCCTGCCCCAATTATTGGAAGCAAACCCAGCCTATTGAGTTCATTTAATGTTTAAATGATTTTTTTAGTAGACGTAGGGGGTTAGTTACTGGTGTTCGAATTATCTCATATTTTAGCTTATTTATTTTAAAGAAAAAACAGATTTAATCATATCGCAGAAAAACTCAACAAAATGAAGGAAAACCCTGAATCGCTCAAATTTTTCTGGCTTTTTTTCACGAAAACCCCCAAAAAGTTGGCGTTTCGGGCTTAACCTAGTGCAGACCACGGAACCTTTAAATTGAGATATTTGCCTCTCCCATTGACTTATACCGGACCTCGAAAGGTCTGAGATGGCGGAATGTTATATTCAGACTCAAAAAAATCTAGGTTTTTTTTTCCTCTAAAAAGTCTAGTGAAAAAAAAATTTAATTATTATTATTATTAAGACTCCTTATCCAGAATACCTCAGGTACCAAATATTCTGGATAACAGGTCCTATACCTGTACTTTGTTTGCTCATAGACTTTTCTCATTTAAAACAATAGGCAAACAGTATGTTCAAGTGATTGGCTTGAATGGGGGAAAATAAAAAGAAATAAAAAGAATTTTGCAGGCTTCCTCTTGATTTGAAGCAGAACACATGAAGATGAAGCTGCTAAGCTTGGGATGCTTCTATATCAATTTATAAATTTTCAAGATGCATTGAAAGGAATCCGAGTCCACTTGATTTTTCTAGGAAACAGTTATTTTGAAGTACAGATCAAAGTTAAATGAGAAAAAGTAATTGCCTGCTAGGCAAATAAAATTGGGTTATTTGAACCACACATGCTACATGTTCTGCCTTACCAATATATTTATTAAGGGCATTTCATTTCAGAAAAAATATCCATTCCTCTCTAGATGATAAAGCTGCAAACATATTTTTGGCTAAATTTAAATAGTAAATACATGTCCAATACAAATCATACCTTAACTGATAAGGGGTCTTTCTCTAATTTGCGTCTCCATACCTTTAGTCTAATAAAAAATAATTTAAATTTTCGTGAATTAAACACAATAGGCTGGTTTTGCTTTCAATAAGGATTAATTAGTTGGGATCAAGCACAAGCTACTGTTTTATTATTACTGAGACAATTTAAATCATTTTAAAAACTTGAATTATTTGATTAAAATGCAGTCTGTGGAAGATTGTTGCCTGTAATTCGGAGCTTTCTGGATAACGGGTTTCCAGATAACAGATTCCATACCTGTACTGCAATTTCCTCTTACACTCCAAATTATACACACTAAGCAATAACTTACACACACACGTAAGATAGAATTTACAAACATTTACTTAACTTTGTATGATGGTAATCATAAGAAATGCAAAGTTCAGCATGAGTTCAGCACAATCAGGGAGCCCCACAAGCTTTGGTGCATGACCCTCAGGTTCCCGACAATCAAACGATGATCCAAAATCCTGTCACCCACTCATGGGTCTGAGGCGAAGCTACTGACCCAAGCAAAGGCTGTGCTTTTATGCCCAAAACGGTTGGAAAACCCACAACCCCAACTGCGGACAATATTGTTTCAAAAAGAGCAAATACTCAGCCATTGTTTTAAGAACTTTATGACTATTCAGCAGGTCTTAAACAAATAAGTTGGGTTTATGAGGCTATTGTCTGCCTGCTTGGTATTATTAGGACTAAACAATACCTATGTTTACTATATAACAATAAACAATGGCTATGACTGTTTACCCAGCAAGGCACTTACACGGACATTGGACTCCCCTTCTCTTCAGTAGGTTTCTAAATGAGCTAAATTTACTGTACTGACTAATGCTAAGAAATTTATATATCAAAGCAGATGTGTATATATATATATATATATATATATATATATATATTATGTCCAAGGTACCTGCACTCCAACCACTTTGTTATTTTCACAGGTGCTTGGTCAAAATAATACTGTATAGTCATCAAAGGATGGACCAGCACTCCAGTTCTGATAAATAATGGTGCTTTTATTCACATATCACCGTGCGTCCAACGTTTCGGCCCGCATTGGGGCCTTTATCAAGGATAAAAGTGCTTGTGATAATTAAACAATTTATATACCCACAATACCCTCAAAAATGGGTGTCAACATGACATCATCAAGATGTGCCATAAGCATTTAGTGCAATTGAATTCACATGATTAAAATGTATGGTTAAAAATACATAGCTAAAAAATACATATTAAAAAAATACATATTTAAAAGTACCTTATGTTTTTGTGCCACTAGGTGTCATCAGGTTATAGTGATACAATTTCCATCACCAAATTGTAATGATACAAATTCTGTGCATTTAATCCAAAAAAATTTAAAAAACTGTTACAAATTGCTTATGTTGATTCCAGAGACAGCAGATACATTGCAACAGCACCTATAAATAGAAACAAAACTTATCTTAACCATTTGAAACATATGTGTCAACCTTATCAGGATTAAGCCTAATATTTGGATACATACTGTCTATTTTTCTGTAATGAAAAACATAAGGTGCTGTTTAGTAAAAAAGGAGAAAAGCCAGTTTAGACTAAAAAACATCCCAAAGATTGTTGCCCATTAAGACCCTTCGGTACCACACAATCCAACTCGTGGATCCAGAAAGCTTCCCTTCTTAGTAAGGTGTTATCATAGTCCCCCCCTCTCGCTTTCCTGGGGATCTGTTCAATTGGCATACACCTGAACGATGCTGGACTATGCCTAGCCTCTGCCCAATGTTTTGCCACGGGTTGCTGTGTAATGTCTTGCTTTTTATTTTTATTTTTCTCTACTCTGTCCGGATCCGTTGCTGCCCTAATGGTTGACCTATGCATTGCCATCCTTTCCTTAAACTGTCTGGTAGTTTTTCCACAGTAAATTAGCCCACAGGGACACTTAATGATGTATACTACCATGGTGGCTTCGCAAGTCATCGTTCAGGTGTATGCCAATTGAACAGATCCCCAGGAAAGCGAGAGGGGGGGACTATGATAACACCTTACTAAGAAGGGAAGCTTTCTGGATCCACGAGTTGGATTGTGTGGTACCGAAGGGGCTTAATGGGCAACAATCTTTGGGATGTTTTTTAGTCTAAACTGGCTTTTCTCCTTTTTTACTAAACAGCACCTTATGTTTTTCATTACAGAAAAATAGACAGTATGTATCCAAATATTAGGCTTAATCCTGATAAGGTTGACACATATGTTTCAAATTTTTAAGATAAGTTTTGTTTCTATTTATAGGTGCTGTTGCAATGTATCTGCTGTCTCTGGAATCAACATAAGCAATTTGTAACAGTTTTTTAAATTTTTTTTGGATTAAATGCACAGAATTTGTATCATTACAATTTGGTGATGGAAATTGTATCACTATAACCTGATGACACCTAGTGGCACAAAAACATAAGGTACTTTTAAATATGTATTTTTTTAATATGTATTTTTTAGCTATGTATTTTTAACCATACATTTTAATCATGTGAATTCAATTGCACTAAATGCTTATGGCACATCTTGATGATGTCATGTTGACACCCATTTTTGAGGGTATTGTGGGTATATAAATTGTTTAATTATCACAAGCACTTTTATCCTTGATAAAGGCCCCAATGCGGGCCGAAACGTTGGACGCACGGTGATATGTGAATAAAAGCACCATTATTTATCAGAACTGGAGTGCTGGTCCATCCTTTGATGACTATATATATATATACATATATATATATATATATATATATATATAATCCTCCTCCAAAGAAGCCGCACAACTCAGGACTTACAAAAACGTGATGAATTTATTAAGACACACTAACGTTTCGGCTGTCACACCAGCCAGCCTTATGTATATTAAGAAGAAAAAACTGCTATGCTACACCACAACTGCCAACCTACTTGATAATCATAACCATAAGATGGTAACTGCACACAAGCAAGGTTTGAAATGACCATCCAGCAATCTGATGAGTCCAGAAGCTACACTTAAGTACTGAAGCTATTTTTGGGACAGATCATTTGTGCCATAGGGCTGTTGTGCCTGTGGGTTTGTATAGCAGCACTGTAGAATTAAGTGGTCATTAAAAAGCAAGTTAGCCATTAAAATCCTACTTATAAATACAGTATATCTTTCATGCAAGCAGAATAAAAAACCAGCATAAATGTATATTCCAAAACCCTACGTACATATGTACAACCTATACAATATAAAAGAGATTAAAGATAAACAAAAATAAAAAATTTTGGAAAGTTTAAGGACTAATGAAAATAAATGGCAAGCAACTGGAAATAAATGAATCCTGGCTATTGGTAACATATTTAGACAGATTATTAGCAGTAGCTGGAGGCAGGTTATTAGCAACTACTTGTTGGGGACTAAACTATATAGCTGAAGGTGTTAGCAATAGACACGTACTGGCATGTAGTTTACTGTACTGGCACGTCAGTAAGTCTATTGACACCTTCAGCCCTAAAGAAGTATGTGAAAACAGCGCTTCACCAAGTGCCAGTACATGTCTATTGGTAACACCTTCAGCACACAGGCAGCAGTATAGATCATCTCACTAATGTGCCCAATAATTACAGCTATGGGATTCCTGATTGCACTGTGCTGGGGGGCCTCATTATTATGAATTTCATGATGGAGGCTGAGGGCCGGTGTAAATTTGAAAAAGGGCTGCAATTGGCCCTGGGCCGCACTTTGGACATGCCTGCCTTATAGTGATGTGCGGATCAAGTTTTTCTTGACCAGACCTGGACCCACACCCGACTTCCTTCCATTTTTAGATCTAAGCCAACCACCCCGCTGATTATGTCACAAAGGGGTTGGCAGGTGTGAGCAGTGGCGATCCTAGAGGGGGCGGGCCCTGGTGCATGACGCGCAGCCGGGCCCCACCCCCCTCTGTACGGCCGCATATGCCAGCATTCTCAGCGGTGAACAGACTGCTGGGGGGCCCTGAGGGGGTGCGGGCCCTGGCCCGCTCTAACCCCCTGCTCCCCCGGTAGTTCTGCCACTGGGTGTGAGTCTATAAAGTAGAAAGCCAGCAGTCCAAGGTCAAGAAAGGGGAGAGCAGGCAGAAGAGCTCAACCCAAACCCACCTACGACCCGCAAGAGGAGCCGTAACGTCCTGTGGGTTTTGGGCCGGCCCACACATCACTAGTACATCACTAATGCTAACAGGGCAAATTAGCAATATCAACCTGCCATAATATGAATATTAGCCAAATATCATCTCAGGTCCTATTTCTCTTGTTTTTCAATGAGCCTATTAAAAATAGTGAGCTGCATTTTAGCAATAGTAAGAGGAATGCAGATTCAGGACAGTATATTATAGCATTACAATACAACCGTATAAAATTTATATATACATCTTCCTCACAAAGTACTCCTCTGATGCTAATGGGACGAGGAATAATACCATCTTAGCCCTACTCTAACACCACCCCTGTGGTGTTTATGGTTTATGGTTCATATTAATCCTGTGAATACAATTTCTTTTTACCTAGGAGCAGAGCTCCTCTTTGTAAAAATTAACCTCCTCACCAAGGAGGGGCGCCGTTTGGGTAGAAAATATGCAGCTTTAATTAAATAGTGACTATGACTTCCCTTGTTTCAGAGCGGCTACAGGTGCTGAGCAGCATCACAACACCCTTTGTTATTCCAACATCATCTCACAAACCAGGTTGGACTGGCCTGCCAGAGTACCAGAACATGTAGAACTGATTTAACTGCCATCAAAGTGGTCCTGGCTGTCGGTTCTCTGGCTGGTCCCAGGGGCCCAGTCTGACATGAAGGGGGTTATTTATCAAAGGTCCAATGTTAGATTTTTCTTATACCTCAAATGAACTCACAACTTAAATGGTTTCTTATTTAAAGAAGAACTAAACCCCCCGTACCAAAAACCCCTAAACTGCCTGCCATTGCCCCTTACCCTCTATCTCTCTGCACTGTGCATTAGTAAAAAGAACATTCCCTTCCACTGCTTTGTATTCTTTGTGAGTGTGCAGTTGAAGCCGATTCCTGACTTGGCCCAATTGCGCATGTTCCAGCAGGCTTCATGTCGGTGTTGAGCCCTAAAAGAATACGAAGCAGTGGAAGATGGTGCCCTGGAACACAACTGCTCTGCATTTTAGGGTCAGATTTTCATTATGGGGTTGTTTTTTGACTAAATTGAAGGCTGGGGAGGAGAGGGTATGGGGCAATGGTAGGCAATTAAGGGGGCTTTTGGTACGGGGGTTTAGGTCTTCTTTAAGTAAAAAACTGAATTCTGTGAGTGCAAGTTGCGAAACCCAAAAACTAGGGATGCACCGAATCCAGGATTCGGTTCGGGATTCGGGCCAGGATTCTGCCTTTTTCAGCAGGATTCGGATTCGGCCGAATCCTTCTGCCCGGCCGAACCGAATCCGAATCCTAATTTGCATATGCAAATTAGGGGCAGGGAGGGAAATTGCGTGACTTTTTGTCAGAAAACAAGGAAGTAAAAAATGTTTTCCCCTTCCCACCCCTAATTTGCATATGCAAATTAAGGTTCGGATTCGGTTCGGTATTCGCCCGAATCCTTCGTGAAGGATTCGGGGGTTCGGCCGAATCCAAAAAAGTGGATTCGGTGCATCCCTACCAAAAACTCAAAATTAATCGAGTTAATCAAATTGGTCGAATTATTTGAGTTTTTGGGCAAAACCCTCTGAAAAAAAACTGGAACATCATGAAGGCTATTAACTTCAAATGGTTCATGTGAACTCTGCCATTGACTCCTACATAACCTCATAGGTTTTAGATGGTGTATTTTTGGATTTCAGCAAAAAAAAAATCAAGCTTTTTTTTAACCCGGAAATATGAGTTTTGACCAAAAAAGTCAACTTGAAAACTGAATTCATGGAAAACACAACTTGAACTTTAATAAATAACACTATAAGGAGTGGGGTGAGATTTCAAAACTACAATCTTCCAACTTCAGTTAAACTGTATGTATGTACATATATGTTTATTTATATATACCGTTACTAGGATATGCCGCACTGTACAATTTTATAATGTAGGAAAGTACAGTACATACCGGAAGCAAAAGCATTATAAAAATATGTATAAAGTGAATAAGTATAACAATAACTTACTGAGAATAAAGGGGTTGTTCACCTTTCAGTTAATTTTTTGTATGTTGGAGAGTATTGTTCACTTGTTCGATTGTTTCTCTTGACCATGGAAATGATTCTGTGATCATCCACCACTATTGTCTTCCGTGGACGTCCAGGTCTTTTTTCACCAGTACTTTCTTATTCCGGATGTACCAAACTGTAGATTTTGCCACTCCTAATATTGTAGCAATTTCTCGGATGTGGGAGTGCAGAAAATATCAACAGCCAGACATATACTGCATTTAATACCAATTACATACCTCCCAACTGTCCCTTTTTCGGAGGGACAGTCCCTCTTTTGACAGCTCAACCCGCAGTCCCTCATTTGTACTGGAAAGTCCCTCTTTTCTCTGCACTGAACAGCCAGAAAAAGAAACAAAGTTTCTCACTGTTCCCAGAACAGCTAACAGGTGCAAATAAGATACTTTGTAACAATTTTGAGATACAAAAACACAGTTTAGATAAGGAGAAATATTTTCAAACTTTCATAACCTGCCAAATTTTGTAAAAAAAACATGTAATTAGGGGGTGTGGCCACAGAAAGGGGTGTGGTCAAAAAATGCTGCGCTATGTGCGAAAAAAAAAAGATTTTGTCCCTCTTTTTACTTCCAAAATGTTGGGAGGTATGCATATATATATATATATATATATATATATATATATATATATATATATATATATATATATATATATATATATATATATATATATATATGCTTACCATTTGTTAATGCATGTGTTTTTGAAAAATAAAAGAGATTTAAATAAAAATGAATAAATCTAAAAATGCCATGTTTTATATACTGAACTTATCATACCAGCCTAAAGTTTCAGCTTGTCAATAGCAGCAATGATCCAGGACTTCAAACTTGTCACAGGGGGTCACCATCTTGGAAAATGTCTGCGACACTCACATGCTCAGTGGGCTCTGAGCAGCTGTTGAGAAGCTAAGCTTAGGGCTCGTCACTAATTATCAAGCAGAAAATGAGGTTGGCCTGTAATATAAACTGATGCTATGGGGTGGAATATTAAATGCTGATGCTAATTGCACTGGTTTCTGTGCTGTCATGTATCTATATTTATTACCAATAATTAACCTTATATTGTGACATTTATATTCTGTGTGTAATGTATATTGTGAGTGGGTCCCTAAGCTCAGTAAGTGACAGCAGCACAGAGCATGTGCAGTGAATCAGCAGAAAAGAAGATGGGGAGCTACTGGGGCATCTTTGGAGATACAGAGCTTCCCTGCTTAAGGGCAGTGGTTGCCTTCAGCTGCTACATAAGCCCATAACATAATGTACAACATTTCTAGTTTAACTTTCCTTATCCTTTAAAATACTGTAACTTTGAAACTGTTGAATTTTAAATTCATGTCTAGGAAAAGCTGTTTGGAACTACATTTTCTGCTCAAACTGTCAAACACATACAGATGAACCAAAGCATTAATCTGCTTTGATAAAAGAGTCAATTTGTTGAAGTTTCATGAAACTATCCAGGAAGTATCCTTGAAAAAAATCAGAACTTTTGAGAAACCCTCAGTGTTTCTGAATTTTTGGAATTCTGCCTCAGTGTAACAAAATGTTACACTTTATTTATACAAACTGTTTCAGATGATCCTGTCTACACTTTTGTAGTTTCTCTCTTACAAAACACAAAATTAATTTTCTCCTCCCACTTGCAGAACCTTTTTAGCAGTAGCCTGTCTGCTCAGCACACTCAGCACAGGTAACATCAGGCAATGTGTATGAGACGCACAGAAAGTCAGCAGATAAGGAGCTATGGCAGGGTGCTGCAAGCAATACACCGATGGCTGGAAATATCCAACAATTCTTCTCTGCCTCTTTGGATTTTTTGTGAATTTGAGAGCTGTGGAACCATTCTTTGCTGCATATCTTATAGGACCACATCACAATCTGACAGCTGAACAGGTAAGTTAATCACTATTGTACTCAAGGTGCATAATAAGGACTATATATGCAGCCAGTAACTCTCCAGTGTGATTTATATTTTCTTTAAGGCTCATAGTACATATTTAGAGCAAGAGTAACATGCAGTTTTTAAAGGTAAACTGGAGTTAAATCTAAAATGAAAGGAATTCCCATTTCCAGGTGATCATATGATACCATATTTAAGCACAGACATATTCAATGGGCATCTTAACTACCAGCTGCCCATCTAAGCGTGTCTGAGCTGCTGGTCTTAGTAGGATCCATGCCAGCTAGAGAGAGTATGAAGTTGATGGGCTGGAGATTGGAGGTTGATTCAATGCTTACTGCCAGTGAAGGATTTAATACAACATACCCATACACTGTATTGGGGTTCTGTGCTTTTAATAACAAATTGTGTGGATCAGATCATGCATTTAAAATAGTACTAAACCAAACCCATGATTCAATACAGGATTTAGCAGGTTTCCTAGCTGAACTGAATCCTTAAAATAATTCTTTTATTTTCTTCACATGAACAAGGAAATTGCAGTTTTTCTTCCCTGCACAGTTCTTTTGAACTTAAGCTATGGGGAACAACAAAAAGGAAATTACTTCATTTGTAAAATTTTGGTATGACTAACGATGCACTAATATTTATCTTCTGTTATAAAACATGGTAAATATATTAAAAGCTGGTATATGAAAAATTAAAAGAACTCAAGTTCTAAAATACAACTTTAATTGTACTGATAACTAGACATTTTTGCTCTGTTCAGACTATGCTATAATAACTTATTCCTAACAGGAACCAACAGTAACATTCCCCTCCTGCTGGCTATTTAGAAGAACATGGAACACTCCAATACCTTATATTAATGACAGACCCCAATATATAATATGGGGATTGCAATATAACTAAATCTGATGCTTAACATAATAAATTATTAAATGCAGTGACGGAAAATAGTGACATTTTATTCCGTGCCTCCTAAAAAACTGGAAATGTACTTTTCCAGAGGTCGATCGGGCTGGTTTAAAAATCCCATTCATTGATGCGGTCCTCAGCCTGACCGCTTGTATTCTTCTCGTTGTGATCCCATCACTGGGCCTACGATTGGATCAGCCGGATATATCACACCTCAAGGTGGGCATATTGGAGAGAGATACGCTTTTTTGGCAACATCGAAAAATGAGTGGATCTCCCTATGGATGGCCAGCATTAGGGATTCCCATCCTGATTTTCAATGTGGGGGCAATACAACCACAGACTACATCCACCAGGATGCTGAAGGAGCTCCATTGGGGTTTCTAACCCTTATCACAAGGTATTTGGCTTAGTAAAGCAATGCCTCCCTGGGCATTAATAAAGGCTGTCTGATTATCTCTGGCACAAACAATACAGAGAGCAGACAAAAACGTCCTTCTTCACCTATCATCACTCCTAAAACTAGCTGATAAAACATACTTAAATTGGATCCACATTGAGAGTTTATAGGCAGACCTCCACATGAAAAAAACGTTTACTCAAGCGGTTTGATGATGAGGTCCATCTGTCACTCAGATAGAGTACTTATCATTCGCTAGTATTAGGAACAATGGCAAACGGAAAGTGGTTACCAATAGCCACCAATGTTATATTGCCATAGGTCTCTATATTACTTTAGCATATTACTCTGGTTACTTCACTTCAACTGTTGTAATTGCAACCTTCAACTGGCCAATTATCTGCTGCAGCATTATTACATCAAGGAAATGACGACAGCTGCTGAAAAGATGGTATTTGAAAGTTTACATCTCAGTAGAAGCAGGCAGGAGGAGGACATTTTGGCAGTCCTTCCAACTGAATGTGCGTCCTTTCTGATACCCCTTAACCGTTGATGCTGAACCTACCTTCCTACAAAAAACACTGATGGCATCAAGGGGAGGTTAAGCTAGAAGTAAGCAAGGGGAAATCGCTGGTTATAGAAAGAGTGTCTTGCCAGACCAAACTCAAATGCCTAAAAACTACATTTCTGACAGGGCCATTGTTCCAATATCTACAGTATGGTAGTGTAGGCAATTAGTGCAAAACCCTTGCACTTATCCTTGTAAGCAGGGCTCAGGCATAGAGCTTGTGTCTGTGTGCTGTAAGCTGTTACCTAGCAACCAGCTGTTCAGTGATCTCAGTGCAGCAGCTAGTGAGCAGAGTCGGACTGGGCTCTGCTGCCCATGTTGCGCGTGTGCGTGTGCAAGAGTGTGCGCACGTGCTCGAACGTGTCTGCGAAAGGTCTGCAAGGCCTCGGGTCCTTCTTCAGGCCTTCGCTGCAAGATGAGGAACCACAGGGTGTGGATCTGGGCCGGCCGGGCCCACAGGAGCGAGGTTTTTTTCCTGGTGTCCTGCTGCCCCAGTCCGACCCTGCCAGTGAGTGGCTAGCAGGAAGAGAAAGTCGCAGATACTGGCAAAAGAAGAAAGCCTGGCATAGAGAACCACATGGTGGACAGAGAAAGAGGCCAGTGAGCTTCCAATAGGCCCAGAGAGATGAGAGGCTGCTGCTTTGGCTGTTCTGGGCTCTCTGCCAAAAGCCAATTAAGTTAGAAACTTTAATCTGTAGAAAAATGTGAAGGTGTGGGACAAATCCAAAGCAGCAACTGGACTGCAAAAGCTTCTTTATTGGGGGTAGAGGTACCTCTACCCCCAATAAAGAAGCGTTTGCAGTCCAGTTGCTGCCTTGGATTTGTCCCACACCTTCACATTTTTCTATAGATTGACAAAATTGGGATATCACAGGATACCCCGTGGGAAAATCCGACCAAGAGACTAGGTGAGCTTCACGTGTACTCTTAATTGTAAGTTAGAAACTTTGCTTCTTTTTCTGGCTGTTCAGTGCAGAGAAAAACAGGACTTTCCAGTATAAATGAGGGACTGCGGGTTGAGCTGTCAAAAGAGGCACTGTCCCTCTAAAAACAGGACAGCTGGGAGGTATGCTATCTGAGCATCTAAAGGAGCTGGTAGTCGCACTGTAATGTCTAAATGTGCTGGACCCGCCTGAAGAGAACTCTGTAAAGCATCCGAAGAAGATTTGTAGTGAGTATTCTGTTTAAAGGGACAGTACCTAAAAGAAGCGCTTAAAGATACAGACACTGTTTATTGAAAGGACATTAAAGGACTTTGCCTTTTTTAGTTAGGTAGACAGATTTCGCTAGCACGTTTATTTTAGATAAACAGTTATTCAGTTTAACCAATATTGTGTGGGCATTATTATTTTGTTCCTAGTGGGGCCACCTGTTGGTGCATTCCCAGATACCACTAGGTGGAGACACTGCGCTGGTAAGTCCCAGGTACCCAGTCTCTCCCAATACTACTTTCAGAGTGGCTCAGGTAAGTGCCACCTGTGGAGTCTAACACCGACAAAAAGGGGTGTCGAAAGGGTTACATTAGAAAATAAGTGTTCGCTCAAGATCTTAGTCTAAGTAACCTTCAAGTTGGGCTTTCAGAATTTCTAGTTGAGAAACCAGACATTCTTCCCAAATCTTGCCCTAAATGGCCTTCAATGGGGTTTGTGGAAGGCTATAGCAGTCAAGTATTCTTCAATAATATCATGGGTCTCTTCCTTATTGCAGTTATAGCAGCTATCTCCTTTTAAGTTTTACATGCAGAATATTCAGCAGTTCCTGCCATGTCATCCTTGGATCTATGTGTAATGCTAAGCATCACATGTAAGTTATCCGAGACATTACCTTCACTGTAAAAATGGAAAAAATTTTATCCAGGTTCTGTAGTTCACGCCCCTCTGCCGGTTAGGAAATCCGTTCTCCTTCGGATATATAGTAGGAATAAAAGGTAGATAAACCAGCGCTAAAAGCTCGGGGGAAGAAGAAAAGAATATATAGTGTAGTATTTTCTTGTTAGGTATATAACACCCCTGTGGCTATTAAAAGTAAGACAGTGTCTCTCCACCTGTGCGGTTTAGTCACCCCGCAACCGTTCACCAGAGTATAAATAATTCACCGCCTGTGTTTGACATACGAATATACTCACAGACGTTTTAAATATTTGTTCGCACTAAGAACGTTCGTTGTTGCTCCGTTCGTTTTGGCATCTAAGGACATATGCTTAACATCGTGTAAAACAATTTATTAAACGAATTTAAAAATGTAAAATTTCACTCACAAAACTTTCTTGAGGTATGCACATATAAAGAGTCAATTCAAGGTCCTCCCAGCTCCACCACGATTTGTTCCGCTGTATGAAGTTGTTAATTTGCCGGCATAGTCAGCGTGCGGTGTCTGGGCCCCCTTGAATGACGTCACAGCCGACGCGTTTCGTCTCAGACAGACTTTCTCAAGGCTTCCCTGCACTGTAGTCCAGCCGATCTACTTTATTTTACTTTGATGTTTTGACAGAAATAATATGATGTGTCATTGTTGGTGTGTCATGCAATTTCATTTTATATTTTTATATCTGAAACAGTATTCTTCCAGTTCCACATTGTAGGACATTGCAGAACACAGTTTTATAACTTATCTATATTTGCTTTCAAAGACTGTGTTCTATTGGATTGAAAATGTAGGTGATTCTTAAACATGTTTTTTTGAGTTCATATGCAGAAGCCTTGTCCTATTATAAATGATGTATATACTGATGTTTAACCTTCTCAATAATAAGCTATTTTTTGTCATTTCTAACTTTACAGGTGTCAGCCTCTGTGCTTCCAGTGTGGACTTACAGCCACCTGGCATTGTTGCTTCCAGTATTCCTGCTAACAGATTACCTGCGTTACAAGCCAGTCATAATCCTGCAAGGCCTCGGAATCATCATCTCGTTGCTTTTATCGTTGCTAACCCATGGTGTTCCAGCAATGCAATTGATGGAGTTTTTCTATGGCATATTTACTGCCTGTGATCCGGCATATTACGCCTACATCTACAGTGTGGTTGACATTGCACATTACCAGAAGGTAACTGGTTACTGCCGGAGCATAACACTGGTTGGTGTTACCCTTGGTGCAGTGATTGGACAATTGTTAGTCTCCTTGGCAGGGATGTCATTAGTCAATCTCAATGTAATATCATTGATATCAACCTCGATGGCTTTTTTGTGCTCTTTGTTTCTTCCCTTACCCAGTAGGACCATGTTTGTTCACAGGAAGATGGCTGGAGACACTACACATATATTATCCAAAGAGATGGAATCTCCTCATTCAGAGCAAATACAGAGTGTGACTATTACAGAAACTGAGAACAAGAGCAAGGACAGTAATCAATGCCTCCAGTTACTTTGGCGCCTGGGTAAAGAAATGAAAGACTGTTACTCCTCTATGCAAATCTTGTACTGGTCCTTGTGGTGGGCATTTGCAACAGCCGGATATAGTCAAATTATAAATTATGTGCAGCTTCTATGGGAACACATAGAACCTTCTCAGAAATTTGCTTTGTACAATGGCGGAGCTCAGGCCATATCCACACTTCTTAGTGAGTGCATTGTGTGTTGATATCATTTTGGCATTAATTTCATCTAGGATTTTTTTGTAACATTTCTGTTTCCCATAATGCTTTGCTGTCAATTTAATTGAGCCTTTTTTTAATTGAGTATTACAATGTGCCTCTGCCCTTATGCAATTCAGAGATAAATTGATAGACAAAAATCATTTTAGGTGCTGTTTTATCTTTCTTGGTGGGATATGTGAAGGTGAACTGGGATGTGTTTGGAGAACTGGCTCTTACCATTTTCTCTGCCATTGACGCTGGAGCCATCTTCATCTTCATGGTTTACAGCAGAAATATCTGGATGTGCTATGCTGGATTCATCATATTCAAATCCTGTTACATGCTTCTCATTACCATTGCAACGTAAGTATAACTTTGTTGAGCAAACAAATTACTGGCCATAGCAACATGAAAATGTAATGGATTTACTAAGTCAAATTTATTCTAAAATTATACAATGAGCATTTAACACAGGGGAGAGCAAAGCACCATGATGTGGAATGACTGAGTGCTGTATGAAAGCACTGATGTCCCACTACAGCCTTTGAATGTCCTTTCTCCTTCCACCTTTATCCAGTGTGAATTATGCACAGAGAACATAATAAGGGTAACAATAAAGCTCAAAAGGTATCTTAGTGTTGTATACTGTATACAGGTATGGGATCCATTACCCCGAAACCTGTTCTCCATAAAGCTCCAAATTATGGAAAGGCCATCTGCCATTGCCATATACTCCATTTTATCCAAATAATCCAAATTTTATTTACCGTATTTTTATTACTTCTCTGGAATAATAAAAAAGTACCTTGTATTTAAAGAAGAATGAAAGCTACAGAGCAGGATTATTGTCAATAGATTAGCTACACTAGTGCAAGCTAGAACACTATATTTATTCTATAGAATGTCTTACCATACAAAAGTAAACCGCTCTAGAAGCTCTCTGTTTGTTTAGGATAGCAGCTACCATATTAGCTTGGTGTGATATCGCTCCCTGCTCACTCATAACTCTGAGCTTAGATTACAGCAGGGAGGGGAGGAGGGAGGAAGGAGCAAACTGAGCATGCTCAAGCCCATGCCCTGGTGGTTTAAGATGAAAAAAAAGGTAATCTGATAGATAATCTATTATGTATACATAATAGAAGGAAATAAATGTGGTGTTTCCTTTGACCCAGGGCAGCATTACCTTGAGGGTTTACTGGTGTATTTATATAGACCTTTCTGATAAAGCTTACATGGTTTTAACCTTTGCTTCTCTTTTAATCCAAACTAAGATACAATTTTATTGAAAGCAAAACCAGCCTATTGGGTTTATTTAATGTTTATGTGATTTTCTAGTAGACTTCGGGTACGAAGATCCAAATTACGGAAACATGCATTATCTGGAAAGACCCAGGTCCCAAGCATTTTGCATAACAGGTCCCTATGCCATGGGGGGTGGGTTTTTTTAAACTAGGATTGCGGGAGGGGGCCTGGAGGGGGTCCCTGAAACATCACCAAACCAAAAAGGAGACGGCACTGGTAAGGGGAAGGCAGATTTATTGCATTATCCTGCAAAAGAGGGACACAATCCCTTAATCATAAGCATACCATCATTCCCTTGCGCCCATATTACATACAAAAAGTGTATGGCGACCCCTGTTCAGCTCACCACAGTATTACTGTTAAAAGTTGCGAATTTTATTCATCTCAATAAAACCAACACACAAAAGTAAAATTTGAATGTCAACATACATTAAAATCAATTTCTCAGACCGTTAGGAGGCTCTATGTGCTTGTGTACATTTTCTATGGGAGACAGAGCTAAAGCAGTTCTTTTGGTTGAAGTCGGAGCCCTGAAACATCAGCCCCAGTGGGCCTTGGGCCCCCCAGTCCGACCCGGACACCATGTCAGTTACATTCAAGCCACAGACACATAAGCCCATTTTTATTATGTGTAAAATGAAATTCGCTGAAAAAAACGGTGGTAAAAAGCTGTGTAAAATATCACGTGTTTGTAATTTTATGAAACACCAGATTTTCCACCGCTATTCTACATTGCTTCTGGTGGAAGAAAAAATGTGTAAAAATGTTACACTGTTTTACACAACAAAGCCTGGCAATGTGTGGTGTATTTTCCCACCGTTTTTACACAATAAATATGCCCCATAGAGCCTTTTCATGATACTCTGTCCCAGGACCGGACTTTCAATCCGTGGATTTTGCCAAATGCCAGAGGGGCTTCTATAAGATACCATAGAGAGTTACTCTTTTTTGGGCTGGTGGAGGCTGTTTGGCCCTTTGAGTACTTGAAATGCCAGGGCCTATTTTGTATCCCAGTCTGGGCCTGCTCTATCCTACTTACCATCCTGATAAGGGTGAAAATGAATGATTGTGCCTAGCATTTAAAAAGGGTACGTAGCCTATACAAAGGAGAACACTTGCTTTCTTTTCCAATAATTAGTTTAATTATCTATAGGTACCAGGTTGCTGTTAATCTGAGCATGGAACGTTATGCACTGCTCTTTGGCTTCAACACGTTTGTTGCACTCGTTCTTCAGACAATCCTGATTCTTATTGTGGTGGATCCTCAAGGCCTGGCCCTGGACATTATCACACAGGTACAGTATATAGCAAAATAAGCACCACCCCCCTGTATAATTTGAAGTTGTGAAATATCTAGAGCTAATACACATTGGTGCTAATTTGCAGGGCATTTATCAGATCTTTGCATCTCTAGCTTGTAGGCTGATCAAAACGAAGCTTAGTGGGTAAGGGCACTGGTGCAATTTAGCACTTATATTAGTAAATGAGCCCCTTTGTCTCAATGACCACAAATGACTTATGGCTATGGAACACAAGGTACAAAAAATGGGGGTTGTGGGTGCACTCTTAAGGCCATATAAAAACATATTTAAGTACAATAATCCCCTGTCTAAATAATTCAATGAATATGCAAGTGAATGTATTTAAAAAAGAAAAACAGGTCTGGGCAGTCTCCCCTTCAAAAGCCGCATATGCTGGTGGCGGGGGAGGATCTAGTCCACCGATTGAAACCAAGCTTTTATATTTTGATCACAGGTAAACAAGTTAGGGACCACCGTATGGGGTTTACCTTGACGTGGTATGGTGAATATCAATTTTATGATCATAACTTTGTGACAAAACACCCTGTTTTTCTTTTTTAGACAGGGGACTATTGTATTTAAATATGTTTATATATGACCTTAGGAGTGCACCCACAACCCTCCTTTTTTGTATGGAACATAAGGCATTATGGAACATGAGGTTTTATGATTGCAGCAAGCCGAGAATAGTTTGTTACATAACTCACAACTGTCCCGTTTCTCGTGGGACAGTCCCAATTTTGATAGCTCAACCTGCAGTCCCGGATTGTTACTGAAATGTCCCAACTTTCTCTTTGATCTCCTGTACTGAACAGCCAGAAAAAGATACAAGAGAGCTCAGAATACATGACACTTCGATACATTTGTAACAATCAAGATAAGCAAAGAAACAATTGTAACAATTTAAGATAAGCAGGTCTCTTGGGGAAACGTGGACTTGCAACTTAAAGGGCAATTCACCTTCATTAGCAAAACTGTTGGGGTGTGGTCATAAAAATTCACCTAGGCTCTCTATGCCCATAATTAAGTGTCTCTTGTGACACAAAACGCGTAAGGCTTTTATTTTTATACATAGTGTAAAATGAAATTTTTGTATTATTTAAACTGTGGGCTCCTGGATTCTACTCTTTGGTATTCCGGATTGGTGCCTGCCGGCAATTAAAATTTCCTATGCCTGCCTAGTCTCTACATCACTGGCATCACTGGCCTGGCAGTCAGTCAGATCACCTCTGTGCTAGTGAATGAGGGCAGCTTAGGCACGGACAGTAGAACATAATGCTGTGCAGTTATTTACACAATATTCTTACTTACTGCCGATCTCTGCATCTGCACTAAAAGGTATTGTTCAGTGTAAAAATAAAAACTGGCTAAATAGATAGGCTGTGCAAAATAAATAATGTTTTTAATATAGTCAGTTAGCCATGAATGTAATGTATAAAGGCTGGAGTGACTAGATCTCTAACATAATAGCCAGAACATTATTTCCTGTTTTTCAGCTCTCTTGGTTTACACTGACTGGTTACCCTGGTTGCCAGGCTGTAACCAATCAGAGACTTGAGGAGGGCCACATGGGTCATAACTGTTTGAATCTGAGCTGAATGCTGAGGATCAATTGCAAAGTCACTGAACAGTTATGTCCCATGTGGCTCCCCTTCAAGTCGCTGACTAACTCAAAGTTAGAGAATTGAACAGCAGTGTTCTGGCTATTATGTTACCTATCCAGTCACTCCAGCCTTTATACATTACATTTTTGGCTAACTAACTATATTAGAAACATTTTTTTATTATTATCTTGCACAGCCTGTCTATTTACCCAGTTTTTATTACTTTTCCTTTAAGTTAAGTGGCAACTTTGATTATTAATACTGTGCAAGCAATTGATTTTGGCTACAGCTTTGTATTTGGGAAATTGTGTTCATACAAAGTCCTACCATGTTGGTAGAATTAGACAAGTGGTATCTCAAATAAACTTTGTGATTCAGACATTTTTCCAGGAGGTCTGGAGATCCCAAAATGATGCACTTACATACCCAAGTGTGAAGTAGCAACAATGTGTGGGTCCAACCCTCCAAAGGAACATAGTAAACTTGTGAAATAAACAAACATTTTAAAGATTTACTGAAAACATGGACACTGTTTTTTTTTTTCTCTGTTCTTCTTGCAGTTTATCGTGTATGGAAGCTACTTTATTGTTATTGCTGGGATTTTTCTTGTAAGGAGCATGTACCTCTTGATACCCCTGTACTGCAAGGGGCCAGTCAATCAGCTACACAGTGCAATAAAAGCTAAAACTCATCATTATGGGATAAACTGATGACTCTTCATCTGCCTGAACCAATACTGTGCATACAAGGATACTGCAAGAAACCACTGGGCTTGCAGGCACTCGAGGAGGGCTGCAAAAATCAAAGTTAAAAAAAGTGTTTTTTAGAAAATTACATTTAAAACTTCAGTAACTCCACTGACTTACGCATTTTGTGCCCCAAAGGCAGGTCTACGACTACCCTTTGTACGTGGGGAGTGTATTCTATAGTGGTTTTCTTTGCCCTTCTTCCTTTAGATTTTTTCATACAAGGATACATATTGGGGAAATCACCTATCAGACATCACATTTCAGACAAGCTTGTCTGTGTTTCTATGAATGTACTGTATTCATGTTCAATATGTAACTACTAATATGTTACTACTAACTGTCACTGTTGGAAGTAGGAGGTTACTGACTGAATAATATATTTTCTTGCTGATACATACCATTGTGCTTCCAAGCTATTCAGGACAAAGTATACCAGGATTATTTATGGCCAGTAAACTATAGAGTTCATTGCTGATGCTGGACAATGTGGAGCTCTCAAACCCCCCAGAACAGAATGGTATTTGACTGCTTAAAGCAATTGAAACAGATATCAGCCTGATAATACTTGACTGATAAATCATACAAAATATAAGCTGCAAAGTTGCATAGATTTTTCATTTACTGTATGTGGGAATTCCCCCAAGGCTTGTATTGCCTGTTTTGAACCATTAAAAAGAACCTGATGGGATTATTATTTATGATTAGTGATGGGCGAATAAATTCGCCAGGCGCAAATTTGTGGCAAATTTCCGCATTTCGCCCCCAGCGAATAAATTCGCAAAACTGCCCCAAAAATTCGCTGGTGAAAATTCGGCGGTGTCAAAAAATTTTGGACGCATGTCGGAAAAGCCTCATCAAAACTGCCACTCGTCAACACTATTCAGACGCCCATTGACTTTAACGCTGGCGTTAAAATTGACGCATGCATCAAAATTCAGGTTTTGAACATTTTTCGATGTTTCACAAATTTCGCACATTTTTCGCTGAAATGGGAGAAATTCACCCATCACTAATTATGAGTTTTAAATCATGAGTTTTTCTATTAAATATTCTCAGCAATTGTTTTGTGTGTAAATGTCTGTTAAAGAAGAAGAAAAAGACATATTTCATTGGTGGTGCCAAAAGTTGGGCATAGTGTGAAGAAAGAAGTTGCAAGAAGCCGATCGCTCGATGGAAAATCCCCTGGACTGGTGCAAATTTCTCCTGATAGGAGCACTGGCCTGGGATGTCAGGTAAGTAAATGCGATCCCTTTGGGGTGCCCCCAAGTAAAGAGCCCCATTCCTTCTCCTTTAAAACACTAAAAGGGTAATTTACAAAATGCATGCCAAGGGTATAAAGTGCAAACCTCCATGGGGGTTTTTCTGGGTTTTTTGCATAATGCCCTGCTCTTTACAGTACAGGTGCAGGTTTTTCTGCTCCATTCTGAAGCGCAAAGACCTGTTATTCCTCTCATGATTACAGCACTGCTGGCGTTCCTCAGTGTAGTATTTAGATGGTTGTGCTGGGGAAGGTTTATAGGTGTCCTCTATCCCTACCCTGATAAGCAAGTTAGGCAGGACCAGCCAACACAGCACATTGATATTGGACTAATTAACTTTATATATCAGACTGCAGAGTCAATGTGTAAGGAACTCTTAGCTAACACAATGCATGCATCACATTAACATACAGCAGAATGTGGCAAACAATATGCCAGGGGATGGAGATAGTCTGGTCCCATTTAATGCTGCTCCTTATTTTATATGATCAGATCAGTCTGACACATAAGCAAGTATGGCAATCATTAAAAATTCAAGGAGAAACTGCTTTTTGACCCTAGCATGGATCTGTCACTTCCAGAAAAGGGGCTGGACTCATGACATAGGTGCACAGTTTTTAAAAATGGCTGGGAGGGGATTTTTCTTTTAGGCATGTTGGAAGTTGTTGAGGCTTCAAAATGGAAGGTGGCACTAGGCATTTTGATATTTGTCAGCCTTGATATGGATGTTGATTTGAAATCAGCATCCAGTGCAATGCTGGTTGTCTCATTTAAGGAACAGAATACCAATAATTTAATTGTTTTAAAGGAATAACAATAGAATGTACTGTTGCCCTGCATTGGTAGAACTGGTGGATTTGCTTCAGAAATACTATGATAGTTTATATAAAAAAGCTGCTGTGTAGCCATGGGGGCAGACATTCAAGTACAGGATACACAGTAGATAACAGATAAGTACTGAAGACTCCCATTGTATACTACAGAGCTTATCTGTTATCTGCTGTGTATCCTGTGCCTTTTCTCCTTTTTCAGCTTAGAATAGCTGCCCCCATGGCTAAACAGCAGCTTGTTTATATAACTATAGTAGTATTTCTAAAGCAAACACACCAATTGTACCGGTGCAGCCCGACAGTACGTTTTATTCTCATTACTTTAAAAGACTTTCCGTTTTTTGGTGTTACTGTTCCTTTTAAGTCCTAAATGAAACATTCTGATGTCATAAGGTGCCATTAATATACTGAATAATATAACTACCCCAGGAATTCTATGACCATATAAAGGCTTGAGGCAGAAGGAGGAGTGCTTTTATACAGGTCATATTTTACAACAGGTGATACATGAGATAAGGAGCAAAGAAGGATTTCACTGGCACACGAAGGTTCTTTCAAGCAGGTACTAGCCCTTGCTGAGTTTATTTTGCAGAAGTGCAACGTTTCGGGGTGAACCCCTTTATCAAGCATACAAATCACACTGTGCAGCAACTATTTAACACCACCATGTGACACATTAATTAGCATAATTGATCAAGTCCAATTTAACCCTTCTCAGTCCCAGGGCCAACTGTAACTCCCAATTGGTGTATTTCAGAATGTCCATAGAAATCGGTAAAAACAACTTTTCATTAAATATTTTGGAAAACCCTTTATCCAAGAAGGACGGTGTAGTGAAAACCCCTTGGACTGTAAATTAAAAGTCCAAAAATAGTCCATAAATAAAAAAAATAAAAAAAAAGAATTGTGCCAAAAAAAGAATATGTACAGCAGCCAAAAAAAATAAACAAAAAAGAAAAATCATTTTGTTACAATTTGTTACATTATAGCTTAAAGGCTGGGTAGCTGGCATAATTGTTATATTGTAACAATCTATAATTCAAGATACTTTCTTAACCTACACAAATGGGGAGAGGACGTTATGAACAGTATCTGTCCCTGTGGCATATTCTCATTGCTGGTTATCTGTAAAAAATGTATAAAACAAGTTAGTAATATTTATAAAAAGCAAGACATATTAAATTCTTCGTTTAACCCTTTAGGGTGTCTAGACTGCCTTTAGGGTGTGCTGTACTGTACATGAGATAAGGAGCCCCTCTAGTTTCAGCTAGTAGAACAAGTTGAGCTGACTGCTAGAGGCAGAATTCCTATATAAACTTGCTGAGTTTCATTGTAATTCGTCTGGGCACTGGACACATTTGGCTTCCAGCCTTCCAATCTTTTTGCTGGCTGAAATTTCTTTAAGTATTTTCTTCTAAACTTCTAAATTTACTCAAATCTGATCTTATCCCTTAGATTATTAAAAAAAAACACAACCAAGCCCGATTTTAGCTTATTTATTATTAAAAAAAACCCTTGATTTAATCAGATCATGGAATAAATCAATAAAATCGAGAGAAAACATGAATCTCTTGAATTTTTCATGCTTCTTTCCCCTGAATTTTTTTTTCTAGTTTTTGCCCCAAAAACCCTGAAAAAGTCGGATTTTCAGGCTAAACCCAGTGCAGACCATGAAAACTTCAAATTGAGATAGGTGCCTCGCCCATTGATTTGTATGTATGTATATATATATGTTAATTATATACTGTATTTGTCAGATGGCATCCCTTGGGTAAAGTGGTTTGAGACTCCACCAGTGATATAAGAGGAACAATGTTGACAAAATCAGAGGGATGGTAAAGAGCAACCAGAATGTTTTGTGTCCAGCCAAACATGGCACTTTTCCATGTTTGGGATGCAGCTGTTGCTCAAACTGACAGAAAGGGGATGTAGTATATCATCCGTCAAGGGCACCCCTATAAAAATTCTGGGATATTATACCTGTGCAACAACTTTTGCCATAAATGTTATAAAATGCCTGTGCAGATTACTTTACTTAGGCCAGAAAAGTCACCCATTGAGAGAGCGAATAAAAGAGAACACAAGTCAGCCATAAAGACAAGGAAAGTTGAGCAAGCAGTTGCCTTCCACTTTGTGGAAATGTGCCATGGGGTACAGTAGTTAAAATATCAGCTCGTGAATAATGTACCAAAAATGCGACGTTGGGGAGACCAGACTAAAGCACTTTTGAGAAGGGAAGCTATGTGGATCAGGAGATTAGAAACTCGCACTCTCCATGGATTAAATAGGGAATATGGTTTGCAAGCTATTTTCTGGGTTTAATTGTTTTTAATTGATTTTGTTTTTAATTGATTTTAAAAAACAAAAACTTTCTCAGAAAAAAACAAAACAAGCAATTTAGATTCCATAGTGTCATCTCCTATGCATAATCCTTCCCACTCCTCCATCTTCATAGCATTCAATGCAGATAACATCAGGCAGCTGAGACAAGGCAAGGAACTCTCAGAAAGGTTTGGCATGGGCCACACTAAGGAGCTATGGCAGTGTGCGGCAAGGAATACACCAACGGATGGAAATATCCCACAGTTCTTCTCTGCCTTTTTGGATTTTGTGCTAATGTGAAAGCTTTGGACCCATTTACTGCCCAATATTTTACAGGTTTATATCACAATTTGACAGTTGAGCAGGTATGACAATGATTACATATACATAGTAACATAGTAAGTAAGGTTGAAAAAAGACACATGTCCATCGAGTTCAACCTTTTTTTTTTTCTTTTTTATTAACTACCTATCTGCCAGTTGATCCAGAGGAAGGCAAAACAAAACCCATCTGAAGCCTCTCCAATTTGCCTTAGAGGGGAAAAAATTCCTTCCTGACTCCAAAATGGCAATCGGACTAGTCCCTGGATCAACTTGTACTATGAGCTATAACCCTGTATTCCCTCACTTGCTAAAAAGCTATCCAACCCCTTCTTAAATCTATCTAATGTATCAGCCAACCCCTTCTAAATGCTATCTAATGTATCAGACAACCCCTTCTTAAAGCTATCTAATGTATGAGCCATCCCCTTCTTAAAGCTATCTAATGTATCAGCCAACCCCTTCTTAAAGCTTAAAGTATCAGCCTGTACAACTGATTCAGGGAGAGAATTTCACATCTTCATAGCTCTCAGTGTAAAAAACCCCTTCCGAATATTTAGGCGGAACCTCTTTTCTTCTAATCGGAATGGGTGACCTCGTGTCAGCTGGGAAGACCTACTGGTAAATAAAGCATTAGAGAGATTATTATATGATCCCCTTATATATTTATACATAGTCATCATCTCACCCCTTAAGCGCCTCTTCTCCAGCGTGAACATCCCCAATTTGGCCAGTCTTTCCTCATAGCTAAGATTTTCAATACCTTTTACCAGCTTAGTTGCCCTTCTCTGTACCCTCTCTAATACAATAATGTCCTGTTTGAGTGATGGAGACCAAAACTGTACGGCATATTCTAGATGGGGCCTTACCAGTGCTCTATACAGTGGAAGAATGACCCCCTCTTCCCTTGACTCTATGCCCCTTTTAATACAGCTCAAGACCTTATTTGCCCTTGATGCTGCTGACTGGCATTGCTTGTTAAAGCCAAGTTTATCATCTACAAGTAATCCAAGGTCCTTTTCCATAATGGATTTGCCTAGTGCAGTCCCATTAAGGGTATAAGTGGCTTGGATATTTTTACATCCCAAGTGCATGACTTTACATTTATCAACATTGAATCTCATTTGCCACTTAGCTGCCCAGATTGCCAGTTTGTCAAGATTGTGTTGCCAGGATGACACATCCTGGATGGAATTAATTGGGCTGGATAATTTTGTGTCATCTGCAAACACTGATACATTACTATATGTATGTTGTGTGTGTAAATATATGTACAGGTATTTAATTGTAAAGATAGATAGATAGATAGATAGATAGATAGATAGATAGATAGATAGATAGATAGATAGATAGATAGATAGATAGATAGATAGATAGATAGATAGATATGAAAACCCCATGTCCCAAGGTCCCATACCTGTACTTGTTACACACAACCAATGTAACATTTGTATTTTATATATTGGATTCTATCTATAAATAAGTAAAACCCAATTCTGCCTAAAAAAACACTATAAGTTGTCTATCCATGGCTGCCCAACTGGAAGCACAAGGGCCTCCAAAGAAACATCTAGGCTTCCCATTCTGGGGCAAAGGACATCTTTTTATATGACATTGTTTCTATTATCTGCCCTATTCTTATATATGGAAGTCACTGATCAGGAGGAAGGCAAGCTTGCCACGCTGGTATCATTCAAGAACAAAACAGCCTCCTTACATAGAAAACATTTTTCTTTTTCAAGTCTACCTTCATATGTTTAAGAGGAACTCCACCCTATTTAAATTCAAAATAAAAGAGAACTTTTCAATAAACGTTCATTGCACATTTTCAATAGTTTTAAAGTAATTTGTAAATGGAATTGCAGGTGAAAGAGTGTAGAATTACCCCTTTTTGTTCTCTGGGTATTTACTAAACTCCGAATACCAAAAATCAGAAAGAATTTTTAGTATAAAATCAGAATTTGAGTGGAATTAAAAAAAAACAGAATTTTTCGCAAATTTATTATACCCTGAGGATGGAAAAAGTCAGAATCTGAAAATCCGCATCTCAGACCTGCTGAGGTTGCATATAAGTCAATGGGAGAAGTCCTAAAGGAACAGGACTCCATTCTCCTCTATGTGTTTTACTCAGCTTTGATCAGCTGGCTTGCAGCATTATTTCACGAGTCAGAACCAGCATTCTGAATAGTCAGACAGATACTGCTTTCAATAGCAAATACATTTACAAATATCTTTCAATATATTGAAATAGGAAAGATCTTGATCTTAAGTAAAGCAAGCACTAGGTGCACGAGATAGTGAGGATAGTTAGCAAGGGCAGCTGTGGCCCCATCAAGGAGGAAAGTGGAATTCGTTTCCTACGGGCACTCTGTTAGTAAGGGAATCAGTGATAGTTTAGGACAAGGTAGGAATAACACCTGAGTCTCTGGACAGGAATTGGATGGAAAAGGGTGCTAACCTGAAAGAGTGGAGGGGTATCACCCAAGAGGTATCAGGCCACTATTGGAGAGTGGGTGGATATGGGTGGAGCATATATCGGACCACTAGTCGGTTATGTGTGATCCAAGATCCTACGATAGGTGTGCCTACTCTGCAGTGATTCCTTGAAGTAATTATACTGGAAGTGTTTTGAACAAGCGTGTGCTGGAGTGATTGTAGAGTGTTCTGGTGTTCATATTTCAAATAAATATCTCCTGTTTCATTTTTACATCAAGTCTCGTGTGGTGAGTAAAAAGTGGGTTAAGTTCCCCTTTAATATCTGGAAGCCTCTCCCACCAGTTCAGTGTGAAAATAAAAACTGGGTCAATAGACAATCTGTAGTGTTCTGGCTATTACGTTACGTTTGGACAGACATAATATCCAAGGCTATTGTGATACTAAACTCTATAGTTAGTATAGGTATGGGTATATAGAATTTTAATTAAAAGTAGGGAGGGGTGTGTGTATGGATGATGGGTTTTCATTTGGAGGGGTTGAACTTGATGGACTTTGTCTTTTTTCAACCCAATTTAACTATGTAACTATGTAACTATGTAACATGAGAGCAGGTCGCTGTCCGCTCTGTACATTAAAAACATCCACATATCGGATGACAGTTAAAAACATCCATAACACTTACCTTGGGAGGACTGACTTGACCAGATTAGTTATCAGCGCCCTTGTAGCTCCCTTTGGTCAGGACCTGATCGAAGCAGAAAATTTGCAACCCTACCGGGATCTCTACTGTTTGAATCTGCAAATATCTTTATGTAGCTCAAAGGGTTCCGAAAAAATTAGTTGGTACAAATTTGAGTCCCCAGTTCAATAATCTCACCTCAACCATGGTTAATATATGTTTGGAAAGATTAACCACTATTCTCTCCTCCTGCCTCTCTTGGGAGGTCTGTCACTTACTTTTCTTGCCTCCCCTACTGACACCCCCTCCTCTCCTCAGTCTGGGAGTGTGGATGTGTTTGGGGTGGTCCCTTAAAAATCTTGCGTGGAGGTAGTCAGTGTACCAGGATCTGAGTCTGTTGAGTCTCACCCCTTTAAAAGTATATTTAAAGGTGACCTATCCCAAAAAATAAAAGTGTTTTAAAGTAATGAAAATATCATGCAGTGTTGCCGTGCACTAGTAAAACTGATGTGTTTGCTTCAGAAACACTACTATAGTTCATATAAATAAGCTGCTGTGTAGCAATGGCAGAAATTGAAAAAATATACTAAAAACAAGAAAAAGCAGCAAAACCCCACACTACCTTACTAAAATTAATTGAGATCTAATTATATAAGTGCTTAGTGCTATTATAATCATATGCTTAGTTCTCAATCAATTTAGCACCAACATACAATTAATGGTATTTCACTCAATTGTGTTACATATAAATAATTAAAAAGATTAAAGTGCTCAAGTGCTATAAATCAGGTGATGTGACCTGCAATAAAATTTATCTATGTTATATGAATTAAATAAGGTGCTAGTCCTGTAGTTATAATTTTGAAGTGAGTTCGTGGTATCAAACAATTTAAAATAAAGCATCAGCAATTCAAGAATAAAAGTTAGAAATTAGAAAATAGTATAGAGATGGAGTTGTCCCGAAGAAACTAGCTGCGTTGTTCTAAGCCCTGGGACACCACACGTGGGAGAAAGGCAGAACACTGAGGAAATTGAAATAAGGCTGTATGGCACAGGTTAAATAGTGGCTAACAGATAACACCATTATGTTCTACAGAGCTTATCTGCTGTGTAACCTGAGCCTTTTCTCATTTGAATGCAGCCCCCATTTCTACACAGCAGCTTATTTATATAAACAATAGTAATGTTTCTGAAGCAAACACACCAGTTTTACCAGTGCAGGGCAACACTGCATTATATTTTTTTTATGTCACTGTTCCTTTAAGTCCTGTATGGTGGGCATAGTGCACCATATAACAATAAAGAAATAAAACCTTCTTAGTTTGGTCTATAGCAGCTTATTTAGGAAGACCTCAATGTTTTGAAGATGAACAATACACATAATGCATGTGAACTGATAAACTCTCCTATTTACCTGAACATTTGCTGAGTTTCTCATAAAGCCACTGGTTTTGTTAAACAAATGTACCTTATAAAACTGTTCCAGCCAATCGCACGAAGATCACATTTAGGAAGGGCTGGCAGCTAATCGTATATGTATTTGTCTTGTATGGAAATCAGCACATAAACTGCGTTTTATTGTAGGTCGCAGCAGCCAAATTTTGACTACCATGCAGACTTTAAGATCATGCAGATTTTGCAGAATATGTGATCAGAATATTTGTCTATATTTAATTTATACAGTGTAGGCTCTTAGATTATGTTCTCCTAAAAAAAATAGAAGGTGGTGCTCAGACATAATGGCAGCAAAATTGTGATATTAATGTTAATGTACAAGATTATTCCATTGTAAGTAATGAAAGAAAATCAATAGGAGCTACATAATGTTACTGTCCAAAAATCTACTTTAGTTACACAAACTAAATGGAACACTTAATCATTCTGTAAATTTCATGTAACCAGGATACTTATGTAAAGCAATAAGATGTTTGGCTGCTGTTGTTGTTGTCCTTAGTTGCCTGTTTATCACACTGGCAGTAAATTAAAGGAGGAGGAAAGTCTAAAGTTGGCCATAGATGTAAAGATCTTTAAAAGATCTTTTCGTTATCGTGAGACCACAATTATCTCGAAACGATCGTTTAAATGAATGATTTGTCCATCAACTAAAAAGGCCATTCAAACGATATTGCCAGGAAAACTGAGGGGAGCTGCCTGCTTGGCCCTGTAAACATACATAGATTGCACTGGGACTAGGGTTGCCACCCGGCCGGTATTTTACCCGGTAAAACACCTGCCAAGGCTGGGGCCATTATTACAAATTTACCGGCAATGTAGCTGCCGGTAAATTTGTAATACTCCTAACAAAAGCCCTCGGCCACCCCAACCCGCACAAAAGTTACCTGTTTTTTTTTTGCTCTCTCCAGGCCCATCGTGTGTTTTGGCCCCGCCCCTTCACATCATGACACGCCCCTTTTTACGGCACACCCGCACACTTTTACGTCACACCCCGCCCACTTTTGCATCAAGGCCCGCCCATTTGCTCCCGCCCCCCCCCACCACCAGCCGGTAAGTATTGTATTAAAAGGTGGCAACCCTAACTGGGACCAATAAAAATTTTGGAAAGGACCTCTTCGATATATGGTTAATTGCAGACCCCATGTCTTTGCTGATACAAGAGCTCTCCCAGAGAAACCTTCCTCTTCCTGAACCCCGGCTCACTAGCGAATGCAGAGCTGCAACTGTCCTGCCTGTGTACTTTGTTGGATTGTACTGGTCAGTATCTCTTAATGCTTTCTTTTTTATAACAGCCGCAATCTAAATTAAGAATACTTGAATAAAGTCAGTGCTGTAATGTTCAACCCTGTGGCTGAACTACCAAGGGAGCAGGGGGTTGCGAGCAGGCCAGGGCCCGTACCCCCTCTAGTTACGTTACTGCTCTCTCTCTGCCCTGTATGGTTTCCCCATATTAGAGCAGGTTTCCTCCTGGTACTATGGTTTCCTCCCAGAATTGAAAAACATAAATGTGACCATAGTGTGTGTACATGTGAAAGGGACTTTAGATTGTAAGCTCCCCTGGAGGAGGGACTGATGTGAATGATGTATAATCTCTGTAAAGTGCAGCAGATTATGCTGATATAAATGAATAATAATACCCCTCTATGCCTGGAATACATAATGAAAGGCAACATCTGGAGATGCTTGTGATAGAATCAGTGTCGGGCTGGGACACCAGGGGCCCACCCAAAAACCTTAGACCAGGGGCCCACAATAAAACCTTAGACCAGGGGTCCACTCTCAGTACTATTATTCTTCATCTCCTCAATCAACCTCTATTCTCCTAGTCTGTTTTCTTTACATACTATAATCAATTATTCCATCTATTTAGCCTCTTAGTTCTCATAGAAATAGGGAATGGCCATGAAATAGGCCAAAAGTTTAGCGGCATGAGGGCCCACTGACACCTTGGCCACCGGGAGTTTTCCTGGTATCCCAGTGGGCCAGTCCGACACTGGATAGAATCAATGGACAAGTTAGTGGTCTGGCAATGTCTGTGCATAAAGTGGCAGTGCCTAAATACTATATAAAGTGTTCACTATACTATGCCTGAATTTGAGTCTGTGGGCGGCTGCTGCTGTTGATGGTTGTACCTAAACCTCACTCAAACTGAGTTGCCTTCCCTGAGCTTAAACTTTAGGTGTCAGCATGGGATTTATAATCAATGGGGCTGGAACTTGACCTGATGATAAGATAAAATTATGGCAAAGTGAGTGGATTATTATTGTTAATTTATATTAATAATAACAATAATAATTCACTCACGTTGCCACAATTTTATCTTACAATCAATGGGGCTGGAACTTGACCTGATGATAACACCCATGCTGACACCTATAATTTATAAAGAGGCAACATATTCTGCAGCACTGTACAATAAATAGATGTCTGTACTGAACAGACAGAATACATGCAGAAAAATAAAAGTAATACAAGAGGTAAAGTGGGCTGTGTCAAAAAGAGCTTGCAATCTATGTACAATTTATGCAGGACACGTTCACAAGAAAAAGAGACCTGTTCTGATGTTGCTCTGCTCAGGAAAGATAAGAATCGTCACATGGACTTTCTCATGTCTTTCCAGAGCAATTTCCCTTCTGAACATGTTCTCTATGACTGTACAGCTCAAAAACTGACCAGCAGGTGGCACTGTTGTTTTAAAATTCATTCTATTCTCTTTGGAATGAAAAAAGAAATCATCTAAATTCCAAAAGCAAATAGAATATCTTAACTGAGCATTTTTACATTTATTCGGTTTTAAGATTTTATATTTCCAGTCAAAAATACAATATAATATCCACTAGTTTTATTGAGCATCACCTGCTTCCAATAACAGAACTGCCCTTAGTGTGTAAATGTATTTCCATGACATGTTGAACATTCTTCATCTTTCATTTGCAGCAATAAAAAACTGATCGCAGAGGGTCCTGTTGAATCTGTCACTGCCGCAGAAGAGGAGGCTGAAAAATGCTGAGAAAAATGTTTGGATTGACAGAGAACAGGAGACCATGGGATTATTCTTCAACCTCTCAGGAGATTACAGAACAAGAGGCTAGAGCCTGCCTATGACTGGAAAATGCATTATTATAAAGAAAACTGATTTACTAGAATTTTTTTTACTGCAGTTTCAGTCTGGAAACAGTGCCCAGTAAAACTGACTATATTTCATTATGGGAAAAAGTTTAAAAGGCGTTGAGCTGATTTGGTTGATATTTTGCCATTTCCTTGAATGTTGTAACCAGTAACAATCTCTCTTTGCTCCATTGTATTTGTACTCATTTTACCACTGATAGGAAACAAATAAATAACCCATACACTTCGTAGCAAACATGGTGTAAAGTTGTGACACAATTTACTTAAGATGGCCATGCGCAATTCCATGTATTTGGGGATAGATGTCCTGGGCAAATTTTAATCCAATTGTTCACCTGTGGGCTACCAAGTCAATCATACAGAGCGGGTTATGGAGACCCATAGGATAATGCAGTCCTCATCTGATAGGTATCTCCCCATTTTCAGTAAAATAGTCATGGGCGGATTTTCATTAAGACTTGGGGAAGCTAAGCCTCCCCAAACTTGCCTGATACTCTTTCCTGACACAGAAAAAAAAGACAAAAAAATGCCATTTATATCTCCCTTACTACTGGAGCAAAGTCTGTCTCCAGTTGGTATGGGGAATACTACTAGCAGCTTATATGTCGGATGGGACTGTAATTACTGCGTCTGCATATTTAAACATCCACAACAAATATCAACTATATTTTCTTTATCTTCTGCAGCTTTGGTGCATCAATTTAAGTCAGTGGTGGAACTACCGGGGGAGCAGGGGGTGCGAGCGGAACGGGGGCCCGCACCCCCTCAGGGCCCACCGGCAGCGCCGCTCCCCACTGATATCCTCCCGGCAGCCCTGTGCGCCACTGAAATTCGGGCCATACAGGGGGGCCACCCCCTTTATTTAACCCCCTTTAGTTACGGTACTGATTTAAGTTTGAGTCCCGGTACAGCTGCTAGAAATCGGATTGGCTGTAGAATGAAACTTGCACCTCCCTCCAGCCAATCCAGTTTCTGCTCCATGTTCTGGCCCTTAAACTTTGTTGGCAAGTGCAGAAGCCACGAAGGTGTAGCAGATATGAGAGGAATACATGATGTGGGGTCAGCAATGAGTGTCCAGGCATGCAGTAACTAACATTCCCCAATGGTTCTGGCCCTGTGAGTGCTATAACCTATGGCTGCCATCAGCACCCACCCCCTGCTATCTTACACAGCCTTTACACCAGCAAGTCAGTGAACATGGTTTTTATTTGTGAAAATAGAACATAATGGGGGGAAAGGAGTCATAATGGGATAGATTAGATAAATATGAAAGTGCAGAAGAAAAGAAAAGTGTTACAGCAGAAGAAGAAATTGGATCAGAGTAGGAGAAGGAATCTGAAACACAGAAAGTTCGAGCACATAAATGGGAAAGTGGAGGAAAGCAGAAGAAAGACACAGAAATAAAAGTAAATAACAGAAAAGCAGATAGAAAGGAGCACAAAATAGAATGTGTGTGTTCTAAATTGTTTAACATTCTGTAAATGATTTGGATGTGGGCCCCTTCCCAATAGTGCCTGTGTTGGTAGCAGATTAAACTGTGCCTAATCTGACAGCATTGTGCTTGGCACATGTACTTGGGGTATCAGTGCCCACTACTAGTCACACTATCTACTTGGGCTGCCAAAATCCACTGTCTTTCACTTTGTAACATGCTTGTGGTGCCACAATCTACTGCCCTAAGTGTATAATATACTTGGGCTACCAGTACCCTCTTATTATTATTTTAAATTATTACTATGTTTAATGCGATCAGGGCAGTACTCATTTACTCTATACAGAGTAATCTAACCCTGATTATCTCAAAACTAAAGTAAAAAGTAAAGTTAATTTAGTCTAATTTAGCTAGGAGTCTATACTTCAAAGTTCCATCACTTTCTACTTTCGCAGGATTAAAAATCAGCTTTAAGGCAATGGCACGCTGGACATGTTGTTGCAGATGGTAATTCGGCGCTATGTCTGCAGACAAAATATCCCTAGTTTCCTTCCCACAGCAGTAATGGGACTTGCGATGGGAAAACATATACATCTCTAAAGTAGCCCGAAGTATGTTTCTCACCAGCAATTAACATTACTGCCAGTGGAAAGAAAACTAAGTTAACTGCACTGGTTTGCTATGGCCAATGAATTGTCCTGTGTACCATAGCCTGTGTGTGGCCACCTATAGCCTCCCCAAACAAAAATATCACCCTCCACCTATGAAAATAGTAATCAGGGAGGTACTCCATATGCCCCAATACAGTGGCTGGTAAGCTGCAAATTCATTTGGGAGTCTGGAGGGGCAACTTCCAACAGTATCAACTATGTATATGGTGTGAATAAAGATTTTTGCAGCAAAGCTCTGCGTTTACCTTGGACTGTTTCACCAACTATATCTTCAATTGAACGTTAGTACCTAAGGACGAGGTACAGAAACAGACCATACAGGTTAGAGAAAATTGAAGGGATAAGCACCACAGCCAGTGGAAACAAAAGAAGCTTTCAGTAACTATGTATAGTGTGAGTCTTACAGTTTGAAGAAGCAGCTTACAAATCAGTGTATTTTATTTGACAAACTTGCTTTCTATGTAGGTGAAATCATATACTGTATAGAGATGGCGCGAACTGTTCGCCGGCGAACTTGTTCGCGCGAACATCGGGTGTTCGCGCTCGCCGGAAGTTCGCGAACGTCGCGCGACGTTCGCCATTTTGGGTTCGCCATTGTTGGCGCTTTTTTTTGCCCTCTCACCCCAGACCAACAGGTACATGGCAGCCAATCAGGAAGCTCTCCCCTGGACCACTCCCCTTCCCTATAAAAACCGAAGCCCTGCAGCGTTTTTTCACTCTGCCTGTGTGTGCTGAAGAGATAGTGTAGGGAGAGAGCTGCTGCCTGTTAGTGATTTCAGGGACAGTTGAAAGTTTGCTGGCTAGTAATCGTTTTGATACTGCTCTGTTATTGGAGGGACAGAAGTCTGCAGGGGTTTGAGGGACATTTAAGCTTAGGTAGCTTTGCTGGCTAGTAATCTACCTTCTACTGCAGTGCTCTGTATGTAGCTGCAGTGGGCAGCTGTCCTGCTTCTGATCTCATCTGCTGACTGCTGCAATAACAGTAGTCCTTGTAAGGACTGCTTTTATTTATTTTTTTGTTCCAATACAGAGCAGTATCAAGCAGATTACTAGCCAGCAAACTTACTATCATCTGTCCCTGAAATCACTAACAGCTCTCCCCCTACACTATCTCTTCCAAGCACACACAGGCAGATTTTTCAGATACATTTTTGCCCTTGATCCCCCTCTGGCATGCCACTGTCCAGGTCGTTGCACCCTTTAAACAACTTTAAAATCATTTTTCTGGCCAGAAATGTCTTTTTTAGATGTTAAAGTTCGCCTTCCCATTGAAGTCTATGGGGTTCGCGAACCGTTCGCGAACCGCTCGCATTTTTGCGCAAGTTCGCGAATATGTTCGCGAACTTTTTTTCCGACGTTCGCTACATCCCTAATACTGTATCATATGGGTAACATTCCCCTAACACCCAACTTTTAAGAAAGTGTTCAGCGACTGCAATCTAACCAACCAAGATGTGATTCACAGAATGCACAGAGAATAAAGAGGGATTTCACCTATCAAACTATGGGGCAAATTCACTAAGCACCGAAGCGACGAACGCTAGCGTCAATTCGCTAGCATTTGGCATTTTCGGTACTTCGCAAATTCACTAACGAACGCTGGCGTAAATTTGCTAGTGTTACTTCGCACCCTTACGACAGGCGAATTTTCACTATGGACGTAACTACGCAAATTCATTAACATGCGCATTGTTCTGAACGCTACCTTTTACGCTAGACTTCCTTCGCCACCTCAGACCAGGCGAAGCGCAATAGAGTAGATAGGGATTGCTTCAAAAAAAGTTCAAATTTTTTCTTAGTCCCAAAAAACGCTGGCGTGTTTTCTATATTATGGGTGATAGGCTGAAAAAGATCTAAAAATTTTTTGGGGCTCCCCTCCTTCCCCCCTACATTTCCTGACTCATGGCAACTTACCTATACAGTGGGCACATGTGTAGGGCAAAATAACATTTTTATTTGATGTTTTGAATGTTTTCTAGGCATTTGTAGTGCTGATACGTATTCCTCCATTGAAATTTGAATTTGGCGCCGTATGCAAATGAACCATCGCTAGCGAAACTTCGCTTCGATTGGCCAATCAACGCTAGCGCAACTTCACAAACTTACGCTACCCCTGTGCGCAACTTCGGATTTTAGTGAATTTGCAGAGCGCTGGCGAAACAATGCCTGGCGAAGTGCGGCGAAGCACGGCGAAGTTGCGCCTGGCGCAACTTCGAATCTTAGTGAATTTGCCCGTATGTAAGCTTTTAGCATTTTTAACAGTTCTTAGTTTGGAATTAGTTTGGAATTTCAGCAGCTATCATTTACTAAACCAGAGACTGGAGGATGAATGGGAGGGACCTGAATAGAAAGATAAATTATAAAATCAATACAACTTATGCCCTTACAGAGCAATCATTTTTGGCATCTAGGATCAGCGACCCCCATTGAAAAGCTGGAAGAAGGCGGAAGAGTACGGCAAATCATTTAAAAACTGTAAAAAAAAAAAGTTCCAGTTGAAACAAACATGATAATTTATTACATGCTAAAAGTGAAATTTATGGTGAGATTTATTTTCAAACAAACCAAGCACACATTGCAGCAGCTTCCACGCAAATATACAAATATGTGGATAAGAACATTGCTCTATGAGGAATAAACTTTTATCTCAATGAAAACATAGTGGAAAAGTAAATCTTTGTAAACAGTATTTATAAGCCATGGCGTAGCCAGAACAAACAGTACTATAGTTCATTGTCATACAGGTCATTGATATAGCAAAGAAATAGCAAATACACCATTTAAGCGTTGATTACATTTCATTTAGCGAGTACATAAATCGATCTTAATGTTGACCGAGCAGTGGCAAATAACTTTTATCAGGTTGCCCAAATGACACCCACAGACTGGCCTAAGGCACATTTTGTGCTTAATGACAGATACTTTCATTTATTACAATTAGAATTCGTTAGGAAATGGGTGGGAGTGCATGTCAAGAGAGAAGCAATTCCCCCAGATCTGCTGTTGAACTTGTGAATATGATAATATCTTTATATGACAACTCTTCTTCACCAAAGGAGATCACAGTGCATATTCTTAAAAATACATAGAGAAACCTTAAGCTGGCCAATCAAAGATGATGATTTGGCAGCTGCCCATGAGGACCTCAGAAGGTGCTGCCTGTTCTATACCTGCAGGAAAATTAGCTAGATATGGATCAGGCAGGTTTGAATATCCCATTGAATGAGAACCAAACTGGCAATGAAGTGGTCCTCTCTGGTAGGTCTACGTAGTTCCTCATTATGATCTTATTGTTGGCCCAGGTGCTAAACAATTGGATCATCCTGATTTGGTCTCCCATGCTGGAGGCTTAATTGAGTAAAGATCATCTCATGTATGCCCAACTTTACAATGTGATTATGGCAACCCCTGCTTTAAAGTCCAATCACTGGGGAGTTGTAATTTGTTAGACCACCACTGACTAATCAAAATAATCATCCACCAAGCCTGAGTTTCTTTCTCAAAAAAATATAATTATATTGTACTGTTGTGCAGAGTTCTCAGGTATTCCTTGCCCTGGCCTGGTGCATGTGCCCAGCTAAAATCAGTTGAAGGGGTGCCAGAGAGTCTGATAAGCTCAGCACAACAGTACCTAGGGCCTCTGCATTTTTAAGAAAATGATTGGCAGCCCATGGCAGAAGGTTGGCCATTAAAGACACTGGAAGGTGTCCCCAATGTGTTTCATTGGCCTTTATTTCTTAAGCATACTGGCTTTGTCTTCTTTTAGATGTTCCACAGATGAAGCCAAAAATTCCAGCTGCAGCCTGGCTGATGGCCACCAATACCTCTACAAGCCCAATAATGGCCAATGCCACAAACACAGTGATGTGGATGATCTTCTGCGTGTCTTCATTCAGTTCTATGGAAAGGTTCCTCTGGTGGATAATTCCTTGTGCTGCTGTCATGGCAGGATCTACTCTTGGTATGCAGGTGGTGTTTCGGAGCCAGGCCAGATCAAATCGGAGCTCTTTGAAGGAGTTAGAGCTGTAGCAGAGATAACACATTATCAAACTGTTTGGAGATAATGTTATATATATATATATATATATATATATATATATATATATATACATATATATATACATATATATATATATACATATAAATATATATATATATATATCATCAAAGAGAATATTTCTTATTAGTGACCGTTTATTCCACTGTGCATACCAGTGGATTAAATCATCACTAATAAGAAATATTGGAGTATTGGAGTGCTTATCTTCTTAATCGTTATTTATCAACTTGTGATAAAGCACCCATTTGATAAAGTCAGAGTGCGGATACACACCTGGACTTATATATATATAAAATATATTTCATCTTCCCTGTCTCAACCCAGGGCAACATGGGGGAGTTAAGGTGGACATTCATGTGCAGATCCGCTAATATGGAGAGGTCGCCAAATAAGTACATCTTGTCCTGATATGTCCACCTTGAGTGACAATATAGGGCTGATCCCTATGGCCCAAGAATCAGATTAGTACACGGGGGAATACAGACATTTGGTGTGAGGATTATATTAATGAACCATAGATAGGAAAGGATTTTTAAACCTGCCTGATCAACATCAGCCTAATTTTTGTCCAGTTATCGGTCGGGGAAGCCTGTCAGAGAGCCCCATACACTGGCCAGTAAGCTGTTTACTTAGGGGCAGATTTATCAAGGGTCAAAGTGAATTTGAGGGAAATTCAAAATTCAGCGTGAAAAAAGGGTGATTTGTTTAGCCCATAAGCATTTCACAAACAAGCCTTGTTTGTGAAATGCTTATGGGCTAAATAAATCATCCTTTTTTGACACAGCAGTTATTTTTTGTTGTGCTTCTGGATTTTGTCTATACTGACTTTTGTCCCAGAGCAAAAAAGGGGATTTCTGATCGAGCACCCACCACCTCACAGGTTGAGCACTCCATTATTGTGCAGCTATTTTAATGCATAAACTGCTCATAAATAAATATTGCTGTGTAGTTATAAATGGCAGTAGTAAATCTAGCGCAAAGTAAAAGGACCCCTGCCCCAAAGTAACATGAGCCTGAATGTGCTTCACTGTGGAGCAATGCTTGATCATGTTATTTTTATGTGGCATTTAGTGATGAGTGAAATTTTTCAGTGAGTTTCACCACGAAAATGCCACCCGTAATGGATGAAAACATTTGAGGCATCTCAAAAATTTGTTGTGCAATTTGTCATGCGTCAAACACATTTTTGTCACTCATAGCCTTCAATGCATTTCTGCAAATTTTTGCCGTTTCATCAATATTTAGCAAAGAGAAACAGGTCAGATTGGTCTATCAGACTGGCAATCTGTGCGTTCTGGCAAATGCCAGAGAGGCTGCCATAAGATGCCATAGAAAGTCTCTATTTAGTGGGCTGGTGGGGAGCTGATTGGGCCTCTCTGTACTTGTAATGCCAGGGCCTATTTTGACTCCCAGTCCAGACCTGGTGGCATTCTGAAAGAAAATAAAAGAGAAGGTGTCAGTGTAACGCACCTGAGGTTGGCTAGGGTGTAGTCACAATTGCTCAGCTCGTTGCTTCCCGTCTCACAAATCAGTGGTCCTTTGGCAACCGCAAAGAGGGAGATGATAGTGCAGTAGACCGCTCCAATAATACTGACAACACTCAGAAGAGCTGACGCCAGCATCTGGGAAAGATCAGATATTGTTCAATGACTTAGAAAGTACAGGCCAGGGACTTTATTCCTACTGTGTCTTCATTGTATATTCATACGTATTTACTTACTATTATTTATTATAATATTGTCCTCCCTGTCAGTACAGGTATGGGACCTGTTATACAGAAAACTCAGGGGTTTTCCAGATAAAAGTTTTTTCTGGAATTTGGATCTCCCTACCATATCTCCTAAACAATCATTTAAACATTAAATAAACCCAATATGCTGGTTTTGCCTCCAGTAAGGATTAATTATATCTGATTTTGGCTCAAGTACAAGCTACAGTTTTATTATTACAGAGAAAAGGGAAGTCGTTTTTAAAAACTGAACTTAATTAATTAAAAAAGAGTCTATGGGAGATGGCCTTCCTGCAATTCAGATCTTTGTGGATAATGGGTTTCTAGATAACAGATCATATACCTGTACTTTTCTATACTGTAAGATTGTACAGCGGTGTGTATCTTAATACTGCTTTATAAATAGAGTTATGCATACCTGAATCCATTTATGTGTATAAATGAAATTAAAGACAATTTTGTTTCACGTTTTTTTTTCATACTCAGGGGCATGTTTACTAACATTGGAGATAAATATCTGGAGAGATTTTTGGAGATGTTGCCCATGGCAACCAATCAGCAATTAGATTTAAACAGCCACAGCCAAGTTAGAAAACAAAAGCAAAGATCTGATTGGTTGCTATGGGCAACATCTCCAGAAATTTCTCCAGATATTTATCTCCAATGTTAGTAAACATGCCCCCAAAACTTCCACTGGTGGATAAGCTTAAAATTGGTCACATTGCCTGAGCAAATCCAGAAATTTCGGCTCCATATTTAATGCATCTGTCCAGCACTTACCCCTCCTCTGGAATTGCAGCTTCCCTTCTTCCTTGCAGCTAGTGTCATTGATACAGCCGGTAGGACCTGTGGGTTGCATCAGAGAAAGATGTTACTATTGCTGTTCTTCAAAAAAAACCAAACCCATTTGATTTAAGGTGGCCTTAGACGCACCAATAATATCTTACGAAATGTAATTTCATACAATATTCAGTGCGTGTATGGTGGGAGATGAGCCAACTGATATTGGCAGAAGATATTGGTTGGATTGTTGATTGGGCTGGTCCAAAAGGCACCCAAACATCGGCCATTGTTAGTGCTGAATCGCCAGATACAGATAGAATTGTATTGTTTCTACCTGTATTGCTGATGATTCAGCTTTACACATGTGTATTGAAACAAACAATCTTTCTTTGAAAGATCTTTTCCAAGAAAGATCATAATTTTAATGTCTATGGCCACCTTAAGGCTTTATTTCAGCTACACATGGTTTGTGCAGGTTACACCTGCAGCTATCTAGAATGTTAGATTGCCACCTATTTGGTTTTGACCTCAGAAGTGGACATTGAAAACCACAGATGTTCATATGAAATACAGGCAGCTCCAAATGGAACAGACAACATCCCTCATAAATTATCCTATGACCTCAAAAAAGGTTGAGACAAAAAAGTTAAAATAATAAAATCCTTATTGCATGCTTAGGTTGCCCATCTATGTTGGCAGCAACAGGAAAGACTGTAATAAAAAAAACATTACCGTACTGTAATCAATCTATTCAGATACATTTCACCTTCAAAATGCTACTAATAAATACTTATTATATGAGGTTAAAGGTTATCTAAATATACAATTCATCACTCGAGTCATTTTTTCAATACAATCCATCATACATAGAATATATAGATTTAAAAATAAATCTATACCTAGCAGCCCAGCTAGTGTATGTAGGCTAGTGGTTCTCCCCATCAGCTGAAAATGCCACATTCCTCATCACAGCAGAGGCAGCAGGGTCAATTGAAGCATTAGTGAATACTCCCATCCGGGGAACCACCCTAAGGGGATGCCTTCTCACTACACTAGGAATGCTAGTCCCAATATGAAAAAAGCCCTAAGGTATGACAAGACCCTATATAATGTGATTTCCCCATACATGCCCCTGTGGTGCAATCCCCAGATACATCACTTCCTCACAATACCTGACCCTTCACTAAAGTCAAAGTTCCATATCAAATACGTTGGTCAACTGTATGATGCCCAAGGGTATAAACTCCCTAGAACCATGTGAATCAGGTATCTACAGCTCAGACATGTGGCTGCTAGCCAATTCCCTGATGCTCCCAAGGTAACTCTGTCCCAACTAGAGGAACTATTAAGGACACCGGGTTGTAAACAAATGGTATCTCGCATTTACTCCATCCTCAATAAGCAAAGAGGTAACCCTTTGCACAATGCTGTACCAAATGGACCTTAGATATCCCACAGCTAGACTCTGATGATTGGGACAACCTCACCCACTCATACTTACCATCTGTGATCAGTAGTAACAATATTATTATACAATATCGTACTATCTATAGAACTTATCTCACACCAACCAGACAGCACTCAATGGGCCTTAAATGAGACAATTTATGTTTTAAATGCAGGAAAAATCCAGGTACATTCCTACATATGTCCTGGACCTGCCCACTGGTCGATACATTTTGGGGGAAAGTGGTGTCCTTTGCAGTAAAAACACTAGACATGCCAAATGTGCGGTTCCCAGAAGCATGCCTATTGGGCCTGGTGGCGTATAGAGCTCTAGATAAGCACCGGCATACTCTCCTGAGACCCCTTTACTACTATGCTAGGAAAACAATCATCCTGGCCTGGAAACCTTCTACCCCACCCAGCGCCGGATTCACTGGACGGGCGCCCCTAGGCCGTGTGCTCCGCGCGGTCCTAGTGCCCGTCCGCACTCTCACACGTGAGCTCTGGATCACTGGGGCTCCCCACAGAGCGGCTGGGCGGCATGCCGCCCCAAAAAAATGTGCCGCCCTAGTCCCGGGCCTATGTGGCGTCGCCACAAATCCGGGCCTGACCCCACCCACCCTAAAGTGCTTGAAAACTTTAATAAATCAAGCACTCCCCTTTTACAAGCTAACATATATTAACAAAGGCTGCCCGGATAAATTTGAGAAAATCTGGAGTTGATACCATTGATACAAATACACCTCAAGATACTTATTAGTAACTTTAAATACATATGTGTAACAAACCCTGACACATGCCCTCATGGCCCAACCCCCCCCCCCCCCCCGTTTGTATTTAAATAAAAAAAAGGGTTGTTCACCTTTAAGTAAATTTTCAGTATATTATAGAATGCCTGATTGTAAGCATTTTTTCAACTGGTCTCCGTTGTTTTATTTTTTAAAGTTTAAATTACTTGCCATCTTCTTCTGACTCTTTCCAGCTGACCCCATCAAAAACAAATGCTTTGTAAGGCTACACCACTTTTTGTTATTGCTTCTTTTTATTACTCATTTTTCTATTCACTCTCTATATCATGCTAAGGAGCAGATTTTTCAAGGGTCGAATTTCGAAGTAGAAAAAGCTTCGTAATTCGACCATCGAATTGGAAGACTTCGAATATCGAAGTCGAAGTTTTTTTACATCGAATTTGGCCATTTGTGGTTGAAGTAAAATCGTTTCATCAGTTGATCAAACGATTTTTCTTTGAAAAACTTAGAAAAATGCTCTAGAAGGTCTCCATAGGCTAACATAGCACTTCGGCAGGTTTAATTTGGCAAAGTAGTGAAATTGAAAATTTTTAAAGAGACAGTACTTCGATTATCGAATGGTCGAATAGTCTAAGTATTTTTACTTTGAATCAAATGCGAAGTCGAAGTCGTAGTAGCCTATTCAACGGTCAAAGTATCCAAAAAATTACCCTCAAATTCACTTAGACCCTTGATAAATCTGCCCCCAAAAGTTAAATTAAATACGAACAACCCCTTTAAGAAAGCAAAAGACCTGATTTCAAAGGGAAAACTTTTTTTTTAAAATAAACCACACACTACGCTACAGTCTATGGGTGCTCTTTTGAGGGTAGTATAATTATAGTCCTTTTGGGTATATCACAGGTGACTGTAATAACATTGGGGAAATCCAAATGGAACATATTAGACTTTCATACAGTAACACCTTTTGGGCTAAATTAAGGTATAGAATTAAGATTGTATTGAGATAAATAGATGTATAGGGTTAATAAAGGTTGTGGGTTGGATGTGTCCATCGGAATATTTTAGAAGGTCTGAATGAAGTAGCTGGGATATAAGGAAGTAAGGCTAAATGAATGGTTTTTAAATGTTTTTATTGCGTGTGAAAGCCCAGTGGAGTGGATGAAACACATAGAAATATTATATATTTTAATCATACAGCCATTACAAGGTAAATGCTAGTTGAATCCTCTTTATAGACCCCCTTTTCCAGACAGAGCAGAGAAGCACCAGACTTGGCAACAGGAAATACCTTTCTTTTTAGTAATGAACACATATCACAAACATTTTTTTACATTCTTAATACAGATTTTTGTGTAGAGTTTTATAAATCTACTTAGTATTGCTTTAACCTTACCCAGTTGGGTTAGGATTGGTTGCTGTTGGTTGCTAGCACTATATTATTCCTTGAATAATGAAAAAAAATATATATATAATACCTTGGCATCAGTTTTTAAAGTAAATTATACATCTGAGAGACTAACTATATGAAATTTCATACCTCGATTGATAAATGTAATTAATTGGCAGCACAACAGATCCCATTGCATATCTGTAATAAGAGTGCAAGAAATAGGGGTTCTTGGTCTTTATCTATGAAATAGATTAGGGTTTGCCACATCTAAATGACTTCTGGACGCACAAGTCGTGATTGTTCTTTGCACCTTTTCTAAGGAGCAGCCATATTAACAAATGTAGGGTGATAGTAGCTTTTTTTTTCTCTCTTTTTGTCTTTCGCATCTATTTTACATTATTTCACAAGCTTTCTGAAATTGTTATAACATAATTAGACCCCCATTTACTATTCCAGTAATCTCTGTGATCCTCATGGGATACTTATCTAAACCAAAACACAAGAAGAGACCATCTACTCAGGAATTTTGTCAGCTTATATCCCACCTAATTTAGATGTTGAAACAGATAGGAGGGGTCAAATGACCATGAACACAACCTTACCACTTTCACCATGAAGCAGCACCTTCACTGCTACAAATGAGACCCCATTCAGCCCCATTCAGATGTAAAACTGCAGGGGATGTATAATTCACCTTTCCCTTAGCCCCTCTTTCAGCATATACTTCATTAGGTTAGTCTTATAGAACGAGAGCAACTATTAAGCTGGCCATAGACGCAAAGATCTCATTGTACGAATCGAGGATTCATACGATTTTCGTAATGTGTCCCGACATTTTTCGTCCGGCGGAGATCGGTCGTTTGGTCGATCGGACAGGTTAGAAAATTTCTGTCGGCTGCGGGTAATATCTCTGCGTGTATTGCCGATCGTACGATTTTCAGTGGGAGACTGTCACTAGCTTTGTCTATCGTACGATTGCTGTCAGGGGCAGAACTTCAGCTGATCTGTTCTTTGACTACTTTATTTCTCAGAATGGTAAGACTTTGATCTGAATGGTTACTGGCAGGTCGGGAAATGGGAAAGTCCGATCGTACATTGATTCGTACGATCAGATCCTTGCGCCTGTGGCGCAAGGATCTGATCGTACTATATTCTATATCATGATGACATCCAAACTCAAAATGATATAGAATCTCACAAATGTCATCTTATCTTTTAGTGCCTACATCTTTGTTCAATTATCTAACATTTTTCAAAATTTTTTTGGATGATGGGGGTGCAAGCTAATTCTGCCAGGTTACTCTTATTTGTGTACATGGTGTCAAACAGAAAAGAAAGTCTGCTTACCAGCAATCCTCCTCCAACCAAACCGGGCAGCCACCATTCATAGCATGAGATAGGGCTAACAAAGAGTCTTCCATCTTCCACATAATCAGCAATCAGTGGGGTCAAGTTAAATGCAATAGCCAATAAAGATAAGATCAGAAGGAAGAATCCATTACAGGATGACCAGCCTTCAGTGCAAGTCATCTTGGAGAATCCCACAAATCCAGTATCTGGTAAAGACTGACTGGTATCAGTAATTGTTTTGCTTTCTTGTAAGTTAAAATTTAGCAGAAAGGAAAAATAAATTTGCATCAATTGGATGTCAGCAGGTCCAGAGTTCATTCCCAACAGGAAACTATGCAATAGAGAAGTGATACTCATTTAGTTAAATGTTATGTTTACACTTTTATCCCCTGCATTAATAAAATCTTGTGACGTAAAAGATGGGACTTATAAATTGGCCAACCTTCACGGAAGTCCCACAATTAGCAACCTCATAGTTAGTTGTTAAATACTAAATAAGTGTATTGGGGAAATGATTAATATTTACAAGTACATTGGAGGTCATTGTGGGCAGTTATTTGGAGTTTTTTTCCCATGGAAAAGATCAAAGAACAAGAGGTCACCCCTTGGGGATTGGGGACTTTGGGAATTGAACTTTCATTTAAAACAGTGAAGGTGCTTCTTCATTGTGAGGGAGGTGAGGTTGTGGCTATGGTCATTTGAAACCCCACTGTCTGTTTCAACATCTATACCAGGGTTCCCCAACATTTAACATTTAAATGTCAAAAACGTTGCAGAGCAACATTATCATGCCAAAAGTGGTCACAGTGGTGCAAATTATGGGATGTGATTGGCAATAGGTAGACCCTATATGGACTGGCAGCCTTTAGGAGACTCTGTTAGGCAGTACATCTGGTTTTTATGCACCAAAACTTGCCTCAAAGTCAGAAATTAAAAAATAAGCACTTGACTTCCGGGGGGCGGACCCATAAGATGGCCGCATTTTACAGAGCTCCTGCGCCAGCGCTCTAATTCTGGCGAAATCCCCGCCGCTTCTTCTCACAACCGAGACCCACTTGTAGCGGCCGGTGACAGGATAACAGAGGGGTAAAGAGCAGCTCTCCATCGGCCGGCTTCTCCTCACCTGCAGCCCCGGAAGACGGCGCATTCCCCCCGTGGACCCGGGCTGACGCACTGCCCCCATCTCCCCTGCGCCTCTCAGGCAGGCATTCAGGCGTGACGATCGCCTCTTTGGGGGGACAGTGCTTGCCGCGGGAGGACGGATTGCCTTCGGCACTCACTCAGCCGGCACAAATCACACGGCAGCCCGACGTGGGCCTCAGCCACGTGGCCGCTTGTCTATACTGCCACGCGCCGCCATTTTGTACACAGGCACAGTGAGTACAGCAACGTACAGGGGTAGCCACAGAACTATACTATTTATTGGCTATATGATACTTCTCCCCCACTAGTGAGGCCCACCACTCCCCTACTGCTGTCCTTTTTCCACGCCTGGCCTCTTATTTGGCGTCAACGTTTCCTTCCACTACTGGGAACTGTATTCAGCCACTCTTATCTAATATTACTGCTGCAGGAACATTGTGGGGGATACACCAACCAACCCTGTTTGTTATTGTCTACGTTTCCTGACTTTATTCAACACATTTTGGCACTACTGTACGTGTCTTGGCCTTACTCCACACTCTGAGTACTTTGCTCTGTGCCCCTACGCCTACCATCTGTTTTGTAAATATTTAAAAGGTGACCGACCTTCTTGCTCTACCCTTCCCCTTTTTCTACAATATGTGACAAACTAGATGGACTCTGTTTTACCCACCGCCTAACAGCTATGTCTACCTGATGTGATATTTTTGTACGTCTTTTCAGTGGGGGTTGCCGATCTCACTGCTATTGTGGGCTTTTCCTGTGTTACGTCACGGCTTTCACTCCCTGTTAACCATACTATGGAAAAATTCTTGGGTACAACTCCCACCATGCCGCCAAAAACAGCTAAAGCCAAACCAAAAGAGAACAAAAAAGATGCTCCTTTCATCTCTACTGATGTGGACCCCTCCACTCCCCCCTCCACTTTACAGATCCAAACTCAAGAACTTCTCTCCGCTCTGGGACCTTTACTAGACCAAAAACTTGAGGGTCTTAAAGAATCAGTGTCGGAGGTCCTACACCAGCTTACGACCCATTCTCAACGGATGACAGAAGTTGAACAACGGGTCTCTGACTTGGAGGATAGCCTAGATAAGGCCCAGACAACCCTGGACACGCAACAACGTGAAATTGTGATACTGGCGGAGAAAGTTGACGACTTGGAGAACAGGAGTCGGAGGAACAACTTGCGGCTGGTGGGAGTCCCGGAAACTGTAAAGGGCTCCGACTTGGAACTTTTACTGACTGTCAAGTTGCCAGAATTGCTACATATGGAACAGTCACTTCTTCCCTACCAGATTGAACGTTTTCATCGGATCGGGCCTCCCCCCACGAAAGATGTTACTAGACCTAGACAGGTCATATTTAAGCTTCTAAACTACGCAGACAAAATGAACATCCTTGCTGCCTATAGGAAGATGAAGATTCTTTCTTATGATAGCCACAAACTGCTCTTATTTCAAGATTTTTCCGCCTCAGTGGCAGCTAAACGTAAAGAATTTAGCCCTCTCTGCAGACTACTTTTCTCGTCAGGACACAAATTTGCCTTGTTGTTCCCGGCCAAGCTCAAAATAATTAACAAGGCTGATGGTCGGCCAACATTTTTTGAGGACCCTGTCCAAGCCATGTCCTACTACAAGCAGCTTTCACCTGCAGCTGGACCGCAAGCTCAAGACACTTGATCGCTTTTTCAACGACTGCTTCGGTCCTACTGGAACTGTTGGGTTTGATTTCTTTCTGGAATTTGTGGTATCCCTGCTTATAGCAGTTTTTCTGATAAGATATATCTTGTTTTTTTCAATTTTTGAATTGTGAAAGACATTATTACGTAGTTTTCTTTTTCAGTCTTTTCAATGGGTATTTGATATGTTGACTGTATGTTACGGTTATCACGTACTTTAATTTTTATTTGTATATTGTTATTTTGGTTTTGCTTACTTACTTCACATTATGCTCTGACTTCTGATCGCAGATCTTGTTATTTTTGGGATCCTTTTTTCTTTAAGCCCCATATTTTTGGGATGTGGTCTGCTCGCTGGGACAGACCCTTCCCTATCCACAACTGCCGCTCTTTCATACTTCACCATAAGGCTGGTATAGGATAAATTGTTATGGCTGACACACCTATGCCCTCGCCAGACCTTCTGCAAACGATTTCACACTTAAAAGTGGTTTCGTGGAATGTAGACGGGCTTAATACTCCTATGAAAAGACGTAAGGTACTAGACCGACTACGCAGAGAAAAAGCTGATATTATGTTACTACAAGAGACTCATTGGAAGTCTCAAGATAAAATACCTCTTCGGGCACACTTGCTCCAACCAGTTTTGGCAGCATCCTATAGAACTAAATCTAGGGGGGTTGCGATTTTGCTGAACAAATCTACACACTGTTCAGTTCTGAGAACCTATGGTGACAAGAGGGGTCGATACTTGATAGCCGATATTGAGATTCACAATGTACAATATACTATTGTTAACATTTACGCTCCTAACACCGATAATAAATTTTTTTTTACAGATGTTCTACAGAAGCTTGACTCCTGGGGGGCGACCAACCTTATCCTGGGCGGCGATGCCAATGTACTTTGGGACTCCTACATGGATAAATCCGGTAAACCTGCCCCACACAATGACACGAAGGCCAAACCTTTACACACTCTATGTGAACTCATACACCTCTATGACTCTTATCGCCATTTACACCCCACCACGAAAGACTACACCTTTTACTCAGGTGTTCATGGAACTCATTCTAGGATAGATTACATCTTTGTCTCACAGACGCTGCTGCCTCTCCTAAATACAGCTGCAATATCCCCCATAGATATCTCCGATCATGCTCTGATTTCGATACACCTTAAATTGTCACAACCACTGCTGCGCTCCTCTAATTGGAGATTTCCGGCATATTTAAAATCTAATGAAGACTTTGCCCTCTTTTTAAAATCTTGCTGGGCTAATTATATCGATGATAATATTGAACATTGGGATGATTCTTCTCTGCTTTGGGCTGCATCGAAACCTGTCTTGAGGGGGCATATTATTTCTTACTTGATTAGGAAAAGAAAGCTTTATTCTGATAAATATGCCCTTTTACAGAGACAATTAACCCAACATTATAGCGCCTTTAAGTTGTCTAATCTCCCCGAGGACAAAAACAAATACAAAGAAACCAGGCAATTGTTTGATACTTTATTGACAGAAAACGCACATAATTCAATGTCCCACACAGCCAATCTCTTTTATAGATGGGGTAACAAATCTGGGAGTCTTTTGGCGAAAATAGCGAGAAAGCCGAAGGCAAACTACTTTATCCCGAAACTGAAATCCCCACAAGGCTGGACTACAGACCCCACCAAAATTAAAGACATTATGACGTCTTACTTTAAGGACTTTTATAAGGCCCCTTCCGATGACCCCGCTGATGGTCTCAGGTTTCTGCAAGAAGCTGACCTCCAGAAATTGTCGGTCCATCACAGGGAAATCCTTGATGCCCCTATTACACAGGAGGAACTTGTGGAAACAATTAAACGCCTAAACACTAATAAAACACCGGGCCCAGATGGTCTTTCAGCGGAATATTACAAATTATTAGTGAATGAAGTTTCCCCTATCCTGACAAAACTATATAATGCTACTCTGCGGGGCTCGCCATTGTGGAGTGAAGCTAATATAGCTCGAATCATTCTGATCCCGAAAGAAGGGAAGGACCCAACTAACTGTACTTCCTATAGGCCGATCTCTCTGCTTAACCAGGATCTGAAAATACTAACTAAAATCATGGCTGACAGGTTACAACTGATCCTACCCACCATACTTACCAAAAACCAAGTAGGCTTCCTTAAACATAGACAACCAGTAAAGTCCATTCGACAAATTCTTTCGGTTGTATATCATTGTAACCTAGATAAAAGGAAACAAGGTATGCTATTAAATTTGGATGCAGACAAAGCCTTCGATAGGATCTCACATGCCCATATTAAACGGTTGTTAAAATTCCAACACTTCGGCATACATATGCTTAACCTTTTTAATAATTTATATTCGGACCCCCGTACCTTTGTTACAGTTAACAATTCCAACTCAGATAGATTTACAGTTTGTAGGGGGACAAGACAGGGATGCCCACTTTCTCCTCTCCTTTTCAATTTGGCATTGGACCCTCTCTTACGTCATTTTTTGAAAGATCCGCGATTACCCGGGATATTGATTAACCATACCCAGTTAAAAGTCATAGCTTTTGCGGATGATATAATGCTTTTCATTCTGACTCCGACCTTGGAGATTCCGCATCTGCTTTCTATTATTCACAGATTTGGTCAAATAGCTGGCTTTCAAATTAACGTAGACAAATCTGAAGCATTAATGCTTTATGACTCGCCGAAACAAAATTGGCTCTCAGATTTCCCCTTTAAAAAGGCCACTCATTACATAACATACTTGGGTATTAAAATACCAAAACATCATAATGCCACTTACCAATTGAATATTCAAGCTATTATTGATAAGATACACCAAGAAATTGTCCAATGGAAACATATAAATCTAACCTTTCTAGGTAGAATTCATTTTATTAAAATGATTCTTTTTCCAAAACTTTTGTATCCTATACAAATGCTGCCGTATAGCATCAAGACTTCTGACTTGATACGCTTACAGAAAATGCTTCGGTCATTTATTTGGCAGAACAAACGATCCCGCATTAGTCTGTACAAATTATACTTACCCAAAGAGCTAGGGGGGGTCAACTTGCCAAATATTAAAGAATATAATGACGCTGCATTGCTACGATTTGCCGGGGACTGGCTAGCAGATCGGAACTGGTTCACTACGATAGATCTAGACGGCTCCCACTCTGGCGGACTGACTTTAAATTTTCTCCTACATTCCCCGCCCTCGGCCATCCCGCAACCTTTAAAGGATAATCCGCTTTTTGCGGACACCCATAAAACGTGGCGTTCTCTTAGACTTAAATACGAACTTTCTCAAAGACACTCGCCATATCTTACTTGGCTGGGCAACACGGATTTTCCTATAGGCATTTCGAACCCGATCTTACATGCCTGGAAAAGGGAAGGTTTATATATGATTCGTGACTTAGTCAAAAACAACTTGGACTTGTTATCCCTGTCAGATTTCGCTGAAAAATTTCCGTTTACCAAATCCTTTCCCTTTCTTAGTATACAGCTGTTACATTTTGCTAAAACTGCTACTCATGATATAAGGCATTGGGGCTTTAATAACGCACTAGACACTCTTTGGAAAGACCGAAGTACATATCGTTCTACCTCTCAAATCTATAGTGTCACTCGCACTGATATAGATATAGATAAGGAAGGGGGCTCTTTGCTTAAATGGACACTCTCCATACCGCAACTTAACCCCTCAGACGTTTTAAAGCTCCATGTCCGAATGATGAAACAGCTTCCATCCAGCCGATATCAAGAAATGGCAATACAAATCCTCCACAACTCCTATCTAACCCCTGAAAGGCGCTATAAAATGGGTAGTCTCCCCTCAGACAGTTGTATTCGATGTCAAGGCCCCAAAGCGGATCTTTTACACATGTTTTGGTCTTGCCCTAAAATTTCTGACTTTTGGCGTGATGTCTCCTCTTATTGGACGCAGATGACTAATAAATTGATTCACCCTACTTTAGAATGGGCACTATTTAGCTCGGTGAAATCTTTCAATACCCTCACTAAAGAGGAGAACCATTTGGCGACCCGATTGGCAGCGGCATCTCGAAAGGCAATCTTACATCAATGGCTCTCTGCGGACAGCCCGTCCCTTTTATTGACCAAACAAAAACTACATTACATTTTTCACATGGACTGGCTCGAGGCCATGGCCAAGAAAGAACGACAGGTAGACAAATTCTTCTCTATTTGGGGCGCATATATCAATAGCCTTCCATCTCCACTAAAATATTTGACTACGTATACCTTTCAACACACTACTTGGTATGATCTAGAAACGCTTAGAGATAATCCACTATTACGTGACACTTTTCAGTACATTCAGACCACTCTCTGTGGTAATACGGCTGTTCCAACTTCGCCCCCCAGGACTCAGCGAACCAACCGGCTTTTAGCCTCTTATCTGCGGTAATTGACCTTGACCTAAGGAAATGTTTGGATTTTGTTTCTATTTTCTTATCTTTTATTTACTTTTCTCTATCAGAGCATATTTTCCCTGCATGTTAGTTTGTTTTTTCTTTTCTTTTGGTTTGTCACTGATTCTTCGTTGATGTTTATGATATGCATACATGTATCTATTTGTTACTCTGCTCATTTACATGGGCCTCTGGTAGGCCCGAATGTTTTCATGCTTATACATGTTTAACTTGTAATAAAAACAATTTGAAAAAAAAAAAAAATAAATAAGCACTTGCTTTGAGGCCACCGGGAGCAACATCCATGGGATTGGTGAGAAACATGTTGCTCAGGAGCCACTGGTTGGGAATCACTGATCTATACTGTCTGTTTGGCATTCATTTCAAGGTGACATTATGAATGTACCAGACATGCTGAAAGTATAAGTCCACATATCCCATGTGGTCACACATAGTTATAAACAAGATTTTCCCCCTGGTTTCATCATGAAGACTCCAATATATAGTGCACTGAAAAAGAAGCACGAAAAAGACACTGAGCAAAAACCCCCATTGAATGTAATGTATTTTGCCATTTCGCTACTTTTTGGAAGAAAATAGACAGCTTCATTCAACAACTGATTGGGCCAGATTGTAGGAAATGATATGATTTGGCCAAGTTCACAATGAGCAGTGTCAGCCAGTGGCCCCTACATATGCTATTAAACACCGACAGCTCAGGTTCTAATGGAATTGCATGTTTCCCAAGAGGCCCATACAGGTACACCGTTATTAGCATTTTATAAGGACATTTTACTGTTTTAGCCAGTAGATGACACAAGACTTTCTCTACCATGAACAAGGATGACAAGTCCCCCATACACAATATGACAGCTTGGTAACATTATTACAATTTTATTGTATTGATCACACATTTTCATGAACTGTAGCTGATATAGTGAACAATGACTCATAGAAACATAGCAACCTGTACTTTAAAGCAAGAGAAATTTGCACAGGAAAACAATTCTTAGGAATCAGAGAAAACTATTAACTGAAAAGAAGAGGAAGTTGGCAACTGTAATGGTAGAATTGTTGATCAGGAAGGATTAGACCTTGACCTTTAATACTGTACATGGCTCCTAAAGAGGGGTTGTAAAGTGCTGTGATCCTCATGGGGAAAGCTATTTACTGTATATATACATCAGAAATGTTTATAAAATGCCATAAAATAATATGTGAGCTGTAATAACATACGTTGCTGTAAGTCATTGAAACTATAAAATGCAAATGATTTCTCTGCCTGTACAAAGGCAATAAAAATAAGAGCATTACTATCCCTGCCATGGAAAATAGGAATTGTGAACAAAAGGAAATAAAGAATACAACTTTATGGAATGTTGTGCAAGTTAAAGAATACATTTCATGGAACTCAAGTAAAATAATACCATTTAGTGCACTTACATGCCACCCCCTGTCTGCCTCTCACATATACAGGAAGACCAAACAAAGGCAGAGCTTTTATAATAGGTTGGACACAGGTGCTTGCACTCTGCATCTATGGGCAGAGGTGCTGCTGGCGGGACAGTGTGCAAACTGTGACAAACATGGTGCTTTCCCCCTCTTGTTTTTTTCTTTGTACCTGCCCTGCCATCAGTAAATGACCACTTTGATCTCAAGCCTCATGTCATGAAGAAATAATTATCATAAATAAATTATAATCAGCCATTCAGAAATACAGTTTATGTTGGGCAAATCATTAGAATTTTTGCAGACAACAACCACAACAGCCACAGGCAGGCAGGTTCGAATTGTATGTGGGTGCGGGTCAAAATAACTCAACCCGTACATCATGAGTCAAATAACCTTTATGTTTTTGTGTTTTAGGTGCAGAGCTACGTTTGAACTGCTGCCTTCCTGGCCCAGTGGTTAATGAGACAGGAATCAAGAGGTCTTGGCTTCAAATAGAAGGACAGAAGGCAGCTCAGGTGTGCAGCAGATTCTCTCAGGAGATATGAGGATGTCTAAAGGTGGCCATAGACGCAAAGATCCTATCGTACGAATTGAGGATTCGCATGATTTTCGGACCGTGTGTGGAGAGTCCCGACATTTTTCGTCCAGTGGAGATTGGTCATTTGGTTGATCGGACAGGTTTGATTTTGTCCTGACCGATCCCACTGGAGCCCATTGCACTCTCGTCGTAATCTGATCATAGGGCCGAACATTCAGATTACCCCCGATATAGCCATGCCTGTTAGTGGCATATCGGGGGAAGGTCGGCTTGTTTGGCGATGTCGCCAAACGAGCGGATCTTTTCGTCTATGGCCACTATAAGTCTTTAGCCAATATTGGTTGGCTCATCTTTCATCATACATTCACCAAATATCATACGATAATATCTGTGTGTCTATGGCCACCTTAATCACAATCTAATCCTGCAGATTTCCAGCTCACCCACTCAGATACCTCATAAAAATCAAGACAAGCAGGTGGCACTTGTGCAGAATTTATATAGATAGATGCCCATCCATCACCCAGTCCTCTCATAGTGGGTGCAGAAAGCCCATAATACACATGGGGCAAGGTCTCTCTCCCACAAACCCCACAGGCACTCATGGGATAGCAGGGATCATAAACATAATTATAATAAAACACACAATATGCATAGACATTCATGAACTGTACAGGGATCCGCTGCAGCCTGTATCCACTGGCGCTCACTAATTTGCACATCTGTATGCCAGAATTGTGCAGCATTCCACGTTCATACGGCACATTGTTCACGTCTGAGTGTTTCATCACTTCCATAATTTTGTCAGGGCCAATGAACAGACCACCCTCTTCTCAGCCAAATAAGTAACCACTTCTTCATTGCATCTTAAAAGCAGCCTTTTTGTAACCCTGTAATGACATATTTGTATCAGCAATATAAAACGTATCTCTTATGTGTAAAGGAATCGGTAGCTCTCATATTATCAGTCCATAAACCTTCTTATCAGTCTCCATTTATTTGTCTATTATTATTCAAATATGATTAGCAATAGTGAAATACTTCTGACGGTAGCATTGTTTTAACCATTCATTAACTTTCCAAAATGGATCATTTTATTATACAGGTATGGGACCTCATATCCAGAATGCTCGGGATTTTCCAGATAATGGATCTTTCTGTAATTTGGATCTCCATACATTAAGCCTCACTAAAAATCATGTAAACATTAAATAAACCCAAAAGGCTGGTTTTGCTTCCAATAAGATTAATTATATCTTAGTTTGGATCAAGTACAAGGTACTGTTATTTCAGAGAAAAGGGAAATCGTTTATAAAATTTGAATTATTTGTTTAGAATGAAGTCTACTGGCCTTTCCTTTAATTATGAGCTTCATGGATAAGGGGTTTCTGGATAAAGGATCTCATACCTGTACTGATTACTCAGTTCATTATATCCATCCTTGTAGGATCTAACAGTAAATTGTCACTGGTGATTTGAGTTATGGAAAATATATTTTAACCATGCCTGACCTTTATTCCACATATCTCTGGATAAAGCACAATAACATAAATCATTCATTCAGACCAAAAGGAGATTTACATTTAAATTTGTACATTCAATTTTTAGGAGCAAATAATTACTATCCAAGTTACCTTTCTTCCACACCAAAGTGCCTTTTCACTCCCCATAAACCTCAGTTTAGATGGAGCTGACTGGTGAAATTGTTTCATATGTGTTCAACAACTCTTTTTCTTAGTCCCCTAAATGGCTTCCCTAGATACATTTCAGGACAAATCAGACCCAATTGAGAGCAATACTTTATACCAAGCCTAGATCTTCTTGCCATCATTCAGCGTTGAAACGATATCTGCACCCAATTTTATAGGCACAAGTAAGCTGCAGCATTTGAGAGCCTAAGAGGGTGGTGGTAGCTCCAGGGTTCCCTTGCATAACTATGTGCAACGAGTGGCTTTACACACAAGTAGCTTTAAAGGGGTGGCTCACTTTAACTTTTAGTATTTTAAAAAAAATGACCACATTTTCAATTGGTCTTCATTACTTATACTTTATAGTTTTTTATATAACTTTTTCTTCTGACTCTTTCCAGCTTTCAAATGGGGGTCACAGACCCCGTGAAAAAACCAAATGCTCTGTAAGGCTACAAAATGCACTTGCAGGTTATAAATTACGTCTTTACACTCTTCATTTGGACAGTGAACTGCCAGTAATAGTTCAGCAGGCTTTGCACAATTACCCAAATGTGCAGTAAAATAGTACAAAAAAGGAGTAATGCTGTTAAGCAGAGAGGTATATGACCTTTTATATTTTGATTACAGGTAAACAAGTTAGGGACTGCCATATGGGGTTTACCTTGACGTGGTATGGTGGCTTATCAATTTTATGATCATAACTTTGTAACAAAAAACTCTGTTTTTCTTTTTTTAGACAGGGGATTATTGTATTTAAATATGTTTTTATATCGCCTTAGGAGTGCAGCCACAACCCTCCTTTTTTGTGCAGTAAAATAGTGCAATTAATAAGGTAAGGGTCGTCTATATCATCCATTGTTTCTTCTTTCCTCACCCTCATGTGAATTTTGTTCTCGTTTACTTTTTCCCTTTTTGCTATTCACTCCCAATTTACCCAACTCTCATTTTCTTCTCCTTTTTCCTGCCATTATTCCCCCATCTCCCTATGATCCAAGATCTCCCCAGTTTGTTCCCCGGTCTATATAAAATTCTCTTCTCGTTTCCCAATGTGCCTTTTTTCTTTCTTCTCTGTATAGGATTGTAACCGTTTATGTGCCTTTTTCTTCTCCTGCCCTTGAGCCGGCTAAGTCTCAGTCTAGAAATATAAAATCACAGTAAGTGTAATAGGATTGTTTTCTTTTCTTGTTCCTTCCACATGGCAGTGGGCACCTAATGAGAGACATAGAAGCAGTACCGCTGAAGTAAGGAAATTAATAAGAAATATAATGGACAGGTCAACTTCAGTAAAACTGAAACACCATCATTTGCTTGATAAGAAGTGAATGCATCAACGCAGGCTGCTGCTCTACATAGTTCTCCAAAGAAGCCTGGGCTTAGAATAGAATGCACCAGTTGTTTCACATGCAGCCTAATCTTTCAGCTGGACTGTTTTACGCTAGCAGAATAGTTCACACAGTCTCATTTAATAATAACACAATGTTACACTGCCGAAAGCAGGAAGAAGGTACAACAATGATCCAAAATACATTCTATGTGACTCACTTAAAGAGACCTTTGCTCTGGCCCATACACGTAGGTGTGTTTTCCTTATCCTTTAACTCATCCTCTTAATTTAATTTAACCTAGGCATAGTTTGCCCCTTAAAGTTTGTTTTTTCTGATTAAAATTTGTAACCTCCCCGGCAATATGAGCCATATTCTCTCAATGAACAACTTATTAACGAAAGGGATTCATCTTCTGCTCTTTTTCATTAGTGAAGTGATGAGCAAATCTGTCCTGTTCCACTTCAACAAACAATTTGTGAAACTGGGAAAATTCATAAAACACATTGAAATGAATGTGCTGACTTTTTCCAAGCCATGCAAATTTTTGGTGGAGACTTTTTCAGCACAATACATTGAAGCCTATGGCCTTTTTTTGCACCAGAGCAGTTCTCATTCTTTCTCCTGACAACTTCCTTGACTACGTGGGGGTCAGACTGGTCAGAAAAGGACCAACAGGTGGGGCTATTGTAACAAAATCCATTCAAGTTAACAGTACATGTATCTTTTAATATCTCTGAATTAAAAAACATTATTGTACATTGCAGAAGTGCACCCTCATCAGTTTTACATCCGCTTATTTTAAAGGTTTACTTATCCTTTAATAAAAACTTAAATAGCTCTGAAACAGAAAATATACACAATTAATGGAACTTGCACCCTAAGCAATTTCACATTCAGATTTTTTAAGGTTTACTTATCCTTTAAAATGATGCATTCTTGCAATCACACTTCAGCATATGGAGCTGCATCCATTCTAAAGGTTAAAAGAGTATATGATTAAAAGAGTATATGGGAGAGAAAATGCTGCTGCACAATATGTACTTTGAGCTTTTGGAGAGAGCCAAGGAATGTTGATGTATAAGATTAATATTCCACAAACACATGAAGTATTGGAGTTGTTAATGATCTAAGGCATGGTCTGGGAAATAATACTCATGATACCGTATATAGTGCCTGTGGCCACAAACTACCGACAACACTGTCATTTAATCAATTTGCCACAAAGTACATTCCACGTGGGCAAAAACTAGTGGCCATACTACTGGTAATCTGTGGCCACAAGTTATGTAATTTGTTGCAAATTGATTGTTTTTTGTTACTCACGAATACACTCAATAATCTCCTCTCTCTGGAACTTGCTGCATGGTCATGTTTCTACATGTTTAATTAATTCAAATTCCATTTTAATTAATCAGTGACTGCTAGTGATGTGTTGGCCGGTCCGAAGCCCACAGGACCCATTAATTTACCCGCGAGTTGGGCAGGTTCGGGCCAGGTTCCACACAAAGTCTGCTTCTGCCCCATTTCCGCCTGTGCGCCTCAATTTATATACTCACGCAAGCACCACCCAGCCCCCTTTTGTGATGTCACAGCAGGGCGGGGCATAAAGAGGGGAATGTGCTGGGTTTTTGCGTGAGTTTTGCTCGACCTTCACATCAACAGTGACTGCCCATTCGAAACCGGGTTTCATTCCTTGTATATGAAACATTTTGATTTTATATAGTGAATAAAGTACCCCCTCTTGTAAAATATAAGGATATTATAAGTTACTGAGGCGTTACCTGACCATATAAAAACACGAGGCCGAAGGCCGAGTGCTTTTATACAGGTCATGGAACTTCGAGGTAACTTCTAATATCCTCATATTTTGCAACTGGGTGTACTTTATTTATTATGATACACAAGTTTTGGTGAGTCATATGACAAAAATGACATCAGAACTCACCGTTTATAACTGATGACATAAGAACTCACCGTTTATAAGGATATAATTTACAGGATATTCATGGCTTTTGTGTATATTTTATATATATATATATATATATATATATATATAGTGAAACAATTTTTAATTACAGGTAAGCATTTTACTAGGCTGGCCTACTGTGTCTTCTTATATCTGCTTTTACTATTTTGTATAATTATTAACAAAGCTGTTTTTCTGAATTTATATAAATGCATTTTAGGTAACTACCATGTGTAATATTTGGGCTGCTTTTTCAAATGTATATATATATATAATGTAAATATAATAAACAGCTATGGGACTGTTATCCAGAATGAATAGGACCTGGGGTATTCTGGATAATGGATCTTTCTGTAATTTGGATCAACTAGTAGAAAATCATGTAAATATTAAATAATCCCAATAGGTTGGTTTTGCTTCCAATAAGAATCGATTATATCTTAGTGTGGATCAAGTATAAGGTGCTGTTTTAATACTACAGAGACAAAGGAAATCATTTCTTAAAATGTGGATTATTTGGATAAAATGGAGTCTATACCTTTATGTAATTCTGAGCTTTCTGGATAATGGATTTTCAGATAACGGATTACATACCTGTATTTGAAAGCTCAAATGAAAAATATTCTGATTGCGTTTCATAAACTTTGTTAAATTTCTTAATACCTCCCTGTGGGCTAAAATTGGCAGACCCAATCATGACTTTAATCAGGGACAATAACAAAACATACACAACAGCAAAGCAGTGTAATCACTACCCACTTAATTAATATGTGAACTTTATGTCATAGGTGGATTAACCTTGGGAATAGCACCTTACTACCATAGGTTTTTTATGCCTTTATAAGTGTCTGTGGTTGAAAATGAAAAAGATACTGTACAAACTTTAGAAATAACGCTTTACCAATTATTGCCACAAGATGACAGCACAGCATTAGCTTAGAAATAAGACTGCATTAGCTATTGCCACTTGATGTCTGTATAACTTATCCTGTTGGATTACACACACAGTAAAGTATATAGTAAATATAAGGATATTATAAATTACAGAGGCATTTCATGACCATATAAAAAGATGAGGCCCAAGGCCGAGGTGACTTCTAATATCCTCATATTTTGCAACTGGGGGTACTTTATTATTGTAATACGCAAGTTTCAGTGAGTCATGTGACAGAAATTACATCACTACTCACTGTTTATAACTGATGACATCAGAACTCACCTTTTATAAGGATATAATTTACAAGATATTCATGTCTTTTGTGTATTATAAGGATATAATTTACAGGATATTCATGGCTTTTGTGTACTATACAGGTATGGGACCCGTTATCCAGAATGCACAGGACCTGGTAATGGATCTCTCCGTAATTTGGAGTTTCATACCTTAAGTCTACTAGAAAATCATGTAAACATTAAATAAACCCAACGGGCTGATTTTGCTTCCAAAAAGGAATAATTATATTTCAGTTTGGATCGGGTACAAGGTACTGTTTTATTATCACAGAGGAAAAAGGAAATCGTTTTTAAGAAATTGGAATATTAGGATAAAATGGAGTCTATGGAAGACGGCCTTTCCATAATTCAGATAATGAGTTTCCAGATAACGGATCAGATAATTGCTTTCTGGATAATGAGTTTCCAGATAATGGATCCCATACCTGTACATATAATACATGAGCCATGAATATCCTGCAAGTTATATCCTTATAAATGGTGCATAGTGATGTTATAAGTTATGATCAATGTTTAATGATGTAACGTGTATAATATAGTGAATAAATTACCCCCTCTTGTAAATTATAAAAATATTATAAGTTACCGAGGAGTTTCATGACCATATAAAAACACGAAGTCCGAAGGCCGAGTGCTTTTATACAGGTCATGAAACACTGAGGTAATTTCTAATATCCTCATATTTTGCAACTGGGGTACTTTATTTATTATAATACACAAGTTTCAGTTTCAGAGTCTTGTGACAAATGACATCACTACTCCTGCTATAACTGATGACAACAGAACTCACCGTTTACAAGGATATAATTTACAAGATATTCATGGCTTTTGTGTATTATAAAAAAATAATGTACGGCCTATAATATGAGGATATTGGAATACATGAAGCTCCAAGGGGATTTCAAGGATTTCAAGATATAGAATCTTTTGTGGCCCATAACATGTTATAATTCTGCAAACAGTATACATGTCCAAAGTCAGAATGTGCTGTATTTACTAATGATCTGTGTACTCTTCGAGTACCCTTCGGGGATTCTAGTGTTTGTCTTCAGATGGATAAAGAGCTCCTGGAGGATTGCCTCAAGGTCTTGTGGTTTCACTGTGTCAGGCAGATTATTGGATTATTGGACCTCCATGTACTGTAGTTTTGTCCACAAGGCAAATCATAACCTCCAAATTGGAATCCATTCCCTCTAGTCTGTCACCTATTCATTGTAGAGCTGAAATTCCTCCTCATGAGCTTTTTAAATTGATTGTGCCATTTGTTGTAAATCAGTTGTAGTTGGAAGGGAGGACAGGATTTTATGTATATCTGGAGGAAGCATGCATGGGGTTAAATAACCTAGTAGAATCCGAATGACTCTGTGTCCTCCATACTTTGTTGAGATTGTTGTGCTTAGTGCTGATGCTTTAATCTTTCCCCAGCTTCCCCCCCCAAAAAAGATTCAAATTTAGCAGCTATGCATCAAGTCCATAATTTTTGGACAAATGCTGATTTGTCCTAAACAATTTAGCCAAGTATGAAACCAAATTTGAACCCAAATTTGTCTATATTTTTTTAATGATTAAAAATGCATCAATTTGAATTTTAAAAAATTCCATTTCCATTGTCTGAACCTATATGCCTGTAAGGTTTCTGATTCGATTAGGTTGAACACTTTGGATAGATTTGAATCCTTTAAAAACTGCTGTTCAGCCAAATCCCCAGGGAAATCCTGGATTCAGTGCATTCCTCATTCAAAGCAGGTTTTATGCAGAACAAAGCAGTAACATGATTAGGGATGTAGCGAACTGCCGATTTGGTGTTCGCGAACGGCAAAAAATGCGAACGTTCGCGGACAGTTCGCGAACTTCGAACACCCGCTAAAATCGTTCGTTTCGAACGATCGAAGGATTTTAATCATTCGATCGAAGGATTTTCATTCGAATCGAACGATCGAAGCCATTCGATCGAATGCTTTTCATTTGATCGAATGCTTACAATCGTTCGAACGAATGGAAATCGTTTGATTTTTAGCGGTCGAAGGAATTCGAATGGTCGAACGATTTGTATTCGAATCGAACGCGAACTCAAAATGCGAACGTTCCCAAACGTTTGCGAACATTCGGCAGACGCGAACGGTCGAAGTTCGCGCAAACTAGTTCGCAGCAGAACAGTTCGCTACATCCCTAAACATGATTGGTTGGCCCATAATCGTCATTCTTTATTGTTCATTGTAACCAGTTATAATGATGGCTTGTTAGCCTGGTTGCTAGGAGAATTACAACCTTAAAATTACAACCTTAAAATCATATTCATTGTTCATCTTAACCTTATCACTTTACCTTACCTTATACCTTACCTTAAACCTCTTTGGTCAAGGTACAAATAAGGCCGTATTTATATTAAGGACCCGAGGGCATGTGCTTAGGTCAGCACAGTTTCGGGTGCCTATTTTTTACGTTTTTGTTTGTTTTTTGTTTTTTTTAACCCCCACCCGCTGCCACAGATTTCCATAGGAAATCCAGTGATGGAGTTGAGGTGGTGAGGGGTAGGGGGCAGAGGAAATACACAGAAGTGACTTCATACGCAACAATGTAAGGGAATGTTTAGGTCTGATGCCTAGGGCGACATAAATATACCTAAATACGGTCCTGGGTACAAGTCTTTGTATTCCTTGTATTGTAAAATAGTCTAAATTTCCTGAGGAGTAGGGATGGGCGAATTTGACCCGTTTCGTTTCGCCAAAAAAAAATCACTGCCGGTGAAATTACGCTGATGTCCGTTAAAGTCTATGGGTGACGCTTCTTTTTTTTTTTCGCACAACACCATACAAGTATATGGGCGTCAAAAAATTCGCCCATACCTACTGAGGAGCAGTCTGAGAAGTACTTAGCCACTGTGGTCTCTGATTTGTTTTTTATATTAGTAATGTGCCCCCGTGCATCTTCTTTTAAGGCCCTGCTGGTCTGTTCTACAAATTGAATTGATAAGTTGGTAAATTTTATACGTTTTGTTATATGTATGATAGGAAAAAATATCCCTAGTTTTCATAGAACTACATGTTACACACCTCTTAGCCCCACACCTGTAACTACCTTTGTATTCCAACCAGGTAGGTTTGACATCATTCTTAATTCTACTTGGTGACAAAACATTTCTCAAGATTTTTGATCTTCTAGAGACAAATCGACACCCACTCTGTAGGATTCCGTCTAGAATAGACCAGTCAGGTTCTTTCTTTTCCATCTCAGCGATTCTCCCGTTCTATATAAACCTTACATTGTGCAGAAAAAAAAGGCATAGCCCAAACTAATGCCATGGATTTGGATGAGGGGTTTGTCACGAATATCGTTGTATAATGCAGTGGCCCCTGTGTCATGAGATGGGGTATCCACATCCATTTGGCCATAAAGTATATGCACTAAAGCTGAAACAGGACTTGTGATACTTGCTCACATTCACATGCCAAGTAATAGTAACTGGGACCCATTGGGGCTCATTTATCAACACTGGGCAAGTTTACCCATGGGCAGTTACCTATATCAACCAATCAGTGATTAGCTTTTTAAAGTCAACTGCAAGTAGAACAATGAAAGCAGCAATTTGATTGGTTGCAATTTGATTGAGTCTTTTCTCCACCACTGACCCTTAGGAAAAAACTTGGCAAGAACATTGGAGATCTACGACAGTGACACACAATAGCAAGTTTCCCAGTAAAAGTTGCTTGTGGTCCTAAGGGCAAAATACTCAACACAAACATTAATTTCCATTTCATAGTGTTTCCTTGATGTATGTAGTCTCTATTTACATAAGCAAACACACATTGCTCCGCTCGCTCTGCATCCCATTTACCTGAATAGATCACTCCCTTACATGGAGACAATGCGCAAGGGTCTCTGAAGTCTCTAAGGCAGTGCATGTGCCACACTCAGGAGCTATGGAACTATGCTGCAGGAAATACCCCAGCGGATGGATATACCCCACAGTTCTTCTCTGCCTCTATGGCTTTTTTGTCAACCTAAACGCAACAGACCCTTTTATCATCCCATATCTTGTAGCACCATATCACAATCTGACTGCTGTGCAGGTAGGCCAAGTCTCTTTTGATTTATTAACATTTTCACTTTTTAATATCTGTACAAGGTAACGAAGATAAATGAGTATGAGTAAGTTCCTATTTGGCACGGAACATGTTAGGCTATACATGTCCCAATAAATACTTTTCAAATGATACTATTACTTTGCTACTGCATTTATTAACTGCTGGTCTTTTCACTCACTTTGAACTTTTCTCCAATTTTTAGTCACCTTTGGACTTGGTTTTTTGTGATAAGAACGCTTGGTGACATACCCTTGGTGAATTATACATATATATACTTTTTTCATAGAAGAATATATACGTGCCATTTTTTGTTTATTTAACCAAGATAAATAGCTAACATCTTGGCTCGAGTGATTATATTGTGTAAAAACATTAGAAGAGGGATGGGCGTCTGGGGTTCCTCTGCGAGTTATCACCTTACAATACTCAGCACTCCCAGCAGCCTTTGGAGAGCCACTAGTTGTCCATGCCTGCATTAGGGTGATGGCACACGCTGCTACTTGGGGAGATTAGTCACCCAGTGGCAAATCAGCTCTCATTTGGGCGACTAATCTGCCTGAAATGCCTTCTTGCCGGCTAGAATGTAAATCGCCATGGGATGTCACTCAGATTTCCTCGTGAGGCGACTTTGGGCGACTTCAGAATAACAAAGTAATCCAAGTGCCATCTCGCCGGTGATTTACAAGAAGGCATTTTGGGGAGATTAGTCACTGGAATAAGAGGCGATTTGTCGCTGGGTGACTAATCTCCCCAAGTAGTGTGTAGTCACCAACTTTAGGGTGTGTGGCCCCCTATGGGAGCAAAAATGCCAATTAACCTCAGGATGCAAATAAAATGCAAACCTATGCAGCTCATCAGAAATAAATTTAGATCCATGCTGCTCTGCTCTGGTTCATTCAGCTTTGAAATATGCATTTCTACTTCATTTCTTTGTAGCAGCCCCTTCTACAGGTGGATTTTATACTGCAGCCCAAGTTCAAAGCTTTCATTTTTATTCTAAGAGCCTCCTTTTACTACCTGTAACACCAGTGGAACCTGTTCTTCTTGTATAACAAAATATATGTTATTTTACTGTCGGGAACGAGAGGCATTCACCTATCAGCTGGCAAGTTCAAGTATATAAATATTAATTATATTAATTATGTAAAAAGTCCAGTTCATCTAAAAAATGTATTCTTCTGCCTTTAAAAAACAAAGAGACCAGTTTAAAGGAATATACGTATTCTATAGCTCATGCCTGGAATGTACAAGCATTCATACTCTCCTGCTTTAACTCTCCTATTTGAACTTCTGTTTAAAGTGGTTGTTCACCTTTAAATTAACTTTTAGTATAATGTAGAGAGTGTTATTCTGAGACAATTTGCAATTGGTTTTCATTTTTTATTATTTGTGTTTTTTGAGTTATTTAGCATTTTTCAGTAGCTCTCCAGTTTGCCTTTTCAGCAATCTGGTTGCTAGAGTCCAAATTATCCTAGAAAACATGCATTGATTTGAATAAGAGACTGGATTATGAATAGGAGATATGAATAAGTCCTATATTATATTAGAAAGGTTTTTATTCTACAGTGCTGTCATGAATGGCATTTGACCCCCTGTTTATCATCCTGTGTAAGAACTAAACCCATTGTTTTATTCAGATGGCCATGCAACAGGCAGTAAATAGTGTTTTATGATTTCAATGAATCATATGACATATAACTGCTGACATCACTAAGCACCATTTAAAAGGGTTTATGTTAGAGGTCATTAATCACTTTTGAGTATTATAAATATTGGTGGTTATGTAATTACACTAAATTTGACCAGGAGCAGTAACCCATTGCAACCAATCAAAAGGAAGCATTCACTAGTCACCTGTTTAAAAGCAAACATCTTATTGGTTGCTATGGGTTACTGCTCCTGGGCAAATGTTTATTATATATGGGGGATTTTGTCTTAAAATTAGTCAATCAAGAAGCCATTAAGTGGCAATGCTTGTTCTATTGTGAAGTAAGTGTCTAAATATTTTCTATAATAACTTTATGGGGCAGTGCAGTGTGCAAGGTGCAATTGCAGACACTTTTCTATACCCACAATGCAATATTTTCCTCCAGCATAGTAGCAAGGGCAAGGGGAGTTGCATTACAGTTGTGTCTGATGCACCACCAGAACACAACTGGCCTTATGGTTTGATTTGTACTGAATTTTTTTTCAGACATTGAAAATGGCATTGATGCATTATTGTGTTGGTGCAAGAGTGCTGCACATATTGACACAGCCGCAGTGGAAACCCTGGAATTACATCCAATTTCAACTAAAAGATTCCAATAATACGCATGATATTGGATAAAACTTGTATTTTGAAAAGCGTGCTTTTATTTGTTCCTGTTGTAAGCATGGGTTTCTCTAACCTACTTACCAATTGCAGGTGGCAAACTCAGTGCTCCCAGTTTGGACCTACAGCTACCTGGCATTACTGATCCCGGTGTTCCTGCTAACGGATTACCTCTGTTATAAACCAGTGATATTCCTTCAAGGCCTGGGATTAAGCATCTCCATGATCGTAATGCTCGTCACCCATGGTGTCCCATGTATGCAAGGGATGGAGTTTGCTTATGCCATTTTTACCTCCTGTGATGTGGCCTATTATGCTTATATCTACAATGTGGTGGACACAATACATTATCAGAGGGTTACTAGTTACTGCAGAAGTATAACATTGGTGGGTGCTACCCTTGGTGCCTTGGGTGGACAGCTGTTACTGTCCTTGGCTGGGGTCTCCTACTTCACCCTTAATGTACTGACACTATCACTGACCTTAGTGGGACTTGTCTTCACTTTATTTCTGCCCATGCCTACAAGGAGCATGTTCTTCCATAAGGAAATAGCAGGGGACACAATGAAGATGTCAGTGCAAGAGGCAGAATCTCCTTGTTTAGAGAAAATAAAACCTGCAGCCATGGCCAAGGACGCCGCTTCAGAGAGCACAAGCACAAAACACCTCATCCGAGTAGTTTTTCTTCTTTCTAAAGAAGTAAAACATTGTTACTCCTCCAAGCAGATCCTGTACTGGTCTCTTTGGTGGGCCTTCGCAACACCCATATACAACCAGCTGATATGTTATGCCCCAATATTGTGGGAGCACGTGGAATCTTCCAAGAGAATGGCTGTGTACAATGGGGGAGTCGAGGCTTTGTCCACTTTTCTTGGTAAGTTAATATATATATATTCCATATGGAAATTGGGGCTTATTTAATAAAGGGATTGGACCCATGTTTTTTCCACAATTCAGTGTATTATCCATAAGTTCCAGTGTAATTTCTGCAATGTGAAAAATATGGAAAGTGAAAAATGGTGCCAATGAGTAAATAGCCATGCAATTGGGTCTAAGCTGTACTCACAGTAAAAAGACATCATATGGCTGAGCCTTGGGTGTATGCTTCCATGCCCCTCAATTGTCTGACGTTTTGCAGGTGCAAAAAATAAGTGCACCATGGCAGAATGAGCTATGGGTGCCATCACCTGGTCAACGACAGCTTTACAGTATAGGGTTCCCTTGCAATCTCAACATTGTGTCATATATAGTCTCAATGGATGCATTGGCACTTGGTTGGCACAAAACAATTTTGCTGCTGTTGTCTACCACTTTTATCTCCAATAGTAAATGAGGGGCTACAACTCTATATATCACTGTTCTAGGTGCACTGTTGTCTTTATTGGTCGGACATGTGAAGGTGAGTTGGACAATGTCTTCAGAACTGGCTCTTGCTGTTTTCTCCTCCACTGAAGCAGGAGCTCTCTTTCTTATGGCACTCAGCAGGAATATCTGGATGTGCTACGCTGGATATCTAATATTCAAATCCTCCTACATGCTGCTCATCACCATAGCTACGTAAGTCAATTGTTCAGCACACATTTCCCCACTAAATTGAGGGACCAAATGTCCTACTCCACAGAGAGGAGTGTTCTGCTTATAATACATTAAAGGGGGTTATTTATTAAACCTTTGATTTTTCTGATAAAGCTTTTTGGGGCAAAAACTTGAATTTGTAGTGGAAAAAAAATCAAATTTTTTGAGATTTATTATACCCCCGATGCAACAAAAAGCCAGAATCCGAAAAACCTCCATCTCAGACCTGTCAAGGTCCTGTATAAGTCAATGGCAGAGGCACCTAATTGAGGTTATCGTTAGGTTAGGTTGAGTTGATTTTAGGCCAAAAATCTGACTTTTTAGAGGGTTTTCAGGCAAAAATTCCAAAAAATGTAGCTTTTCGGAAGAGAGGAGCAGAAAATTGTACAATTGGGGTTTTTGCCAGTTTTTTTTCAGAGTTTTTACCAATCCGATTAAATCAAGTTAATTTATTAATAAATAAATTGTTCAAGGTTTTTTATTGGAACAATGAGATAAATTTGGATTTTAGTAAATAACCCCCTTTAACTAGTGTTCTGTTTATTATACAATACAGCTACCTTTGCAGATTCATTTGCTTCAAAGCTACATTACTGTTAGTGAGTGCTCCTCATTGGGTGACATTAATGGCATGCTCCTCCCCCCCATTACATCATCAGTGGGTTCAGATTGATAAAGGGTAGTTTAGGGCTTAATGCAGGTTATAAACTTTGTGACCTGTGCATCACTAATTCCTATGGGAAGACAACATGGAATCCATGGAATTAATGTATGGTGTACCCTAAATTAATATTTCAGAGCACTGTCTGCCAAATGCTCGAGAAGAGAGTCATATAATGAGGTGTTTGTAGGTGATGACATCAAAGAATTTTGCTGGGCTTGGCAGTCACACCAACACAACAGTACAGGCATGGGATTTGTTAACTGGAAACCTGTTATCCAGAAAGCAACGAATTACAGGAATGCCATCACCCATAGACTCAATTTTAATCAAATAATTCAAATGTTCTAAAATTATTTTTCTGTAATAATAAAAACAGTACCCTTATCCAGAAAACCCCAGGTCCTGATCATTCTGGATAACAGGTCCTATACCTGTACTGTTGTGGAAGAGGCTTGGGTCTCCTCATTCAATACTATAGCATGTCATGTTCAGATGAGTGGAGCTGAATGGCAAGCTCATTGCTCAAAGGGTACAGTGGGCCTCCTGGAGTGGACAGTAATGAAATAAGAAAGAGTTAGAGGGAGGCAGGGGGTGCAGTGAAGCAGTGATAGTGATTTGAAAGATCCTTCATGGGCAAACAAAAATATTTCATGATCTACTGATGCAAGGAGCCTGTTAGGACATCCTTACTATTGTATTCTTTCATCTCAGATCTCTGTAATAATTATGTTAAGATAATTAATGTTGTTTTGCTGTTCTAAACAAAGTGCTTGCAGTTAAAACCCCATTTCACGATTCCCATTATTCTTATCTAACAATGCTGTCTCATCCATAGGTTCAAGGTCGCCGTGAATCTGAGCATGGAGCATTATGCACTACTCTTTGGCATTAACACATTGGCAGCTCTGGTGCTTCAGACCCTCCTCACTATCATTGTGGTGGATCCTGTAGGTCTGGGATTGGACATTTTCTGTCAGGTAGACTGGCAGATATCTTATTTCTAGAATATTATCTGATACTCAGGCAGGGGGGAAGTGTCTTCAGTATTATACTTTACAGCAGTGGATTTTACATATGATCAGTGATTGTTGGGTTAGAAACGTCTCTTGATGTATTCTTGATCTTTTTAGATAACTAGAACTAACAGTCAGAGACCTCCCAGGTTCAACAATAAGCAAATTCGTATGTCATTCCTAAGAACTTGTCCTTCAATTTTTTGCCTACATCTCCCCAGTTTGATATTTCAGTAGCTATTTACTGAAACTACCCTAGAAACCAGGTAGTGGGTTGAATGTCAGACTAGAAGGGGAAGAGTAGAGCGTGTGAATAGATTGAGGCAACCAGGTAGCATTTTAATTGCAAGATAGAAAGAAGCAGAATAGGTAGGCAGATAGTTAAAAAAAAAACTATTTTAAACAAATGCAGACCAATTGGAGTTGACAACCAGCTCAATTCTCACTTTAATGGTATGACAATGAGATCATTGCAAAATCAATTGGAGACGTATGTGCCACAATCCATGATTAAAACATTATTCAACTCCATGTGCCACTTATGTCTCATCTAACAAAATGGTACAGGTATGAGACCTGTTATATAGAATGCTTGGGACCTGGGGTTTTCAAGATAACGGATCTTGTAATTCGTGTGATCTGTAATTTGTATCTCCATACCTCAAGACTACTAAAAAATCATTTAAATACTAAACTAACCCAACTGACTGGTTTTGCTTCCAATAAGGATTAATTATATCTTAGTTTAGATCAAGTACAGGTATGGGATCTGTTATCCAGAAATTCATTATCTAGAAAAGCTATCTCCTTTTTATCAAAATAATCCAAAAGTTTAAAAATGATTTCCCTTTCTCTGTAATAATAAAACAGTACCTTGTAATTGATCCAAACTGAGATATAATTAATCCTTATTGGAAACAAAACCAGCCTATTGAGTTTATTTAATGTTTAAATTATTTTCTAGTAGACTTATGGTACGGAGATCCAAATTACAGAAAGATTTGTTATCCGGAAGACCTAAGGTCCCGAGCATTCTGCATAACAGGTCCCAACCTTTACAATGCACTGTTTTATTATTACAAAGAAAAAGGAAATACTTTTTTTTTAAATGTGGATTGTTTCAATTAAATGGAGTCTATGGGAGATGGCCATTACATGATTCAGAGCTTTCTGTATAATGGGTTTCCAGATAAGAGATCCCATACCTGTATATACAAGGGCAAGATTCCAATATAAAGTTATGATGATGAATCAAAAGGTCTAATGCATTGAGTTTGGCATTAGGACCCCTACTAAATAAGAAGCCTAGTGCCTCTCTGGCCCCCGTTGACCCTGAGAAGAAAAATGGTATTGCCGGGAGGCCGGAGGGGGTTGCAGTGAGGATGGGGGACCAGAGGGAACTTTGTGGCTGGGATGGGGGGGCCCAGAGGGTGGTATGAGGCTGGGGCATGAGGGGGTGTGGGGGACCCCCAGTCTGATATTGATAGTGGCATGAAAGTGACCAATGGATAGTGCCGAAAATGACTGCTAAATGATTTGCTGCCAATGCTTATAAATAATAGGGCAAAAAGTCTAATATCATTCCAATATTGTTTTGCAGTTTTTGGTGTATGGGTGCTACTACGCTGTCATTGCTGGTATGTTCTTTGTGTGGAACATCTATATATTCATCTCAACGTTCTGCAGGAGCCCAAGGAACAGTTTACATAGTGCAATCAAGTCTGAGACTCAGCTTTATGGACTGAACTGATAACCTCAGCTGGAACCACAAGCTAATTTTAGGCAATGTTTGTTTTAATCAATGAATCAATGGATCGATGAATCTGTACATTTATATACCTGGTATGGCTTGGCTTCTAGCAATAAAAATCACTGAAATAAAAATCTTTCTGTAATAAACTGATTGGCTGTAACCTTGGATGTGCATGTCTTGGGGTGGCATGACAGACGACAAGGGATTGGTGCTATTCAATACTTGTTGGAAGGACAGAGCTGGAACTACAGTTTAGGAACCAAAGACAATTACATTTAGGAAAGAGCCACTCCATTGCTTGAGATCTGTAACCTGACTGTGTTGCAGTACACTAATGATTCATAGATTGGAATTAACAGGTTTACGCAATGTTGGGAGAGGCAAATGGAAGATCACTAGGGTGCAGTGTCCCCACAACAAACTTGTTTATGCTGAGTGCCTTCCATTATATTTTGGTGGTGCTCTAGGGAGGGAGGTAGAGTTGGTATGAACTTTCATGGCGCATGGGGCAGCTACCTGCACATTGAAGGTGCCCTGAATTGTCAAGGACTTAAGGTATTCAAAAAGTCAAACACTATTTTAAGACTGGGCTGATCATTTGTCAGCCCATGTATTTTTTAGGGATGCACCAAATCCAGGATTCGGTTCGGTATTCGGCCAGGATTAGGCCTTTTTCAGCAGGATTCAGATTCGGCTGAATCCTTCTGCCTGGTCGAACCGAATACAAATCCTAATTTGCATATGCAAATCGTGTGACTTTTTGTCACAAAACAAGGAAATAAAAAATGTTTTTCCCTTACCATCCCTAATTTGCATATGCAAATTAGTATTCGGTTCGATATTCAACCGAATCTTTTGCAAAGGATTCGGGAGTTCGTCCGAATCCAAAATAGTGGATTTGGTGCATCCCTAGTATTTTTTCTCAACAATGTGGTTCACTACTGATCAGTATGTGTAAGTATGGTCAGTGCGTTTCCAGGTCTCCTGATGGTCCCTTACACATCATTTATTTAGATTTGGTATTCAATTTCACTGCCTCTTTTCCATTAGAGTTGGATTAGTCCAGTGATGTGCGGGTTGACCCGAAACACGCGGGGCCAAGGGTTGAGCACCAGTTGGGTGGGTTCAGGTTGAAACCTGGGATTGGGTGCGGGTCAGACTCGAGAAGTACAATCCTCCTTTGATACAGAAGATTCCCTGTCTTGGAACCAGAGGTGAGCCCAGAAGTAGTGTACACAGAAAGAAGATGGGGGTACAGGTCAGTCTGGGTAGGTTGCAAGGGTAGGGTGTGGGTTAAGGTTTTGCGGATTGAGGTCGGTTGCAGCTCACATTTTTTAACATAGTACCACACTCAATGGGAATACTTGTGAAAAATCAAGATTTATTGAGAAAATCAGATGTTCTGAACACCAGCTGTCCTCGAGTTATCCTTGAGAAAAAGTACAGTTGGTGTTCGAAAGGTCAGATTTTTTCAATAAATCTTGATTTTTCACAAGTATTCCCATTGAGTGCCATATTATGTCACTTTATTTACCTTTATTTACCAGCACCCAGGCAAGTTGCCCATCCTCCGTGGTTCTTTTATATAGTGTATATACAGTATATATTAAAGAAACTATAAAGACTAAGCATCAAATACACAATATACAGTCTTACGATTTAACTTTAAACAAGGGATGGCAGTAGAAGTACATTTTTGTGCCCTTTAGCAGGGCACCTGTGTCATACATATTTCATTTCTAATGTAGATATAATATTTTAAGGATTATTGTGAACAACACTATTGGTGATTGAGCAACATCATCTTATCTGGCCTATTGGCAATAGTGTATGCAGTTTTATGGCTCCCTGTAAGGACATTTCACTTTAGTTCATATTACACAACACGTGTTTACGCCAGGTCAACTAGACTTTGGAAGGCCAATAAATTCAAAGATGTTGGCCAATCTCTAATGCAGGTAGATATTAATTGTTTTATGATCAACTGTTCCAACACAATCAGCTGAACTATATGATAAACGTCTGGATTCCCAAGATAACTTGCTGAAATATACAGACATCAGGGATATTTCAAGAGCAGGAACTGTCCTGACCCTCTTGACCCCCAGCTGTGTCTTTTTATACACAATTTATATCAGGAACTGTGTGTGCTGTTTCATAGGAAAGAATGTTGCTATTGATTAGTCCACTATGAACACAGATTGCACACCCAGTACTTTACGTTCTTTAGCATAAGATACAGCCTTTTATCTCATTGTAAGGTTTTGCAGGTAACAAACCCAATAATGAGCAACGAGAAACATGTTTTGTAAATATTTGACACCAGAAGTGCAATCTTCTACTTTGTTCTATGGCAATTGCTTTACTCCTTCACTTTTCTGGTTCCTCAAAGCTGCCCCTCTTAATTGTTTGGAACACTTAAAGGAGATTGTCCCACCCACATAACCATGTAAAATTGATTTATTTAATTCCAGGTATTTATATAGAACAACTCATTTCTGCAGCACTTTACAGAGAAAATACACCTTTCCCCATCCCAGCAAGCTTACAATCCATGGTCCCTCTCAAATTAATTAGGAGCCAATTAACCCGCCTGTATATTTTTGGAGTGTGGGAGGAAACCATACAAACCCTTTGCATATAATGCCCAGACCAGACTCAAACTCAGGACCTAGTGCTGGAAGACTAAAGTGCTACACACTGAGCAACCATGTTTTCATGATATTAGCAGTTGTGAACTTCTCATATAATGCTTGTGTAACAGAAGCTCCCCTGCTGGCCACTGGCAAAAGCTTAATTCGCTGATGCTGGAATTCCGATGTTTCTGTGCTCAGTTTCATTCTAATCTATATTTTCCTGTTTTTTTCTTTCTCTCTCATGTTTCCCACTACTCATTGATCTCAAGTGTTTCCTTCTTTTCTTAATGTTATGGCACAATTAGTTTAGTATATATTAGTTACTCCCAACTCTAAAATACAAGCCTTGCAGAAGTGGCCTAGGAATTCCGCATTGCCCTTGCTGTGCAACCTTGTAACTTACATAAGAGGGTTTTTTTATGTTTGATTGTTGAAAACAATGGTTGTATGGCATTTACTGCTCTTTGTGACATTTTGGGCACTTTTAATAAAATGTGGAAATGGCAAGGGAAACTACACTCCAGTCCTGATCAATGCAGGTCTTTGGCAGTGTGTGTCTATAATGGGATGAGCTGGCAGTTTTCTGTATAATGGGATGAGCTGGCAGTTTTGTTTCTGGACAGTGGGATGAGGGGTGTGTGTGTGTGTGTATGTGTGTGTGTGTGTGTCTATATATATATATATATATATATGGGATAATCTGAGAGTAGAATGGAGAGAGCTGACTGTGTGTGTAGAATGGAGATAGTTGGTAGTGTGTTTGTATATCCTATATATCCTTATATCCAATCCTATATAATAAGGTTGAAGTGTCTCTGCGTCCAGTCCCTGTGTCCGTGGGATTGCGCTACTGCCCATGTGCCCCACAGACCGTCTCTGGCGAATTCGTCCAGTCCCTGTGTCTGTCTGTTTTTATAAATGTTTGACTACATATGTTCTAGCGCCCGTTAATTTAACGGGCTTAATGTCTAGTATATCACATAAAACAGCCCACATGTATATTATAAATATTATGCAAAATTCTTAAAGGGATACTGTCATGGGAAAAAAAATATTTTTCAAAATGAATCAGTTAATAGTGCTGCTCCAGCAGAATTCTGCACTGAAATCCATTTCTCAAAAGAGCAAACAGATTTTTTTATATTAAATTTTGAAATCTGACATGGGGCTAGACATATTGTCAATTTCCCAGCTGCCCCTGGTCATGTGACTTGTGCCTGCACTTTAGGAGAGAAATGCTTTCTGGCAGGCTGCTGTTTTCCTTCTCAATGTGTCTAGCCCCATGTCAGATTTCAAAATTGAATATAAAAAAATCTGTTTGCTCTTTTGAGAAATGGATTTCAGTGCAGAATTCGTCTGGAGCAGCACTATTAGCTGATTCATTTTGAAAAAATGTTATTTCCCATGACAGTATCCCTTTAAGTTTGGTCAGGCAGTTTGGGTGATTTCGACAGTACTTCCCAACTACGTGGCCATGTATGGCAAGTCACGGACAATTTACATCAGTTGAGGGAATGGGTGTGAAAGGGAAACGGATCTCTGCAGCACCTATTCCGTATGTTGAAAACAAATTTATATATTATGTATAAACTTTGCATTGGGCAAAGTAATATTTTATTGTTTGTAAAAAAAATACCCTGCTTTTATTTAGTACAGCGGTTGTTCTTCTATTCACACTATTTTTCTGTCCTGAGCTACATAGGAGTCTGGATGGAAAAGGCACAGGGATATGGTGAAACCCAGCTTTGTGTTAATAAAGTTAATTCATTATCCACAAAGTGCTGAAAGCTTAACACATCAGCTATTGTTGCGCTGCAGCTTCTAGAATCCCATAGACAGTTAAAAGAGACAGTTCCCTTCTTTCCAGCGTTTCCATTGGGACTGATGGTAAGGTGCCAACAAAAAATTTAAACTCTACTATAGCACAACCAATCAATGGCTAGCTGTTTTTTAGCCAGCTGCAGACTGAACATTGAGATCAACCATCTGATTGGTTGTCATGGGTTACTGCCCAGGTGCAGATTTGCCCAGTGTCTTTTATAACCCCATCTATGTATTATGTTTCTGCACCTAGCAATTGTACCCACAATGATCATTGAGAAATTGATGTTGCCATTTAATGCTAATAAACATTCCCTGCATCTGATAAACCTATAATCTGTGAATATCTTTGCTCCTCCCTTCCAAACAATGACAATGTACTTTAACCTCCTCTGCACATGGAACTAACTAGAGCTGGTAGCATTCAAAAGGCAGTTGAAAGGTTTTAACATCATCCATTTGGCACACCGGAAACATGGATATTCTTGGCTGCATAAACACCAGGGGATGGGTTTACCCAACAGTTCTCCTCTGCTTCTATGGCTTCTTCACCTTCCTCAGACCCTCAGAGCCTTTCCTCACTCCATACCTTACAGGACCGGACCACAATCTGACTATAGAGCAGGTAAGCTGCATTAAAGGTCAGATTTTTCATGTTAATTCATTCCAATCACCAACTGGTAGAACAGGTCTCTTCATGCCAGTGCTGTGCAAGTCTGCTCCTGCCCAGATAAGAAATCATCTGCCCCACCAAACACAGTAAGATTGTTAAACCTGCAATTGAGCAATAAGAATTAAGAATTAAACTCTTGACATTTTTTTCTTTAAAATTTTCAGCAGTTTTCTTGCATGGCTTGCAGTTCTATATTTGGGTACTGAATTATGAATAATGAAGTAGTTACATAGAAACACAGTAAGTTAGGTTGAAAATAAGACACACGTCCATAAAGTTCCTTTAAGTCTATGTATAAAACCTGCCTAACTGCCAGTTGATCCAGAGGAAGGCAAAAAACCAATTTAAAGCCTCTCTAATTTGCGTAAGAGGGGAAAAAATTCCTTCCTGACGCCAAAATGTACAAACTTGTACTATGAGCTATCTTCCATAACCCTGTATTCTCTCACTTGCTAAAAAGCCATCCAACTCCTTCTAAATGCTATCTAATGTATCAGCCAACCCCTTCTTAAATCTATCTAATGTATCAGCCAACCCCTTCTTCCAACCCCTTCTTAAAGCTATCTAATGTATCAGCCAACCCCTTCTTAAAGCTATCTAATGTATCAGCCAACCCCTTCTTAAAGCTATCTAATGTATCAGCCAACCCCTTCTTAAAGATATCTAATGTATTAGCCAACCCCTTCATAAAGCTATCTAATGTATCAGCCAACCCCTTCTTAAAGATATCTAATGTATTAGCCAACCCCTTCATAAAGCTATCTAATGTATCAGCCAACCCCTTCTTAAAGCTATCTAATGTATTAGCCAACCCCTTCTTAAAGCTATCTAATGTATCAGCCAAATCCTTCTTAAAGCTATCTAATGTATTAGCCAACCCCTTCTTAAAGCTATCTAATGTATCAGCCAACCCCTTCTTAAAGCTATCTAATGTATCAGCCAACCCCTTCTTAACGCTATCTAGTGTATTAGCCAACCCCTTCTTAAAGATATCTAATGTATCAGCCAACCCCTTCTTAAAGCTATCTAATGTATCAGCCAACCCCTTCTTAAAGCTATCTAATGTATCAGCCAACCCCTTCTTAAAGCTATCTAATGTATCAGCCAACCCCTTCTTAAAGCTATCTAATGTATCAGCCAACCCCTTCTAAAAGTTATCTAATGTATCAGCCAACCCCTTCTTACAGCTATCTAATGTATTAGCCAAAACCCCTATTAAAGGAACAGTAACGTCAAAAAGTGTTAAAAAGTAATGAAAATATAATGCAGTGTTGCCCTGCACTGGTAAAACTGATGTGTTTGCTTCAGAAACACTACTATTTTTGTATAAATAAGCTGCTGTGTAGCAATGGGGGCAGCCATTCAAAGGAGAAAAGTCTCAGGTTACACAGCAGATAAACTCTGTAGAACATAATGGTGTTATCTGTTATCCACTATTTATCCTGTGCCATATAGCCTTTTTTAAATTTCCGCCATTGCTCCACAGCAGCTTGTTTATATGAACTATAGTAGTGTTTCTGAAGCAAAAAGATCAGTTTTACCAGTGCAGGGCAACACTGCATGATATTTTCATTACTTTAAAACACTTACATTTGTTGGTGTTACTGTTCCTTTAAAGCTATCTAATGTATCAGCCAGTACAACTGATTCAAGGAGAGAATTCCACATCTTCAAAAAACCCCTTTAGAATATTTAGACGGAACCTCTTTTCTTGTAATCGGAATGGTGACCTTGTGTCTACTGGTAAACAAAGCATTAGAGAGGTTATTATATGATCCCCTTATATATCTTTACATAGTCCATATGTCCATAAACATAGTTGAATTGCTTGTAGTGCAAATAGCCCGGCAGTCCATTGATAGTTGCATATTACATTAAAGGAACAATTTACCACTGTAAAAAAACACTTTTTATATATGTGTCCCTATCAAGTAATGAAACTGAAGCATTGTATAAGGAAAAATAAACTGTACCAATTCATTGAGGCATTTCAGGGAGGGTTCAGAGTGAATGTATCTTGGGCCCCTAGTATCACATGAGAGGCTTGAAAGAAAATATCTAAAATTCCAAAAAATTATTGTTTGTCCTTTCCCATAGCTACAATGTTGATGTTGGCAAATCTGAGTTCTGAACCTGGTCGTGGCTTACTAGAATGTGAGTTAAGATTGGCTGGGCTGAACTACACCTGGACCGGTTGGCTATGGGTAATTAAATGCCCAAGATTTGTATCTGGAATGTGATGGGGTTTATGGTGTAAACTGCTTCTCATTCATTTAAACCATAAATGTAGAACATTTTATTTGTAAGGTTTTTTTTTTTTTAATGGGAAACTGATATTACCTTAATACAAAAAAATTAACTATGTTGAAAGTGCAAATGAATAAATAAAAAAGCAGAATAGAATATACAATGAGAACGGCCTGGCTGAAACAAGCATTGGTTATGCACCTGTTCATAAGAATATAAAGACTATATAACCAACATTTTTATGGTTTATTAAGGTTTGTGGTACAAGAGTATGTTTATTTTATTTTAGAGGCATATTTACACTATATGTCAAAGCAAACTGATGAATATATTGTCCTACAGTATATTTCTTTAATCCCTCAGGATAAGTGTTGTCATCTCCTGCAGAGTGGAAGTTGAAACACATGGGAGGTGTATGCAGTATGAATAACCAGAACCATGCTATCATTTTATATATTTACTATAACACATAACTGTAAAATAAAGACTCATAAAACAACCCAGTATGAAAGGAGAATGGCCGCAGCGTTTATTAACAGAAAATGCCCAAAAATTTCCAGAAATGAATATTACCTTAATTTCACCTAGCCAGACTTGCACATGAAACAAACATAGGCTGCCAAAAATAATAAGCTGGCTCTGCCATATATACTAGCCAAGAGCTCCAATAAAACAATTCTCCATATTCTCCCGCTGCGACAATAATTTTTTTATTTTTACATTTATACAGTATATTTCTTAATCTGAAATAAACAGGGTGGGTGGGAAAGAATCCTCTGCCCATCTTGCAGGCGCCTGAGCTAACTCCAGATTTGTGCCTCTATTTATAACTTCCCAGTTTTCGCGCCTTTGCCTCTGCAGGTAAACTTGGGCCAATCAGCAGCCCCTAATGCATAACTATGAGGACAGATTACCCTGCTTTTTTCTATAAGAAAGCTACAATCTCCCCCCATGAAGTCAAATGATTTAAATACATTTGACTGACAGTATAGTGCAGGCTGCCCCATCACCCACACAAACCTCTTACACATGGATACTTCACTCATTTTCAAATAGTACAGCATCAATAATAACTTTAATTCACCTGCTTTTTTTAGTTTTTTTTATGATTTACAACAACTGACTACAGGTATGGGACCTGTTATCCAGAATACTCTGGACATGGGGTTTTCCTGATAACAAATCTTTCTCTGTTAGGGATCAAGTACAAGATTAATATGGAATCTATCGGAGATGGCCTTCCTGTAAATCGGAGCTGGCTGGATAACGAGTTTCCAGATGAATACTATACCTGTAATACAATCTATGTCGTTCATTGAATACATATTGGATACATATATATGACTCTTATGTTTAGTTCATGTGAAACATATTGGGGTATATTTATCAAAGAGTGAAGTTAATAGTGAAGTTCCGCTACTAGAGTGAAATTCCGCCACTCTCCATTCATTTCTATGGGATTTTTATAGGCGTATTTATCAAAGGGTGAACTTTCACTTTCACCCATTGATAAATACACCTTTCAAAATCCCATAGAAATGAATTGAGAGCTGCGGAATTTCACTCTAGTGGCGGAACTTCAAATTGATAAATGTACCCCATTGTGTCTCTTATCCCCAGTCATGACATGTGCATTATGAATTAAGTAGCTATCTTATCCTTAAAATTTGTATCCCACTGAAAGATAGAAAGTTATTTTGAATATTAAAAAATATTAATTTGGCACGTTAAAAATAATAAATGGTTGATCATTTATATGAATGGGCTCTTTCACTGCAGGTGACAAACTCGGTGTTCCCAGTATGGACGTACAGTTATCTCGCCATTCTATTCCCCGTGTTCCTGCTCACTGACTACCTGAGATACAAACCAGTCATAATCTTGCAGGGACTTTGTTATATCGTTGTGTGGGTTCTTCTGCTGTTTGCTGAGGGAGTCTCAGCCATGCAAGGAATGGAGTTTGTCTATGGCATGGTCACTGCTACAGAAATAGCCTATTATGCCTACATCTATAGCGTGGTTGATGCTGAACATTACCAGAAGGTCACCAGCTACTGCAGGAGTGTAACGTTAGTGGGGTTTACAGTTGCCGCTGTGCTTGGACAAGTCTTGGTGTCATTGGCTGAAGTGTCATATTTCTATCTCAATGTCATTACATTGACATCAGTTTCTGTGGCTTTTGTAGCCTCCATATTTCTCCCAATGCCTAGTAAGACCATGTTCTTCCACAAAAGGATGGAAAAAGAACCCGTTCAAGAGGCATCCAGGGAGCCCACACCACAGAATGATGAGGATGTGGAGAAGGAGAAGAAGGACACAACCAACAATCACTTTTTCAAGGTCCTATGGCTGCTCTGTAAAGACCTGAAGCATTGTTATTCCTCAAAGGAGCTCATCTACTGGTCTTTGTGGTGGGCTCTTGCAACAGCCGGATACAACCAAGTAGTAAACTATGTGCAGGTTTTGTGGGAACACGTTGAACCTGCTCAAAACGCAACTGTATACAATGGAGGTGTAGAAGCTGTTTCGACATTTCTAGGTAAGATTATCTTGGTGTTCCTCTAGAACAGTAACACCAAGTTGTACATTGATGGGTTGAACCCGATGAACATGTCTTACAATGTAAGTATGTCCTGCTAAACGGACAGGAGCTACTATAAATGTATTCCTTGGTAAGGTTATATAGCCTAAATAATGAAGATAATTTTACTATAGGTCGTTCTCATTATTCCACAATAGAGGGTTCATGTGGACACCATTAAATAGTCATGCGCCACTGGATACACCATCAGAGCACCTGGTTATCAATTCATGTGATATCTTCCATTGGAGGAGAGATTATGCACATTAGTGTTAGGTTGCTCATTCACTCTATACCAAAAGTGCAGATTCTCACACATTTTCCTAGAGAGAAGTACCAGCAGCACACTGAAATACTTTGTAATAGTGTACAAAAAGAATTTATGAAGCCCACATACAAAAAGGCAATGTTTCGAGCCTACCAGGCCCTTTATCAAGCCCTGTGTTACACCATATCAAATCCTTTTAAAGTGAGGAATCTAAGGAATCCTTATCTAAGGTTACTGAAGATCTGCATAGAACACCCTGACAACACAGCTTGCATATCATAAAGTGTCTCAGAAAAAGTGCCGAGTACGGTATGCAGAGGGAATATTACTGGCGTCTCAGGTATGCTAGATCATAGTGGGACGATGTTAATTTTTTACAGTATCTATTTGTTGCTTTAGTTATTTCTTTGGATACAAATGAGCTTCACTATATACATTTGTTACTTTATTTATAACAATTTTTTGGCTACAAATGGACTTATTTTGGACACTTTGTTAGACTAAAAATACTTTTTGGACTATTTTCTTCACTGGATTAAGGACTTTATACCGGATTGGATTGAAATAATCTCTAATTATATTTAACACTTTGGTGATGTCACTACAGGGAGAGGGTGGAGCATGTGCTCACAACCCTTTCCTCACTTTTAAAGAATTTGATATGGTGTAACACAGGGCTTGATAAAGGGCCTGGTAGACTCGAAACATTGCCTTTTTGTATGTGGGCTTAATAAATTCTTTTTGTACACTATTACAGTAAGTATTTCAGTGTGCTGCTGGTACTTCTTTCTAGTTATTGTTGTGACCCGGTGGCAGGAGTGGGTCCTCCAGTACAGCACCTGACACAACAAAAGTGTTTTTCCAGGGAGGTGAGCACTCCACAAAAGTGAATACATACAAATTCTTAAACCTGGCATCCATTTTTAAGTTATGCAAAGTTTTAGTGCTCCCTGGTTAAGTATGGGAGTCACTCAAGAAATGGTGTACCTTATTTTCATTACCATTACATTACAGGAGCACTAGCCTCTTTTGTGGTTGGTTATGTTAAAGTGAACTGGGAAGTTTCCGGAGAACTGGCACTTGCCATTTTCTCAGCAGTGGATGCGGGATCCCTATTCCTTATGGATTATAGCATTAACATCTGGATGTGCTATGCGGGGTACCTGATATTCAAGTCATCATACATGCTCCTCATCACCATTGCTACGTAAGTACAGCCAAATCTAACCTATACATCTTAAAAAAAAACAAGCCCTGTAAAATCGAAAAAGAACTAGAAATCTGTTGGGTTTGCCTGAAAAATCACTTGCGTTTTATTAGTGTCATCTATGTTACCTCTGTTTTTTCTGGGTTCCATTCATGTTGCATACATTTTCAGCCAGTATCAGGATTCCTCCACTAACAGTTTGGCTGCCCCTCTACTGATCTATCAGGTGCTGAGAACTTTTTTTTTACATTGCTCCATATGTCAATCATCCTGCATTATCCTTGCCTAAACTCAAGAAATGTGGTTAAATCATATTAACAATAAGTCATTTTCTTTATATGTTGTTACAACTTTGGAGGTATGCTTTAGATCACTGTCACACTGAAAGGCATAGTAGAGAATAATCCAGAAGCACACCAATTTATTGCTCAATGAGATATATTGCTCAAGCCTTGACAAAAGGTGCAGAAGGGCCCGAAACATTGCCCTCTTTTTTCGGATACACATAGGCTAAATAAAGCACCTATTTCATATGGTGTGCTTCTGGATTATTCTCTACATGTACCTCTGACCCCGTGCAAGGGAAGGGTCTTCCAGCTGACCACCCAGTACTTTCAACAAGTGGATTTCGAACAGGTAGAGCACCCCACGATTGTGCAGTACTGAAAGGCATAGTAGCAACCAAGTTTCTGGCTGATATCTCAAAGTTTTGCTTCTGAATTTCTACATAAATTAACAATCCACAGGTGCTACCAGCTTATCCCATTAATTCATTAACGGCTTGGTTGCTATGGCTCATTATTGTAATTTACAGCTATATTTAAAGATTATTGTGCCAAATAAAAGACATAATAGACCAAGATAATGGCATTCCATTATCATGGGAGGTAGTTAAACGCTTATATAGGTTGTCTGAAAAAGATAGACTAACTTACTCTCAACTAAAAAATGGTATTAAACTTCTGGACCCGAGTACATTATCACAATTAATCAGTCATTCTTTATTTATTTCTCTATCTGACCTTATAGAAGAACCTTTAAAAAATAAAACATCAATAATATCACGAATACTTCTAAAAATACCTTTTGAAAAGGACAGTGCTTTGGAGAAAGCTAGTGTAAAATGGTCTTCATACATGGTATCTAAAGTTTCATCAAAGGAGTTATTGTCAAGTCTCCAAAATTATAACCGAATAATTAACTCAGAGAATTGGCGAGACCAACAATACAGAATTGTACATTTGGGTTATAGTTTAACTTATAAGAAACTGCCAAATTCCTTAGCTATATCTGTTTGCCCAAAATGTAATGAACAGAATATAGACATCTTACATTACTTATGGTCCTGTCCAAATATTAGACAGTTATGGTATAAAATTCAACAGCTAGCTAGAGAAAAAACCAAAATAGACATGGTTATTACTCCATTGTTTGCTTTATTAGACCAGAAAAATGCTCTTCGAGTAGAGAATAAAGATTCAGAATTAAAGATCTCAGAAGATATTTTACATTTTTATTTTTTATTAATGGCTGCAACTCGTAAGTCAATATATTTACATTGGATAAAGGAAATTCCCCCATCATTAGAAACCATACTGAGTTATTTATATAACCTGTCCGTACAAGAGGCAATACGTTACAAAACGGGGAACCAGAAATTAAGGGAGCGTTTTAAAGGTATATGGTCCGTTTATCTTAGAACAATAGAGGCCAATAAGAAAAGGTTTATTTTAAATTGTATTGATTCTGGGGAGAAATCCTTTCTTTTGTAATATAAGCATATTAGCCAACACATTCATACTGAGAATGGAGTAACTGTGAATTCATTATTAATTTAAATAGAATTCGAGCAGAGATATTTTAATTTTAATTTTAGTCTTTAAACATTAATTTTAATTTTAAGTTCTAATTCTATTCAAACTTTAATCTTATTTCAGGTTTGTTATACCTTGATTTTATTTACATTTACTGTGTTGTAATTAAGATTGTTTTTATTTAGACAATGGCTTGTATAACATCTCACATATTATGACATCACCATGTTTACTTAACTACATAGCTTAATTGTTCTATTGTATTGGTACTGAAAAATAACTTACTGTAATGTAATCTGTTGTTAATCATCAATAAAAAGAGAAAAAAAATAAATAAATAAATAAAGATTATTGTTCAAGCGATCACCAAGCCAGCGCTGTGGTTCGGGTGTCTGTACCACGAACCCGCCGCTTAATCAAATGCACTTTTAAGGGTCAGAAGCACTCACCGCTCATCATTTAAGGCCTGGGTGCTGTGCCACCGAACCCGTAGCTTAAGGGGAAATACTTCAATCGACTCCACCACAGGCGCGCACTCCAACAACTTCTCAGACGCAGCATAAGATCAAAAAGGTAAGTCTTTATTTCACATTAATAACACCCAACGCGTTTTGTGTGTCTCCACATGTAACCATAGGTATAGGTGTTATTAATGTGAAATAAAGACTTACCTTTATGATCTTACGATGCGTCTGAGAAGTTGTTGGAGTGCGCGCCTGTGGTGGAGTCGATTGAAATTCTACATAAGCCTCTTTCCTCATGATGCCATCTATTTCCTAAAGTGCAACAGTAAATACCCCCATGATGTTGCTACGGCCATGCTTCACAGTTTGAATGGTGTTCTTTGTCTTAAATACTCCCCTTCTTCCTACATACATAGTAATGATCAATATGACCAAACGGTTCTATTTTTGTTTCATCTGATCAGAGAATCCTCCTCCAAAATAGAAAAAGGGACTTCTTCCTTTTACAAGAACCTTTCAGGCTGTAACAATGAAGGACTTTCTCATTGGATGTTTATACTTTGGTACCGAATGCTTCGACTCCTTCACCAGTACCTTTGTTGTTGTTCTTGGGTTCAGTTGAACTTTTCTGAGCAAAGTTCATTCATCCCTGGAAGTTAATTTGAGGCTCCATCTTGAACAATGTAGTGGGACCTTCAGTTTTTTTGAAAATTGTTCCTAAAAAGGAACCTGACTTGTGGAAGTCTACAACTGAGCATTGTTTGGATTTTCCCGTGGTATAAAAGGCAAACAGGAAGGGACTCTAAGGTAGATCCATAGATCCAGCAACAGATGCACTGTCATTTACAAGTCTACTGCTCTCTCCATAGGTTTCAAATTGCTGTTAATCTGAGCATGGAACGATATGCTCTAATGTTTGGAGTTAACACCTTTGTGGCACTGGCTCTTCAGACCATCCTGACACTAATTGTGGTTGATCCTCGAGGCCTGGCACTGGACATTGTTACTCAGGTGAGGAAAATATTATTTACTATTCAGGCAGGTAGTGTTCCCCTGGAATCTGCAAAACTCAGACTTTTCTTTCAGACTCCTGGATGGGAAAATGCCACTTATCACTTCAGACGAGACATTGCCACTGCTCCAGTCTAGTGGTGGTGATCTTTAGACTAGCCAAAACTTGGCATTTCCATAAATGTTAGGTTTGATTGATTCTGATCATCTTTAAAAACCCCCACACTCTCTACATATAGTTGTTGTGCTGACATTGCTTCATGGGACAGTAGTGTGTGTGTTCCATACAATGATCCTCAAAGTTGGCAAATAAGACAAGTTGAATCAACTAAAAGCTAAATAAGAATTATTTAAACTAATAGTGCTTGAACAATGACTGCTGCTCCTATGGTGACAAGCCCTGTATTTTGGGAACCTCTATTCACCATTAATATTTCAAACAGGTATTCATACTTTGTTCTTCTTTGGCTATAGAGCTACATCTCTTTTAGACCTCAAACTGTGACATTAGAGGTGCAACAATGCTGACATAGGAGAATAAAGGGCCAACATTCACACATTATTGCACCAAGCAGAATCTCCAATCTAAACTGAAGTCTCTTGTTGGTAAAGAAGCATTTATTTGATTAAATCAAAATATATATTATGCATTCATTTCAAAGCCACAAGTCAATGTAAATATCCAGTAGTATTATTTTATGTCATTTTCTGTTAGACATATTTTGCTGCCCAGTGACTCAACTGATCTGTGGTTAATTCTATTCCTTCTCAACCAGAAGCACATTTCTCCAATCTGACAGCTCAATGTTTCTCTTCTTTCCCTAGTTTTTGGTGTACGGATGCTACTTTGCAGTTATCACGGGAATTTTCTTTGTAAGAAGCATGTACATCTTAATATCTCTTTACTGCCAGAAGTCAGAAGAAACTACTAAGGAGCAGACACAATTCTAGAGACATCCATCTATTGCAAACACTAAGCAAGCTCCCTGCTATTCCAGGCAGAGTTGGACTGGGCCGGTGGGACACAGAGGAAAAAACCCAGTGGTCCCCGCCAATCCAGACTTGCTCCCTGCCCTGAGCACTGCACTTTTACATCAACCTTGGCCCTGATTGCCACCACAACACAATAAAATAAAGTACATGGGGGGGGTGTCTGGGCACAGTACAGTGGGGGAGTTGTGGCTGGGGACAAGGAGCCTGGGAGTGTGTGTGGGCCCCTGAGCTGGGCCACGGTCCCCCCAGTCCAATGCTGGTTTCATTGCAATTGGAATGATCATCATACTTGACAATAACACCAACTCTGGATTGTAGGCTGTGGATAAGTTGGGGATCAGGGTCTTCTCACTGTTGCTACTGATGTTAATTGTGTCCATGTACATAAGAGCCATCATAAAATCTAAGTAATATTTGTAAAACAAATTGCAATTTTTAGCAGTGACTGAAGGGTGAGCATGAAGAAAAAGTAAGATTGGATTAGTGGAAGAGCCCATATGCCAAGAACTTCCCACACCAGTCAGTTGAACTGAAGAAGCTGCTCGGATGAGTAGTGAAACGTCTTCAATAATTACTCAGCAAGTCCAGTTGTTTTTTGAATTACTTATATTAGATATACATGAAGAAAAAGGTATGCTTGGCAGGTGTGTTGCACAATACCCTCTTCCCTACTATATGGATAAAGGGGAAAAAAAATTAGGGGTAAACTGTACTTATGGAATAGTTTATCATTTTTGGAAATGTGTATGTTTCCTTTAAAAGTAAGCAATGTACATTCAGGTGCAGATTTATCACGGGTCGAATAATACATTCAAATTCTCGAGTGTCAAAATTCACACATTACATTTTAATCCCCCTATTTGAATGTAAATTTCAATGTGAGGTTTTTCACACCTCGACCATGGAAGCGGTCTAAATTAGAATATTCGCCACCTAGAACCTGCCGAGTTCATGTACAAGTCACTGGTAGAGGTCTGTTGAGCCATCTGAAGATGTTAATAGCCTTCCTGACATTCGAATTTTTATTTGGGAGAAATCGAATATGATTCGAATTTTTGGGTCAGAACCATTCAATCAAATATTAGACATTCTAATTAAAAAAATTCACATGAATTCAAAATTTGACCTTTGATAAATCGGCCTTTTGGTGTAGGCCAGTGATCCCCAACCCTTGGATGTTGCTCCCAGTGGCCTCAAAGCCGCAGCTTATTTTTGAATTCCAGGCTTGGAGGCAAGTTTTGGTTGTATAAAAACCAAATGCACTGACAAACAGAGTCTCAATGTAGGTTTACAATCCACATAGGGGCTACCAAATGGCCAATCACAGCACTTATTTGACAGCCCAAGAACATTTTTCATGCTTGTGTTGCTCCCCAACTCTTTTTACTTCTGAATGTTGCTCACGGGTTCAAAAGGTTGGGGATCTCTGGTGTAGGCCATGCAGCAGATTAAAGGTGGGCATACGTGGGCCAACCAGGAACCCTCTCCACCTGATTGTCCCATGGAGCTATGGTTCTTCTTTACATTATGATCAACTGGCCAACATTATACATTGGCAAAGACATTGGTAGGGCGCCACACATATACCAATAATGGCACAACGTGGTGTTATTGGTTCTACGTGGACATCTTAAGACCATATTAAAAGACAAAATGAAAAATCAAGAGATATTGTATAATAATGAGTATATAAAGCTATAAAACACAGGTAGTTAGTGTACTGGCAAAGCACTTTACAGCAACAACGAACATTAAGTTCATAGGACAACGTATCCAAGATCACATGGAACTCCCAAGAAGATTTAAACCGGGGACTCTTCCATTTCAGCAGATACAAAGGCTGGGCATCCACAGCTACTGACTCCCAAGTCAGCAGTTCAACCAATAATCACAGTTTGCACAAGGCACGAGTCACACAAATCACCCAGCCACACTGCACATTTTTCTAATGTTTTATTATTTATTTTCACCTGCAAACTGTAGCAAAACACTAGCTTTTTAATGCAGAGATGAGTCTTTAGTATGGAGATTAGGCGCACAGAAATGGGCAGCTCTGTTGGGCAAAATAAAAGTTTGTCTTTTGTCAACAAATACAATTTGTAATAAAGACATCATTGCTTTTGCAATCCCCACTCCCCAGATTGTTAAAACTGTTTTTTTTTTTATGTGACGGATCCGGAACCTGCAACGTTTCAGCTGTCCAGCATCGGGTACGGTGTTAAAGAGTTAGAAATACTGATATGAATAATTAACTAGTCCCTAAGAAAAAATATATGTACAGTATTGCAGCTTAATGAATATGGAATCTGCAATAACTTACCAAATTGAATATACATGATATGCCTCAGGTTAGAGCCTTCGCTGTCGAGGAGCTACTGACACTCCGCTCTGCTACGAAACTGCCAGTAAAACCTCCAGGCAGCGAAGGGTTTTGATGCTAAAAGGCTTTCCAATTGCACATATTACCTTGTTTGTCCTCCTTTTTTGTTTAAATACAAAAAAATATATATATAATTGCAGGCTCTGAAAGAACTCCCTGTGTTTAAAGCTTACGCTGGTTAAACAAGACAAACAAGTGCAAGAGGCAGTACATGTACGGTGATGCCCAGTAATCTCCTGTGTTAGTCTAAGGCTATAAGAAAGGGTTCGTGGATGAACTTCCAGTTGGAAACTGCCCCGACGGTGCCCCGGCCTGCAAACAGAGAGACAGGATCAGTTTCACATTCAGGACTTTTACTATACAGGTATGAGACTGGTTATCCAGAATGCTCGGAACCTGGGGTTTTCTGGAGAATGGATCTTTCTGTAATTTGGATCCACATACCTTAAATCTAGTAAAAAAAATATTTAAACATGGGATTATTTTCTTCCAATAAGGATTAATTATACCTCCGTTTGGATCAAGTACAAGGTACTGTTTCATTACTACAGAGAAAAGGGAAATCATTTATAAAAATTTGAATTATTTGATTATAATGGAAACTATGGGATACGGCCTTTCTGTAATTCGGGGCAGTCTGGATAATGAGTTTCCTGATAACAGATTCTATACCTGTACTTAGCTGTTTACCCAGTCACCGATCAGGGTTTAGGTTTTATTGGTACAATGTAAATAATGTGTAATGAGTGTAAAATGTGCAGACAAACATCCATTCGTTTTTCTCGGCATATATAATTATATAGGGAATGTATTCCCTATGGTGAAAATAAGGATATTACATGGCTTCTAAAAACCTTCTACAGGTATGGGATCTGTTATAAGGAAACCTGTTCTCCAGAAAGCTCCAAATTACAGAACGGCCATCTTCCATAGATTCTATTTAATCCAAATAATAAAACTAAGATATAATTAATCCTTATTGGAAGCAAAACCAGCCTATTGTGTTTATTTAATGTTTACATCATTTTCTAGTAGACTTAAAGTATGAAGATCCAAATTACAGAAAGATCTGTTACCCATAAAGCCCCAGGTCTCGTTCATTCTGGATTACAGGTCGCATACCTGTAGTTTAATTCATATAATTTACATATATAATATAACACATGATACATTATTACATATAAAATACAGGTTTCTGTTGGCACCACCAGCTAGAACTGATGGAATTATATAGTGAATAAAGTACCCCCTACTATAAAATATAAGGATCTTACCCGGGGAGTTCTGTGACCACATAAAAGCACAAGGTCGAAGGCTGAGTGCTTTTATCCTGGTCATATAACTCCAAGGTGACTTAATATCCTTATATTTTTCAACAGGGGGTACTATATTTAATATAAGACACACACTTTCCAGTCAGTCATGTGACAGAAATGCCATCATTAAACTACAGTTATAACCGATGACATCACTATGTACCATTTATAAGGATATCATTTATAGGATATTCACGATTCTTGTGTATTATAAATACATAGCACACAAGAACCTTGAATATACTGTAAATTCTATTCTTAGAAATGGTGTTTCGTGATGTCAGCAGTTATACTGGGTACTCAGCGATGTAATTGACTAACTGACTTACTGAATCGTGGACATTATATTGTAGCAATTAATGTAGTAAATACATATAAACATGTAAAAACAATAATGGTGAATATATAAAGTTTCACATGCACCATGCATTACTTTAAGGCATATAATGTAAACAATAATCTGCGGTACAAAGCAGGATTGAACCTTACCATGAAAGGATTGCTAGAGACTCCAGGAGCTGCCATCTGGCCAAATGGAGTAACGACAGGCTTGGTCTGCCCAAAAACAGCAAACCCTGCACCTTTAGCACACAAATACAAAAACAGAAAGGAATATTTTGGCAAAACATTCTAGTATTCTGAAGAATATATATATTATATATATATATTTATGTATTCCTATGGGCAAATGGATAATTAATTCATGCTAAAGAAAGTGTTTGGCCACCAGAGGGCATTTCTCATTAGATGGATTAGCCATTGGGGCAATCAATGCTTCTTATTTCTTCTTAGAGGAGGATTACCCATCAAACAATTACGGCTGCTATTACAGGTGTGGGATCTGCTTTCTGGAAACCCATTATCCAGAAAGTCCCGAATTACAGTCCCAAATCTTTTTCTTAAAAAAAAAAAAAAAGATTTCCCTTTTCTCTGTAATAATAAAACAGTACATTGTACTTGATCCCAACTAAGATATAATTAATCTTATTGGAAGCAAAACCAGCCTATTGGGTTTATTTAATGTTTATATGATTTTCTAGTAGACAAAGTATGAATATAAACAAACTGTGAACTATGTGAATTTATTTTTCTAAACTTATAAAACAAAGCGTATATTTTTAAATTTGCTATATTTTCACAAATTTTTATTTGATACAGCATATAAACACACTGTACCGTCTGTATTATTTTTATATTTCCCATTGTCACACTGACCATAAATTGCTTCCTGAGTGGTCACTATCTTGTACAGGTATAGGAGCCATTATCCAGAAGGCTCAGGACCTGGGGGTTTTCCGGATAAGGGATCTTTCTGTAATTTGGATCTCCGCATCTTAAGTTTTAAGTCTACTAAAAAATCATTTAAAACTTAAATAAGCCAAAAGCTGGCAACAGGGGTGCAATAAGCAGCTTCTCGCTTGGCAAAGCCTAATAAATATTCCCTTGAAGCCTGACAGGTCCCCACTAAATCTAGCATCAACATCTGCCTACACAGCTGCCAAAAAAATCATGAAATATATGACAATGGACCCAGCCACCCCCCTTTGGGGCAACAAAGCCCTAGGTAAATTAGCCAAAATGGTTCCCCCTAAGTGCTGGCTGAAATGTGGTATCGTAACTATTGGAGACGTCTGGGAAGGGGATGATGTGACACCGTTTGCAGCTCTTAAAAAACAGAGCAACCTACCTGCTAACCAATGGTTAACTTACTATAGAGTAAAGGGATACCTAGGGATGGTACACAGGCTCTCCCACATAAACATAGCAGAGGACCCAGTGTTAAGTCTAATTAAACAAGGCCCATCAAAATGTAAGATCTCAACCTTATATAAGCTCATCGTTACTACTCAGGCGAACTCCACTGGTTTAAAATGCAAACTCCTATGGGAAAGAGATGTAGGGGACTTGACTGACACCCAATGGAAATTAGCACTCAAAACCCCTAGATTGGTCTCAAAGGACTGTAGGCATGAACTCCTCCAGCTTTATCTAATACATAGGGCCTACTATACTAAAGACAAATTGCACAGAATGTTCCCAGACCAATCCCCTCTGTGCAACAGATGTAAGACGGAGGTTGGATCCCTCATACACACTTTCTGGCAATGCTCAGCACTGCAACGGTTCTGGCAACAAGTCTTGGGTCATACGAGCAAAGCCATAGATACATTGATACCTGCAGACCCGGTAATATGCATACTAGGGGTGATCACAGATCAAATCATGCAGACAGAAAAGAAACAGCTGTTAACTAAAGCACTATTTCATGCCAGAAGGCTCATAACTGCAAATTGGAAATCAGAAATCCCCCCAAGTGTTGAGGCGTGGGTGGGGGCTATGCAGGATGCGTGTAAGTTAGAACTTCATATATATAGGAGAAGAGGCACACCCCAGCACTTCACAAGGATATGGTCGGGGTGAATGGCTAATAATGCGGACATGGAGGACTCAAATAGGGGTGACCCAGAGTAAAGTGCCCCTAGTAAGATAGGGACTTCCAACTTAATACTAAACTGAAATATTATGGGTAGGCATGATTGATGATGATATGTTATATGCATCAATAATAAAATGTATACTGCTGAGAACTGTTCGGTACTAAAGGTGAACTGTTATCTTCAAGGATTGTGCCAATCTGCGCATTGGCTTGTAATGTGACTGCACTGTTGAGTACTCTGTCATGCTTGAATTGTTCAATAAACCTATTTTGAACCAAAAAAAAAAAACTTAAATAAGCCCACTAGGATTGTTTTGCCTTCAGGGAGGATTAATTATATCTTAGTTGGGATCAAGTACAAGATACTGTTTTATTATTACAGAGAAAAGGACATTTTTTAAATTATTTGATTAAAATGGAGTCTATGGTTGGCCTTCCCCTAAATCAGAGCTTTCTGGATAACGGGTTTCCAGATAACAAATCCTATACCTGTATAAGGAAAGCTTTGCCTGCAAAATCAAGCTTGTCATAGGTTAAAGCAGGGACTTGCGGTGTTGGGATTGTTGGGGAAAGACCATGCAGGCAACCTAGCAACTCCGTTTCGAAGGCTGAAGCTCACTGACAGCAAGGGGCCTGATAATCCAAAATATTGGGTCAGACACATTACGCGATCCCCTGTACCAAATACCGGACCACTGCTACTTGAAAATCTTGAATCCATTGTCTCTTTTACCTGTGGACAAGTGGGTCCACAATTACTATTGGTGCTGCTAATCACAACGTAAATTGGACTTTGCGCAGAGTTCACATCCAACTGCTACTATAAACAGAGATAAGTGGTGCATATGGGTGACTGACCCATGTGGTTATTTTCAGCTTCATTCTCTAATCCAATTGAAGTATGGGGATCACAAAATAAAACCTGCCCCAAAGGCCAGTTCTGGGGAGCAAAGCAAACTGGCAGAGAGAGAGTAGTTTAATGACACAAATTCTACCAACGTGACCCTAATTTGGGGCTTGATAAATAATGTCACATCCTGACTTCATGCCGATATTCCACATGAGCAGGTGAAGGCCATCTCTGTAGGGGAATTTAGGGAAAAAATGATCTCGTTGCACAACTGCAATGTTATACTTCTACTCACTATCTACAGCAGAATACTCAACACTGCACTACACAGCATTTCAGGTAAACTTAGATCTATATCCTCCCAAATGTCTGGGGTACCTTGAATATTCCCATTGGGCTGCTGTGAGAAAGCAGTCTGTTGGGGGAAGGCTGTCTGAGGGGCGAAGGCAGGTTGGTGGAAACTGCCGCTAAAGCTGGTAGGAAGACTGTACGGTGTCTGTGTGCCAAAGCCAGCTGGCATGCTTAGAGATGCTGTGCCAAAGGAAGCTGTGGAAAGAACATAAAACAACTCATTCTGTTGCAAAGGTTTCCCTGTATTTATGCATGCCTTCATCATTAACAACAACCAATTTATTGACTGAATGGAAAGTATGGAATTACAGCCGGGAGACTAAAAGAAATAAAGGCACGTGTATTTCTTCTCTATTTATTTAGGACAAACAGAAATTACTCACTTGTTATACCACTGTTTTGGCCTTTGTAATAATTATGAGCAAGTACTTTTATTGGAGTACTCCTCGTTACAGTTCTTTGTGTTTTTTACACTTAATAAGTCACGGAAAAATCATGTGTTTGAGTAAAATGAGAAAAGAAGCATTAGAAAAAAAAGTGCGATTTGTGGTAACAAAAAACATACGTTTTTAACAGAAGGAGGGTGGAAATTCATTGCAAAGGATACTTTAAGAGAAGGGAGGGTAGAAATGGAAAAATCATTAAAATGTCTGATGAAGTGATGTAATTTTTTTTTTTAGGAATGTTTGCAATCTTACAAGTTAGTCTGTTTCCCACAAAAAAAAATCTTTTTTTCTTTTACAGTGGAAGAATGGCACAGACATGCGTGAATGCCTTACTGTGATGAAGGCTCTGTGTGTGTATGGAGTTTATCTGTTTTTGGGCCATTCTATAATCGCCTCTGTGTTTGGGGAAAATGGGAAAATAGGAAAATTATTTTGCTTTTATTAAATAACAGAAAGTGGTTCCTTGCTTAACCCTCTCCGTCCATTCTTTCATGAAGCTCCACTGATGGGGTCAGCCTGTGTGCAGCAACACTGAGCAGATTTCAGCCCCAAGCAAAAGTAAGTATTGTCAGGCCAAAATCAGCTCAGTGTAGCTGCACTCAGGGCAACACCATACGTGTCCGTGGAGCTACACGAAGGAGCGAATATGCTTTTCTCTACCTGTGTAGGGAAAAGAGATCATCACACTGCCTTATGGGCATGAAATGGGTTAAAAGCACATGGAGCTGCTGACAATACAGACACCGGCACAGCAGAGCAGTTGCATGCAAGGTAGACCCTGTATTCCAGCTAAGGGGTGCGTCAACATCCATACAGTAGGTCTTCATTCCAACCCTGCCACTATCTTAGCATCACTCAGAAGCACTGAATTTAGGTGGAGTCAAGTACATGGACATATGCATGAGTGTGAATAGCTATACGGCCTCTGAACTCATGCATTATTCACAAAGGCCAGGATTACAATGGCATCATATGCCTTTACTGTTAAAGGGGTTTTATACTCCCAGTAAGAGAACACAAGGCAATTTACTCACAGGCATCCAATGCTCCTGCAGCTGTCGCTAGCCGGGTCTGGTGGAAAGCATGGAATGGGGCTTCTGCTGTGTGACCGTCTCGTACCCCTAGCAATAGAAATGCAGTTTGTAAAGAAAAGAAAACACTCTTTCAGTTAACATATCAGCATACAGAATAATCTGTGGTGGAAGGGACATCTTACTAATTGTATGTAGTCTATCCTTCTCAACAAGGAATGGTACAGTTCACAATAGGGTGCAAAGTTGTTTGGTATCCCCAATGGCTCTATTTGCTAATCTCCTCTTAAATTCTTAGGGGGTTATGTAATAAAAGGCACTAAGATTGCCCAGGAGCAGTAACCCATAGCAACCAATCAGAAGGTAGCATTTACCGGTCAGCTGTTTGAAAGCAAACATCCTATTGGTTGCTCTGGGTTACTGCTAATGGGCAAACTTAATGCCTTTTATTACATATGGGGGTAAGTAGGATGGGCTACCAGCATGTTCCCTTCCCAGGCATTCCCTGCTTCACTTGAACCTTAACAAATGTGGCCAGAAAAGTCTGATGCAGGGGATCAAGAGATAAACCTTCAGAAGGAAAACAAAGAAGCATTCTGATGTTGCTCTGCTCAGGAATACATTAGAAATCTCAGATGCCCTTTCCCATTTCCTTCCTGCGAAGAGAAACACCAGATACAAAGAGAAAGAAAACAGAAAAGTGTGTGGGTGTTGCTCTGTTTATAAAAGACATCAGAAGCCTCAGATACTGAGCAACACCAGAACACTTCTCGGTGTTCCTTCTGAAGGTATGCCTCTTGACTGTACAATTACAGAAACTGACCAGCAGATGGCAATGTTGTTGCAAAATGAATTACATAGGCAGTTAATAAAAACTCAGCTCTAAAACAGAAAAAAAATACTCACGTGAATTGCAAAAGTGCTTAGAAAAGCAACCTGGGCAATTTTGTATTAAGTTTTTTTTAAGGTTTACTTAACTTTTTTTAATGAATGGCTGATAATGGAGACAACTTTGATGCCTGTGAGTGTTCTCAGGTCATATTGTAATACAGTAATGATTGGCTTGGAAACTATTGAGTTATAACTGATAATTAAACATAATGGCTTATTTATCAACATATCAGTTATTTGTGATTGTGGATAGCAACCAGGTACGCTGTTTACATAAAGCAGATAAGCTTGAGGGACGTAACCAGCAGGTTAGAAGACACAGGCAGAGAAACATCTGCATAGGGACTGCTATATGAAGCTGAAGCGTATCCTAACTTGTAAATGACAAAAATGTGTATACAGTGGAATGTTAGGCAGTTTATTACTGCAGAGCCTAAACCACTACAGCAGGGAGTACATTCACTTATAAAGTAACACAACTACATTTTTACAGTTTCCTTATATACGGTAATAGGCTCATGCCCTTTGTAGCAACTGGCCATACATAAATATTGCCTAAACTCCAGACTGGTGTTTCAGTATTCTGTTTTATCATCATAAGTTCTCCAGTTCTTCCACACATACAAGCAGGATCATTGGCTCCTAATTACATTGGCCCTACTTTGTGTGAAAGTGAAACAGTCTTAGGGTCAAAGCACCCAGGCAGATTCAGGGAGATTAGTTGCACAGCAACAAATCTCCTCTTATTCAGGGCAAAAAATGTCCTCCTCTTCGGGGTGACAAATCTCCTCTTATTCAGGGCGACAAATCTCCTCTTCTTTGGCACGACTAATCTCCCCGAACTGCCTCCTGCCGGCTAGAATCTAAATCACCGGTGGAATGGCACTTGGAGAGATTCGTTTTCCGAAGTCGCCCGAAGTTGCCTGACGAGGAAACTTCGGGCGTCTTTGGAAAACTAATTTCTGTGAGTGCCATCCTGTCGGCGATTCACATTTTAGCTGGCGGGAAGGCAGTTCAGGGAGATTAGTTGCCCCGAAGAAGAGGATATTTGTCACCGGGTGACTTATCTCCCCAAATCTGCCTGTTTGCCCTAAAACTGTAAGCTCCACTGGGGCAGAGACTCAAGCGAATGATAATTTAATCTCTGTAAATCACTGTGGAAATGTGTCGGTGCGATCTAAATACAGGAAAATAAAATTAACATCTTCAATGGGTCACCAGGGAGGTCAGAAGTAACTCCCCCGCAGGCACACGCCATATGCTTTTCTTCTGCATCTCTATAGATCAACATCAGATACTTGCTGAATTGTTCACTTTTTGCTCTGAATAGACATAAATGTCATTTCTATTCACCTTATTACATTTTTTTTGTTGCTAATAAAAATACCATATTCTGCACAATTTAGGATTTTCACATTATAAAGTGTTACTTACCTGGAGGGGCACGGCCATTAGTCTGGAATGGATTAACCGCAGGGGCCACAGAGGCTGAGACAAACGGATTTGTGGAGGCAGGAGCTAAAAAGGTAAATTAGAAAGCAACAACAGCTATTCAATAAAGCCCATAAAGCATGTGACAATTTCCTTTTCTATTGGATTCTAGATTTTATTTTACATGGTATTTTTTTACATTTATTTCCCCTGCTGCAGGTAAGTGAATCAGGGGAATAGACGAGAGGCGTGAACTTGACGGACAGTATTCATATTGCTAGAAGACCCAATGGAAAAACAAAACCAGCCACAGTTTATCTATGCACACAGCTTCATCAAATGCCAGACATGCTGAAATGCCTTTTTTTTTTTGTTATCCCTCTAAGTCAGGGTTTGGCAACCTGAGGCAGTCCAGATGTTGCTGAACTACAAATTACAGAAGCCGCAGCTACCCCACCACACACACACACATATACCCTTCAGCTGTGTTGGGATTCTTGTATTTACAGTGATGGAGACAGATACCTATAACTAGGAACACATCAGTATTAATGGTAATCAAGGACTGCAATCTTCTTTTGCCAGCCCAGCTTACTTACTTACCCCTTCCATTTAACAAACAGCGCTTAGGTGAATGAGCTTCCACAGGCCACAGTACAAACCGAATAGTGTATTGAAGGATTATACTGCACCCAGGCAGCGCAGTCCTGTTCAGAGTGATGGGTGGGTAAGACTACTGGGCTTGGGTCATTTTAGGGGTAGTTGCATAAAGAATTAAAGATTACAGTCCATGATTACAAGAAAAACTGACTCATTTCTACTGTTTATAAGAAAATGTCAGTATAACTGTTCAACAACTTCCAGAGAGCTTCAGGTTCACATGTACTGCTCTTAGCAGAAGCAAGGTAACACAAATCATTATAAACCTATTCACTTACCTGCAAAAGGTCCTGCTGCTGATGCAACTGTGTGCGTGTGTGCTGTGGGAACTGCTGAACCCATCCCGAAAACTTTGCTGTAAAATAAAGAGGCTTTTATGTTAAGGGCTAATATTGGGAAGTCAAAAGATCATAAAACAAATGTGGTTTCAGACTCAGGAAGACATATTTGGGACAAGGCAGGGAGGCAATGTGATCTCAGAATACTAGGTCACAGGTGGAAGAATAATCTGCTTTAATCGCATAAGGTTGAATATTGTGGATCATTTATTACCTGGAACTGGACAATTACATAACCATAAGGGCTGAACTTCACAAGCGTTTTCCATTGGTTTGCGTCGGAACGCGAAAATGCAGGCGCCGAATCGGATGTAGTGGAATGTGTGAATATATAATGGGACTGAAGGAAAATCGCAGATATAAACTACACACAACAAGACTGACGGATGAAGACGCAGCTTGCTGCATTCACATTCGACAGTAGTGTCAAATGAAATGTAGTTTATACTTGCGATTTTTCGTTCAGTCCCATTATATATTTATGCGTGCCACTACATCCGATTTGGAGCCTGCGTTTTCTCGTTCCGACTGAAAACACGCGTGAAGTTCAGCCATAAAGGTCTGCAGTCATTCATACATACATACATACTGTACATACGTACATACATACATACATACAAGTGTGCCCCAATCTCTAATTGTCTAATAAATGACTTGATTGTACCCTGTCTAAAATAAAACATGGATGTATGGAATTTCTTCACTTATTTATCTCCCATTCATATATTTAATATATGTTTTTATATATGTTTTATTGTATTATTGTGAGGTGTGGCACGGAGGAAGAGTTTCATGGGATGGTACATGATCTCATTGCACGTGATGGCCCTGTAAAAATCACCCACGAAATTCACACTGACCGAATACATTTTTTAGACGTGGAACTATGGAGGCATGACGATCATATAGATTTTACCTTGTACCGTAAAAAGACAGACAAAAATGTCCTCCTCCATTATAATAGTTGCCACCCAAGGTCAACGATTAGATCACTGCCTATTTCCCAATTTTGCCGAGTTCTAAGGAACAACTCATATGATGTAATGGCAGAGCAACAGTTACATGACATGTGTGAAAGATTTAAAGAGCGGGGATATCCTGGACATGTGCTACAACGGGCATTAGAGTCAGCTAGACACCGGATGACAGCCCCAAGACAAAAAATCCCATTTTATTTACAGTACTAAATTTTCTACTGGTTCCATTATGATAAATAGCACTATTAGGAAAAATTGGAGTATCATTAAGGCAGATGGGGACCTCAACAAGGTGGTCCCGGAGAAACTCATGAATTGCTATCAGAGAGGCACAAATTTAAGGGATCTCCTAGTTAAAAGTGATCTGGTGAGGTGCTATCTATATCTATATATATCTATATCTCTATATCTCTATATATCTATATCTCTATATATCTATATCTATATCTATATCTATATCTATATCTATATCTATATATATATATATATATATATATATATATATATGTTCCTGGTGTACAGCCTTTTATAATGGGATGGGTCCTAATTCTGAGTCGAGTTATCACTTAGTGAAGCATTGCAGGTTTCTACTTTAAAGTGTTTAAATAAGGTGGTTCTGATGTTATGCCACTAGAACTCATGGTTAAGTGAAACACCTGTTTAACCCTTTTAGTGCCAGATGATGAAAGTAAAGGTTGTGCTTCTGACCTTAGCATATATGTCTGTTGTTCCCCATCAGAATGTACCGTAAGCCAATGCATTTCACTACACTTCTGATTATTTAGGGATGTATATATCATGGAAAGCTCCTAGCCACTAAGTGTAGGTCATGGTTTGCAAGACAAGAGTCACTTACTTACTAACACTACTAGAGGAAATGAATGACCTATTAGAAGAGGTGCCAAGCACATTGTGTAATTCAGTTAACATGTCATACTTGTCTGTAGGTGCTGGTACTGCTGGGCCAGATGATGCAGGAACAGACGTGCTTTTAAAGCTGCTTGGTTGACCACTACTTCCACCTGCAAAACAATAACTGAATAAGAAACAAGTTCTGGTATTGTGCAGCACCGCACACACACAAGCCCCTAGGATTAATCCTGCTGTAGTGTTAACAGATATTTGCTTTAAGAACTTGATGGAATTTAAGATAAGGTACAATTACCCTCCAGCAGAAAGAAAGCAGTGAAACTATCACGCAATGCATAATATACCAGCTAAAATGCAAACTGAAGAAATAAAAGCAAATATATACCTGCTTTATAAACTATACACATTTCTATAGAGCAATATTTAGTGTGCACAGAAAATATTAATTCTTGGATTATTTTTAAATTTGAAAGATGAGACCATCTGTACACCATCTTCCCTCTATACAATCAGACTTGGGTGGATAAAAAATTAAAGAGCAATTATTTTTAGGCTGCATCTACAGTTCCTTGGTAGCATTCATCAATAGGAACATAGCAGTACTATTGATGCACAAAAAGCCATGGTCCCACCAGGTGCGAATAGCAGATTATAAAGCAGGAACATAACCACAGAGGTTACTCAGCATCAGTGGTCCCCAACCAGTGGTTTGTGAGCAACACCGACCCCTGGGATGTTGGTTTCAGCAAGTAGGTGTTTATTATTGAATTCCTGGCTTGAATGCAAGGTTTGGTTGCATAAAAAACAGATTTATGGTCAGAGTCCCTACAGGCTGCCAATCCACATGAGATTTGGCACCCCAGAAACCTTTTCATGCTTATGTTGCTCCCAAAGTCTCTTTTATATTTAAATGTGGCTCACGGGTGAAACTTTTGGGGACACCGGCTCTAGAACATAACATGGCTGGCCAGAGGAGAACCCTTGAATTGGATATCCATTTAGAAACTAAAGATGGCCATAGATGTTAAGATTTTCCTTTCCCGAATTACCAATTCTTGTATTAGTATGTTAGAGGGAATCAAACGATCGTGCATCTAAGATTTTTCGTTTGACATCGGTCAGAAAATTGATTGGCCAGGTTAGAAAATTTTCATTGGTCACAGTGAAATCGATCTATTGTCCAATTGTTTGTAGGGCCAAGCAGGCAGCTACCCTCAGTTTCCCTGGCTTCAACTAGACAACATTGTTTGAAAGGTTTTTTTAGTTGATGGTAGGGATGCATCGGATCCACTATTTTTGATTCAGCCGAACCCCCGAATCCTTCCCGGAAGATTCGGCTGAATACCGAACCGAGTCCTAATTTGCATATGCAAATTAGGCATGAGCAGGGGGAAACATTTTTTACTTCCTTGTTTTGTGACAAAAAGTCATCAGATTTCCCTCCCGCACCTAATTTGCATATGCAAATTAGGATTCGGTTCGGCCTGACAGAAGGATTTGGCCGAATCCGATTCCTGCTGAAAAAGGCCGAATCCTGGATTCGGTGCATCCCTAGTTGATGGACAAATCATACATTTAAACGATTGTTACAAGATAAGCTTGGTCTTATGATAACGAAAAGATCTTTTAAAAATCCTAACGTCTATGGCCTGCTTTAGTCTGGCCCATCAACACAGCAAATCTGCAATGTTTTCAGACCTAACCTTAGAATAAACTCACACGCATGTGTAGAACAGCATATAGGTATTATTCCCAAATCTCACCCTAGATGACCGTCAGACTTAAGATGGCAATACATATAGAGATCCACTCATTTGGCGACCTCTCTCCCAGATATGTCCACCTTGAGGTGGGCTGATACAATAATGGACCCTAGGACCCATGATCTGATCACGACGAGGAGAATACAGGCGGTCAGGTTTAAGAACTCAGTTGAAGCAGTCCTTAATCTTTAACCTGTCGATTGACACCTGCCTGACTTTCGGCCCGATATCGATCGGGGAAACCCATTCGAGGGCCCCCATACACTGCCCAATAATCTGCTGCCTTAATTTGTCGGCAGCTTAGATCTGCCCGTGTAAGGGGAACTTAAAGAGATTCTGTCATAAATTTTATGATGTAGTTTTTATTTCTAAATTACACTATTTACACTGCAAATAATTCACTATGCAAAATAACATTTCATTCCTGAACCAGCAAGTGTATTTTTTTTTTTAAGTTGTAATATTGGTGAGTAGGCAGCCATCTCAGGTCATTTTGCCTGGTCATGTGCTTTCAGAAAGAGCCAAGACTTTAGGATGGAACTGCTTTCTGACAGGCTGTTGCTTCTCTTACTCAATGTAACTGAATGTGTCTCAGTGGGACCTAGATTTTACTGCTGTTCTTAGATCTACCAGGCGGCTGTTATCTTGTGTTAGGGAGCGGTTATCTGGTTACCTTCCCATTGTTCTGTTGTTTGGCTGCTGGGGGTGGTGGGAAGGGAGGTGGGTGATATCACTCCAACTTGCAGTACAACAGTAACGAGTGACTGAAGTTTATCAAAGCACAAGTCACATGACTGCGGGCAGCTGGGAAACTTACAATATGTCTAGTCTAGCCCCATTTCAGATCAAAATAAATATAACAAAATCTGTTTGCTCTTTTGAGAAATGTATTTCTGTGCAGAATTCTGCTGGAGCAGCACTATTAACTGATGCATTTTGGAAAAAAATTTTTTTTCCCATGACAGTATACCTTTTAGCCCTTGCTACTGGCTGAGAGTCCCTCAGTTTGTGAAAGTTAACCTAAACAATGGTACTGCGGATAATGGAAAATATAATTTAAACCTTATCCTTACCTTGTACAACGCTAAACATATTGTCTAGATCAGCAAGTGCTGCGTATTTATCAGCTGCAGGCTGGCTTATTCTTTTCAAGGCAGGTTTGCTAGGTGCCGTGCTGTGTGTTGTCGAATTGAATGCGCCAAAATCAGCACTGGATGACTTGGGAAAATTGTCAAACTGAGCAAAATTTGCATTGGCATTAGTGCCTGAAAGAAAAGAGGTAATAACTCAGAAGCTTCTTAGAACACATTTATGGATAACCAGCAAAGCACGTTGAGAGTAAGAATATGTGTTCTGGGGAATAAGATTCTCATTGCAAACACAGACCCTGAAACGTCTGTAACCAACAGCACCCAATCAGAAAAAAGCTCAGATCCTCATAGATGCTTTAAACCAACATTAAGTACAGACTGGAAGCCAGGGGTTGCAATTTTTTCTCTATTTATGTGTTTGTTCATTGGTTTCTGATACAATCAAAGGTCACACTCATATTCTCATGCAATATGGCTAATAGTAATTGATACTGGGGCAGTGAATGATAAATGAATTTCTGTAAAATAATGTGGAATAGGTAAGCGCTATATAAATAAAGAATAATAATAATGCTTTATAACTTGTCTTATAAGTTAAAAAGAAAAAATGAAAACATCAAGTGAACAATATATGTGCTTCACATAGTGCCAACATCAATGGCATAAGTCAGACTCTAAACAAGTAAATAAGTTATAATTAGTGAATATGCCCAGTGGGAATATCTCTGCAAAACCAGTTTGTAATATATGTCATTTCTACTGATGTAGTGACTTGTAACTTCCAGTAACTCTCAATGCTAAACCACAGTCATTGGAAAGAGGCAGGCAATGCAGAAAAATGTACCTGCACCAGATATAGTTATTGGAAAATGCACACAACAACATTCTATTCTACAGTGCAACAAAGAGCTACATATAACAAAAGCAAACAGGAAAGAGGAGAGTTTCCCCCATGGAGACAGGAAGACTTACGGTGGTGAGTGGTCGGCAGAGAGAAAGCTGGCGTAAAATCGCCAAAACTGCAACTGGAAGAGAGCGTTCTGAACGCTGGGCGGCCATGAGAGAGGTGCAGGGAAGGTGGGAAGAAAAAAAAGGGTGCAGAGAAAAATCAAAAGATGCTATATTGAAGAAATGAAAGGGTGCACAAAAGATAAAAAGCCTAATAAAAAAACAAAACAAAAATAAAGCATGCAAAGGCAGATTGACAATCACAGATTAGTAACATGCAACACAGTTGTCTGAGAATGCAAACTCTTTGTAAACATGATCTTAAAGGGGTACTATCATGGGAAAAAACGTTTTTTTTTTTTTCAAAATGAATCAGTTAATAGTGCTGCTCCAGCAGAATTCTGCACTGAAATCCATTTCTCAAAAGAGCAAACAGATTTTTTTAGATTCAATTTTGAAATCTGACATGGGGCTAGACATATTGTCAATTTCCCAGCTGCCCCAAGTCATGTGACTTGTGCTCTGATAAACTTCAATCACTCTTTACTGCTGTGCTGTAAGTTGGAGTGATATCACCCACCTCCCTTTTCTCCCCCAGTAGCCAAACAAAAGAACAATGGGAAGGTAACCAGATAACAGATCCCTAACACAAGATAACAGCTACCTGGTAGATCTAAGAAAAGCCCATGTCCCACTGAGACACATTCAGTTACATTGAGAAGGAAAAACAGCAGCCTGCCAGAAAGCATTTCTCTCCTAAAGTGCAGGCACAAGTCACATGACCAGGAGCAGCTGGGAAATTGATAAAATGTCTAGCCCCATGTCAGATTTCAAAATTGAATATAAAAAAATCTGTTTGCTCTTTTGAGAAATGGATTTCAGTGCAGAATTCTGCTGGAGCAGCACTATTAACTGATGCGTTTTGAATTTTTTTTTTCCCATGACAGTACCCCTTTAAGGAAAGATTCGTACAGTTAATTCCTGTTTAAAGAACAAAAGGTTGGCTAACCATTTTTTCCCTGGGTCTTTTCTGCTAAGTGCACTGCTGCTATCTTCTGGTCTGTTCCCAGGAATCTGTACTGATTCACCCTGGGTTATAAACTGAACACTGGCCTCCATAACTATGCTTGCGACTATCACCTGGACGTAGTTCTTTCTAGTGACAATATCTCTTGGTATGAGTGATGTTAATGTATATATGTTTTTGTAGAATCTAAAAGATGACTTGCTAATTTTAAACGTTTAATTTCTTACTTTGTTAATTGTTATTTAGTGATAGACAATACATAATATCCATGTATAACAAATAAACTATATCCTTACCAACACTACTTCGGCCCTGCATATGGTCATGGAAGTTCTTGGTGAGTTTTAAAAGGGTGGTTCACTAAAAGTTAACTTTTCGTATGTTATAGAATTGCTAATTCTAAGCAACTTTTCAATTGGCCTTTATTTTTTGTTTTTTTATAGTTTTTGAATTATTTGCCTTCTTCTTCTGACTCTTTCAAATGGGGTCACTGACCCCATCTAAAAAAACAAATGTTTTGCAAGGCTACTTTTTATTACTCATCTTTCTATGCAGACCCTCTCCTATTCATATTCCAGTCTCTTATTTAAACCAATACATGGTTGCTAGGGTAATTTAGACCCTAGCAAATATATTGATGAAACTGCAAATAGGAGAGCTGCTGAATAAAAAGCTAAATAACTCAAAAACCACAAATAACAAAAAAAGAAAACCAATTGCAAATATCAGAATATCCCTCTATACACCATACTAAAAGTTAATTTAAAGGTGAACAAACCCTTTAAGGAGTTTAAAGCACCCTACCTGTACAGCATGTTATCAATTGATTTAAGAAGCAATATATTCTAATTCTAAGCATCTTTTCAATTGCCCTTTATTTTTAGTTTTTTGTAGTTTTTTAATTATTTGCCTTCTTCTTCTGATTCCATCCAGCTTTCAAATGGGGATCACCGACCCTGTTTAAAAAAACAAATGCTTTGCTAGGCTAAAAGTGTATTGCTATTGCTTATTTTTGTTTCTCATCTTTCTATTCAGACCCTCTCCTATTTATATTCCTGTCTCTTCTTTAAATCACTGCATGGTTGCTAGGGTAATTTGGACCTAGCAACCAGATGGCTGAAATTACCAGCTAGTGAACTGCTGAATAAAAAGCTAAATAACTCAAAACCCACAAATAATAAAAAATGAAAACCAATTGCAAATTGTTTCAGAATATCACTTACTGTATACATTAGCGTCACTAGAGGGGGCGGTCCCTGGTGCGTGACGCGCAGCCGGGCCCCGCCCCCTCCATACGGCCATTTGTCAGTGGCGCACGGGCTGCCAGGGGGGCCCTGAGGGGGTACGGGCCCTGGCCCGCTCGCACCCCCTGCTCCCCCCAGTAGTTCCGCCACTGACTATATAATACTAAAAGTTCATTTAAAGGTGAACAACCCCTTTAAGTTTATTTTTCAACTGGTGGTAGGTCCATTATTCCCTCTATAAAGCTTCTTCTGAAGGTGGCTTGGGACATTAACTACTGTAAGGCTAGCTATATTTAAGATGCCCGATTCAGCCCCTTCAGGCTAAGTTACCCCTTTTTTGCCCGTGTATGGGCCCTTTCTGATGGACTTTCTGATGGACTCCCTGATAGATAACTAGAAAAAACAGGCAGATGTCTATCAAAAAGGTTTCAAAATACTGTTGGCCAATGATCAATTCAGGGTGTTGATGTGGGCCTCTCCCAGCAGGTATGCATAGACTTCTGTTATGATCCAATCATTGGCCGCAGGGCCAAATTATCGGATTCTAAGCTTACTATTTTCTCTGTAATAATAAAACAATACCCTGTACTTGATGGTAACTAAGCTACATGAATCCATATTGGTGGCAAAACAAACCTATTGGGTTTTCTTTAAATGTTTTTAGTAGACTAAAAATATGCTGCTCTAAATTATCGAAAGTCTGCTTTTCCATTAAAACCCAGGCCCCAATAATTCCAGATAATAGAGCCAATGCCTGTATTTGCAAATTAATGGTCCATGTATTCCATCCCCCTGGTTTATAATGAGATTGGTAAATATTTTGTATAAACAAAATATTTAAGGTGAGAGGGAATTCACTAATGATTAGTACGCTTCCATGAAGGTTGCCAAGCATGATATCTCTAGACCAGTGACCCTTGGCTGTTGCTCCCAGTGGCTTCAAAGCAGGTGTTTATTTTTGAATTCCAGTCTTGGAGGCAAGTTTAATTGCATAAAAACCAGATGTACTGCCAAACAGAACCTCCTTTAACTGGCAGAGCCCACAGAGGCAAATAGCCAATCACATTCCTTATTAGGCACTCCAGGATATTTTTTCATGTTTGTGCTGCTCCCCAACTCTTTTTACAATTGCATGTGGCTCATGGGCAAAAAATGTATTTAAAAAAATAAAAAGGATATGGGTTCATAGAACATATCCTAGCCAAATATGAAATTACTTCAAGGAAAAAGTTAAAGACCCAGTCATATAAAAATAAACCAAGTTTCATTTATAATTTTGAAGCCAGAGCCAGAAACGTCACAAAAACACAGCTGGTGGAACCTCTAAATTTTGCACTTATAGCTCATCTGGGCCGAAATGATACAGTAAGAGTATTTATAAGCATTTCTTCCTTGGATGTGGGGATGTTGACTTCGACACCATAATTCAAATACTGTAACACGTTGCTCTTCATGAGTAATGTTCTGGTCCCGCTCAAATTTTGGAGCTTTACCCGCAACATACAAAACTGCTACATGTCACAATAAAAACAATATTAAAAATAAAGATACAAGATAAAATGGAATGCATGATAAGCAGGCCACAACACAGTGTGTGTGTGTGTGTGTGTGTGTGTGTGTGTTACAAATATACATATATTAAACATATATACAAATACACACGCAAGCAGGTCATTAATGCTATATCATAGGAGCATGAATAGAATATGAAGAACACAGGACCACCCCAAGGGAAACGGAGGTATAGAGAAGACACAAACACAAGCACAGAGAGAAGAAGTTGTTTTGAAGCACAATCCTTTTCCCATGCTTCTTTGTACGACAGAGGGATGACTACCTGTGTTTAAGGATGGGGTGGGTGCCTGACTTGACGGGGGAAAAGCTCCAAAATTATTCACACCACTAGATTGTCCGAATGCATCAAAGTTTGCAAAGTCTGCATGGGCAGAATTGTGAGCTGTAAGACGAGGAAAACAAACAAAAAAAAAAACAAAAAGAATAACAGAATGGAGTTAATGAGAATGAGCACTTAGAAACACAAAATCTATAAATTGCTAAATATATGACAAAGATCAAATGGTGCTGATTAACAGGAGTTGCCTCTACTAGTGTATTTCAGCATAAAACAATCACTGGAGCATCTCTGGGCCAAAAAGTCCTGGTACTGGCACTATCAGGGGTGGGTTCATGTTTTTATGAAATACACTGGCAGAGAATATGTTCTTTGTGTCACCAGCCTTATGGGGGCAGTGTCACTTATAAATAGCTTGCCTTTAATAATAGAATATGCTATAGCAAACACCTCTTCTACACCTCTTCTACAGTTCTTGGTACAGGTACAGAAGGATTCCCTATAATTGATCCAGCACCCGATTTGAAGCTCTGCTATATGATTACCGCTCTACTCTAAAGATTACCGCTCTCCTCTAAAGATTACCGCTCTCCTCTAAAGATTACAGCTCTCCTCTAAAGATTACAGCTCTCCTCTAAAGATTACAGCTCTCCTCTAAAGATTACAGCTCTCCTCTAAAGATTACCGCACTCACCTAAAGATTACCTCTCTCCTCTAAAGATTACAGCTCTCCTCTAAAGATTACAGCTCTCCTCTAAAGATTACAGCTCTCCTCTAAAGATTACAGCTCTCCTCTAAAGATTACCGCACTCACCTAAAGATTACCTCTCTCCTCTAAAGATAACCGCTCTCTTCTAAAGATTACCGCTCTCCTTTAAAGATTACAGCTCTCCTCTAAAGATTACAGCTCTCCTCTAAAGATTACAGCTCTCCTCTTAAGATTACAGCTCTCCTCTAAAGATTACAGCTCTCCTCTAAAAATTACTGCTCTCCTCTAAAGATTACCGCACTCACCTAAATATTACCTCTCTCCTCTAAAGATAACAGCTCTCCTCTAAAGATAACCACTCTCTTCTAAAGATTACAGCTCTCCTCTAAAGATTACAGCTCTCCTCTAAAGATTACAGCTCTCCTCTAAAGATTACAGCTCTCCTCTAAAGATAACCGTTCTCTTCTAAAGATTACCGCTCTCCTCTAAAGATTACAGCTCTCCTCTAAAGATTACAGCTCTCCTCTAAAGATTACAGCTCTCCTCTAAAGATTACAGCTCTCCTCTAAAGATTACAGCTCTCCTCTAAAGATTACAGCTCTCCTCTAAAGATTACAGCTCTCCTCTAAAGATTACAGCTCTCCTCTAAAGATAACAGCTCTCCTCTTAAGATAACCGCTCTCTTCTAAAGATTACCGCTCTCCTCTAAAGATTACCACTCTCCTCTAAAGATTACCACTCTCCTCTAAAGATTACCGCTCTACTCTAAAGATTACCGCTCTACTCTGAAGATTACCGCTCGCCTCTAAAGATTACCGCTCTACTCTAAAGATTACCGCTCTACTCTAAAGATTACCGTTCTACTCTAAAGATTACCGCTCTACTCTAAAGATTACCGCTCTACTCTGAAGATAACCGCTCTCCTCTAAAGATTACAGCTCTCCTCTAAAGATTACAGCTCTCCTCTAAAGATTACAGCTCTCCTCTAATGATTACCGCTCTCCTCTAAAGATAACCACTCCTGCCCAGTTGGTGTATGCCCATTGGTGGCTGATTCCTGACTTGAGTAACTCAGCAGTGGTCTTAGAAGCTGCAGTCATAGGCTCCCTTGAGGCTCTCGCTAAACTCCCCTACCGAGGTGTCTCATCCCATTATGTCACCACTACTCCTATGCACCCGGTGGTACATGTCTTTCAGATGTCTCAAAAACTAGTCCGTGGCACCTCTACAGCCTGGTCCCCACATACTCCGCTATGGGGCAATACTTACCTCCCCCACTTTCACTCACCCCCAGACATCGCCAGGTGGGCACAGCTGGGGATAAAAACTCTTAGGGATATTGTCTCTGAAGGTGAATGCAAAACGTATGACACAATACAACAGGAATTCAACCCTTAAGTGGAAGCTGTTATCCTTCACTTCTTCAACCAAAGTAAAACTTAAGACCAAAAGTAGACTAATAAAAGTACCTCCAGAGGCCATATTGTCATGCAAAACACAGAGCAGATTTTGAACCTCTCAGCAAGTGCATCTCCCCCTTGTGACTGCAATTATGCTGGAGTTATGGGGAAAATGCTGCATTTTGTGGGTCAAAAGAAAATGATAACAGTGTCCGAAATTGCATTTTGCTCACTGCTCTTGCAGTAAGTAAACGTCACTGCTGGAAGATCACTGCTCTATTGAACCTCTTAGTACCTCTTAGAGGCAGAAAGTTTTGACTTTTGTTTAAAAAAAAAAAAAAAATCTTTATTAAAGGGTACCCAACAAAAATTTCCCCACAGGAGGTACAGGTTAGTAGAATAAAAAAAACTAAAATGCTTTTTAAAAGTGCCCCCTGTGAGCACTATACTGCTGGCACCCACAGCAGTAGGCCATGTTTAGTGGTGTGGATGCCCATTATTACGCACATACATGTGACACACGCATGCGCATAATGAGCAAAATCTGTGGCACGAAGAACCTGCACGACTGCACCAGGAGCTCTATTAGCCCTCACCTCTGGTGACAGAAGCTGATGGTGATGTGAAGCAGTCTAAATAAGAAAGGTGCTGCTTTCTTTGTTCACATATTGATTTGACAAAATATCAAAATTTGCAATGATGCCTTCACTGCACTCACTACTCACAAACTGATGGCTTCTCATTAGGTAAGGTGATCCCTGTCCTCAGCATTGGATGTCACACAGTGGCAACTTGCCACTTTATTTAATCCCTGAGTGGATGTTACACAGTATAAATTGGAAAAATAATACTCGACCACATTTTAAACGGACAGTACATATCCTTTTATAACAGGGGGGATATTAACAAAACTTATGCTAAAAAAAAAAAAAAGCATTCCATGATTTTTATATTTTTAGAGCACCATTTTGTTTTTATACTTAATCAGCAGAGTTTGTTTAAATAGAGCTCTGAGCTGTTCTGTGTACAGGGTTAACAAACTCTTCGCTGTCTCATATTTTTATGTGTTCGTCTTTGTCTTAAATTGTTCACCTTCCAAACACTTTGGCTGTTTTCAGATTGGTCACCAGAAATAAACTTTTTTCATTTTCCTTTCTTTTTTTTTTTGGACTGGTTTTCTAAAATTGACGTTTAAAGGGGTAACGAAATAAAAACACCAAGACAAATTAAACTTTAAAATAGAAAAGACTTTATTAAGAAATAACTTACAGAAACTCCGTGTGTGTTCATTTGTGTTCAGCGGGCTCCCCATTAGCTCCCACACTGAAATGCTCATCTAATCCGACCACCACAGGCTTCACCTCGGGGTACGTCTCCACCGAAGCCCTGTGTATTTGCCCCAGGCTGGAGCACCGGAGGGCAGGACCCACCTGTTTCGGTGAAGTTGATGATCTCGGCGCTATTCTCAGTGCTGTGCCCGGGGGGGGGGGGGGGGAGGCTGTGCCCATCCAGATCAGTGATCTCCAAGAAGAAGACCCGCTGCATGTATGCGGAGAAGCTGGGGCGGCTGGGCTTCAAGGCTGAGCCAGGGGAAGTGTTCGGCACCGCATACTGTATGGCGATCTATCTGCCATGGTCTCTGCCTTGAGGAAACTACATGGAAAAGTTTGTGCCCCCTTGTGCATTGTGCCCCCTGCAGCCGTGTCGCAACTCGCAATTTTTCCGACAATCGCAAACGGCCATACTCGCATTCCCTGTCAGCCTATGAGGGACTGTGCCTGCCTGTGCGCCTGTGTGAGTGGGGCTGCCCTTTGGCCACTTGACAGGCAACTTACAGTATGTATCAATTTAGATCACTTACAGAGTCCGTGAAAAACTGAACTTTAAATTTCAATACTAGCGCTAACGCTAAAAAGTAATTGAGAAAAACACTGAAATGAAAAAGGTGTTGGTGAACAAAAAGTATATAGCCAATCATCAGGCTGACATGGTTTTCCAGCCGGAACCCACCAATATACATACTGAAAATTATAAAACATTCTGGTTCATATTTTGAACAGGTTTCTAATTGTTTGACCCCTTCTGACTATTTTCAGCACATATACGGCCAGTTTTAGGCTAATGTCACAAGACCAAAAGTTAGCCGGCACTTTCATAACAGATCTGTGACTCTGGCTTTTCAAGTAGTGACCCATGCAAACAACAAAATGTTCAACTTTTCCTACATTTAAATGAAATCAATTTCCAATGAACTGAGATAATTAATTTATGGTAAAAAGCACAAATTAATTGAATAAGCACTTTGCACGATAGCACTCTAACACAAATTGATTGATAGAATTATAATTAAATTGTGAGGTTAATTTACTTCTGCTCTCTTGTTCTTGATATTTATTAGTAATCAGACCTCATTATAACCTATAAAGTGTAGTTTGAGTAAATCTGCAAGGGAAATTCCCATTTTATTGATCAAATCAATTTAATCAGGCCTACAAATCGTTATTTCTGCAAAAACGCCATTTCAAAAGTCAATAAATATGGATATGCATGTCATGGTCAGTAGTGCCTGTTTATGATATGATAAATAATGGAAAGTTATAGCTGGCAGAGAGAGAGATATCTTAGGATAATATAGGTTTGCTCTCTGTGAAGCCGACACTTTCCCTCACACAGTGTTGGTGGCCACATCACACTGAGAACTGGAGCAGGTCTTTTGGTTCACATATTCTTTCATGCAAACATCCCCTTAGCAACAGCTCCATGTGAAACTTCTGACTTTGAATATTTTCCTTTCTTTGGATACAAAAGCACATTTGGGTGAGTAATTGGTCTTTCCTAAATATCCACAAATGCACTCCTAGCCCTCTCCCATGGATTTTACACATGGTTTAATCCAGTGAACCCAACACATGGGGCACAATGCACTACTGGGAACACTAGAAAATATAAATGTAAGGATTATAAAGGATTTAGCCTTCCTTTATTGGTTCACGAGTAGAAAATGTTCACAAACAGAAGCAGAAAAATTGTATAGAAATGCTTCAGAACCTGCCACCCATGCATCAAAGAAACTTTTAACAAGGTGTTCAGTATAATTCCATCATCCTTTAAATATTTTTCGTTAAGACTTGCCTCTACTGTCTCACTGTGTGATCTGAACACAATGCTCAAAGCTACTGTATTTCCTCCCTATCATTTGAATTTCATTTTCCAAAGTAACATACACAAGCAACATCAACAGAGGCTGACCTACCCAGGCAACAGGTCATTCTGTTCTGTGACAACTTCAGCCTTCATTGCATTTAATTGGTTCTGATCTGTGGCACAGACTCTTGGTGCAATGTGGCCAATCCAAAAAACAATTTTTCTTCAGCCAAATTCCTTATCTTGAATGATAGGATATGAAGCACACCAACCTCAGGCTTTGCCTTTAAAACATTTTATTACGGCGGAATTCACACACTTGGCAGTGTGGCCAATGACATTATGGTGGAAAGGCTGGTTTGGCAAGACTGTATCTAGTGTAGGCATGATATTATTGTCATGTGCTGCACCACTTTTCATACTCATCGTCACCACAGTGTGCCTGGTTGGCCACAAACATGCCTGAAAGCACTAAAAAGTATAGCATTAAAAGGGCAGTTACAGGTAACCACTAAGTCTCTAGAGGCAGCAATGATCAGAGGACCAAGAGGCAGCAACAGGGCAACAGCTGTCAGCCGCAAAGGCCCAATGGGACGACAGCTGTCAGCCAAAAAAAAGGCCCAATGGGGCGACAGCTGTCAGCCGCAAAGGCCCAATGGGGCGACGACTGTCAGCCGCAAAGGCCTAATAGGACGTCAACGGTCAGCCTCAAAGGCCTAATGGGGCAACAATAGGGATGGGCAAATTTGCCTTGTTTCGCCATGGAAATGACGCCCATAGACTTGTATGGAGGCGTGCGCCAAAAAAAAAAAAAAAAAAGACGCACGTCAAAAAAAAATTTTTTTTTTTTGACGCCCACACTTTAATGGGCATCGGGGACAATTTGCCCCCGGCGAATTTTTTACAAAACGAAACGGCTAAAATTCGCCCAACTCTAGGTGACAACTGTCAGCCGCAAAGACCCAATGGGTCAGCAACTGTCAGCTGCAAAGCTGTCAAGCCACAAAGGTCCAAAAGGCAGCAAAGATGCAGATTGTGGACATTTTAGCTACGGTAATTCATCAAGTTTTAGTGTTAATAAAAGGCCCAATGGGGCGACAATTGTCAGCCGCAAGGGCCCAATGGGCGACAACTGTCAGCCGCAAAGGCCCAATGGGGCAACAACTGTCAGCCGCAAAGGCCCAATGGGACTATTGAATAAACCTGGCTGATTTGATGAATTTTGATGGACTGGTGTATATTTTATTAGATATTTGATTATTAGTAGGATAGTCACCCAATGGCAAATTTTGTAAAATCATTAATAAATATAGAGAAATCAGCATTCTTCTTTATTCAAAAAAATTAAATAGAGGATAAATACAGCAAACAAAAACAGAGAAATGTGAAAGCCACAGTGGGAAAAAAATATGCATTAAAAATAAAATTGTGTGAGCAATGTAGAGAGAGAGAGAGAGAGAGAGAGAGAGAGAGAGAGAGAGAGAGAGAGAGAGAGAAACAGACAAAATGTGGCATGCGTAGAAAGAATATGTAAATCGAGTATACCATCATCTACTGAATCCTCTCCCTAGCAACCGGCCTGTGTCCAAACACACCTGATACTGCTAACCAGAGCATCCTGAATTATGCAACAACACTGTACATTATTAACACTACTCTTATTAGTGGTGACAAATGAGAAGGGATTCATTAAAGCTACTTTGGAAGACACAGGCAACCAATAAAATATGCTAAGAAAACAGTGGGTGTAACAGCTCAGCAGAATCTGCAATACAGAATAGCAAAATATTCAGAAACCCTAAAATAATGGAAAAATTAAATTTTTATTATTTTTATAATTTTTTAGCGTGAAAACAAAAGAAAGAAATAAGCTGGGAACAGTGGTATTGAAAATGACTTGTTTCAATATACTCATTCCTGTACCTGTATGACTGTTGAAATTTGCAAAATTGGCGAAGTTAGCTCTGGCAGAGGGCTGGGAGGCAGGGGTAGCAAAGATATCTGCTCCAAGGTCACTCAGAAGGTCAAACTGTTTCTTGTCATGATGCGCCTGGGGCACCTGATTTCGAGTGACGACAGGAGACTGCAAAATAAAAGTTAGTTAGTATTATAGAATGGCCAGTTTTAAGCAACTTTTCTATTGGTCTTTATTATTTCTTTTGAATAGGGTTCTAATTATTTGGCCCCTTCTTCCGACTCTTTTCAGCTTTTAAATGGGGGTCACTGACCCCATCTAAAAACAAATGCTCTGTAAGGCTACTACTACATTTTTGAAACTGCAAAAGGGAGCGCTGCTGAATAAGAAGATAAATAACTCGAAAAACACAAATAATAAAAAATGAAAAACAACTGCTAATTGTCTAAGAACAGAACTCTCTACATCACACTAAAAGTTAATTTAAAGGCAACAACCCCTTTAAAGCGGCCTGTCACCTACATATAAAAAGCTGCATAATGAAAGTCCTTTGCAAATTAAACATGGAACAAAAATTATTTTTTCCATCAAAAATTCCATACCTACTATAAAGGTGTGAAAATATCTGAGCTGTCAAATATTATCTGCCCCACCTCTGTGCCGGAGGCATAGAGGCAGGGCAGCCAATTACTTTCACTTTCCATTCAGCACTTCCTACATGCCATTGCATTCCTCACATTTCCACTTTCCTCCTCACTCTCTATAATTGTGTCGGGCACTGCGCATGGGCATTGGGTCCCTCATTCTGGGGTATACAAATGATTTTGGGGTGATGCATAATTTGTGTTAATAACAGTGTCCACAAAATGGCTCCTGCCTGTTTGCTGTAACTGTGGAATTCAAAGACTGAAGGAAACAAAATGTAAATCATAAATATAGTGTAATTAAAGTTTATTTTGCTCAACCAACATGACAGAAAAGAATTTGGAATTATTTCTTAGGGTGACAGGTCCCCTTTAAATAGAAGCAATTCTAGTGCTTGAATTCTAAATATATTGCAGTTACATGTACATTTATTTTTAATGAATTGACAAAAACTATTTTTTTTTTTTCATTAAACTTGTAGGACTGATAATGAGACCAGGAGATTTAACCATCTTAACACATTCTCCATCCCTCGTGGGACGTGCCCCTAAAGAGAGTGTGGCCACTTCTTACCATATCTTTTAGACACCTTACCAATAACACAAATATAATACAGGCAACAGAGCATAGCCATAGCATGCCTACCAACATTGGGCTGACCCAATCCGATATATGTATAGGGGTCCAACAGCCTTCATTTACCATTGTTGGCATCCGATTATGTAGCCAAGGGATAAATCTGATATCACCAACTTCCAGGTGGGCATATCTGGGAATGGTCTGCTCTTTTGGAAACCTTACAAAAATGAGCAGATATTTAGGGGAAAGGCACAACAGGAGATTAATCACCAGCAATAAATCTCTGCTTCTGCAGGCGACGTCTCCTTAAAAGCTTTCTCATAGGCAATAATGTGAATCACTGGTGGTAAAACTCATGTGTCGCTTAAGTCTCCCAAAATAGCTTGAAGTTGTCTCAAGAGGTAAATTTAAATGATTTTGGGAGACTGAAAAAACACACAGGTTTTCTCAGATTCATAAATTAAGGGTCATTGCCCTTAAATTAACTTTTAATATGATGTGATATTCTTGAGACAATTTGGAATTCGTCTTTATTTATTATTTATGTTTTTTAGAACTATTTAGATTGTTCAGCAGCTATCTGGTTGCTAGGCTGTAATTTACCCCACAAACCAGGTAGTGTTATTTCTCCATACTTGTCTTTAAAAGGGGTTGTTCACCTTCCAAACATTTTTTTTCAGTTGTTTTCAGATTTCTCCCCAGAAATAATGACTTTTTTCCAATTACTTTCCATTATTTATTTTTTACTGTTTTTACAAAATCTAAGTTTAAAGTTTAATGTCCCTGTCTCTGGCGACCCCCCTTCCCAGAGCTGCTTTAGAAGCTGAAAAACGACACTTTACACTTCAATATTAGAAAACCAGTGACACATAGAAAATAGAAAGTAATTGGAAAAAGTCGTTATTTCTGGTGATCAAGATGAAAACGAATTGTTTGAAGGTGAACAACCCCTTTAAAAGGGTGGTTCACTTTTAAAATCATTTTTAGTATGCTGTAGAAAGACATATTCTGAGACAAACAATCTGTAATTGGCCTTCATATTTTTTGTGGTTTTTGAATGATGTAGCTTTCTGCTCAGCATCTCTCAAGTTTGGACTTTCAGCAACTTATTAGGGTTTAATTTACCCTAGCAACCAGGCATTGGTTTGAATGACAGGCTGGACGATAAATTAAATAGTGACTTCAAAAAAGAAATAGTTATTTGGCCGATAGGTCTGCCTCTCCCTGGATTTAGCCAGTCCACTACAAAGCTCAAAGGTTAAATTGCCACAAAATCAGAATCAATCCCTGAGGTCATGTCTGTAAGAATGCAATAATGCCTGTGTGCTACAGAGGTCAGTTACTGCACTTTACAATAAACAAAGCAGATAATGATTTATGTGCATTACTCATTAACTAAAGAAGGAATGGGAGAGGGGACAGGCACAAAACAACTTTAAGATAGATTGACTGTTCTTAAATAGAAAAACATGCTATGCCCTTCATTGGCCTAGGAGAAGTAGTTGCCATGTTTAAAAGACCAGCAACATAAATTTTTTTTTTTTTAAAAAAGTCATTTCTACTTAACGAAAAAAAAAACACCAAGACAGTTTTAACGTTTAATTCACAAAGTTTTTATCAAGAAATTACTTACCGATTCTCTGCTTGCGCTCCTCTTTAGAAACGGCAACGATCCATTATGCGGCGCTCGATTTCTCCTCCCTGTCTTCTATAGGAGATAGCCAGGGAGGAGAAATCGAGTGTTGCAAGATGGATTGTCGCCCTGTCGCCATTTCTGAAAAGGAGCGCAAGCAGAGAATCGGTAAGTAATTTCTTAATAGAGACTTTGCGAATTTAAAGTTAAAACTGCCTTGGTGTTTTTTTACATTAAGTAGAAACTATTTTTTTTACATTTTTTTTTATGTTACTGGTCCTTTAAAGTATATAAAAAATCTGCTCCTACTAACTTAAAGGGTATTTCTGTAAAGTGTAAACCTGCTGCCACCCAATCTAGTAAGACAGTACAGGTATGGGACCTGAATGCTTGGGATCTGGGGTATACCGGTTAAGGGATCTTTCTGTAATTCGGATCTTCATACCTTTAAACATCAAATACATCTAATAGGCTAGTTTTGCCTCCAATAAGGATTAATTATATCTTAATTGGGATCAAGTACAATTACTGTTTTAATCTTACGGAGAAAAAAAGAAATCAATTTGAAAAATTTGGATTATTTGGATAAAACGGAGTCTATGGGAGGTGGCCTTGCTGTAATTCTGATCTTTCTGGATAACGGGTTTCTGGATAATGGATCCTATACCTGTACTATTGACAAAATTAAGTTTCCGGCATTCAACAAAATTCCTGTCAATTATTCTAGACAGTGAACACACAGTATCAGAGCACCTGTCTCATAAGACAAGGCAGGATCATCTGCTCTTTACCTGTAAACTCATTAACACATCCGCTGCCTAGGACGACTGAGACTGCTTTAACAATGGGAGTGAATTAGTTAAGGGCTATGCCATATGGGGAGTTGAAACCGCCTGCTGCTTCCTGACTTCAATGGGAACTGCCTGACACGGCTAGCTTTTCAGGCCAAGAACAGCCAGTACTGGCAGCTCCCACTGAAATCAATGGGAGGCAGCAAAGGTGGTTTCAGCACTTCTCTTCCATATAAAAATACTCCCTGTGTGCACTCAGATTTAGGAATCTTTGTTGATGCAAAGTAAAAAAAACAACAAAAAGACCATTTAACGTACAGGTGAATGATCTGTATCTGAAATACTTGGGAACTGGGATTTTATGAGTCAGGTGCTTTTTTGCAATGTGTAGGTTGAATTGGTTCGGCCTTAATTAACATCTAGTACATAAAGTTCTGTCTTATGTTTGGCGCTATGGGAAATGGCATCCGTATTAAAGGAACAGTAACACCAAAAAATTAAAGTGTTTTAAAGTAATAAAAATATAAATGTTGCCCTGCACTTAGGGTTGCCACCTTATCTAGAAAAAAATACCGGCCTTCCTATGTTTTTATGGTTTTTCCCTATACTTAACATTGCAATCATGCAACATTTTTACCAGCCAGGTGGCAACCCTACCTGCACTGGTAAACTGCTGTGTTTGCTTCAGAAACACTATTATTGTTTATATAAATAAGCTGCTGTGTAGCAATGGGGGCAGCCATTCAAAGGAGAATAAGCTCAAGTTACACAGCAGATAGCAGATAAGCTCCGTAGAACATAATGGTATTATCTTGTATTCACTATTTATATTTTCATTACTTTAAAAGACTTTCATTTTTTGGTGTTACTGTTCCTTTAAGAGTCTCCTGGATGAAGGTTTTCCAGATAAATGATCCCATGCCTGTACTGTGATAAGCCTAGGCTCTTCTTGCTCACCCATCTCTTTGCAGAGAAACCAGGCCGCTGCGTGCTTATTATATATGTGCTTATATTCCCTTGGTATAAGAGCAACAACTACCCAAAGGTATTCCTGAAATGACAGCAGAAAAGTATTCAATAGACAACATATGGCTGAAACCTGAGTATGTGCTAAAGAATGAGTCTGTGACCAAAGTGCTGCTGTTTTGTTCTGCTGTACAGAGAGTAGAACGAAATCATTTGTGTATCTATTACTGCCAATGCTGTAGAAGCATAACCAAATACGAATAATGGGAGGTCAGATCGCAGGGCCGCATCAACAAACAGATGCGGCCGGGATCCGACGATATTTTTTACCCTGCCCGATCGAAATCTGGCCGAGAGAGAGATGTTTCACCTGGGTGCCTGAGCTAAGAAATAATTTAAGCAATGCAGAAGAAAGGCACTCACAGGACTTGCTGAATCAATCTTCCAAAGGTTTATTTTGCTCAATGTTGCACTGTTTGATTCCTGACGAACAGAAGCGTAACTAGAGGGGGGTGGGCCCCCTCCATACACCCGGAAACTGTCCGGGAATATGCGCCACGCAGCGGCGTGCGGCCTGCCGGGGGGCCCTGAGGGGCTGCGGGCCCTGGCCCACTCGCACCCCCTGCTCCCCCGGTAGTTCCGCCACTGCTGACGAAGGTCCCTGTGGGGGACTGAAACGTTGAGCAAAATAAACCTTTGGAAGATTGATCCAGCAAGTCCTGCGAGTGCCATACTTCTGCATTGCTTATATATACTAGTACCAGACAAGGAAAAAAAGCAGTATGCTCATTTTAAGCTATTAGGCAGGGGGTGCAAAGAGTGTGACCACAAAATTCATACAAACAAATACAAGAGATCCTCTGCAGGCAACCCATTAACAATACATTAAGAACATTGAAATATTTCAGGGCTGCCATCAGAGGGGACAGGGGGTACAATTGTCTCAGACACGGACTCACTGCACTTCCTTGAAAAAGCCGGGCCCCCACGCTGTCACTGAGCTGATTGGCTAATGACGTTAAGTCCCAATAAAGCTGCATGGGGATTAGATAAACTGGAGGTTTAAACTTCCCCCATCCAATCCCTGTGCTGCTCTACCAGGGCCAATGAGCTCACAGACAGCTCTTACATGTTTTGCATGTAGAATCTTATATTGTTCAGGAAGTGAGTTGAATAATAGCAATATTTAATGTATTTGTGCTTAAAAAACATATACATTGGTTGCATGGACATTAACTGGTACTCCATGCTGTGCAAGACTAAGCTGGTGTCAGTTCTTGGAAAACGATTACAGTGTACAATGTTCCCTTTGCAGTACAGTGTACAATTTTTAAATGTATTTAAATGCTCTGTGCTCTTGTTATAAAACCTGCCCAACATTTTTTTTTAATATTTAGGAACACTGTTTATATTGGAGTCCTAAGGCATTTTTAGAACTTTCAATGTGATAATGTTGTGTGTGTAGGGGAATACCATGCATGCACCCAACCTCATGCCCTCCCTTCTCTCTGAAAGCAGGGGGCCCCACTAATACAGTTAAATTTAAGATTTTTAACCACTAGACTGCTGGGGGGCTGATAATATGGGGGGCCCTATGATTTCTGATTGCAGCCCTGCTTAAGCTACTAGAGAATGCCCAATGTATGACATAGGTCATTTGTGCCTATTCAACCGTCTCCAGCACTAACCTGGCTAGGGGTCCCTTTATTCAACTGCAATGCTGGTGCAACATCGCCTAGAAGTGCTTTCAGTGGTTTGACCTCTGGTGTACTGCTGGCACTGCTAGCAGAAGACCCAGAAATCGAAGCATGAACAGACGCAACAACCTTCGCTTGCTCTGGAGGGACGTACCTGGGAGTGTGACAAGGGAAGAAGCACAGCAAAAGAGGAAAATAAGAGGAGTGTTTCAGAAGTGTTCCATTGATGATGATTTAAGTATATTTTTAAACATAGTAGGCATTACCTGGGTGTAATGCATCTATAATGCTAAAATGTTAACCTTGTTCTCCTCCTACTGAGCCCCTTTTCATAAGATATTTATATGCAGGCACAAACATAAGACACAGTTTTCAAGAGAAAAAGAAAAGACAAAAAAATGCCACTCACCACCTCTTCTTTTCATACTTTTCCTGGAGGAATTCTTTTACTTTCTGTGGGTCTCTAAAATCTGGGATTGCAGAAGATCTATCATCAAATAATCCTAGCCATATCTGTTTGCATACCTACAAAAAATGGAAAAAAAAAATAAGAATAATAAGAATTGTGACTGTCCAGCATAGTGGTTGCATCTGATGGTATTTACTTTCTATAATGGGGTGACCTACAAGAGGCTTGATGGTAGTTATAGGAAAGGCTGAAGCCATATGTCAGGGATGTATGATGGCTTACACTTTTAGCAGTATCACCTTCACAGATGCAGGTTGAATGAAAACGTTATAAATTCAACACGAAGGGGGTTAATTGTCAAAATCCATATTTGTGTATTTGTTTTGTAACACAAATAAACTCCCATTCAAGAATGTTTCCTTATCTATTAAAATAAATCTGAATGTAAAAATACAATATTTTACAGTTTGCGAAGAACAGATTCCAATTATTCTACATGACCTCAGCAGCTTTTAGATGCCAATGTTTTATGTTAATTAACGTTTGAATTAAAGGTTTAGTATGATGTAGACACTCCTCGTGAGGCAACTTCGGAATACGAAGCGCCGCGTGTGCCATGCTGCAGGCGACTTTTCAGTATAGCCAGCGGAAGACAGGGGGAAGCCGTTCGGGGAGATTTGTCGCCCCACAGAAGAGGCGATTAGTCGTCAGGCGACTAAATCTCCCCGAATGGCCAGGTGTGCCCTTACCCTAAAGGTGATACACCCCTTTAAAAAAAAAAAAAAGTATGATTCACAGAAAAAAAAGATACAAACTTTGATAAATCTGCCCTTTAAACTGTTAGATCAGGGCTGTCCAAATGGAGGACCATGTGCCAGATCTGGCCCTCGAAATGATTTTTAAACACTTATACCACCGCTCCCCAAGGTATAAGCACCATGTATTTTGCTTACAAACAGGTAGTATTTCTTACCTTAACGAGGGTTAAATTCATGTTGAGGAGGGGCCCACTAAAGCTTTGAGAAGCGAGGATGAATAAAATCATGCATTTATAATGAACTTAAAGCCCAGAAAAATACATTAGCAGCCATAGTAACCTCACTCTAGGGAGCACGGCTGCTCTATTATTAAACTGACAGCAACACGTGAGGCTTACCTGCAATATCAATGGTTTAGCCTGCAAACTACAAATATATCAGCCTCTATAGGTATCTATGAGTATGCTGACACGAATCTCTAAAAACTATTTACTAAAACACTGCAGTTGAAGGGAAGAAACAGGCATTATTTGTAGGGTAAGCAAAGTCATCTTTAATAAACAAACACGGATCTGCTGAAATCCACCCTGATAAAAGTTGCAGAACAAAGAATCTCCAAGTCACTTTACAAGGGTAAAAAAATAGGCTAATATTATTTTAATCCCTGCAATAATTCTTGAAGCAACGATCTCCCAGACATACTCTATAAAATATACTACAGGTATGGGATCTTTTATCTGGAATGCCTGGGTTTTCTGGATAAGGGATCTTTCCCTAATTTGGATCTCCATACTTTAAATATACTAAAAAAAATCATTCAAATATTGAATAAACCCAAAAGGGTTGTTTTGCCTCCAGTAAGAATCAATTATACTTTAGTTAGGATCAATTACAAGGTACTGCTTTATTATTAGAGACAAGGAATCATTTCAAAAGGTTGACTTATTTGATTAAAATGGAGTCTATGGGAGATGCCCTTCCCATAATTTGGATCTTTCTGGATAACAGGTTTTCAGATAACAAATCACACCAAAAGAGCTTTCCACTAGATGCTAGAAAAAATGATGCTGTGGTTTTGTTCTATTCAGTCACGAGAGCATAAGTGTTGGACTTCATGCCCGTTTTAGTGTGTGTTTCGCTTCATCCCACTGGTATTTAGTTTGGTTGAGGTCAGGGCTCTGTGCAAGGCAATCATGTTCTTTCACTTCCATCTCAACAAAACAATGAAATTGTTAAAAATGTAGGATTAATTGTTATTTTTACTGAAAAAGCCCATAAAAACACAACTGGGGGATGTAATATAAGTTGCTAACGGAAAAAATGTTCAAAATGCGAATAAATAAAAAATGCATATTTTTAAGAATTCTGCCTTTGTGCCAATGTAACAAATGGTTTGTGGACCCTTTGCCCAGTGCATGTAATAAAACTTCTTACTGAAAAAGTTGTTACATTTACTCCAAAAGTTAAGGCCATCTTCAAGCACGTCTTGAAAGTGCTCAATGTGCAATTAAGATGCGCTATGCAATAGAATTCTAATGAAAAATACTACATTGCAATGTGTGGATTTTAATTCTTATTTGTGCGCAAACTTGTTCTATTTCTGAATTTTATTACATTTCACCCAACACATGGATTGTTAATAATCCTCTACATGAACCTCCAGGGAATATTTCTATGAAGGTTTTTATCCTTCCAGGTCATGATATACAGCAGTGATCCCCAACCAGTGGCTCGTGAGCAACATGTTACTCACCAACCCCTTGGATGATGCTCTCCGCGGCCTCGAAGCAGCTACTTATTTTGGAATTCCTGGTTTGGACGCAAGTTTAAGTTGCATAAAAAACAGGTATACTGCCAAACAAAGCCTTCTGTAGGATACCAGTCCTCAGAGGGGCTACCAATTGCCAATCACAGCCCACATTTGGCACCCCAGGAACATTTTGCTTGCTTGTGTTGCTCCCCAACTTATTTGTACATTTTAATGTAGCTCACGGGTAATAAAAGGTTGGGGACCCCTATTATATAGTATTGAGTAGTGTTAAATCCAAAGCAAGTGGACTTGCTAAGAGATCTTGAAAGCATATCACCCCTCATCCAAGATTCTGCAGTTCAACCGAGTGGTAGGAAATTCCATGACATTTATACCTTTAAGTGGAACCTTCAAAGAAGCATTTCCACTTTTCCAGTGTTTCCAACTTTCACACAACCGGCACAAAACTTCAGTTGATAAGAAGATGTAGGGCCAATCTACCAAAACCCATTTTGCTAAGCTTCTGAAGAATTGCTCTTATGCTGACTCTGCAGTGTTCCAGTAAATAAAGGTCATGATGCTCTTAGGGTTCAAGCAGTGTTCCAACTGAGGATATATGATTTTTACACAAATCAGCACTTGTCGATCCCTGAATTGTAAACTGTTGTTGACCCTAGACATTTCCACTTCCCAATCCATTCACTTTCAGTTGACCAGGGCAACTCTGCACAAGAGAGGTTGAGCACCCATGTTGGACATCAGGCCCGGCAGAAATTTGATTAAGTGACTTGTTGGGAACATGACATCCTATGATGGTGCTGGGTTGAAAGCAAAAGAGACCCTTTCTGCTGCCAGCAGGTGCTGCTGCAGATTAAAAAGCTTTGTATTAAAGGGGTTGTTCACTTTTGAATTAACTTTTAGTATGATGTAGAGAGTGGTATTTTGAGAGAGTTGCAATAAGTTTTCATATTATATTATTTGTGTTTTTTGGGATTCCTGAAAACTGCTGTGTGTGCTCTCTGGTCTCATAAGCATTGCTAAGGGTTTAAGCACACAGTCAGATTCGGGGAGATTTAGTCGCCTGGCAACTAATCGCCTATTCTGCGGGGTGACTATCTCCCCGAACTGCCTTCCACCTGCTATAATGACAAAACGCCAGCGCCAATGCACTCGCAGCGATTCGATTTCTGAAGTCGCCCAAGGTTTCCTCGTGAGGCTTCTCCCCGAATCTGCCCGTGTGCTTGAACCCTAAGAGCATCATGACCTTTATTTACTGTATGTCCCCCCTGTATTACCAACATCAACAGCCTTAGTACCAGATGGCTCTTGTCAGTAAGGTGTGGGTATCCATCTTTATCACAAGTAAATAGAAGATCTCTAACATTGCCAGTTACAGCAGGGCTGGACACAATTACAAAAACATCAGGAAGCAATTAGACTTTTCTAATGGACGGCTGATGCGTGTTTTCATTAACAGACAAAGCTGGATAAATACTAACATAAAAAAATCAGGCTACACAAGCCACTGGGTTTGTCAGTTTTGTCAAAATCTCTAGCTTCAGGTTCCATTTATTTATCAGTTACCTAATCCGACATTTAGATGTTGTAACCCTTGTTAGCATTGTAAATCCTTTGTTTGTTAAATAACTATTGTAAACTCAGGCTTTTAAAGGGGACCCGCCACCCAAAAAAATTATTCAAAATCCTATTTTATCACATTAGTCAAGCAAAATGAACTTAAATTACACTATATAAATTATTTGAATCTTGCTTCCTTCAGTCTGAGATTTCAAAATTATAGCAAGCAGGCAGCAGCCATTTTGTGCACACTGTTATTAAGCCAAGCCTTCCATCATCTCAGAATCTTGTTTGTGCACCAGAATGTGGGACCTGATCTCCATCCCCATGCCCTGGCTACACAATTAAATGGTAAAGAGAATGGGGGAATATGTGGAGCAGTGACATCTAGGAAGGGCTGAATGGAAAGTGAAAGTAATTGTCTGCCCCGTCTCTATGCCCAGGGCATAGAGGAGTGGCAGACAATATCTGATTGACAGCTGAGATTTTTAAATAAGTTTACAACAGCTATGAATGCTTTAATAAAAAAATAGAAATTGGATTTCATGTGTAATTTGAAAAATACTTTTATTATACAGATTTTTGTGTCTCGGTGACAGGTCCACGTTAAAGAGATTTTTCATCATTTACATTAGTTGCCTTTCATATTCACAAACACATCTACAGAAGACCACCCAGTTTGAACTTTCAACAACTTTGGTCCAAAATATACAGGTATGGGATGAATTTCATGTAATACTCACTGGATAAGTGGCTTTTCTGTAACATGGAGCACCATGTGTTGAAGCAAGCTATGGTAATATGCAGCTCACGGTCATCTTACAGAAAATTGGCAAAAAGAATGTAAGTATATTTAAACAGGACAGGCTTGCTGTATTTTAGAGCTTTCTGGATGTCACTCACTGTAACCTACAGCACTTAAATGGGTTGTTCACCATTGCGTTTACTTTTTGTATGTGGTAGAGAGTGATATTCTGAGACAATTTGCAATTGGTTTTCATTTTGTATTATTTAAGGTTTTTGAGTTATTAAGCTTTTTATGCAGAAGTTCTTTAATTTGCATTATAAACAATCTGGTAGCTAGGGTCTTACTTACTCTAGCAACCATGCATTTGTCAGATCGGCAATACATGCAGAGATATTATCGGTAACCGACAGAAATGTTCTAACCTGTCCCATCGTCTGAACGTCTGATCGCCATGGCACAAAAAATGTTGAAGCAGATGATACAATTTGATCAGTGAGTTGCAGGTCACAGACGATAAGAAATGTTTCCTAGAAGTGCAATCCAACATCTGTCCAGTGATAGAAATACACTACAACACACTTTACACGATAACACTCTTTGCTAATTATCATTGGTTCTCTCTTGCTCTACAGCAGTGATTGCTGGACATTTTCGGGCAAGTTGAACTTTAAGACCCACTTAAGCCAGCCTCTAGTTTGAGGGTAGTTTCTGTAAAAACTAGATTTTTCGGGATAAAAAAAGCTGCAAATTGCTCGAATCCAAAAATACTCCAGCTAAATCCTGTCGAGGTCATGTAGAAGTCAATGGCAGAGGTCCCTAGAACCATTTGAAGATATTTTCAGCCTTCATGATTTTTGTTGTTTTTTCTGTGGTTTGCGCTCAAAAACTCGATCAATTCGTGCTATTCTAGTTTCTTTTTTTTGCCGATAATCAACTTGAGTATTTGAATTTTACGCCTGATTGCATTGGTTTGAGTTTTTTACATTTGGGATTTTTCAGAAATAAGTACATTTGAGTTGTGAGTTTATTAGAGGTAGAAAAAAAACCTCACAAACCCAACCTTTGATAAATAATGAAAGCTTTCCCTTCATATAAAAAGGTATGCCTTTTCCTTGAGCTATAATTATCTCTCTTTTCTAGACGCCCCAGGAGATGTTGTGTACAAGGCACTATGATTGATGTAATATTGACTAAACAACATTTCTCAACAAGACAAGTAAAACTGGATTAACTAATGGAAAAAAAAATGAAGACAAATCAACATTAAAGGTTAGAAGAAGTACAGAGCACCACTGATACTGCCTGAATAAGATATTGGTGGGCCAAACAAAGCCCTACTTGTATTTTAGGTGGATATAAGAAAACCCACACCTGTGCCTGACAATGGGGTCCTCTTCAAAAGTGTGGTGTTCCTTGAATTTAGTGAAGAAACTGTGTAGGCCTCTGTATGTCCCTCCAAAAGGTATCTCTGTTCTCTATTGTGCTGGAGTGGACTTTGTCTTGAAAGGATGTTGAGCATGGTGAACACCAGTGCTTCAAGGTAAATATTACAGTGTGCTCAAGAAAGCATTACATCTGCTATGAGTCCCATAGCGGAGGCCCACCAGTCAATTCTGCTTGACTTTATCAGGTACATAACGAAGAACTGGCCTCTGTACAGTGCAGGCCCAAGTCCTGATCTCAAAAAAGAAAACTAAGCACTTACCTGCAGCAATGAAATTTCCTTAGGCAGAACATATTAAAACTACTAATCATTAAAGGAGAAGGAAAGGCAAGAAACATTACCTATCTATCTTTAATGTACTCCTAAAGTTTTAAGTTTTTAAGTTTTTTAAGTTTTCTTACCCAGGCCAATCCTATCGCTTACAATCCTCTTCTGCTATCATTTTGAATAATGCAGACGCCATGTTTGTAAAGGAAAGAACGCTTCCTCTGACTCTTTTCCCTTAGTGCGCTTGCGCGGTAAAAAAAACCGTGACTGATGACGTTGCGCTCATTCCTACTAAGCAGTTTGCGCATGTCATTACTGATAATTAATAATAAATCCAGTGTTACCTGTGTATAAAGCTAGCTAATAAACCTTTGGTTTATGCCACACCGTAGCCTGCTTGTATATAGTTTCCCCTCGCTCCGGACCACAAGTGCTTAAAGATGCTTGTTTGCGGTCCCCAGTGTAATACATTAAATTAGGCTTGTGCGTCTCCTTAGTACCGAGACGCTTCTAATCTGATTGGCTGGGGGGCATGTTATCAGGGGTCAACGATGATGCGCACCTAGCCACATTTGCATGTGCGTCGTCGACTGATAGAGAAAGCAGCGCCCCTTAAGACATGCGCATGGAACATAAATTGTTATCTATGCGCATCAAGGCTGCCTCTGGCAGCAGGGAGGAAGTTGCCTGCCAAATCAGGGACGTCACCCAAGTCACACAGAGCGCTCTTTTTTGAACGGAACAACAGGCAGACAACTTTCAAAAGCTCCAGTAAGTTATCAGTACTACAGACTTAGAATAGAAAGGCATTTATGTTTTGCCTTTCCTTCTCCTTTAAAGAATTTTGGTATGCACTCAAGTAAAGTGATCATGGAATTGTCAGCTTTCATTATAATAAATGATAATTACTTTCCAAAGCTTTTAGTTGTACTGACCTACAAAATATATGCATTGTGTAAAGCGGTAGGCATGCAGGTTATATGAGTTCCTCGCTTCTTACAATCCAACAACACGCAAACATACACAGGTCCTATTGCTAAAGGTTAGAATAATAGGAAATTCAACAAGATAATTGAAATTATACACAATACAATATATCACTATTACTTACAGTTCTTCATTGTTTTGTATTGCTTAGATATACAATCCAGATCAAGGCACTTGTCTCATAAAGCATAAATAAACAAGGTATCAGTTACCCTTTAACGGGGTAAGACACGGGGAAGCAGTTCGGGGAGACTAAATCTCCCCAAATCTCCAGGTGTGCCCTTACCCTAAAGCATTTCCATCATTGGAGCAGAGCTCAGGCATATTCTGGGTGAAGCTTTGGTGGTTGATGCCTGGTATCTGTTAATGAGAGACATATGAGACTATCCCCAGTGTTGTGTGTTAGCATGTTCCAAGGTGAGACTAATGCAAGTTACGTACAGGTATGGGATCTCTTATCCAGAATGCTCAGACCTGGTGCTTTCCAGATAACAGATCTTTCAGTTATTTGGATTTTCATCATGTAAACATTAAAAAAAACAAATGGACTGATTTTGCCTCCAATAAGGATTTATATCGTAGTTAAGATCAAGTACAAGGTACTCTTTTATAATTACAGCGGACAAGGCAATCATTTTTAAAAATTTGGATTATTTGAATAAAATGGAGTCTATGGGAGATGGTCTTTCCGTAATTTGGAGCTTTTTGTATAACAGGTTTCCAGATAACGGATACCATATCTATATATGTATCGCTGCCCTATGTACATCTTGATATGCTAAATAAAAGGGTTTTTTTTGTTGTTTTTTTAAAAAAAACTGTCCTCAATAAAGTGTTTTTCCATGTTGAAAAACTGCATGCTGCATGAACCACACTAAATCAGACAATAACAAAAATACTACAGTAACAACAAGAAACTTAACGGACAAATAATTTGCAAAAATTAATACAACCTGATCATATTTTCATTGCAAAAATATATGGATGCACCGAATCCACTATTTTGGATTCGGACAAATCCTTCGTGAAAGATTCGGCTGAATATTGAACCAAATCCTAACCATAATTTGCATACTGTATGCAAATCAGTGAGGGGAGAGAAATGTTTTACTTTGTGATGAAAAGTCACATGATTTGAAGGATTCGGAGCATCCCTACAAAAATAAGATAGTCACTTAGGGCAAGGCCAGACGTGGAGTTTTTACGCTGCATTTTTAAAAAAGCTCCGCCAGGCGTAAATACGCATAAACTGCACTACCACTGAAACTAATGGAAAACGCACTATGGCGATTCACACAGGGTGCTTGCAAGCCGAAATCTGCCACAGGACGCCAGTATTTTCAGTAGAAACACCAATATGTCAAGAAACTACCAAATCAATAGACTCTATGGGATCTGCACGTTTGAAACCACACTTTGCGTAAATACGCAGCGTATTTTAAATATGGTGTCCAAATTCTCAAAGAGAACAATGAGAAGTGTATGTTGGGAAAAGAAACCTACGTGATTAAAAAATGCATGAAAAATGCATGTTGACGGTTGTGTGTGGTTTTAGTGGCGTATTTACGCCCAGTGTTCCGTTTTAAAAAACGCCACGTAAAAATGCCACGTCTGGTCTTGCCCTGAAGGTACCATTCAGTACATTATGAAAAGTGCAACAGTGTCATAAAAGAGAAAATGCCATGTCATTATATGAGGGGGAAGATGCACGTGTTTCCTGGGAGCTCTGATTCATGTTATACTGGGGCAGGATAGAGAGGTCATCTCTTAGCCTTTCCTGCTATGTAACAGGACTTTCCTGTCATTCTGCTGAGAACACAAATAACTGGGAACTACTCAAACCTGACAGAAATAGGAAATTTAAAAAAGTTTTATTCATTCATTTGGTTTCAGCTGGATCAGCGTTATAACGACTGCACTGTCATTACTGTCGATCTGACTGCAAAAATGGAAAGAGCGATACAACCAAGGGCAGCGTTGAAGAATAATATATATATATATATATATATATATATTGATAAAGGTCCCTGGTGAGGTCCGAAACGTCAATTTAATAATAAATACTTTTTTTTAAAAGAGAAAATTCCTGGTGTGCATCAGCATTTTACTATACTGTGTATTTTTCCCCAGAGCTGCAACCAGGTGTATGCTTATATAAGTGTGTGCCGCTTTATGCAACCAAAACTTGCCTGGAATTCAAAAATAAGCTCCTGCTTTGAGGCTACTGGGAGCAACTTTAAAGGGGTTGGTGAACAACATGTTGCACACGAGCCACTGGTCGGGGATCACCGATTTATACAATATGAACATCAATAAAAAAGGTGAAAAGTATAAATAATGGAAATTCTGCCAAATTTCTAGTTTACTTTGGAGAAAGCCAGAGTTCAGTTCAGAGTACACACAATTACACAAGTGTATGTACATACAATCTGACTTAGATTGTCAGAGCAAGTTTGTAGTATGTTGCGACACTGGCACCATGATGAGTTGCACAGTGTGAACAGAAGTCAGTGGATGTGTGTTCTAATGTACTATCCAAGCAGGTGTATCTGATTGGTGATAAGCAAATGAGCCCCAAACAAAGAGAATTATTACAGCAAGTGCAGAACTCTTCCCCCCCATTACCTGTACAGATCATTATTTTCTCTAATCGGCTGCTATATATCATAAGGTGGGGACAATAGTTGTTATATGTGGTTACTATAAGCAAATGTCTGATACAAGATAAACTTACTTCATTGCCGTGCTTCTGTAGGAATTCTATTTCTTGCTGGGTAAAAGTAGTCATAGAGATTGACTTCACTCTGTGGGGTGGGTTCAGACCGCGCCTAAGAGGATGCAAAATAAATAGACTTTAGATGACATATACTCACAGAAGGTGAACTATCTGGATGGTTTTTAGAGTTCTAAAGGCATAAACAGAGAAACAAACAAATATACTGTACTTTAAATCGGAGACGCTGTTTTGAAAAACCAGAGCTGTGGAGTCGGAAGCAATTTTGGGTATCTGGTGTCTGAGTCTCCAAAAATGTACCGACTCCTAATGACTTTAAATACAAGCAGTGAAAATAATCAAATCAGATTTAAGAGCTTCTATGAAGGAGGATCTGGCAGAAGCAATTCTGTTTCTAAGAACAGTTAATTTTGGATTGTATGTAACAGCTAATCTACAGCTATATGCCAGGTTCATTAAATATATAACTTATTTTAGGTTTTCCCAGTTGTTTTTTTAAGTAGTTTAAAGGTGGCCATACACTGGCCGATGATTCAGACAGACCAAGTCGGCAGCTTATTGGCCCGTGTATGGGGGCCCCCCGACGGGCTTCCCCGAAAGTCGGCCAGATCTCGATCGGATGGGACAAAAAATCCTGTTGGATCGCAGCTGCATCTGCTCGTTGATGTAGTCCCGCGATCCGACCCCCATTCCCATTCGTTAGTATCCGATCGTTGGGCCCTAGAGCCCACGATCGGATCAGTCCGATATCGGAGAGAGGATCTCTCCGTGTATGGCTACCTTAACTCCGATTACAAAACGATATGGTTTATATCTTTGAGCTTTTGTGGTGATAAAATGCCTTTTATGTTGTGTACTTAACTCCTTTCAATCAACGTGGAAAATACATTAGTATATTAAACAAACAGTAAAACCAAAAAATTAAAGTGTTTTAAATTAATTAACATATAATAAACTGTTAGCATGCACTAGGAAAGCTGTGTGTTTGCACAGGTTATATAACAAATAACAGATAAAACACCATTGTATTGGATAGGGCTTTTCTGTTATGTGATATGTAACGTGTGCCTTTTCTCCATTTTCCAGCTTAAATGGCTGCATCCATGGCTACACAGCAGTCTTTTTATATAAACTATAGTATTCTTTCTGAGGCAAACACACATCTTTTGCCAGTGCAGAGCCACAGTACATTATATTTTAATTAATTTGATAAACTTTCAGATTGTGGTGTTACTGTACTTTTAAAAACAGAGGAGTCGGAGGTACCATAAAATGAGGAGTCGGAGTTGAAGGATTTATGCAACGTCTTCACATCCCTGTGAGAAAACATCAGGTAACAGAGTGTTTATGTATTGCTCCTCATTTTTGGGCTTTACTGGCTCTTATATATAAGCACCTGCTTATATATAAGAAGAACGGTTATTTTCATCTTCTTTCCCCAAGAGGCTTGAGCTATGATGAAGAGAATGTAATCTTTCTGCTGCAGGAGGAGGCGTTTCTATCCGAATGCAAGGTATTACTGACACAATGGTGTCTATATTATTTAGTGTTCATTGAACAGCTTGCCATTGCTTGGAGTATCAGGTGAAGGAACATAATAACTGCTAACAAGCTGGCCCCTATGTTGTTTCTGCTCAGCCATACATAACAGCAGTGCCATTAGGTTTCCTGGCAGTGAGCATGCGATGCAATGAATTCACCAAGCAGATGCTCAGGGAAGCGGACTCATTTCTAGCAGTGAGTCTATCCGCACGCTCACTGCCCATCACTACACAGTTAGATCCATAAATATTTGGACAGATTTTTCTAATTTTGCTTCTGTACATTACCACAATGAATTTTAAATGAAAGAACTCAGATGCAGTTGAACTGCAGACTATCAGCTTTAATTCAGTGGGTAGAACAAAAAGATTGCATAAAAATGTGAGAAACTAAACCCTTTTTTTGAACATACTTCATCTCAGGGGCTCAAAAGTAATTGGACAAATGAAAACAACTGAAAATAAAATGTTAATTTCTAATACTTGGTTTAAACCCCTTTGCTGGCAATGACAGCCTGAAGTCTTGAACTCATGGACATCACCAGATTCTGGGTTTCCTCCTTTTTAATGCTCTGCCAGGCCTTTACTGCAGCTACTTTCAGTTACTTTTTTTTGTGGGACTTTCTGTCCGAAGTTTAGTCTTCAACAAGTGAAATGCAGCTCAATTGGGTTCAGATCAGGTGACTGACTTGGCCATTCAGGAATATTCCACTTCTTTAAACTTTGCCTGTAATTCTGAGTTTCCAGATAATGGATCCCATTAGATTTGCCACCTGCTCAGTTTTGACCTGGACAGCCAGGTTTTTTGAAGGGCAGCCCGGGTCAAAACTACCTGCCTGGTTTTCCAAATTAGGAAAACTGGGCAGGATTTCCTATAACTGACACAGCAACGGGCCAATCAACGATCACTACGTCATAGCCCTGCCTCTGATCCGGTCCCACCCCCTGCCCGGATTCCACGGGCCAAAAGGGTGGCAACCCTAGATCCCATACCTGTAGTATGCTTTCCTCCCATACTCACAAAACATACAGGCAGGTTGGCTGTGGATAAAATTGGCCATAGTGTCTGCAAATGTGATAGGGACCATAGATTTTCAATTAAACTGAAAGTTGCTAAAGTTCACTAAAGTTGCTTTTCTTGTCCAGTTTCTAAAGGAATATTGCCCAGCCGTATCCAGAGAAGGGTGACTGAAGCTGCCACATTCCTCCTTTTATTTATCATTTACAAAGGCAAAATTTAGGCTTTAGAAAAGACGGTCTGATCCTTAAAGGAGCTGTTATCTTTTCAGTTGGTCATCACTATTTATTTTCTATAGTGTTTGCGTTAATTGCCTTCTTCTTCTGACTCTTTCCAGCTTTCAAATAGAGTCACTGACCCCATCTAAAAATCAATTGCTCTGCAAGGCTAGAAATGTTTTATTATTGCTGCTTTGTATTATTCATCTTTCTACTCATATTTCATTTTCTTTTTCAAATCAGTGCATGGTTGCAAGGATAAATTGGACCCTAGCAACCAGATTGCTGAAATTGCAAACTGGAGAGCTGCTGAATAAAAAGCTAAATAACTCAAAAACCACTAATAATAAAAAAATGTTTGTATATATAAATATATATATATATATATATATATATATATATATATATATATATATATATATATATATATATATACACACACAAACACATACATACATGGGAGAATAAGGGTGTGAAGCCTTATTAGATGTGATGCGACTGGTGGGAATTGTAGATACATTACACCACTTAAACATGAATTTACAAATCTAGCTTTATGTTTAATCCCTTATTAAACATGTGATAATCGCTTTGACTCTTTCAGTTACAAAGAATTACGCACAAAGAGGATTAAAGCTCTTAGTTAAAATAGTATGGTACTTGCTAGATCTTCAGCTTTCCTCGGCTATATATACTAAATATCCAAAATAATGGCCCATTCTAAGCACCAAACACTGAGGAAACATGTACACTGTACTAAAATATAGCAAAAATATAGTTCTCAACTGGCAGCACAGCTCAAGCACCGCTAAGCTGGCCATAGACGCAAAGATCTGATCGTACGAATCGAGGATTCGTACGATTTTCAGACCGTGTGGAGAGTCCCGACATTTTTCGTCCGGTGGAGATCGGTCGATCGGACAGGTTAGAAAATTTCTGTCGGCTGCCGATAATATCTCTGTGTGTATTGTCGATCATACGATTTTCAGTGGGAGACTGTCAGTAGCTTTGGTTGGACATAGATATCGTACAATTGCTGTCAGGGGCAGAACATTGCTGATCTGTTCTTTAACTAATCTGACTGGTAAGACTTTGATCTGAATGGTTAGTGGCGGGTCGGGAGATGATTCGTACGATCGGATCTTTGCATCTATGGCCAGCTCTAGAGTCACTGGTTGAAGATCTGCAAAGAAAGAAAATATAACAGCTGTCATCCATCTTATAGTCCTACTTGAGTTTTACTTGTAAAAGTCTATTTTGTAATTATAGACTATGTAAGTCTATAATAAATATAGGTAGCACATTTTTATAGTAAGTTTACTGCTCCAGCCTAGAGGTTCAACAGCTATGATCTATGCCTTCCGAATTGTCCACACAAGTTTTCCTTTATGGATCTTCTAAATAGTGTCAGTGACACTGCACATGCTCAGTGTGCTTGTTCTGGGAGACTAAGCTTAGATTAGTGCAAGGTGTGGTCATGGAATATGCTTGTAGTTTACATTTCGGAGGACATTATTTTCTATATAAATTACAAGCATGACCACAGATTGTTTTCAGCAATATCTCTCGTTGATAAAATCCTAAAGGTTACTGGGACCTTGTAATACCTTCTAATGAAGAAGATGCATATACATTGGTAAAAACTCACATCCCTCTATCAAATTGTTCTGTTAACAAGTGTCAATTATTCTCCTTACTACTAATGCCCTAATTGCATGTATTCATATGTCATGTGAAACAGTTTAGCCTAATATTCCAATACATACCTGTACAGGTATGGGATTTCGTTATCCGGAAACCCGTTATCCAGAAAGCTTTGAATTACGGACGGACCTACTTCCATAGACTCCATTTTATCCAAATAAACCAAATTTAAAAAAAAAAAAAGTTTCCCTTTTTCGCTGTAATTATAAAACAGTAGCTTGTACTTGATCCAAACCAAGATATAATTAATCATTTCTGGAAACAGAACCAGCCTATTGGGTTGATTCAATGTTTATATTATTTTCTAGTAGACTTAATTTAAAGTGATACGGTACTTACACTAAAAATTTTCTTTTGAAAATATTAATGTACATTAAAGGTTACCTATAGGTCATGTTGATCGTTTTTCGCCGATAGTTCTGATCCAAATTACAGAAAGATCTGTTATCCGGAAAACCCCAGGTCCTGAGCATTCTGGATAACAGGTCCCATACCTGTACTAGAATATCATTAAAACATTAAATAAACCCAAACAGGCTGGTTTGGCTTCCAGTAAGGATTAATTATATCTTAGTTTGAATCAGGTACAAGGTACTGTTTTATTATTATAGAGAAAAAGGAAATCTTTAAAAAAAAAAAAAACCTTTCTGTAATCCAAAACTTTCTGGATACCGGGTTACTGGATAACGGATCCCCATTACAGGTATGGGGCAGTTTTCCGGAAACCCGTTATCCATAAAGCTCTGAATTACTGAAAGGCTGTCTCCCATAGACTCCATTTTATCCAAATTTTTCAACATTATTTCCTTTTTCTCTGTAATAATAAAACAGTAGATTGTACTTGATCCAATATATAATTAATCCTTATTAGAGGCAAAATCAGCCTATTGGGTTTATTTAATGTTTACATGATTTTCTAGTAGACTTAAGGTATGAAGAACAAAATTACGGAAAGATCCGTTATCCGGAAAACCCCAGGTCCCGAGCATTCTTGATAACAGGTCCCATACCTGTATAACTTGCCAGGGTACAGACAGAAACTAACCTTGCGCCTATATCACTCGGCTAGCCTAGACCAATGGCAAAACTTTGCAAACATGATAGAAAAGTTGGCTGCTGAAGCTTTGCTATCACAAAGGGCAAGTGATTATTATGAACACAAATTTATAAAGCACCCACATATACTGAAGCTCTGTACAACAGACAGGCGTATACATAAAGAAGCACTTGATGAAAGGGCTTGACCCCGAAACATTTGCTGGGATCTCACCAAAATAAAAATGAAAATGAATTTATGCAGAAGCATTGGAGTGAGTGTGCCTTTTGTTTCTATTTTTGTGAATACTGTATACATAAAGATTACATAAGTTACAAGAGGTAAAGAGAGCCCTGATCAAAAGATCATACAATCTAAAAGTCACACCAGAGAACTTTATAGGCTGCTGTCTTGTTGTTGCACAAGGAAGAGCTGAAAGGGAATAGGGGCAATGCAGCACATGCGGTTGTTCAGTTTCAGTGGCTGTTGTGCAATGGGTTTGTGGTGTGTCGCAAGCACCGGTAGACAGACACCCTTTCCTCTCAGTGATCATGAAATCAGAATAGCACATAACATACAGTGTGCGCCTTTCACACAAATCATTACAGAAGTTACAAGGAATATATGGCTCACAAGACTGGTGCAACATTTTCTAGAAATAAACTGGAAAGCTGGGGCTTTGTATTCATAAACCTGCTACGTAGAAAATCAATGTAACACACGTATGAAATCTGTTAGCCAGAAAGCTCCAAATAACGGAAAGGTCATATCCCATAGACTCCATTTTCTCCAAATAATCCAAATTTGCAATAATGATTTTCTTTTTCTCTGTAATAATAAAATAGTACCTTGTACTTGAACCAAACTAAGATATCATTAATCCTCTGGATGCAAAAGCAGCCCATTGGGTTTATTTAATGTTTACATGATTTTCTAGTAAACTTTCGGTACGGAAATATCAGTTATACAGAACACCCCAGGTCCCGAGCATTTTGAAAAACAGGTCCCATACGTGTATTATTCTCAGCAATAATTCATCTGAGGCTTTATTTTTTCAATTAAAGTCTAAATCACTTGTTTCCTTTCTTTTTAGCAAATACAGCCAAGGAGTCTACATATACATCCAGGGTCAGAGCACTCGATTCACGAGACAAACTGGTACAAAAATCATCCGTCATCAGAAACAATATTTACTATTCAGTGTTCTTGGTAGGGTTTCGCTAATTTAGCTTGGAGACTTCAAAAGACATGAACCAAAAATAAAGCCAATGTCCTTTAAATTGCATAAATATTAAATACACGAAAAAATGTAAAGGTTGTTCCCCTTTGAATTAACTTTTAGTAAGGTGTAGAGAGTGATATTCTGAGATGATTTGCAATTGGTTATAATTTTTTAGTATTTGTGGTTTTTGAGTTATTTAGATTTTTATTCAGCAGTTTTCCAGTTTGGAATTTCAGTATTCTTGTTGCTAGGGTCCAAATTACCCTACTAACTATGCACTGATTTGAATATGAGACTGGAATAGTGGAATATGAATAGGAAAGGCCTGGCTAGAAAGAGGAGTAACAAAAAGTAGCAATAACGATACATTTGTAGCTTTAGGTTTTAAACTCACGGGCTGTTTTAGGGAGATTTAGTCGCCTGTCGACTAATCGCCTCTTCTTCGGGGCGACAATCTCCCCAAACTGCCTTCCGCCTGCTAAAATGAAAAAACGCCTGCGGCAAGGCACTCGCGGCGGTTCGGAGTTGGAAGAAAAATGCAAAAATGTAAAAACCTATACAAAGTAAATAATGAAGACCAATTGAAAAGTTGCTTAGAATTGGCCACTAACATACTAAAAGTTAAGTTAAAGGTGAACCACCCATTTAATTTCCATTTAAATTTAAACAGCTCAAGAAAAGTATAGTCCCATTGAAAACATTGTCACTGTTGAAATTTCTCATGCTTGCTGTCCCAACTCCATTCACAACCAAATATTCAGCAGGCTTCAGTCCCCATGCACCCCACATTATTAGGTGATGTGTGGTTCTCTTCTGCACAAAGTATAAACTAAGCTTCTCTAGCACATCAACCCTGCAACCCTCCATGGCCCTTGCCTTTTTTTTAAAATTGCTTTGAGAGTAAAGGTGGCCATAGACACACAGATCCGATCGTACAAATCGAGGATTCGTACGATTTTCGGATCGTGTGTGGCATGTGCCAACACTTCTTTCGTCCGGCGGAGATCGGTCGTTTGGTCGATCGGTCAGGTTTGATTTTGACCCGACCGATCCCGCCGGAGCTCATGGCACATCGTAATCTGATCGTTCGGCCGTACGGCCGAACAATCAGATTACCCCCGATATAGCCATGCCTGTTAATGGCATATCGGGGAAAGATCCGCTCGTTTGGCAACATCGCCAAACGAGCGGATCTTTGCATCTATGGCCACCTTTAATCCTGTTTGCTATATACAGGTGTGGTATCCTTTATTTGGAAACCCATTATCCAGAAAGCACGGAAAGACACTCTCTCACAGACTAAATTTCAAAAATTATTTATTTTTCTCTGTAATAATAAAATAGTACTTTGTATTTGATCCAAACAAAGATACAAATAAAGTAACGGTAACACCAAAAAATAAAAGCACTTTAAAATAATTCAATACATGCATGTACTTCTGTCCTGCATTGGTAAACATTATGCGTTTGCTTTAGAAAGACTACTTTAGTTTATACAAATAAGCTGCTGTGTATCTATGGGGCAACCATTAAGCTGAAAAGCAGAAAAGGCACAGGTTACTTAGCAGATAAACTCTGAAATTGAATACAAAGGTATTCTACACAATGAATCTGCTATGTTACCTGATACTTGAATGGCTGCCCCCATGACTACACAACACCATGTTTATATAAACTATAGTAGTGTTTCTGAAGCAAATACACCAGATGAAACAGTGCAGAGTAAAGCTGGCCACAGACGCAAAGATCCGATCGTACGAATCATCGTACGATCGGACTTCCTCATTTTCCGACCTGCCACTAACCATTCAAATTAAATAAAGTAAAAAAAAGCTGGTGACAGTCTCCCACTGAAAATCGTACGATCGGTAATACACGCAGATATATTATCAGCAGCCGACAGAAATCTTTTAACCTGTCCAATCGACCAAACGACCAATCTCCACCAGACGAAAAATGTCGGGACTCTCCACACATGGCCGAAAATCATACGAATCCTCAATTCGTATGATCTGATCTTTGCGTCTATGGCCAGCTTAACAGTACATCAACCCTTTAATCCTTATTGTAAGCAAAACCAGCCTATTGGGTTTATTTAACGTTTACATGATTTTCTAGTAGACAAGATATGAAGATCCAAGTTACAGAAAGATCTGTGATCCGGAAAACCCCAGGTCCCAAGCATTCTGGATAGCAGGTCCCATACCTGTACAGCACTAAATATTAATTTTTAGATGAATTTCACCTCTACTCTCTTGCATGATCATTGCATTTTGAATTGTAAGTGAAGCAACTGCTGAAGATTTGGAGCTGGAAATGTTGTACCATCTCAATATAAATATATATATGATTATAAATTTATACATGTGCTAATTAAGCTATCCCAAAGGAACAAGAGACTCCCAACGATTAATTCAGTTTATAAAACAGAAGAGGGAGAGGAGGGGAGCAGCGAGGAAGTTCTACTTGCTGACGGCTTTGTTGCAAGAACCACTGTGCATTATAAACAGGAATTTTACATTTATGGCCTTAGTTCCATGATACAAGCCCTTAGCAAGTACTGCACACAAGTATTTCAGCCCTTCTCCTTACCATTATACTAATGGTCTATTAGTGCAGCTCATGGACAGGCTTTTTGCTTGGTGGCTGTAGATCAGCGATTCCTTTCCTAGTTCCTAACAATTCTATACTGCTCGCATCAAGGCAACTACTCGGCTGTTGTTAGATAATAAGAGACCCAGGACAATGCCTTTAAGTTAATGTCACACATGACTTGTACAATATAATATAAGTGTGAAATCTATTATCCAAATTTTTTCATCCATTGCCTTGCTTAAGCAACATGCTTTATATAAGCCAAGTCAAGCAAGTGAGTTATTTACAGCAAATGCCAGTGACAGATTTCTCACGTACAGGCCGGTAGGCCCATCAGTTGGATGTTACACATAGGTACAGCCTGTGCAATTCCTGGTTGGCCATTAATCCTGCACACGCAGCAATTTGACTCATCAATTAGAGGGAGGGTGGCACTCCGCTTCCACTGTGTGCCCAGGTGCAAGGTAAATTTTCATTTATTCTCCAAGAAGACCAGCAACACTGGGACTTTTGTGCAAAAATAAAGATTATATTTGTATGAGCATATAAACAGCCAACGTGATGTTTCAGTCCACTCCGGGACCTTTCTCAAGATCACTCCTTTAGTCTAAATCCTTTTATTTTGCACAATAAAAAGGTTGTTTTTTTTTAAGCAAGTCCTGCAAATGTTGCGTCATTGTTGTGGATGTGCTTGTAGAACTACCCCCCAGCAGTTGGTGAATTTTTGCATGTGCCCTCCTTTACTATGGTGTGTTTGTGTATATAGTGTTTGTTGTATAGTGTTTGTTTGGTGTATAGTGTTTGTTTGGTGTATAGTGTTTGTTTGGTGTGTGTGTGTGTGTGTGTGTGTGTGTATATATATATATATATATATATATATATATATAGAGCGTGTATAGAAATATATAGGGTTACCTAACCCTAAAATTCTATACTGTATCTGTGAGCCCATTAATTAGACCCTATACAGGATTGTCCAGTATAGGCCAATGAGAGGCAAGTTAGAGCTATGTTATACAATACAAAGCAGATCTGATTTGTATTTATTATTTGATTGATATAGCTTCAACATGCTCCCCCCTGTAGTCTATATCCGCATGAACGAGGCAGCCATACTATGCTACATTTGAGATGACATGCATTCTAAGTGCTCTTTATTAAACCTAATACCCATCTGAAAGGAAATTACCCAAAGCTTACCACCATCAATTACCTTTATGTAACTGCTCTACTCCCACATACTGCTCTCAGTATGACAATGTTTCCGCTTTCAATTTCTCTCACTCACAAGCATCTTTCTCTACTTGCTACAAACTACTCCATCAACCAGCATTCTTTACTGAAACTAAGCTTCTCTCTCCATGTTCCATCCATTAGCCAAATATTACGAAGCAGAGAAATAAAAAAAAAAAAGCGGTGGAAAAACAAAAGGAAATCTGAATTTACTTTTAGCTGCAGATTTGGAAAAAGAGAAAAACGACTAATATCGGATAAAGATAAAGTCGCCTACCCACTCATTGTGCCTCATAGGCTGCAAGCTCTAATGAGCAGGGTCCTTTTTATACTTTTTTACTGGTATGTAATTTGTACGTTTCACTCTTTTATTTTATTTGTGTTAAAAACAATACAGGCATGTGTAAGGTACTGTATGTTTTGAGCTGTAATTTAAAGTGGTGGTCGACCTTTAAAAGAATTGTTCAGTATAAAAATAAATAGGCTGTGCAAAATAAAAATGTTTCTAATATAGTTAGTTAGCCAATAATATAATCTTTAAGGGCTATTCCACACGGGGAGATAGCCACGCGTTTGCGGTCGCGGCGACAAAGCGCCACGACAGTCGCCGCGACCGGCGCAGGCGACAGTTTTGTATGGGCGCCTATGTAAAAACGCCTGTGCTAACCACACGAGGCGATGCGCTTTTCAACAGTCGCCTGAAAATGCCTCGCCAGGCTTTTTCAGGCGACTGTTGAAAAGCAAATCGCCTCGTGTGGTTAGCACAGGCGTTTTTACATAGGCGCCCATACAAAACTGTCGCCTGCGCCGGTCGCGGCGACTGTCGTGGCGCTTTGTAGCCGCGACCGCAAACGCGTGGCTATCTCCCCGTGTGGACTAGCCCTAAAGGCTGGAGTGACTGGATGTCTAACATAATAGTCAGAACACTACTTCGTGCTTTTTAGATCTCTTGGTTTACACTGATTGGTTACCAGATAGTAAACTGAGGGGGGGGGGGCTTTAATGGAAAAGAAGGAACATTCCATGAACACAATACCCTAAACTTTACCGGGTATTAAGAGGACAGCTAAACACCCACCAAGAAAAATCAAAGCAATGAACATGCCTTATGGAAACGGCTGCTATGCCAGAAATACTGTTAGACAGCAACTATCCAACTTTCTTGTGATCCTTCAATCTGTTCCTATGATCCCTCTGTGTGCAATAGTTTGGCACTGCTTCTAAGTGACTCAATAGCTGACAGCTTAACTGCTCTGTGTGTGGGCACAACACACTAAAGATCTCTTACCAGTGCAATCAATCAGCCTGAGCAATGGATACAGACCGACAGAACTGAAGGGCAAAAGAGTTGGTAATGTTGGTGTAAATGTATTCAGCCACAACAAAAGGTTTTAAGGGATCTCACTTAATTTAAAAGGGCAGTTCATGTTTAAGTTAACTTTTAGTAAAATTGATACATCTAAGCAAATTTACAATTGGTCTTTTATTTTTTTCATTTTTAAATTATTTCTGACTCTTTCAAACTAACAAATGGGGGTCACTGACCCTGTCTAAAAAACATGCTTTGTAAGGCTACAAATGTATTTTTATTGCTTCTTTTTATTACTCACCTCTCTATTCATACCCTCTCCTATTCATATTTCAGACTCTTATTCAAAATAATAATTGTGGACCCTAGTAACCAGATTGTCAAAATTGCAAACCGGAGAGCTGCTAAATCAAAAGCTAAAACCACAAATAATAAAAAATGAAAATGAATTGCAAACTGTCCCAGAATATCACTCGCTACATCATACTAAGTTAATTTAATGGTGAACAACCCCTTTAAAGGCCTTGGGAAGCTATGATGGGTGCCATAACCTGGGGAAGTTATAAAATGTTTTAGGCAGATGTATTTTAAACAAATTTTCAGTTGGTCTTCACCTGTTACCGTGCATGGTTTTAATTTATTACCTCTTTTATGGTCTAGTTGTCAGGATCAACAACCCCAGCAACCAAAAAAAACACATGGTGAGGCTTCATTTGTATAGTTATTTAATTGCTTTTATTTAATCATCTGACTCCATACTTTTCATATGCCATTCTGATATCCTAACTGCTGCCTGGTTACTAGGCTTAAAAGTCCCCAGTAACCAGAAAATACAGTAGTTAAAATACCAAGTCTGAGAGCAACAAAACAAAAAAGCAAAAGAAGACAAATTGCAAATTGCCATAGAATACTACTGCCTGCATACATCGAAAAGTGAATTTTAAGGTTGATCTACCCTTTAAATTAAAGTTCACCAAAGACTTTCAGTATGTTGCAGATAGAATCAACTAAGCTCCTGTCCATCCATCCTTCTTAAAGTGATATACCCACCTCGGCGAGTTTAGTAGTAACTGTTCAGTTTAATAATCTTAAATTTTAAAAGTTCTTATAAAGTTCTTATAAAGTATATATACTTCTGAATAGACTATCTACTGTATAAAATTCTACTTAAATGTAACTTGCATTGTAAAAGCATTTACCTTTTTGAATAAAGTATGATTATAAGGACCCGGTAAGTAATGTGTTGTACATATATCAATACAAGGTAAAAGATAAAAAAAATGTTTAAACTAAAATTTGCAGATGCTGCCTTGAAGGATTATTACCATGGAATTGGGATGGCTGGGTGGGCCTCTGCCTCTTATCCAGTGTTTAAATTCCAGAGTACTTATGTTTAGGGCAGATAGAGGCCAATTCCACCCAATAACCTATATGGGTGGGTATTTGGTATTATCTCATAAAAAAAGCAGGCTCACTTTTCTTTCATTTTTACTTACAAATCCAGATAACACATTTCCATTAGAACTATAGGAGTACAAATATTCAGTAGAACCCCCATGGTAAGGGATTCACCTCTGCATACAAAAAAATTGAAAGTCAGGGAAATGTTTTAAAGCAGCTTATTCTTCAAGTACTGAAAGGATACAAGCACAGGGGTCAGTTTTACTTTGAAATTAGGGATGCACCGAATCCAGGATTCGGCCTTTTTCAGCAGGATTCGGCCTTTTTCAGCAGGATTCGGATTCGGCCGAATCCTTCTAGCCAGCCGAACCGAATCCGAATCCTAATTTGCATATGCAAATTAGGGTTCGGATTCGGTTCGGTATTCGGCCGAATCTTTCACCAAGGATTCGGGGGTTCGGCCGAATCCAAAAAAGTGGATTCGGTGCATCCCTATTTGAAATACAATATAACATCAACTGGGTTAAACATTGCAGCCTTTATGTTAACTTTTAGTAGGTTACAGAATGGCAAATTCTAAGCAACTTTTAAATTTGTTTTCATTATCTAATTTTATAGTTTTTTTAAGTATTTGCCGTGTTCTGATTCTTTTCACATTTCAAATAGGGGTCATATTCCAGTCTCTTATTCCATCAATGGATGGTTGCTAGAGTAATTTGAACCCTAGCAACCCAATTGCTTAAAATTGCAGACTGGATAGGGCTGATTAAAAAGCTAAATAGCTCAGAAAGCACAAATGATAAAATTGCAAATTGTCTCAGAATATCACTCGCTGCATCATACTAAACATTAAAAGGTGAACAACTCTTTTAATGTTATTAAAACAGGCATCAGGACAATGGACAATCAGGACAATGTTTTGATGTAAAATCCATGAAAGCAGCAACTGAAATGCATTATTAAAGGAGAAGGAAACCCTGTAGAAAAAAACCCTGTACCCCCCACCCCACGTAGACCCCCCACCCCAAGTAGACACCCCCAGGCTAACTACCCCCCGGGGAAATGCCCCATACTTTATACTTAAGCTGGCCATAGACTCGCCAAATGAGCGGATCGTTCCCCAATATGCCACTAACGGCATGGCTATATCGGGGGTAATCCGAATGTTCAGCCGTATGGTCGAACGATCGGATTACGATACGCCAAGGGGCTCCAACAGGTCGGTCGGGTAAAAATAAAACGTTCCCGATCGATATCGTGGCCAGATATCGATCGGGAAGACCCGTCGGAAGCCTCTATACACGGGCAGATAAGCTGTCAAATTGGTCTAAACGACCGATATCGGCAGCTTTATCTGCCCGTGTATGGCCACCTTTACTCCTAGTCGAAGATTCTGACAGCAGACTTCACGGCATCCATCTTCCGGGTCCTCTGTAAGCTGACTGGGAGATCTCCGTCAATTTCGGAGCATGCGCAGTTATCGAAACCTGCAAATTGCTCCAACTGCGCACGTGCCGACATACAGATCTTCTAGCCAGTTTACCGAGGACACGGAAGGTGGATGCTGTGAAGTCTGCTGCCAGAATTACAGGAAGGTCGTGTCCCGTAGACGCCATTTTATCAAATTAGTCCAAATTTTTAAATATGGATTTTCTTTTTCTATGTAATAATAAAACAGTAACTTGTACTTGATTCCAACTAAGATATAATTAATACTTATTGGAAGCGACACCAGCTGATTGGGTTTATTTTAAATCTAGATGATTTCTAGTAGACTTAAGGTAAGAAGATCCAAATTACTGGAAAACCCCAGGTCCCGAGCAATCTGGATAACAGGTCCCATACCTGTATTATATTCTTTTTGGCTGCAGATTCTGTGAGCATGTCATGGCTATGTAAGTTTGAGTCTCCCTTATAATTAAATGAATTACATGCAGAGCAGTGTTTCACAGGCTCATGCTTGATGGTCTCTCGCTGAAGTTGATAAACATTTAAAAAGTCAATGATTGTTTCCCAGAACTACTGTTTCTTAATCCAGATCCAGGCTGTACTGGCGTTTTCCCTGTCAGTTGAAGAAACTCGATGTGTGACAATAACCTAAGGGCAATAACACACTGCACTTTTTATCAACCGTGATTAATCTCAGCTACATGCAAAACATCCCTTGCATCTTCTCCACTGGCTAACATGGGAATCACCGCCAGGGAAACGTACACGGCGTGGCTACTTACCACAAATGTTTCCCCAGGGGCGATTTGCAGATTAGCTCGTGTAGAGCAATCAAGGGTGATGTTTAGTTGCCCACAGTAACCGTTGGAGAAAAATTTCCCATGTATCATAGCCCTAAGTAGCATTTGTTTTTTAGATAAGTAGCAGGTCATTTTAAAGAGGGCTTCCCTGCTAGCCGTGTTTCTAGTTTGTCTTCTGCATACAGTAACTTGGCACAACCAGGAAGTAAAGATGGAAGTCTTAAAGCAAAAGAGGCACAACATCAGTCCGTCAGTGCGCACGCAAGGTGAATTTTGGCATGAAACTCCAAACACACCAAAATCCATTCTGTGAGCCACTGGCCATAGGGGTTTATAAAAACCCAATAGGTTTGGTTTGCCATCAATATGAATTTATAAAAGCTTAGTTACCATAAAGTCCATGGTACGGTTTTATTATCACAGGGAAAAGTGAAATCATGTAAAATTTTCGAATTATTACCTTAAAACGGCCGGGAGATTGCCTCCTGTAATTGTGAACTTTCTGGATATCACGTTTCTGGATAAGAGATCCCCAACCCACTATCTATCTATTTATCTATTTATGTATCCCATTCTATCTCTATCTATCAAGAACTGTAAATGGCCATACATAAACTTGATAAAAGCTGCTGACTTGGCCCCTTCAAAAAGGCTCTCTAGCTGATATCAAGTATATCTATTGGGCTGGTTAGAAAATCCCATTGGGCAATTCAGATTGTTGGCCCGAGTGGCTAATTATTAGGTGACTTTCACACAAAATGGCAAAATTGATGCCAATAGCAGCACCACTATAAATTAGTATCTAATAACAAGGCAATGAAAGTAAGGGGAGAACATATTCTCACAGTCCACCCTAGACCAAGGGTGCATAAACATGTAACAGCAACCAGAAATTGTGAATTTTTCTCCACAAAGTAATGACCAAAATACGTTTTAGGGCTATTCCACACGGGGAGATAGCGACGCGTTTGCGGTCGCAGCGACAAAGCGCCGCGACAGTCGCCGCGACCGGCGCAGGCGACAGTTTTGTATGGGCGCCTATGTAAAAACGCCTGTGCTAACCACACGAGGCGATGCGCTTTTCAACAGTCGCCTGAAAAAGCCTGGCGAGGCATTTTCAGGCGACTGTTGAAAAGCGCATCGCCTCGTGTGGTTAGCACAGGCGTTTTTACATAGGTGCCCATACAAAACTGTCGCCTGCGCCTGTCGCGGCGACTGTCGCGGCGCTTTGTCGCCGCGACCGCAAACGCGTCGCTATCTCCCCGTGTGGACTAGCCCTAAAAATTCAAACAATTTATTAGGTGACTGTGTCACACAAGCAGATCTTACAGTGCATGGCCTATGTCTACTATCAACGTGAATGTAAAAGTCAGAAACGGAGTTCCAACATGAGCAAATCTTCCAGGAAACACTTTTGGGTGGTCCTGGCCTTTGTCATAGGAAAGATGAAATTGGATATTTTCTGACAATTCGGGGGACTAGCAAACTACAAAGGAGGGGATGATTCTGGCCCGTACAATCTTATAGTATGTTCAGCTTCTGGAGGGAAAAATAAATCTGGCTCACCTCTGCATACAAACATGGTCAGGAAAACTGAAGCAATTACACGTTTATAAACATTTACAGAAAGATAAGAATATATGAAAGTCTCCATATACAGTAGCATGGGGTAAAAAGATACAGAGATGGAGATACCTTGACTATATGTATAAAAAAAGTATCATGTAAAATGTACTGTTCACCCCGGGATTTCCCGTGTTTATACAATATGCCTATTTATCAGTGAAAAAGCAGGTCTTTCAAGACAGCTCTATGGCTTTCTGTTTATCTAGTAATATAGAAACGTTTCTAGTGAAAAGGCAGCGTGTATATTAAACACAAGTCATTCTCCTCACAGTCTGTAAATAGCAGGTCCAAAGCTGCTTGGGATTCATTTGCAATCCGTACTCTATTCATCAATATGTTTATAAAATACAGTAGAGCCCCAATTTTATTTTCAGCTGGGGACGGAGCCCAAACAGCGTAAACTCCATGAACGTAGAATCCATAGTAACAGTTTTCTTTTATGGGATCATAAAACACAGTGTCAATTTAGTGAAAAAGTAAACTCGGGTTTCTTCTGTACACATTTCTTATTTGCAAGATATGGGAGTTAAATATGACATTTTGATTTGCACTGAATACTTCACAAGTTTTGTCAGAATACCCATCATAATTTTCCGCCTGGTTGCGAAAGCTGATGCAGGCAGGTGGGTGGGCATCTGGGAGATGGAGGTTAAAAAATAAATATATTTTCACAGCACAAGAACTTACACGCACCCGATAGGATCTTCTGCCTGCTTTGTATTTGTTTTGAACAAAAATTGCATTCAGTTTTCTGGTCAAGGGACCATTCTTAAAGGACCAGTAACAGCAAAAACACCAAGAAACGTGTAATGAAAAGATCATGTACTATTGCCTTGCACTGATAAAACTGATGTCTTTGCTTCAGAAACACTACTATCGTTCATATAAACAAGCTGCTGTGCAGCAATGGCTGAAATTGAAAAAAGGCTATGTGGCATTGGTTAAATACGGGTATGAAACCTGTTATACAGAATGCTTGGGATCTGATGCTTTCTGGATAACAGATCTTTTGGATTGTCACACCTTAAGTCTACTACTACTATTTAAACTTTAAATAAACCCAACAGGCTTGTTTTGCTTCCAAAAAGGATAAATGATATCTTAGTTGGGATCAAGTACAAGGTACCGTTTTATTATTACTGAGAATAAGGAAATCATTTTTAAACATTTGGCTTATGTGAATAAAATGGGGTCTATAGGAAATGGCCATTCTGCAATTTGGAGCTTTCTGGATAACGGGTTTCTGGATTACAGATTCCATACCTATAGTGGATAACAGATAACACCATTATGTTCTACAAAGCTTATCTGATATCTGTTATGTAACCTGATCCATTTCTCCTTTGAATGTCTGTCCCCATTGCTACACAGCAGATATATATATATATATATATATATATATATATATATATATATATATATAAAAAACACTGCTTGTTTATATATATATATATATATATATATATATATATATATATATATATATATATATATATATATATATATATATATATATATATAGCAAACACAGCAGTTTTACCAGTGCAGGGCAACACTACATTATATTTTTATTACGTTTTTATTACGTTAAAACACTTTCATTATTTTTGCTGTTAATATTCCTTCAACGAATGCTGTGTCACCATCCTCTCAGTATTTCCCAAGGCTCCCTTGTGGGTTTCCAATCTTGTGCATGCTCAGTATAGTAAAATTGTAGCCTGAACAGAAGGAATGAAGCCTTGATAACAAAGAAAACAGTATGTCACTGTGTAAGAAAGCTCCCCAGAAGGGTGTAATTATTTCCAAACATGAGCACCAGTCCAGGGGAAAAAAATGTAAAAAAGTGTTACAACAATGGCACACCAGTAGATTAGTTGCCGGCGATAAATCTTTGTTATCACCAAAGACTAATCTCCTGCAAATGCAATCAAATTGCTCCATTCATTGTTCTACTTGCAGCTGGCTTCAAAAAGCTAATCACCGATTGGTTGCTATAGGTAACTGCCCATTGGCAAATTTGCCCAGTGTTGATAAATGAGCCCCAGTTTGTGACTCATAGGCGGATTTTGGCTTGGAAATGTAAAAGTATGCAATTTTTGAGCCAAAATTTGTTCTGTGAATGTGTGCACATAGGCTTACACCATGACTATCAGTGAAAAGACAGCAAAAAGTGGATGGGAGCAAATCAGCCTTTTCTCTGCCTGTGATTCTATGCAGGCAAAGAAATAGCCTGGTGTTCCATTTGCCTTAGGATCTAAAGCAGTGGTCCCCAAACAGTGGCTCATGAGCCACATGTTGCTCTCCGACCCCTTGAATGTCGCTCCCCGTGGCCAAAAACAGGTGCTGCTTTTTTTTAATTACTGGCTTGTAGGCAGGTTTTGATTGCGTAAAAACCAGGTGTACTACCAAAATGAGCCTCCTGTAGACTGCCAGTCCATATAATGAACAATCACAGCCCTTATTCAGCACCCCAGGAAAATTTTTCATGCTTGCGTTGCTCCCCAATTCCTTCTAAATAAAAAGGTTGGGGACCCCTGATCTGAAGTAAATGCTGTATTCGGAACATCCCTATCAGCAGTGGAGGGTCCCTGTATGGGATGAAGCCATTTAGCACAGTTGTTCAGCATGGGTGCCTATATAAATGGTAATGTCAGTAAGTGACATAAATGGCACTCGTGCTATAGGTTTAAATATAGAATTAATGACAGTAATCCATGAAAAATGTCAAAACAGGAACTGTGCTTACAATGTTAGGGTGTAGCCTGCTCTCAGTACTGCCAGGAGATCTCAATCCAAACATTCACACCAGAGTTTCCATGGAATCATGCTGAATAAAAGAAAACAGAACGGCAGCTACAGATGCCAGACACGTGCCAAAAAGCTTCCACAGAAGAATGCAGAGGCGCAACAGTTGGGCAAGTATGTATGGCTGTTGTGTAGGCAGAGTGTCAGCATGCAGCACACACATATATCCCAACTGAAATCTAAGCACCAGATGCTGCTGGGAAATCCCTCAGGGACACATAAAACTCAACTCTTAAAAAGCCGTTCACATGCAGGAAACTGCCCAAATTGCTAGAATTTCCACTAGATATAGTCATTCAGCAAGAAAGAAAAATACTGGTTGAATTCACTCCACAATTGCTCTCTGATCTGGAAGCTTAAATAGGATCGCTACCCAAAAAACTTATTTTGTATAATGAAAAAATGTATTCTAAGCAATTTACAATACAGATTAAACATTTTCAGTTGATTTTAACTGGTATAATTGCTATTAAAGGGATTGTTCATCTTTGAGTTAACTTTAAATATGATGTAGAGAGTGATATTCTAAAACAGTTTGCAATTGGTTTTCGTTTTTTATTATTTGTGGTTTTTTTTAGTTATTTAGCTTTTACACAGGATGAGTAATTAAAAGTAGCAATAACAACACAGTTGTAGCCTTACAGAGCATTTGTTTTTAGATGGGGTCAGTGACCCCTATCTGAAAGCAGTAACGACTCAGAAGAAGGTAAATAATTCAAAAACTATAAAAATGAAAATATAAAGGCCAATTGAAAAGTTGCTTAGAATTAGCCATTCTAGATCATTTCTAAAATAAAGGGGAACCAACCCGTTAAATAGGATCTCCCAAAAAAAATTATTTTGCATACTTAAAAAATTTATTCTAAGCAACTTTCCAATACAGATTAAGCATTTTCTGTTGATTTTAACTGGTTTAATTGCTATTACAGCAATATCCAACTGTTTCCATGCTCTGCACTGCTGGCTCAGACTCCTGAAACAATGCAACAGAAGCAGATGATTAAACGAGAACTGACTTATGTTACATGAGTCAGAAGCAGAGGACAGAAAGGGATAAACAAATCCTGCTTGGAAGTGCAATTACATTTACAAAAAAAAAAAACTTTTTGGAAAATGTGTGATGAATGTATATTGGGAAGTTGCCAACATGTTATTGTAAAGAAACTCCTACAGTAGCAACTACAAAAGAATATAGTATATACAATTGTGTCGTGCCCTTTTTCAGACTGATCAAGTTCCTTTCTGCACAAACTGGGCCAGGTTTTAAAATGCAGCAGTGCTGGAGGTTAATCAGTAACCTCATTAACCGATGGACAAATGTGACTAGCACAGGTTAGTGGCTTGTGCCTGTCAACAAGGCAGTTCTGCAGCAATTAGGTATATACTATAACGAACTGTAGGAGAAAATAACCGATTCCACCAAATGAATAGCCATGGAAAGGCAAATATAGCTATTTCTAAAAGAAATAGGATCCATTATCCAGAATGCTTCAAATTACAGAAAGGCCGTCTCCCATAGACTCAGTTTTATCCAAATTTTCAAAAACAATTTCCTTTTTCTCTGTAAAAATAAAGCAGTACCTTGTACTTGATCCAAACTAACATATTATTACTCCTTATTGGAGGCAAAACCATCCTATTGGGTTATTTAAAGTTTACATTATTTTCTAGTAGATTACGGACAGATCCTTTATCCGGTAAACCCCTGGTCCCGAGCATTCTGGATAACAGGTCCCATACCTGTATTTGCTATGTATTTTAATAGCACGCCGAGGTCTAAAGTATTAGATGAGCACGGTCACATGTCTACTAATCTGTGAAGTGGGGAATCCATCGCCCTTATCAATATATTTGCATGAAAACAGCAAGAATTTGTAGCATTGCAAAAAGACTGAGTGGTATTCTAAGACAATGATCTTTTGGTTTGTATGGTCTTGTATAATTCCTATGACTTTCTACCACCCTGGATTTCAAATGATGTCTGTGACCCCACAAACTAAAAGCAATTTAAATTCCAAAGTGGAGATCTGCAAACCAGACTTGAGGATTAACTGCAAATGCCTCCCTGAATTAGCACACCACTGTGTAATGTCTCAACCTCCACTCTCAGCAGTACAGGTATGGGACCTGTTATCCAGAATGCTCGGGACCTGGAGTTTTACGGATAGCAGATCTTTCCGTAATTTAGATCTTCATATATTAAGCCTAATACAAAATCATTTAAACATTATATAAACCCATTAGGCTTGTTTTGCTTTGATGAATTATATCTTAGTTTGGATCAATTATAAGGTTCTATTTTATTGTTTAGGGTTCAAGCACACGGGCAGATTTAGTCGCCTTGGACTAATCACCTCTTCTGCGGGGCGACAATCTCCCCGAACTGCCTTCCCCCTGCTATAATGTGAAATCGCCTGTGGCAATGCACAAGCGGTGCTACGTTTTCCTTAGTCGTCCGAGATTTCCTCGTGAGGCAACTTCAGAAAACGAAGCGCTGCGTGTGCATTGCCGCAGGCGATTTTCTTTTTAGCCGGTGGAGGGCAGGGGGAAGGCAGTTCAGGGAGATTGTCACCCTGCAGAAGAGGCGATTAGTTGCTGGGGCGACTTAACCCCCGGAACTGCTCGTGTGGGCTGAACCTAAAGAGAAAAGGGAAATCATTTTGAAGAATTTGGATAAAATGGAGTCTATGGGAGATAGCCTTTCCATAATTTGAAGCATTCTGGATAACAGGTTTTCGGATCAACTGTACCCAGCATGCACACTTATGTATTCCCAGCGCATAACTATGGTGGCTTAGTGTACCGTGAGCCTGTGTTAGCAACTGGGACCAGTAGTGGGATGGCAATTACTGTCAATGTTAATTTCATATTATTCCATCAGTCATTTCCGTTGTCACTGAAACCTCCTATCACATATTTTGACTGCAAAATAAGCCTCGCCACTGTCCTAAATTGGGTAGGACAGCACTTTTGAGCACAGATGCCAACATATTTCCTATTAACCAACCTGATGGATATGCTGAAATCTGGCATGTGGCCCGAGTAAAGGTGCATTAGTAGAGCAGAGTTGCATTGACAGCACACTCTCGGGGTGTTGCCAAAATTACAATAGAAGAGATATGCAACATAATTTTCAGCATTTTTCACAGCTTATCATAATTATGTCCCAATGCAAATGCGGGGATCTCCTGCTACATTTGAGCCCTGTTTGTCCTAACTGCATGGGAACACAGATCCATGACACACAAATCACACACAGCCAAAATGATTATATTGGTAAGATTACTGTTTCTTATATACACCAGTTAGATTACTGTTTCTTATATACACCAGTTAGATTACTGGTTTCTACCTTATATACAGCAGTTAGATTACTAGTTTCTACCTTATATACACCAGTTAGATTACTGGTTGCTACCTTATATACACCAGTTAGATTACTGGTTTCTACCTTATATACACCAGTTAGATTACTGTTTCTTATATACACCAGTTAGATTACTGGTTTCTACCTTATATACAGCAGTTAGATTACTAGTTTCTACCTTATATACAGCAGTTAGATTACTGGTTGCTACCTTATATACACCAGTTAGATTACTGGTTTCTACCTTATATACACCAGTTAGATTACTGGTTTCTACCTTATACTGTACACACCAGTTAGATTATTTGTTTCTACCTTTTATACACCAGTAGATTACTGGTTTCTACCTTATATACACCAGTTTGATTACTGGTTGCTACCTTATATACACACCAGTTAGATTACTGGTTTCTACCTTATATACATCAGTAAGCTTACTGGTTTCTACCTTATATACAGCACCAAGTTATAAAAGAAACATGCAGATTATAGAAAGCCTCATTACACACAATCCTCTTGATTCACTGGCCAAGGCTACCCCACCCTCCTTGGTGACTGGTATGTTTCCCTTGCTTAAGTCTTTCCCTCTATTGTCAAACAAACAACAGATATAAACCATGTTGCACTTATAGGTCAATAAACAATACATTGTCCTTAATAGGAAATAATTAGCTACGTCCATCTGTACTACAAATGGAGGCACCACAAATGCAAAGTACATGAGTCTTGTGCCCAGTTTCTAACTAGGAAAACAATGTTTATAGTACGGCTAAATAAAAAAAGAAATGTCATTCTAAACAATGGGCCTCCTCTGTGTCGCAGAATAGCCAAGCCGAGGGTGTAACCAGTAAAAGCAAATTCCACTGCACAATATACCTAGCTTGAATTTTTACGTACAAATATATTTTTTAAAGTTATATTTTGCTGTTAATTGTTTTTAACTATTGTCGCCAAAGCTCTCGGTGTGATGTGCCAGTTATCGAATGTGCCATGTTTGGGGGTCATGCTATACCATCAGCCATAAATTATTTTCTAATTGGGAGTCCATACAGCTGATTTCTGTAAATCTTTAACTAATCCAGAGGGACATGCCCCAGTTCCAAAGGCAGCCAACACGCAAAAAGTTTATATCAAAAGATATATGTCCCAAGGCTTATTGTTAGTAAAAATAAATTATTTATTAGTATTCACATTATAAGTTTGATACATACTGACCCCACTTGGCACACCTTGCGCGTTTCATACCCTCCAGCACTTAGTCTAGGTGTCTCTTACATTTTTTTTAAGGTTACTGATCAAGTCATTCATTAATTGGGGATCTCTATCTATTTTTAACTAATCATGTATTAGCACTGCACTTTAATGAATGGAATTAACTTGTCAATGAATTAATTATCATTGGACACTTTATTAATTTTTAGTAATTTATTTATAATTAATTTAAGGTATATAATTGATTCATATTTACATATTTATTTCATCGCACTAAGCACTTTAATCTATCATTATGGGGCAATCTATAATTTGATTGCCCATTCCTTAAAGGTTGCACAGCTACAAGTCAGACCTCAGCCATTATCTAAAGCAGGGCTGTCCAACTGGCGGCCCGCAACCCCCCTTTATATGGCCCTCCATATCAAAGTCTGCCTGCTGTGTCTATTTACCATATGTAACATTTAAAAAGTATCACTACAGAGACTGACTGGCCCCTGCATTGTTTAAACCTCAAATTCACACTGTAATCCCCTGTATTGTTCACACTTGTGACACCTCTATTGTTTACACCCCACAGCCCTGTACTGTTCACACCTGAGACCCAGACTGAAACTGCCCACATTGTTCACCTGTTCACACTGTATTCAAAATGCTAATGGCGCACCAGCACTGTGTCACTGTATGTAGTACATATTAGACTGGTCCTGATTCCTGTCTCCTGCTCTGTTCTGCCTTCCCTATGCTCCCTGTGTGTCCCATACTCTGTCTGCCCTATGCTCCCTGTGTGTTATACTTTGGTATTTGTTCTGGGGGTTTGTTAGCAATTGAAAATTATTGTTAGTGGCCCCTAAGGTGTTTAATCATATGCTGGGGTACTGTATTATACACAGGGGAGGAGGAGGCATATGGATTTATGGGTATGTCTTATATGACTAAGCATTTTTTACATATGAGTGGCATCCTTGCCAGGGCAGGCACAAGGTAGTTTGGCACCCTAGGCAAGAGCTTCAATCAGTGCCCCCTGTCCTGCATTACCATTTCTCTCCTTACCATGATAGTTTTTAAATAAAGAGAGCAAGAAAGTGGAAAACATTTTTTTATTTATATTACTGCCCCCTGTACCAGCAAGCTCAGCAGCCATTCATTATACAGCCCTCCAGCAGCCATCATATTGCCCCCAACCTTTACCTGTGTCAGCGGCAGCCAAAAATAAATCTGATCACATCATATTGCCCCCAAGAATTTATGTACCTGTGCCAGCGCCCAGCCCAGCAGCAACAGCAAACATATGGGCCCAAATCTGTACCTGGCTGTGCCAGCAGGAAGCTTCACACTTTACAGTAATAGAAAGAATGTCTTCAGTTCAGTGCAACTGTGCAAGGCTGAGAGCAGCGAGAGCCACACCAAGCAGCCCCCCAGCTCTCTGCCTCTCTCTGTCACCCAACACGTGACGTCACTGACGCGTGTACGCACATCGTGGTGCACCGCACAGAAGGAGCTATTACATGCCGGCAAGAGGGAGAAGGTGAAGGTGATGAATTCCACCCAACTGGGTGACCATGATTACTGAAACAAATTATTAAATAAACACTTGAAAAAAAAATCTCCTTAAAAGTGCGCCCCTCAATGATGGCGCCCCAGACAGCTGCCTACTCTGCCTATACCTAGTTCCGGCCCTGATCCCTGCAGTGAGCACCAATCATTTGGTTTTTTGGTGTGCTATTAATTTGGACATGGTCTTGCGATAACATGGGTGTGGTCTAAAACAGGAAGTGGCTAACACTGGCTTCCGTTATCAGCCCTCCACCATGTAGATTAGAAAAATCCCGGCCCTCGGTACCATAGAAGTTGGACAGCACTGATCTAAAGGGAAGATTATAAGTACACAATCATGGGTATCCTCCTTCTGTTGTTGATATAGCTATCCCATCACACATGGAATCTATGGAGTGGACAGGCTAGAGGCATAAATAATCAGGTGTAAAGAATGTGATAGTGCTCCGATGGACACAAATGACAAAGAACACCCAAACTCTTGTGCCATTGACATCTTGTGCCATTGACAATCACTATATAAGCCTAAACAACAAGATCTAGTGTGCCTCCCCATGTGATGACAAATAAAGGCACTCTGATCACTTTGGTTCTAAATGAGAGCACCACAGCAGTCAAAGGCCTGTATGTGCAACTGCCCTTAAAGGGCAACTATTGCGATAAATGAAAATTTAATATAAGCTTCATCAAACTGAAATAATACCTTTTCTAAATATAATCAATTAAAAATTCAAAACGGTTTCTGAAATATTCAAGTTACTCTTCACTGTACCCCTCTCCAGCATCAGCCTCTTTTCATTCTGTCTTCATGCAGGAATTGGGAGTCTGATTTTGAATGACAGTTAAACCCAATATATCTTTTAGGGGAGCTCTGTTTGCCTAGATGTATTACCAGACACCATGTCTTTCTACATGCAGAATTTGTGCAAAAGGCAGTTATTTGGTTAGATTTTGTTTGTACTAGACTCAGCTATTTAAGTGAGCTCTAATTCATCTGCTAGGAAAGGAACACCCATCTGACACCCAACTTCTGCATGAAGACAGAATGAAGAGAAACAGATGCTGAAAGAGGGATAGTGAAGAGTAACTTGAATATTTCAGAAACAATGAAGAATTTTTTACTGATTGTATTTAGAAAGTTTCCTGCTTTTCCCACGAAGCACAAATTTTGCCAACAATACTCTGTCAACATATTATAGAGGTTCTCATTTCAGTGCATTGTCTTTTATCTCTCTGGGAACATGAGCTACAATTTTCATTCATCTGCATCAGGTTTAGTTCCACATTCAGGGTTTCAGGATGGTGCCAGGGCAGGTGGGTATATCCCTGACATGCAAATATGCAATTCAAAACAAAGGAGCCCTAAAGTTGCAAACCAGTAGCCTAGGTTACCTTTCCTTCTGCAAACTACATTGGAATGTGATCTTCTCCCTGCCACGCTTTATAGTGGGTAATGCCATAAAAGTTTTACACAAGGTCTAGATTCTCATAACAGTATATAATAAGAGGTTTGCCTTTAAACAGACAGCCAGTATATACAGAGAGGCACAAGCAATTGTGCCAGTGATACATACCTGCTTTGCCTATTGTAAAGTTGCTTTTTGGAGGGTTTATTAGAACTAATGACATTAAGAACCATTCATGTACTTTTAATAATACAGACAATATCGGTGCACTTCATTTAGAAGGCAGTGTTCAAATATTTCAAAGGTAAGTGCCCTGTGATACTGTATTACAGCAGAAGAAATACAGACATATATTACAGTTGATTCATTAGTTTTTTTGGAGGAGGTGTATAGGGTTCAGGAATGACCCTGCTTTTATTGCCTTTTGCTCAAGCCCTAAGCTTTATATAGAGATGTTAGATGCAAAGATCTAATCGTACGAATCGAGGATTCGTACGATTTTCGGATTGTGTGTGGCGAGTCCTGACATATTTCGTCCGGCAGAGATTGGTCATTTGGTTGAGGTTAAAGCTGGCCATAGACGCAAAGATCTGAGCGTATGAATCGAGGATTCGTTCGATTTTCGGATCGGGTGTGGAGAGTCCCAACATTTTTGGTCCAGCGGAGACTCGAAGATCCATTTATTTGGCGCCCCCGATATGCCACTAACGGCATGGCTATATCAGGGGTTATTCTAACGTTCGGTCATATGGCTGAACGATCGAATTACGATACGCCAAGGGGCTCTGACGGGTCGGTTAAAAATCAAACCTTCCCGATCGATATCGATCGGGAAGACCCGTCTGAACCCCCCATACACGGGCCACGGGCAGATAAGGTCCAAACAACCGATATCGGCAGCTTTATCTGCCCGTGTATGGCCACTTTAAAAGATTTAACCGATAATATCTCTGCATGTAATGCCGATCGTAGAATTTTCAGTGGGAGACTGTCACTAGCTTTGTCAGACATAACTTTCGTATGATTGCTGTCAGGGGCAGAACATCGTCTGATCTGTTCTTTTACTACTTTATTTGATCGGAATGGTTAGTGGCAGGTCGGGAGATGGGGGAAGTCCGATCGTACGTTGATTCGTACGATCGGATCTTTGCGTCTGTGCCCAGCAGATATGACAGCTCTCACCAGTAAATGCTGAGGATTGCATGATCCTTACTACAGATGCCAACTTGCAACATGGGCGTTTATTCTCCAGAACTGTAGCCCCAGGCAGACACAGGAGTGCATACCAAAGAATCCCTAGCAGCCAAAGGTTGTCTGAGCATGCTGAGAGTTTAGTAGAAATCCCCCCCTGTCATTGGCTTTCAGGGCAGCTATAAAGTTTCCATGAGCTGGGGCTAATGAGCTGTGCATGCTTCTATACAAACCAATGCTGCACCCACTGCTCATCAGGCTAGCAACATGTTATGGGCTTTTAATGGGCCGATGTGTCACTCGCTGGTCATTCTGCAAGACTTGGTCTAGCACCACTGCAGTTATGGGCAACTACTCCCGGCATGCAATGACAGTTGCAGGTTTAAATCCCTCTCTGTAAAGAGGAACAGGACTACCCATCAGCTCAGATATCCCAGCCGACCCCCCCGACACGCAGCCCCCGTCCCTATACATGGCCAAACTGTCAGCTAGCGATATGTGGGCCGGCTACTCACAGGATTCCGGAACAGGACGTGCACACGAAGGCCCCCGTAGTCATATTGGCGTATGTCGGGCCGCGCTGATCGCAGTCAAAACATTTGCGATTATGCGGGAGGCTGGTCATCTCCCGAAGCATTTTGAGATGCTTCTCCTCTTGCTTTCGCTTCGCGCTGGCCGCCATCCTGGAGGGCAACTCACACCGGGAAACACCGGGCGGCACCAAGCGGGCACAGCCAAGGGCCAGTGACGTGAGAGAGGGGGCGGGATTGACGTGACGTCTGACGCTAGGGCGGGACCGGGCGACAGTGAGATGATGGACAGGACTGAGGCGGGGCCTGAAAGTTCTCTATAGAAAGTGGTGGCAGCAACGGTAAAGGGCGCGGTGATGCTGAGCAATTTGTGGGCGGAGCCGGCTGGAGTCTTTGAGTTTGGTGAGCGAAAGTGCCGGAAGGAGATTGGTCCGTTTCCGGATTCTAATAGACGTTGCCTAGCAACACGTTGGCGAGCTTCTCAGTTACTGGGGGTGACGGGAGTCTTATGACCGGAAAAGACGTGGTGCTTTCTATAGAAAACGCATATTGAGTCACCAGGGCTAAATCATCTCTAGCGACTGTGCGTCTTACTGCAGGGCTGGCCCAAAGTTTATAGTAGTGCTGCTGACATCGAGCTCCCCGCTTGTGTGTTCCAGATGTTGCTACACCTACAGTAAAGGTGGTCAGTGTCCGACTGGTCTACGGGAAAACTCATCTCCTGCTTCTAAACATTTATTTCATGGCAATTCCTAATTTCCTTAACAAAAAAGGCTAAATAGATGTAATAATAGATTATAGTATGTAAAGAAAAGAAGAGAATTGAGGTTGAGTGAGGAGAGGCAGAAAACAGTACTAAGAGTGGACCCCTGATCTAAGGTTTTTTTGGTGGGCCCCTGGTGTCCTATTCCGACACTGAAGATGGCCGTTCATTGAAAGATCCACTTGTTTTGTGAGGTGGGCGATATCGGGGTGATCCGATCACAAGGAATTGCATCACAGCAACGGGTATCAGCGCTGCGCAATATGTTGGCGCTCTAATAATACATGTTGTCAGACTGGGACGCCAAGGGCCCACCACAAAGTCTTAGGCTGAAGGCCCACCCTTTATTCTCCTAGTATATTTTCTCTACATACTACACTCTATTCTTACATTATTTAGCCTTTTTGTTTCCATATAGAAATAGGGAATGACCATGAAATAGGCCAAATGGTTAGAAGCAAGAGGTCCACTGACACTTGGGCCCACTGGGAGTTTTCCTGGTATCCTGGTGGGCCAGTCCAACACTGCATGTTAATAATAATAACAGGGATACAGGCCATAGGGGCAAGCTGATTAACAGACCTGTCTTTGCTGGGAAACCAATACCTTTTCAACATTGTTAAAAGGAGAACTAAATAAAATAAGTAGCTGGAAATGTTGTACATTATGTTTTGTGCTTCTGTACCAGCCCAAGGCAACCACAGCCCTTTAGCAGAAAAGATCTGTGTCTCCAAAGATGCCCCAGTAGCTCCCCATGTTCTTTTCTGCTGATTCACTGCACATGCTCTGTGCTGCTGTCACTTACTGAGCTTAGGGACCCACTCACACAATGTCACAATATAAGGCTGATTAGTAATTAATACAAATAATTACTACATGGCAGCTCAGAAACCAGTGCAACTAGCATCAGAATTTAAAGGGGACATATAACATAATTGTGTACATTGTTGGAATAAATAATCTTTTGATAAACATTGAAGGTAGCACTATATTTGGCATACCTTTGAGATGTACTTTTAGTTTAAAACGTTGAGAAGTGCCTGGGTCCTGCCCCTTTTTATTATTACTGTTCTTGCCCTCCTCACTACTGCCTGTGGCAGGGGTGCTTCACCAATGAGGCAACCTGAGAATCTCGCCTCAGACGGCAGCGCCCCACTAGGTACCAGGGGCGGCAAAAATGCCGCTCCTGGTACTTTAAGAGCTGAATTTCCGGTTTTCATACCAGAAATTTGGCTCTTCTAACACAGAGAGCACAATTATGCTCTCTGCACTAGCGTCCTGGCCCTCTCAGCCGCCCTCCTGGACCCCCTCCGGCACACAAAGGGTGAGCGCACTGGGGAGGGGGGTGGCAGCAACTGCAAGCTGTCTCAGGCGGTGGAGGGGCAGGATCACCTCTGGCCTGTGGAGCCACCGGCCCCGATTGAGACAAACCTGTGCATTGAGCTTGGATGGTGTGAGCCAGGGGTCCCCAAACTTTGCAACGAGGGCCAGATTTGGTGAGGTGAAAATGTGTGGGGGCCGACCATCCAGTCTGACATTCTTTGAACCATTAACATCATTTAATTCATTTAAACAAGGAATCGCGTAGCCGTAGCAGTAATAATTGGGCACATTAGTGAAATGATCTGGCACATAATGACGTGCCACTCTCGTATACTTCTTCAGGGCTGAAGGTGTCAATAGACGTACTGATGTGCCAGTACAGTAAACAAAAGAAGTATGGTGTCTCTACATTCCAGTACATGTCTATTGGTAACACCTTCAGCACACAGGCAGCAGTATAAACTAAGTGGCAGATCATTTCACTAATGTGCCCAAAGATTACTGCTACGGTTACGTGATAACTGATAGCACTGTGCTGGCAGGCCACACTTTTTTAAATTTCATGATGGGGGCTGGAGTAAATGGGCCACCATTGGCCCCCGGGCCGCATTTTGGACATGCAACAATTTATATTACAGACCAACCTCATTTTCTGCTGATAATTTATGACAACCCCTAAGTTTAGCTGCTGCTCAGAGCCCACTGAGCATGTGAGTGTCACGGACACTTTCCAAGATGGTGACCCCCTGTGACAAGTTTAAAGTCCTGGATCATTTCTGCTATTGAGAAGCTGAAACTTTAGGCTGGTGCAATAACTTCAGTTTATAAAATATGGCATTTTAGCCATATTCATATTTAAGGTTTAGTTCTTTAAACACTAACAACTAGGAGTGCTGCTTTCAATAGCAGTGGTTTTTACAAAGTTGCTTAGAATTATGTTTTGTTTGGGGTTGACTTGTCCTTTAAGATTGAGACTTTCCAGTCTGACACAAAATGGCTAAATGCCCCACACAGTGCACAAAGTGCACGAAAAGTCATTGTGCAAATAGCTGTTTTGGAATGCACAGAGCTGCGGCTTTTTTCCCTAATACACTACTGACTACAATTAGTCACCAATGTATCAGTGACGCGCGGGTGGGACAGGAACATAGACTTTCCTTCTTCCGCCCTTTACCTTACTTGTCATTGAGCGGTGCAAGGTACAGAGGAGCAGGAGTGGCCTCTTGATGCTGCTTTCTTCACTGAGCACTGGCTTTTTGATTCTGTGCTTAATGCAGAGAGCAGCAGACTGGAGAGTTCAAGAGCACATCCCTTAAATGAAAATTTAAATATAAGCTTCAGCATACTGAAATAAAAAACTTTATAAATACAATTAATTAAAAAGTCTGCATTGTTTCTGAAATGATTGCGTTTATCTTCACTATCCGTCTCTGCACATGTTTCTCTTCATTTTGTCTTCATTCAGGAGTTGGGTGTCAGATAATCATTGACAGATCCAATATATCTTATAGGGGGTTTATTTTGCCTAGAAGATGACCTGCCAGGGCCGGTATTACAAATTTACCGGCAATGTAGCTGCCGGTAAATTTGTAATACGATTAAAAAGAGTCCTCGGCCTGCCCCCAATCCCCTGGAACTTATCTTTTCTTTTGCTTCTTTTAGCGCCTGTGGCGTGGCCTTTTGACATCACGGCCTGCCCCTTTGTGTCCCCGCCCCCACCAGCCAGTAAAGAATTTTAAAAAAGGTGGCAACCCTATTCCTTAATAGTAATTTCGTATAGAACGAAAAAACAAACAAACACAAATGAAACTTTTAAATCGCTAAGTCTTTATTAAGAAATAACTTACTGAAACTCCACTTGCACTCCTCTTCAGAAAGGGCGACAGGGCAACGATCCATCATGCGGCGCTTGCTTTCTCTTCCCTGACTATCTCCTATTAGGAATGCAGGGAGGAGAAATTGAGTGCCGCACTATGGATCCCCGGATCGCCTTTTCTGAAGAGGAGTGGTCAGTTACTTCTCAATAAAGGCTTAGCAATTTAAAAGTTTAATTTATCTTTGTGTTTTATTTTCGTTCTTCACTAACGAATTAAAAAAAAAATTATGTTACTGGCCCTTTAAAGCTCACTTTTAAAATCACCAGACATCATGTGGGACATTCACTAAGATTCGTAGTTGTGCCAGGCCTAACTTCGCCGCACTTCGCCAGGCGTAGTTTCGCCAGCGCTCCACAACTTCACTAAAATCCGAAGTTGCGCTCAGGGGTAGCGTAAGGTTGCGAAGCTGCGCTATCGTTGATTCGCGAAGCAAAGTTACGCTAGCGATGGTTAATTTGCATACGGCGCCAAATTCAAATTTCAATGGAGGAATATGTAGCAGAACTACAAATGCCTGGGAAACCTTCAAAACATCAAATAAAATTTTTATTTTGCCCTACACATGTGCCCACTGTATAGTTAAGTTGCCATGAGTTAGGAAATGTAGGGGGGAAGGAGGGGAGCCCCAAAAAAAATTTCGATCTTTTTCAGCCTATCACCCATAATATAGGAAAAACACCAGCGTTTTTTGGGACTTTTTTTGAAGAAATCCCTATCTACTCTATTGCGCTTCGCCTGGTCTGAGGTGGCGAAGGAAGTCTGGCGTAAAAGGTAGCGCTCAGTACAATGCGCGTTAGTGAATTTGCGTAGTTCCGTCCGTTGCGCAAATTTGCCAGGAGTAAGGGTGCGAAGTAACACTATCGAAGTTACGCCAGCGTCCGTTAGTGAATTTGCGAAGTAACAAAAATGCCCAACGCTAGCGAATTGACGCTAGCGTTAGACGCTTTGACGCATAGTGAATTTGCCCCCATGTAGCTCTACATGCAGGATTTGTGCAAAAGGCAGTTTTTTTGTTAGATTTTGTTTGTACTGGAATCAGTTATTTGAGTGAGCTCTAATACATCTGCTAGGAAAGGAAACCTTCCCCTATAAGATATATTGGATGTAACTATCAATGATTGTCTGACACCCAACTGCTGCATGAAGACAGAATGACAATGATATACAGATGCTGAGAGGGATAATGGACATAAATGTGATTATTTCAGGAATGATGCAGAATATTTAATTGATTGTATTTAGAAAGTTTCTTATTTCAGTATGATGAAGTTTATATTAAGTTTCCATTTACGAGATTTAATGCTTATTTGGGAAGCACTTGTGCCCCTGGTTTAATAAATGATCCCTGAAGCTTCAGAGACACGAGGGGTCATTTACAACCCCAGGGGGTGCAAGAGCACTAAGAGGCAGGGGCGTACCTTTTACTCCTCATTTACCAGCACTTTCAGCCCTAGGTTTGTTGCTCTATGCACAGTACTGGATCAAAAATCAGGGGATGAAGCTTAACCATTTCATGGGCATCCTTACTCCTATGTCCTTGCCGCTTCTCTTAGGTCTCTGCACTCCCAAACAAAAAGCAGCGGCCTGCGGCTATTTGCACAGTACCCCACGCAGCAGGCAAATGACAAACTTAAATTGTAAACACAAATCTATTGTTTCAGCATAAGTACATACATCTTTTTTTGCTACCTGTTGTTATTGTGTTTTTGAGTTGGGGTCTGTGTTTTTAGAACCTCTGCTTCTAATACGAGGATATGAGCAGTGAGTGTCTTGCACTGCAGATACAGGTATGTGATCCATTATCTGGAAACCCGTTATCCAGAAAGCTCCAAATTACGGAAGGGCTGTCTCCCATAGACTCCATTTTATCCAAATAATCCAAATTTTTTAAAAGTTATTTTCTTTTTCTCTGTAATAATAAAATAAAACCTTGTACTTGATCCAAACTAAGATATAATGAATTCTTATTGGAAGCAAAACCAGCCTATTGGGTTTATTTAGGGGCACATTTACCTAGGGTCGAACATCGAGGGTTAATTAACCCTCGATATTCGACCGTCAAAGCAAAATCCTTCGACTTTGAATATCGAAGGAATAATCGTTCGAAGGATTTTAATCCATCGATCGAAGGATAATCCTTCGATCAGGAAGCCTATGTGGACCTTCCCAATAGGCTAACATTGGCCTAGGTAGGTTTTAGGTGGCGAACTAGGGGGTCAAAGCATTTTTTAAAGAGACAGTACTTAGACTATCGAATGGTCGAATAGTCAAACGATTTTAAGTTCGAATCATTTGATTCGAAGGTCGTAGTTGAAGGTCGAAGTAGCCCATTTGATGGTCGAAGTAGCCATATTCGACCATTCGAAATTCTAACTTTTTTTCCTCTATTCCTTCACTCAAACTAAGTAAATGGGCCCCCAAATGTTTACATGATTTTCTAGTAGACTTAAGGGTTGAAGATCCAAATTATGGAAAGATCCATTATCCAGAAAGCCCCAGGTCCCAAGCATTCTGGATACCAGGTCCCATACCTGTATCTCCGTTTAATACATGCCAGTACAATATATACCAAGATCTTTTCGTAAAATATTGAGAACAAAAAGTTACCAGATTATTTTATTTATCCTTTATATGAATTTGCAGTCGGTGCAGCCCTTCTTCCTGGATTTTCTATACACATGATGTTTTACATAATCTGGTTACATCATTATTGAACTCAAATCAGGAAGTATTTGACATAACCTGATATGGTCACATCAAGGTGTTCCAGGACTTATGTTTTTATAGTTTTAGAATTCTGTATTTTTGTATATCTCTCAAAGAGGTGACTTCCAAAAGAAACAAGTCTAGGGGGCACCAACTTTCACAAGGACATACACTTGCTGTCAAGTATATACTTGTAATGTACAACACATTCTTCTTTCATGAGATGTCTGTAGGGGCTGCTGCTTGAAAGTCACCATTGATTTGATTGTCCATCTAGCCTAAGGCATTCCGCTTGTTTACTGTTACGGCTTTTTATAAGACTCAAACTGCTTCTGTTCATCGTTTTACTCCTCAAGCCCCAGGGAGGTTTGTGCCTCAAAGGGGCACTGTCATCAAAATAATGACATGTATTCTAGTTACACTAGTTATTTCTATTCAGTACTTGTATAAATGTTTGCTTTTAAGCTGAACTGCTACTTTTCATTGCAGCATGCTTGCAATCTGTTATGATGTCTATAACATAAATATCCATCCAACCACTGTACAGTGAAGTCTGTTATACGTTATTTAAAAACTTGGGATTATAATTAAATGATAATATTTATGAATACCTGTACATAAAGGATACTCATTATATGAAGTTTATGTCAGCTGTTTTGTGACAGTGGATAAAAGATTAGTGGAGAGTTTGAGCTAGACATGGGGAAAGGGAATATGAGAGATATATTGGATGAATGGCATATGGATTGGACATACAATAGGAAAATAGCAGCTAAGGGAGAGATATTATCAGCTTAGATCAGAATTGTTGAACCCAAGGCCCACAGCCCAGACGTGGCCTTCCAACATATTTGGTTCCTCAGATTGCTCAAGATCTCCAGTGACCAATAGAATAACCTCATAACTGTATTATAACTCAGTCCTCAAACATGTTTGATAGTGAATAACTGTCCCCATGGGTGTCCGCAAGTAAGCGGAGGTAAGCTAGGCAAGTAAGCTACAGGTATGGGATCCATTATCAGTAAACCTGTTATCCAGAAAGCTTTGAATTACAGGAAGGCCCCATAGACTCCATTTTATCCAAATAATCCATTTAAAAAAAATTCCCTTTTCTCTGTAATAATAGAACAGTACATTGTACTTCATCCCAACTAAGATATAATTAATCCTTACTGGAGGCAACACCAGCCTTATTGTTTACATGATTTAATTTTTACATGCTTTGCTGGTAGACTTAAAGGAGAAGTCAACCCCTACGTGCAAAAATTCCTCCCCCCCGGCCTACCTGCCCCCCCGGGCAAATGCCCCTAACTTATTTACCCCTCCATGCAGGTCCTCTCCTGCTGAGTTTTCTTCCTGGATTCAGTGGCGTTTTCTGGCGCAGGCACAGTTGGAGGTATTTGCCGATGCATTTGTCTACTGCGCATGCGCCGAAAGTCACAAAGTTTCCGAAAAAAGAAATCAGAAACTTCGTGACTTTCGGGTGCATGCGTCTGCTGCCTACAGACATCATAGCAGATTGCAAGCTTATTTTAGTATGATGAAGCTTATATTACATTTTAATTTTCGCCATAGTTCCCCTTTAAGTTGGGGGGACACCTACATGCCTCCCCCATCCCTTTTGAATCTAGTGCAGCCTAAAGTAGACCACACTAGATTCAAAAAGCAGTCCGAAGGGCAGAGGCCTGCGTCTATTCGCACAACACCCCATGAAGACGGTAAAGTTTCTAAAAGGCCTTTTTCTGCACACTAGTTAATTAAAAGCATGGGTGCTTCAGTATGGGACTAAGGCCCTGCATTTTGGGCAGAGACGTAACTAGATGGGGGCGGGCCCAGGCGCGGGACGTGCAGCCGAGCCCCGCCCCCTCCTTATGACCGGAAACGGACGCTTTTCCCTTAGGACAGAGTGGCGCGCGAGCTGCCGGGGGGCCTGAGGGGGTGCGGGCCCTGGCACCATTCGCACCCCCTGCTCCCCCAGTAGTTACGCCACTGATTTTGGGTTATATACCCTAAAGCTGGCCATAGACGCAAAGATCATTTTTGGACAGTGTGGGGAGTGTCCCAACATTTTTAATAGGCAAAACTTACCAGCACACAAGACATGATGCAAGTGGGGAAACCCCTGCATGTTGTAACATTTCGGGGGCACGCCCCTTTGTCAGACATTGGTGATCAGTCATTCAGTGGAACCAACAGGTCAGAAGATTTCTATTGGCTAACGACATCTCTGCATGTATTGCCTATCTGATGATATAATGGGTCACTGTCACTAGTATTTGTCAGACAGAACTTTCGTACGATTGATGTCTGTCAATTAATAGCCAGACCATCATCCGATTTATTCTGTTTACTATTTTATTTAATCTGAATGGTTAGTTGTAGGTCGTGAGACTGCAACGCATGATTATTCGTGGGATATAAGGATAACTGTGCACATCTATGTCCAGCTTTCATCATCGGCAGCCAAGGATGTCAGCATTACAAACTTTTAAAGACTTGCAGACAGTGCCATCTAGAGGCAAGATACCAGAATGTAATTGTCTACCATATGTGCACACTATTAACAAGCTTAAAAAATGTCAAAGAAAATGATTTAACTTAAAAAAAAAAAAAAAGAGGAAAAAAATGTCAAGGAGGAGCAATAAATACATATTTAACATATAGTAATAGTCGGACTGGCCCAGGTGTCAGTGGGCCCTCCTGCACTTTCCTTGTGTGTCATTCGTGGTTTTAGAGAAAATGAGCTTATTCGTGGTTTCAAAAACCTATAAAATGAGAATGTTGATAAATGAGCCTCTAAGTCTTTAAATTTATATATATTACATTGTGGGAGTGGTTCACATTTAAAAACACAAATATTTTTATTTGATTATTATCTCCCCTCTCATACGCCAACCTCTAATGACGACCTTACCGTGTTTTTTCCAAGTTACTGGACGATTTTATACGGTGTTTACACACAAATGATTTGAATTAGCAATGATTCACCATGATGGAGAAATTAACTTTTTAGATGACACTTTATGTGGTGATGCTTTCTCTAGAGGCCCATTTATCAACACTCTCATTTTAGTGGTTTTTAAAAGTTTTTGAAACCAAGAATAGTGAAAACATCAAACCACAAGAGTCATATGATTTTAAAGCTTCAGGTATGAAAATGTTTTGTTTAAAACGGATGCATGTTTAAAAAAAAAAAAAAAAAATGGAATATACCAAGGTTAAAATTTGGGTTGGTATTTGGCTGATTTTTTATGGAGAATATTGCCAGGACCTCTTGAGATTTCACACCCTCTGAAACTTTATTTATTCTGCCATTTGATGCATAATAATTAGAATTGGCACTGAATCTATACTGCCAGGGGCTCTGGGGGTCTGAATTACAAACATGTTTTGGCCACTGTATTTATTCAAAACACTATACATTGCTGAGGGGAGTCTAGAAGTGCACTGGAGAGGAGATAGTTTAAACAATGCAAATATGGAAATTAATTCTGCATTCTATAATTAGGAACATCGTTACAAAAATCTTTTATTATAACATGATTTATAATATGAAAACCCCAAAGTCTATGGCCTAGCACATTTCATGCATGAATGGCACTTAGAATAAATATAGTTTTAAATCATGATTAAAAACATGATTTAAAGAGACTGTCTTGCTTGTAGTACTACACAAGGAGATGGAACTTTATAATACCGGTATAGGATCAGTTACCTGGACACCTGTTATCCAGAAAGCTCCGAATTACAGCATGGCCATTTCCCATAGACTCAATTTTATCCAAATTTTTAAAATGGATTTCCTTTTTCTCTATAATAATAAAACAATACCTTGTACTTGATCCTTATTGGAGGTAAAAACCAGCCAATTGGGTTTATTTTAAGTTTACATAATTTTCGAGTAGACTTCAGGTGAAGATCCAAATTACATAAAGATCTGGAAAACCCCAGGTCCCAAGCATTCTGGATAAAAGGTCCCATACCTTTACTATCTACTCTAGGTTATTATATATTAATCGTCTTGGAGACTACTATGATCGTTATCATGAAGGCCACTGATACGGAGACAACTGTTGGTTGTCACAAAGACAACTGTAGTGTTTTCCATGTTTTTTGTTATCCTATAGGTGTCTGTAAATTACCCACCCCATTCGATTTTAGATTGGTATTTATATTCTATTGCTATGTTGTGTTAGTGCTATGTAAATAAAATCTACATAAGGATGCTGTACCAAGGCCTGGGCGAAAATTCCTTAGGCACATAATACAGTACAATATAATGTAAAATGTCTTTTTTCAACCTCAATAACTATGCAAGAGAATAACTAGAATTTTTTTCCTAAGCCATTTTAGTGAAAACAAGTCAAACTGTAGTGAGGTTTTTTTCTTCTTCTTTTAATACACAGATAACTTTAGTTCCCCAGCATGTTATCATACGCAGGCAGGGCATCAATGCATTCCATACAGGAGAAATCTATTCACACCAGCAAAATGAATAATTAAGATAAAATATATAAATGTACACCTTCAGGGGCTGCAGTGCAAGCCCAGTCCCAAATCTGTGAGTAAACACTGGCTTTCAGGCAACAAAGTGGATTTATATGAAATAACAAAAATAGCTATCTATTTGCAAATTAACTTGTGATTATCAGTGGTTTCCAAACATTCCCTTCTCCCAAAGAATATATTAAAAATAGAGTGTATTCTGCTATAGAGATGCCCAACATCTATAATTCCAGGCTAAATAAGGAATGCAAAAGAACATCTCCACCTGTCTATTGCTTGGATCAATGGGCAACATTGTGCATCAGAGCAGATGAAATTTTCAAACCTGCCCAATCCCTTAAAATCGCCATAGACGTAGAGATCCGCTCGTTTGGCGATGTCGCCAAATGAGCGTCTCTCCCTGATATGCACACATTAAAGTGGGCGATATCGGGCCGATCCGATCGTGGGCCCTAGCGACCAAGGATAGGATAAGAATAGATCGGATACAGGCGGTCGGATCGCGGGACCGCATATACGCATAGATGTGGCCGCAATCCAACGGGAATTTTTAACCTGCTCGATCGAGATCTGCCTGATTTTCGCCCAGATATTGATCGGGGAAGCCCATCGGATGGCCCCACACACGGGCCAATAAGCTGCCAACTCGATCTGTCAGCAGCCTTTATCAGCCCGTGTATGGGGCCTTTACTCAATATAAATCCATAGTGCAAGAACAAAGGCAGCCTGAGTGACTGGAGTCTGGAGAAAGGCTTAAGACAGGATTGGGAGTTAGCAGCTTAGCTTTCCAGATAAATAACAATGGCTAACGTTCTTATAACAGTAAATAAATGGCAAGGAATTAATAGTGAGAATGATTTTTAAATAGAGAGTTTTAATAACCCAGACATTATTCTGCACACCTACACTCTGGTCACCAGCTACATTTTAAGCCGAATATGGAACTCGCTCATTTCTAAGAACAAAGTATTTACATTACAGCACATGCAGGGGGGATTTACAAGGAAGGGGATGATTTGTTCACACTAATGATATTTACACAGGGAGGCCTGCACTATACTTAGCTTGCAGCATAGAAATCAACGGGATGCAGGTTTAATGTATTTGAATCTGCCCAAGTGAGTGGAGACTAGTGTTGTATAAGAGAGCAAGGCATGTGATTCCCATAACTTCTGGCCAATTGGGTTACAGAGAAAACATAACCAATTAAAGTATGATTTATCATGCATAGAGCCATGGTTTTAAATGCACAGAGCATCTATTCTGTTTATTATGGTGCCTGGAAACAAAGCCCTGCTTAGACTGTTCTTGCTCTACTAGTAAGGCTGATTTACTAAGATAGGTGCTAAATCACAGAAATACAGTTGCCAATAACATCCAATCATTCTGATCAAAACAAACTGCTGATTGGCTGCGAAAGGTAACTGCACTTGTGCAATTTAGCAGCTAGGTTTGTAAATAAGCCCTGGTATGTATTACACTGCACTAAACCTGCTGACAGCCACACTGAAAATCAACACATGCTAGGTGGGCCCATTATGCTGAGAAAGGGGGAAGAGAGGAATGGCGTCTCAAGATGTGCCCATTCCATATAGTCTTTTTATTATACGTGGGCAGTGGTTTGTGCTGTAAATCGAGACGTTCCCAACATCCACCATACAAAGTGGCACTGCAAGGTTTTCAGGAGCTTTTAAATCCCCTCCCAATTGAAGTCCGGGGTTGCTTTAACGCCGGAACCACAGCCAGCTGTTCAGGAGTCCGAAGATGATGATGATGGAATACATGGTCATTTCATGCTTGACTCGTTCTTTGTTTTCTTCTTCTAGCAGCAGAAGACGTCTGTTCAGTTTGATTATCTAGGAGAGGAGAATGGAGGTGTGATTTATACCCACCACAATCAGAAAAGTTTGGAACCCCCCCCCCAAATTTCCACATATTCACGGAGCTGATCAGACAAGCCTGTAATGCAACTTCAGTGAAACCTTGCACCCACCTGCCTCCTTAATGATGCTGCGTCTGCTAAAGCTAAGTCATCTGGGGTGGAGTCCAAAGTTGTGTCTAATGTGGACATTGCAGACCTGCAGAAGGAGTGATGGAAATGATATCAGAGGACCCATGCATAAAGACAAGCTCAGGCCAATCCTCTGTGCCAATGCCGATGAGAGTACTACACAAAGGCTCAATAAGTGGCATGAAGGAGAAACAGCCCAGAAGAAAAGACGAGACATCCCAGGTACATTGCATTTCTAAAGCATGTGTATTGCGATACATTCACTAGTATGGTGTTCTTCTATTTATGATATCGGTTTCAGATTACTGAGCAGGTGCTTAGAGAAGGTGGAATAATCCAGCTGGCTATTTAAAGGAACAGTAACCTCAAAAAATGAAAAATAAAATGCAGTGTTGCCCTGCACTGGTAAAACTGCTGTGTTTGCTTCAGAAACACGAATATTATTTATATAAATAAACTACTGTGTAGCAATGGGGGCAGCCAATCAAAGGAGAAAAGGCTTGCGTTACACAGATAGCAGATAAGCTCTGTAGAACATAATGGTGTTATCTGTTATCCGTTATTTATCCTGTGCCATATAGACTTTTTTCAATTCCCCCATTGCTACTAAGCAGCTTGTTTATATGAACTATAGTAGTGTTTCTGAAGCAAACACATCAGTTTTACTAGTGCAGGGCAACAGCACAATACATGATATTTACTTTAAAACATTAAATTTGTTGGTGTTACTGTTTCTTTACAGCGATAATGACACGTGCCTATAAAAATCATACGAACGTGTCAGTATGAAGTAAATGCTGCACAGAATAGTTCCCCGCAAAGCCGCCCCCCAGCCCCACGCACCTGTCTGCAGCAGACCGGCTGACACAGCTAATTGATCTTCCCGGGTTGCTTCAGTGATTTTGGGCTGGGGTCCTGTTTTTATTCGTAATCAGCCTATGGAAGGATCGTTCCACCCCCAATCATTTAGCAGTGCTGGAGGGTCGGGTGAGTGTGGGTTTGCGGGGAAATATTCCAGATGCAGCATTTACTTCATACTGACACATTTCTATGATTTTTACAGTAACGTGTCAGTATCGCTTTAACTTTAGTCACCACAAGGTTTTGATATCAAAACCCTGGGAGTAGTCACTAACAGTATAGCACACAGCAAGTCCAATGTGCCATACATATTGCCAAAACAAATGAAAATATATTGAGGATTATTATTGCTATAACATTGGTATCATGACAGCAAGTTGCAAATAGTTGCATAGTAGGCTTGGGTTGCATTCAAATACTACGAGGTGTAAGTATCAACAGCAGCCACAGGCCAGGGGCTGAACATCTTTTCAGCTGCAATTTATGGCAGAACCCTGAGAAAGGTTTAGGAAAGTGTGAGCAGCAACACTTGGTAACTCATGGCTGGACATTGTCAAAGAAACTAAAGTGTCCAACAAACACAATGTGGTTTACTACCTATGAGTTTGCAGTACACACGACCAGACGAAGACACTGCCTATGTGTCATTAAGTTACATTTAAAAGCTTAAATGCCAGCCATGTATGCCCATAAGCATCCAGGCATACTGTATATAAAACTCCTGCTCCTAAATAAATTAAGGCAGGTTATGTAGTGGCACAATGGGCATCTAAAGTCACCCAGAAATGACCCTTAGTCTTTACTACAATTACTCACTGGAGGCTACACCACTATAGGGTAGATTCTTAGCAGAACATAGTTTATTATTGCAGCTGCTCTGTTTATAATACACTATTATTAATGATTTTAGTTAGATTTTTCCCCATAGTGTGCTATACTGTCCCCAGGCTCATGTGCAAAGTGTTCCGCACACATGATCCTGTGCCACCATATTCTTGTCAGCCTTAGCCCCTGGCTTTACCTTGTACAAGAAATGGGTTGAAACAGTCTCTACATTAGTTCCAAATCAGTCATTTATAGAGGTGGGCTTCAGACAGTACCAGAATGAGAGGACATAGATAACTGAACACATAAGCATAACTGAATAGAGAAAGGTTTGGGTTACCTGGGGTTATCATGATGGGTGACAGGAACAGAGGTCGATGATCCCCCACGCAAGATTGGCCTGGTACAGGCACGTGCAGGGAAGAGACAAGAAAAAGGAGAAGAGGGAGAAGAGAATAAGGAAAGGAAAGAGAATTACTAAATGCCCAAACACATTCATGTAATCACCACATGACCTGTGTATGCAGGGCTCCATGATCCAGAAAACACATATACTTAATAGAAGGAGTAGCTTGGAACGGGTGGGGTCACATGGGCACTGCAAGTCAGTCTGGCACTGAAAGGGTTACAGGGGTGAGGAGGGTAATAGGGAAGACATTCACCTGCGGTTTTCATCCAGCACATCAAGGACCTGCTGATAAGCCCTGCGGGTGGAGGTCTGGATGAGCGACAGAATGCCACGGGGAGAGAAAAGATCTGCTCCAACTGCAGGGGGCGAGGGAGCGGGGCACAGGCGGCCTGCAGGGGCAGACGGAGTCGGGCTAACCAAAGGAGAGCAGCAGAGAGAAACAAAAAAGTAAGACTGTGTGTAAAAGGCAGACAGGGGAGTAAGAAATAGGGGAGTTCATAGTAGAGAAGGGTGAACACAATGTGAAAGACACAAAAAGAATAAAGAAAGAAAGAAAGAATAGAGACAAAGGGGAGTAGTAAGTAAAGTAGTAAGAAAATAAAATATACATAAAAATCATGCAGAGATAAGTGCTATACTGGAAATACTACAAAAAGGAGCAAAAAAGAGGGTGTAACTTGGAGAAAGGAAAGACTGGAGGCCTGAAATTACTGCACTGAAGATGGACAAAAGGGCTGCACATTAGCATTGACTAGATAGGGGAAATCAGAGAAGGTACAATATACACCAGGAATTATACTCCCAGAAATAACTCCTTACTGTAAGTACTGGCAATGCCAGTTGCACTCATCTTTTGCTTTTTACCCTTTTTCAGTTCTAAACAAACTAAACCTAAGGCTGTGGATCTGGTCATATACCTGTATCAAAGCTCTCATTACATTTCATTTGCACAGATCAGAGATGGAATTAGAAGCACAGGGAGCCCTTTCACTATGGTATATGCCTTGAGAAATAGGGGATATTTTCACTGGAAGGATAGTAAATATCAAGGGTACTAAGGGTTGCTAGGGTATAAAAGTGAACGAATGAAGGGAGGAGGCAGAACAGCTGAAGCACAGGAATTGTAAGAAGAGGAGTTATACACAGGTACAAAAAGACGCATGGAAGAATTAGAACGATGGCTCACAGAAGTAAAAGGTGGGCTGAAAAGATGTTATATAGAGATACAGCTGGGGGAACAAATGAGGAAAAGGATATGGCAAAAGGGAAAACTACAAAGGCTGGTAATAGGCCATTGGTTTCCAAAATGTGGGGCAGGAAGTAGAAATGGGTCTCGGCATAAAGACCAAATCATTCCAACTAAAGGAGAGTGACTGGGCAGCACATGTAGTAAGTCTTGGCGTTTTGTTGCCCAGCTTCTCATTGCTCATTGAGACATCAAAACACACAGAGCACTTCCCATTCAAGTGACAGAACTTGGAATTGTTTTATTTTTGATTGCTCATAAAATGTGTTCTTATATCAGTAACATTGTCATTTGCTAGAGGTTTGCCTTCAAAGGGGGCTGACAACCTAGGGACTAACTGGGACAGATAATAAATAATGCCAGGCAGTATGTGGTGAGGTTATATGGGGATACAGGCTGAGTTATCACATGAAGAATAAGAGGTGTATAAATATATATATACTTGTAATATGGAGCTAGAGAAGGGACACAGAACTGCATCATAAAATCTACTGAGGGCTCAGAAGCTGCTGCATAGCACTAAATACTGATGCTTGGAGTGCCAGGTATTAATGGACCCAGTACAGTAAGTGGCAAGGAAGTTTCATTAGGACAATAAAATAGATTCAAATAAAACGCTATTAAAAAGGAGTAACTGGAAAACAATGGGATTCTTTACAAGTGCGATTTCCAAGCAACCAGCTTTCGGGTCACTGCCTGTTTTGTCCTACGTGCACCCATACAGTGCATGTGATCAGCCACATTATAAATAATATCACAAAAACTTTATTTTGTCAGTCATTCATTTGTAAAACAAACAGAGCACCTAACACTTTTCATGTGGTTATCCAGCACTTCTTTAGAACATGTAGACATGTTCCTGTACCTGGTGACAGGTACTAGCCATTAAGTGGCTATGTCTTTTATATTAATTACTTTTGAACCATTAATGTGTTTTTAAATGGTGACAATTGTTTCCTGATAATGTCAACTGCACAGTGTCGGAGACTGTGGATCTGCTAGCACCAAGATGAGCCCACGGAATTATCCTACTAATACAGGGGTGCCTTGTTTAGCACCTCAACACACTTCTTAATTATCCAAGCTGCAAGGACAGTATCAAGTCACACTGATATTTAAATGTTTAGATACAGGAATAATAATTTTTTTGGGGTCTAATATTCTAATTTATTGCACAGCGCTTTACTTAAATTAATGAATTTGTCTATTTATGGATGAATTTATAGCGGCACTGGCACTTTAATAATTTTATTACAATCCTTTAGGAATTGTTGTTAGTAAACAAGTGTAATAAATCACGTTTAAGTACTTTTGGACAATTTCAGAATCATAACGATTGGTGGGGTTTCTTTTTCTTTCTTTAAATAACAGGAATAATAATATTCAGTGTACCACACAGAAAAACTATATTCTTATATTCTTATATTTCAAGGCAAATCAACTTCCAGTAAAATGTGAAACCTTCTCTTCAACAACACTCCACCAAGTACTGCCCAGTATATTCAACTCTATCTAACCTTAATTACTGCATCAGAATCAATTGCAGTTGTCAAAAAGATTCCATAAGGGGTACGTCAGTATAAGAAAGATCACACTGAAATGGGTAACAATGAGTTTGCCCAGAAAAGGAACACAGAAATATTGCTGTGATTAGATTAATATTCAGGAACACATAAATAAAACTGAAAAGGAATACAGATCCAGGCCAGAACATTAACCTAGGGAGAAAATACTATAATAGAAATTACAAAGGATTTTGCTAGATTACCCAAGATCATGTTTCTTAATCCACCAGAGCCTTTTAAAGTAATGGATTAGGGTTAATTTTATGGAGGAGACAGACAATCCACTGAGTAGTGTTTTGTATAATCTCATGTTATTATTGAAGTGAATATGTATTTGTGATCCTACATATTCTTGAAATAAAGACTGAGTAATTGATACACTCATATCTTCCTAATTTGTACTCATTTCATCCGTTAAGGGAAGCTCTGAGCAATGTTGGACCTTCAACGGACAGCATGATCCAAGGCTGGGCATTCAAGTGAAAACTGACAGCTACTAGTGTAGTATAATAGTAGTTTAATGGTATAATCTGTAAAGTGTTATCTGGTGCCTCATTTTAATAAGTCTTTTTGCCAGATACTAACATTATCCAGAAATACTTGCCTGTTTTTACGGTAATCACTTTCTGTAAAAACATTAATACACCAATTTTTTCTGCACAAGCAGAAAAAGTCTCAAAGGCCTTGAAACAACAGGAAAAGCAAAGATATGAGGCATGAAAACAGTCTTTACAGAGAATAGAGGCAGCAAAGCTTACATGGAGTCATGTCTGACGAGCTGTCCATTCTGCCTCAATGAATTCTCAGAGGCTAATCCGTCTCTCTTCAGATTCCCGCTGGTGCGTACCTAAGGATTTGAGTGACAGGGGTCAGACACTAGGCATACAGAGCCCTTTCTTAATTACATAAAGGGATATACTACGTTATATAAATAAAAGGTGTTGTATAACCCTAGGGAGCAGGGCAGCCATCAGGGGGGGACAGGGGTAGAGTTGTAGGGGGCCCGAGGGTAAGGGGGGCCCCGGCCACGCCACACTTTCTTGATAAGCCAGGCCCCCCCGACTTCGGGAAGGCAGGGCAGGAACACAAGTGGAGGTATCTTCTGTCCATTACTTCCCTTTATTGGTCACTGAGTTTAAGTCCTGGTTGAGCTGCTCAGGGATTGGATAGCTGAGGTTTGAACTTCTCCTCCAGTTCATCCAATCACCATGCAGCTTTACCAGGACTTGAAATTCTGTGACCAATAAGGGAAGAAAATGCTGTCACTGGAAGAAGATGCAGCCACCTGTGCTCCCTTCCTCCCTTCTGTAGTTGGCAACTCACTGACATCAGGTGGGTCACACTAATGAAGCACCACATTTTTTTTTAAACTTCTGGGGGGGGGGGGGAGTTTTTTTTACATGGACGTTTAAGGGGGGCCCTGGGGGGGGGGCTTTTTTTATCTCTGTGACTTGGTACAAGTCACAGAGATAAAAGCGATTAAGTCTGCACAATGGGGGGGGGGGTTCATCCCTTACATCGACTATATCATATGCCAAATACAAGGCTTTTTTTTTTTTAATGAGAAAAAAGGAAAAGTTATCTGCCTCTTTGCTGTGTGGAGTGGCTGGTGTGGGTCCTTCCAAATCCAGAAAGTCTAGCGGCCTTTCACTCAGAGTGAGGACCCTCGGTGGGGTTTTCAGTGCAAGGGCCGCGTTGTTAGCTCCAGGGATGAAATCCAAATTAGAAGGCCTTGAGAAGAGAGACTCCTCACTCTGACCTGTAAGCGGAGAGGTAACAAGGTCAGACTATTAGTAACGGCACAGACTGTTAGTAGAAATCTGATCTCTGTGTCGTGAATGCCATTTTATTGTATCACTTCTCTAACAAATGACTCTTCTATTAATGAAATTGCTGTCAGGGAATTATGTTCTGCCCAAATGCATGCGAATGCCCCAGGAAATCTAAATGTTGTCAATGTCTCACCTGCTATCACAATCCTCTCAGGTACCTCCATAAATACTCCAGGAATGGGCATGTCTGGCTGAGTTTTTGGGTCGACTCCTGAGTTACTTGGAGCCACTTTAAGCTTCTCTGGGACCCTCATGCTCTGGCTGATCCCTTCTGTGTAATCTCTCTCATACTGCATGCGGTTTATCTCAGCCATCTCTGTGCTTGGGGGTGAGAAGCCTTTAATGTTCATCCTAAGGAGACAGTAGATCACAGTTTAGAAAGCAAAACTGAGTGCAGAGAATTGTGGAGTAGCAGTACAGTTTATGGTACAAGGAAGGCCCAGATATCATTTTCAGGAGTGGATGCAACATCAAGTCATACTTTAAATGCAGCAAGCACTGCTTATAATCCTGCTTCAAGCACTTGTTCTACAGAAGCTGGATCATGAGTGCTTCAAGTTCCTACAGTACTATATCAAATCAGAGGCTGCCTTATACATCTCCCACATCCCCGAGAATAGAAAGCTGCTAAGGAAGCCAGAAATTGTTCAACAACTATAGGGCTGCATGCAGATCATCCCTTCCCTATGCTAATATGGATTATGTCAGTGAAAGCTCTGTGTTAGGTATAAGATCACCTATAATCTGTTGTTAACATTCTGGTTTCCTTTTTTAACAATTAGTTTTTATTAAATGTAAATGTGTACATATTATTACATTGTATAGCAAATGTGCAATTGCCTGTGGTACAACGTATTGATTGTAATTAACATTTCAACCCCAGTTAAAATAATAATGATACAAATAATAAAAAAGAAAAACAATAACCTTGCAGTGTAACTGATCACATTCTTCCATACGAGTACCTTTTTTCTATCGTTAATAAAACATCTTATCAACAGATTTCTAAGAACAAACGCTGTCTATGTGATTCTACCAGAGAAATGTTGGCAAACAAGTCCTAAGAGGGTTCAAAATCCACCCAGGACGCCCATATTTTATCAAATTTTTGCGGGCAGCCTCGTCTGATATACGTAAGCCTATAAAGAGGGATGGCTTTGTCAATCAGTGCTTCCCAAGTTGCCAGCTTTGAGCCAGTAGCAGATTTCCAGTGGATTGCTATGGTTTTTTTTTTGCATACATACCCAGTAATATAATCAATGTTCTTTGAGCCCTTCTAGGTGAAAGAGCCTCAACCTGGTTAAGCAAGATTACCAATGGGCCCAATGAGAGGATTAAGCCTGTCCTCTCTTGTGTACTTTTCGCCACTTTTCCCCAAAAGCGTTGTGCCCTAGAGCAGTTCCACACCAGGTGAAAGAAATCTGCTGGAGAGTATTGACGTCTTGTCAATTATTGTACAATCTCTGGATTCATTATGTGCAGTCTATGGGGTGTAAGATATGTACGATGGAGATATTTTAGCTAAATTAGTCTATCCCTGCTGCAAATAATCCCATCAAAGGTGACCTCTAAGACATTTTCCCATTGTTCTGGGAAAGATGTGGGATGTCTCGCTGCCACTTGCTATACAGTTTGAGTTAGCTACCTGCTAGCAATAACCTATTGTAAAATGTCGAGAGGGGTTTCTTAAGATCCTCTGTGTGTCCTAGGAGTTCAATTGCTCTTGGAGAGATGTCAATAGGCTGGGTTCCGAACTGGGTCCCCACCAGGCCCGGACTGGCAATCTGTGGGTTCTGGCAAATGCCAGAGGGGCTGCTGTATGGTTCCATAGAAAGTTACCATATAGTGGGCTGGTAGGGGGCTGTTTGGGCCTCTGTGTACCTGTAATGGCAGGGCCTATTTTGACTCCCAGTCCAGGCCTGGTCCCCACTGCATGTCGCAGTTTCAGATATCTGAAGAGCATGTTATTGGGGAGGGAGAAAGAGGGCCTTAGCTCTGGAAAAGTTAGGAGAGTGCCTTCTGGCATAATATCCGAGATATATTTGATATTGTAGCTTGCCCATAACTGAGGATCTGGAATAGTCTTAAACTGTTGGAGCTTGGGATTACACCATAGGTAAGTATACTGCGAACAGTATGGCTTGGATTTGGGTAATGGTTTACATGCCATTTTCCAGGCTCCAACTATGGCTTTCATTTGTGGGGTAACCCTCTCAGCAGAAGCCGTACCCCGGTACAAAGGGTTCTTAAGCCCACAATTTGTGCCTCCAGCATTGTAGCTACATTAGTAGGCGAAGGCGACATCCATCTCCATGCCACTACCATCTGCGCTGCGAAATAATACATATAGAGATTTGCCGCTGCCAGACCCCCTCTGGTAGTTGGTAGCTGCAGAGTTTGCAATGAAATCCTGGGCTGCTCTCCATTCCAAAATAAGGTTAACATAAGCCCCTTAATCTTGTTGAAGGTGGAGTGGGGAATCACTATAGGGGACTGGTAGAAGACGTACGTCAATTTCGGGAGAACTACCATTTTAGATAAATTGATTCTTCCTGCCAGGGTAAGCGGAAGACATTTCCAATTCTCGATTGGAACCTGCATTCTAAAATGGGACTAACATTCCATAACAGTATCATCTGCATATAGGGAGATCAGTTCTGTCCTATTGCCCAGTTGCAGTCCTTTTACTCCCTCTGTGGCTTTTATACGGCACGCCAATGGTTCCATCGCCAGGGCAAATAGCAAAAGCGACTACGGGCATCCCTGTCTGGTACCCCTACCTATTGAGAAAAAGTTGGAGAGTTTGGAATTAGTGTTGACATTTGCTATTGGAAGGTTATTTCGCGCCCGGACCCAAGATAGAAATGTTTGGTTAATGCCCATTTTCCTCAAAGTAGCCCATAAATATTCCCACTCTACAGAGTCAAAAGCTTTTTCGTAATCAAGTGAGACCACTATTCTACTACCATGGTTATCGTGTGTGACAGAGAGATTTGTGAAAAGCCGCCTGAGATTGGTATCAGTCGATCTACCAGGCATAAAACCCGTTTGGTCTGGAGATATCACCTCCTCCAAATGTTGGAACAGTCTCATGGCAAGCACTTTCGCCAAAATCTTTGCATCTACATTAATGAGGGATATGGGCCTATATGAGGCACAACTTAGTGAGTGTTTCCCTAATTTGGGTATAAGAACTATTAAGGTTTCTCTCATGGACTTTGGGAGGGGGTCCCATTTGGTTATTCCATTATATAACTTAGCTAAAGTGGGCGATAATTTTTTGGCATGCCTTTTGTACCATTCCGCCGGTATCCCATCTAAACCCTGTGTTTTCCCTGCCGGGAGAGCCGAGATGGCCAATTATATCTCCAATGGAGTAATATTCTGCGCTAGCTTTTGGGAGATTTGGTCCGGGAGTACAGGAAGTTGTATAGACTCAAGGTATTGGTGGAGTTCTTCTGGGGCGACTGAAAGCTTAGAGGTGTATAGGTCTTCATAAAAAGTTTTGAAAGCCTTATTTATGCCCTCCGGAGAGGAAACAAGCTCCCCACTAGGTAGCTTGATGGCCGGGATGGAGGTGGTTACCAACTCATTCCTAAAGAGAATAGCTAAAAGCTTACCAGTTTTATCACCATGTTCAAACATATTTGTTTTTTGCAGGAGAATATTCTTCTTAGTGAGTTCTATTTGCGCCAAGTTAAGAGCTTCCTGACACTGTTGCCATCCCCTCTTTATCTCATCTGTAGGCTCGGATACATATCTAGCTTCTGCTTCTATCACCTTGTCACTTTTTTGGGAGATATCAGCTGCTGCATTACGATTGTGTGCTTTAATATGACATAAACTCTCAGGAGTTGCCCATAGATGTCTCCCCCAGATTAATGGCCAAGTATGTGTCTATACAGTTCTGATTATGTTCCCCCAAATCCTGGTGATTTGCCCAGTACGGGCTAAGCCTCCATACTCAGATGGCGTATTCAATGCCACCATGTATGTGTAATGTAACTAGCATTGGGGAATGGTCTGATATGCCTCTAGTTAATATTTCAACATTTTGTATCATTTTGGCAGCCTCCCCACATCCTAAAGGCAAGTCTATCCTGGACAGGGCATTATGTCATCTAGCCATCTAACAAAGGCAGGGGTATTAACTTTCTGGTTTCCAGACTTCATGTAATGGTCATTTAAAGTGATATTGACGGTAAAATTTTATTTTCAAAATCTACATTAAAATTTACCTGTAGGTCATGTTGATTGTTTTTCACTGCTAGTTCTGCTTTTGTAAGTAATTGTTACTTGAAGTTCCTTAACTTGACTGTTTTGCCAACCTGACTGCCCCTCCTCTAACGGACTCCTGCTACACAATTATGGCAGCCTCTTCATAGAGGAAAATGGGGATACAAAAAAAGTAATGTAAAAGCACCTGGCAAATACTTTTATGCCAAAATTATAAATCTTATGCAAAGACAATATTATGAAAGATATAAAAATAAATTTATTTTCTGGTGTCAGTATCTCTTTAAAATATGTGCATAGCATGGGCATATAAACATATATATATTGTACATGCTGGGAATCCAACAACAGCTGAATGTCTGTGAGCTATGCGTGTGTTTGCGCAGTAATAATATCATTTCATATGTAGGTAATGTAGGTATGGAAGTATAAATTTGTGCATGCTTTGTATATACAGTACTGCAGACAAATACAAATAAAGCTACGCTCTCCAGAGTTCTTTTTTCAGCTATGATAATATAACAGAAAACCCCTTTGTGTACTTGTTCCAGTGGGGTCTGTGCTTTTAACAGGGAATCAAGTAGGAGGTTTAGCCTAAAGGCAGGTTAGGGTGAGGTCACATTCTTTCTTCTTAAAGTGGTTGTTCAATTTTATATAAACTTTCAGTATGGTGTAGAGTGATATTCTTGTTGCTAAGGTCCACATTACCCTAGCAACCATGCATTAATTTGAAGAGACTGGAATATAAATAGGAGAGGGCCTGAAGAGAACGGGGAGTAATAAAAAGTAGCAATAAAAATAAGTCAATCAATCAATCAAATTTGAAAGTTGGAAAGAGTCAGAAGGTGGCTGCAAATACAACAAACTATAAAAAATGAAGAACAATTGAAAGGTTGCGAAGAATTAGCCATTCTAGAATATACTAAAGGTTAACTTAAAGGTGAACTGCCCCTTTAAACTGTGATAGCCAAGGGCTGAGTGGCACCCCATGTTGGTCGGGCATACATAACAGCCCTAAGGACATGTGTAGGCCCACACTGGCAATCTACAGATTTTAATAGAGGCCAGGTCTTGGCCATGCAGTTGATGCCGGTGTGGGGCAGAGGTCTGGTTGGTAGGACTTATAGCAATGTACAAAGGCCCTGGGTAGCTTTTCTTGACTGCAGATGGTTCTGGTACCTGCGGGTGCATACACATCGATGCAGGAACTAAGAGTGTGAGGATCTCCCCATTAATTTACAAATTCGCTCGTGCACAAAACCTTTTATTATCCATATAGTTCGACCAGCCACTTACAGCTGGAATTACCATTTTATTTGTTTAGAAGAGAACTAAAGCTTAACTAAAGAAGTAGCTAGAAATGTTCCAATGTATAAGCTCAAAATGGAGGACAAAAGGACAATATGCAGGATAACTGCCAATGTGCAATTGTATCGCAGAGTGAATAGCTAGAAATGTTGTACATTATGTTTTGAGCTTCTGTACAAGGCAACCACAGCCCTTTAGCATTAAAAATATGTCTCCAAAGATGCCCCAGTAGCTCCCCGTCTTCTTTTCTGCTGATTCACTGCACATGCTCTGTGCTGCTGTCACTTACTGAGCTTAGGGACCCACTCACAATATACAGAACACATAGAATATATTGCCACAATATAAGGCTGATTAGTAATTAATACAGATAATGACTACATGGCAGCACAGAAACCAGTGCAATCATCTTTAGATTTTAATAATCAGCCCTGTAGCATCAGCTTATATTACAGGCCAACCTCATTTTCTACTTGATAATTTGTGACAACCCCTAAGCTTAGCTTCTCAACAGCTGAGAGCCCACTTAGTATGTGAGTTTCCAAGATGGTGACCCCCTGTGAGGTCCTGGATCATTGCTGCTATTGAAAAGCTGAAACTTTAGACTGCAGCAATAAGTTCAGTATATAAAATATGGCATTTTTAGGGTTTAGTTCTCCTTTAAAAACAACTAGTGGGGTATATCATTGCTAAAACATTCTCATCTCTGTCATACAATCAGATCTGGAGTTAAGGTGGCCATACACGGCCAATAAAAGCTGCCGACAGACCGAGTTGACAGCTTATTGGCCCGTGTATGGGGCCCTCTGACGGGCTTTCCTGATCGATATCTGGCCGAAAGTCGGCCAGATGTCGATTGGATAGGACTAAAAATCCCGTTGGATCGCGGTCGCATCTGTTCATTGATCCGACCGATGTTACCCATCGTTAGGATCCAATCGTTGGGCCCTAGGGCCCACTAACGGATCAGCCCAATATTGCCCACCTCAAGGTGGGCATATCGGGGAGAGATCCCCTCGTTTGGCGACAAACTAAATTTGGGGATGTCTCCGTGTATGGCCACCTTTAGAGAGGGGGCCCTAGCCATGAGGATAGGTTGGGGCCAACATCTGGGGATAGAAGATATTTGGAGATAGAAGATATTTGGAGATAGAAGATATTTAGGGATAGAAGATATTTGGGGATAGAAGATATTTGGGGATAGAAGATATTTGCGGATAGAAGATATTTGCGGATAGAAGATATTTTGGGGATAGATATGCTAAACTAAATCAGGGATGTCCAGCTGCTGAAACTCCAGTTGTTGTTGAGCTACAACGTCAGACAGAGCTGGGAGCTGCAGATTGGACAGTGCTGGTGTAACTGCTTCCCATGATACCACTGGTTACACATTATAGTCTATGGTCTCAGCAACAGGAAGAGTTGGAACATCAATACGAGAGACAACCATTCTATCATCTCGCAGTAGCTGGGGGCTATTAAAAGCGACTGACAGCGACTCGGGATAAATAAATATAACGAATAAGGATACATACAATGCACGCTCTTCAACCAGGGCGTCCTTTCAGCCGTGTGCAATCTGCTAAGTCTGAGCCTACCCGGCTGCCATATCCCGGAAGCTGCTCTCTAGCTCTCTGCAGCTAACATTGAAAGCGGAAGTTCCGGAATAGCGAAAAGGCCGGGTCGCTGACGTCACGTGATGTTGTCCCATCTTACATAGCGACGAGGCTGGGGTGCGGGCGTGACAGTGCGTTAGTCTATTAGACATGGAACAATAACAACGTCTCGCCTTTCTATCAGCGCAGCTAATGTTACCGGGGCTGCCAACATTTCAATTAACCTTAGTTTGATGTAGAGAGTGATATTCTATGACAAATTTCAACTGGTTTCTATCTTTTAGTTTTAGTTTTTTAGCTTTTAATTTAGCAGCTCTTTGCTTCTTTGGCCGACTAACCTCCCTGCAATTAGGGTTGCCTAGCCGGTAAAACACCTGCCAAGGCTGGGGCTGGTATTACAAATTTACCGGCAATGTAGCAGCTGTTAAATTTGTAATACTACTTTACAAAAGCCGTCAGCCGCCCCCAACCTGCTCAAAATGTACCTTTTTTTTCTGTCTTCAGGCCAAGCCCGCATTTAGGCCCTCCCCTTACATCACGCCCCTTTCTATATCATGCCCCGCCCCTTTATGTCCCCCCATTTGCTCCCGCCCCCACCACCAGCCGGTAAGCATAGTTTTAAAAGGTGGCAACCTACCTGCAATGCTTTTCCGCCAGCTAAAATGTAAATCACCGGTGGGAAGGCACTCAGAGACCTTGTTTTCCAAAATCGGAAAACGAAGCTCTCTGAGTGCCTTCCCGCCGGTGATTTACATTCTAGCTGGCCGGAAGGCATTGCAGGGAGGTTAGTCGGCCGAAGAAGAGGCAATTTGTCGCTGGGCAACTAAATCTCCCAGAATCTCCACGTGTCTCTGCCCTAAAAGATCAAGTTGGTAGCTTATTGTACATGTATGGGGCCAAGCAAAAGGCCTGTCTGACAATATCTGGCTAGGGTTGCCACCTGCCAAGGCTTGGACCGGTATTTCAAATTTACCGTCAATGTAGCTGCTGGTAAATTTGTAATACACCTAACAAAAGGCCTGCCCCCAGTCTGGTCAAAACTTACCTTTTTGCCAGCTTCTGGCCAATCATGCACCGTGGCTCCGCCCCTTTGATGTCACATCAAAGTCACATCACATTTGTTCCCGCCCCCTCCACTGGCCGGTGGAAATTTTATTAAAAGGTGGCAACTCTATATCTTCCCCAGGATCAACCAGATACTGTATGTAGGTTTAACAATTCCATTGGGCAGGAACTTTATTGGGGTCTTCCCTGACTGGTCTGCATAGCCCAATATAATGAGTGGCCAATTCTAATAATTTACTTTTTGGCAATCTCATTAAACGAGCGCAATCAGATGTCTTTGTGTGTGTTTGTAACTGTTGTTTTTATAACATTAATTTATCAAAGAATACCATTTGGTTTGGGTTGTGAAATATTAAGAGAGGGAGAGGATGGGGAGCCTGGGATGGAAATAGAGAAGAGGTTAAGTTTATGTCAGAAGTTGGGGTAGTTGTCTTATTCAGAGAAGAGTGGCTTCTTGTTATGTCTACAATATCCCTTCATTTAATTTAATTCTAGGAATGACTGACTGTGGTGTTCCGTATTTCAGTAGAATTACTACAGGTATTGGAGATGGCCATCCTGTAATTTGGAGCTTTCTGGATAATGGGTTCTGAATAATGAATCTTATACCTATACAATATACAATACATAGGTTTCAAAAGGAACCAAAACATTTTCAGATAAAAAAAAAAGATCAATACTCCCACTGTCAACTGGAATTATAGGGAAATGAGGAGAGCACTCTGCAAGCATATAAATGCTGTGGTTATTCTTTTATTAGTCAACTACTTTTACACAACATGTTTCGGGCCTATGTGCCCTTTATCAAGTGTAAAAACATAACTCCCACTGTCAGTTCAACAGCAAGTGCTCCTTGTGTGCAGTGAGCCCAAATATTTTTTCTTTGGATCTGGGATATAGTCAGAGCACTTTTTGAAGTAGCTTTCAAATTAAACTCAACAAATGAAAGACATTTTTAATTTTTGGAGTTAAAGCGATGGTTCACCTTTAAATTCACTTTTGAGTTGATGTAGATGTTTGTATTCTAATGGTTTTGGTTTTTTTATGGTTTTTGAATTATTTAGCTTTTTGTTCAGCAGCTTTACAGTGTGGAATTTATGCAGCTTCTTGGTTGCTAGGGTCCAGTTTACCATAGCAACCAAGGAGTGGTTTTAATGATAGACAGTAAGATTAATAGGGAAGGACTGTAATGAAAAACATAAATGATAAAAAGTAGCAATACAACTGTAGCCTCACAGAGCAATAGTTCTTGGCTGCTGGGGTCAGTGACCCCCTTCTGAAACCTAGAAAGAGGCAGAAGAAGAAGACATATTCAAAAACTATAAAAAAAAAAAAAATTAGGAACAATTAAAAAGTTGTTTTAAAACAGGACATTCTATGACATACTAAATGTTAACTAAACTTAAAGGGGTTGTTCACCTTTGAGATAAATTTTAGTATGATGTAGATAGTGATATGCTGAGACAATTTGCAGTTGGTTTTCATTTTTTATTTGTGGTTTTTGAGTTATTTAGCTTTTTTTGTTACACAGCTCTCCAGTTTGCAATTTCAGCAATCTGGTTGCTAGGGTCCAAATTACCCTAGCAACCATGCACTGATTTGAATAAGAGACTGGAATATGAATAGGAGAGGGCCTGAATACAAAGATGAGGAATGCCAAGTAGCAATAACAATACATTTGTAGCCTTACAGAGCATTTGTTTTAAAAATAAATAATGAAGACCAATTGAAAAGTTGCTTAGAATTAGCCATTCTAAAAGTTACCTTAAAGCTGAACCACTGCTTTAAAGAGAACAACTCTTTTAAAAACGATTAAATGTAAAAGGGACAGTTATGTTTTTCCCCTCCACTAGGTGTCAGCATGAGGCAACAATATTAATACTGTAACTATTGGCACTAGAGATTTGTTAGTATAAATTGCTCTCTTTTACTAGCGCTCACATTACATTAAGATTGGCTTATTCATTTCACTTAATAACTAATAGGTTTAAGATGATTATCCAGCTATTTACAGCTCATTTATAGCATTTACCAGTGAGCCCCAAGTAAACAGCCGTGAATCTCTTTAAAAGCTGAGCAAATGTGTTTATACAATCGATACACTGGTTTGAACTATAAGCATTTAAGGAACTACAGTTCTACGAGCAAAGACCGTGACAATGCAGTCAATGCAGTAAGATTTTTCTCTGGAATTTAGGGGAGAATGAAGAGTTCAGAATGAGGTTTGTGACCGATAATGATTAAAAAAAAACCCAAGCAACTCCCCAGCACCTAGGGTTGCCACCTGGCCAGCATTTTACTGGCCTGGCCAGTAAAAATCACCTCCTTTATTTCATCACTCGGCTTCCCCTCCAGTGAGACCATTGCTTTCTTCTCCAGCATTCTCACTGCTTAGTCCCAGGGCCCAGTGCTCAGTAACCTCCATGCAGCTGCCCTAGCCATTGCATTAGTTCTCTTACCCGCCTTCTTTCCTTTATTACCATCAAGCAAAACCAAATGGCACTCACACATCTCAGCAACTTGTCATATTTGTGATGCTTTATTAAGATCTCAGCAAACCCCTTCTCCATATGCTCTTGGTTTTGCTTGGTTCCATATCCAGACAGTTCTTCTATATCAGCAGAAGCACAGAGAACCACTTCCATATTTATTCATCTATACAGCTACATACAGTACATGGATTATTTGTAGTCCTTTAGACCAATCAAATTCTTTCTTTCTCATATGTTCCTATATCCATGATATCTGCTCCTAGTCTCCCTTCACTTCATTGTATTTACCTTGCCCACTTCCCTTCTATAATAAACATCAACTTCTAATCGCATTTCAATTATATAACCCATATATAATTATATATAATTATATAACCCATATATAATTATATATATATAATTATATAACCCATATGCAGGTATGGGATTCATTATCCAAAAACCCATTATTCAGAACATTCCCGAATTACATAAAAGCCATCTCCCATAGACTCCATTTTGGTCTAGTGATTGTACGTTTTCAAAATGATTTTCTTTTTCTCTGTAATAATAAAACAGTGCCTTGTACTTGATCCCAACTAAGCTAAATAAATCCATATTGGTGGCAATATAATCCAATTGGGTTTATTTTATGTTTACAATATTTCTAGCACACATAAAGTATGGAGTGCTAAATTACAGAAAAACCCCAGGTCTCAAGCATTCTGACTAATAAATACTATACCTGTTTTATCATTTCTGGACTTGTATGTATTATCTGCATTTAGTCTATTCTTTGCCATGATGGGGTTATATATATATATGAATGCCAATACCAGTACCAGACCAGTTATCCAGAATGCTTGAGACCTTGGCTTTTCCAGGTAATGGATCTTTCCGTAATTTGGATCTTCATACCTTAAGTGTACTAGAAAATCATATAAACATTAAATAAACCCAATAGGCTGGTTTTGCTTCCAATAAGGATTAATTATATCTTAGTTGGGATCAAGTACAAGGTACAGGTATGGGACCTGTTATCCAGAATGCTTGGGACCTTGGGTTTTCTATGTATTGGATCTTTCCATAATTTGGATCTTCATACCTTAAGTCTACTAGAAAATCATGTAAACATTACATAAACCCAATAGGCTGGTTTTGCTTCCAATAAGGATTAATTATATCTTAGTTTTGTTTTATTATTACAGAGAAAAGGGGAATCATTTAAAAAAAAATTACATTATTTGGATAAAATGGCATCTATAGGAGGCAGACTTTCCATTATTCAAGCTTTTTGGATGACGGGTTTCCAGATAGCGGATCTCATACCTGTACTTTGAACCCAGCAAAAAGGTATTAACATATACCTGTGAAACTAACATAGAGGTTTCTACTGGGAGCAGTACACTGGGCATCTTTGAATAATCACATGAATGAATAGAGAGCAGGGCAGGTTGAATGTGGACACAAGGTTATATAGTCAATGAGCGCATGATATTTAACTTGGCTCTAGTTGTGGGTGTTTGCTGATTTGTGGGGCTTTATGGAAAGGAAAACATTTTTTTGATGCCGTCATTTTTATTTCCTTGAGCGTCAACTGAGACAACTGTTTATGGCAGCCTGATAGAGTAGAGGGGTGATGGCTGATTTTGAAAATGCAAATGATAGAAAGCAATGAAAGAGAACGTTCTAACATGTCTTCCCAGCAAGCGAGCAAGGTGTGCAGGTTTCCATGGCAGCATGAAAATGCTCATTTGCAGCGGAGCAGGGAAATGCAGTTGCGGGCCTCTCTCTGATTAAGTGCCATTGTCACACATCAGATTCAGATCTAAATCATCCTGTCAGTCTTGTGTGATGGGCAAAAGAGCCGCGTCTATTTCTGTGAGAATCTCAATGTTCTGCTATGACTCTGCAGCCCAATAATAATCCATTGATCCTACAGTATAATAAAGAGTAGTGATAACCAGCAGTGCAGGATTTACTACCCCCTGCCCTGTAAGAGGCACTGTACAGGTATGGGATCTGTTATCCAGAAACCTGTTATCCAGAAAGCTCCAATTTACAGAAAGGCCATCTCCCATAAACTCCATTTTATCCAAATAATCAATTTTTTTTAAAAATGATTTATTTTTTCTCTGTAATAATAAAACAGTAGCTTGTACTTGATCCAAACTAAGATATAATTAATCCTTATTGGAAGCAAACCCAGCCTATTGGGTTTATTTAATGTTTACATGATTTTCTAGCAGACTTAAGGTATGAAGATCTGAATTACAGAATGATCCATTAACTGGAAAACCCCATTCCGGGTAACAGGTCCCATACCAGTACTTTTATAAATAGCACAGTATATTCCTGTATGCTGATTTTTTTCAAGTATGTTTTGTATTGTATAACCAATAGTTTACAGTTTCATATGGTGGATACATACAATGATTCTGACAATATTTCCGTTTACCTATGTATGAACACATAACACTATTTTGTTTAAATATCAGAGCACACTGCTGTTCACTCTGGATGGGATTCTGGAAAACCAATTCCAACTGTAAAACATATGTAGTGATAACATAAAATAGAAAAAGAAATAGAAACAAAATGAAAAAAAAGGAAAAACGAACTAGAAAAAAAAAAGAACTAGAAAGTGGGCTGACTCACAATTTCTAAGCCTCTATAAATGATCAGTTTGTAAAGGTCCCTATTCTATTTCCCAGTAGTTACAGTGATAATAAATGAGAGGGGAGGGTCCCTCTATATCTATAGTCTATCCGGGGTTGCCACACTTTTAGAAATGAGGGCTATTTATCCAATGCAATGTAGGTCAATTTTTCATTTACAAATATCCAGTTGACTTTGGGCTTCAGTCTATTAAAATGTATGAATAGGGACTTCCAAGATCTCGCTAAGACTTGTCTAGCAGCTAAGAGGCAAATTCCCTAAGCGGCGAAAATTCGCCAGTGACGGCTTTGCAGCCATCGAAAAACTTCGCCAGGCGTAATTTCACTAGGACAACGCCAATTCTCTAAAGTGCGAAGTTGCGTCCAGGGCGCCGAACGCTGGCGAATTTTCGCTAGCATTACTTCGGCAATCAAAGCGAAGATGTGCTAGTGTTGCCTAATTTGCATATGGCGGGAACTGATAAAGTTACATGGACGTATTTGTTGCAGAAAATACATTACATTAAAAAGTCCAGGGAACCTTAATAAAGAAAATAGAGTTGTTATGCCCTACACATGAGCCCAGTGCGTAGTTTATGTTCCATATTTTATGTTCCTTATGTTTAGAAAATGTATGGGGGAACCCGGTTACTTTTACGGACCTTTGAAGGCTATCACTCTGAAAAAAGGAAAAGACCCCAGTGTTTTTTGGGACATTTTGCACTAAAAGTTGAGGAGGTCCCATGCACTCCATTACACTTCGCTTGCTCTGAGCTGGCAAAGTAAAACCTGCATCTTAGTGAATTTGTTGAGTTACATCTGTTCGCCAGAGCAAAAATTCGCCTTGCATTAGAGTGCGAATCAACAATATTGTCTATCTCCTTTGCTAGCGAAATGATGCCTGCGCCCGTTAGGGAATCGGCGTAGTTCCGAAAATGACGTCATGCTGGTGAATTTTCGCTATCATTAGTCACCCCGCCCTTTAGAGAATCTGCACCTAAGAATATGTGGTTGATTAACTTTTTTTGTGCCCTTGTGTTTTGTGGTGGTGCTTTGTAAGGATTATTTTGTAAGTTCACCTTCAGTACTGCACAAACCAGGTTATATACACGTAACCAATATGTAGATGCTCAGGGGCAATCCTACCATGTGTGGGCCCTGTATGCTGATTTTTTTAAAACAAGTTCTGGATCCCCCATCTCACAGGAGCAACTGGAAGCCTCTAGCCCTTGTGCCCAGTATATACCCACTATACAAATGAAACATCTGCATGACCATGGATCCCCGATCAGACAACATGAGTTCATATCAGGTGATTGTGACCAACCCAGATATCATGCGATTCAAGTTTCTGGGGTTTATTTCTTTCCTGCAGAGATTATTGCAGCCATAGACTGTGGGTATGTGGATCCAGCCATGGAGTAGCAGATATCTGTCATAGAGTTATTGCCTAGAAACCTTGCCAGTGCCCAGTTATGGTATATGAATATCCACTTTTGTTTTGTTAGGAAAAGTGTCAAGAGATTTATTATACCCTAGTTCTACTGAATGTACTGAATAAGATAATCACAGGGAAATTGACTTCTTGGGATACTGTATCTCACAAGGGAAGGTGGGAGATCTTATAGATATTCAGCATTTAGCTCAACAGCACAAACTCACAGTAAAATTCCCAGTGACCGACATTTACCTGGAGAGAAGCTTTAGAAATGTTACAAGCCTTCCTTGAATGTCGATCCTTTGGTCAGAGCCCCCTCCCCCACCTTAAAACAAGGTTATCAGACATTCAAACCATAGCTCTAGGAGGGCAAATACTGCAGGGGTTCACCCTAAATCTCACTCTAGTTGACCTTCAAAGTGGGTTTTCAGATGGATCTAGGAGACCAAAGAGACATTCTCTTCAAATCTCACCCTAACTGACCGTCAAGTTGAGTTTTCAGGTGGATCTAGGAGAGAAAAGTGACATTCTCCCCTCATCTCAACCCAATTGACTTTCAAGGTGGGTTTTCAGGTGGATCTAGGATAGAAAAGAGACAGTACCCCCGAATCGCAACCCAATTGACCTTCAAGGTGGGTTTTCATGTGGATGTAGGAAAGCAAATAGACATTCTCCCTAAATCTCACCTTAACTGGCCTTCAAGGTGGGTTTTCAGGTGGATCTAGGAGAGCAAATATATATTCTCACCAAATCTACCCCCAAATGACCTTTAGCAGAACAAAGACATTCTCACCCTAACTGACCTTCAGGCTGGCGTTCTGTTGAATCTAGGGGAACAAATAGACATTCTCACCAAATGCTTCTTCTAAGCCCAAACCTTTTTGAGTTTGGCCCTTTTTTGTGGTTCAGCACTTGGGGCCTCGGTAGCTCACAACAACTACATAAAACACACTGGGCACACGTACATTGCTTGTAAAAAGAACAAACAAAGGTACATTTTCAACCATTTTCAAAAAATCAGTAGTGACACTGGTTATGCTTGCCCTAACCAAGGATTTGGCACCATTTCTGCTGTTGAACTAAAAGAGAATTAAAGGGAAGTTTATGATAAATCCTATGATAAGCCAGAGATATTATACAATTTACAGAAACCTCAAGATCTATCCATATCTCTATTTGAGTCCCTGCCATGGATCACAACTGGTATTTTGGGGTCAATATAAAGCTGGATTGCTCTAAATGCAACAGATTTCTCTCTGGTTATGTAGAGAGCGGATGTTAGTGGCGTTCTTCTAGGCGAGGGCAATAAGAAAGGCCACACATGATTTAGCTGCTCCCATCAGTTAACATTCATTGTACTTAGAAAGAGATATTTAAAGGAAAACTATACCCCCAAAATGAACACTTAAGCAACAGATAGTTCATATCATATTAAGTGGCATATTAAAGAATCTTACCAAACTGGAATATATATTTAAGTAAATATTGCCCTTTTACATCTCTTGCCTTGAACCACCATTTCGTGACTCTATCTGTGCTGTCTCAGAGATCACCTGACCAGAAATACTACAACACTAACTGTAACAGGAAGAAGTATGGAAGCAAAAGACACAACTCTGTCTGTTAATTGGCTCATGTGACCTAACATGTATGGTTTGTTGGTATGTTTATGAGTACAGTGAATCCTACGATCCCAGGGGGCGGCCCTTGTTTTTTAAAATGGCAATTTTCTATTTATGATTACCCAATGACACATACTACTAGAAAAGTATATTATTATGAAAATGGTTTATTTACATGAAGCAGGGTTTTACATATGAGCTGTTTTATGCAATATCTTTTTATAGAGACCTACATTGTTTGGGTGGCATACGGTAGTTTTCCTTTAATCTAATAGGAAGGTCATTATAATGATCCTACATTTCTGGTCCATCCTGGTGATATGGAATGAGTAGGTGCCAAAGTCAGTGATTTGTATGTTGGGTCTCACAGATTTGTTAACTCATCATTTATCCTATATATAGCATGTACATTGTTTTTTTTAGACAAGTCAGTGGGGAAGAGCAATTGTGAGATATTCCATGTGGGAAATAGTCACGTATCATAGGGAAATGCTGGGAGTCTTGTAACTTTATCTCCTTCCCCCACTCTCAAGGGCCTGGGACAGTGAGCAGACTTTGCTTTATATCAGCCTACGCTTCATACGTCACCGCATGGAACCAGCTGCAGCACAGCCTGCGGAAATAGCGCCACTCTCATACGCCCGGCCCCTATCACAGGCAGCACTCACATATTTCATATTTCCATTCCCACCTATACGCCTTTCCAGTAACAAATACTGTCACTCCTTGCTAGTATTTGGGGGGTGGGGCAGTGTTTGATCAGCAATATACCGAGTGGAAGTGCAACAGCTGAAGTTTTTGTAGGATCTGATCCCCACAGCTGTAATGTACGTTGGATGGTGTGTGTTGTTCATGTATCTATCTACATCTATCTACGTCCAACCAGGGCTGTGAAATAGGTACAGAAATCCTATGACTCCACAACAGCAATACCAAAAACTGAAAGGTTATCAAAGTATTGAAAATATAATGTACTGTTGCTCTGCACTGGTAAAACTGTTGTGTTTGCTTCAGAAAGACTGCTATAGTTCATATAAAGAAGCTGCTATGGAGCCATGGGAGCAGCCATTCGAAACTGCAAAAAAAGGAGTTCCTCGTGAGGCAACTTTGGGCGACTTCTGAAAGCCAAAGCGATACATATGCCATCTCGCCGGCGATTTGGGGAGATCAGTCATCTGCAGTAGAGAAGACGTGCCACCACCCTATATGGCTGCCCCCATAGCTACACAGCAGCTTGTTTATATAAACTATAGTAGTGTTTCTGAAGCAAACACAGAGCTTTTACCAGTGCAGGACAAAAATAATTTTGTAACTGGATCCATCAGATCCTTTAATATACTAATGTAATTTCCATGTTGTTTGAAAGATGTTTACACAATATAGAAGGCATTTTATCACTGGCAAAGCTCAAAAATATAAACCAAATATTTTGGTAATTCAATAAACCAAAACAACAACCTAAAACAATATTAATAATATATTAAATGAACCTGGCATATAGCTGTAGATTAGCTGTTTTTGTATTGTATTGTTCTTAGAAACAGAATTGCTTCTGCCATATTGTCCTTCACAGAAGCTCCTAAATCTGATTTATTTTCAGTGCTTGTATAAGGAGTCTGAACATTCTTGGAGACTCCGACTCCAGATACCCAAAATTGCTCCCGACTCCACAGCTCTGCATCCAACAGTCACTAGGGCTCATTTATCAACACTGGGCAAATTTGCCCATGGAAGTAACCTATAGCAACCAATCAGTGCTTGTCTTTTTTCAGGCAGCTGCAGGTAGAACAATAAATGCAACAAGTTAAACGTGGGTTAAGCTGGCCACATATGCAAAGATCTGATCGTATGAATCAATGTACGACCGGACTTTCCCATCTCCCGACCTGCCACTAACCATTCAGATCAAAGTCTTACCATTCTGACCAAATAAAGTAGTTAAAGAACAAATCAGCTGATGTTCTGCCCCTGACAGCAATCGTACGATAGACAAAGCTAGTGACAGTCTCCCACTGAAAATCGTACGATCGGCAATACACACAGAGATATTACCCGCAGCCGACAGAAATTTTCTAACCTGTCCAATCGACAGATCTTCGACGGAAGAAAAATGTCAGGACTCTCCACACACGAAAATCGTACGAATCCTCGATTCGTACGATGAGATCTTTGCGTCTATGGCCAACTTAACGCCCCACTGGCAAATTTGCCCGGTGTTGATACCAGACCCCCAGTGTATTAGAAGTTAAAGTCTTACAGACTCCATGAGATTTTATCTTTCCAGATGCAGAGTTCCCTTTCTACAAGTATGTTGTGTTGGAGCTTCCACGTAGTTTACACATCACATTTCTGTATTGACCCCATTATATTGTGACCCGGTTGACGACATCTGACTTGTACAATGTGTTCTGTAGATCTGACACTGATGATAATGAGAATTGTATGTGCAACTGCAGGACACGATCCTATCCTAAACAAACAGAGAGCTTCTAGAGCTGTTTACTCAGGTATGGTAAAACATTCTACAGAATAAATAATCTATTGGCAATAAAATGCCTCTGTAGCTTTCCTTCTCCTTTAAGGATCCTATGTTCCTGTACACATATGAACACTCACGGGAAGGTCTGTAATTATCTTTTTATTGTTATTGAACTGATGATATTGAATCATCCTTCTGAGTCCTACCTGAAGGCATGGGCTCCGTTGCCCAAGTGTCCCAGGCACCGCCCGCGGACAGCTTGAGCGGGTGGGTCCCCCTTCGCCAAAGCTAGGGAGAGCCCACCATCCCCGCCCCAAAGGGGTTTGGGGTCGTTTGTACTCCCCTTCGCTGAAGCTAGGGGGAGTCCCGTCTACCCTGGGTTCTGCCGAAGCTTTCCCCAGGGCGTCATGGCCTGGGGACCAGCCAAAGGGACTAGGACACCCATCCAGGGTGCTCAAACCAGACACAAAAAAGGTGCTGGAGAGTGCAGTGCAATGCCATTGATTGCCTTGTTAGGGCTCTGGCTGGTGGCTGGCAAAAAGAAAGAAGAGGAAAGGAGTAGTGGAGAGAAGATTCCTCCAGCCAAGCAGCCAGGGATATGGGAAGTGAAGCAAGATTAAGCATGGGTGTGTATTATGCAAGACCCAAAAAAAGTGGATTGAGCACTTCTCCATTCAGGATCACTGCGCATCAAGCTTCCACTTTTCGACCTATACCAGAGTATCAAGCGTATCTGACTACACATGATCTTAGTGGCCCAAAGACCAAGTGTTTCCACTTCCTCACAGAGGATCATAAGAAGGTGCTACACTTGATCTTAGCCAAAAGGCAGAGAAGTGATCTGCTGCCAAAAGCTATTTTTGTTGTTTGGAAAGAAAAACTGCCTTTATTTTGTACCGGTTTGCCGCTGGCTGAAATAAAAGCCAATTTTTCTTTAAAGGAATTGTTCAGTGTAAAAATAAAAACTGGGTAAATAGATAGGCTGTGTAAAATAAAAAATGTTTCTAATATAGTTAGTTAGGCAAAAATATCTATTTACACAGTTTTTATTTTCACACTGAACTGTTCCTTTAAGAGACCTTTTGAACCTGTCATATGCACCCTGAATAACACGCAAGCTGGGGGCATGACAAGTGATGGCCCTGCGGTGCCCCCCATATGTTGAGTACAATGTAATTCTCCTACCGCACACCTGTAGTTCACCAATCCTGCAAGCTGGTGGTGCGTTCCTTCCGTTGACCCCGCCGGGTCCCTTAGCAACCAATGTGTAAAAGAAACGGATCCGCACACACACCGATTAATGCAGTTGGGGAATATCCCCTTTTATTCAGCCACCAAACATCAACGTTTCGGGGGGAACACCCACCCTTCATCAGGATGATATGTTGAGGCCTGTCTGGATGCAGCCTGCAAAGCATAAGCAGTGACACATATAGAAAGTGGTGCAAATCTTTATAAAATTAGGAACAGAGACTAAAGGTGCTAGGATTTTGCTTCTCCATTTGCAAATGAGGCCACACAAAGAACTGGATAATTAGGCACACTGACACGTTGGGACACATCCTATCTGTATGACAGTTGAAGGTGCAGAAATATCTGTATTTAGAGGCTCCTTCTGTACTATAAACCCAGCCTGGGCCACATGTATAATAATAATAAGAGACACTGCTCTAAACAGCTGCTGCACAAGAGAACTGAGCTGCACATCTCTGGCACAGGAAGTTTTTCATTCTTTTACGGTTTTATTGTGCTTTGATCCCTGGGCCATTTCTTTCCCTTTGGCTGTGGCACATTTATAGCTTTTACAGAGCTGCACTTTCCCTGCCATAAAACCCTCTGTATTCCAGATCTGCTTGTGTCCTTCTTTCCCGTGCGCATACAGGAACCCATCTATACACGCTAAACATATATGTATTTAATACTCCAGAGTGTTGTATTTTTCTTTTCCTTTCAGATTGATTCCAGAGTTTTTCCTAATGAAATTATCATTTCCAGCACTGGGGCCCAGTAGACTATTTCCTTGTAGGAATTCTTGGAATAGGAAATGCCAGAGTCTCTTTTTCTTTTGTCTATAAACATATTTTTTGTCAATCTTCTAAATTCCTTTAATACCAAAATCACCCTGCTCCTTTCCATGGATTGCACACCCGGCAGAAATTCTTACAGGAATAGAAAGGTATTCCTTGCCTTGTAAGTTTATCTGTTGACTGCAAAACCGCCGCCTGCGGAAGTCGCTGCGCTGACTGTGCAGTATAAGCAATTTAGACATTTAGGGGTACAGTCATCACATATAGAATGATCTGGTATAATCACAACTGGTCTCCATTGTGCTGATGGCTAAGCTAAGCTTGAGACTGGGTTCATGACACGTTTCAGATTCAAAAATTAATTTTACATTCCTCTCCAGGGTGATAATGGATTATTATTGGGGCCTGTAGGCCCCTGCAGAAAGAAATCCATTTTAAAGATTTTATTTTGCATGTTTTTAAAATTTACAAACAGTTGAGACAGTACTAAAGGAGAGAGGAAAGCAATACAAAGTGAGGTTAAGGCACCAAATTAGAAAATTCAAAGAATCAGACATTTTGCAGTTCAAGACAAGTGCCCCATATAGCATGACATTTCTCTGGACAACCTCTTGCTAGGTAAGTCAATTTTTGACTTGTAAGGGCAGAGACACAAGGTCAGATTTGGGGAGATTAGTTGCCTGGCGACAAATCTCTTCTGAGGCAACTAATCTCCCGAACTGACCATAGAGTGCTGTGTAACTCAAGATAGGGAGTGTAATTTAGGGACCAATGCCTTGTCCCCCAGCAAGTTCTCTCATCTTCCCCCGCCCTCATTAAAAACAAGTCTTTACCCATTCACATTCTACTCCATAATAATATGTTTGTGTTCCCTTATCTGAAATTTGAGTTCTTCACTTTTCAGTTGTGTGTGTATTAGGAGTAATGGACATCTTCGGCCGTACTCCAGAATCTGCTGCCTACAGTTGCTATATTATGCCAAAAAGGTTTTCCTAATGCACTGGAAATCTCTTGACCCTCCTCCCCTACGATTTTGGCAAAAGTTGGTAAATGATTCCCTAAGGGCAGAGACACACGCTCAGATTCGGGGACAAATTTTTCGGGGCCACTAATCTCCCCAAACTGCTTTCCCGCCAGCTAGAATGTAAATTGCCGGCAGGATGGCACTCGGAGCAGTTTGTTTTCCGAGGAAACCGGGTGACTTCGGAAAACGAAGCTCTCCGAGTGCCATCCCGCTAGCAATTTACATTCTAGCCGGCGGGAAAGCAGGTCAGGGACATTAGGCGCCCCGAAGAAGAGATTTGCCGCTGGGTGACTAATCTCCCCAAATCTGATCGTGATTCTGATCAAATTGACTTTGTTTTTAACGAGGGCAGGGGAAGATGAGAGAACTTGTTGGGGGACAAGGCAGTGGTCCCTAAGTTACACTCACTATCCGGAATTACACAGCACCCTATGGTCAGTTCTCTGCATCATTCATATGAATACCAGAAGTGCTACAATACTTCATATCGGAATTCTGGGGATTCACCTTGCATTCAGGCAGGACCCATGTGACCCCAGCCTTACTAGACCATCGCTCCAGGAGCTCATTACATAAGCACTGCTTCCCACTCAAATAGTTAATGACGGTACATGGATTTCAAATATATTTCCTTCTGCCAAGACAGGAAATAATTTCCTGTTACAAATAAAGTCTTGTGCCTAAAGGCAATATTTACTTTACCAAGACTTGTATTCAACAGAAGCAGACGAAGCTTTACATTACAGGCTCATATGTTCGTGTAAAGGCCCACGGCTTGGGGGCTTGCAGGAAAATACACTTGAACAAATATGGGAACTAATGAGCAAAGTCCTAAAGAAACTTTTTTTTGTAAACGAAATTCCTGCCGTGCCAGACCTACGACCCAATATCCTGACTAGGACTGAATGGCCTCAATTTCAGGGCTACAGCCCTGTTTCTCTACTCAATAAAGGAGGCCATACACGGGCCGATAAAAGCTGCCGACAGACCGAGTTGGCAGCTTGTTGGCTGGATGGGTCCCTCAGTCAGGCTTCCCCGATCAATATCTGGGCAGATGTCGATTGGACAGGACTAAAAATCCCGTCGGATCATGGCTGAATCTGTTCATTGATGTGATCCTGCAATCTGACTGCCCATTTACCCTTCATTATGATCAGATCGTTGGGCACTAGGGCCCATGATCGGATCAGCCCGATATCACCCACATCGGGGAGAGATCTGCTTGTTTGGATACATTGCCTGTTTGGCGACGTCGTCTGCCTGTAGTCCAGTCTTCTAAAGTTGGTCATACACAGTGAGATCTGCTAGTCTGACGACCTCTGGGCCCAATTCGGCCATCCACATGCTGTGCCAAATCGGCTAATTTGATCTTTGACCCTCGGGCATCTTCCATCAGGGTCTATGAAGTGATTCTTCTCTAACAGGATTTTCTAAACAATATCTGCTCAATATTCAGCTAGATATCAGTCAGCAGTGGGTCTTAGATATTATAAACATCTTAAATCTGCCTTTAAATCACCTTTGTGCTGCAATAGCTCCAAAAAGAGTGCGAGGGGGTTTATTAAAAAAAGGGGGGGGGAACATCCCCAGTATATCTTCTACATATGGCACAAGGACCTATTTTATAATAGAATTGTAATAAAATCTACTTCTGTGCAGAAAGCGTGGATTCACTGATGTTTGTCAGAGGAACACGAGGCCGCTCCTCAGAGCCATGTGGAATGTGCTTGTACAACTCATGTCTGAGCCATTCCAGCTGCAGCGACTGCCCCAGCACACACTGTATATGGAATCCCACATATCTATGATGTAGAACTTCAAAGCGACAGCCCCTCTCAGCAAAGATAAAAGAAGAAGAGAGAGAATAAGAGCTTCCTGTCCGGCCGCTGGTCACACTGTAATTCTGTGTAATGTGGACCATTCCCGTTCCATAGGGAAGTCATATAAAGCTGACTGGGAACTCTCCAAGGAATGAGGTGAATCTGGGAAGCATTCAAGGAGCGCACACAACCCCCATTGTGAAGGAAATTCTCCTGTAATGATATGGGGGAATAAACATCACATATTCACTTGTTTCAGCAGCCTCAAGGCTATCTAAATATTTACACTTCACTAATTCCAACTAAGTAGTTACTATGACCCCCCCCCCCGCAATGTTTAATGGAAAAAGCAATAAGCTGCAGCCCCCACTAAATACCAGACCAATAAGAAAGAGTGTTGTTCCAATGAATATCATGGCCCTCAGCACAACATTCCTCAGCTGGGAAAAAGCTCTAAGCTGCCTGTGTGGATTGTGGGATACGGAGTAGCGTTCAATACAGGAGAGAATCGGCAAATCGCTGGCCCATTCAGTGTGAAAGAGAAATGCGGTGGTCACAGGCACATATTGCTCAGAAACACTAGCCCTGCATTTGCAGCAATACAGTCACTTTAAATGAAAAAAATATTATTAAACTAACTATATAAGGTTCACCCATGTGTTTCCATTCTCTGGAAATAATACTGGGAAGATTAGAAACAATGAAGTCAATGTTTTAGTATGAAACTACTGCACTTTCCACTCGTACATGGACATGTTTTTTAGTGTAGCCCACAAGAGAATATCACACTGGCAATGAAACACTGGTGGCTACTTGTATTGGGCGGCTCTCAGACATTTCTAGAGAGGTCCCATTAAAATAAACAGCAACATTAGATGTTTGAGAAGCACAATAGAGGTGGAGAAATGGAAATGCTGTGACAGCCATCATCTTGCCAAACAACATACCTCTGCACCATCAAGGGGCATCTGTAAATAGCGGCAAGGGGGGCACTTGCATATCTCACAGAGCTGTCCCAGGTCACTGTTTAACTGTCCCATGTTGTCCTGCTCAGCTTCCTGCTCCTTGTGAAAAAATCCAAGATGGCTGAGTGTTCCACTGTGGAACACATGGCCATCTTGGATTTTTTATGAGAGAGAGAAAGAGAGAGGCAGTGTGGGAGCAGCAGGAAAGAATAGCTTTGATGTTAGTATTCTGCCTGTGCAAGTGTAGTTGAGGGAATGCTTTCAGTCTGTCAATTTCTGCACTCATCTCGCTGGCGTGTCTAGGGATAAAGGAGAACTAAACCCTAAAAATGAATAGTGCTAAATCCAGGATTCCGTTTGGATTCTGCCTTTTTCAGCAGGTTTCGGCCGAATCCTTCTGCCCGGCAGAACCGAATCCTAATTTGCATATGCAAATTAGGGACGGGGAGGAAATTTGCTGGACTTTTTGTCACAAAACAAGGAAGTTAAAAATGTTTTCCTTTTCCCACCCCTAATTTGAACATGCAAATTAGGATTTGGTTCTGTATTCGGCCAAATCTTTTGCGTAGGATTCGGGGGTTCGGCCAAATCCAAAATAGTGGATTTAGTGCATCCCTACTAAAAATACCATATTTTATATGGTGAACTTATTGCACCAGCCTAAAGTTTCAGATTGTCAATAGCAGCAATGATCCAGGACTTCAAACTTGTCACAGGAGGTCACCATCTTGGAAAATCACATGCTCAGTGGGCTCTGATCAGCTGTTGAGAAGCTAATCTTAGGGGTCGTCACAAATTATCAAACAGAAAATGAGGTTTGTCTGTAATATAAGCTGATGCTACAGGACTGATTATTAAATTCTGATGCACATGATGCCATGTAGTCATTATCTGTATTAGTTACTAAAAAGTGTACTGTATATTGTGAGTGGGTCCCTAAGCTCAGTAAGTGACAGCAGCACAGAGCATGTGCAGTGAATCAGCAGAAAAGAAGATGGAGAGCTACTGGGGCATCTTTGGAGAGACAGATCTTTACTGCTGAAGGCCTGTGGTTGCCTTGGGCTGGTACAGAAGCCCAAAACATCATGTACAACATTTCTAGCCACTTCTTTAGTTAGGCTTTAGTTCTCCTTGAAAGGAGTTGGCATTGGCCATTTCTACAGTGATTATACTGGTATGTCTGCGGTTAATATGCCAATTATCCATTTCCTGTAGTAATTAATCTGCATATTAACCCTAGTAATGCCAGTATGACTACAGAAAATGGATAATCTGATTATCCCTAGTTATGCACAGTATTTTCATTTTCTGTAGTAACTATACTGGCACATATAGGGGTATATTTATCAAAGAGTGAAGTTAGAGATCTCCACAGTCCGCCGAGTGAAATACCGCCACTCTCTCCATTCATTTCTATGGGATTTTTAAAGGCGTATTTATCAAAGGGTGAAAGTTCACCCTGATAAATATGCCTTTAAAAATCCCATAGAAATGAATGGAGAGAGTGGCGGTATTTCACTCGGCAGACTGTGGAGATCTCTAACTTCACTCTTTGATAAATATACCCACTGGGGTTAATATGCAGATTGTCCATTTTCTGTAGTATTATACTGGCACGTCTGGGGTATGTTTTGGAAAATGGGTGAGGTTTCTTTAGGGGTGTGTTCACAAAGTACACGTGGTCAAATTTTTTCGCAGCGTTGCAGGCGTCAGACTTTCATGATTTATTCTCTCTACTTAAACAACCCCCTCATTAAATAATTATGTAAGTTGTGAGTTTAGGGGCTTTGCCATTAAATTGATTTCTACCAATTGTGGCTTAGCCGAGTTGTTTTTGCTTCATGACTTTGCCGTCCCCAGAATATATTGTGAGGACGTCCATGGGCAGAGCGCAAGGAAGGGGTTAGTCCCAAATAAAGCAACAGGTAACAATGCTTTGGTAAACAAGTCTGTATTTTACCTTTGTAAATAATACATTTTTTTTATATGAAAAAGCAACACTTTTAACAACCAAAATAGCTTCCTTGGGGCAAAATGTTGTTCTCTGGTTGATAGACGCACGACTGATCTGACGTTCCAGCAAACAGGATTTAACACATTCACAGTGACGGATAAAACATTTGAAACTATTAACATACATCATAGAATATAAAACGTCTATGTACACAAGCTTACATACTCTGACGTGTGGATCAGATTTATTCTTGCAGGAGCCGAATACAAAAATAAATTCTTATACAGAACCTGTGTTGCTTCCTTCTCATAAGCGATTTAAGGAATTCCTTTACATCCTTGGGGCGTATGATACAAAGCATGAACTGCTGCTGCTGCTTAGAGTCGCATGAAAAAGCCGCATGCTAAAGGTGCAGAGATACATCGGGAATCGTCAGGGTCACCTTCAGCCTCTCCTGAATGGTGTAACCTTGTTATTTAAAAATAGGGATGCACCGAATCCACTATTATGGATTCAGCCGAACCCCTGAATCTTTTGTGAAAGATTTGGCTGATTACCGAATCTGAATTTGCATATGCAAATATGTCACGAGATTTCCCCAATCCCTAATTTGCATATGCAAATTCAGATTCGGTTCGGCCGAATCCAGCTGAATAAGGCTGAATCCCAGACTGAATCCTGGATTCGGTGCATCCCTATTTAAAAACAGTTGGTAACATAATAGTGACCCAACTTGACCCCCCCAAAAAAAAAAAATATTTGTTTGCTATTGAGCTGCAAAGCCTGGTCCCAGAAAAGTGCAGTCTTTCAGAAGCACCGGTGCTTTAACTGTCACCAATAGCAGGGTCTGTGGGCACATCAGAGTCAAAGCGTTGCAGCTAATTAGTAAATAAATTCCACTGTTCCCTGTTTGTCCCCATAATTAAAAATTAAGTTTAGCATTGATGCTGACATCTTTAAAGAAGAAACAAATCCTAAAAATGAATATGGGCAGAAATACTGTATTTTATATAGTGAACTTACTGTATCAGCCCAGAGGCTCAGCAGCCCCACATTACCCACAGGAGTTCACCATCTCAGATCTTGTTAATCCATCCAGAACACTACTTCCTGCTTTTTAGCTCTCTTGGTTTCCACTGATTGGTTACCAGTCAGTTACCAATCAGAGACCTGAGGGGGGCACATGGGTCATAACTGTTGCTTTTGAATCTGAACTGAATGCTAAATATCAATTACAAACTCACTGAACAATTATGTCCCACGTGGTCCCCCTTCAAGTCGCCGACTAACTCAGAGTTAGAGAGCTTAGAATCAGGAAGTCGTGTTCTGGCTTATACGTTAGACATCCAGTCACTCCAGCCTTTATACATTACATTTTTACGTAACTATTTTAGAAACAATCTACCCATTTACTGAACACTTAGGCTGGGGGGAGGAGGGAGGGGGTCTATGTAGGGTAGGGGGTTTTTAACGTTAGGGTTGAATTCTCCTTTAAAGGGTTTATAATGACTGAGGGACAATGATTTGAGGGATTGGGCAATAAATAAGATGGCCACTGTAAGGGGCATGGGGGCCAAATGGATCTGTATCCTGACTGGCTACCCAAAAAGTGGACCAAACTAGGCTGATCTGAACTTTTAGGCCCCTAGCTCTGTGTATTTTTTCAGGCTGAGAGAAGCAGATCTGCTCAGTACTAGGGATGCACCGAATCCACTTTTTTGGATTCGGCCGAACCCCCGAATCCTTCGCAAAAGATTCGGCCGAATACCGAACCGAACCCTATGCAAATTAGGGGAGGGCAGGGTCACGCAATGTCCCTCCCCGCCCCTAATTTGAATATGCAAATTAGGATACGGATTCGGTTCGGCCAGGCACAAGGATTTGGCCAAATCCAAATCCTGCTGAAAAAGGCCGAATCCCGAACCGAATCCTGGATTCGGTGCATCCCTACTCAGTACTTCTGCTTCATTGGTTTGAATTCTGATCAGCATGTGTTGCAGGTCACACCCAGCGGAGGTCAACCCTTTCATGTATTTGGGCTGACCTTAGTTTAGCTCTGCTATGTGTGATTACACACAGGCTGATTCAAATCAATGGAACAAGGACACTGAGCAGATCTGTTTCTCTCGTCTGCAAATAATAGCAGATCAACAGCCGGAGCCTTCAGCCTGTGTGCCCATAGCCCAAGGCCTGACTACTACTACTGACTAATGAATGAGGAATGTGCAAATATATGACTGAGCTTCTTAAAAAAATCCTTTAGGACAGCCGAGCAAAGATATGGTGAATATGCAGCAAACATCAGCCTGTATACAGAGGCACCTTATATCAAAGGTCACTACACACAGCAACTTTCTTTTCCACCCCCAAACCCTACAGAATGCTGAATAAAGGGCAGTGGTGTAAATGGAAGAATGTGCGTTCCAGTTAGAGGATCATTGATCAGGCTAGGATTCATGTGGCTCTTAAAATTAAAAACCACACCTGGACTTAGGGCAGTGGCTGATGGGGAGATTTGTCGCCCGCTTTAAAAATGCAGGCGACAAATCTCCCCATCGCCCACTGGCCTAAAGGTTGACATTATTCAGGAGTTGAATTAAAAAAGAGGAAAAAGTACCCCACTAGCTTCCAACTCGCTCAGCAGTCTCTGGTAGTTTAAGGCTACCTAATTATAATAGCAGAAGCGCTTTTTGAATTTATAAGATTACTATAAAGTAATTAGTAAATTTGCACGCAATTGCGATTATTATAATTAGGTAGCCTTAAACTACCAGAGACTGCTGAGCGAGTTGGAAGCTAGTGGGGTACTTTTTCCTCTTTTTTAATTCATTAACTTGAACTGACTAAGGTCAGACCTCCGCTTCTACCGCAGGATAAATTTATTTAATAAGGGATCACTTTTTTTGTTTGATTATTCAGGAGTTGTTTTATGATGGCATTATCCCTTTAAAGGGGAACTATCTCAGATATTAAAATTTAATACAAGCTTCCTCATACTGAAATAAGAAACTTTCTAAATACAATCAATTAAATATTCTGCATTGTTTCTGAAATAATAAAGTTTATGTTCACTATCCCTCTCTCAACATCTGTTTCTCTTCATTCTGTCTTCATGCAGCAGTTGGGAGTCAGATAATCATTGATAGTTAGATCCGATAGATCTTATAGGGGGGCTCCTTTTGCCTAGAAGATGTATTAGAGCTCTATTAAAATCACCAGACATCATGTCTCTCTACATGCAGAATTTGTGCCAAATGTGGTTATTTTGTTAGATTTTGTTTGTACTGGAATCAGTTATTTGAGTGAGCGGTCATATATCTGCTAGGAAAGGAAGCCCCGTATAATATATATTGGATCTAACTGTCAATGATTATCTGACACCCAACTGCTGCATGAAGACAGAATGAAGAGAAACAGATGCTGAGAGAGGGATTGTAAAGATAAACTTGATTATTTCAGAAACAATGCAGAATATTTAATTGATTGTATTTAGAAAGTTTCAGTATGAGGAAGCTTATAACAAATGTTCATTTTCTTGATAGTAAATATGTTAAAGTGATTTAGTATTGGGTATAAACTCACTGTGAAGCAGTGCCCCCTCAGCGCCACAGCCTTAAAGTACCTTCAGTAGACGACTTATCACTAAATGCCTGATCATGGATCTCCAGATGGCAAGTGGTTGCGTGTATGATCATCTGCTAACACTGTTAATATTAAAGAAAAAAAATATATGTCATATATATATAAATCTATATTGTGTAAATAAAAATATGCTTCAAAATATTTAAAATGGACACTTTGCTGTTCCTTTAAGAACTCCCGGTGCCATTCTGTGAAAAGATTATTCCTTTGAAAACAAACGCAATTCATTCTGAACGGGAGGGGCAGCGATGGATTTCCAAGGCAACTAGAATCTTTTAAGACCAAGAAAATAAAAAGGTCAGGCTCTGAATGGGCACTGGAAGGAAGGAGGTAATTAGGGGGAAAGGGTGGTGGGGGGAAAAAAGATGGAGTTGTCACATTTTTGGGAAAGCAGCACTGTAACGGACACTTTAATGTTGCATCGATATAGGTGCATTTTCCTGTAGGATGCTGGCCAGATAATGTCCTCTAGTCCCACTCCTGATATAGACCATTCACCAGCTGCTGCTGCTTCACACTGTTGATGCCTTCCCCAGAAAAAGAAAAGTTCAACCATCATCAGACTCGAATCCCTGGGACACCTCCTCCGAGGAGCTATCTCTGTGGATTCGTCCGTCGCTCCTCATGCTCTGGAAGGTCTTCTTAAATGCCACCATCATGGCATGTGCCAGCTTTTTAGCTTCTAACTTGCTCTCGCACTCCACAGCATGACAATCCATCTGGAAGCTCAGATCATCGTTGATTTCTCTGTATACCCAGGCAAAGATGTTGGGGCTCACGTTGTGATCGGCTGTACAATAGGCTATGCGCGCCACTTGGAAAGTATCCATGTGGACAGTAGCTTCACCCTTTAGGTCCTGGTGGTGAAGCCGTACCTGGAAGGGGCGGATTTCGAGGAGAGCATTCGAGGGGAAAACATCTTCCCGGGCAAGGGTATGCTTCTTCCACAATTCAATCACTGGCTGCTCTGTGCATCCTGAAGAAAACTGACCTCCGGTGGTGGAGACATTCCCCAGATACGTCACCTAGAAGACAAAAATCATCAATTTAGACCTCAATGTAGATGGACATCTTTGTGAAAACCAAACTCTACAATACTCTAGGTTAAAGGGATTCTGTCATGATTTTTATGGTGTATTTTTTATATCCACTATTTTGGATTCGGCCGAACCCCCGAATCCTTCGCGAAAGATTCGGCTGAATACCGAACTGAATCTATGCAAGTTAGGGTTGGGAAGGGGAAAACATTTTTTACAACCTTGTTGTGTGACAAAAAGTCACATGATTTTCCTCCCTGTCCCTAATTTGCATATGCAAATTAGGATTCTGATTGTCCAAATCCGAATCCTGATGAAAAAGGCCGAATCCTGGCCAAATCCCGAACAGAATCCTGGATTCGGTGCATGCCTACTTTATTTCTAAATTACACTGTTTACACTGCAAATTATTCACTCTACAATATCAAATTTCATTCCTGAACCAGCAAGTGTATTTTTTTAGTTGTAATATTGGTGTATTGGCAGCCATCTCAGGTCATTTGCCTGGTCATGTGCTTTCAGAAAGAGACAGCACTTTAGGATGGAACTGCTTTCTGGCAGTCTGACAATGTAACTGAATGTGTCTCAGTGGGACATGGATTTTTACTATTGAGTGTTGTTCTTAGATCTACCAGGCAGCTGTTATCTTGTGTTAGGGAGCTGCTATCTGGTTACCTTCCAATTGTTCTTTTGTTTGGCTGCTGGGGGGGGACGGAGGGGGTGATATCACTCCAACTTGCAGTACAGCAGTAAAGAGTGATTGAAGTTTATCAGAGCACAAGTCACATGACTGGGGCAGCTGGGAAATTGACAAAATGTCTAGCCCCATGTCAGATTTCAAAATTGAATATAAAAAAATCTGTTTGCTCTTTTGAGAAATGGATTTCAGTGCAGAATTCTGCTGGAGCAGCACTATTAACTGATGCGTTTTGACAGTATCCCTTTAAGAAAAAATGCTATTGTACTGACAGTCACAAACAAAGAGTGGCATGCAAAGCTCTATCTAGGCATATTAATGAATAATAGAATACATGAGTACACAACTAACGGTTCCAATCAGATGTTTGGGCAGCGGGAGAAGAGCTGACATATCTAACAGAGGTGAGGTGACAGAAAAGCTGACAATAACTCACTGACAGTTTCGAGTAGTTGCTATGTCTCTCATATGGGAGGTGACAGTGGGATATTCGCTTTCACTTACACACATAGGGGTTAAATTTGACCCAATGTGGTTACCATTAGTAACCATTCAGTGCTGACTGGTTGTTGCGGATGACTGGTGAGATTTAGCACCTATGGGAGGTGTAAAAGAGGACGACTTGATTATTTTACAAAATTGGTGGGTGAGAAGTGTTCTCAAAGGTTGAGGTGAAATCATGTATTTTGCACAAGAGAGGTTGGACTGAAAGAAAACGATTTAATAAAAAGGGAGGTGTTCTTGCCAGAAGAGCTGATACAAGTGAGGTGACATTGGGAGAAGATCTGACACTGAGTTTTACAGAGAGGGAGGGAAGAGAGTAGGAGCAGAACTCACAATATTTACAAAGAAAAAGGTAAATTTGCGTGTTTGTGTGTGTATGTATGTATTAGGGATGCACCGAATCCAGGATTCGGTTCGGGATTCGGCCAGGATTCGGCCTTTTTCAGCAGGATTCGGATTCGGCCGAATCCTTCTGCCCGGCCGAACCGAATCCGAATCCTAATTTGCATATGCAAATTAGGGGCAGGGAGGGAAATTGCGTGACTTTTTGTCAGAAAACAAGGAAGTAAAAAATGTTTTCCCCTTCCCACCCCTAATTTGCATATGCAAATGAGGGTTCGGATTCGGTTCGGTATTCGGCCGAATCCTTTGTGAAGGATTCGGGGGTTCGGCCGAATCCAAAAAAGTGGATTCGGTGCATCCCTAGTATGTATATATGTATATGTATGTATATATATATATATATATATATATATATATATATATATATATATATATATATATATATATATAGGCTCCTCTGTCTCTCCTAGGAGACCGCTCAGCCTCCCCCTCCTGTAGCAGCTCCAAAAACCTCTTCAGGGGTGCTCAGCCCGCATCGTCCCCACCGCTTAACTCGAACAATGCCAAAAAGAAGGGCGGCACTTCACTTGAAGAGGCAAAAGGTCTTTATTGCAAGCTCATGCAAGGATCAAGAACGCCCTACGCGTTTCGGGAAACAATCCCTTAATCATAGGTGTAGGGCGTTCTTGATCCTTGCATGAGCTTGCAATAAAGACCTTTTGCCTCTTCAAGTGAAGTGCCTCCCTTCTTTTTGGCATTGTATATATATATATATATATATATATATAGTCCATAGATCCTCCGCACTCCGTTACAATTGTAGTTACCCAGGTGCTACCAAATGCTGAAGTATTCACCAATCCAAGGAGTAGGTGCACACTGGGATTTGATAAAACTTTAAATTTTTATTATCATTTGTTAAAATTCGGCCAACGTTTCGGTCTCCACTTAAGACCTTTATCAAGACCTAATACACAGTAAAATGACAAAGATTTAAATAGTAAAAGCATGTGACACTCACCCAATCATGTGTGTTCTCACCAATCATGTGACTAAAGACAAACCTGCACCAAAAAATGCACATGAACTCTTAAGATAGGTAGAAATACACTTCAAAAAGAAACATTGATTAAAAACAAATCCACTGAGATAAAAGCTGAAACATTATAACACATAAAGAGATAATGATTAAACAGTAGCAAAAATGTATCAACAAAGTAACCTAATAAATCACTTGGAGCAGTTATTCACCGTTGGTTTAAAAAGCATAGAAGGGAGCAGTGTTCATTTAGGCCTCCAGGGGCCAAGGTGTTCAATTTTTTTATCCAGAACACCTCCCTCTGCAAAAGAATTTTAGATCTATCGCCCCCGCGTTTTAATGGTGGAATATGGTCGATGGCAATGTACTTAAAAGTAGGGAGTCTGTGTCCCTTTTCTAAAAAATGTGTGGCCACTGGTTTATTTGTACTGTTGTCCCTGAATGCCACACTAATTGCTGACCTATGACCATCCATGCGTAAGCGTAATGTTTGGTCTGTCTTGCCAACATAGGATAGCCCGCATGGACATGTAATAAGATAGATAACGTGTGTTGTAGTACACGTTATATGATGTTTTATAGAGAATCGTCTACCTGTTTGGGGATGTAGAAAGGAAGAACCAGGTGTCATGTATCTACATGAAGTGCAATTCGGGCAGCGAAAGCAACCCAATTTTAACCCCTGAAGCCAACCTTTTGGTTGTTTCTGGTAACAGGCAACCGGATCACTGTTTACCAAGAGATCCCTCAAATTGGTGCCCCTTCTATAACAGATCATTGGGGGTTCAGGGACCACCCGTCGTAGGTCGGGATCAGCACAGACAATATGCCAATTGTCCTTCAGACGCTTACCTAGATCTCTTGTACCCTCAGAATACTTGGTACTAAAAACCAATCTATCCTGTTTTATACGTACATTTCCAATTGCAGCACAGCGTGTCCTAGCTGCGTCGAGAGCCTCCTGTAGCACCCTATCCGGATAGCCCCTCTCACGAAATCGGGTCCACATTACACCCATTTGTTCCTCTGCCTGTGCCTGCTGGGAGTTATTTCTCAGGACTCTACAAAATTGGGATATTGGTAATGATTTTTTCATGGGGCCAGGATGACAACTCCTATAATGCAAGAGTACATTTTTATCCGTGGGTTTTCTAAAGAGGGTAAACTCCAAATGATTATTATTAAGTGATATCTCCACATCTAGAAAGTTAATTTTAACTGGATGTATTTCAAATGTAAACCTCACCGGAGAGTCCAAAGCATTAAGTTCATTAACCATTTCAGCAAATTCTAATTCCGACCCCTTCCAAATCATAATCATATCATCGATATAGCAACGGAAAAATTGTATCAGGTCGGGGCTCTTTGCTCCACCCACTAGGCATTTTCCTAGATTCAGTTTTACAACCTGCTGTTCAGGCTACCCCAACATATTTACGGGATACACCACATTTATTGGAGTGTATTAAACAGCTAAGCTTGCCAATCGACACACCCTGCTTCTTGATTAGCATGGATGTGGTGAGCCTTTATACTATTATTCCCCATATGGCTGGTATGGAGGCAGTGAGACGTTCCCTTGAGGAATGCATTGAGTATAAAGGTCCCCCTATATCATTGGTTTTGGATTTGTTAAATTTAACCCTTTCATTAAACTATTTTCGATTTGAAAACAATTTTTATCTTCAGGTGGCTGGCACGGCTATGGGTGCGGCCATGGCACCTGCATATGCCAATTTGTATATGCACCAGTATGAGCAACGGTACATAATCCCAAAGTGGGGTGAAAAATTAATATTTTTCCGTCGCTATATCGATGATATGATTATGATTTGGAAGGGGTCGGAATTAGAATTTGCTGAAATGGTTAATGAACTTAATGCTTTGGACTCTCCGGTGAGGTTTACATTTGAAATACATCCAGTTAAAATTAACTTTCTAGATGTGGAGATATCACTTAATAATAATCATTTGGAGTTTACCCTCTTTAGAAAACCCACGGATAAAAATGTACTCTTGCATTATAGGAGTTGTCATCCTGGCCCCATGAAAAAATCATTACCAATATCCCAATTTTGTAGAGTCCTGAGAAATAACTCCCAGCAGGCACAGGCAGAGGAACAAATGGGTGTAATGTGGACCCGATTTCGTGAGAGGGGCTATCCGGATAGGGTGCTACAGGAGGCTCTCGACGCAGCTAGGACACGCTGTGCTGCAATTGGAAATGTACGTATAAAACAGGATAGATTGGTTTTTAGTACCAAGTATTCTGAGGGTACAAGAGATCTAGGTAAGCGTCTGAAGGACAATTGGCATATTGTCTGTGCTGATCCCGACCTACGACGGGTGGTCCCTGAACCCCCAATGATCTGTTATAGAAGGGGCACCAATTTGAGGGATCTCTTGGTAAACAGTGATCCGGTTGCCTGTTACCAGAAACAACCAAAAGGTTGGCTTCAGGGGTTAAAATTGGGTTGCTTTCGCTGCCCGAATTGCACTTCATGTAGATACATGACACCTGGTTCTTCCTTTCTACATCCCCAAACAGGTAGACGATTCTCTATAAAACATCATATAACGTGTACTACAACACACGTTATCTATCTTATTACATGTCCATGCGGGCTATCCTATGTTGGCAAGACAGACCAAACATTACGCTTACGCATGGATGGTCATAGGTCAGCAATTAGTGTGGCATTCAGGGACAACAGTACAAATAAACCAGTGGCCACACATTTTTTAGAAAAGGGACACAGACTCCCTACTTTTAAGTACATTGCCATCGACCATATTCCACCATTAAAACGCGGGGGCGATAGATCTAAAATTCTTTTGCAGAGGGAGGTGTTCTGGATAAAAAAATTGAACACCTTGGCCCCTGGAGGCCTAAATGAACACTGCTCCCTTCTATGCTTTTTAAACCAACGGTGAATAACTGCTCCAAGTGATTTATTAGGTTACTTTGTTGATACATTTTTGCTACTGTTTAATCATTATCTCTTTATGTGTTATAATGTTTCAGCTTTTATCTCAGTGGATTTGTTTTTAATCAATGTTTCTTTTTGAAGTGTATTTCTACCTATCTTAAGAGTTCATGTGCATTTTTTGGTGCAGGTTTGTCTTTAGTCACATGATTGGTGAGAACACACATGATTGGGTGAGTGTCACATGCTTTTACTATTTAAATCTTTGTCATTTTACTGTGTATTAGGTCTTGATAAAGGTCTTAAGTGGAGACCGAAACGTTGGCCGGATTTTAACAAATGATAATAAAAATTTAAAGTTTTATCAAATCCCAGTGTGCACCTACTCCTTGGATTGGTATATATATATATATATATATATATATATATATATATATATATATATATATATATATATATATATATCCTTGGGTTTTCCGGATAATGGATCTGATTTAGATCTTCCTTCCATAAGTCTACTAGAAAACCACATAAACATTAAATAAACTCAATAGGCTGGTTTTGCTTCCAATAAGGCTTAATTATATCTTAGTTTGGATCAAGTTCAAGGTAGTTTCTTTCTTTCTTCTTCCTAAGTCAGGTGCAAGGGCTGAGCTGAGGTTACAGTTTAATAAATGTACTGACTTTCCTCTCATCATTTTGTTTAAAGGGGTTGTTCAACTTTAAATAACTAGTTGTTTTCAGATAGATCACTAGAACTTTTTCCAATTACTTTCTACTTCCTATGTGTGACCGTTTTTCTAATATTGAATTGTAAAGTGTTATTTTTCACCTTCTGAAGCAGCTCCGGGAGGAGGGGGTCGCCAACCCTGTAAACTGATCTAAATTGAAACATTTAGTTGATACATTTCTTATCTTTGTCCCTGCTGAGCAGAATCTCTGGGTTTCATTACAGGCAGCTGCTAGAATTGATACAATAGTTGCTAATACTCCAGAGATGCTGCTGAGAAATGGATCAACTAAATGTTGCAAAATTATAGCAGTTTAGAGTCTGCACCTGAATTACTGAGCTGCCAGACTCAACCAGAGACACGAACATTCAACTTTAAACTTAGATTTTAACAAAACAGTAAAAAAAAATAACGGAAAGTAATTGAAAGTCTTTATTTTTGGGGGACAATCTGAAAACAACTGAACTGAAAAAAGTGTTTGGAACCCCTTTAAGTATCCCCTAATTTTTATTATTTGTTTGCAAATTTTTTACTCCATTTCTGTATTTCAAGACTACCGCTATACGGATGATAACCGCAAGCTGTAGCTTTTCATGGAGACATGCATAATCTGTGCCTCCGAACGGAGTAAGCAAACTTGGCATGAAACGAGCTAATGACAATTTAAATTCCTCTGGTTTCCGCTTAAGCAATCGGGTTGCGCTGTCTGTATGAGACTCCACTGGGTCCCAGGGAAGAAGCTGTCCTGCAGTAAGCTGCTGCTGCTGGTGAGATATATATACACGACTTTGGCTGCAGCACAAAACCAAGAGGCCCCAGACATTCCACTGACTGAGGGAATACAAGGGGCTTCATTTAACTGTTACTCACATCAGTGAAGAACACTCACTGCTATTTTCCACTTTATAAAAAAAACAACTGCTTATTTAACTTCTCCCCTGCAAGCTGGAAACATCTCCTCCACTCCACTCCGGGAATAGGCTGTAAAGTCTTACACCTCACTTCATCCCAACCCCATTCTCATACAGGCCCTCCTTCCAAAAGACATTTGAAGGGTTTTATTAGTGTCATCTTCTGCCTACTAACCTTCTAATACAGCAGCCCTAGACCGCACGGTTGATGGATTTCATATAGGACAGTAGCAATTCAATTCAATTATTGTTCAATATAAAAATAAAAACTGGGTAAATAGATAGTCTGTGCAAAATAAAAGAGGTTTCTAATATGGTTAGTAAGTCGGCATCTTATTGGGCTTGTATGGGGCCCTCTCACGGGTTTCCGCTAGGGATGCACCAAATCTACATTTTGGGTTTCAGCTGAATCTCTGAATCCATCATGAAAGATTTGGCCGAATACAGAACCACATACTAATTTGCATATGCAAATTAGGGGTGGGAAAGGAAAAGGTGGGGAAAATGTTTACTTTTTTGTGACAAAAAGTCACGTGATTTCCCTTCCCACAACTAATTTACATATGCAAATTAGGATTCGGTTCAGCCATGCACAACGATTCGGCATCCATAGTTTCCGCGATAGATACAGTATCTGTCCATGTCGATCGGGCAGGGTTAAAAATTACATTGGATCAAGGACTGCATCAGCTGGTTAATACGGCCCTCTATCTGACCTCTTGTATTCTTCTCATTGTGATCCGATTGTTGGGCCCTAGGACCTACGATCGGATCAGCCTGTTATCACCCACCTCATATCGGGGGGAGGGGAGCGGATGCCCCTATGTATGGCCAGCTTTAAACAAGGGTTCATGAAAATATAAGAAAAACAAAATCTCTTTTACTATAAATGAACTCATATGTACAACGAAAAGCTTTGGGATGAAAAGGTTCTCACTGCAACTTTTCAATGGGTCATGGATCTCTTGGTTCTGCTGGGCAAATACGAGAGGAAAAGTTTAAATTTAATCAGATTCACCCTCCCAGTTTATCTAAAGATAAAAATACGCAAAAGAAACCTAAAAACGTTCTGCAATCCATGGGAAGTGCAAAACAATCGTTATGTTTTCTTTCTATGTTCAGGTGTTTAAGTACAGGGATCCCCAACCTTTTTTTTTTTTTTACCTGTGAGCCACATTCAAATGTAAAAAGATTTGGGGAGCAACACAAGCATGAAAAAAGTTAATGGGGATGTTAAATAAGGGCTGCGACTGGCTATATGATAGCCCCTGTGTGAACCCGTCAGCCTATAGGAGTCTCTGTTTGGCAGTACACCTGGTTTTTATGCACCAAAACTTGCCTCCAAACCAGGAATTCAAAAACAAGCTCCTGCTTTGAGGCCACTGGGAGCAACATCCAAGGGGTTGGTGAGTAACATGTATGTTGCTCACGAGCCACTGGTTGGGGATCACTGGTAGTAGATCAGTGCCTACTATTGGTCCCAAGCATTCCTTGTACTAGATGCCGGATATCTAGTATAAGTAAGTTACCTAAGGGTAAGGGCACACGGGGAGATTTGGGGGGGGGATTAGTCGCCCAGGAGACAAATCGCCTCTTCTTCGGGATGACAGTCCCAGCGGGATGGCACTCGCGGTTAGGGATGCACCGAATCCAGGATTCGGTTCGGGATTCGGCCAGGATTCGGCCTTTTGCAGCAGGATTCGGATTCGGCCGAATCCTTCTGCCCGGCCGAACCGAATCCGAATCCTAATTTGCATATGCAAATTAGAGATGGGGAGGGCAATCGCGTGACTTTTTGTCACAAAACAAGGAAGTAAAAAAAGTTTTCCCCTTCCAACCCCTAATTTGCATATGCAAATTAGGGTTCGGATTCGGTTCGGTATTCGGCCAAATCTTTCACGAAGGATTCGGGGGTTCGGCCGAATCCAAAATAGTGGATTCGGTGCATCCCTACTCGCGGTACTTCGTTTTCTGAAGTCGACAGAAGTTGCACTAACCCAATCCCAATGGCACATTGTAACTCTTCAGAGAGTAATCACAATAACTACAAAGCAATCACACCTCTGTGAATTTGAGATGTCCCCTCTCTGAAGAGTTACAATGTGCCATTGGGATTGGATTAGTGGAAGAGTTTATATGCAGAGGATTTCTCACACCAGTCAGTTGAACTGAAGAAGCTGCTCGGATGAGTAGTGAAACGTCTTCAATGATTACTCAGCAAGTCCAGTTGTTTTTAGATTTACTTATACTAGATATACCATGACCTGGATGAATGAAAATCTTCATAGATGCTGGATACTAGATGCTATGCCTGTAATATTGTTTTGTAGGAGTCAAACAGGTTTCATTGGGAGCCACACATTTGCCAACGCTGGTACATTGACAGACAACTACTAAGATGGCAGAAAATATATGACTTAAACAAGCAACAAGACAAAACTCAGAGTGAATGAAATGGTTTAGTGTTAGCTTATAAATTACCCTCAATATGTTCAGATGTATTAGACCATTTAGTGAAACAACCAATCCCCTACATGGGAGTGACAAGTTATTGGCCAAAGCATCAGCAGATGTTGCCTATTTAGGTATCAGTCCCCCACACAGACCATATAAACATCAGTAAGAACTACCTATAGTACAAAAATGAACTGTACTTTTAAAAAGGTTTCTGTGAGGGACATAAGTGTTGTTTGCCTGCTCCACCATTGAAGGAATTGTGAAGACAAATGCAAAAAAGAACAAAGGAAAACAACTCACAGTAACAAAAAAAAAAACATGAAAGAACCCACCCAATAAAATTTGCAAAACAGAAAGACACAAACAAAACAAATCTTGCATGAAAATGCCAGTTTCTGCCTGAAAAATCTGACATAGAACATATGGTCATTAAAGGAACAGCAACACCAAAAAACGAAAGCGTTTAAAAGTAATTAACATTAAACATATGGTTAGGGTTGCCACCCGGCTGGTATTTTACCGGCCTAGCCGGTAAAACACCTGCCAAGGCCGGGGCCGGTATTACAAATTTACCGGCAATGAAGCTGCCGGTAAATTTGTAATACACATAACAAAAGCCCGTGGCCTGCCCCCACACTCACCTTTTTTGCCAGCTTCTTGCCAATTGCAGCGCCGAGGCTCCGCCCCTTGATGTCACAATCCTCCCCAGCCAATCACACACCATGGCTCTGCCCCTTTTGATGTCACAGCCCGCCCCTTTGAAGTCAAGACCCACCCCTTTGTTTCCATCCCCTCCATTGGCCGGTGGAACTTTTATTAAAAGGTTAATATGCACTGGTAAAACTGGTGTGTTTGCTTCAGAAAGACTAATATAGTTTATATAAACAAGCTGCTGTGTAGCCATAGGGGCAGCCATTCAAGCTGTAGTATACAATGGGATTCTTCAGAATGTATCTGTGATCTACTGTATATCCTGTGTTTGAATAGCTGCCCACATGGCTACACAGCAGCTTATTTATATAAACTATAGTAGTCTTTCTGAAGCAAACACATCAGTTTTACCCGTAAAGGGCAACAGTATATTATATTGTCATTGCTTTAAAACACTTACATTTTTGATGTTACTGTTCCTTTAAAAGCCATGCTTACCATATTTTCTTTGGCCTAAAATAGTCCATAGGAAGCAACATGCTATGCCGGTTTTTGGCCGAGAACTGCATGAAAATAAGTATCTTTGGTTGATTTTCATTACAAATATGGTGGGGGTGAGGTGAATTCACCGATTGTAGGGATTAAGACTTTTAGGGAATGAAGCACACCCATTTTATAACAACAACTAGTGCTGCACACATACACAACACAAACATACACGAGCATTGTGTTCAACTCTATCAGATATTGAAAGCCACTTGTCTATTTCTAGTTTCCTTTCACCGTGAATATTTATTGTACAGATAAGAGAAGTTAGGAGCAGAACACAAAGTACTCCCCCCTACACCGACTTGTGAAATCAAAACAAGTCACATCCGCTCATAAACCAGAGACACTCAAGCCTGAAAAATGCAGATGTTGGTCCAGTTTCCATTGCTCATCTTCTTGTCCAGCAGCCACTGGTGCCAACTGCCAGATTCCACTAAACTGGGCCTATTTTTGGCATGGAATGGGTTACAGTCAGGACCAGATATTTGGCTCTGTTAGCATATACCACCAAACCACTCTGTAGAGTATAAAACCAAAACATCTGCTAGGGGCTCCCGAGAATCAAAATATTTCGGCATCTAGACGCACTCACATGCCCCTGTTAACCCTACTGACCCAGGACGCCATGCATTGTGAGAGCCAAGGGGTTAAACCTACACCAGTTGAAGAATATGTGTATATGCTGTCAGATACACGTGAATTGAAACACATAACCAAGCTAATTAATAGTGCACCATATTAACAGCAGCACAGCCTTTTAGCCTTTCATCAGCTTGTGCCACAGGTTTGACTGGCTACTTGCCCACATTATGGCCAGCTGATCAACAGGTCAGTGTACCAACTGGATATTTGCTTGATGAGAATTAGAAAGATCCTGTTGACTTGGACATATTGGGCCTAACACAGGTAGACTTTGGGGCAGTTTTAATAGAAATTGCCCAGACTGGATGGGTACTCACTTTTATGCCCAAATTCCAAATACCCTTATGTATTTATGCCCTGTAATTAACAGATGAGAGAGTCACAAATGTGTCCAAGGCATTATGCAATATAAAGTTTGCAGCATTTCTTACCTCTTATCAATAGCAACCAATCAGCAGTCAGCATTTCTTGTTTATTTGTTTAAAAGCAAGTATCTATGGGTTACTGGTCCTGGGCAAACATTGCGCCATTTATTACATATGTGGGTCTAGAGTCTTGGCTGAAAGAGAGCCGACAGATTCAATGGTACATGTATATATAATGAAACATTTGGCTTTACGGCCACTTTACTTTTAGTATGACATAGCCAGCAGTATTCTCAGACCACTTGCAATTAGGCTTCTATTTTTTGTTGTTGTGGTTCTAAAATATGTACTTTTTTGGTTCTCCAAATCTCAGGCTTGGATCTTCAACTGCTATTCTGTTGACTGAAGTTAATTACCCTAGAACCAGGCAGCCGTTTCCAGGGCCGCCGTTAGAAATTTTCGGGGCCCCGCCCATCACAGTTAAAAGACCACACAGACATCAGCGTTAAAAAAAGGTAACCTCCCCTCACACACAAGTTATAAAAAGCTATTGGTGAACAAGGCCCCCATAAAAGTTTTTTTAAAAAACCATTGGTGCCAGGGCCCCCTTACAAGTAAAAAAAAAAATTGGAGCCCCAAAGAACCCAAAAATGGCCCAAAGATGATTTTTTTTTCAAAAAAAAAAACATTGGTGGCAGGGGCCTATAGAGTATTAAAAAAATACATTGGTGGCCAGGGGATTAAAAAAATAAATTAAAAAAAACACACATTGGTGTTCAGAGGAGGCGGCACGGCTTTGGCGCTGTCAAGGGGGACCTGGCTCTTTTGAAAAGCTCAGCACTGCCGGGCCCTTCAGGCCCAGAACAAATGTACCCCCTGTGCCCCCATGATGGTGGCCCTGGCCGTTTGGAAATCAGAAGATGAATCAGAAATGAAACAAAGTGGGAGCGAGTCCAAGATGGCGGCGTGACAAGACAGGTTTCTCTGAGCTGCGGTTCCCCTTCTCAGCTTCCGACACAATAACCTTCACAGAACTGCTCTAAACGAACCCCGCGATTGCCTCCCACACTGCGCACAGTATAGACATGGGGAGAAGTGATCAGAAGACCCAACACGAGCCTTCCAACAGGCTGGATCAATATCTCGCCTCTTCACAAAATGGTGGTGGTATCAAGCAGGGAGCAAAGGGACCCGTGGCCCAACTTCCTCCAGCAGCACACCACTAGTACTAGAACTAGCTGGAAATAAAGAGGGGCAAATTCACTAACCTGCGGAAATTAACCAGCGACGGCTTTGCTCACATCGCCACACTTCGACAGGAGAAAATACGCCAGGACAACGCTAATTTACTAACGTGCAAAGCTGCGTCCACGGCGCTGAACGATGGCAAAGTTTCGCTAGCATTAATTCAAAAAAAAGCAAAACAAAGTTGCGCTAGCGTTGACTAATTTGCATACGGCAGGAAGTTAGATTTCAAAAGACGTATATGTTGCAGCAAATACATTACATTACACAAGCCCAGGGAACCTTAATAAAATAAAGTTGTTATATTGCCCTACACATGAGCCCAGTGTATAGTTTATGTGCCAAATGTTAGGAAATGTAGGGGGAAGTCGGGTACCCTAAAAAAAAATTACGATATTTTGCAGCCTCCTTGAAAAAATGAAAAGTCGCCAGCGTTTTTTGGGACTTTTCAATTTTTTTTTTGAGGCACTCCTATCTATTTATTGCTATTCTATTCTCTATTCGCCTGGTCTGAGGTGGCGAAGGCAAGTCTGGCGCAAGAGGTAACATTCAGTAAAATCCGCATCTTAGTGAATTTGCGTAAAGTCCATTTGCCAGAGTGAAAATTTGCCTGGCGTTAGAGTGCGAAGTAGCGCTAGAGTCTCTTTTGCTAGCGAATTTACACCAGCGCCTGTTAGTAAAATTGGCGAAGTCCCGAAATGTCACTCTGGCGAATTTTCACCAGCGTTAGTCAAATCGCCCTTTAGTAAATTTGCCCCAGAGGAACCCACAATGCTGCAGCTCCTCACAGCCATCAACAGCAATACAGTAACAAACCAAACAAGCACTGCTACAGCGCTGCTTACACTAAATACAAAAATTCAAGTCAGCGGCAGAAGGATTTTCAGACCTACACAAGAAATCTCAGAGCCTAGCACTTTTCCAGCTCTTCCATTAATATTCTCCCCAGTCAACACTTGTCTTCCATATTTTAATGGTGAACCCGAGCCACATCCAGCCTTCCTCTCCCCCCGAGTCTCACTGCGTGTGCAGACAGCTGTGTGGAGGGCCAAAGAAAGCAATGCAAGATCTGAGCCTTGTCCTTGGCAGAGTTCATGGCACTGGTTACTCCAATATCATCTAGTGAATGAATAGACTTTACATTAATACTGTAAGAACCCCGAATACATTTGGAGAATGCAAGCACTGTGGGTGCAGCAGAAATACAAGAATGGTATATGTGTTGTGTCCAGTAATGTGTGAGAAAAGAAACCCACAGTACAGATATTACATACAGATAATTAGTGGTATGTGCGGGGTAATGGCTTTGTATTTAAAGGACAAGGAAAGTTAAACTAAAGAAGTAGCTAGAAATGTTGCACATGATGTTTTTTGTGCTTCTGTACCAGCCCAAGGCAACCTCATCCCTTTAGCAGTAAAGATTGGTGTCTCTAAAGATGCCCCAGTAGTTCCCCATCTTCTTTTCTGCTGATTCACTGCACATGCTCTGTGCTGCTGTCACTTACTGAGCTTAGGGGCCCACTCATAATATACAGTACACATAGAATATAAATGTCACTATATAATTAACACAGATAATTACTACATGGCAGCAAAGAAACCAGTGCAATTAGCATCAGAATTTAATAATCAGCCCTGTAGCATCAGCTTATATTACAGACCAACCTCATTTTCAGTTTGATAATTTGCGACGACCCCTAAGCTTAGCTTCTCAACAGCTGCTCAGAGCCCACTGAGCATGTGAGTGTCACAGACACTTTCCAAGATGGTGACCCCCTGTGACAAGTTTGAAGTCTTGGATCATTGCTGCTATTGACAAGCTGAAACTTTAGACTGGTAAAAAAGTTCAGTACATACAATATGGCATTTTTAGCCCTATTCATTTTTAGGGTTTAGTTCTCCCAAGGACACAAACCTTCGAGCTTATTGCAACCTCACTCTATTTTTCAGTGGAACTGCTTATTGCAACCTTAGACACGGATCCTCTCACCCCACTATGGAATAATCAGGAGTAACCCATAATTGCTAAACCAGGATAATTTAGAGTCCCATAAAGACATTGGTTAAACTTCCATAGGCTTCGCTGCTCCCTCTACTCTACCCATAAGCGTTACAGACTCTCGCTTTCTACCCGCCCGTTTCTATAGTACCTCAATAAAGGTCATACCAATGTATTGGTATGCCAGATTAATACTGGTTGTGCACAGGGATGCTGTGGAAATAAATGGATATAATTCTGGATGAGGAGTGGCATGAGTCGCAGAAAGCTATACTAGTATCCCCACAATAGCCTGTGCCTGATTCAGTTATACATTTTCTATAGGGCATATTATAGCCTGGTATGATTGTACCATATCAACGCTGATATTCCAGATGTCTGAACAAGATGTGCCTTAGAAAAAAAGGGACCTTTATTCCCATGATGTGGAGCTGTAACAAGATCATGCAATATTTGGGAGAAATTGTGTCCACATTGGAATCAATAATTCAGGTCACGTTACAAAGAACCCCCAAATTGTGTATTTTAGCTGTGTTCCAATGACTAAATCTAAGCTACTACCAATCCCTGCTTCTACATGAGTCTCTCTTGCTGGCAAAGAGATTAATCACACAAAACTGGAGGAACCTAGCCACCCCTATTCACTCAAATGGGGTACGTCGTGCATATCTGTAGAATAGAACAATTTGTGAATATGAAAAGAGGAGTCCCAACCAAATTTTACAAAATTTGGGGCCCATGGCTGTCTAAATACCCTCTCAATCCACTAGGCAATGTGATGCAGGAATAACCTGAAATGTCTGTAATAAGCTATTAAGGGAATGTTTTTTATACACTTGTCTGTGCATTGTTGTGCCCCTATATATCAAAACAATTTTGTCAAGATCAACTTGAACATTGCAAGTTACTATGTAACCATCTCCACTCATTGTTATTGACACTGTGCAATGTACCATGTTTTTCATCTGTGTATACTCAATTAACTTAAAACAAAAAGACATATCTTGCCCTTTAAAAGAAGTACTTAAACTATGCCACAAAAAGGCCCTGTAAGAGAACTACCTAAACACTTTAATGTATGAAGCAAATACTTTTCACAAGCCATTGTTCAGATTATTAAAGGGGTTGTTCACCTTCCAAACACTTTTCCATCTGAGTTGTTTTCAATCGTTTTCAATTGGTTTCCATTTTTTATTTTTTTCCCATATTTCCAAGATTTAAATTTAAAGTTAATGTTCCACTTCCTGTCTCTGTAGTTTCAGTCTGGCAGCTCAGTAATTCAGGTTCAGATTCGGAACGGTTACAATTTTGCTACATTAGTGGATACATTTCTCAGCCACATCTGTGGAATATTACCAACTATTGTATCAACAGCTGCCTTTAAAAAAATTCAGGGTAGAGTCCTGCGCGGAACCAATTTGTTAAACCCGAACCCGACCCGCTTGGACCTGCTACACAACCTGCAAGTACCTTATCCGCTACCCGATCCACTGACCATCAAGAAATAGGAAATGCTGTTATTGTAAACCGGAAGTGACCTCTTAGAAGTAGGTGTGATCAGAAAAAAGGAGTAAAACAGGAAGTGCTGTCATTGTAAACCAGAAGTGACATCATTAGAAGTAGGCGTGATCAGAAAAAAAAGGATTAAAACTCGCTATCGAGAAGACCAGCAACCCGACCTGCAAACCCGGAGGATCGCCGACCCGCGTCTATACCCACTCCCGAAACTTCTACCTGCATCCCGCAGGATACCACATAAGACATAAGAAGGTGAAAAATGAAAGTGTTAACTTCAATATTAGAAAAACAACCACAAATAGAACTGAACTGATTTTTTTCTGATGAACAATCTGAAAATAACTAAAGTAAAAAAAAAATAAAAAAAGTGTTGGAAGGTAAACAACCCCCTTAAAGGGGTGGTTCAACTTTAAGTTAACTTTTAGTATGTTATAGAATGGCTAATTCTAAGCAATGTTTCCATTGGCGTTCATTTTTTCTTTATTATAGTTTTTGAATTATTTGCCTTCTTCTTCTGACTTTTTCAAGCTTTCAAATGGGAGTCACCGGCCCCTTCTAAAAACAAATGCTCTGTAAGGCTACTCATTTATGGTTATTGCTACTTTTCATAACTCATCTTTATATTCAGGCCTCTCCTATTCTTAATACAGTCTTTTATTCTAATCAGTGCATGGTTGCTAGGGTAATTTGGACCCTAGCAACCAGATTGCTGAAATTGCAAACTGGAGAGCTGCTGAATAAAAAGCTAAATAACTGAACAACCAAAAATAATAAAAACAGAAAACCAATTGCAAATTGTCTCAGAATATCACTCTTCACATCATACTTTAAATTAAATTTAAAATGAACAACCCCTTTACGCTTACTTTACTAACAAGTCACCAAGTGGTCAGATCTCTGCTCAATTTGGCCACCCAGGAGGTAATTTGTTGGGATTATGGCCCTTTGTTTTCCTATCTTAAAAATCAGTTGAGATGAACAACATGCACAGGTTACTTAATAAAACTAGTTTTATTTAGTTAAACAAACCCTATGGTACAGGTGTTTATAAATGGCAGGGACACATCTCAAACAATTATTGCATTAAAGGGGGTTATCCCCCTTTAAACTATTAGTATGATGTAGAGAGTGATGTTCTGAGACAATTTGCAACTGGGTTTTATTTTTTATTTGAAGTTTTTGAGTTTTTTAGTAGCTCTTCAGTTTGCAGTTTCAGCAATCTGGTTGCTAGGATCCAAATTACCATACCAACCATTAACCGCTTTGAATAAGAGACTGGAATATAAATAGGGGAGGGTCTGAATAGAAAGGTGAGTAATACATATTAGTGACAACTATAAATGTGTAGCCTTTTAGAGCATTTGTTTTTAGATGGGGTCAGTGACCCCCCCCCAATTTGAAAGGTGGAAAGAGTCAGAACAAGGCAAATATAAAAAAACCTATGATGTACATATATGTACATGAAGTCTCAGTTTTGAGCTTATGCTTTACTGTATCAGGAGGAGAAGGGGATGTTGGCCTAATTGTGGTATCTGTTCTGAGCTCATCCTATGAAAAATGCAGTCCTAAAGATGAATTGAAGGCAAGTCAACCTCTGGAATTTTTTCTAAACAATAGCTTGTCAATGGAACTGCAAAATTAAAGAACAGGATTACATCTATTTACATAAAGGCTTTCTCTTCAGCCCTTAGAAATTTGCAGTCAAATAACCTTCATCAGCTTCTGTCATTGAGCCCTTGTTCTCTCTGCAGATAACCATATTTCTATTCCCTGAACCCATTGATTTTGTCTGATGGTATTAATTACCTGTTATTCATACTGGCTGGGAACAATTCATTAGTGCGCCTGTCGCCTCATTTCATGCTTCAGAAGCTCTCAGAAACATCAATACTTGTACTAACTAATGAGAAAACTGCACTGAAACTGAAAAAGGCAGTAGGATTGGTTTATTTGGGGATTTATAAAGCAGCAAAACGAACTGCTATTGGGTATTTATTTAGAACAAAGATGCATAAACTTGAATGGGAATTTATCAGAATGGTTGGTCAGTACTGGAGGGGTTATTTTACCGAGGGTAGGATTGGCAGGGGGACTCAGGGAGGAATATATTTTATATGATAGAAATGGGAGTAGTGTCCGTGTGAGGAAGGTCATTGTAACTTATTAAAATATATCTAAAGTGCCACCATGTTGCTCAGTGCTGTACAATAAATGGGTGTATATACTGAACATACAGATTTACATACAGAGTTAAATCACAAGAGTTAAAGAGTTTCCTGCTTACAATCTAAAAGAAGAAGGGGTATGATGGGGTGGGAAAGATCAGGAGCTAGCAAGGTAAGAGATGTGTCATTACATTTAACTTCTCTAAAGTATGTTTTAAGAGGTCTATTGAAGGCAGAAAGATTGAGAGAAAGTTGGACAGAACGTGCAAGAGAACTCAAGAGATGGGGCAAAGTCTAGAATGTGAGTATGCGAGGAGATATACTGTATGTATGTATATATATATATATATATATATAAAGCACTGCGTATCTTGACAGCGCTATATAAATAAATGATGATGATGAGATATATATATATATATATATATATATATATATATATATATATATACCTACAAAAGATATACCCGGGTGCAAATCGGAAAAAAATACACACAGTAACTAGATGCTGATGCACATCAGGATTTTTCAATTAAAGAGCTCACTTTATTGAATCAATGTTTTGGTCCACGTCAGGGACCTTTATCAAGATATATATCAGCAGGTAATATAATAAATGGGAAGTAATGTCACCATCTAGGAAGGGGAGCTCTGCCCAGGGGAAGCTGGAGGTCTGTGAGACTGGAAGGCAGTGAAGCTTTTACTGAAAGTAGGGAGCTTTGATGTGGAAAAACTCTGTAGAAAACAAAGACTGTGTAAATTGAGGTATGGACTAAGTACCCTAATTGGGGCTAAAACCTTGCTGTAAAGAGCACAACTCGTGTGGCCAGTCTGCCAGTGAGCAGCCGCTTCTGGTTAAAGGGGATGTAAAGGCAAAAATATAAAATCCCATTTTTACTTTCTTTAATGAAAAATAAATCTATCTCCAATATACTTTAATTAAAAAATGTCTACTGTTTTTATAATAAACCTGACTGTATGCAGTGATATTCCCCCTTCTTTTACTGCTGTGGATAGGAATTGTCAGACGGTCCCCAACTGCTGTGCAGGTAAACGATCATACTTTCAAATGGCAGGGGGAGCCCCCCCCACCTTACTTCCCAGAACTTGAGCAGCATTGTTGGATTCCTGTAGAGATTTGTATCCAGAGACTCAGTGCAGTCTTTATATTCTGATTAATCATCAGTCTTGCTGTATTGACTTCTATGGCAGATATTATTTGACTTGTGCTGTTTTGATAATTTATGACCATCCCTAAGCTTAACCTCCCAACTGAAGCCCAGACCACACTGAGCATGTGCGAGTCTTGATATTGCAGAAATGTCTAACAAAGTTACAAGATGACAGCCCCCTGCACCAACTTTGAAAGCATAAATCATTTGTCTTATTAGGCTGCTGGTGCAGTAAGTTCATGTTTATATTTAGTATACAAAATACAGCATTTCTAACATTATTCTATTTTAGACTTTAGTTGCCCTTTAATACCAAATAAAGAAATTGAGCAGCACTAACGGAATGCTTCTTCATTAGCTGCAACAGAATCGGTTATAGGAAGCCATGACACCTGATGTGTTTCAGCTACACCCCTTGTCATAGGCGCTTGGAGTTTGAGTGGCCATTTGTTATATGTTCCGTTTAATGAACACAACTGTTGCTTTTGTTACAAGTTAAGTATGTCTTGAATGTTGCTGAATTTCTACATTAAGAAATTATTGCTGAGGTTAGAATTCCCACAATTCATATATGTATGTATGTATGTATGTATGTATGTATGTATGTATGTAGTATACATGTGTGTGAGTGTATTTGTGCACAATACACTGTTTAATATGCTGCCACTGGAGAGTCGGCAACTGAGTTTGCCTGGACAGCAACTTATTGTAAACAGTGCCTTTCTCACTAGAATATCCAAACATTTGCATACGTTTGGCAGCTCTGTGCATCTATATGGCGCTTCTTAATCACCCCAAGAAAGCCTTCTGGCCTGTCACTTGGGGTTTTTCCTTTGAATATACCACCTTACCAATTATCCTTGCAAAGCCTGGCAACTTTATTTCATCTCCACCTGAAGACATACAGACATGGGATACTCCAACCTTTTGTGTGAGTCAATGCCAATATGGCACTTCTTTGCAGCCAAGTTAACTTAGTGTGTACCAATGGGATACATTAGCATGTAATACTAGCCCACTGATCTCTAGGAACAACTATAATGCTACCAGGATCATCCAGTTGAACAAGATTCACACAGAATAGAGTAAGTGGTTTGTGCCATTTAGCTCAAAGTCAGAACAAACTTCTAAACAAAAAAAAACTGTTTAGGCTATGTCTGTCTGAAACATTAAGCATGTCGACATCTGAATACCAAAGTTTATATACATTTACCCTGGGGCCTTCCATTAATGGAATGGTATGCCTGCTGTCGGTCTATGGGGCTGTTCTAATTTTGCTCAGTTTTTCCAGTTTGTTGTTATTGTTGTCTGTGGATAAACCAAGACAAGCAGTATGACATATGTATAAATGTAAATAAACACAAGGCAAATATTGTGAGTGCTCGAGGAACTGTGCACTCTTTTAGGGCAAAGACACATCATAATGTTGCTATTTCAGGAGATATACTTGCCCATCGACAAATCGCTTCTTCTTTGGGCGACTAATGTCCCCAACTGCCTTCCCACCAGCTAGAATGTAAATCGCTGGGGGCATGGCACTCGGAACGCTTCGTTTTCCGAAGTTGCCTCACGATGAAACTTCGGGCGACTTCGGAATCCCGCTGGCCAGTGGGAAGGCAGTTCAGGAGATTAGTCGCCCGAAGAAGAAGAAATGGGCAACTAATCTCCCAAAATAGCAGTGAGTGTCTCTGCCCTTAGAGTGCAACTAAAATCCTCAAAAAAAGAGTACTGCTACCTGATGGACTTAGAGTTCATGCCTGCAGGTACCACTGTTTTTGCAGCAATGCTACATGCCCTCTGTGCAACCTTGTGTTTTGGCAGTCAGTCGTCTGACATGAGATCTGCCATAGAATGCTTGCAGGATTTAGTCCAGTAACTCTGTAACAGAAGAATTCAATCCAATAAAAATGTTGCTATAAGCAAATATTTCAATTCAGCGCTCAGTTTACCTCAATTTTCCATTTAGGATGACTTGAACTGGGACAAATCATCGGACATGGCAGCCAAGTAAGGAAGAGGAATGGCTTTAAAATGTGGGGTGTGGGGGAGGGAGGATATAAAGAAAATTTAGAATGGACTTGAACTAGAAAAAATGCTGTGACATGGCAGCCAAGCAATGAGAAATAATAGATTTGTGTGTGGGTAGCAGGGTAGCTGCCAAAATGCAACATTCAAAAGGATGCTACATACATATGGACACATTCATATAATGCAAGGTTATCATTCTATATTTATTCTATTTTAACAATACAGGTATAAGACCTGTTATCCAAAATAATTTGGGTTTTCCAGAGAACAGGTCTTTCAGTAATTTGGATCTTCCTACTTTAAGTCTAAAAAGTAGTCATGTTTACACTAAGTTTATGCAACATGCTGGTTTTGCTTCCAATGAGAGGATTCATTATGTCTAAGTTGGGATCAAGTACAAGGTACGGTTTTATAGAGAAAAAGGAAATCATTTTTTAAAAATGTGGATTATTTGTATAAAATGGAGTCTATGGGAGAAGGCCTTTCCATAATTCGGAGCTTTCTGGATAACAGGTCCCCATACCTGTATAACTAAAGTGCAAGTGTTTCATGTAAGGCTACAAGGCTAGTTAAACACTTGATAAGTCTTAAAGGAACAGTTCAGTGTAAAAATAAAAACTGTGTAAATAGATAGGCTGTGCAAAATAAAAAATCTTTCTAATATAGTTAGTCAAAAATGTAATGTATAAAGGCTGGAGTGACAGGATGTCTAACATAATAGCCAGAATACTACTTCCTGCTTTTCAGCTCTATATGTTAGTCGTTAGTCAGCGACTTGAAGGGGGGCCACATGGGACATTTCTGTTCAGTGAGTTTGTAATTGATCCTCAGCATTCAGCTCAGATTCAAAAGCAACAGATATTACCCATGTGCCCCCTCCCCCCCAAGTCTCTGACTGGTTACTGCTTGGTAACCAGGGTAACCAGTCAATGTAAACCTAGAGTGCAGAACAGCAGGAAGTAGTGTTCTGGCTATTATGTTACACACCCAGTCACTCCAGCCTTTATACATTACATTTTTGGCCAACTAACTATATTAGAACATTTTATTATTTTGGACAGCCTATCTATTTACCCAGTTTTAATTTTTGAACAATTCCCTTAAGGCCTAAGCCACACAGGTTAACTGAGCCAGTGGATTTATCCATAAATCATAACTGAATACCTGCCTGCATAGGGGTGGGTGCCTTAAAGTGGACCTGTCACCCCGACATAATAAGCTGTATAATAAAAGTCCTTTTCAAATTAAACATGAAATCCTAATTCTTTTTTTTTTTTTTATTAAAGCGTTCGTAGCTGTTGTAAACTCATTTACAAATCTCAGCTGTCACTCAAATATTGCCTGCCCCTCCTCTATACCTTAGGCAATTACTTTCACTATCCATTTAGCACTTACTAGATATTACTGCACTCCCCACATCCCCCCACTATCTTCACCATTTAATTGTGTAGCCAGGGCATGGGGATGGACATCAGGTCCCACATTCTGGTGCATAAACAAGATTCTGAGACGACGCAAGGCTTGAATTAATAACAGTGTCCACAATATGGCACCTGCCTGCTTACTATAATTATAAGTTCACAGACCGAACAAAACAAGATTCAAATAATTTATACAGTGTTATTAAAGTTTATTTTGCTTGTCTAATGTCATAAAATAGTATTTGGAATAATTTTTTTGGGCGACAGGTCCCTTTTATAGAAGAAGTTTATCTTTAAATAAGTATGCTATATTAAATTAGTACGCTATAGACTGGTCTATTCATAGCAACTTTAGGGCAGATGTTCGTTTTTTTTTTTTAATTTTAATGTTTTTTTAACCAATTTGACTTTTCCATACTGCAATTTAAAAATGCAATCTGATTGCTGGGGTCAGTGACCCAGCAACCAAAAAACCTGATGATAGGCTAACCTTTTATGTTGTTACTTTTTTCGGTTTAATTCCTGAGGCCTTGTGCTATTCATCTTCCATTTTAAAATCAAAGTATGAGGATTTAAAAGCAACAAGTCAAATATTGGGCAATTTTGCTTTGTGCCTATTCCTTGTAGTATTATTATTATCGTGTATTTTTATAGTGCCACAATATTGTGCAGCGCTTTAAAATAAATGTGTTTATACAAAGAAATCACATGAAGTACATGCATAGAGCATACAGAATTACATACATAGCTACCAGTAATGGTACAAAAGGTGTGGTAAGCCCTGGGCAAAAGAGCTTACAATCTAAAAGGGGAAGGGACAACTACCTAGTTTTAGCCCTACCCCAATAACACTAAGTATCCATTGAAGAGAGTTTCGCAGCTTAGTACCTTGCACCCCGTATGAGGTCGGGTCTTCATAAGTGGTGTTGTGGTGCAAAGTTCAATGTCTTCAGGCTCGTGGAAGATCACAGCTGGAAGGGGCTCCTTATGAAGGGTTAACACGTTCAGCTTGGACTTTATCATGGTCTGGAAGTGCTGAGACAATTAAAAAAAAACAAAAAAAAACACAATAATACATTATAATTGGTACTGATCATTTCAAAAATATAATCCTTATTTTAACAGTTCCAGTTTACCAGTTAAATTTGTGCTCCAGCAAGATCAAACAATTCCGGACTAACTAAACAGTTCTTAGGAAACACAACCTGTTTCTACTCTAGTAGCCCGAACAAACAATCAAATGCACAAGAGGTCAATATGTGCTTACGACACAACAATGGCATTAAACATATCGCCCAGAATATTTCCTGCAATGCAATCGTGTTTTATTAAAATACTTCCCAAAAGTACAAAGCGACTTCTGTTTCGTGCCCTTTGCCTTTGAATAAACATGTTGGTTTTGGAGGCATGGAGTTGACCCCAGACAGGGTAGAAAAGCTGCACTGCACAATCGGTATTTTCATAAGCCTCACTTTCTAAACCTTGTTTTGGTAGCCTCACATTAGGAACCCTTTTGCTTGGCTGCATGTTTCTGCATTTCTGTGACTTCCAGCACATGTTTTTCCAATTACCAGGAGGGGCTGAATACTCCAGCTAGACCCCTGGTTCCTGGAACTTAGCAGGACATGTGCAATAATCCAGGAGAATGTAAAATAGCCATTTTAGTTGCCAAATCGATGCAGACTTTGCGTAAGACTTGGCATCTGGCAGCAATAAGGCGGAAAAGCAGCGCAGCTTCATGCTCCAAAATGCAGTTTATTAATGTGCTCGCTTTTTATTTCATGTTGTCTGCTCGAACGCATCTGAAGAATGTATAAAACTTGAGACAAATAAAGCTCAGCTGGTTACCTTCCTCCAAATACCAGAGGCATATTATACTGAACTTAACATTTTTCTGAAACGCCACATGCTGGAGACACCTAAGGGTATATTTATCAAAGAGTGAAGTTAGAGATCGCCACAGTCCTCTAGAGTGAAATTCCACCTCTCTCCTTTCATTTCTATGGGATTTTGAAAGGCGTATTTATCAAAAGATGAACTTTCACTTTCACCCATTGATAAATACTCTTTTAAAAATCCCATAGAAATGAATGGAGAGTGGCGTAATTTCACTCTAGAGGACTGTGGAGATCTCTAACCCTTTGATAAATATACCACCTAGTATTTATCCTATGTATAAGGCATTACATTTAAAGGGCATGTAAAGGCAAAAAAATAAAATCCAATATTTACTTTCTTTAATGAAAAAGAAACCTATCTCCAATATACTTTAATTAAAAAATGTGTACCATTTTTATAAGAAACCTGACTGTATGCAGTGAAATTCTCCCCAAATTTATTGCTGTGGATAGGAATTGACAGATGGTCCCTAACTGCTGAGCAGGGAAACAATCATACTTATGAACAGCAGGGGGAGCCCCCGCCTTACTTCCCAGCCATGCAGAACTCAAGCAGCTTTGTTTATGACGATCCCTAAGCAGCCCAGACCACACTGAGCATGTGCACAGTCTTAGTCTTGCAAAGATATTTAACAAAGTTACAAGTTGGTGACCCCCTCATAAATCATTTGTTTGATTAGGCTTGTGGTGCAGTAAGTTCATGTTTATATTTAGTATACAAAATACAGTATTTCTAGCCTTATTCTATTTTAGACTTTACATGCCCTTTAGGAAGTGCACCGGGCTTCAAGGGGATGCCTATTTTAAGAAATTGCCTACTCCAGACAGAAATATATCAAGAGATGAGGTGGTTGCTGATTTCTGCCCTGTCTCACGGGCTATGCAATTTACAATGATATTAAGTGTCAACCAGAGAATGCAGTCTGTCTCAAAAGTGAAGGCATAGGTGGGATAAGGAAGACGAACAGTAAGAATCCAGGGCTTTGGTGTATTTTTTAATTGTTGGGTCCAAAATACAAAAAAAAGTACAAATACGGTCTTTGAATTTTTCTTTATACATTATTGTAATATTTGTTACATTAACAAAACAAGAAGATCTACTCTGATTGGTATATGACGATAATGCCTCTTTTAAGGGGCAAATTTTAGTGATGTGCAGGTCGGGACTTCCAGACCCGCAACTGCCCTCACTCCTGATTCTGACTTCCTTTTAGACCCACGCGGCTCCGCCTGGCTGATGAAGCCACAAAAGGGGCGGGGTGAGCAGGTGCATCGTCTATAAAAAAAAATAACGCGAAAGTCGCATTTGAAGGTGTTTCTTCAGACCTTAGGCATTGTCCTTAGAGCTATTAGCGGAAAGAGAGTTACCTGGGAGCACTCCGATACTCTCCCCTACAGTGTGCATCCCGTAGAAAGCTTCCCCAGTGAGCTCAAAGGTTTTATAGCTTCAGAAAAGGTCATGGTGCACCAAGGAGGGAAGAGGTCAAACTTAAAGGAACAGTAACACCAAAAAATTAAAGTTTTTAAAGTAATGAAAATATCATGTACTGTTGCCCTGCACTGGTAAAACTGATCTGTTTGCTTCAGAAACACTACTATAGTTCATATAAACAAGCTGCTGAGTAGCAATGGCGGAAATTGAAAAACAGCTACATGGCACAGGTTAACTAATGGATAACCGATAACACCATTAGACAGACAGAGTTTATCTGCTACCTGCTGTGTAATCTGAGCCTTTTCTCATTTGAATGGCTGCCCCCATTGCTACACAGCATCTTATTTATATAAACAATAGTAGTGTTTCTGAAGCAAACACAGCAATTTTACCAGTGCAGGGCAACACTGCATTATATTTTCATTACTTTAAAACACTTTTATTTTTTGACGTTACTGTTCCTTTAAATAATCATTAAAAGTCCATATTTATTTGTTCCATTAAAACAGGCACTCCATATCATAAGGAACCAATGCTTGTTTGCTTAAGCAATGGTTCCTTATGATATCGAGTGCATGTTTTAATGGAACAAATAAATATGGACGTTTAATGATTATTTAAGTTTGACCTCTTCCCTCCTTGGTGCACAGTGACCTTTTCTGAAGCAATGTCCTTAGGGCTACACATTTTGAGCGATCACCATTCTCACGCCCCAACAATATGGAAACAGCCAAGTGTATGTAACAGCATGGCAGCAACCCATTGATACCATTTGTGTGCATTGTTCGATATACCACGCTTCTACCTTCTAATTGTAAAATAAAAAAATAGATTGTATGGTCCACGTGGGATGCATTAGAGAGTACCATGATACAATGCCATAAATCATTTTAAAGACATGCATAGATGGGACATAATTACAACCTGTTATTATAGGTTTCAACTTACCCAGAGTGTTCCCATTTCTGTACAGACCACCCTTTAACAAAACACAAGAACCGCACAAAGGAGAGAGGTGTGAGGACAGCAGTATGCACTGAACATATCGAATAGACAAAAAATGATCCTATCCATACCGGGAAAGCAGCCAGGTATTTGTTCACAGAATAGAAGTGAACAGCATGTGCTCTCAGGCCGTGGGATGAAAGTTGGCTTTTAGTCCTCTACAGAACAAACAGTAAAAAAAATAAAAAAATACTACTCACGTTTCTGTATTATTAACCAATATGAGGTTACATATCCCCATGCTCGTTATCATTGTACCCACTGGATAACAGAACTGGAACTAAGAGACACTGCCCTTTAAGGTAAAGTGAAGTAAATTGGAAAAAACGCTCAAAGTGAGTGGAAAAGATCTGCAATTGATAAATGCAGTAGCAAAGTTTGGTAAAGTTTAAAAAGTATTTATTAGGACATGTTTAGCCTAACCCGTTTTGTGCCAAATGGGCACTTACTCATAGGCTAATGAGTAAGTGCCCATTTGGCATGAAACACGTTAGGATCTTATTTCACTCACTTTGAGCATTTTTCCAATTTTTGGTTACCCTTAGAGTGGGTTTTTTTGTGAATAAGAACGTTTGGTGACCAGGGGCGATCCTGGCCCCTCCGCCGCCTGAGGCAGCAGCAATTGCTGCTGCCCCCCCCCCCAGAAATTCGCTCTTAAAGTACCAGGAGCAGCATTTTTGCTGCCCTTGGTACCTAGTGGGGCGCTGCCGCCTGAGGCGACAGCCTCAACTCGCCTCATTGGTGAAGCACCCCTGTTGGTGACTTATCCATGACTACTTATATTTTTACTTTCATAGAAGCAAAAATATTTGCCATTTTTGGTTTAAATTGAGTTGAATGGCAGGTTCCAGTAAGTAAAGAAGAAAAAGCAAATAAAGGGGTAAGGGATATACAATGTTTAAGTGGTTAGTGGGTGTCTCAGTTACTGCTTGGCCAGCTTACCAGGAAGGTGCAATGCAGCCAGGGCTGAATCATCCGCACCTGCCTAAGGCCCGACCAGCTCTGGATAACAGAAAAAAAAGCACCTAGCAAATCTTCCGGGTTCCGGGCCCCCTAATGGCGCGGTGACATTGCGGCGCAGACGTCACAGTGCACGCGGTGCCATTGCATCACAGGGGGGAGGATCGCCAAAGCCAAAGCTGGGTGTGCTCAGGGAGAGCTGCAGTTGGCCGCCAAACTTCTTCTCGTTAGGACCTCCTATGTAAACTTGCGTTTTGCCTTGCGCCCTATTACTGTGCCTGTTTGGTCTATGGCACAGCAAGTGTCTGGCAGTGCCTGCTGCAGGCTGAATTTGTTTTTTTAAATTAATAAAGAGTGGGACTGCCATAGGCCGTCACTATTTATTGGGCCCGTGGGGGGCTGTTTGGACATCTTTGTGCTTGAAATGTCAGGGCAGAGGAATCTTCACTGCTTTGTATATGGCGGGTATTTCTCAGCAGATTTACAGCATGGGGCAATGCTTAATCAGACACTGGAAAATCTACATGAAAATCCTTCCAGCATTAGTGTGTGAATATGGTCTGTCAGGGTGCCCAAGCATTTCTTTACATAAGACAATACTGGTTACATAGACAACAAGGAAGACAGCAATGATCTACATTAATAAAAAGTCAGAAACAGCAACAAGGATAATGTAAATATTACATTTAGGTTTAGGTAAATGTAGCAAATTAATGATGGTACCAATCATAATCCTATGAAGGGTCGTTAGTATCAACACTGGTGGTAATCCATAATAATTGTTGTTTTTTTTTCACTCAAATTTGATGGCTGTGTTTTCCTTGCTTGAGCCTGAGCGCTAGGTTTACCATTTCCCACAGGCAGTAAAAAAAGTGCCTAAGAAAAAACCTAAGAAGTTGGTGGAGACTTTTGGGTCCAAGGTGTTGTTGTTTATCAAAGAATGTCTGAAACGTTTGCTACAATGTAATTTTCCAGGGATTTTAGAAAACACTGTACAGATACCGGAAACCCGAATTGCGGAAAGGCTGTCTCCCATAGACTCCATTTTATCCAAATAATCCAAATTTTAAATAAAAATGATTTCCTTTTTCCCTGTAATAATAAAACAGTACCCTGTACTTGATCCCAGCTAAGATATAATTATAATATAATTGGAAACATAACCAGCCTATTGGGCTTATTTAATTTTTACATGATTTTCTAGTAGACTTTAAGTACAAAGATCCAAATTACGTAAAGATCAGTTATGCGGAAAACCCTAGGTCCCGAACATTCTGGATAATAGGCCCCATACCTGTACCTGCTGCTTGTTTTCTCTTTGTACTCCACCTAGTGCCATTATGCAAAACATACTGTTAATTAATATAATAATTATATTTTTTTTCACTGGCTTCAGATATGTAAATGATCAAAAAGTAAAACAAAACAGTAGGGAAAGCTCACAAGTTTTCCATGTCTTCATAGCTTTCTAAGAAGATGAAGAAGCAGGGCTGACCGGCACTCAAACGGATCCACAAGACCAGAGATATTCAGTTAAAAGATAAAATTTATTAGTATCACTGAGCTCATGTTGCACAAGGGGTGGTACTGTATGATTCAAAGTTACAAAGATTCAGTGTTTGTGTATTTCTTTAATGGATACAAGTGATACTGTATATCCACACAAGCACAAACAATCAACACCAATGTGCTTAGATGCTAAATACTATGAATATGACTATGAAGATTTTCATTCATCCAGGTCATAGTATATCTAGTATAGGTCAATCTAAAAACAACTGGACTTGCTGAGTAATCAATGAAGACGTTTCACTACTCATTCGAGCAGCTTCTTCAGTTCAACTGACTGGTGTGGGAAGCTCTCTGCATATAAACTCTTCCACTAATCCATTTACAATGGCACATTGTAACTCTTCAAAGAGGTGACATCTGAAGAAACTTAAAGAGGTGTTGATTCTGTGTAGTTGTGATAGGATTATCCAATGTGTCATGCAACTCCTAGATACAGGTGTTACTTGTGAGAGTTGCATGAATGGATGTGTGAAGTGTTCTGAATCTACATACAATGCTGTTCTAACCTCTGTACCCCGGCGGATTCAGAACACTTCACACATCCATTCATGCAACTCTCACAAGTAACACCTGTATCTAGGAGGTGCATGACACATTGGATAATCCTATCACAACTACACAGAATCAACACCTCTGTGAGTTTCTTCAGATGTCACCTCTTTGAAGAGTTACAATGTGCCATTGTAAATGGATTAGTGGAAGAGTATATATGCAGAGAGCTTCCCACACCAGTCAGTTGAACTGAAGAAGCTGCTCGAATGAGTAGTGAAACGTCTTCATTGATTACTCAGCAAGTCCAGTTGTTTTTAGATTGACCTATACTAGATAAATACTATGAAGTGTTGAGAACATCAAAGAATGGGAATTATAGCCAATGCAAGAACTGCTGTCACAAAGTGAAGAGGTTACAGAAGGCCAGGGGGCACAGGGGGTATTCCTGTATGGGGCCCGGCTGTGCTGCACTTTTCGAAACGGCCGGGCCCCAATTGACACAGACGAAGCCGTGCCGCCTCTTCCGAAGTCCGGAACCACCGAAAAGCCAAACAGCCGAAGTCCTGCAGTGGCAAAGACCAGAAGCCATGAAAATAGCCGAAGTTGAAGTCCTGAAACTGCGAAAAGACCCAAAGTCACGAGAATAGACGCAAAGTCCTGAGGCAGCGAAAAGACCCAAAGTCATGAAAATAGACAAAATTGAAGTCCGAGTTCAGTTCTACTGCAATCAATGTTTGTGTTTTTTTTTGTTTTTTTTTTTACACCTGGCCACCAATATATTATTTTAATACTCTATAGGCCCCTGCCACCAATGTATTTTTTAAAGTTGTAGGGGGCCCTGACCACCAATGTTTTTGTAAAAAACTTTTATGGGGGGCATTTTTAGAACGTGTGAGTGGTGGGGGGGAGGGGTTTACCGTTTTTAGCGCTGGTGTGGACTTTTTACTGTGGTGTGGGCGGGATCCAGGGTGGGCCTTGCAGGCGGGATCTGGGGTGGGCAGAGACTAGGGGACCCAGAAAATAGGGCCTATGATTTCTGATGGCGGCCCTGCAGAAGGCAAATACAAAATAATAATGACAATATATCGACCAATTGTTTATTTTAAAACAGTGGTTTTTATTTTTTGTAAAGTTATGGGAATCCAGAATGCTCGGGAACTGATGTTTTCCTGATAAGGGGTCTTTACATAATTTGGATCTCCGTACCTTAAGTCTACTAAAAACACATAAAAACGTGAATTAAATCAAATACGCTGGTGTTGCCTCCAATAAGGATCACTTATATATTCGTTGGGATCAAGAAGCTACCGTTTTATTTATTTATTACAGAGAAAAAATTTAAAATTGGATTATTTGGATAAAATTGAGTCTATGGGAAATGGTCTTCCCATAATTCAGAGCTTTCTGGATAATGGGTTTCTGGATAATGGATCCCATAACTGTAATATTAAACTAAGCTGGCCACCGACCTGTCATTTTTAAACAAGCTGGAAGCCTACCAGCCCATGAATACCTATCTGATTGATATCGGATAGGTATTCCGTCAGATATGACTAGAAATACGGTAGCTGGAAAATCTCATTTAAGAAAGGATACAATCCCCTCCAAACAGGTCTCCACACAGGGCTTATAGTATGATCTGATCCTTTGCAACTGGGCCAAATATCGGATCAGTCTATTCCGGCCTGCTATTGGACGGACGTATTTTCATCAGTGAACTTCATCTTTAAAAGATTTACAGTTCAAAAAGCTGCTGATAATAAATCCAACAATTTGCTCTATTTAATTATAATGTTGCCCCTGGAACCAGTATAAAACCTACAGAAGGTATTTTAATATAAATCCAAATATAAAAATGCACAGTTGTTTTTCTTTCTGCAGGAACCAACTACACCTACCATTCGACTAAAGAAAAATAAAGGATCTGTTAGTCCTAATTACAAATCAGGAATATTTTAATGTGCCCTATTACTGAATAGGCAGTAATAGAAAATCTGTGTTTATTTCAAAAATACTCAAAATGAAACCAGAAAGGAGTCATTTGGGGAAAAGACATTTCCTCATTTTTTGTTATTCACTGGAAGGAAAGTTTTGCAACAAGCAATAAATCTTTATATTTAATTAGTCGGTAATCCTCTGGGTGCAAGGAGAAATAGGATCTGTTGATAATAACAGATCTCACAAAGTGCTATTATATGGCAGCGGTATTTGTTTAATCAAAAGCAGAGAGAGAGAGACACGTGCATTTAATACAACATTCAAAAACTCAGGAACATGAAATGTAAAACTAATTGAGTTTTAGCCACTGGCACCTGTGACCACTGGAAGAACAGACTGGGAAACACAGGCAATTTGGCCTGCCTGACCCACAACAAATTATGAGCACTAAAGTAGAGTCCTGCGCGTAGAGTACCCGACCCGTACTGCAACCTACAACCCGGACCCACATTCTTACCCGCTACCAAGTCTGCAAGTACCTTATCCGAAACCCACTGACCATAAAGAATCAGGAAGTGTTATGATTGTAAACCGGAAGTGATATCATCGGAAGAAGGTATAATCAGAAAAAAGGCGTAAAACAGGAATGGCTGTCGTAAACCGGAAGTGACATAATCGGAAATAGGGGTGATCAGAAAAAAGGAGTAAAAAAAAAAAAAAAAAAAAAATCGCTATTGAGAAGACCCGCGGCCCAACCTGCAAACAGCCGACCTGCGTCTATACCCGCAGGTTTTTGCGGGTACCCAACCCGCTGCAGGACTATACACTAAAGCACCCTCTGGGACACTGACCCAACGCTACATTTTCAATTCAATTACAAAACTAATGAAAAAAACCCCAATAAACTTTTACTAATTGCGATTAAGTATCAATCGTTGCTTGCAAGCATATATCTAAATCTATAGATCTAAATCATATAATAAAACAAATATTTGCCAGGCATTCTTTTCCCCACCGTCCTAATAAAAAGTTTCTATGATTGAGAAATCTTTGGGACAGAAAAACAAAGTCTGGGGAAATTTTTACATCAGAAACATAATTTACATCACCAAATCACACACTGGCCCTTATATATGAATTCAAGTATGGGATCCCTTATCCAGAAACACATTATGCAGAATGGTCCGAATTACAGGATGGTCATCCCCCATGGAATCCATTTTAATCAAATACTTAAATGTTTTTACATTCTCTTTAATAACAAAACTAGGGATGCACCGAATCCAGGATTTGGTTCGGAATTCGGCCTTTTTCAGCAGGATTCGGCCAAATCCTTCTGGCTGGCCGAACCAAATCCTAATTTGCATATGCAAATCAGGGGCGGGGAGGGAAATCACATGACTTTTTGTTACAAAACAAGGAAGTAAACAATGTTTTCCCCTTCCCACCCTAATCTGCATATGCAGATTAGGATTCGGTATTTGGCCTAATCTTTTGTGAAGGTTCCAGGGTTCGGCCGAATACAAAATAGTGGATTCGGTGCATCCTTAAACAAAACATTAAAATCTACTAGATACAAACAAAGATACAGTTACTCCTTACTGGAGGCATTATAATCCTATATGGTTTATTTAATGTTTAAATTAGTTCTTTAGTAAACTTAAAGTATTGAGATTCAAATTACAGACCCCTTAAAGTAACAGCAAAAAATGAAAGTGTTTTAAAGTAATGAAAATATCATGTAGTGTTGCCCTGCACTGGTAAAACTGATCTGTTTGCTTCAGAAACACTACTATAGTTCATATAAACAACCTACTGTGTGGCAATGAAGGAAAATTGAAAAAAAAAAAAAAAAACGATGTCACAGGTTAAATAGTGGCTAACAGATAACACCATTATGTTCTACAGAGCTTATCTGCTGTGTAACCTGAGCCTTTTCTGCTTTGAATGGCTGCCCCCATTGCTACACAGCAGCTTATTTATATAAACAATAGTAGTGTTTCTGAAGCAAACACACCAGTTTTACCAGTGCAGGGCAACAACACATTATATATTAATTACTTTAAAACACTAATTTTTTGATGTTACTGTTCCTTTAACCAGAAAACCATGGGTCTCAGGCATTCAGGATTGAACAAACAAGATTACTTTATATCTATAGATTACAGAAGTACCCAGTAGATTGACACAAACATCAGACATGTAGCTAGTTATCCCTAAGGATCAATTTATTCCTAGCAAAGCATAATATTATTCCCCCAAAGCAGTAGCTACTGACCTCCCTGCTATTCAATCCCCAAATACCTGAAGTTGAAAAATGACCCAGAACACAAAATCATATCAGGAGTAACAATTTATATCTAAGAACAGTCATCAGATTTGTAGCTTTAAATACCAAAGTGAATACAAATCAGCTGATCCCATAACTATCGATGCACCTGGGATGAAACTCTGACTAATTATCTATAACTCTGCTATAAACCTCCCTATAGGGAAACAACTTTACCCCCTACACTTTTGCAAGGACAGAGTGTTAATTGTCTATACTTCCTGTTCCTGGGTGTTCTCTCCGAAATTTTCAGCTGGGGGGGGGGGTAGAGGCACCAGATGTTTCTCAAACATTCTGTATTCCAGTTCCCCTTTGTGTTTCTCTCTCTGATCTAGGAATACCCCAGGGGAGCAAATGCAGTCCAAATATCTCCCATAGGCTGATCCCCCAATCTACTTCTTTTGGGCCCGACAACCTCTGCATATGCATTTGCCTTAAATGCAACCGTAACAGGCCTTTAGTTTGATATAAATGACAGGGCAGATTTATGGAAGATCTATAAGGGCACAAGGACAGGCACACGGACAGGTTTGAAGAGATTAGTCGCCCAGCGACAAATCTCTTCTTCGGGGCAACTAATCTCCCCGAACTGCCTCCCCTGTCTTCCCGCTGTCTAGAATGTAAATCGATGGCCGGATGGCACTCGGAGCGCTTCGTTTTCAGAAGTCGCTCGAAGTTTCCTCGTGAGGCAACTTCGGAAAATAAAGCGATCCGAGTGCCATCCTGCTGGCGACTTTCATTCTATTCGGTGGGAAAGCAGTTCGGGGAGATTAGTCACCCCAAAGAAGGAGATTTGTCGTCGGGCGACTAATCTCCCCGAATCTGCCCATGTGTCTACTGCCCGTAGGATTCTCAGCAGCTTAATCTCCCATTTATTAAATCTTTCCCTGGTATTAAAACCAAGAAAAAAAAATGTCACTTTAAACGTGTTCAAGTGCTTTTGACTGCTCTGTAGGGTATTAGTGCTCCGGTAGCTCAGCAGCATCTCTGAGCACTAACAACCATCCATGTTCTTAAAGGAACAATACCACCAAAAACTGTTGCCTTGCACTGGTAAAACTGATGTGTTTGTTTCAGAAACACTACTATAGTTCATATAAAAAAGCTGCTGTGTAGCAATGGTGAAAATTGAAAAAAAGTCTATATGGCACAGGTTAAATAACGGATAACTTATAACACCATTATGTACTACAGAGCTTATCTGCAGAGTAACCAGAGTCTTTTATTCTCTGAATGGCTGCCCCCATTGCTACACAGCAGCTTATTTATATAAACAATAGTAGTGTTTCTGAAGCAAACACACCCGTTTTACCAGTGCAGGGCAATGCTGCATTTTATTTTTAATTTTTTGATTGGTTACTGTTCCTTTAATCTTCAGTGCAAATGGCTTTCAGTAGAAAAATGCTTTGCACAACTATTTTCCACACTGGAATAATAACTTGGCCCCTTAAAGGAACAGTGACACCAAAAAATTAGTGTATGAAAGTAATGAAAATATAATGTACTGTTGCTCAGCTTGAATGGCTGCCCCCATGGCTACACAGCAGCTTGTTTATATAAACTATAGTAGTCTTTCTGAAGCAAACACACAGCTTTTACCAGTGCAGAGCAACAATATATTATAAAAGAATAATTCTTATGAAATGTACTGTTGCTAGAAGTATTCAATCCTTTAAAAACGAATGGCCTATTCACTGAAAAGTTGGTGGAAGAAGAAAATGGCAAAAATGGGCTTCTAAAAATACCCCAGGCGTAACATTTTGCTCTCCTTAGGGTAATGGTTGATGGGGAGATGTTACCCGCGATAAATCTGTGCTACTGTGTTGCTTCGTTTTTCCGAAGTTACGACCGAACTTTGGGTGACTTTGCAACGCATAGGTTTTACCACAGGCAATAATTATTTCCAATGGAGAAGCATTTTCAGGAAATTTGTCTCCCACAGTAGTGCAAATTTATCATGGGCAGCAAATCTCCCCTTAAACATTATATTTTGAAAAAAAACTTTGCAGCAATTGCAGCTTAAAGGGTTTTGGATAATATGTACCAGATCTGCCCACCCCATATATCTGTTTTCTGCACAAAATATATTTTATTACTGATACTGCATCATTTCCATTTGGTGAATTTATTTTAGAATATTAATTGGAATAAGGTTTCTACTGCAAAGATTACGATCGCAAAAAGCAAAAATATCTAAGAGACACTACTGACTACTCATTGGGCAATGTGTTCAAATGGGGCCGACGGGCACTTAACAGAAATACCTCCCAAAGCGATTTATCTCGATCAGAACGGTCTGACGATGATAATGCAACTAAATCCACACAATCTAATAACTATGTGCCTTTTTTAGGAGTAGATACAAGAAGAGGGTCAGAAGAGGAGGGAAGAGAACTCAGAAACAGGGACAAATGGGCCTATCGCCGCCAAAACCATTGGGAACGGGGCGGTTACAGGGGCAGGAACAAACGGAGACATTAAATGTTGTTAACCTCAGCGAACATACTCTTACCGATTGTCAACAGCTAGTTCTAAAGAGAGGTTTATCCTTTTCCCCTAGTCATGATATTAATCCCTTTTCACTCTATAAAGATCTCTTCCTCTTCTGTCGCAAGCTATTGCTTAAAAAACATTTTCATCAGGGAGACAGTAGCAGAGAACATTACTCCATGAATCCCCTAACGGCTACTCCAGATCCCTCTAACCCACATGATCTATCTCAGAGTGATGTAATTCCCAATACTGATCAGATAGCATTTGAACAAGCCTTAAAGGATCTGAATGATCTAATTAGCGATCAAACCGAAAGTTCTATTAGAATGAAAAGCACATTCATGCCTCCTAAGAACTTGAGCTCAGCAGTGACTATATTCGGTGAACTAGTCATGCGAGACTTTATGGAATTACCCCCTCAGAATTGTAATAACCTCTCCAAAGAGGAAAAACTTGCATTAAAAGAAATTTCATCCTGGGAAGATGTTGTTATCAAACCATCAGATAAGGGTGGTAACATCGTCATATGGCCACGGGTTATGTATCTAACTGAGGCATTAAAACAACTGAATGACCTATCATGTTATCAGAAGTTGTCATCTGATCCGACGGTTCGTTTCAGACTGTCATACAATAACTTGATTAAGGAGGGTTTACAAACTGGATTACTAAGTAAGGGTGAATCCAAGGCACTACACAATACTATATCAGTTATTCCAACTTTTTACATGTTACCTAAAATCCACAAAAATCTACATAAACCCCCTGGTCGCCCCATTGTATCGGGCAATGGTAACATCTGCGAACAGGCAAGCAAATACATTGATACAAAATTACGGAGATTTGTGACCTCACTTCCCTCATATATAAAGGATACTGGTGATTTGCTTCTCAAACTAACAGAAATCAGGTTGGACAAAGGAACATATGTGGTCAGTTGTGACGTAGAATCACTATATTCCTCCATCTCCCATAAACATGGCCTACAAGCCATACGGTATTTTATGGAAACAGAAAGTAACTGGGATCCCCAATATATCGACTTTATGTCAGATCTCATTGATTTCTGCCTGAACCACAATTTTTTTGTATTCAATGACAAGTATTATCTTCAAGTTAGAGGGGTCGCAATGGGAGCAGCCTTCGCTCCCACATATGCCAATCTTTTTATGGGCTGGTGGGAGGCCAACTGGGTATTCGGTGATCAAATGGCACACTACACTCAGTTTATTGCTCATTGGTATCGTTATATTGATGATCTGATTTTCTTCTGGAATGGCACTGCAGAAGATCTTAAGGGTTTCCTTGAATGTCTCAATATTAATTCTCTTAATATCAGACTTACACACAATATAAGTCTGAGTAATATGGATTTTTTGGATATCACCATTTCGATTACCGATAATGGTAACATTGAGACGGATCTTTTTCGCAAAACTACAGCCACGAACTCGATTTTACATTTTCAGAGCCACCACCCGGTTGCCACCAAGAGGGGAATCCCTGTGGGTGAATTCCTCCGACTACGTCGAAATTGCTCTGATGATAAACTGTTCAGAACTCGAGCCACAGAACTTACTGCACGACTCAAACATAGGGGTTACCCTACCAATATAATTCATAAAGCCTATACTAGGGCAATGAAGACCCCTAGGAATACGTTGCTGGTCTGCAGACGCAGACAGGGGGATGCTAGTACACAGCCTATTCGTTTTGTGGGTACATATTGCAAACAATGGCCTGCGATCGATGCAGTCCTAAAGAAACATTGGTACATACTACATACAGATCCTGTTTTATCTCCAATGTTAGGTCCTCGCCCATTGACATGTTGTCGTCGTGCACCTAATTTAAAGGACCGTTTGGTCAGAAGCCACTTTTCTAAACCCAAACATAATACATCCAAGGGTACTTTTCCCTGTGGCAAATGCAAAGGATGTAAATATATACACAATAATAGTGTTGTCACGGACAGATTTGGTAATAAGCATTATATTACACATAGGTTCTCGTGTAATACGGAGAACATAATATATATGCTATCATGTCCATGTAAGAGGATTTACATCGGTAAAACTAACAGAATGTTTAAAAAGAGACTATTGGAACACGTGAATAGTATCGATAATGCTCCAGCTTTGTTACAAGCAAACAAGAAGTTATCACCAGTTAGCCGACACTTTTGGGAAAACCACAATCATTCAAGTGTGGGTTTGAAGGCAATGGGTCTATCATATGTATCTTTGGGCATTAGAGGGGGAGATATAGAGACAGCTTTATTGTCTAAAGAAAGTGAATGGATCTTCCTTATGAATGCTCTGGGCCCGGGGGGCCTGAATGAGAGCATCACTATGAACGTGTTTATATGAATTCGTAGTTACACGTTCTAATGGCTATACGGTTTTCATATTCCATGTTAGTCATACCAGACACATTACTTATCAGTAGATTTGGCTACAACGTAGATTTGACAGAGATAATATCATTCGCTCACTAATCTCATCAGTGACACATCGATACACTGTATATTTTAAAGAGATTAGGTTACATCAATTTCACTACGGATACATGCCTGTTTTACTTAGTAACAATATCTTATACACTGTATATTCTAAAGAGATTAGGTTACATCAATTTCACTACAGATACATGTCTGTTTTATCTAGTAACACATCTTATATTTTGACTGCAGGATAACATATCTGCAATCATGGAACATATTCTTCATTGCAAATATAAATGACAGTGATCATATAGTATGTCCGCAAAGGCACATTAGTAACTTCAGAGCAATTGCGTACTATCGACGATTGACCACAGGCTATACCCACAAGAGCGCATGGATAAGAGTTGAATGTGCGCCAACGAAGGAATAACCATCGCGCACTGTGCCCATAAAAGTGTACTGACAAGTATTGCGATATGATCGCGCATCATGTCCACATGAGCGCATTGGCAGATATGGAGCATGCACCTATCAGAAGCTGTCCGAATTAATCACGTGAGCCGCGAGGATCGCATTGGCTCATTCAAAACACTAACGGCCACTCGTTGTCTATTTCTAGGAGCACCACGTGGCTCCTGATTCATTGCCTTTGACAAAGCCCTGCGAATGCTGGGCGAAACGCGCGTCAGGCGCATTTTTAGACTTAGTTAGGCAGGGCTTGCATAATAGACCTCTTTGATGTGGGACGGGTGGGCAGCGGAAAGTGGGTGAAAGGGTTGGTTTGGGGAATTGATCGTGGGGATCCTATGCTGCACTTAAGCTCATTACTTAACCAGATAACTGGAATTTCATTCACCATTTTGGTGTGTGTTAGTTAACCATTTCGATCAACTACTCAATACGGACGCTAATTGAAACATACTTTCTGTAACCAGTTTATCTGGAATGTTGTGTACCACTTGGTGCATGTTTTTGGTGGGGAGGGACACCCAGGCGAGTGAAGTGCTGGCGCTAATTGAATTATACCTCCTTTAACCAGTTTATCTGGAATTTCGTGTGCCATTTTTTGTTGCACCCTCTTTGAGGGAAGGGACACCCAGGTGGGTGAAAGGACTAATAGGGAAGTATTGTCCTTGATTGAGTGGCTTCCCGACACTCTTGGTTGTGTTTTTTTCGGCACCTCAATTTGTTGTCCAAAATGGTGTGGCTGCACCTGGACATACCGGGTTTTATTTGATCTCCCACCCCTTCGACTCACACCCAAAACGCCACGGCTAAAATAATTTTTACGCCGATACCGACCCGCCATTTGGTCAACTGCAAACCTGTCACTAACAATTTTTAATTTTGCACGTAATTCTGGACAATTTTAATGTAATTTATTAAAGGTTAAGTTTTATTTTCGTGTATACAGACCTCTTGTCAAATGTTAAATATTGTGTGGGGTGGTGCAAAGTTACGGGTTATTTCTGTCTGTTCCTTTATCTATGTCTATACCATATGACCCTGCACACCACAACATCTAAATTGATGGTTGGTGCTCCCTACTATTTATATATTTTTAAAGATTACGATCCGCTGGTATTTTATTACAGGAGTACGGAAACCTTTGAAAAGGACTAAACACGTTCAACGAGTAAGAAATCAAATCAGCGGAGTTCTAAATCAAGGGGTGAATACAGCATAGTAAATAAAAGCATTCTGAGGTCCAATATACACCACATTTTTAAAGGGGAGGTTCACGTTTGAGGTTATTTTTAATATGTTACAGAATGCCCAATTCCTACCAACATTGCATTTGGTCTTCATTATTTATATTTTATAGTTTTAAATGATTTGCCTTGCTCTTTTGTCTCTTTCCAGCTTTTACAAGGGGGTCTCTGGCTGCATCTAAAAACAAATGCTCTGGAAAGCTACAAATTTATTGTTATTGCTACTTTTTATTATTATTTTGGTTACTACTCCTCTATTCAGGACCTTTCCTATTCATATACCAGTCTCTTACTCAAATCAATGCATGGTTGCTAGGTAACTTGGACCCTAGCAACAAGATTGCTGAAACTGCAACCTGGAGAGCTGCTGAATAAAAAGCTACATAGCTCAAAAATCACAAATAATAAAAACCAATTCCATATAGTCTCAGAATATTAATCTCTACATCATACTGAAAAGTTCATTTAAAGGACAAGGAAAGTTAAACTAAAGAAGTAGGCTAGAAATATGTACATTTTATTTTGTGCTTCTGTACCAGCCCCAGATCTGCATCTCGAAAGATGCCCCCGTAGCTCCACATCTTCTTTTCTGCGGATTCACCGCACATGCTCTGTGCTGCTGTCACTTGCTGAGCTTAGGGACCCACTCACAATATACAGTACACATAGAATAGAAACGTCACAATATAAGGCTGATTAGTAATTAATACAGATAATTACTACATGGCAGCACAGAAACCAATGCAACTAGCATCAGAGTTTAATAATCAGGCCTGTAGCATCAGCTTTTACTACAGGCCAACCTCATTTTCTGCTTGATAATTAGTGACAACCCCTAAGCTTAGCTTCTCAACAGCTGCTCAGAGCCCACTGAACATGTGAGTGTCACAGACATTTTCCAAGATGGTGACCCCCCTGTGACAAGTTTGAAGTCCTGGATCATTGCTGTTATTGACAAGCTGAAACTTTAGCCTCGTGCAATAAGTTCAGTATATAAATTATGGCATTTTTAGAGTTTAGTTCTCCTTTAAAGGTGAACAACCTCTTAATAAATTGCCCTTTTCTCTTCATTATTTGAATGTTTACATGGGCAACAGCAAAAAGTTATTTCTATCTAAATGAGAATGCTTTGTTACTAGTTCTTTTTTCATGGCAGTGACCTTCTCCAAATTTTCATGTGCACACAGTGTACCTCCACCCCACATTCCCCTTTATTAACCACAACACAGGACTCTTCTTCCTCCAATCCACAAACCAAGAAGAGGGAGAAGGACAAAGGCAAATGGAAATTGAGGGGATATGAAGGAAAGGAATAGAAAATATATGCGGGGGGGGGTATTCATTCACATTCTTAAATATGATTAAAGGTAAAAGGGAGGCCATGGCAGAAATGAGAAAGAATGGGAAGGGAAAAGAGCTAAAAATAAAACAAGAAAATGAAGATAAAATTAACACGCTGGAAAGTAGGAGGTAGAACAGTGTGAGGATATAGAGAACTGGTAGGTCACAAGGTGATTGTAAAACCTTTTATTGAATGGATGTTTCACATCAATATGCAGTAAGGAGTAGTGAAATGCTGCAGATTCCATACAATCCAACTAAACCAGATAGCTGTATGTAAAGGGGGATATTCATCTTAAAATTAACTTTTAGGGGGTTATTTACTAAAATCCAAATTTGTCTCATATTTTATTTAAAAAAAAAAACAAAAAAACGTAGAATGGTCTTAATTATATACATTACTGAGCTGTACAGTTATCAAGTTGATATCTGGTTACTTGGGCTTAACTAACCACAAAACAGTTACAAAGTCATAATGGGAAAATGAACATTAGAGGGTCCAAAAGTAATATGAAGTATAAAACATTTATAAAACTAAAAATCAACCAGATTGCATTTTTAGTTAAAGGGCAAAAGTGGAAGACTAATTTAAACCTATAAATAAATCAAGACCATCTGAAACCATTAAACAAATGCTTATCATGCTATTATTTGTTCATATAAATGTCACTCACTTGGTTTCTGTGCTTCTCCTCCGTTTTTTCCAATTGTACCTATTCTAACATCTCATCTGCCACTGAACAGTCTGTTTGTGTCTTACTCCACCTTTTATTCCATTTATATTCAGTCCAAGTGGCTTCATCACTTCCTTTATTGCTCTAGATGTTTCCTGATATTACCCTTGTTTCACATATCACAGCAAAATTAAAATAAAATCTCCAATGGCCATTTGCCATCAAAAACGATATAGAAAAAAATTACGCTAAACTCATGTCTGTCATTAAGGGCTCTTACACACGGCCGTTCCGACCTGCGCTCCCCTGCGTTCCGTTTTTTGGCGTTCAGCCGCAGGGGAGCGCAGGAATAGACGCAAGTAATTATTTGAAATGGGGCTGTACTCACTCAGGCGCGTGTAGTCGCCAAACGCAGGAAAAATGCAGCATGTTGCGTCTGAACCTGCGTTCGGCGCCTACACGCGCCTGAGTGAGTACAGCCCCATTTCAAATAATTACTTGCGTCTATTCCTGCGCTCCCCTGTGGCTGAACGCCAAAAAATGGAACGCAGGGGAACGCAGGTCGGAACGGCCGTGTGTAAGAGCCCTTAGGCAAACCTTCAAGCAAGCTGGTGCCAATATCCATTAGTATCAACAGGATTCAAGGAAATGGATGATTATACCCAGTCAGTAGAACATGATCAATATAATGATCACACAATTAAAACTCTGTCTTCTCTCTCACAGTGTAAAATGGGACTGGGATCAATCTCCAGTTGAAATGTCAATACTATTCAATTTAGCTGTAAACATTGAACGCCTGTGTACGGAATGTCCTGTTGCTTGCTTTGTAAAGAACTATAATGAAAAAAATATTTAGGCCAATACAAATGTACAACTGGTTTAAAGGAGAATGAAAGCTACAGATGCAATAGATCTATTGCCAATAGATTAGGCACAATAGTGCAAGCTACAATGATATATTTATTCTGTAGAGTGTTTTACCATACCTGAGTAAAAAGCTCTAGAAGCTCTCTGTTTAGGATAGCAGCTGCAGTATTAGCTTGGTGTGACATCACTTCCTGCCTGAGTCTCTCCCTGCTCACTTATAGCTCTGGGCTCAGATTACAGCAGAGAACGGGGGGGGGGGAGCAAACTGAGCATGTTCAAGCCCTAGCCCTGGAGGTTTAAGCTGAAGGCAGGAAGTCTGATACAGAAGCCCATGTGTACACAATAAAAGGAAAGAAATGATGTGTTTCTTTTGACAGAGGACTCAGAGCAGCATTACTGGTATATTTAAGTGGACCTTTCTGATAAGGCTTACTTAGTTTTTAACCTTTCCTTCTCTTTAAAGAAGATACCATACCCTCCCACATTCCTGCAGAATAGTGCTTGGGACAAGCTGAAGGAGTATTTTAGAAAACTTTTATGGTATTCCTCACTACAGGCTATAAGAAAATCCAATAATTTGTCCCATTTAAAACTAAATAGAGTTACCCAACACCCTTGGCTGCTAGGCCACACCCTCTCCTTACTGTTTCTTATAAAGGGACCATTATATGATAGGATGTGCATGGGTTAATGTCTGTCCCCAGCCTGACAGTCAGACAATGACGGCAAGTTAAGTCAGCACAGGTATGGTATTTACTGGAATGCTTGGGACCTGGGGTTTTCCAGATGGAGGGTTTATCCATAATCTGGATCACCATTAAGGCTACTGAAAAAACAAGAATAGGATTGTTTTGCCACCAACATGCATGCAGCTCAGTCAGTACCAGGTACCATATACTGTTGTATTATTACAGGGGAAAATGATATCTGGAAGATTTTGGATGAATTACTTAAAGGGAATGTTCACCTTTAAATTACTTTAAGTATGATGTAGAGAGTGAAATTCTGAGACAATTTGAAATTGGTTTTAATTATTTGTGTTTTTGAGTTATTTTGCTTTTTATTCAGTGGTTCTCCAGTTTGCAATTTCAGCAGTCTGGTTGCTAGGGTCAAAATTACCCTAGCAACCATGCATTGCATTGAATAAGAGACCTAAATATAATTAGAAGAGGGCCTAAATAGCAAAACGAGTAATAAAAAATTGCAATAACATTACATCAGAGCATTTGTTTTTAGATGGGATCAGCAAACCCCATTTGAAAGCTGGAAAGAGTCAAAAGAAAGCAAATAAGTACAACAACTATACAAAATAAATAATGAAGACCAATTGATAAGTTGCTTACAATTGGCAATTCTATAACATAGTTAAAATTAACTTAAAGGTGAACCAAACCTTTAAAATATACTAGTTGGGAGAATGCCTTTGCATTAGGTTGAGGCTTTCTGGATATTGGATTTCCGGATAACAGATCCAGGATGAAATCTTGAGGAAAGTAAAATGAATACAAAATATACATTATGCATACATTTCAACAGACACAGCTATAGGGGGGAAATTAAAAACAAAAAAAGAATATACTGTAGGGTCACTATTGTACACACACATATAAGAAAAACTGTGCATATCTATGCAAGATGAAAAGAAGATTAAAGCACTATTACTAATGCTAAACAGCTTCTTGCCCGCCACCTGAAAAACACATTTTAAGACAGAAACATTTCTAAAGCTGCAATGTTCTGGCTGAAAATGAATGGCATAGTATTAGCTATCATTACAGAAGGGCTTTGAACAAATGGCTTTGGGGATTTATTATCAGCTGCACATATATATATATATATCTGCTTCTGCGGTTCCATGAACAGATCTTGCATTGCATCCACTGGAGAAAGAGTGAGACGACTTCAAAGCGCTCTGCCTCACATCCCCCTACAGAATACCTTGCTTTATGTCTGCTCTTTCAAAATTATGTTTAAAAGGGAGGAAAAAATAGAATGGTATCTTCAAAGAAGCACTGGATGGTAGGAGAGTGAGCTTGGAAAATGTGCAAAGCATATGTACAGCTTGTACCCAGAGGAATAAACAAAAACAGATCAATACCCGAGCGCAGCATAGAAGCCATTCCCAGAGCAACATTAAAGGGTAGGCGAACCACATAGAAGTGCCAAATATTACTGGCGCCAACCAGTTCCCACCCACCTCCCAGCATGGTCATATACCCATACCTCTCCCCTGGTCCTCACTCCAGTTTACCAGCTTCTTGTGTGGCCCTCATGTTACCCCCTGTCTCACAAATCCACTCCAATTGCACCACCCCACATGCCTCTACTGCCTACCCCTAGTTTCAAGCACTAGTAAACCTAAAGCCTACCCCTAGTTTCAAGCACTAGTAAACCTAAAGCCTAACCCTAGTTTCAGCTCTAGTAAACCTAAAGCCTAACCCTAGTTTCAGCTCTAGTAAACCTAAAGCCTAACCCTAGTTTCAGCTCTAGTAAACCTAAAGCCTACCCCTAGTTTCAGCTCTAGTAAACCTAAAGCCTAACCCTAGTTTCAGCACTAGTAAACATAAAACCTACCCCTAGTTTCAGCAACACAAGTGTTGGAAAGTGAACCACCCCTTTGATACCATAAACTTAAACTACAAATAACTTTAAAACCAAAAATGTCAACAAGTGTATACTGATTTAGTTAAAGATAAAGGAGCAGTTTAAGAATGGGAAAGGGAGAAGGACAGCTTGACTGGCTAAGCAGCGACAGAAGTAAACAGAGTGCGGGCAGAGACCGGGCACATCTGGAAAAGACAAGAATGACACATCCAAATAGCTGAGGAAGGAATTTGAAAACAATTTACAGGGGTAGTGAAAAGGTGGCTGAAATGGTCCCCTCGGGCTGTGTAAGGCACCGTCACAGTCACGGGGGTAGATTAAGACACTGAAATGCTACGTTAGTACATGAACTGTAAGCGGAGATTCCTACTTCATTCAACCAGCGCAGGATGAGGACACACTTTCTTGAAACCACCTAAAACCCCCTAAACCAGCGTAAAAAGTATAAATAAGAAAAAAAGAACATCACACATGCATTTCAACGGGACCCTTCATGATGACAGGAGAACGGAAGTAGTTCAACAATCGGCAACACACGCAAACCCTACAAATATCTGATCATCACAAACTCCCGCAAGCAGTGCTTTATATTTTTAGAAGAATGTTTCTGATCTCGTGACTTATAACTTGCACTTTAGAGCACCTTATTTCCCATATGTTCTTGGGTACAATGACACAACATGTAAAAATGTAACTACCTTCTGAAGAGTTGGAAAATGGAATGCCCAAATGATTGATAGGCAAAAAAATCATAGATATGAATGCCACATGCTCAGAGAAGAACCCCAAATAGAAGTACCAGCCCAGGTTATCAGGTAAGTTATTACCATCATTGGGGGGGTTCACTAATAACAATTTTTTTTTAGCAACAGCATTGTTGCCAGTAAAGCTCTAACTTAGGCCGTGTTCTCCCCAGTCTCTTTATTTTGCAAACTGCCAGCTCTGCTCCCACCTCTCATGTCCATGGGCCTTTCTACTTGCCCAGACCAAGAAGCTAGCTTGAAAAAGAGCTGGGGAACAGCTTGAAATGTTGCTGTATTCTTGGTCTAATCCATGAAACAATAAAAACTTTCAAATCTACTAGGGATGCACCCAATCCACTATTTTGGATTCAGCCGAACCCCCGAAGTCACACAATTTCCCTCCCAGTCAATAATTTGCATATGCAAATTAGGATTCGGTCCAGCCAAGCAGAAGGATTCGGCCGAATTCCGAACCAAATCCTAGATTCGGTGCATCCCTAAAATCTACTATGAGGTGCCGTTCTTTGCAGAATTTTATGTATCAAGTGGATTTTGGCCAGAACAGAACATGCACCTGTCTTCTTGAGGAACGTTGTACTAACTCAGAATTTGTCACTTGCTCTCCCAAGATGCTACAGGTGTTCCCAGCTCCACCTTGATGTGGCAACAAGTTCATCCAATTTGGCATTTCTAACCAAAACTGATGTTCGCCATCATTTCATTTGCCTTCATCTTGGACTAATGTGGAGCTGTGCCTACATGGTGGTCTAAAGGATCAGCCCATGGGCCAAAAGGTTACCCATCGAATGAGCCTGTGTGGGACAGCTTACTGCTTTGAGTCTAAACAAGAGGTTAGAAGCAGGATTATACAGACTTAGCCTAGGTTACGGGAAGCTAAAGCATTTATCAAGATATGGAACCATTTGCTCTTAGATTTCAGGTCAATGCAGCCATTATTTCTGTGCGGATATTCTTTTCAAGTGCCACAAAAAATAAGCAGTTTTATTCCCCCAGCTCTTTAGAAACATCAATGTTTATATGCATATAAACAAATTACACATTCACACAGTCTTTGACTATAGAGAGAAACTTAGCATTTCTCCTTTTATTGCAAGGATGTGACTTGCATTCTGCTGTACCGCTTCTAAGAAGATTGCACAAAAACTACTAATTAGGCTGCAGCTCCTGCCAACCCTGTACCAGCTTTGATCTGCTTCAATAAATCTCGCCTCGGATTTTAAACGTGTCTAATACAAAACTTTGACGATAGCACGAGCCCTATTAAGATTAAAACTACTTTATACAATATATTTAACGTGTATTTATTGTACCAATATAGACAGGTTACAACTGCTCTGTGTACAGTAACTGGTTTTCCATCACCACTCATGTAAAAGAATAGTTAATGCCATGCTTTTAGTTGTACTCCTTCAAAAATCACAATCATGTATAATATGCAGGTATGGGATCCAGTATCTGGAAACGCATTATATATGTATGTATAACTTTATTTGTAATGTGCTGATAAGAAGCTGCAGCGTCGAACAATGCATAAAAGTACAATATAAATGAAAGTACTATATATATATATATATATATATATATATATATATATATATATATATATATATAGTACACACAGGGTGAACAAGTCAGACAATAAATATACACAGAGCTCATATAAGGACGCAGAGCTTAGGTGCTATGTGGTAAGAGCTAGGGATGCACCGAATCCACTATTTTAGGATTCAGCCGAATACCAAACTGGATCCAAACCCTAATGTGCATGTGTAAATTAGAAAAATGACAACCAAAAAAAAACACCAAAACATTTTTGACTTCCTTGTTTGTGTGATTAAGTCACATGAATTTTTGGATTCAGATTCGGTTCGGCCAGGCACTTGAGTTCGACAGAGTTCGAATCCTGCTGAAAAAGGCAGAATCTTGGCCAAATCCCAATACACTGGTGCAAACCAAAGATAGATGTCCCTGCCCTGTAGAGCTTACAGTCTAAGTGGTCAAATAACGGCAGGGTCGGACTGGGGGGCCCGGGGCCCACCGGGACTGGTGTTTAGGGCCCCCCTCTGGCCCCCGCTACCTACTTGTTAGGCATAATTGCCCAGGCGGCGCATGGCGCATGCGCAAACGGCGCTCCCAAAACTGTTTGGGAGAGGGGGACTGGCCGGGCCAGTCCAACACTGAATAACGGGAAGTCCATCTCCCATAGATTCCATTTTATCCAAATTTTTTAATACTATTTCCTTTTTCTCTGTAATAATAAAATAGTACTTTGTACATGATCCAAACTAAGATATAATTAATCCTTATTGGAGAGAAAAAGCAGCCTATTGGGTTTATTTATTGTTCAAATGATTCTCTAGTAGAGAATCCAAACTAATGAAAGATCCTTTATCCGGGAAAACCCCAGGTCCAAAGCATTCTGGATAACAGGCCCCATTACATATATAACAATTTTTCATTCCTCCAAAAAGTCATACAAGAACCATAGTATCAATGTTTAAAGTAATTGTTTGTTTGGTTGGGGAATAAATAATATGGGTTTTGGGCAGTGTCCACTGTAATTGCTGATGCACATCACAAATCTACAAGTATGAAATTTAAAACATCAGCTTATTTTAGTTCCTGTTTTATTTTATTACTATTATGCAACATACCAAATCAAAGTGGTAACCATACAAACATAGCTAAAAAAAATAATTGCTCCGAACTTGGGCGTCAGACATATCGGTGACTTAATCAACGGAGAGTTGTTCATGTCATTAGAACAGCTAAGTGGGAAGTTACTCAATCCTACCATTCAACTTTATCACTATCTGCAATTGCGACATGCCTTTAAGGCTCAATTTGGTTCCTTAACTGTCACATGGGTAAGCTCGAAACTTGAATCTAGACTATGGGATCCACAAACCAAGAAACTGCTCTCTGATATATATAGGCTACTCCTGGACCCAAATGTAGACCCATTTACTAAGTCTTATCCTAAATGGTCTCAATATATCCCAGAACTTGATCATGAGAAATGGGAGGAGGCTACTGAGAGTATATATGGGTCCTTGATATCCACTCGGGACAAAATGATACAATTTAAGGCTATACACCAGTTATATATTACTCCTATCAGATTGAAACAAATGGGTAGGTCGGTGGATGGAAAATGTCATAGATGTCAAACCCTTAATGCAGGATTCTTTCACATGATGTGGGAATGTGAGGTCGTTTCTCACTTTTGGTCAACAGTTGTCCACTATTTAAGCCAAAATCTTGATCTCCCAGGAGTAAAATCCCCGTTGGTATGTCTATTAGGGGTGGTAGAGGAGTTGGTGCCTCTGAACAAAACCAGGAATCTTTACCGGGCCACACTCTTTTATGCCAAAAAGCTGGTGGTGATGAAGTGGATGAGCCCATATCCTCCCAATATCAAACAGTGGCGGGAATTAATAAATAAGACGCTACCACTTATTAAATTGACCTACATTGCCAGAGGTTCACCCACAAAGTTTGATAAAATTTGGACTTCCTGGATTGATACCAATCACGGAATCTCACTCCCAGACTCACCACAATAGTAAGTTCTCCCAATACTTGAACGACATATGCTATGATATTGACTTATACATGTACTAATGTTTCAGTGCACATCCTTGTATTTGTCTTTTTTTGTTGTGTGTTTTAAAAACCAGAAATAAACATCTTTAAAAAAAAAATAATTGCTAAATTGTGTGTTCGTCTCACTTTGCTTTCTGTTGAAATAGCCGTGTAGCTCATTGTATGTCTGACTTTGCTTTGTGCATCTCAAAATCTCATCCGCAGATACAGTAAGTGTGACTGTCCCAAGCTATATTGGACTTTTCCCACTGAAATTATTTGTCATGAGCTATGTATTCCTCATTGTTTTGACAGGCAACTTTGCACTTGTCCTGGCTGTGAAATGTTTAGAGTCCAGTACATACACACAGATGCTGCACAATCTTAATGAGGTTGTTCACCTTCCAACACTTTTTTCAGTTCAGATGTTTTCAAATAGTTCACCACAAATAAAGAACTTTTCTGATTATTTTCTATTTATGGCAACCAGTTTTCTAATATTGAAGTTAAAAGTTACATTTTTCACCTTCTTATGTCTTTCTAAAGCAGCGGGATGAGGGGTAAACTGTTCTAAATTGACTGAAGGGTAAACTGTTCTACATTAGTTGATACATTTCTTATCTTTGTCCCTGCTGAGCTGAATCTGAGTTTCATTAAAGGTATTGATTAGAATTGATACAATAGTTGCTAATATTCCAGATGCTGCCGTGAAGTGTATCAAATTATGTAGCAAATTGTACCAGTTCAGAATCTGCACCTAAATTACTGAGCTGCCAGACAAACACCAGAGAAACTAACAGTACTTTGAACTACAAATTTGGAAACAAATGGAAAAAAAAAAAAAAAAAAGGAAAGCAATTGGGGAAAAAAAGGCTTTATTTCTAGTGAATAACTGAACTGAAAATAAGTGTTTGGGAGGTGTACAACCCCTTTAAGATTGGATGTTACAAACAAATCACTCAGTAAAAGCATTTTATCACAGCATCATCACCAAGATGAGACGACTGTAAAATTGTGCCATAAAAAGAGGTGCTAGCGTGAAAAGTCACATAAAAATTCTAGCATCAGTATTTCTGAGCTCCACATGTCACCACCATTAGACAATGTGTTTTCCATAGATTACCAGGGGCAGTGTTGACAGGGGTTACACGTGTTTTAAATGTCCTTGTGATATATTTCTCAACATGCTCCAATGCCAATTTTTGCTTTGTCTAATGGTGTTATTGCTTTCTCCTATGCCAAACCTCTTCTGTGTGACAATCTTATAAAAAGGAGAATGTTAGATGCCTGGCTATCTAGACACGGGTCACAGTTGGGGTGTGGCAACAGCAATAACTGCACAAAAAGGACCTGAAAATACCTTTTCATTGCCAGCAATAGGAATTGCCACCAGCAAAACACTTTAAATCTTTAAAGGCCATCTCGGAGTTCCATGACTTGTATAAAAACACTCAGTTGTCAAATTCTGCTTTTATATGGTCATTTAATTCGTCGGTAACTTAGAATATCCCTATATTTTACAAGAAGGGGTACTTTATTCTCTCTCTCTATATAGTTTATGTCAGTGTAAAAATAGGTCGGTGTCAGTGCATGTATGTGCCCTGGGGATTATTTGGAGGTTTAACTTGATGGACTTTGGTCTTTTTTTGAACCCAGATTAACTACATAAATATGTCACAACGTAAACAAGCTTTCCCTTTTACAGTTCTACCCTTCTAGTCATTTAAATCTGCACATAAATATTCACAACAGCCACCACCTCATTAGAAATGTGGTTGGTGTTTGTTGGCAGTATACTGCTTTCTTTTAAAACTTTATTTTTCCAACCAACTATTGCTACTTTAACCAATTCAAACACATTGGTCCAAACAAACAAACACGTGTATGGTAAGTATCAGGCCTCTCCATAATTTTTTTACAACTCCTCAAATGAAAAGTGTTCCCAATTCACAAAGTTATCCAAAATGTATCCGATACTACTAGAAAACACTAACTACAATTCACAGGACTGCACACATATATATTACATATATTCTACTAATAAGCAGCAGCTGACTTTACCTTCAATCTAAAAAAACACATAAAAAGGAGACTTTATTTATAGCCTGTCAAATAGGTGAAACGTGTAAAAGAGTTTATTTTAGGTCACACTGATATATAAGGTCTGTATACCTTTACCTATATGGGTCAGTTTATGGAAACAAAAGCAGATAATCACATGCAGTTGTGTTCGAGATGGGGCTGGGGTTAATTAATAAAAATCTATTCAATAATGCACGACCTTGGAATTTTAAAAATGTGCCTTTGCAGGGCAGAAATAAATGTATACAGGCCAACTAGACATGTCAGCGTGTTCAAAACATCTGGCCCCAAAAATGGCTATCCCAGGGCTTCTGTATGCAGACCCTTCTTTTCCGATAAATCTGTTAAAGTAGCAGAAAACCGTGTTTTCGGGTAACTGTGGCTCTTATGCGAACCTATTATCTGTTTACATTACTTTCAATTACTATTAAATTACAATTTGATGTTTCTCACAGGTACAATGTTACAATGCAACAGTTACAACTGATTCAAAAGTAATATTTTGAGCATCAAAGAAATGCATGTATCAACAAAGATTGGTGACCTGTAGCAATGTGCGGGTCGAGAAAAACTTGACCAGGACCCGCACCCGGCTTCCCCCTCCATTTATAGACCCGCGCACCTGCCTATGAGGTCACAAAAGGGGTTGGGCATGCAAAGCAAATAAAACAGGAAGCCGGAGCAGGCAGAAAAGCTCAATCCGAACCCACCCACAATCCGCAAGAGAAGCAGCGAGGTCGGGCCTAACCCGCGGGTATCAGGCCAGCCCACACATCACTAGTGACCTGGTTTTTAAAGTTATATGAAGGTGGCATATTAAACGAATGCTAAAAGCTAAATATTTAAGTGTGAAGCATTAGAAAATAGATAACTAAGGGGAGAAAAAACTAAGTTATATGGTTTAATCATAAGTATTGTGAAGATGAATTACCCTTTACAGGATACTACTATCAGTGTGTACAGTCACAAAAACAAAACTATAGGGTTATATGTTGTTCAGTTTTCCAACAACAAAGGCTTATGACTCTTGAAGATGGATCACAAGGGCCCTATTTTGAGGTATGAATGCAAAATAAGCTGGATGGCTTGCTATCGTCCAATTAAGAATCCCTTTCACATTGTAGTGTGAATGACCTTCACTTATTAAACAAGCCCCTAAATTCGGCAAAAACACCTTTGCAGCTTTACAGTCTTAATTTTGATAAGTTGTTCTCAAACACATGGATGAAGAATCAGTTAAGTGACCTATTTACTGACCATGCCAAAGTTTTGCTCCTTGTGTTAATAAAGTAGTTACTTCTCTGCTTCCTCTTTCGTTCTGACTCTCAAACCTAGATTACCCCTGCCGTCCAAAGAAAAGGGAAAACATTATATATTGTCGTTAAAGGAAGTAAAAGCCATCAACTGGATCTACTGAGATACACAATATTCAAAAATTGAGAAAAAAAAAAATCCATATTTCATGGTGATCTTGGACTACCTCAAAAGACCCGGAAACTGGAAACAAAGAGTTTACCCTGTTTAGCTCAAGAAATAACAAAAGCCTTAAATTTATTTTAATTAAAAAGGTTATGCAAAAAAATAGGCTTAGCACACGCCCTTTACATTGAACTTATGTTGAACAATTTGTATTGCCAGTTTTAAGTCACTTGAACCTTTTTTTTGCATTTTAACGGAAAACAAATTTGCTGGCAAGAAAAGAAACACATACTGTATACAGTAGGCCACATGGAAATATCGGCAGCAAACAAAAGTTATCCTAGCAGTTGCCAAATGAATAAAATGATCTAATGAGCTCTTTACATCTCATTAATTTAATGACTTGCAGGTACTTTCAAAGCAAAATTTCTAAAATGATGTCCTGTAGTACAGTAGCTCATGCTCCATAGGATACAAGTCTCCAAAATGCTGTTAAAATTAAAGGAGGGGGAAAAAACCATTGCTGTTAGTCATGTTTGCCTCATGTGATGTTTTATGTCAGTTCTCCATAGTTTTCTGGGAGATATAAAGCTACTTGAGAACTGCCAAAAAGGTCCCTTAGTGAGATTGTGTAAATGTATCTGGCAGAGCGTCCGTTCCGCCATCTGGAGAAGATTTTCCAGTGAGCAAATAGAAGCAGAGGCTCCAGCTAAGCAGGACAAGATGACTTCGGTCGCCTGAGACTTCCCTAAAACGTGTCACTGTGTAGAGTGTTCTGAACAGCGAGACACCTATCCCAATTCCCAGACTGCACACGCAGTCCTGTAAAAAAACACTAACCGCATTTCTGACACAAGGCACACAGCTAAAGCAAAGATGTTTGCACAACTTGGACTATGTGACCAGTTTGCAGACCACGGCTGCACAAAATAAATGTTAAAATCCATCTCTCTATAAATTACCATGCCTGCCAATCACCATATATTTCAGCAACAAAAGGCCCTGTAATGGGTTGGTCTTGCTAGAGTCCTGCGCGGAACCAATTTCTAAGAACCGGACACGACAACGCGACCTGAACTGCAAATTTACCCCCTTTGATCCGCTACCTGACCTGGACCCGCAACTGCCTTATCTGCAACCCAACGACAAACATCAAACAGGAAGTGATAGTGCTGCAAACCGGAAGTGATGTCATCAAAAGTGGAGGGGGAAGAAACAAGTTTTGTAAAACTTTAAAAAGGGAGTAAAATAAAGACAATATTACATAAGATAAGAAATTTAGATGAGACCAGCAACCGACCCGCGGCTATACCCATACCTGAAAATCCTCCCCTCATTCTGCAGGGTGCCCACTTTTTTTGTGGGTAACCCACGGGTACCCGACCTGCTGCAGGACTCTAGGTCTTGCATATTTTGGGAATGCTATTTTTTTTTTAAAGTTATCATAGATACACAAAGATGAAAAAGTTGTGCCATAGTTATCAAAAATATGTGTGTGCGCAGCCAACTGACAACATACCCTGGGAATAGACTGAAAGATCCACTGGCCTGTCCCTGAGCCAACAATGGGATTGTGATGGACTCCTACGCAGGCCTGTTGGCCAAAGACTACATTGATTCTCATCTGATGGGATTATCTAACCTACAGGTGGCCATATATGTTACAATTAAGATTACAATGAAATCTTTCCTGCTAACATCAGTCTCCTAAAAGATAATTTGTTTTCACTGCAAACGTAAAGAGCTGAATCGTCAGATATACATTTAGAAACAATAGAATTCTACCTCTATCCGACGATTCAGCAGTATCCCTTTGCTGATGTTTCTAGACCTTCAAAGATGCCCGATCAAAATTTTCGGTTTTGGATGATTGATGAGATGACCGATAGCCAAGTCTCTAGTTAATATCTGTTGCCTTTGTTTCGTACAATAATATCTGTGTGTGTATGGCCACTTTAAAGGAGAACCAACCCTTGCTAATAAAACCCCATACCCCTACCCTATATAGACCCCCTCTCCTTGCTACCCCCCCCAGCCTAGGTGGTACCTTTGGTAAATGCGCCTAACTCTTTACTTACCCCTCGGTGCAGGTTCAGGGCATCGGAATTCACAGGCGCCATCTTCTTTTCTTCGGGTCTTCTTCTGGCGCTTAGGCAATTTCCGTGACTTTTGATGTATGCGTATGCAGTTTTCACGAAACAGAAGATTGCTCCAACTGCACATACGCTGTTACGCCGCTCTCTTCCCAAAAATTACTGAAGAGAAGAAGATGGCGCCCGTGATGCCCTGAATCTGCACCAAGGGGTAAGTTAAGAGCTAGCTATTTCCCAAAGGTACCACCTAAGCTGGGGGGAAGCAGGCAGGGGGTCTATGTAGGTTAGGGGTTTTTATTAGCAAGGCTTTGGTTCACCTTTAAACCAATAGATAATGACCTGATTTTTGCCCGACATCTGTGGGGTAGGCCATCTGGAAGGCTCAAAACATGCGGCTGTCCCCATGGAGGGGCCGCCTCAGCAGCTTTTATCAGTCAATGTATGGTTACCTTTATACTATGTAAACATGAAGCAAAGCATTGAAATTTCTTGGACACTCAGATTACTGTAAGTAATTAAAATGATAGCAAGAAGGCATCTGAGGAACAAAGGGAGAAGGCACAGAGAATTCTTAGTGAGCCATCTTTCACTTTACTGCAAAGCAGAACATGAAGGCACAAGATTTTGGGCACAACCCCTTTCTCAGGTGCTGAATCATTGATTTATCATAGTTTGTGGGGCAGGAGTGGCCAAGGATTAAGGTGTACTGGTTCAGATTGAGTAAGTGGGGTGCTGAAGTTGAATTGCCGTTGTAAAAGGCACGTCAATGATTTAGTAGCATTGGGCAGTCCTCACACGAACTGCAAAGCCATACTGAAGATTAAGACGGCTACGTGAATAAAATAAAATGTAGAGTTATGCAAAATAAATAGCATGTAAGGGGTTAAAACAGAATAACTCCAGCCAGTTGAAGCCGCTTTAACACAATGCTGGCAGTGGCCAGACTTTACTCATCCAGCACACACACAAACTTATGGCATGTAAAGTTTCTCTCCCAAAATCCTAGAAACATCTGGAGCCAACGACTGAATCCAACCAGAATGTTTTCCCTCGGTCACTTTACAAGAACTGCACAACTCCTAGTCAGTTGCCCCTTGTCCTGTCATAAATAAGATGTAAAAAAAAACAAAAAAACTAAAATGACACATACAAACAGCTACAAATGTTACTCCTGAGAACAGAAGCGCTGAATTCTGTCATTAAAAGAAGTTTGATAGATTAATAGAAACTACAATGAACATAACCATGCATTTATTAGCAACTGTAAAACAATACATGATTCATACATGAGGTCTCTCACCCAATTATATTCTACAGTTCTATGGGCCCATTTACTTAGCTCGAGTGAAGGAATAGAATTAAAAAAAAACTTTGAATTTCTAATGTTTTTTTTGGCTACTTCAGCCATCGAATGGGCTACTTGGACCTTCGACTACGACTTTGAATCGAATGAATCAAACTAAAAATCATTCTACTATTCGAGCATTCGATAGTCGAAGTACTGTCTCTTTAAAAAAAAAACTTCGACCCCCTAGTTCGCCACCTAAGACCTACTGAAGTCAATGTTAGCCTATGGGGAAGGTCCCCATAGGCTTTGCTAGCTTTTTAAGGTCGAAGAAAAATTGTTCGATCGATGGATTAAAATCAAACGATTTTTCGTTTGATTGAACGAATTGCGGTAAATCCTTCCACTTCGATATTCGAAGTCAAAGGTTAATTAACCCTCGATATTCGACCATAAGTAAATTTGCCCCCTAAAGTCACAGCTTAATTGTGTGTGCAAAATATCCCTTTCCACCATATTTGTAATTCTCATTGCTCATCTCAGCAGTCATTCTTCCCTACTTCCACAGGCATTTACATTGAGGGACTGGTTTATTAAGGGTCAAGTTGTGTTTTCCATGAAAAATTTGAGTTTTCAAGGGTGTTTTTGAGTTCAAAATCTAATTTTCAGGTTAAAAAAAAAAAAAGTGTATTTTTAAAGAAAATCAATTCATATTGTCCAAAATGAGCATCCCTGTGTTTCAATGAACTCTTAAAGGGGTGGTTCACCTTCAAACAACTAGTTGTTTTCAGATAGATCACCAGAAATAATGACTTTTTCCAATGACTTTCTATTTTCTATGTGTGAACGTTTTTCTAATATTGAAGTATCAAGTGTCATTTTTTACCTTCTGAAGCAGCCCCGGGGGTCTCCGAACTTGTAAACTGTTCTAAATCGATACATTTAGTTGAGACATTTCTTATCTTTGTCCCTGCTGAGCAGAATCTCTGGGTTTCATTACAGGCAGCTGTTAGAATTGATACAATAGTTGCTAATACTCCAGAGATACTGCTGAGAAATGTATCAACTCAATGTTGCAAAATTGTAAAGTCTGCATTAGAATTACTAAACTGCCAGACTCAAACACCAAAGATACCATCATTCAACTTTAAACTTAGATTTAACAGTAAAAAATAAATAATGTAAATTATTTCTCAGGAACAATCTAAAAACAACTGAATTGGAAAAAGTGTTTGGAAGGTGAACAACCCCTGTAATGGGGCGGTTCACAAAAGGTAACTTTTAGGGGTTATTTACTAAAACCCAAATGTATCTAATTTTATTTTATAAAAAAATCAAAACCTAACTCCCATGCTTGATTTGACCTTATTTATTGATCAAATAACTGGAATTAATCAGGTAGCGGAAAAACTTGATAAAACCGAGCGGAAATCCGAATACCTCTTTTTTCGAGTTTTTTTCCCCAAACACACGGAAAAAGTCTGATTTTTGGGCTAAACCCAGCGCAAAATATAATAACTTCAAATTGAGATTGGTTCCCTCCTGGTTGACTTATACAGGACCTTGACAGGTCTGAGATGGAGGATTTTTGAGTTTCAGGCTTTTTGTAGCATCAGGGCATAATAAATTATGAAAAATTTGAGTTTGTTTTTTTCCATGCCCAGATAAATGAGGTTTATCAAATATGTTATAGAATGGCCAATTCTATGCAACCTTTCAACTGACGTTCATTTTTAATTGTTTTATATATATATATATATATATATATATATATATATATATATATATATATATATATATATATATATATATATATATATAGTTTTTTTAATTTATTTGCCTTCTTCTGATTGACTGACTTTCCAGCTTTCAGATGGGGGTCACTGACCCCATCTAATAAACAAATGCTCTGTAAGGTTATATATTGTTATTGCTACTTTTTATCATTCACCTTTCTATTCTGGCCCTCTACTATTCATATTCTTATTCGAATCAGTGCATGGTTGCTAGGTTAATTTGAACCCTGGCAACCAAATAGCTGAAAATGCAAACTGGAGAGCTGCTGAATAAAAAAAGCTAAATAACTCAAAAGCCACAAAAAAATTAGTGTGGGTAATAAAATAAAATACTCTGTGTGTTCTTACCCTGCCTTAGCCCATAGAATCGTGGGAATATCAGTTCAGTAGTTCATTAGTTTTAGTACTGAACAAAATGAATAACCATATGAAGAACAGGTGGAAGAATCAAAAGTTTTTTTGTTCTTCCCCTCATTGTTTAATAAAAGATTGCCACATATATGAACATGAATCAATTATGAAAGACAACCTTTGCCCATCTGGCTTTTCCACTTTTCCCAGTGTTATGTTTACTAGTTAAAACGGGTTGAAAGAAGACAAAGTCCATCAAGTTCAACCCCTACATAGAATGATAAAAAGTTGTAGTTCACTCTTGAGCTGACAGTTCTGTGCTCCCACCTACTGAGAAAGCATGGTGGTGAGTGTGTAAGTAATCAAACTCCATTACAAATTCATTTAGGAAAATCAGGATCATACACAAACCCCAAAAGGCTTCTGTGGTTAGCGGCTTATTAATGTGTGCACGTGTGGGAGCAGCACTAATCAGGTGATTAGTACATTGACTGGAAGTACATATGCTCTACATAGAGGGATGAAGATAAATCACTTCCTCGTTGCGTTTAAAAAAAAAAAAAGTGGAATGTAAATTATGGAATCTAGTGAGACTGGCAGTGTGCCAAGGGTGAGGGGAACGAGGGGATCGTAAGTACTCTCACAACAGGAGTTCTAAGCACAGACCAGACTTGAGACAAAACCGTTGGATCAAACGCAAATGGAAACATAAAAAACGTTCAGAAGGTTTATACCTTAACAAGACCAAAAAAAAAAAAAAATTCTCTTTACTATAAGCAAGCACCAAAGCTAAAAGTCTTGATAGAGTTGGAAAAGTGTAACGAAATCGGATGAGAACTGTATGGCACAAGCAATACAATAACCCAATTTTGTTTTGAACAAAAACAAAACCCAGACAAGTGTAACAAATCGCGGGAAGCGGATGCACTAATCTTTATTGAGAAGTCAAAGGCACCACTGACACTAATTACAAACATTTCATTGCACGCCTTATTATATTGCACTGTAAACAGAATTGTGAGTGAAAAAGAAAACAGTTTCCCAGATCTGAAGCAATGAAAATTTAAAAAATTTGTTTGTATACAAAAATAAAAAAAGCCAATGAAACTTTAAAATTGCCAAATTGTCTTTATTAAGAAATAACTTCCTGAAACTCTGCTTGCACTCCTCTTCAGAAAAGGCGACAGAGCGACGTTCCATCATTCGGCGATCGATTTCTCCTCCCTGTCTATCTCCTATAAGGAAGGCATGGAGGGAGGGAGGAGAAATCGAGCGCCGCATGAAGGATTGCCTTTTCTGAAGAGGGGCGCAAGCTGAGTTTCAGTTATTCTTAATAAATTTAAAAGTTTAAATTTGTCTGGTTTTTTTGTTATTGTATACAAACGAATTTTAAAAAAAAATTATGTTACTGGTACTTTAAGGTATCCTTACAGGACGAGGTTTTAGGAGGGGTCTCTAAAATCTGAGATTGGGGCTGGGGTTTCTTGTCTAAACTTAATTCTTGTATTTTTTTTTTGTAGAAAAGTTTAGTGCAGCCATTCCAGGGTAGTTGCACTGAAAAGGGACACTATACCTTTTATACAAGTGAAAAATGATTTGTTCTATATATACACATCTATTTTAGATATAGGAATATTTGGGATCACGCGTATAAATGTGGTAGAATAATTTTTAACCTAATATCACACAACAATAATTTGTTTTACTAATTGGGAAAAGCAAAACATTACATTTTTTAACTCATAACTGATCAATAACTAAATAATTAAACAGTTTCAGTGGTGTTTTATGAAAACTTGTATAAATGAATCAACTTGTTCCCCATGGAAGAATTTCCCCGATATTCCTTAGATAATGGTAGTATTGGGGTTCCTCTGTTGCACCCCACACAAAGTCACTATAACTCATCAGACCGTATGAAGCTGGCTCCATATATTGGAATTTTTAAAGCTTTATTATCATCAGTTCGCGCATGAGGCTAGTGATCAGCCTTGGCAACCAATCTCTGATACGATCAGCAAAATGGAAAACGGGCCCAACCAATGACCCGCACTAGTACATACTACATTCACTGGGTCATGTGCCAGAACAAAACTAACTGCTGGACCAGTCCTTGGGATGTCACATGTACTATGTATGGGGCAAGCCTAAGAATTCTATATGTCAAATGGATAGTGATTATTAGCCAATATCAAAAATAACTGGTGCTTCAATGCTGCCCCTTGCCATATAGTGTCACTTGGGTGACCCACTCCATCACCATTCCCAAACTTTAGCCTCCTGGCTGGTGTCAGCCTACTTACTGGAACCTGTGACACATGCTGCTGGACATAATGATAACTATTTCACTTGCATACCACTACACTGCTTCCAGAAACTGATATTCATAAATTGCTTGCTAATTATCACTATGAATATGGTATTTGACTACAATCCCAACAACGCAAGACAAAACCAAGCCAGCCGGGTGATGTTGTGATGGATGATTCAGTTAATACCTTTAAGAATGGTTTGGATGATTTTTTGGACAGACATAATATCAAAGGCTATTGTGATACTAAACTCTATAGTTAGTATAGGTATGGGTATATAGAATTTATGTGAAAGTAGTGAGGGGTGTGTGTATGGATGCTGGGTTTTCATTTGGAGGGGTTGAATTTGATGGACTTTGTCTTTTTTCAACCCGATTTAACTATGTAACTATGTAACCCACAAGAGGTCTTTGTAATAATGAGTAAAACCCCCGGACCCTCTTTGTCGAGTATTACTGTCTAATCTAAAACCTTCAACTGGTCATTCAACCACAGCTTCCAGTACCCTCTAACAACTCAAGAGCTTATGTTTATGTAGCACAAAATACTACTGGTGCTACTTTGCCCTACTGACCATTCCCAGAGACTATTATCTACTGTTACTATAGGCACCATCTCTCCCTACTATACCTGTTATCCCACAGTTACACTCCCTTCCCAGAGACTATTATCCCCACTGTTACTATAGGCACCATCTCTCCCTACTATACCTGCTATCCCACAGTCACACTCCCTTCCCAGAGACTATTATCCCACTGTTACTATAGGCACCATCTCTCCCTACTATACCTGCTATCCCACAGTCACACTCCCTTCCCAGAGACTATTATCCCACTGTTACTATAGGCACCATCTCTCACTATTATACCTGCTATCCCACAGTCACACTCTCTTCCCAGAGACTATTATCCCACTGTTACTATAGGCACCATCTCTCCCTACTATACCTGCTATCCCACAGTCACACTCCCTTCCCAGAGACTATTATCCACTGTTACTATAGGCACCATCTCTCCCTACTATACCTGCTATCCCACAGTCACACTCCCTTCCCAGAGACTATTATCCCACTGTTACTATAGGCACCATCTCTCCCCACTATACCTGCTATCCCACAGTCACAGATACTATTCGAGTGAGAGCTGCAGTGGCTGCAGGCGCAACAGATCCACATACAGATACAGATCCACATACAGATCCACATACACATAGACATATGGTGCAGCACGTCTGGTGTGAATTAGAGCAAACACAAGTGCCGGCCTGTTTGCGCCCAGTAGGAACGAGGCCCAGAGCAGTTGTCCCAGCTGAAAGCCGCTACACACAGCTCAGCATAACCAGCGTCTGGAAACAATCTCTGCTCCACAGTCAGGTCTCACATCCCGGCATTCTCTGCTCCCCACCCTTAGCGCGCTACTTACCTGCAGCCTTTCGCTCGCCGGCTGCCACATTTCCCTCAGGGTTCTCCACAGACTGCCCGGCGCTGATTAGCAAAGGGCTAAAAGATCCCGCGCTCGAAAAAGACCTGGTTCCTCACCGCCCCGTTATCCTCCTTATCCCAGGCTCCTCTCAGCTCCCAGACACCATGGGCGTGGCCTTTCAGATTGGCAGCCGTATTCCCCTACTGAGAAATGGGAGGAGCTTTCTCAAAAGGCCCGCCCGATAATCCCACGTATCCAATAGGTTTTCCTATGGAAAAAAGTGCCAGCTACTCAGTAGGAGGAGCTAATAATCACCTCGCCTTTCGCAGCGCGCCAGCAGTGATGGAGGTGGTCCTGCAGTTGTGGTGATAGAGCTGGATGTGTGGTGTGACAGGTAGGACTGGAGAGGGAATGGAGACAGCAATGTCATATACAGTATATTCGTCTACTCTGTGCTGTGGAGAATGTCTATCCCCTAGCTATTTAATGTATCTAAATAATGTCACTTTGTTTGGTCAGTTCATCCTACTCCTTGTGTGATTTCATTACCATAGTAACATAGTAAGTAACATAGTAAATTAGGTTGGATAAAGACACAAGTCCATCAAGTTCAACCTCTTTACTTTTTTTTTAACCTGCCTAACTGCCAGTTGATCCAGAGGAAGGCAAAAAAAACTCTCAAATCTGCCTCAGAGGGGGCCAATTCCTTCCTGACTCCAAAATGACAATGGGACCAGTCCCTGGATCAACTTGTACTATGAGCTATCTCCCATAACCCTGTATTCCCTCAATTGCTAAAAAGCCACCCAACCCCTTCTTAAAGGGTTTGTCCACCTTTGAGTTAACCGTTAGTATGATGCAGGGAGTGATATTCTGAGACAATTTGCAATTAGTTTTCATTTTTTATTATCTGTGGTTTTTGAGTTATTTAGCTTTTTATTCAGCAGCTCTCCAGTTTGCAGTGTCAGCAATCTGGTTGCTAGGGTTCAAATTACGAAATTTGGGGGTTGTGGAAGTGCTCTTAAGGCTAAATCAAAGTATATTTAAGTATAATGGAAGTGCTACTTACAATGCACTTCCCTGGGTCCCTGTCTCATAAGCAATTCAGTATAAATGCAAGTGCATGTGTTTACAAAACAGGGGTTGTTAGTTACAAAGTTATGATCATAAAGTTGAAAAGCCACCATACCATGTCAAGGTAAACCCCATACGGCAGTCCCTAACTTATTTATCTCAGGTCATAGTATAAAAAGACTTGGTTCTCTGCATAATAGCATTACCTGTATTCAGTGTGTGTTGAACATTGGTTTCAGTCTGAAGGCTAAATCCTCCCCCGCCCATAAGGGCTTTAAAGAGAGAGAGATTGCCCAAAAGTCATTAATAAACTAGTTAAATAAAAGGGAGCCTAATACCGAGCCCTGAGGGACCCCACTAAGAACCTTACTCCAAGTAGAGAATGTACCGTTAACAACCACCTTCAAACTTGTCTGACATGACCTATCCTTCATAAAGCCACGCTGATTGCTGCTCAGGCCCAGACTGGCAATCTGTGGGTTCTTCCAAATGCCAGAGGGGCTGCTGTATGGTTTCATAGAAAGTTACCATATAGTGGCTGGTAGGGGGCTGTTTGGGCCTCTGTGTGCTTAGAATGGCAGGGCCTATTTTGACTCCCAGTCCAGGCCTGTTGCTGCTCATAATGCCATTCACTAAGACAACATTTTGAATGGGATCCCTTAACAAGCCTTCAAATAATTTGCCCACTACAGATGTCAAACTTACTGGCCTATAATTGCCAGGCTGAGATCATAATCACTTTTTAAATATTGAAATTCCATCAGCTTCTCTCCAATCCATAAGTTTATAACATGTTCCCATTAACTGTCCTGGCAGTAATGTTACTCCAGTCATTATTACTTTTCCCAAACTAGCAGCCTTTACTATTTGGATCAGGAGCTTAGCCTCCACCCCTTCACTTAGGAGGTCTATAACATACTCCTACAAATAATTTGCTGGGCTTTTTTCAATCAGTGAAGAACTCTACCCATATGGCTTCTGCCCCCTCATTTTCTAACATAACCTCCTCCTTTATATTAGCTTTTAAATCCTGCCTAACAAACAGACATACCCCTCCTCCTTTTCTATTTTCCCTTTCCCTTCAAACGTATAGCCGCTGATATTAACTGCCCAGTCATGCGATTCATTCAGCCATGTTTTGGCAACACCAATCCTATATTTGTTGGTAGGAAATAAAAGGTACAAAGATTCCTACAGGCCTACTCACCTTTCTCAGCTAATCAACAGGAAGGGTCTACAGTAGTGATGTGCAGGCCGGCCAGTCGTGCTGGTTTGGGCCAGCGACCACAAAAAAAAAGTCGCAACCTCACACTGCCGCCTTCTGGCCTGTTGATATATAGACTTGCACCTGCCCTCCCCTTTTATGACATCAGCACAGGGTGGGCACAGGTCTATAAATAGAGGGGATGGACCGACCAGGCCAGGTTCAGAGGGTGTAGGTCCGGGGTGGGAGCAGGTCGTGGAAAACTTTAACCGCACATCACTAGTCTACAGCTCACCTGGTTAAAAGCAGACATCTGATTGGTTGCTAGGGGTGACTAGACTGTGAAACTGCCTAGTTTTTGACAAACACAACTAGTAAAGCAAGAGATCCAGTCTATGGACCTCAGCAGCCTTCTCTCTCAGTAGGGCTCTAAACTTCCTAATACACACAATCTATGGCTGCTAGAAAAGCAATAATCAGCTTCAGTATTTGTATTAATTCTTTTATCATTATGGATGGGCTCTTCCCCTTAATACTACCCCATTGTCCAATTATTAAAGCAAGCCCTTCCTATAGTCACCTGTAGAAGTGTACCAAACAATTGTGAGCATCTCTGAGCTGGGCATTGTGATTGGCTTCTGGAGAATCAGTCACAGGCAGCTAAACAATACCCATCTGATGTATTTTTATGTGCTCTTCAAACTAGGTGTCAGAGTGTATATGTAAACATATAATAGGAGAGGTGACTTTTTTTGTGTGAACTAATCCATAGTCTGCCTGCACCTTTATCTCAGCCTTCTCTGCTGGAATTCTGGTTCACTGATGATGCCAGTGTTTGCCTTCAGCTTCAGTATAATGTCTATATTTATAAACCTTGTTTGTTATATTATTGTAAGGTCACTGTTTATAAAATGTTAATGTAAAGTGCTGTGTAACTTGCTGGTGTTACATACATAAAAGATGATGTGTGATAGGAATCATTTTTTTTTCCATAAATGTCTGCAACTCTAGTCACTGAGAGATCCACTCGGCTATACTTATGCCCCCTCCTATCTGCCAGCCCTGATAAATGTTTATATTTCAAGCATCTTCTCTTGATGACAGGCAATAGCTACAGGAGTTGCTGCCACAGCCAGGCCTTGGCATTATTTGTGCGTTGACATGAAAAGTGTCTTGTTTAAAAGTGATTATTAAGACTTTGGTCTTAATAAAGTAATTTTTAATTTTAAGAGTAATACTTAATCCTTTTCTTACTCCAGGTGATGGTAATGTTGTGTGTGCCATGACATTGTCCTAAAAAAATAGAACCAAAATTCTACATATAGGTATGTATAATATAGGTTAGGTATTCACATCCATGGGCCAACAGCAAGAATAAAATCTATCAGCCTGTGCAAGCTCCCAGGGTCATGACCAGTAATCCCTGTTTGCTCATGTTGTCCTTACCTGGCTCCTACTTACCCTGGGCTTCCTCAGTTATGGGGTCTGCTTCGCCGTTACTACACTACTAATGTAATGATATGTGTTGATAGTTGGAGTAGGATGAAAGAGGAAGTGAAGCTTCCCCAGGATTTTTTTTCTTTTGGCACCAATTTGGTCACCTATCCAGTTTGGAAATTCCATGTCACTGGTTTACAGGTTGGAGTACTTGCGGGAGAGGTTAAATAAATGTAGATCTGTACTGCTCATTCCTTTATGTGTTAGACTTCTGCCTTTTTATCAGGCTTCTCACTTTAGCTTACTGCTAAAACTACGACTTCACTATCACTCAAGAATCCATACAGTCATCGGTGATTAAGATGGTCTGCCTGCACCTTTATCTCAGCCTTCTCTGCTGGAATTCTGTCTCACTATTGATGCCTGTCTTTGCCTTCAGCTTCAGTATAATGTCTAAATTCATGACAGTGACAAGCGCATACTAGCCAAAAGAGACATCTTCCGTGATCAATGTGTTGTGGAGGAGACACAAACCTGGTAAATAAAAAATAATACAATGGAATCCTTGCTCAGTAACCTAAAGTATTCTCCTTTACTATTCAGTGCTGTTTACTAGATGTTGGAAAATTGTTGATAGGATTTTGCCATTCAGTCACAATAGCGATAGTGATGTTGGACACTGATGTTGAGATTCAGGCCATCACAGTTAAAGAGTTCCAAATTATCTCTCTGGTTTCTAGTTGGTTTGAGATCAGGGCTCTGTGCAGGGCATTTGGATTCCTTCACTCCCATTACTGCTAACCTATTCAGTATAGACACCATTGTGTAGAAAGTAGGAAGCATGGTATTTTCAAGAGTGCTACTGAACGAGACAGCCCTATGGTTTGCTTTAAAAGTAACCAGAAACCATGGAAAGCAGTCCCAGACCATTATACCTCCTCCATCAAACATTCAAAGTTACAATTGGATATTGTTAGAAGACAATAGGAAGAGGGCCCTGCTTGTGAGAGCTTACTTTAAGAGTAGGATGCAACTGATACCCTTTTAGTCCTGTGTACGTTTATTGAAGCAAAATATTGTAAATTATCATTACTTAGCTGTATACTATTAATGCATGGGTAACTCAGGAGGAAATTCAAAAGAGACTAGAATATGTGAAGATAATACAGGCCCGGGACCAGATGGTACTTATCCAATGGTACCAAAAGAGCTTAGCTCTGTGTTTGCCAAACTTCTTTACTTAACCTTTCAGAATTCTTTAATGTCTGGCAAGGTGCAGAGCGTTTGGCCCATTGCTTAAATGTTGCTATTCAAAAGGGGGAAATCACAATACTATAAGTTCATGCCAGCATGGTTTTATGTGTAATAGATCTTGCCAAACTAATTGCCTTCTACAAGGAGGTGTGCAGAAACTTAGACTCAGAAATGGCAGTGAATGTGATTTTTGTACTGTTTTATACAGTGCCAAACAGAGTGTTACTGATTAAATTAATGAATATTGGCCTTTAACATAATATTTGTAGTTGGATAGACAACTGGCTTAAGGATACTAGATTACAAAACATGGTGATAGATTGAAGGTTTTCTATTTGGACCAGTGTTGGTAGTGGAGTACTGCAGGAATCTGTCCTTGACCCTTTGCTCTTCAACTTGTTATATGTAATTTTGCTGATGATACTAAAATATACAAATTCAGATGCTGCAAAGTGATTTTACTAAATAGATAAAATGGGCAGTAAATTAGCAAAAGATGTTGATTATTACAAGGTTATGCACTTCGTTAGAAATAAAACAAATGAGAAATTGCGAGGAAGTCTGGGATTTTTGTGGATAACAAGCTGTATAACTCTAGACAGTGACATTTAGTGGCTATTAAAGCAAATAAAGTACTGTCTTGCCATAAAAAGGTAATTAACTCAAGGGATGAAAACATAATTTGAATATGCAATGCAGAGACATGCAAGTAAATGGGTGAAAGGAATAATGAAAGCAGCTACAAAAGGTGGTTTGATAACATTTATTTAGAATATCTGGAGGATCCAAGAAAAGAGCTGAAAAAAGACCAAGTAATCAAATGCCTACTGAATATAAATAAGAATACTGGACAATGCAATGCACAAGCTAATGAGCAGAAAAGTCCAAGACAAAATCTGCGTTATTTCATATAAGACGCCTTGCTTAATCACAATTTAGAAAAAATCGTTGCTGTTTTTAAGACACACACAAAAGAAAATCTCATTCTATTTCTAATTTGCTTTCTATCATTTATACGAGAGCTGGTTGTAGCAACACAACAGGAGGATGAACAGGTACATCGATTCAAGAGCAGATTCTAGAAAACATTGCAGCATTATTGTTTGCAAACCATGCAGAGATGAAAGCTAAACGAAAAAAAAAATCTAGTAAATTGTGGTTAGAAAGAATTTACCACTCAGTTTTGTATATTTTTTTTCTTCACAACACAACATTGTAGACTCCTACTATGCCTATCGACAGATAAAATATGTATCGTATACGCCCCTACATCTATCTACACATAAAGCCTGCATACGGTTCCGGCTGTAACAATGCTAACTTATCAGAATTTCGCTAAGAAATCTGTTATCTCTTCCCAACTGGTTTAACCCTTTCACTGTCGGGGGTAACTGGAGCCCGTCTCTGGCAGTGAATAGGTTATTTTTCAGTTGAGACACCATGCCTTGAAGGATTTCTAGAGGTGGTAAACTGCGCAGTAAAGAAAGACATCTCAGATTTTTTTTTTCCTTAAAAACAGTTAGTCAGTTTAGTAATTTTTACTTCTGAATGAAGATCATCCCCCCTGGACTCCTGGATCTAAATATGGGATGCTGGGAGAGATTACAAATCCTTTGTCTTGATCAGTGTAACAAGAGGCTTATCATCAGGGCTGTAGTCCTCATAAGACACAGGGGTTGCATCGTACATGGCAGGTCGGGACTTCTTGCCAAACCTGGTATAGGTAAGAAGGACAAAGTTAGATATTTGGGATAAGCAAAAAACACTGAAATTATATACCCATAAAGAGATAAGATGTTAATAAGGACCATGCATTTGTCGTCTCTTAATTATGTTGTCATGCTATTAGTACTTACTACTTAATATTTTCCCCGATTTCACACCATATTCTTCTGGTCAGGAGAACTGCGCCAATGAGGTGAGATGAAAAATTTGTTTCATAGGGGCATCACCGAGCATGTTACCAGGGGAGGCAAAAAGCATTCTCCACACAAGCAATACATCCCCCCCCATGGAACCCCCTAAAGCTGCCCATGTTAGATCATTATGACAGTTGGTAGCTTATCCGCCCGTGTATGTGCCCTCTATGACTGCTTTCCCAACAGACATCTGGACAAAAAAACAGGCAGATATCTATCTATATGCCAGTCCTGTATAGGTGCCCATTATAATCTGATCATTGGCCCTGGGACCAAATGATCAATTCAGCCCAAATTGGTCCAGCATATAGGTAGCCAAATTGGTAAAAATCTGCTTGTTTTGTCACATACCTAGATAGCAGTATGACCATTTTAACTTGCACATCATTCAGATGAGTAGGTTAGAGTGCCTGCGGACGCATAGGTGTTCAGTCCTTACCACCTGCTTTATGGCAGGCTTTTTTTTCCAAAATCTTTATTTTTGTTTTTAGGGAAAGGAAAGGGCTATGGCAGGCTTTTTGCACAGAACTGCCTTGACCCTTGCAGTGCTTTGCTCTATACCTTGTGAGGTGCAGCAATGCCCCAGAAGCAAGTACTGGATAAATGAGAACCAAGGGGTGCCATTTTGCACTACCACTTGTGTCTGGGACATTGGTAACTAGAGGTGGCCATACACGAGCATACTTTTATCGTTCTGCGATGAACAATCATATAGTTAAACGATCGTCTGGCGATTGTTTTACCATACGATATGCCATCCACGGAGAATGATTATATGAACAGATAAAGTTGCAACTGCATTTTTTACACTGTATACCCTGCACTTTCACACTTGTAGCAGTGTTTTCGCCTCATCGGACAGTAGGAGTGGTGGCAGCATTGTATCACTGTAGGATATAGTCAGTTTCTCCTTCCCTGCTCCATGCAGACATATGGATTTATGCTATGGCATAATAAACTTCTTTCACATATGAGGTGATAGGGTGATATTCCTGCAGTCAGCACCAATTTATTTCATATTGTTACAAATGACGCTTTCAGCAAAGTGCTACAATCCTGACATGCGCAAAGAAAGATCGTTCTACGACAAATGTCTTTAATTCACGCCCACTGCCCAATTTTATCACTGAAAGACCAACATTTTCAAACTCATCCTATCAATTTTGCAAACAATAATGTTGAGACGATCGTTCATCCGACGATCGTTCATACACCATCAACCATCCGATAAGTTGGAACTTTCGGTGAAAGTAAAAAATCTGGCCTTGTATGGCCACCTTAACCCCTCTAATATGCTGTTTTTTTTTTTTTTTAAATGATGTACAGTATATTTTCCTGATAATATAGTTCTCACTGTGATTGTGAAGGTTTATAATTGCACCAATTTATTTGACCTGGTGCAAACGTTGCAACTTTCATTACATAATGCCCATTGGTGTCTGGGATGCGGGAAAATGTTCCCAAAGCCACAAGCAGTTGATGTAGAAGTTTTCACTGATTTTGACTCACCTCGCATGTCTAATTGATTCTATTGCACTGCTGAATTCACTGTCAATGCTTCTACAGTTGTAGAACTCCTCATATGCGGGTCTGGAGGATCCCTGGTACTCAATGCGACTGATTCTGCAGATCCCCACGATGAGAATAATCAACATGAGTACAAAGGCCACACAGAGTGCTCCAATGATTATATAGAGCGAGTGACGAGGCATATTGGTGAGACTTTCTGCCATGTGTCCAGCTTTCCACTGCAGATCTGCACAATAGAGAGGAGAATGTACAGACAACTGCTTTTCTATTTCCCCCTCTTTTTCATGAAACCAGAGCTGATGTTGCGATATAATACATCCAGTCTAAACTTTCATGAAAATGTAATAAATCTGCTCTATATATAGTTTTTTTCTCGTTTGTATAGCTTTTAGCTTCATTTTTTTAGCCGCCTAGTGAATTCTCTCAACGTAAACATGAATTTTCTATCAATGTACTGAAAAAGAGTATTTTTCTAATGATAAAGTTGCTAAGAATGGGGCATTCTATAACATGCTAGAACTTAACTTAATGGAAAGGTAAAGTGTTGGTTTTAAAGGTATCCCTTCACAAAATGATAACAAGTGCATCAAGTATGTTGTACTTACGAATTTCACAGGTGGCCCCAACCCAGCCATGAGGACAGTGACAGGTGTAACCATTGACCTGGTCTACGCAGGTGCTGGCATGGTGGCATGGGTTGCTGTCACACTCATTAACATCAGTTTCACACTGCTCACCTGCATGGAAACAAACAGTCACATTGTGCAAGATTAAGCCCCCCCCCCCCGTAATAGCATTAAAGGTACATGTGAAAATGAGCTGTTGTCATTGGCAGAAGTTACTAAGCTGTAGGGAGAGCTACACAGAGCAAGCAATGCAAAAAAAAAGCATTTTTTTATTACTCATCTTTCTATGCAGGCCCTTTTCTATTCATATTCCAGTCTCTTACTCAAATCAATGCATGGTTGCTAGGGTAATTTGGACCCTAGCAACCAGCTTGCTGAAAATGCAAACTGAGAGAGCTGCTGAATAAAAACAAATTAACTCCAAAGCACAAAAATTTAAAAAACAATAAACAATTGCAAATAGTCTCAGAATATCACTTTCTACATCATGTTAAAGGGCACCAATCGTAACTAAAATCATTTCCTAAGTAAATACACTATGTGAAAGTTCAAGAAATCCGATTTTTAAAACAGTTTGTATAATGTAAATCATCAGCTCACTATACCTTCTGCAAGATCTCCGCTATCTCCACTGCAGTTCTAGCTGAGGCAGACATCTTGGATTTCACTGGCTCCTCCTACCTATACCTTCCCAGCCAACTGCAGCTCTGAAATCTCACACATGCTCAGTTTAAATTCCTTGCTTGCTTATCAACCTTTCTAAACTATTTTCAAATCAGCCAAACCTGTGTGTTAGCTGCTGTTCAGTAGTGCTGCCCCCTGCTGGAAGTTAGTGTGTGCCCTTCATTTGCATAATAACATCACCAGCAGGGGACAAGATAGGGAAATCTGATACTTCTAGTGGAGGAGTTTACTAAAACAAGGCATTCTGGGTAGAATACTCAAAGCAGTGTTACAGTCTGAGCATGCTCCTGAAATTTGCATATTATAGTCTCTGTTATAGTCTAAGTATGGCCTCCCTCAGTGAACGGACCCATTTGTTAAAGTAAGGGATTTTTTAAAACCTACAGTTTTTTTCAAAAAACTATATATGTACTTTGATTAAATGTGTTTATGTTGTACTGGTCAGATTGTTAATATGTGTTTCATTTTGGGTGTGATAGGTGCCCCTTAAGGGGTATATTTAATAAACCTCGAATTTATCTGGTCAGTCTTTTTGGAGAAAAAAGATTTAGTCATTTATTATACCCGATGCTGCAAAAAGCCTGAATCTGTAATGCCGCCATCTCAGACCTGTCGAGGTCATGTATAAGTCAATTTGAGATGTTCCTTTCCCAGTTGGAAGATGTTGTGGTCTGCGCTGGGTTTAGACGGATAATCGGGTAAATTCGTGGGTTTTGGGGCAAAAACCCGAAAAATCTAACGATTCATGGGAAAAGTTTGAAAAAAAGCATATGATTTGGGTTTCCACTCTATATTATCGAGTTTTTTACCGATCGATTAAATTGAGTTAAAGTGGACCTGTCACCCAGACACAAAAATATGTATAATAAAAGTCCTTTTCAAATTAAACATGAAATACAATTTCTATTTTTTATTAAAGCATTCATATCTGTTGTAAGCTCATTTAAAAATCTCAGCTGTCAATCAAATATTGTCTGCCCCTCCTCTATGCCAGTGGCATAGAGGCGGGGCAGACAATTACTTTCACTTTCCATTCAGCACTTCCTAGATATAACTGCTCTCCACACATTCCCCCGTTTAATTGTCTAGCCAGGGCAAGGAAATGGATATCAGGTCCCCCATTCTGGTGCACAAACAAGACTTGCCTTAATAACACTGTCCACAAAATGGCTGCTTCCTGCTTGCTATAATTATGAATCCCCAGACTGAAGGAAACAAGATTCAAATAATTTATACAGCGTAATTTAAGTTCATTTTGCTTGACTGATGTGATAAAATAGGATTTGGAATTTTTTTTTGGGTGACGGGTCCCCTTTAATAAGGTAAAATCGGGGATGGGAGTTTGTCTAGCTTTTTTTATTGAAACAATGATATATATTCAGATTTATTAAATAACCCCCTAAGAGTTTATTTAAAGGCGAACAACCCCTTTAATCAGTATACTGGTTGCTTAGTTCTTTCCTATGCAAGTCATAAAGGAACATACCTTTTTTTCAAATGAACATATTATTACCAGACATAATTATTTCCATTATAAATATTCACCTATAAACCCAGGAGCACAGACACAGCTGGTGTTCATTCCTTCACTGTTACACGTTCCTCCATTCTGGCAACTGACATTGATACACGGGTCCTTGTAAAGCTCACAGTGAAGTCCTGGAAACAAGAACATATTTCTTAATATATATATTATATTTCTATATATATTTCTAATATATATATAATATATAATATATAATATATAACGGTTGATATGATGCTAATTTCATGGTTAATTTTGAGAACGCAATAACTGGTTTTATCTTCTAAATATCCACGGCAAAACCAAGGTGAACGGACCTATCAACAGTGCCGGGGCATTAGTCAATATTTTGTTTGGTTATCCACTGTTGCACATGGATGCTTTAGAAATATGCATCTTTTGTGGTCTCCAAGGGAAAAAAACTGAAATTGATTGAGATCTAACTAAAATAGTAAGGTGTATTAGTAAAGTCCAAAAGAATGTTGGATTGGGGCATCATGACCCAGAATTGTGAACTCATAGCAACAGGATACAAGAAATTCACTTTACAGCAGAGGGTTTTAGAAAAGGGAAAGCAGCCAGCCAAGGTTTTTTTGGGGAAATTTTCAGGAAATATGCAGTACAACAGGTAGGGATGCACCAAATCCAGGATTCGGTTTGGGATTTGGGCAGGATTCTAGCTTTTTCAGCAGGATTCGGCTGAATCCTTGTGCCTAGCCGAACCAAATCCAAATTTGCATATGTAAATTAGGGGCGGTGGGGAAATCACGTGACTTTTCGTCACAAAAGAAGAACAGGCAACTATTAAAAGCACATTCCTTCTATGGAGGTGTATATTGCAATGTCAATAACTTATTCTGCCGCGTGTGATAAGCACCGGCGTTTCTATCATTTTAGCCGGCGCAGATTCAGGGAAGGCGTTTGGGGAGATTGGTCACTGCAAAAACAAGGTGATTAGACGCCAGGCGACCAAATCTCCCCAAAACACCCTGTGTGGCCTGACCCTTATTAAGAATAGTAAATTAATGGCAAAACGGGTATTTGGAGACCAGAAGAAAACCTGTCCTGAGTTTCATGCTTTGTAAATCTAAATGTTCAGCTTGAAAATTATTTTATTTCAGCAAACAACAAATAGGTACAAAAGCATGTTCCCTCTGTGCCAGCATTTGTATTATTATTATATGGCCCAGATATGTTTGCTGGCTCCCGGCCTGGATCCCTGTTGTAATTCTGCATTCATCTGCATAATGAAACAACGGCAAATAAGCTTTAAACACAGACCACCGCAGATACTGCTCATTTATCTGTCACCTCTCTCACAGCAGAGACATATCTTCCTTTCTTTAGAAGCCAATTTACTACACAAGAGCCAGTTTAGCTCATTGCATGGCAGTCTCATTAATGGAGGAGGCTATTTTAACTACATTTATGGTAGGATTTATCTACAGGACACTTAAAAGGAATATGGGGCCTAAAGTGCCTACATTTTCTCTTGCAACAGTGATCTTGGGGCACTGTTGCGAGAGAAACAAAGCAGTGCAACCACTCAAAATTTTCCCCATGGAATCCTTCTTCAGTGAAGAAATCTGAGCTTCAGTCGACTGGCCAGGTATGCCCTTCTGTAAGCTGCCTGCAAGTTAACTCATGACAGCAGAAAGTAGCAGAGTAGGACACTTTGAGTGACATATACATTAAGGAATGCATTCAAATGTGTCCTTACCAGAAGAACAAACAAGTATTGGGATAATGTAGCCACAAATCCCAAAGTGTCACTATCAGTGTAAATCAGTCATGCACAACAGGAGGCTGATGCTTTCTTATATCAAGCTCTTGGAAGATCTGAGATAGTTATATGCTTGTCTGTGACATGTTTTCTTAATCTTAAACTGGCCATAGATGTTGAGATTTTTAAAGGATCAGATCCTGATTGCGAGACCCCGATTTTCTCGGAACGATCGTACGAATTGACCATCAACTAAAAAGACCAATTTGCCAGGAAAACAAAGGGGAGCTGCCTGCTTGGCCCTGCAAACATAGATACATTGCACTGGGACCGACAAAGATTTTTTGACCTGGCCGATCAATTTCCTGACAGATGTCGGCCGAAAAATCGTAAGATGTACGATTGTTCGAATCCCACTAAACGCACCATAATTTCGAAGGATCGGTCGTTCGGCAAGAAGAATCGTTGCGTCTATGGGGAGTTTAAGACTGTTCTTGCCGTGCCGGTGGCAGTTCTCCTGAAGTCTAATCCATTATATTAGCATATCCCAAAAGAATCTCCTTTAGAAAGAAACTTGCAATCAGAAACCGCTTTTAGAAGTGCCATTGCTAGTGAAAAGTTGGTTATATATAATTAAGAACTGTGGGAGCACCTGCAATAGAACCTAACTGTAAAGGCCACACTCTGGTGTAAGAAATGTGCCAGAGCCCAAGAAGAAAATTCCCCTTAGTCAAAGTATTATGGCCCATCATCATGTGATTTTTCAGAGCTCGGTAGATGTTCCTCTTATACAATGTGACCATTCTTCATGGAGACATTGTTCCCTTTGTGCTTACAGTGGCCACATTCAGGTAAGGGAGGCCGAAATAATTAATATGCATTTGGCCACCCTAAAGCAGATGCTTAGTGTGTAATAATCCCTGCCCAGAAAAATCTTTCACAACAGATCAATGATTCACCAGTTGCCATAAGTGCATTGGTTATCCTCAGGAAATAGAGTTACCATTCAAAATTGCTTGAAAGCAGAACAGGTTCAATGACTTTGCTTGACTACACACTACTGCTCACTTTACCTTCATATTCTGCCGGACACACACACTGGTACCCATTTATCAGGTCTTTGCATGTTGCCCCATTCTGACAGGGGTTAGACAGGCATTCGTTGTATTCTTCTTCACAGTAAAGTCCATGGTAACCTGCAGTATAAGGAACAACAGGAGAAAGGTTTCATTTCATGCGAGCAAAAGAAACAGAAGCTGAAAACCCAAGTGTTTCACTATTACACTTTAAAGTTACATCAGACATTCCAGATGTTACACCTAATATTTCTGTCACCACCGTCACCTTTCATTTTCAGTTTATTTACATGATAAGCAATGTATTCCTGCAAAGTATGAGCACAAATATATATATAGGCAATATGAAGATAATAGGCTGTTCTACATTCTACGTCTTGGTTTGTAATTAACACCTTACTGGTATTGCATTGTCACTATAATGGCATTTTAGCAGGCGTATGTCATTTTTTCACTAGGTGGCGCAAGTCTAGTTTTGCAGTCTGGCAAAAAAAAAAACGACATTTAGGAATCATGTATCCAAGTCTATAGCCGAAGTCTTTGTCATCGCAAAGAGAGAAGTACTGTTACATTTAGCAGTTGAAAGAATATAATCTGCTTTCAGCTTTTAGTATCCCGCTGCTCTAAAGGGCACCCGCTCAACAAAAGACTTGATTTCACCATTTTAGCACTGCCCAAATACTCATTCCCCAAAAGAAACCTCAGGGGGCTGCTGTGCAGAACCCACCTGCTTAATATTCTTCTCACAGGCAAATCTCTCAGCCAGGCACAAAGGCTCAGATCCAGCACAGGGGCAAATAGTGAGAACATGTAAACCAATGGCTTATTAACCCTTCCAGCAGCCAGGAACTTTGAGATTCCACAAGTATCCATGGATTATCTGCGCCACACTGGTTACAAATCCCCTTTCCTTTCTCCTGTGTGACTCAAAGGGATTCTGACATTTCTAAATTAATATGCTAATTTGTGCAAAAGATGGAACGGAAAGCGGAAAGTGGTGCGGTTTTGGTCCACACAAAGCGCCCCTGTCTGCATGCTGATATACTTGACATACATCTCCTTGATGTCTCCCTTATTCAATCAAATCACACTGGGAATTATATTTCAGCAGCAGCTAAAAAAGGTGAAGATCCTATTCGTTCATTGATATTTATTGGGTTTAAACATTTAACGTGACAAGGAGGTGACATAGCAGTATGTATATGTATAAATATATATACACAGTATAGTCTAGGTTCACAAATGCGTTTATTTAAGCCGCTTTGTCCGTAGAATGTTCATTTTTCCATTTCAAGGTAAAGAGTTATTGTAGGATAAAGAAAGAGATGTTATCACAAGCCCAAATATATAGAAAAAATGGTAATTGGTTATAAAACAATCATCATTTTAAAGGTACAAAGAATGAACGTATCTTAAAAGGTAAAGGGAGCAATCACTGATTAACATTAAATACAGGCAAGCCGCAAGGAAGTTTCAGAGGTTCCTTTACATAATAACAGGAGTAAATAAAATGGCCCTTGGCTGTAACATCAGAACAAGCCCCTCAGGTATACAGTATATATATTTTTTATTTATATCCATAATGTCTATATACACTACGGGGCACATTTTACTAAGCTCGAGTGAAGGATTAGAATGAAAAAAACTTTGAGTTTCGAAGGTTTTTTTTGGCTTCTTCGACCATCGAATTGGCTACTTCGACCTTCTACTTCGAATGAAACTATTTGAACTAAAAATCGTTCGACTATTCGACCATTCGATAGTCGAAGTACTGTCTCTTTAAAACAAAACTTTGACTATCTACTTCGCCACCTAAAACCTACCGAGCACCAATGTTAGCCTTTGGGGACCTTCCCCATAAGCTTTCTAAGCAATTTCTGATCAAAGGAAAATCGTTCGATCGATGGATTGAAATCCTTTAGGCGCAAATTCACTAAGCGCCGAACGCTAGCGTTTGCCATTTTTCGTTACTGCGCAAATTCACTAACGAACGCTGGCGTAATTTCGCTAGTGTTACTTTGCACCCTTACGCCAGGCGAATTTTCGCTAGCAACGTAACTACGCAAATTCACTAACTTGCGCAGTGTACTGAACGCTACCTTTTACGCTAGACTTCCTTCGCCACCTCAGACCTGGCGAAGCGCAATAGAGTAGATAGGGATTGTTTCCAAAAAAGTCAAAAAAATTTCTAAGTCCCAAAAAACACTGGCGTGTTTTCTACATGATGGGTGATAGGCTGAAAAAGATCGAAAATATTTTTGGGGCTCCCCTCCTTCCCCCCTACATTTCCTGAGTGCTGGCGAAAATACGCCTGGCGAAGTGTGGCGAACTTCGTATCTTAGTGAATTTGCCCCTTAATCTTTCGATTGAACGATTTTTCCTTCGATCGTTCGATCGAAGTAAATGCGGTAAATCCTTCGACTTCGATATTTGAAGTCGAAGGATTTTACTTCGATGGTCAAATATCGAGGATTAATTAACCCTCGATATTCGACCCTTAGTAAATGTGCCCCTACATATCAGAGATGAAAAGTTTGAAATAAAGTTATTTTATACAATTGCAATATATATATAGTTTATTGTTGAAATACTGTAGGAATAATGACTCTGAGATTGTGGGTTACAGGGCCCTGGCTGTCCCTTTTTTAAATCCCATGAGGCTATAAAACTGATTAATTGGAACCCTCACTCTAAGCACCACTGGAAAGTTGAGGATCCCAGATCAGTATGAAAAGGGAGCCCCCTACAATGGTGTGGCCATTAGGTAAAGTGATGGAAATGTACCTGGGTATTTGCGCTCTATATTTTGAATACATAAACTACATGAAACCCAGATTCCACACTTTGGGGGTTATTTATCAAAGGTCGAGTTGTTTTTCACAAAAAAAAATTCATCGATCAGTTCATGTTTTTCACCCCGACAACACTGATTTAAGTTTTTTACATTCAAGTTTTCTTAAATTAGAAATCATTCAGGGTTGTGACTTACATCGAGGTCGAAAAAAGCTCACATAGCTCTAAAATCCGACCTTTGATAAATATTACTGTACATAAACACACCACAAGGGTATTACACAACAGTATACAGGGCACATAACCTAAACACCCAGGAGAGGATTAGATAAAGGAATAATTTGCCAATTAACACAGGTAGAGTCAGAGAAAACAACATCTGCAGTGACTGATCCAATGATCATCTGCTGTAATGACACTGTAATTAGTGGTCTAATCAAGTAATTAATGAAAAACTGCTGACTCCAGACTCATCCAATTTTGATGCAATTAGCAGACTTTGCAACAAAAAAATAAAGAAAAACGGCAGATGATCTAAAGTTGTATTACGACAGCCATTCATATCTGACAAATACACATACAAGCTTGTATTACATCCAGTAGAATGGTGACGTTCAGGGCCAGAGTTAGAGATGAGGGGCCTCAGGCACTGCAGGTAGGCTGCACCTGTTAGACGGGTAGTGAATGCTGGAGGGCAGGAGGTTCGACATCCCGCATGAATATCCTATAAATATCTAATAACAAGTGCAATACACTGATGGCGTTTCAAAATGGTTCCTTCCATATAAGGGCTCCACATTGGGTAGTTTGCCCCAGGCCACTCAACCACTAAGGACTGCCTTAGGTTTAAAGGATATCAAGTGGGGCCTATCAACTTTATCTCCAAAGTGGTAACTTATCATATAACCTGGTTTCATCTCCTTAAAGGGATGGTTCACTGTTAAGTTTACTTTTAGTACGTTATAGAATGGCTCATTCTAAGCAACTTTTCAATTTGTCTTCATTTTTTTTATAGTTTTTAAAATTATTTGCCTTCTTATGACTCTTTCCAGCTTTCAAACGGGGGTCACTGACTACAAACAAATTCTCTGTAAGGCTATGCATTATGTTGCTATTGCTAATTTGTATTACTTATCATAGGCCCTATCCTATTCATATTCCAGTCTCTTATTCAAAGCAAGGCATGGTTGCAGGGTAATTTGGACCTTATCAACCAGACTGCTGAAACTGGAGAACTGCTGAATAAAAAGCTAAATAACTAAAAAAAAAACACAAATATTAAAAAATGAAAACCAATTGCAAATTGTGTCAGAATATCACACACACAAAAGTGAACAGCACCTTTAACTTCCAATATAATCAATCTTATAATGAATCTTCATTATATTAGCAGTTTAGCTTGGTCCCTTAGCTACCAATCAGATATTTGTTTTTAAGCAGCCCACCAGTAAATGCTAGCTTTTTATTGGTTGCTATGGGGTACTAGATCCGAAAAAACATTGTCCCTTTTGATAAATTAGGTTATATAACGTCTCCCATAATATAATATGTGCTACTCCTTTACTAGTTTCTAAGCATATTCCCCATTTTTGAGTAAGCCAAAGTTTTCCAACTATCATAACAGCGGGTTATCCTTTCTTAGAAAAAAAATAACTTGTACTAGTATCTGTATTGCCGGTACAAAAGGTCAGTATGGCCAGCGCTCCTGACTGTGAAAATGGAAGACCACAGACAGCTCCTTTTTACAGAACTATCAAAGAGAAATGTTAACTCTCCTGGTTTCCTACCAACTGAATCAAAAACAAAAATGTACTTTTTTGGCTCATTCAGAAGTTCTTCTCTTGTATCACAAAACTCTCAGAGCTAGGGGGAAAAAACCTTGAAATGTCTAACAGCACTCTTATATAATCTTGTGTCCTTAAAGGGGAACCTAAATTAAATAATAATCAAGCGACAATTGACTTTCCTCCCACTCTCTCTCTCTCTTTCTCTGCATGGAGGCTTTGAGTCATTTTATTTCAGACAGTTACTGTAGCTCTAGTACATCATTTAGGCAAATGGATCACAAACCAATGATGTATTTAAGCTAATTGTCCATACAAAACAGACTCTGACAAAAGCCTGAATGAAGATAGACGGACTGCTGAGTAATAAATGTGATATTCAAGCCAGAGCCATACGTATGTATATATATATATATATATATATATATATATATATATATATATATATATAACAAACAAGGGAAAGTTGTGCTCACCATTATTTTTTAAAACCATTAGGCGGGGGTGCAATGAGGGTGTGACCACAAAATACATATAGTCAACTACAAGAGTCCTCTGCACTCAACCCATTATCAATATATTTAAGACAGAGACATTTTGTGCATTCTGCTACTGAAAAATGCCTTACCCTTTAAACAACACAGGGATTGTTTGTCCATATATTGCAATATATTTAAGCTGGCCAACTACGTCAAAGTCATCCCATATGTGGCCAGTCCTACAATTTTCATCTGATTCATTAAGAATTCTATTGCTTCATTATACATTTTACAAAGGGACTAGGTTTTACCTGCAACTTACTTGCTGCTTTCAAAGTAAAACTCCCAAACTTGGCTGCCCTTTTATTACACACCAGTGGGATCACCTGACTATAGCTGGGAAGGGTGGGAGCTACAACATGGAGCTGGTCACTGCTCCTGTATAACTATAACAAACAAGGGAAAGTTGTGCTCATCATTATTTTTTAAAACTATTAGGCGTGGGTGCAATGAGGGTGTGACCACAAAATACATATAGACAAATACAAGAGTCCTCTGCACTCAACCCATTATCAATATATTTAAGACAGAGACATTTTGTGCATACTGCTACTAAAAAATGCCTTACCCTTTAAACAACAAAGGGATTGTTTGTCCATATATTGCAATATGTTGTAGTTCCCACCCTTCCCAGCTATAGTCAGGTGATCCCACTGGTGTCTAATAAAAGGGCAGCCAAGTATGGGGGTTTTACTTTGAAAGCAGCAAGTAAGTTGCAGGTAAAACTTAGTCCCTTTGAAAAATGTAAAATGAAGCAATAGATTTCTTAATGAATCAATAGATTTCTTAATGAATCGGATGAAAATTGAGCGTAGGACTGGCCAGATATGGGATGACTTTGACGTAGTTGGCCAGCTTAAATATATTGCAATATATGGACAAACAATCCCTGTGTTGTTTAAAGGGTAAGGCATTTTTTAGTAGCAGTATGCACAAAATGTCGCTGTCTTAAATACAGTATATTGATAATGGGTTGAGTTCAGAGGACCTCTTGTAGTTGACTATATATATATATATATATATATAGTTGATAAAGGCCCCAAAGAGGGCCGAAACGTTGGAGACACTGTGAGTTTTAAAATAAATCATTGAAATTTTTGGAAAACGGAGTGCTGGTCCTTTCTGCAATTATATATACTTAATTTTGACCAAGCACCCGGCAAAACGAGATGTGAAGGAGTGCGGGTATCATCTGCGATTTAGTTTTTTATATATATATATATATATATATATATATATATAGATATATATATATATATATATATATATATATCTGGCAATGGTCAAACATAGTTACATAGTTAATATAGGATAAAAAAGTGACAAGTCCATCAAGTTCAACCTCTCCAATTAAACCCCAGCACACATGTATCACACACATAAACAACCTATCTACTGTATGCCATCACATATATACACTTTATATTCTAATACCAATACTAATTGTAGATCCTAAGATCACTATAGCCTTGGCCATTATGCATGTTAAAGAAATCATCCAAGCCACTCTTAAAGGCATTTATAGAATCAGCCATCATTACATCACCCGGCAGGACATTTCACATCCCCATTACCCTGACTGTGAAGAACCACCTCCACTGCTTCAAATGAAAGTTCTGTTCCCCAAGTCTAAAAGGATGGTATCTCTTTCTTTAATGTTTTTCAAGGGAGAATAGATCCCCATTAACTGCCTATAATTCTGTGTAGTGTGTATGTAAAAAGTAATCATGTCCCTTCTCCAGAGAAAACAACCCCAATCTTGACAGTCTTTTTCTTTTACTAGTGTAATTGCACAAATCTGCACTCTCTCCAGCTCATAAATATCCTTCTTCTCAAAGTGAAGCCTTACCAGGGACATAAAAGGAGGTAAAATTATGTTTTTATTCTTCGAGTTAATGCCCATTTTTATGTAAGCCTGCACTTTACTTGTTTTAGTTTGCATTACCTATAGTTACACAGCTTGTTTTCCACAAAAATCCCCAGATCCTTCTTAATTTAAGAGGCTCCTGACAGACATCTGGGGGCAGATTTATCAAGGGTCGAATACTTAGAAATTAAACCCTCGAATTGAAATACTTTGTCTTTGAACATCGAAGTCGAAGTATTTTTCACCCAATTTGGCCATCGTACGATCAAAGTAAAATTGTTTAGCGTTCAATCGAACGATTTTACTTGTAAAGACTTGAAAAAAAATGGTCTAGAAGGTCCCCCATAGGCTAACATAGCACTTCGGCAGGTTTAATTTGGCAAATTATTGAAGTCAAAGTTTTTTTAAAGAGACAGTACTTCGATTATCGAATAGTCAAATATTCAAACTATTTTACTTCGAATCAAAGTTGAAGTAGCCTATTCGATGGTCAAAGTATCCAAAAAATTACTTCGAAATTCGAACTTTTTTAAGTTCGAAAATTCACTCAAACCTTAGTAAATCTGCCCCCTGGTGTATAGTTCACATGTTATTTCTAACAAAGAGCATAACCTTGGAGTTCCACCTTGAACCTCATTTGTCATGAATCTGAATATTTAGATGTAAGAACTCATTTACCATACAGTATGCTGGTCCATATCACTAAAGGAGGAATGTTTTGTTGATATTTATGGTTTTGGATCCTATGACATATATGGAACACATTTTGTTTTCTGGTCCATGCTGTATTCTGATTTATAAGGCCCATTGTTTTCAAAATCTCTCACACTGCTGCCATTTCATATATTTCATATGGACACTGCTAAATTGGTTCTTATTAGAATACAAAAATGACTATTTTATTGTCTGAGTAATGCATTTATTGCATGAAAGGCAATAGCTTCAGCCTCATGCTAGCCTGCCCTCCTCTAAAAGCTGAGTAACAGAAATGCATCACTGCTGAGCCGCATGGATTTTGGATAGAGTGGCCCGGCACATCCCAATCAATAAGCTCTCCTGCTGATACAGCGCTCAATAACATCTGACAAGCTCCAAACCATTTGTCTTTCTCCAAAGTCAGGATGAATCTAGCAATAACGCAGCACCACAGATTCCTTTCTTAAATGCTGTTCCTTCATAGCTCGCTGATATGCACTTCCTTCCGCTGATTAGGCACAATAAATGGCAATTACTGGAGAGATTATAATGGCCCTGCATAAAACGGGCAAATAAAGCCCTGCAACATCATCTGCCCATAAAGACTGTCAAGGACAGTTTTATGGGATGGCATGAAAGGGGTTACCAGAGCTTTAGAGGAGTCACCTGGGTGGGTGGAAAGTAGATAATTGTACAAAAGTCCTATTTATTTAGCTGTAATTTGTATAGTTGTTTATTTGTTCTTTCTCAACCAGAACAACTTTATTCAACACTCATATATACATTTGACAAATACAGTAGAGTAAACAGGACCATAATTATATACAGGCACCCGAGGGCCTTGGGCAGCTGGGGGGGGACATCTTCCTTTAATTCCTGCTACAAGAAAATTGTATTTAAATTTGGGCCAGAGCTGAGAGTTAAGAGTAGCCGACCTAGTGCCTTGCAAAGTGAATAAAAGAGCAATGAATCAGTTTGACACTTGCTGCTTCTACCCTTACACTGCACAAGTAGAAGTGTGAGGAGTGGAGAGCGGAAGTGATATGGCACCCTTCATTTTTTCCCTTTCACTCTTTATTACTCACACGCCAACACATATTCATGTATTTATTAATAAAAGACTCTTGCTACAGCAACTCTAGGGTATTTCATTAACACCATTTTCTTTTCTTTTTTTCTTCTTAGCAACATACATACATACATAACTTGACATTACCAAAATAACCGGTAATAAGCATTTGTGCCAAAAACATAAACGCACCATTTTAAAGTATAGATTTATTTTTCATTCTGGCATTTGTTGAAGTATGTCTTGAAATTTAACAGCAGACAAAATACTTTGCTAGTATCCTTCAACAATGCCATTGTTGTAAAAGCTCCAAATATTATTGAAACTACCCGTCTCAACATTCCCATTTCTCCCCTAAACTAAAACTGCTTGGCGCAGATTGCTTCTATAGAGGCCAGAAACTGACCTGAATGATTCTATGGAAGGAAAATTCAGATAAGAGAGATGGGGCCGCTATCTTTACAGCCAGGCAAGCCATCCCTCCTCAAGCAAGAATAATACAGCTTTACTCAGATTAAGATATCTTTTTTAATAATATCTGTCATTTTTTATATAAAGGGTAAACATGACTGCACTTAAGTTAAAAAAAAAAAAAGGAAAAGTTAGTGTCCCTTTAACCACTGCCTAAACTGATTCTGTTAAAGGGGTAGTTAACATCTATGTTAAGAACAAAAAGGGCCAAAAACAAGGCTTTTAATTTTAGAAAAAATTAATTCCAGATCATAGAAAGATAGATCATGTTTTTTTCACCCTGTCCCACCTGCAGTCATCATTTAGGCCAGCATTTGGATTTCTATAAGCCTATACCATTCGGATAAAAATGTGCAAAAGCAAAAATTGGTTAAAATACAACGGAACTTACAAGTGCGGACGCAGTAGATGTAAGGTGTGTAATGTGATTCGGATTTCACAAAATTTTATTACACATACTAATAAGCAGTATAAAATTCCTCAATACTTCAATTGCCTAACAAAAGGGGTGGTGTACCTGGGGGGCTCAATATGTGGGCCAGACTACCCGTGCTGCAGGAGTCAGGATCTTGGAACATCTTTCGGCAACAGATAGGGGCGATGAGAAATCAGCTATAGCCAGACATATGAAGTTAGACCATCTAGTCCCTGCTAATATTTCTTTTCAAATCATTGACAAGCCAAATTAGGAAATGAGATGTGAATAAAAGGCTGTTGGGTAAAGAAGTATAGTGGATTTACCATAAGACTACTGAGGAATATGGTGGCATGAATCGGGATTGGGAATTGTCATGTTATTTCAGTTGATGTCATGTCACCCTGGGTTATTATGATGGGTTTGATTCAGTGTATAATGTTTTTATGTAGCCATACTTTTGATACGGTTTTTTGTAGACTTTTTCACTTTTTCTCTCTTTATTCTCTTTTCCCTTGTCTCTTATGTACTTTTTAGTATTTTCTATTTGCATTTCCATTTGTCCTTTTTTGTTTATCTAACATTTTCCAAAGGTGAATTAAGTGTTAATACATCCTCTGCGGAGAACCAAGGGTTAATCATTTTATGGGTGGGATTTACTTGTATTTATACCTGACTTTTGTGTGAACCAGTGTGCTTTTGAGAAAGTGGCTGGATAGCCACGAAACGCGTTAAGCTATGGTTCCTTTATCAGACGGAGTGCCTATTTTAATGGAATATTAACAATATATTAAACAATAAAATATGGATTTTTAAAGCTACTTTTAAGTTTGTATTTCTCACTAATGATCTAATGTATCAGCCAACCCCTTCTTAAAGCTATCTAATGTATCAGCCAACCCCTTCTTAAAGATATCTAATGTATTAGCCAACCCCTTCTTAAAGCTATCTAATGTATCAGCCAACCCCTTCTTAAAGCTATCTAATGTATCAGCCAACCCCTTCTTAAAGCTATCTAATGTATCAGCCAACCCCTTCTTAAAGTTATCTAATGTATCAGCCAACCCCTTCTTAAAGCTATCTAATGTATCAGCCAACCCCTTCTTAAAGCTATCTAATGTATCAGCCAACCCCTTCTTAAAGATATCTAATGTATTAGCCAACCCCTTCTTAAAGCTATCTAATGTATCAGCCAACCCCTTCTTAAAGCTATCTAATGTATCAACTGGTTCAGGGAGAGAATTCCACAGCTCTCAGTGTAAAAAAAACCCTTCCGAATATTTAGGCGGAACCTCTTTTCTTCTAATCGGAATGGGTGACCTTGTGTCAGCTGGAAAAACCAACCTAGATCCGACTTCTGCCTGCATGCAACTAGAGGACAGGTATGCGGAGGGGGGTTAAAGTTGGGGGTGGGGGCCTTGGGTCAGTTGCAGCTGGAGCAGGGGGCCCAGAGAATGGTGAGGGCCCCTTAAGAGGACGCTGATTTAGGCTAATGGCACAGAGCTAATTTTGGCATGAAAATGCATATTCTTACGTTTCCACACCAGATCAGTTTTGTGTGTGTGCACTGACAGGCTGATCCTGTGCTTGTCAATGCACACACATACAAAGGGCAGAAGGCAGTGGATTGTGTTTTCTTTTTTGGCCTTTTTACAACAGTAGAGAAAACAACCCTTGTCTCGTTAGATGACCTTGCAATTCCTTATCAGTGACCCAGTGACCCCAAGCTTATTACACAAGGAAGGTTTTATTACACGAAGGACCATGTTTTTTACTGGAAGAATCATGGTGGTAGGGGGCTCATGCTGAAGGCAGGTTAAGAGTATGGCCATTTGCTCTACTGTATACAAACGAAAGCCAAAATTCAAAGCCAGTAAGGATAAGATGTATTTGTTTCACTAGATGACTAAATGACACAAATATTTGCTTTATCTGTACTCATTTCATGATCTAAAGGGGCTGGTGCTTTATCTGTGCACATTCCATATGCTGTGCTGGAAATGATGCTTATAAAAGTGAAAAGTGTTGCGCTTCATGGCACAACATGGATATGGAATTTGGGCAAAATGAAAATGCAAAATGGGCTCAGTATATAAGTCATCATTTACAACCTTCTGGGAAGGTTGCAATGCACAAAAACAGGTGCAGTATATTTAATATATGTTTTACTGTTCTAACACTTCTGCCTGGGTAAATCATAAATGACCCCTATTTTCCTTCTCCAACAGTTGACCCCACAGGGCAAAGTATAAAATACAAGTATTCAGCTGCACCATTTAGTACAATAAATAAAAATAATATCTTTCGTTTTAGTAAATCAATATGCTAAACACGTTTCCAACATAAGCTGTTTATATAGGACCAATGTTAAATGCAGGTGAATATTGCCTGATGGATTTCTGTTCTGTTTGCAAAGGTGTAAATAATGGCCTCTCTCATAGGAATAATGCTGTTTTTGAAGTGACTATACAAATATCAGGAAATACATGAGTATCAGGGAATACAGTACATGCTGCTGTGTTGATGTGGCCATGTGTATTTCGTCCAGCTTCGCTTTCTTAAATATTATTTATCTTAAATACATTTTTTATTGTTGCTAAATGTGTTTTGGCTGCATTTCTAGCTTCTTCTCCCTCTCTATCCAAATAAAAGAACCTTTTTAGTAACCTCCCTAAACCAAATGCATATCCGATTTGTATTGTTTCCTCTCCCAGTTCAATTTGTAATAATATGGAGAGTGCACTTTTATATTAATCTTGCCAGTCATAAGATTGTTCTACTCCTGCGGTTCTAAGGTAACAGTTATATCTTAATTATGTCTGAAAATACAGCACTTAATTACTTTGAAGATTAACCAAAAAAATAATGGCTGGCTGGGGTACTATATAATTTTAAAAGCTAATCCTGTCCAATGCTTGCTTTTATTTCTAAGCATATGGCTGCTCTCCCTGTAACCGTTTCATGTAAAATCTCTGCTTGGGATGTAAAAAGAAAACATATAATTGCCATGAATGAACATTAATCCTTTCTAGTACTGATATAATAAGTGTTTCACAGTCAGTAGCCGACACAAAGATTAAGCAATATAATTACCAAGTTAAAATAACCTAATGGGCAGTAGCTAGTTTATAATGTATCTGTGTTTTATGTCTAACAGCAATTTACAGCTCCTCTTATTTGTAAAGAAGTTATGAAAAAGAGATACAGGTATGGGGCCTGTTCTCCAGAATGCTTGGGACCTGGGGCGTTCGGGATAGGGGATCTTTCCGTAATTTGGATTTCCTTAGATTTGGGGCAGATTTACTAAGGGCTGAAGTGAATTGAGGGAATTATCGAAGTAAAAAAAATCGAAATTTGAAGTAATTTTTTGGATACTTCAACCATCGAATAGGATACTACGACTTCGAATTTACTTAGATTCGAAGTAAAAATCGTTAGAATATTCGACCATTCAATAATCGAAGTACTGTCTCTTTAAAAAAAACTACGACTTTTCAATACTTCGCCAAGGTAAACCTGCCAAAGTTCTATGTTAGCCTTTGGGGACCTTCTACAACCATTTTCTAAGTCGTTACACATCGAATAAAAATCATTTGATCGATCGCTGAAATCCTTTGAATCTAACGATTCGAAAGATTTAATCGTTCTATCGAACGTTTTTTATTCGACCGCAGGATTGCCAAATTTGCTGAAAAGACTTTGAATTCGATATTCAAAGTTTTTTAATTCGATGGTCGAATTACGAAGTTTTTTGTACTTCGAAATTAGACCCCTGATAAATCTGCCCCTAATTCTACTTAAAATGAATTTAAACATTAAATAAACCCAATAGGATGGGGTTGCCTCTAATATGGATTAATCCTAACTTAGTTGGGATCATGCACAAGGAAATTGCTATTGCCATTCTTAGGAAGGTATCAATGATAGGATGCACTGTAAAATATTACTGCACCATAAGTTATTTCCTAGCTATATGGCCTACAGCTGGGGGATGCCCAAAGGTAGTTCATTACCTACTAGTAGATCTTGAGTTGGTGACCAGTAGATCACTGCAGCCCAGCCATCACTGGTATCTTTGTTATTTAATGAAGTGTAGGACTCAAGGTGGTGGCAGTGATGTGATAACTTCACTAAAAGATGACCCTATATTGCTTATGTTTGGGAAACCTTGCCCTTCAGTGGGGGGCCCCCACCTTTTTACCTGTCACCTACATTCAGATGTAAAAAGCAGTGGCGGAACTACCGGGGGAGCAGGGGGTGCGAGCGGGCCAGGGCCCGCACCCCCTCAGGGCCCCCCGGCAGTCCGCGCGCCGCTGCGCGGCGCACATTACTGGATAGTTTCCGGGTGTACGGAGGGGGGCGGGGGCCCGCTGCGCGTCCTGCGCCAGGGCCCGCCCCCCTCCAGTTACGTTTCTGATAAAAAGAGTTGGGGAGCAACACAAGAATGAAAAATTTTCCTGGGTTTTGCCAAATAAGGGTTGTGATTGACTATTGGTAGCCCCTGTGTGGACTGGTAGCCTACAGGAGGCTCTGTTTGGCAGTACATCTGGTTTTTATGCAATCATAACTTGTCTCCAAGCCTGGAATTCAAAAATAAGCACCTGCTTTGGAGGCACTGAGAGCAACATCCAATGTTTGAGCAACATGTTGCCGAAGAGCCACTAGTTGGGATCACTGCCTTATAGCATTCAGCTGGGAATGTAGCTCCAGATATGTTGCTTTTAAAAGGAACCTTGAACAGCATTTACCTATTATTTATTCTTGGGTTTAAACTACAATTCATGTGCTGATATACTGTAGTATTGCAGCATTTTATAGGTGGGGTATGTATTATTATTATTTGTAGAAATAATAATCATATTTGGTTTCAGTAAGAGTGATGTCCTGGTCCAAAATAATTATTGCAGCCTCTTCTTTGTATGGGGCCTTTTTGCAACCAGGGAACTGATGTATAAAGTTGCTACTCACCAGGGATGCAAAGACATTTATAGCTTGTCCCAATGCTGCGGCAAATTCCATGGGCACATGGGCTGAGGGCACAGAAATCTACTAGCTGAGCGCAGGTTGGCCCAGTATAACCTGGACTGCAACGACAAGAATATGAGAGTCCAACGGAGGTGCAACTACCGTTATTAAGACATGGAGAGGAGGCACATGGATCTATTTTCTCTTCACAAAAAGAACCCAGATATCCTGTTGAAGAAAGGAAGGCAATCAGTGCAACTTGGTATGAAAGAGACATAATTTGCCTGCAGAAAGGAACACAGTGCTCTGCCTGTTTACCTCAGTACTCAAACAGCTCAGAATTTGATTTCATCCTTAGGACATGTCTGTCCCAGCTATTAATTAATTCAGTATGTGTATCAACAGTAATCAGGCAGAGGCTTATCTTTTTCAAGAACCCCTGTAAACAGATTAAAGGGACTAAATATATATTTTCAGTAAAAGAAAAAAACATCCCTCAATACTCTGTCATCTTAGTCATTAGTTCTGACAGGCAGGGGAGCCGGGTTCCACTTTCTGGTCAACTATTTGTGACATGAACTAGTCAATACCAGAGCCTCCGACACATAACATTAGATCACTGGTAGGTACCCAATCTCCATACACTATGCCGCCTATTCAGGATGCCAAAGCTTGTTTATTGTTTTAGGCAGATGACCTAGATATGAGCTGAACTTGCAATTTTCAGTCTTCGTTACTGTTTCGTTTTGTACACTCCGTGGTTTTTTTAACCCAAAATGACACCATCAGCCATCACTTGCTCTTTTGCTTTTTGCTGTCCTGAATGCACCTTAGAGTATACCAAAGTGCCAGTTTAATAATACTTGTATTTATCTATAGCCCTATTATAAACATGGATGGGTCTGAATATACTTAAAGGAAAACTATACCCATGAACAATGTAGGTCTCTATAAAAATATACTGCATAAAACATATCATATGTAAAATCCTGCTTCATGTAAACAAACCATTTTCATTATAATATACTTTTTTAGTAGGATATTTAGTAGGATTGGGTAATCCTAAATAGAAAATTGCCATTTTAAAAACTAAGGGCCTCCACCCATGGATCCTAAAATTCACAGTGCACATAAACAAGCCCAACAAACCATGCATATTAGGTCACGAGCCAATGAACAAATAATGTTCTGTCTTTTGCTTCCACACTTCTTCCTTTTACAGTTAGAGCTGCATTATTTCTCGCCAGGGGATCTCTAATGGAGTACACAGACCATCTAATGATGGATCAATGGAAGAGAGTAAAAGGGCAACATTAATTGATATCTTTATTCCAGTTGGGTAAGATTCTTTATTATGCCACTTAATATGAGGTTTATGTTGCTTAATTATTCGTTTTGGTGGTATAGTTCTCCTTTAACACTGCCACTATGGGCTTAAATCCAAAAGCACTGAACTATGCTATAGCTTCTGGGCTGGAATGAAATTGGGAGAGATGTCACGATTGACATTTGAGATCGATGTTTTATCCATAGGCAAACACAACTGGTTATTTCCCAGCAAATGGCCATAAATGGTGAAAATATAAATGGAAGGTGAAAAAGTATGGACCTAGACATGTACTTGTCCCATAGGCAGTCAGAATAGTGGGTATGTCAAAAGTAATTAAATTCAGCAGCAAAAGTATTTCTCCATATTTAGTCAGAACAGAAAATTCTTCATGGTGCAAGCATTTTGTCCCAGAATTTTATATAGCTTAGTGAAATGGTTATTTGCCATCCTAGTTAATATTTAAAGGGTTGCCCTGGAATTAAAGAAAAAGTTGACCAATGCCAAAGGTGGGCAAAATAGTGGATAAGCAAAATATTGCGGAATTGTGCATTTCTATGGCTGTAATTGGTTGATACTATAGGTCCAAACCAATTATGGAATTATCTTTCATAGTTCAAGTAAAAACTGTCTTAGACAATGGAAACCTCTTATTCTTCCGAAGATACAACCAGTAGCCTTACCTTCAGGACAATGACAACTGAATCCGCTCAGACTGGTGGTGCAGGTGGCTCCATTTCTACATGGTTGGGGTGAGCAATGATCTACACGTAACTCACAGTGCTCCCCCGTGTAACCTGTATCAGAATAAATGTCTGGTATTAATACATGCACTGTCAGGGGATGTAAATATTATACTGTAAATAAACATTTTTTTTTTAACAAAGGGCTGACTTATTCCGTAGTGTCTGGCTGTCTCTGGAGCAGGATACATACCAGGCAGGCAAGTACAGGTAGCATTTTTCCCATTATGTCTCTGAGGGACGTCAGTGCAAGAGGCATTATTTAGACAGGGATGCAAGTAACAGGCATCAAACTCTTCACAGTAAGAGCCAATGTAAGCAGCTTCACAATGACAGGAATATATGTCCTGGAAATAAAGAAAGAAAGATGAAACAAGTAGGGTAAAAGCAATAACGCAGAAGGAATACAATATTAGTTATATATATTTCTATTTGAACCAAAGAAGAATGAAATGGGTCCCAGAGGCTGATTCTATTGGTACAGGATGCCTTTTTGTAAAGGTCGGCTCCCTTCCAGACCATGATACATTTCACCCAAACCTCTTTCTGCCTTATTGCTATGACTTGTGTCAAGATCCTACTAACAAATAACATCATTTTCCTCCTACCACTCAGGAATGTCACCGCTCAGTGTTCAAAAGGGAGCTATAGATGAAAAGGGGAACTATAGATGTTACAGTACACATAAGTCTATTTCACATAGATTTAAAGAGATCCATATATATAAATTCTTCCATTTTAATGGACAAAATGCAGCCTTTTTACACAAAATATAAGAAAACCCCCTGCTAGAGTCATGCAATCATGTTGTAAGCCTAATTTGCAACCCTTGATTCCCAGGTATATTCTCACCATGCGGGGTACAGTGAAACTTTATGGATTCCAAGTAATTGCTGCTGGTTTGAGAAAAACATTCTGCAAGCCACAAAGTAGACTTGTTTGTGTTTAGAGTAAATCTTTCAGATTATAACAGTTGGCAAGCAAAGATCTGTTTCAATCTGATTATGGACATCTCATTATGTGCATCTATATATATTGGCTTACGGTAAATCTTCTTTTAGGTTCTATGTTGTGTTTCTCAGTCCAGCTTAGATTGGATTTAACAAACGTTACTAATATTGCTTCTCTGGAACCTGTGGTTGATATTCTAAAGTAAATGCTGCTGAACAATCAATATATAAATATGAAACTCTAATAGCATAGCAATATAAACTATATTTGTTTTTTGGCTTTATGATGAATAAAGACAGTGAGATAAAGCTCAGATCCAAATAACTCTGCTAGGAGATTAATAATGTTCAATCAAATTTAATAATGGTCAAAAGCATGCATGCAGTTGGATACAATTTGTAGAATACCCTTAAGTGCAGAATACGGCAACTTTGATCTGGTTGTGTACTGGCCACTGAACATTATTCAATGTCATTTTCATGGTATGCAAATTACATTCCAATGAAATCAGTTGCATTAGTGATTTATCTCTGGGCATACATGATATACCCGGGCATAAAAGTGTTATGAATCCAAGGAACAAAGAAATCCTGGCCATTAGCAGGGCCCCATTATAATGATGACAAATGTGCTGATTAAATGGGTAAATCACTTTCTAATACCTTTGCATTAACTTGTTTGTTTCTCTTATTTTGGGAACAAATGTATTTTAACAATCCCAGTAAGCATTACTTAGCATTGAACTGATAGAAAACCTTTAATTTGATTAAATTTAATTTGGGGTGGAAGCAGTGGTGATCACTCCGGACCCCCAGTGAAAAGTGGCTGTATAAAGAAAAGGGAAAATAAAGATCTGGGAAGATGTTGTTACTAAAGGTGGCCATAGACGTAACAATAACGATCTTTCTTGGAAAAGATCTTTCCAAGAAAGATCGTTCTTTCAATACACACGTGTAGAGCTGAATCGGCAGATATACAGGTAGATATACGGGAAGAAACAATAGAATTCTACCTGTATCTGACGATTCAGCACTAACAATGGGCGATGTTTGGGTCCCTTCAAAGGCACCCGATCAAAATTTTCCGTCCAGCCCGATCGACGAGCCGACCGATATCCAAGTCTTCTGCCGATATCGGTCGGCTCTTTTTCCACCATACACGCAACGAATATCGAACGAAAATTCATTTCGTACAATATTATCTGTGCGTCTATGGCCACCGTAACACTTCAAATCAGGCTCCAGACCCTTCCTGCTATTTTATTTTATATAGACAGTATTTGGGGTTCAGGAACAGCCTGGGGACCATCAGTTCGACATCCCTGACCAAACTCATATGAATTTGATCATCTTTCTGGGTGATACTGTGCATTCTCCAGGATTGCTTCATTACAAGTCTCAGCACTAGGTATTACTATGGTTTGTCAGCAGTGAGCAGGAATAACAAGATTACTGATATTGCTCTGGGTTACAGTGCCAGCGGGGAGCTGGTATCAAGCGTGGCAAGAGTAATCCCTACTTTCTCTATCATGTTCAATCTGTGTCATTTGTAAACAGCTTTGGGGATTCGTTTACAGTATCTTTTTTATGACAGCATGGGCACCAGGCAGCTTGAACTATAGGCTCAATCGAACCTAAAAAGTCCTGGCATTTATGTAAAGAATTATGGGATTAAAATAATGCATCTGCACTCTGACACTGGGCACACATGGACCAGCATTTTGACCACAAAGATAAATGGCGACGAAGTTGATTGTTGGCCCCTGGATTATCAAGTCAGTTAGTCACCCCCATGTAGGTAAACCAAGTCACCTGTTAAACCTGTTTTCCTAAAGTTTGAACTCAGTACCCAGTCACTTGTTCAAGGTCTGTAGCCTGCCCCAGGCAAAGCCAAATGATAAAAGTACAAATATGTATTGTTACACAGATATCTCCCAAAGACTCACAATTTTGTAAGCCGACAAAGGGCAAGGCTGAATTAGCTGACATCAGTAAAAATTAACAAATTAACTTTTGTTAAGTGCAGTCAAAATGTAATATTTCTTTAACTATTACCATATTGTATACACCACCATGAGCTGCCAGCTTAACCTGTCAGGATGTCATTGGATGTTTTAGTAATATAAAGCTGTTTTGTTGTCGGTTTCCTCAATTTACACAAGATTATTCAACCACTATGAAGATCTTAAACAAGCCACAAGCCAAAGGTGGCCCTCCAAGATAATATTTTTGGTGGCCAGCCAGTGCTGGCATTGGGGAGGGCAGAATCTGAACTGCTAGCCAAGAAAAGTCATATGCACAATTTTTTGCTTTCTGGTCCCTACAGGTCACATACTTAGGTAAATCTACGCATACTGGGCATTAAACTGTGCGTTAGAAGGAAATAGGGATGTAGCGAACGTCGGAAAAAAAGTTCGCGAACATATTCGCGAACTTGCGCAAAAATGCGAGCGGTTCGCGAACGGTTCGCGAACCCCATAGACTTCAATGGGAAGGCGAACTTTAACATCTAAAAAAGACATTTCTGGCCAGAAAAATTATTTTAAAGTTGTTTAAAGGGTGCAACGACCTGGACAGTGGCATGCCAGAGGGGGATCAAGGGCAAAAATGTATCTGAAAAATCTGCCTGTGTGTGCTTGGAAGAGATAGTGTAGGGGGAGAGCTGTTAGTGATTTCAGGGACAGATGATAGTAAGTTTGCTGGCTAGTAATCTGCTTGATACTGCTCTGTATTGGAGGGACAGAAGTCTGCAGGGATTTGAGGGACATTTTAGCTTAGGTAGCTTTGCTGGCTAGTAATCTACTGTTCTCTTTAAACAACTGCCATACGTTGACCTTGTAGGCATTGTTTGCCCAGTTTTTTTGGACGCAGCCACTGAAGCACAGTTGCCAGAAAAAATATGCCATATAAATGCTGAAAATAGTCATTTTTCGCCATACGTTGACCTTGTAGACATTGTTTGCCCAGTTTTTTTTGGACGCAGCCACTGAAGCACAGTTGCCAGAAAAAATATGCCATATAAATGCTGAAAATAGTCATTTTTCGCCATACGTTGACCTTGTAGACATTGTTTGCCCAGTTTTTTTTGGACGCAGCCACTGAAGCACAGTTGCCAGAAAAAATATGCCATATAAATGCTGAAAATAGTAATTTTTCGCCATACGTTGACCTTGTAGACATTGTTTGCCCAGTTTTTTTGGACGCAGCCACTGAAGCACAGTTGCCAGAAAAAATATGCCATATAAATGCTGAAAATAGTCATTTTTTGCCATATACGTTGAGTCAACGTATGGCAAAAAATGACTATTTTCAGCATTTATGTGGCATATTTTTTCTGGCCTCTGTGCTTCAGTGGCTGCGGCCAAAAAAACTGGGCAAACAATGCCTACAAGGTCAACGTCGTTGACCTTGTAGGCATTGTTTGCCCAGTTTTTTTGGCCGCAGCCACTGAAGCACAGAGGCCAGAAAAAATATGCCATATAAATGCTGAAAATAGTCATTTTTTTGGTCGCAGCCACTGAAGCACAGTTGCCAGAAAAATTATGCCATATAAATGCTGAAAATATAAATTTTTTTGGTTGCAGCCACTGAAGCACAGAGGCCAGAAAAATTATGCCATATAAATGGAGAAAATATGCATTTTTTTGGTTGCAGCCACTGAAGCACAGAGGCTAGAAAAATTATGCCATATAAATGGAGAAAATATGAATTTTTTTGGTTGCAGCCACTGAAGCACAGAGGCTAGAAAAATTATGCCATATAAATGGACAAAATATGCATTTTTTTGGTTGCAGCCACTGAAGCACAGAGGCCAGAACAATTATGCCATATAAATGCAGAAAATATGCATTTTTTTGGTTGCAGCCACTGAAGCACAGAGGCTAGAAAAATTATGCCATATAAATGCAGAAAATATGCATTTTTTTGGTTGCAGCCACTGAAGCACAGAGGCCAGAAAAATTATGCCATATAAATGCAGAAAATATGCATTTTTTTGGACGCAGCCACTGAAGCACAGTTGCCAGAAAAAATATGCCATATAAATGCTGAAAATAGTAATTTTTCGCCATACGTTGACCTTGTAGACATTGTTTGCCCCGTTTTTTTGGACGCAGCCACTGAAGCACAGAGGCCAGAAAAAATTAAACCAGTAGGGTTTGCACCCTAGTTTGTAACGGTGGCGGAGGGAGGAGGACGCTAAAGGACAGCTGTGTGTGGAGTCATGAGGCTTGAAGAGAAGGACAGCTGCATAGAAGTCAGAACAAGTCTTCCGGCGTGCAGTAACCCTCCGAGATCCACCCCTCATTCATTTTAATAAAGGTCAGGTAATCGACACTTTTGTGACCTAGGCGAGTTCTCTTCTCAGTTACAATCCCTCCTGCTGCACTGAAGGTCCTTTCTGAGAGCACACTTGAGGCTGGGCAAGACAAGAGGTTCATGGCAAATTGTGACAGCTCTGGCCACAGATCAAGCCTGCGCACCCAGTAGTCCAGGGGTTCATCGCTCCTCAGAGTGTCGATATCTGCAGTTAATGCCAGGTAGTCCGCTACCTGCCGGTCGAGGCGTTCTTTGAGGGTGGATCCAGAAGGGTTGTGGCGCTGCCTTGGACAGAAAAACATTTGCATGTCTGATGTTACAGACCGGCCAAAGGGCTTTGTCCTTGCAGGTGTGCTCGTGGCAGGATTACTGGCACCTCTGCCCCTGGAATGTTGATGAGTTCCTGAAGTGACATCACCCTTAAAAGCATTGTACAACATGTTTTGCAGGCTGGTTTGTAAATGCCGCATCTTTTCGGACTTGTGGTATGTTGGTAACATTTCTGCCACTTTATGCTTGTACCGAGGGTCTAGTAGCGTTGCGACCCAGTACAGGTCCTTCTCCTTAAGCCTCTTGATACGGGGGTCCTTCAACAGGCATGACAGCATGAAAGACCCCATTCTCACAAGGTTGGATGCAGAGCTATCCATCTCCGCTTCCTCATTATCAAGGACTGCATCATCCACGGTCTCCTCCCCCCAGCCACGTACAAGACCAGGGGTCCCCAAAAGGTCACCACTAGCCCCCTGGGAAGCCTGCTCCTGTTGGTCCTCCTCCTCCTCCTCCACAAAGCCACCTTCCTCCTCTGACTCCACTTCTGGCACCTCTCCCTGCGTTGCAGCAGGTGCCTGGGTTCGTTCTGGTGATTCCGACCATAAATCGTGCGCTTCCAGCTCCTCGTCACGCTGGTCTACAGCCTCATCTGTCACTCGTCGCACGGCACGCTCCAGGAAGAAAGCGAAGGGTATTAGGTCGCTGATGGTGCCTTCGGTGCGACTGACCATATTTGTCACCTCTTCAAAAGGTCGCATGAGCCTGCAGGCATCGCGCATAAGCACCCAGTAATGGGGGAAAAAAATCCCCAGCTCTGCAGATCCAGTCCTACCACCCAGTTCAAAAAGGTACTCGTTGACGGCCCTTTGTTGTTGCAGCAGACGTTCCAACATAAGGAGCGTTGAATTCCAGCGAGTCTGGCTGTCAGAAATCAAACGCCTGACTGGCATGTTGTAGCGCTGCTGAATGTCAGCAAGGCGTGCCATGGCTGTGTAGGAACGTCTGAAATGGGCCGACACCTTTCTGGACTGGGTGAGAACGTCCTGGAATCCTGGGTACTTGGAGACAAAACGTTGGACTATTAAATTTAACACATGTGCCATGCAGGGCACATGTGTTAAATTTCCCAGTCTCAACGCTGCCAACAGATTGCTTCCATTGTCACACACCACTTTTCCGATCTGCAGTTGGTGTGGGGTCAGCCACCGATCGGCCTGTGACTGCAGAGATGACAGGAGTACAGATCCGGTATGGTTTTTGCTTTCCAGGCACGTCATCCCCAAGACAGCGTGACAACGGCGTACCTGGCACGTCGAATAGCCTAGGGGGAGCTGGGGGTGCACAGGTGTGGAGGAGGAGAAGGAGGACCCAGCAGCAGAGTAAGAAGAAGAAGAGGAAGAAGACGAGGTAGAGAGCGATGGAGGAGTAGAGGTGGTGGCAGAACCGCGTGCAATCCGTGGCGGTGACACCAACTCCACTGTTGTTGTTGTTGTTGAGCTACCCATTCCCTGCTTCCCATTCCCAGCCATTACCAAGTTCACCCAGTGGGCAGTGTAGGTGACATACCTGCCCTGACCATGCTTGGAGGACCATGCGTCAGTAGTCATATGGACCTTTGGCCCAACACTAAGTGACAGAGATGCGGTAACTTGGCTCTGCACATGTTGGTACAGGTGTGGTATTCCCTTTTTAGAAAAAAAATTGCGGCTGGGTACCTTCCACTGCGGTGTCCCAATTGCTACAAATTTGCGGAAGGCCTCAGAGTCCACCAGCTGGTATGGTAAAAGCTGGCGGGCTAAGAGTGCAGACAAGCCAGCTGTCAGACGCCGGGCAAGGGGGTGACAGTCAGACATTGGCTTCTTACGCTCAAACATGGCCTTCACAGAAACTTGGCTGGTGGCAGATGACTGGGAATGGGAACAGGTGGTCAAGGTGGAAGGCGGAGTGGAGGGTGGTTCAGATGGGTCAAGGAGAGCAGAGGTAGAGCAGTAAGATGCTGGACCAGAAGGAGTGTGGCTTTTAGTTTGCCTGTTGCCTTTGAGGTGTTGCTCCCAAAGTGCTTTGTGCTTGCCGCTCATGTGCCTTCGCATAGAAGTTGTACCTATGTGGCTGTTGGGCTTACCAAGGCTCAGTTTCTGACTGCACTCATTGCAAATTACAATGCTTTTGTCAGAGGCACACACATTAAAAAAATCCCACACTGCTGACTTTTTGGAAGTCTGCGATCTGGCGGTAACAGTAGAAGTTGGCGGCATTGGCGGCAATGGCGGGTGCGTTGGCCGGCTGAACACAGGTGCCGATACATGTTGTTGCCCTACTGATCCCTGCGGGCTGTCCTCCCTGCTTCTTCTAAGTCTTATTCTCCTACTGCCTCTCTGACTCTCCGTCTCTCCATCTGAACTACCCTCCTCTTGCTCTCTTCTACTAGGCACCCACAAAACATCAATCTCCTCATCATCATTCTCCTCAGATGCATCAATTTCTTCTGACACATCACAGAAGGAAGCAGCAGTGGGGACCTCCTCCTCATCACTCATCATTATGTCCATCTCTGTCGTGTTCTCTGCCAGAATTAAATCTGGTGTAACGTCCTCATCTCCTTCATCTTCTTCTGCCAATAATGGTTGCGCATTACTCAGTTCAAGAAACTCATGGGAAAATAACTCCTCTGACTCCAGTGAAGAAGGGGCACCGGTGGTGGAGGAAGTGTTACGTGGGGTGGCCATAGCAGTGGAGGATGAGGAGGATGTTGTGGTAAAGTTAGAAACGGTAGAGGATGGGGTGTGCTGTGTAAGCCAGTCAACTACCTCTTCAGCATTTTGGGAGTTCAGGGTCATTGGCTTTTTAAAACTGGGCAATTTGCTAGGGCCACAGGATTGCATAGCAGCACGGCCCCTAGCACGGCCTCTGCGTGGCGGCCTGCCTTTGCCTGGCATTATTTTTAAAAAAACAACAACAACAAAAACTCAGTTGGTTTTTCTGGAAACGATAATACACACAGCTAGATGGCGGTTTGAAGAAAACACTGTGCAAATAATGCCTACAAGGTCAACGTATACACAGCGGTGGATACGGATTACGTAAAATATCAGAATGCTGCTTGAAAAAAAGTAACTCAAGTGGTTTTTCTAGAGACGATAATATTATCAATATTTAGACAAAATGTGAACAAGCTCACACAGCTAGATGGCGGTTTGAAGAAAACACTGTGCAAATAATGCCTACAAGGTCAACGTATACACAGCGGTGGATACGGATTACGTAAAATATCAGAATGCTGCTTGAAAAAACAGTAACTCAAGTGGTTTTTCTAGAGACGATAATATTATCAATATTTAGACAAAATGTGAACAAGCTCACACAGCTAGATGGCGGTTTGAAGAAAACACTGTGCAAATAATGCCCACAAGGTCAACGTATACACAGCGGTGGATACGGATTACGTAAAATATCAGAATGCTGCTTGAAAAAACAGTAACTCAAGTGGTTTTTCTAGAGACGATAATATTATCAATATTTAGACAAAATGTGAACAAGCTCACACAGCTAGATGGCGGTTTGAAGAAAACACTGTGCAAATAATGCCCACAAGGTCAACGTATACACAGCGGTGGATACGGATTACGTAAAATATAAGAATGCTGCTTGAAAAAAAGTAACTCAAGTGGTTTTTCTAGAGATGATAATATTATCAATATTTAGACAAAATGTGAACAAGCTCACACAGCTAGATGGCGGTTTGAAGAAAACACTGTGCAAATAATGCCCACAAGATCAACGTATACACTACTACAGCGGTGGATACGGATTACGTAAAATATATTATGGCTGCTTGAAAAAAGTCACTCCGGTGTTTTTTCTGGAGACGGTAATATTATGGATATTTAGACAGAATGTGAACAAGGTCACACAGCTAGATGGCTGTTGGTTGAATAACACACTGGGCAAAAAATGCCTACAGGGCAAATAATGCCTAAAAGGTCAACTTATACACTACTACAGCGATGGATACGGATTACGTAAAATTTATTATGGCTGCTTGAAAAAAGTCACTCCGGTGTTTTTTCTGGAGACGGTAATATTATGGATATTTAGACAGAATGTGAACAAGGTCACACAGCTAGATGGCTGTTGGTTGAATAACACACTGGGCAAAAAATGCCTACAGGGCAAATAATGCCTAAAAGGTCAACTTATACACTACTACAGCGATGGATACGGATTACGTAAAATTTATTATGGCTGCTTGAAAAGTCACTCCGGTGTTTTTTCTGGAGACGGTAATATTATGGATATTTAGACAGAATGTGAACAAGGTCACACAGCTAGATGGCTGTTGGTTGAATAACACACTGGGCAAAAAATGCCTACAGGGCAAATAATGCCTAAAAGGTCAACTTATACACTACTACAGCGATGGATACGGATTACGTAAAATTTATTATGGCTGCTTGAAAAAAGTCACTCCAGTGTTTTTTCTGGAGACGGTAATATTATGGATATTTAGACAGAATGTGAACAAGGTCACACAGCTAGATGGCTGTTGGTTGAATAACACACTGGGCAAAAAATGCCTACAGGGCAAATAATGCCTAAAAGGTCAACTTATACACTACTACAGCGATGGATACGGATTACGTAAAATTTATTATGGCTGCTTGAAAAAAGTCACTCCGGTGTTTTTTCTGGAGACGGTAATATTATGGATATTTAGACAGAATGTGAACAAGGTCACACAGCTAGATGGCTGTTGGTTGAATAACACACTGGGCAAAAAATGCCTACAGGGCAAATAATGCCTAAAAGGTCAACTTATACACTACTACAGCGATGGATACGGATTACGTAAAATTTATTATGGCTGCTTGAAAAGTCACTCCGGTGTTTTTTCTGGAGACGGTAATATTATGGATATTTAGACAGAATGTGAACAAGGTCACACAGCTAGATGGCTGTTGGTTGAATAACACACTGGGCAAAAAATGCCTACAGGGCAAATAATGCCTAAAAGGTCAACTTATACACTACTACAGCGATGGATACGGATTACGTAAAATTTATTATGGCTGCTTGAAAAAAGTCACTCCGGTGTTTTTTCTGGAGACGGTAATATTATGGATATTTAGACAGAATGTGAACAAGGTCACACAGCTAGATGGCTGTTGGTTGAATAACACACTGGGCAAAAAATGCCTACAGGGCAAATAATGCCTAAAAGGTCAACTTATACACTACTACAGCGATAGTAAAATAAAAAAAAAGTAAAATAAAAAAAAAATGAATATTAAAAAAAAAAAATTACAGTTGGTGCTGCTGAACTACTAGGAGCAGCAGATTAGCACACCAGTCCCACTCCCCAACACTGCTAGACTAATAGCACTGGGCTCTTATAGTAGTAGTAGTAGTAGTAGTAGTAGTAGTAGTAAAACAACAAAAAAATAAATAAAAGCAGTCCTTACAAGGACTACTGTTATTGCAGCAGTCAGCAGATGAGATCAGAAGCAGGACAGCTGCCCACTGCAGCTACATACAGAGCACTGCAGTAGAAGGTAGATTACTAGCCAGCAAAGCTACCTAAGCTTAAATGTCCCTCAAACCCCTGCAGACTTCTGTCCCTCCAATAACAGAGCAGTATCAACACGATTACTAGCCAGCAAACTTTCAACTGTCCCTGAAATCACTAACAGGCAGCAGCTCTCTCCCTACACTATCTCTTCAGCACACACAGGCAGAGTGAAAAAAACGCTGCAGGGCTTCGGTTTTTATAGGGAAGGGGAGTGGTCCAGGGGAGAGCTTCCTGATTGGCTGCCATGTACCTGCTGGTCTGGGGTGAGAGGGCAAAAAAAAGCGCCAACAATGGCGAACCCAAAATGGCGAACGTCGCGCGACGTTCGCGAACTTCCGGCGAGCGCGAACACCCGATGTTCGCGCGAACAAGTTCGCCGGCGAACAGTTCGCGCCATCTCTAGAAGGAAATACCAAAATGAAAATAGCAAAATAGCTTTGCATTAAAGTGAGTGAAACCAGAAGGTATTGGGGTGAAACCAGAAGGTATTAGGTGTGGCTTATGGTTGTGGGAGGGGCTTCTTTCAGCACGCCACTCTACACTCACCACACTGAGTATCCCTCCACTTTTTTTTTACTCCAATTCAAGCACTGCCCCCAGCAGCCCAAGATCTCCACAGACTTCTGTGTACGACATCATTGTGTTGGGCCCCAAAAACATGGTGTCCCTCCAAGATAATATTTTTGACCCCTTGCAGCCTAAGATCTCCTCAGACCTCTTTGTACAACATCATTGATTTTTAAAGTCTGCCCCTCAAAACATGCATACAGATCAATACAGATCAATAGCCCAGCGACATGGAAAACCATGTATGGTCCTAACTTAACAACATCAATAAAATCTAAATTGTTATGGGTTTCTGTACCAGGGCAAACTTTTAATGCTGAGCTTACTATATACATACCAGTATTGCCAGCTGGGCTACTTAGAAGCTAATTGACAAATGTGATGGCCACCCTATTCAACATCTAGTCAGCTACTGGCCAGAAAATTCCATTACACAAAGGAAACATCAAGCCACGGAAGTCCTCTCCCTACAAGTCTGCACAGTAATGCATTATCTATTTTAAATGTATTCCTTAACAACCAGACCATAGTTTGCATTTTGTACGATATGCCTAGATAAGAGGACACTTTCTGTTTCTTTTATAGTTGATTAACTCTCCCTACATGTCATATTTTATGCATCTCTAAATAGCCAAGAAAGCACTGCCAGCCACTGTCACAGAGAGGTGTCATGAAAATAGACTAAGCAGAGTCTAAGCCTGTGGCAGAAAGCCAAATTTGTTCTACCATTCATTAGTTAAAGAAGTCAAAAACCTACGATTAAGTGGAAGACTCAATTCAATGAGATGTAGCTGACTAGGAAACAACATTCCGAGGTATGAAACAGGCTACTAAATGCCGCTTGGAACATTGCTCCAAACTGCTACTGTGACGGTACCTTACACCATATAGCTTCAACCTTATGTTGGTGACTATGTGTTGCCATTGGTACTTTAGTTCATATCTTCTGGGAATGCTCCATGATCCAAAAGATTTGGCAAAAACGTCCATTTCATGGAAACTGAATTAGAAATTTCCTAGCTTTAACTTTTTTACATGTGTTACCACCAGACTTGCAGAAGGGGAAAGCCTTCCTTACCCACCACCTATTCTTTCCAGTTACAATCCTAACACGTCAGCAATTATTTCAACTTGCTGGTCACCCTACTCTGCCCTGAAAAATCTAGGTTGCTCTAGGTCACTTAGTAGAAATCCAGGTGGAGGTGCCAGTCTTTATACCCCCAGACCCTCAGACTGGCCAGCAATTCACTGTAAATGAGCAGATCTTTCCCCTGATACACCCACCTAAGCTGGGATATATTGTGCCAATTCGATTGTCTGGCCCTATGGCAAAATGATCGCATCAGTGAGCCGTTCTGCCCAATCGACATCTGACTCAGAACTCACCAGCATTTATTAGGTCTCATCATTGTGAGCTGAAGGCAAGAGCTAAAAATAAGGCATTTTTTTCTCATTCACTCAATTATCAGTTCTTTCTCTCTGGTCCATCTGCTTCTAGTGACACTAGTGTTAACAACAAAGCCGCTGCTTATCCTGTCAATCTCCAGACTTTGCAGAAGCTTATAGAAAACCCTGCAGCGCTTGGTCACTTCATTGTGCTGGGGAAGGTACTTTTATTGGAATGTTTGTCTGAAGCCTAAAGGGCAAGTCACCAAAAATATTTTGTGTGTTATTGACTGTATAACAGTGTTCTATGCAAATGTGGGCATTGGTCTTCTTAATTTTTTTAATAATTTGGCATGTATATGATTATTTTTTAGTTATATATATGCTATTATATAATAAAGGACAAGGCAGAGGTCAGTATGGAGAGATCACAGCATGTGCCCCAGAAAGTACAAGATGCTCTAAATTCTAAGTTCTTCCATTTGGTTGGATACCAAATCCCAGCTGAGAATATATGCCCAAACTCAACAAAAAACAGAACTATTCCCAAATCTCTCTATTCAATATATAAGGTCACAAAACACCTAAGGCCACTGGCTATACCTAAGATAAAAGGCTTAGGTTTAGATAATGGTCTGTTTTAGTGAATCGTGGAGTTGGTTCACCCCTAGTACTGTCATTTACAACCCAACCAGTAGTCCAAATTTATCTTAAATTGTCCCTAATAATGGGTAGGGCTTTCTGGAAAGTGTGTAAATGTTTTTGGGTGGATTGTGAGTTTGCCTGCAATAATTAGACATGGCCCCTATTTTAAAATAAGAGCTCCATGACTATATAAAGGGACAGGGCTGCAGCCCAAGTCCAGATAAGGAATTTCTGAGGTGTCTTATAATATTTCTGTGGCTGTTCTGTTCAATTGTTGGGGGGTTATGGGTGTTGTATGTCAGCTGCACCTTGAGAACTATGCATCAGAATCTATTGTCATCTAAGCCCTGCTAGCAATAAAGCTGACCCTGTTTTTCAAAGTCAAAGTAATTATCTTGCTGTGCATGTTCCTATGGCTGGTGTAAGATGACAACTGATCATATGATAACTATATTATCTACAACAGACAAGAACCTTAGACATATTAATATTGGGCAAATGTGGTGTGTCTGCTGCAGGTAAAATAACAAAAGCAAGCTCCAATTCGTTGTTACAATATAGATATGGGACCTGTTATGCAAAACATGGGATTTTCTGCATAACAGATCTTTACATAATTTGGATCTTCATACCTTAAAGGGATACAGTCATGGGAAAACATGTTTTTTTTCAAAACACATCAGTTAATAGTGCTGCTCCAGCAGAATTCTGCACTGAAATCCAATTCTCAAAAGAGCAAACAGATTTTTTAATATACAATTTTGAAATCTGACATGGGGCTAGACATATTGTCAGCTTTGCAGCAGCCCCCAGTCATGTGACTTGTGCCTGCACGTTAGGATGGAACTACTTTCTGGCAGGATGTTATTTCACCTAATTAACGTAACTGAATCAGTCTCAGTGGGACTTGGCTTTTACTATTAAGTGTTGTTTTTAGATCTACCAAGGAGCTGATTTCTTTAGGGAGCTGCTATCTGGTTACCTTCCCATTGTTCTGTTGTTAGACTGCTGGGGGGGAAAGGGAGGGGGTGATATTACTCCAACTTGCAGTACAGCAGTAAAGAGTGACTGAAGTTTATCAGAGCACAAGTCACATGATGGGGGGCAGCTGGGAAACTGACAATATGTCTAGCCCCATGTCAGATTTCAAAATTGAATGTAAAAAAAAATCTGTTTGCTCTTTTGAGAATTTGATTTCAGTGCAGAATTCTGCTGGAGCAGCACTATTAACTGATGTGTTTTGAAAAAAAGACATGTTTTCCCATGGCAGTATCCCTTTAAGGTATGAAGATCCAAATTATGTAAAGATATGTTATCCAGAAAACCCCAGGTTTTGCATAACAGGTCCCATACCTGTATTGTAACAACTAATTGGTTGTTAAACATGTTTTCCCATGACAGTATCCCTTTATCGTACGATTGCTGTCAGGGGCAGAACATTGCTGATCTGTTCTTTAACTAATCTGACTGGTAAAACTTTAATCTGAATGGTTAGTGGCGGGTCGGAAGATGGGAAAGTCTGATCGTACGATGATTCGTACGATCGGATCTTTGCATCTATGGCCAGCTTAAGTCTACTAGAAAATCCTTAAACATTAAATAAACCCAATAGGCTGGTTTTGCTTCCAATAAGATTAATTATATCTTAGTTTGGATCAAGTACAAAGTACTGTTTTATTATTACAAAGAAAAAGGAAATCATTTTTTAAAATTTGGATTATTTGGTTAAAATGGAGTCAATTAGAGATAGCCTTTCCGTAATTCGGAGCTTTCTGGATAACTGATTTCTGGATAATGGATCCCACACCTGTATCGGGGCAAACTTGTTCAGATTTTAATATAAGCCTCATGATTTATGGTATTAGGCAATAGAATGGTTCAACTCCAGTGGATTACATGCAAACATAGACAGTCACAGAGCCCAGCAGTACAAATATAATAGGAAAGATATCAAAGCTCTTGCCACCCAGTAAAGGACACTATAATGAAGGTACATTATTGAACATCTGAAAGACCAAAGAACACTTTGGACAAGGCAGACTGCATATGGTAACTAAAGTCATATAGTCTAAAGACTCTGATATCACATGGGGATACAATGGTTTATAGTATTGTTGGTAAGAGTTCAAATACCACAGTACAGAGACTGCAGTACTGGGAACATGCTATGATAACATAAAAATGATTTCATGTGCTATGATCATGTGTTAGCAGGAATGAGGACAATCCAGAGATTCCAATTCTATGGTATAATAGAACCATATGCAGATGGTGACAGCACAGCACCAGATTCAAATGCTCTGTCCAAAAAGCAAAATAATCTTACTTTGTCAAACCAGAAAATACAAAAGCAAAATACAGTTTTCAGGGGACCAGAAAAAAATGGTGTAAAATCCTGGAAAATGTAAAATCAGGGAAATGTATTATGCATAATATATAGGTGGGACCTCAAAACAACAATGTAAAATGATGGAAAACTTTAAATAAGGGGATGTAAAATGTGGGTTCTACTGTAGTCTTGTCTTCTGGTAATACGTGGGGTGGGGTAGATAAGGGGTAGAAAGGCTAATATTAATCAAGCTTTATCAGAAAGGTCTATATAAATACACCAGTAAACCCTCAACGTAATGCTGCTCTGAGTCCTCTGTCAAAAGAAACAGCATTTATTTCCTTCTATTGTGTACACATGGGATTCTGTATCAGACTTCCTGTTTTCAGCATAACCTCCAGGGCAGGGCTTGAGCATGCTCAGTTTGCTCCTCTCCCCCTCCCTCCTCCCATCCCTGCTGTAATCTGAGCTCAGAGCTGTAAGTGAGCAGGGAGAGACTCAGACAGGAAGTGATGTCACACCAAGTTTATATGACAGCTTCTATTCTAAACAATAGACAATATATCTTACTCAGGTATGGTAAAGCATTCTGCAAAATAAATATAGCGTTCTAGCTTGCACTATTTTGGCTAATCTCTTGGCAATAAACTGTTTTGGAGCTTTCCTTCTCCTTTAAGGCAAATTATGATGAAAATACATTTGGTGTCCTTTATATATTAACAGGGGTACCTGACCAAAGGCTGAACCTGCAAATGGGGCTTGAACTAAAAAGATCTAAGAACTGCTGCCTTACTGGGAATATTAGCCATCAATGTTCAGATATTTTGCATTTGAAGACTAATGTTATTAGAAACGTGAGCTTTGTAGACAGAGGTGACCATTACACTGATGTCTGATTATGTTTCTGCACTTACCTCTGTATTTTTGGAACGGCAATCTCCCTTCCCATGGCACTGCAGCACATCTGGCGAGCTTCCCTCAGGTACACAGTCTGTGATCTTAACCACCACACTGAGGCGTAAAGCCACTATTGATTTACTAACAGAGTCGTTCACAAAGCCTGAAGAAAATGAAAAACCTCAGAAATGACTAAGATTTAGTCTGGCAGGGGTTTTATATGCATTTGAAATGAATCTATCGCAGAAAAACATATATATATATATATATATATATATATATTTTTTTTTTTTTTTTTTACAAAACGCATCAGTTAATAGTGCTTCTCCAGCAGAATTCTGCACTGAAATCTGTTTTTCAAAAGTGTTGCCAGGTGCCCTCAGTCATGCGACTTATGCTCTGATAAACTTCATTCACTCTTTACTGCTACACTGTAAGTTGGACTGATATCACCCCCCCCCCCTTCCCTTTCCCCCTGGTGGTCTAACAAAAGAACAATGGGCAGGTAACAGGATAACAGTTTTGTGACACCTACAGTGCTAGAGAATAGCAGAAATCCATGTCCCGCTATGACTCCTCCAGTTAAATTGAGTAGGAGAAATGACAGCTTAACTGAAAGCAGTTCTATTGTGAAGTGCTGGCCCTTTCTGAAAGCACATGGCCAGACACAATGACCTGAGATGGCTTTCTACACACCAATATTACAGATTAAAAAAATCAAGAATGATATTTTATTTATATGCTGGAGTGAATTATTTCTAATGTAAACATTGTAATTTAGAAATAAAAACGACACCATAAAAATCATGACATAACATAACATAACAGGGGTAACAAAAATGATTATTTGCTTCAAAAGCACTAATAAAGTTAGATAATAAATAGGTATTATGTATCTTTGTATCTTTACGGGCTCCCATTCGAGTGTCCGTACAACTGATATTGATTATATTGATAAACTGTTAAAATACAATGGTTTTAGTACTTAAAAGTGCAAATTAATAGAGGTCAAATGTCATTCATGGCCCCTACACACTTATAGAATAAAGCCAGCCATACACGTACCAATAATTTTTTTTTTATCTAAACAAAACATTGAATATCTTGATATGAAAATAAATGACATTAAAACTACCCAGAATACATTATTTAAGGATCTAAACAAAAACAATCCAACTTAAAGAAAAATTATACCATCTGAACAACCAATATATACTTTATATACTAAGTGACCCATCTAAGTAATTATTGAACACATGCATGTTAATAAATATCCTCCTGTACCGTGAGCCAACAAATTGTGATGTTCTGTGAGCTCACTCACTAATCACCAGACAGGAAATGATGCAGCTCTGACAGTAACAGGAAGACGCGTGTCAAAATGCAGCTGTGTCCATTAATTGGCTGTTGAAACCAGGCATGTATGTGTACCCTTGGTTTGTGTGTCAGAACCAGGACCGCCATCAGAAATCGCAGGGCCCCGTACAACAAAATTTCCTGGGCCCCCTGGGCTGCGCCTACCGCAAGCCCCACCTACAGGTCCGCCCCCCACCACACAGTAAAAAAACAAAAAAAATATTGATGGCTAGGGTTTCCACATGTTAAAAATTAAAAAAAAGATATTGGTGGTCAGGGCCCCCCATAAAAAAACATTTGTGGCCAGGGCCCTCCCATTAAAAAATATTGGTGGCTAGGACCCCACATGAGAAAAAATTGGTGGCCAAAATTGGTGGCCAGGCCCCCCCACATTATAAGAAAATTGGTGGCCAGGGCCCCTTAAACGTCCATGCCTTCTCGAAGTCAGCAGCTCTCAGAAAGATGGGGCGCCCGGCTAATCAAGTAAGTGTGGCGTGTTACCCTCGGGGCCCCCTACAACTCTCCCCCCTGTCCCCCCCTGATGGCTGCCCTGGTCAGAACAATGCCTCTTATAAACAAGAGGAACACTGAATCTGGGATTATCCAATAACACATACTACAGGTATAGGATCCCTTATCTGGAAACCCAATATCCAGAAAGATCTGAATTACGGAATGGCTGTCTCCCATAGACTCCATTTTATCCAAATTATCCAAATTTTTCCTTTTTCTCTGTAATAATAAAACAGTACCTTGTACTTGATCCAAACTAAGATATAATTAATCCTTGTTGGAAGCAAAACCAGCCTATTGGGTGTATTTAATGTTTAAATGAATTTCTAGTAGACATAAGACACGAAGACCCAAATTACGGAAAGATCCGTTATCTGGAAAACCCCAGGTCCCGAGTATTCTGGATAACAGGTCCCATACCTGTACTATCAAAGAATATTTTTAAGGAAAAGGCTTTATTTATCTGAAACACTGTTTTGCATAAGAGTTGTTTTATGTCATATATTTTTATGGAGACCTGAAATGTTTAGGTACAATTTCCCTTTAATCGATTTGAATCTGAATAAATCCTAAATTGCTTTAAAAATAGGAGATGAATATTCAGGTGATGAAAACTACAATTTATTAATATGTAAAAGTGCACATTATTAACACTACAGCATCTTAAGTGAAAACCAGTTTAGTGGAGGTATTTTCTAGGCATAAGTGGCTGATGAATAATCTCTGTAAAGCACTGTGGAATATGTCGGTGCTACATAACTAAAGTATAAAAATAATGGCAGAATGTGCATTTATGACCTCTCTTGTTTAATTGCCAGCACACTTCTATTATAGCTCTGGGTTACAGGAAGTGATGCTGCAGATATTGATTCCCTGGCTGATGCAAAAATAGCCCTTCAGCGTCATATTTCTTAAGCCGCATGAAGGTACTGGAATTTGAACTCTCTTTTATATCTTGCTCTTTTACAAATGTTAATGAGAGATTTCTGGGTCTTACAGCAATTCTTAGCCAATCAGTGTCGGACTGGGAGACCAGGGGCCCACCCAAAAACCTTAGACCAGGGGCCCACTATTATTCTTTCTCTCCTCACTCCTCAAACTGATATTCTTCTAGTCTCATTTCTTTACATATTATAATACTATAATCAATATTCCATCTATTTAGCCTCTTTGTTCTCATAGAAATTAAGAATGACCATGAAATATGGCAAATATTTAGGCGCGATTCATTTTCAGAAGTCGTCCGAAGTTTTCACTTCGGGCGACTTCAGAAAACGAATTGCGCCGAGTGCCATCCCACCGGCGATTTACATTTTAGCCGGCGGGAAGGCAGGAGAGGCAGTTTGGTGAGATTAGTTGCCCCGAGGAAGAGGAGATTTGCCGCCGGGTGACTAAGAATGACTGAAGTTTATCAGAGTACAAGTCACATGAGTGAGGGCACCTGGGAAACTGACAACGTGTCCAGCCCATGTCAGGTTTCAAAATGAAATATTAAAAAATCTGTTTGCTCTTTTAAATAACGGATTTCACTGCAGGATTCTGCTTTAGCAGCATTATTAACTGATGCATTTTGAACAAAAACATGTATTTCTGTGAGTCCCATAAAAATTGATGTTCTGCTGGCAATGACACTTTCTAGACACACTTACCAATAAAAAAGTTGTTTCCGAGGGCCAATACTTCATCAGGGAGCACAAGACCCCCCAGTGCCTGTAGTAAAGTTACACTTCTCCCGTCTATAAGAGAGCACTGTTTGAAGCCACTGGCTGTCACTTTCCACAGGAGAATCAGGGCAGCAGTTGCATCTTGGGAGATCCTTAAAATACATAAGCAAATCTTTAAGACTAAAGGATAAGTAACACGTTTTTTTTTCAAGTTTAAATATAATGCCCTAGTACAGTATGTATAGTATAAAGCTGGCCATAGACGCAAAGATCTGATCGTACTAATTGAGGATTCGTACGATTTTCAGAACGTGTGTGGAGAGTCCCGACATTTTTCGTCCGGCGGAGATTGGTCATTTGGTCGATCGGACAGGTTAAAAGATTTCTGTCGGCTACGGGTAATATCTCTGCGTGTATTGCCGATCGTACGATTTTCAGAGGGAGCTTTGGACGGACATAACTTTCGTACGATTGCTGTCAGGGGCAGAACATCGGCTGATCTGTTCTTTTACTACTTTATTTGATGGGAATGGTTAGTGGCAGGCCGGGAGATGGGGAAGTCCGATCTTACGTTGATTCGTACGATCGGATCTTTGCGTCTGTGGCCAGCTTAAGTTATCTGTTGTGTAGCCATGGGGCAGTTATTTCAGATGATGAAACAGGGCAAATGTTTACATGGCAGATAACAAATGAGGTGTGTAGAATGCAATGACTTTAGTTATTACATAGGGTAAAGTGCAATGTATGGCTCACTACAGAAATAGAAAACTTTCTTTTATATGGAATCGGAAACCCAGAAACAGAAGGCGTGGGAAAACAGAGCCCACACTCCAGTACTATTTTGGGCAGCATATTTTCCTATGATAGGTGTCTTTTAATGGTGCCTAATATTCAAGTAGAGTGTGGCAGGCAAAGATTTATAAAAAGCTGCCACACATTTGCAGAAGTCCCAGCAGAGGCTTACGAGTAAAAAGTGACCTATTTTAGGGACAATATATCTTTTTGTTATTATTAGTCCCTGAAATCTCAGTGAAGTGATGCTGCTGATTCCAGTATCAAATGTACTGCCATAAAGTTCCCTCGGGGGTCCCAGCTGTATCTACAAGGTAGAGGCACGAGGGAGCTAAAAATGTGGCAACTTAGCCAGAAAATGTCCTTGGAAAAATTAAGAAAACACGTTTATAAAACAGTGAAATAATATTTAGACTGTTTATGTCTAACCCACAGCCTCACAGCTTACTATGAACTACAACTCCCAACAGATGCTCCTTTAGGGTAACAAGATGAAGCTGCAACAGATGGTTTGGAAATACTAAGGAGAAATTAGCAGGAGAGAAAGAGATGTTACAAAGCAGTCAGACAGATCAAATGTTATAGTGAGGGGTGGAAAGGGAGATATTAAAACAAGATTTTATGCTGGTGGAAGAATGATAAAGGGCACAGTATATAGAGAGAGTAGATAGAGAGAGAGAGAGAGAGAGAGAGAGAGAGAGATAGACGGACAGACAATAGATAGTGCTATTAGGTTGTAATCTACTTGAAGAATGGGCAACATTAAAAAAGATCAAGATCATGATTCATTATACAGATCTAATCAATACCCTCACCACAGTATCAAAGGACATCTTATTTACACTTATTATTCCCTGACATTACAGAGTCATTTTCCCCATTACTACTCTGTAATTCCATAGAATAAGATATGTCATTTTAGTGTTGGACTGGGGTGTACTTGCAGGCAGGCTGGGGAGCCCCTAAGTCCGGGCAGGGAGTGAGCCTGGGTCAGAGGGGGCCTATATGAGCCAGGGCCTCTGGGTTTTTTCACAGTGTCCTGCTGGCCCAGTTCTACCCTTGTCTTTGTATTGTTCTCACTTCACTGTAAAGCAATGCCTATATCTCATATAGTATACAGTATATAAAAAAGGAATTGTCAACTATCAATGCCATAATCAAGAGTTGCAGTTCTGCAACTGCCTTAAAATAATAGCAGTACATATGTAATAAATCTAGTAACTCATCGAAATACGGCAGTTGGTCTGCAGATCTTACAAAAAATAAAATCATACATTTGATTTGTTGTTATTGGTTACTAGACCAGAGCACATCTTGCCGATTCTATATAAGGAACAAAAGCCATGAATTCCATCTAAAACATAAACTTATCAAAGCTGCTTATCAATGTCATCAGTAATAATGAGTGCTAGCTGATGTTATTTGTGCAAAAAATTATCTTTTCACTAATAAATAGTGTAATGTGAATAAAATAAGGAGTTTAGAATACAAGGTAAGATCATACATGCAAAAGAACAGTAGCCCCTACAAAGAACAGTAGCCCCTTTCCAGTGTACTGAGCAGAGTGATGCCGGTCTCATACTAAAGTGCCCATAAAAGATTTAGGCAGATAACTGTCCCGTTTGTGCAGCTCCCGCAGGACACCAGCGTTTTGTAATAGCAAGTGATGACTCAGCATAGATTGTGTCCTCCAGCAGAATATGAAGGTCAGTGTGTTCCATTATTACAGATTTCTAGTTGACAAATGAACCTTTATTTATTCACATGCACAACCCAGCACAGACAGACCGGCAGCTTCCATGCAACTCAGCAGGATCCAGTGGGAAGACGCGAGGTCTCAGGCTACTTTGGAGGTTACATGTTACAGGAAAAAATCCTGCATTTTAATGAGATTTGCTTGGAATGTAGAAAGCTAGAACTATTGAAAGAATATACATATGGCAGAGCCAAACTACAGGTCACATTACGATATTCTGTACAGTTTTGCTCCAACATTAGATAATGGTATCCAATGTGACATATGGGGCAGATTCTCTTAAAGGAAAACTATACCCCCCATACAATGTAGGTCTATATTAAAAGATACGGAGTAAAACAGCTCATGTGTAAAACCCTGCTTCATGTAAATGAACCATTATCATAATAATATACTTTTTTAGTAGTATGTGCCATTGGGTAATCATAAATCGAAAATTGCCATTTTAAAAAATAAGGGCCGCCCCCTGAGATCGTAAGATTCACTGTGCACACATACAAACCACATGTAAGGTCACATGAGCCAATTAACAGACAGAGTTCTGCCTTTTGCTTCCTCACTTCTTCCTGTTACAGTTAGTGTTGTAGTATTTCTGGTCAGGTGATCTCTGAGGCAGCACAGATAGAGTCACGAAATGGTGGTTCAAGGCAAGAGATGTAAAAGGACAATATTTATGTAAATATATATTCCAGTTTGGTAAGATTCTTTAATATGTCATTCAATTTGATATAAACATCTGTTGCTTAAGTATTCATTTTGGGGGTATAGTTTTCCTTTAAGGGCGAATTGTCGCCAGCAACTGATACGCATGCATCGCACCACTTCGCCAGGCGCAAATTCGCTACCACTGCGCTAATTCGCTAATATGTGAAGTTGCACCCTGGGCACCGAATACTGGCGACTTTCCACTAGTGTTACTTCGGCAGTGCGAGCATTTCATAGCGAAGATGCGCTAGCGTTCATTTGTGCCTAGTGAAAATTAGCCAGTGATCTTGCGCTTAGGTCACGGTGGGTAATTTAAAGTTGTATGGACGTCTTTATTATAAATGTTGGTGCAAATGCTTGAGGTTACCACTTTTTTTTACAAATGTCCAAATAAAAGAGAGTTAATATAATGCCCTACACATGAGGCCACTGTAAAATTAATGTTCCATATGCTAGGAAATGTCTGGAGAAAACCGGTTCCCCAAAAAAAGTTTGTTAGGACTTTTGCAGGCAATCCCGCTTCAAAAAAGGAAAAGTCGCCAGCGTTTTTGTAACTTTAGTGCATTTTCGGCACACAGGATATGACAGACGATTGAGGAAGATCTCGCTTCTTTTTAGCACTTTGCCTGGTCTGAGGTGGTGAAGTCAACTCTGGTGAAAGAGGTAATGTTCAGTAAAATCCGCACTTTAGTGAATTTGCAGAGTAACGCATTTCATGAAATTCTCCCTTCATTTACTGCTGTGGATAGGAATTGTTAGATGGTCCCTAACTGCTGAGCAGGGAACCAATCATACTTATGAAAAGCAGGGGGAGCCCCCGCCTTACTTCCCAGCCATGCAGAACTCAAGCAGCTCAGACCACACTGAGCATATGCACAGTCTTAGTCTTGCAAAGATGTTTAACAAAGTTACAAGGTGGTTAACCCCTGTAGCCAACTTTGAAAGCATTGATTAGACTTTACATGCCCTTTAAAGGGGGGTTCACCTTTAAGTTAATTTTTGGTATGTTAGAATGGGCAATTCTAAGCAACTTTTCAATTTGTCTTATTTTTTTTAAATAGTTTTTAATTATTTGTCTCCTTCTACTGACTCTTATTAGCTTTAAAATGGGGTCACTGACCCCCATCTGAGAAACAAATGCTCTCTAAGGCTACAAATGTATTGTTACTTTTTATTACTCTTCTTTCTATTCAGTCTCTCTCCTATTCCTATTCCAGCCTCTCAATAGCATGGTTGCTATGTTCATTTGGGCCCTATCAATTAGATTAAAACCAATTGTAAATTATTTTAGAAAATCACTCATACTAAAAGTTAAGTCAAAGGTGGACAACGCTATCGCTAGGCACAGGAACAGGGGAGGCTCTGCCTACATGACTGCTAGGGTAAGATTTGGGGAGAATGCCTTCTAGATACTTCAAAGCCTAGAAAGATAGCTTACATTGACCTCTTATTATTTCCACTGGATAGATACAAAGGGATCATAAAAAATGAATATAACTAGATTGTAACGGGCTCATTACAATCAACAACTGCCCTCATCCTACTTCCTGAGCCTTAGCATACAGCACATTCGGGTAACATTTGGGGAGTATGACTCTTCCTCAAATCATTCAAATATTATTCACCAACAATAAAGGCAATGAATAAAGGCACTTTTTGCAGCAGAACTCTGCGCTTTATCGTTATCTATACCCAACTTTTTGGATTTACTGAACATGTGCTTTGGATGGAAGCAAGGGTAATTTACATTTAAAGGGTAAATATACCAGATCACTGTGTCTGCCAATGTGCTACTTTCACTTTACTGGTTGGTGCAGTCATCACACTTACCCAATTCAGTACATAACCCCCCCCCCCTCTACTGAATTGATGTCTTAGGGTACATTTGTTTTCCAGTGGTATACTCCACAGCACCTGTGAACACACTGCAATAAATCTCTGTGACAGACAGGTTACATAATAACAACACACACCCTAATTCACAAGTGCAGTGCTATGGGTAACATGATCATTAAAATTCCAGATTTTTTATTTTCATGCTGTTTGAACCGTTTCTGTTTCATTAGGAACCAGCTGGGTTTTTTTTTCAGACAAAGACCTTCAGGATTTAAATCCTGTAATTAGATTGTCAGTATAATAACCTTAACATCTGTTTGTCATCAAAAAGAGAAAATACCAGGCTATTATCTGTTTAAAACTAAATGGTTTAAATAGCAACCAGCACTGAAAAGCATGACCATATTAGCATGGGTTACAGGATATTTCAAATGATACCATAGCAAACTGCCATATAGCAGCCAATCAGCAGTTAGCTTTTAATGAAACCAAAATAATAAAAGCAAGAATTTGAATGGGTTCTATGCATTAGTGACCTAGGACAGTCTTCTCTCACATATAGGGGCAAATTCACTAAGCGCTGAACCGCCTAACGCTAGCGTGAATTCACTAGCGTTGGGCATTTTCGTTACTTTGCAAATTCACTAACGGACGATGGCGTAACTTCGCTAATGTTACTTCGCACCCTTACGCCTGGCGAATTTGCGCAACGGACATAACTACGCAAATTCACTAACGTGCGCATTGTTCTGAACGCTACCTTTTATGCCAGACTTCCTTCGCCACCTCAGACCAGGCGAAGCGCAATAGAGTAGAAAGGGATTGCTTCAAAAAAAGTTCAAATGTTTTCTAAGTCCCAAAAAACGCTGGCGTTTTTTTCTTTATTATGGGTGATAGGCTGAAAAAGATCAAAATTTTTTTTGGGGCTCCCCTCCTTCCCCACTACATTTCCTAACTCATGGCACCTTAACTATACAGTGGGCACATGTGTAGGGCAAAATAAAAATTTTATTTGCTGTTTTGAAGGTTTCCCAGGCTTGTGTAGTGATGCTACATATTCCTCCATTGTAACTTGAATTTGGCGCCATATGCAAATTAACCATCGCTAGCGTAACTTCACTTTGCTTGGCGAATTAACGCTAGCGCAACTTCGAAACTTTACGCTACCCCTGAGCGCAACTTCGGATTTTAGTGAATTTGAGGAGCGCTGGCGAAAATACGCCTGGCGAAATGAGGCGAAGCGCAACTACGATTCTTAGTGAATGTCCCACATTGTGTGTTCTCTTTCGATAACCTTATTACTGGAGGACAACGTGGTGGTCAAACTGTTTCAGTTCAAATCCACGTGAAGGTCCAGCATTTGGCCAGGGTCCCACTTGAAGGTCACACCTTTTGCCTGAGAGTCCCTTAGGTCATGAAATCAGAGAAGATATAGTAAAATGTTGGTCTATCAGTCATTCAGCTATAGTTTACCAAAATCACAACCTAAATGACCTTCAAACTGAGCTTTAAGGGTTATATAACCAAATATTCATTGTTCCAACTGTTTCTATCCTACCAAGATGAGCCCCCCTGCTGCTGCTGCTCCAGGAACCCACTGTATGGGAGCCACTTGCCTAGAACAGGATTCACTTAAACACAGACGGGAATATTTCAAACATCTGGCATTGAGCCGGTCTTACTTCACAGATGTGTTCTCTGCCACTTCAAATGAAACCAGCCTCCCTCCAGAGGAAGTGTTGGAGCTGGCGTTTCCACACGCAACATCTGGAATTATCTGCAGTAAAAAGAAGTGCACAGGTACCATTCTATTAGTATTTAAGACATGTACATCATTATTAACATGTGTTTATAAAGCTCCAACATATTCCACTGTGCCTTGCAATAAATATCACTATACACTATATACAGATTTACATTCCACCGCAGTGGTTGCTTCCTCCTCATAAATCCATTTAGATGCAAAGGGCAAGTTAGTGTCAGATCTGGACAAATGGCCTTCAGTTTCCTGTTAAAGTCAATACAATAACCCACTAACCAATTAGCTTGGATTTGTGTTATATTGTGTTGTGGTGGCTCACGTGGACTCCATGATCCCCACACACATCCTTCGTGTGCCTATAACCAGACAATTACAGCCCTTATTGACCTTTTTTTTTTACAATTGAGAATTGTGTTTATGGGTAGAAAAGTTGGGGACCTCTAGTTTAGGCACTTGTAATTACAGTCATGGAGCAGATCTGCAGGACCAAGTGGTTTTTCGGCTGGTGGTAGTGGGTATGGTTCAATACTCCTGAGGCTCAGGGAGGGTCTGGCAAAGCATTTTACACTTTCTGCACTTCACCAGTCCTACACTGGTACTGTCTTCTTCTAGCTCCATTTCTCTTTTCTCATGGTCCCCCATCCTATTTTAGAATAGTTGCTGTGGGTCTAAACATGCGCAAAAAAATCTTTGGATGGGCCCAGCACACTCTGATCCCTAGAGTTGCCACCCGGCTGGTATTTTACTGGTCGGCTGGGCCCAGTATTACAAATTTACTGGCAATGCAGTTGCCGGTAATTTGTAATACCCTTTAAAAAAAAGCTCCTGGCCTGCCCCCAATTCACAAAGAACTTACCAGCGCTGTGGACATCTCTGCGATGTTGCTCCGCCCCTTTTGCGGCACACCACGTAGCTCTGCCCCCTTTTTGCATCACAGACCCCCCCTTTTGGTGCCTGCCCCCCACTGGCCGGTAATATTTTTTAGTAAAGGTGGCAACCCTACTGATCCCCATCCTTCCGCCCACTTTCTGCCTCCACCCACTTCCCCGCCCAGAATCCGCTCACTACCCTGTACAGACTCTGTCCACTATCCACCCAGTGCCGACACGCTCTGTTTCCCCGCCGCAGGTAAGAGAGCAGCTGGGGAAGGGGGTTCTTTTTGGCTATAGAAGAAGCAGTCCGGGCCCCCCTTTTCCCCGGGCCCCCCTGTGACTGCGAGGTCTGCTTCCTCTATAGTTACACCACTGGGTCTAAACAGGAACTTATTCAAGTTGCTCTTACATACTGGTTCTGGTTCCACAATCCCTGTTTGCGAACAAATGGCTTTTCGCTAAACATCTTTTGTGACACAATATTTAACTGAACTCCAGAGCAGGTGTTAACGCTTACCTTTGCTTAGTGATAATGAGCGATTGATTTTACATTACGAGCCCTGCTAAACATTTGGAAAAAACAACATTTTAAATAGCGCTTGCGCTTTTTAATTACATTCCCCCCTATGTGTCTACAAATGACTGCGAAGAGAATAACCGCATGTAGACTTGGACTCACAATTAGCAACTGAAAAGCCTCTACTCTCTATTTCAATATTGACAATTTACATATATTACAGAACAACTGTGAGAACCAATGAGAGCAGAATCACCATTTGTACCTACTTATATTATTATGTTTTTGCGCTACCATTTTACAGAGCTTTAGAGGATCCAAAACACTTTATAAACAATAAGAACGCTGAGTGCAGAACATCTGCTTATACTGTTTGTGATATGGTACTATAAATACTGATCTGTCTTATAGAGGACTGTTGTGATAGTTCTGAGTATTTTTATTTCCCTTATACAGTTATTTAAAGTATGCTTTAACATCTGGTATTGTTTTTATCTCCGAAATGAATCAGTATAAAAGCCTCATGCTGTTATGACAGTACTGCCATTTTATCCTTATGCTTTTGCAGAGTACTGAAATAAGAATGTTATTTATTTTATACTTAGGCTGCTCTTATAAGGCATTTGCACAAGCAATAAACATCTTACTTTATAATAACTCACGGATACTTACAGCTGTCGCTTTGACTTATTTATTTGCAACCAGTAAACTAGGGTAAAGGGTGAAATAATGTAAACAGGTTGCTTCAGCTTTAGGGGGGCAAAAATGGAGGCCTATGCTTCAGTAAAGAATATATTCCAGAGAGAGAGAGAGAAATAAGAATACACGCAATCCATCTAAAGAAAAGGGAACACTAAATAAAAAAATAAATATATATATATATTCCTCTCGGCTACCAGCACTCTCAACAAAGTCATTTAATGTGCCTGGGTGCAGGAACATCAATAATGAGTGTGGATCCTTTCGGATATATATTTATATATATGAAATGTAGACAATTTTACTTTAACTATTGCTTAAAGGGGATGTTCACCTTTGAATAAACTTTTAGTATATTTCAGAATGTCTTATTCCTAGCAACTTTTAATTTGGTCTTCGTTATTTATTTCTTATAGATACTGAATTATTAAGCTTTTTATTCTGCCTCTTTCTAGCTGTCAGATGGATGACCCCGGCAGCACTCTGTGAGGCTACAATTTTATTACGTTTCATTTGTATTACTTTTCTTTCTATTCAGGCCCTCTCTTATTCACCAACCAGTCTCTTAATCAAACCACTGCCTGGTTGATAGGGTAAAGTAGGCCCTAGCAACCAGATTGCTTCTGGAATTCTAAATTGGAGGGCTACTTAACCATAAGGCAAATAATTCAAAAGCCATAGAAAATTAGAAAATGAAAAACGGTTGCAAATAGTCTTAGAGTATGAATGTCAACATCATACTAAAAGTTAATTTAAATGTATCAATATAAAGAAAAGGACCCCAAAGTAAGTTTCTGGCCATATCTCACCTGTACTTCATCCCACTTTAGAGTTGTAACCTTCTGCCCAACCTTTGGCCTCCATGTTGGAAGCTCCTGGGCTACAGAGGAGTGAGCCACTTCAATTCTCGGCTCTGTGGTTGAATGGACGGGCTCTGTACGACTCGGAGTTACAATTTCTGCAGAGTGTAGAAGTGCCTGGTCGCAGTTCAACCCAGTGAACCCGTCGCTACAGATGCACAGGTAACCATCACCAAGGATACTGCAGTTTCCATGGTTACATGGGTTTTCACTACAGGGGTCTGTGACAAACTGGAAAAAAAAACAAAAAAAATTATTTTTTTTGATTGCGTGCATATAATTTGATTTTGTTACTAACATTCTGGATTATTATTTCCCCGTAATCTGAAATACAGAGCTCTGGAGAAACATAACTAGCAGTTCAACTCAAAGCATCAGAGAGGTTGCTGCTGTCTTACCTGTCCTTTACATGCCATTATTTCATTCCTTATGGCTGTGGATATTCATGCATAGCATTAAGAAGTGAAAGAAATTAAAGGAAAGATTATACACATGCGGAGATGTTTTTCAAGGATGGCATTAATAGGATGGAAGGGGTACTGACTAGTGATGTGTGGGTCAGGGTTTCCCTGACCCGCACCCAACCCTAACCTGCCCTACTACAACCCGTGCCTGCCCGCACCCGCTTCCGGGGTCCTTTTATAGACCCGCCCCGCCAATGACGTCACAATGGCGTCACAAAATGGGCTGGGCAAGCAGACGCAAGACTATAAAACCAGAACCCGGAAGTTGGATGCCGGCATTTCAAAGTGGCGGGCGGGGAGAGCAGGGTAAACCCGCGGATCTCACGGGTAACTGGTTGGCCTGCACATCACTAGTACTGACTATACATGCCCTCATATCATCCATTTATTGCTTAGGTTCATGAGGGATCTAAAGTGCTCTGACCAATTATTTTCAAGCACTAAGGGGCAAATTTTCGACAGTGACGGCTTCACACCCATCGCTACACTTCGCCAGGTGAAAATTTGCTCAGACAATGCTGATTTACTAAAATGCGAAGTTGCGTCCAGGGTGATGAATGCTGCTGATTTTTCACTAGCGGTACTTCGCCAATCAAATCGATGATGCGCTAGCGGTCAATTACGCCTAGTGCAACTTCGTTAGAGGTCTTCGCTCAGGCTAATTTGCATACAGAGGGAAATGATAAAGTTGAATGGACGTATATGTTTCAGCAAATACATTACATTACACATGTCCTGGGAACCTTAATAAAGACAATAGAGTTGTTATAATGTTGTTATAGAGTTGTTATAATACCCTACACATGAGCCCACTGTATAGTTAATGTTCCAAATGTTAGAAAATGTATGGGGGAACCCGCTTACCCAAAAAAAATTGAAGGACTTTTTCAGGCTATCACTGTGAAAAAACGAAAAGACACCAGCATTTTTTGGGACTTGGAAACTTTTTCCACTAAAAATATGATGTAAGTAACAGAAGAATGAGGAAGATCTATGCACTCCAGTGCACTTTGCCTGGTCTGAACTGGCGAAAATACGCATCTTAGTGAATTTATGTAGTAACGTCCATTCGTCAGAGCGAAAATTCTCCTGCCGATAGAGTGCAAATGACAGCTAGCGTCTGTCTCTTATGCCTGTGCCCATTAGTAAATTGGTGAAGTGTCGGAAAACAGTAACGCTGGCGAATCGTTGTCAGCGTTAGTCACTTCGCCCTTTAGTAAATCTGCCCTGAAGACTCTTTGTAAAGGCCCCCATACACGGGCCGATAAAAGCTGCAGACAGACAGAATCGGCACATTATTGGCCCGTGTGTGGGGCCCTCTGATGGGCTTCCCCGATAGCTAAGGCCAGATGTCAATCTGGCAGGGTAAAAAATCCCCTAGGGCCCACGGTCGGATCAGCCCGATATCGCCCACCTCAATGTGAGCACGTCGGGGAGAGATACGCTCCTTTGGCGACATCGCCAAACGAGCGGATCTCCCTGTGTATGGCCACATTTAATGTTTGTGTTAGGGAAAAAAACCATTAAATCTAATGAATGCAACATTGCTCGGGTGGTCTTCTATGCACTTTTACAATTGTTTTTATTGTTTTCACAATATTGTCAGTTTTTAAAGTGCAAATAAATGCAAACACCAGCACCACCTGCTGCCCATTTTAGCGTTCTGGTTATAGTTGGCTGAAACCTGCTTTAGAAGATTTACACTTAAACTTCAATATCCGAAAATGGTGACACATAGAAAATATAATGTAATTGTAAAAAGTCGTTATTTCTGGCGATCTATCTGAAAACAACTAGTTGTTTGAAGGTGAACAACCCCTTAAAGATTGTTTTGCCTCCAATAAGGATTCATTATATCTTAGTTGGGATCAAGTGCAAGGTACTGTTTTATTATTACAGAGAAAAAGGAAATCATTTTTAAAAATTTGGATTATTTGGATAAAATGGAGTCTGTGGGAAACTGCCAATCCCTAATTCAGAGCTGCATAACGGGTTTTCAGATAATGGATCCTATACCTGTACTTACAATTGCACAGTTACAAAACACATTGTGACTTCAATGTGCCAGCAGTTAGAAAAAGCACAACTGCAAATAAAATCCAGGTACTCAAAACGACTAACTCATGTCATAATCAGCCAGAATCGCCAGTGTACAATAGAGCTAATATACTGCAGGGCTGATTCTACTGACCTCATCTACTGTCCAGAGCATTATGCATTGACGCACATATATCAGTCCTTACTCACACCCACCCAGTTTTTCATTTTTAAAAAGTGTGCAACAGAGCAAATCTGTTTAGTGGAACCCTTTGGGTCCTCTATAATCCTTGTTTGCCAAGCAGCCTCCATACTTAATGACCCATTTATAAAAGGTCGAATTTCGAATTCACATGAATAAATTTGAATATACTCGAAATTTGATTGGGATGTTATTTAAAGGGGACCCATCACTAAAATAAATTATTCCAAATCCTATTTTATCATGTTAGTCAAGCAAAATGAACACTGTATAAATTATTTGAATCTTGTTTCCATCAGTCTGGGAATTCATAATTATAGTAAGCAGGCAGGAGCCATTTTGTGGACACTGTTATTAAGGCAAGTCTTGCATCATCTCAGAATCTTGTTTGTGCATCAGAAGGAGGGACCTGATGTACATCCCCATGCCCTGGTTACACAATTAAATGGTGAAGAGAACGGGGAATGTGGGGAGAGCAGTGACATGTAGGAAGTGCTGAATGGAAAGTGAAAGTAATTGCCTGCCCCGCCTCTATGCCTAAGGTATAGAGGAGGGGCGGACAATATTTGATTGACAGCTGAGATTTTAAAAGAGTTTACAACAGCTATGACTGCTTTAATAAAAAAAAAAAAAGAAATTGGATATCATGTTTCATTTGAAAAGGACTTTTATTATACAGGTTTTTAAGTCTGGGTGAAAGGTCCCCTTTAAGAAAAAATTAGAACATCGAAAACTCGAACTAATATTACCGACTCGAAAACTCAAATCAAATTCAATTCGAATTCAACTAAACTGGAATCGCATCAAGTTTTTTTCTCCAAAAAAAACTCGAATGTCAGGAAGGCTATTAACAACTTCAAATGGGTCATTGGACCTCTCCCGTTAGACACAAACTCAGCAGGTTTTAGGTGGCGAATAGTTGAATTCGAATTATTCCCAGGGTAAAGGTTTGATAAATCTCGAATTTCAAATTCGAATCAAGTTTGGATTAGTCCTAATTCGAATTTGTGGGGTTTGACCAAAAAAATGAAAATTTGAATTTACTATTCGACCCTTGATAAATCTGCCCCTTAGTCTCCATGCTTACACCTTTATTAGCTGGATTTATATGACTGAAAGTTTTGACCCGATGGACATATTCCTTTTTTCTGTGTCAGTGACTATCCTGCATGGGCATGCCACATAATAATATAATATACATTCCTGGTTCTGCAAGTTACTTTTCCCCATTGTACATCAAGGTCATTTTAATTACAAGTGACATACTACTGAGCACATCACCATGGCAAAATAAATCTATATTGTGGCATAAGTACAGTAATATATACTGTATGCTTGGAATTATTGTCTGTGTCTGTATAGGTTTTCCTCCAAAGGTCTAAAAACATACAAGCAGGTTAATTGGCTCATGATAAGTCTCACCGGTGTATTTGTGTGTGTGTGCAGGGCCGGATTTATATAAAGGGCACCCCTAGGCCCACTGCCATTCGTCGCCCCTGTCCCCTCCCCTTTATTCGTGCAAATTTTCATCATCAATGGGAAAATTTAAAAAATGATCGTATCTCCATCGCTTTCCCAGTGTTTTTGAACCAATGTGGGTGTGGTTGGGCAACATGCCGCCCCCCTAAAATCCTGCCGCCCTAGGCCCGGGCCTAGGTGGCCTTTCCACAAATCCGGGCCTGTGTGTGTGTACATGTGTATTTATGTGTGTGTACATGTGTATTTATGTGTGTGTACATGTGTATTTATGTGTGTGTACATGTGTATTTGTGTGTGTGTACATGTGTATTTATATGTGTGTACATGTGTATTTGTGTGTGTGTACATGTGTATTTATGTGTGTGTGTGCATTAGGAATGTTTTCTGTAAGCACCTCTGGGACATCATTTGATAAAAGGGTAGCACTTTATAAATAATAAGCAAGTGTGGATAAATAATACATTGTAATGATGTTGCACACTGAGTCCATACCGACCAATGGCTGGCTTTAAATAGCCCTCTCTTAAGTTTGTACAGTAGGAGACAGCTTAGTTAACATGGGCCCCTGTAGTGTTTCACAGACAAAGGAAAATGCCAGTGCACCAGGGAAGGAGGCTTTATGATGCCATTTGTTATCCTGCGGATCTCTGCTCGTTCTTCCCTACTCTGGTTTAATGTTCCCACCCCCACAAATATATCAACTCTTTTAATGACTTGTATAAATTGAGTCATTAGTCTCTCCTCCTCTGTGCAGTCCTAAAGGGTTGCATCTCTGTCTGTAAGAAATTGCTTGGATCCTCTCTCTCTCTCCTCCCCCACTATCTCCATCACTTTCTTTGTCTCTTGGTCCCTACCTGTGTCACACAGCTCACGCTCTCTTTTCCCTCCTGTTACAACTTACATTTTTTAATGGCTTAGGCCATATCACCTATTCTTTTACATCTTTCCTCCAACTGTGACTCTCTATCTCTTTTCTTTATTCGTAATTCTCTCTTCTCTATATTCATCTTTTGTTCCTGATGGAAACACAAATCACAAGAGCTGCCAAACATCAGTTATCTCTGCTCCCTTGCTATTGCTCATAATACTGCTTATTTGTGAGTTTATAATCCTGAGTTTATAATCCTGAAATCTTTGGAAAAGCTCTGGAAGCTGGTACTTTATCTGGTTATTAATGGGAGGAAAACTTGTGCCTCTTTTGTATGCAAGTATTATGAACAGCAATGCAAGAGCCATGAATATCCTGTAAATTGTATACTTATAATGGTGCTTAGTGATGTCATTGGTTATAATTGGAGCTTAGTGATGTCACTTTTGTCACATGACTCAATGAAACTTGTGTATTATAATAAATAAAGTAGCCCCTGTTGCAAAATATGAAGATATTAAATGTCACCTCCTAGTTTTGTCCTTAGGCCTCGAGCTTTTATATTGTCATGGAACTCCTTATAATACACAAAAGCCATGAATTCCTTGTACATCATTTCCTTATAAACGGTGACTAGTGATGTCATCAATTATAAACGGTGAGTAGTGATGTCATTTGTCACAAGACTCACTGAAACTTGTGTTTCATAATAAATAAAGTACCCCTGTCGCAAAATATGAGGATATTATAAGTCACCTGGGAGTTCCATGACCTGTATAAAACCACTCAGCCTTCGGCCTCGTGTATTTATATGGTCATGAAACTCCTAGGTAACTTATAGGGGTAAATTTATCAAAGAGTGAAGTTCCGCCACTAGAGTGGAATTCCGCAGCTCTCCATTCATTTCTATGGGATTTTGAAAGGCGTATTTATCAATGGGTGAGATTTCACCCTTTGATAAATACGCCTTTAAAAACCCCATAGAAATGAATGGGAAGTGGCGGAATTTCACTATTAACTTCACTCTTTGATAAATATACCCCATAATATCCTTATATTTTACAAGATGGGGTATTTTATTCACTATATATTTTACAAGAGGGGATACTTTTTTCACTATATATATATATATATATATATATATATATATATATATATATATATATATAAAATTAAGGTGGTCATACACTGCAAGATCTGGTCATGTGGTAAAGGTCACCAAATGAGTGGACCTGGGCCCAATTTGGCAACTGGGGTCTACAAAGGCCTTTTGGAATGAGGATACATCAATGCACCAATGTGGTCTTCATACAGATTTTCAGTTCAGTCCAATTGATATTGCCCAGGTAGGTCCGTAGGGTTGCTACCTTTCTGTTCAATTAAGTCTGGGCAGGGGTTGGGTTGGTGACCTCAGTGGGCTGGGTTGTGAAGTAGAAACCAGTGATTTGTCAATTGCAGCATCAACCAAGGAGTCCCCTCTCCAGATTTCCTAAAAACCGAGCAGGAAGTGTTGAGCCGTACAGCCCCTCCAAAAACTAGGCAGTCTAGGTCCATACATGGGCCAATATATCCATACCATACACCATCTCAGTCTTTAACACCTGGCTTAGTTGTTTCTATACTCCTACCATCCCTGCCAACCTCTTGCCTTGTTTCTGGACTACACATTAACAATATTATTTTCCCCCACATTGATTTCCTAATTAACACCATGCTGAGTTAAATTGTGTGTATTATTTCATCCGCTTGTATGTTTCCCAGAGTTTTCCAGGCGCTGACTGTATTAAAGCCAATTAAACTAGTTTTATTTTTTTTTAATTTAACAATTATTTCCACATTGTTTTCATGAAATACGGGTGATGCAATTTTCCAGGCTTATTTTATTAGTCTTAACTTATAATTAATTATATACACCCAGGAAGAAAAGTGTCTCATTGGGCACATAAAGGCACCATGTGGTTGTGATAACCTACATTAGAAAATACATTGTTTGTTTGTCAGATATAAAAAAAACGCTCTTGGCCTTTTCGTAAACCTCTTCACTTGCTGAGATGTACTATAAGAGGGAACCTGCAGTTTCACTTTCTGCTCTAATAAAGACAATTGGACTATATAGCCTGGAGTTTATGGTTTATGGTAAGCATAGTGGTTTGGCAGTCGAGGGACCCCCTTTCGCTTCATTTTTCTCTCTCTCTTCTGTGTTCCATAATTATAGTTTATGTTATTCCTCTTCCCATTTCCCCTCTCATCTGCCTCTAATTTGCCCTTTATTGAATTATGTCTTTTCTATTCTAATTTCATCTTTCTTTCCTTTTGTTATTTTCTTCACCATCCATCCAGTTTGCAAAAAAGAAGAAGCAATTATAACTGCAATGTTAACTTTTTATGTTGGAGTGCAACCTATTTTCTCAAACCTTTCATCTTCATTATACAAAGTAAGTCCCCCCATGGGATTTATGGTAAAATTAACATAGACTGAGGTTTCTTACGGCCTTCAAAGAATTTAATAAGTTGTGTGGTTGAACTAAAGAAGTTAATTGATTAGATAGGGTCCTTTGTAACTTTTTCTGTTCCTCGAAGCAAAGGTAGGATGAACCATGTATGTAGTATTATATTATATAAATTGTCTTTTAAAGGGATACTGTCATGGGGAAAAAATTTTTTCTCAAATCCATTTCTCAAAAGAGCAAACTAGGGCTAGACATTTTGTCAATTTCCCAGCTGCCCCATGTCATGTGACTGCACTTTAGGAGAGAAATGCTTTTTGGTCGGCTGCTGTTTTTCCTTCTCAATGTAACTCAGTGGGACATGGGTTTTTACTATTGAGTGCTGTTCTTAGATCTACCAGGCAGCTGTTATCTGGTTACCTTCCCATTGTTCATTTGTTTGGCTGCTGGGGGGGAAGGGAGGGGGGTGATATCACTCCAACTTGCAGTACAGCAGTAAAGAGTGATTGAAGTTTATCAGAGCACAAGTCACATGACTTGGGGCAGCTGGGAAACTGACAATATGTCTAGCTCCATGTCGGATTTAAAAATTGAATATAAAAAAAAATCTGTTTGCTCTTTTGAGAAATGGATTTCAGTGCAGAATTCTGCTGGAGCAACACTATTAACTGATTCATTTTGAAAAAAAAGTTTTTTCCCATGACAGTATCCCTTTAAGTCTTTTTACTTGGCCTTCTTCAGAGCCAATTGCTAGGACTGGCCTTAAAAACAAATAACGCTCACATTAAATTGTAGGTCTTTTTGGAAAGACTTCAGCTGAATGAACATTGAACATTGAAAGATTTCCATGTTGAATGAAATGTGCTTTAAAGTGATACTGACACAAAAAAACTACTGTTTAAAATATGAATGTACATTAGGGGGCCCATTCACCAAGCTCGAGTGAAGGATTCGAATTAAAAAACTCAGAATTTCGAAGTGTTTTTTTGGCTACTTCGAACTTCGACTACAACTTTGAATCGAAGCAATCGAACTAAAAATCGTTCGACTATTCGACCATTCGATAGTCGAAGTGCTGTCTCTTTAAGAAAAAACTTCGACCCCCTAGTTCGCCACCTAATAAACTGATAATGGGTTGAGTGCAGAGGACTCTATTTGTCTATATGTATTTTGTGGTCACAGCCTCATTGCGTCCCTGCCTAATGTTTTTAAAAATTAGTGGTGAGCACAACTTTCCCTTGTTTGATATAGTTTATACAGGAGCAGTGACCAGTTCCATGTTGTAGCTCCCACCCTTCCCAGTTATAGTCAGGTGATCCCAGAGGTGGCCAATAAAAGGGCATCCATGATTGGGAGGTATGAGTGGTACTAGCCACAAGCTTTTTTATATATTGCATTGTAGTGTGAAAAGGTTACAAGTGATTCTGCTGCATTCCCTTTTTGTTAAAAAGTATTCTAATTAGTGAAGAGCGAATCTGATCACTGAAATGCATTGAAATCTATGGGCGACAATTTCTTTTTGACGCACAACAAATTTTTTTCACCCATTAGAGTCTATGGTCGTCATTTTCACAGCGGAACTTGGCGAAAAATTTTGCTCATCACTAATTCTAATATTTAGCCTATGGTCCCTCCAGAACCTAATTTTCTTCTTTAGGGAAAAATGTGGCAGTATTACAGTAAATAGTATTGAACTGAGTTTAATAATTATGGTAAATATATAAAATTCACCAAATCAGTAACAAATCTTATTCCAGACTCTGTGTCCATGTATGAAACTTATTCTAGTACAACCTTGAGGCGTACACATATTAATGCAAACTAAGCCATGTGTTTTTTTTAGAATGGTAAACATTTAATTTTATTTGAATTCCTATTTACGTTTTCTTTGCTACTAAAAACTTACAGCACTTATGTTGAATTCAAAGATAATTTTTTTATTTTATTTGCAAAGAAACAATAAGCTGGAGAATATAAGAGAGCCCATCATCTTGATATTTCTCTGCTGCCAAGCATAGAAATTATCAGCATAATGAGGTATGGCCTTCAAGCACCGAGCTTGTACTCTCTTAACAATGGGGCAATAAATAGACCTTGAATACTGTAGGCAGCTGGCATTTACATGGAAACTGAGAACCCCTGTATACAAGTCAATATCAACTTGTTTTGTTCTCAATTCTGTGTACAATGCTTAGAAATATTTCTGGATATTGATTAGCCAATGACTTTTTATATATCAATAAAGTTGAATTATCAGAGTGAAATAATTGTACCTGGGTTAGGCCAGCAGGTCCAGCTCTGGGCAATGACTAAAGGTGGCCATACACTGACAGATTTAAGATGCTGATTCAGGCCCTTCAGACTGATTCAACAGCTTATCTGACCTCAGAATGGCTCACTCAACCAATAGCTGGGCCAAAGTCTGGCTGGCTTGATTTCCCGTTGGATCGAGGTCCAAATCTGCACGTTATTGCAGTCCTTGATCCAATCACCTCCATTACAAACATTATTATCTGATCACTGGCCCAGGATCCAAGCAATCAGATCAGCCTTATATCTCCCACCTTAAAGGAAAACTATACCCCCAAAATGAATACTTAAGCAACAGATAGTTTATATCAAATTGAATGACATATTAAAGAATCTTACCAAACTGGAATATATATTTACATAAATATTGCCCTTTTACATCTCTTGCCTTGAGCCACCATTTCGTGACTCTATCTGTGCTGCCTCAGAGATCACCTGACCAGAAATACTACAACACTAAGGGGCAGATTCATTAAGGGTCGAATTGTTAAAGTTAAAATTACTTCGAAATTCGACCCTCGAATTGAAATCCTTCGACTTTGAATATCGAAGTCGAAGGATTTAGCGCTAATCGTTCGATCGAAGGATTTTTCGTTCGATCGAACGATTAAATCGTTCGAATCGAACGATTCGAACGATTTTAATCAAACGATCGAAGGAAAATCCTTCGATCAAAAAAAGCTTAGCAAGCCTATGGGGACCTTCCCCATAGGCTAACATTGACTTCGGTAGGTTTTATCTGCCGAAGTAGGAGGTCGAAGTTTTTTTTAAAGGGCAAGTACTTCGACTATCGAATGGTCGAATAGTCGAACGATTTTTGCTTCGAATCGTTCGATTTCGTTCGAATTCGAACGAATTTAACCAATTCGATGGTCGAAGTACCCAAAAAGAAATTCGAATTTTTTTCATTCGAATTCTTCACCCGAATTTTGTGAATCGGCCCCTAACTGTAACAGGAAGAAGTGAGGAAGCAAAAGGCAGAACTCTGTCTGTTAATTGGCTCATGTGACCTTACATGTGGTTTGTATGTGTGCACAGTGAATCTTACAATCTCAGGGGGCCCTTATTTTTTAAAATGGCAATTTTCTATTTATGATTACACAATGGCACATACTACTAAAAAAGTATATTATTATGATAATGGTTCATTTACATGAAGCAGGGTTTTACACATGAGCTGTTTTACTCAGTATCTTTTAATAGAGACCTACATTGTTTGGGGGGTATAGTTTTCCTTTAAGGTGGCAATGATCCACTCATTGGGTGATGTTGCCAAACAAACAGATCTTATAATATATGGCCTGCGTTATCTTCCTAAAACGGTAAAAACATGATCCAGAATCAGCTAAAGCTTGCCATAGGTGTAAAGATTTTTAAAGACTTTAGATCTTTTCATTATCATTAGACCAAGCTTATCTTGTAACGATCGTTTAAATGTATGATTTGTCCATTAACTAAAAAGACAATTTCAGGCGATGTCTAGTTGAAGCCAGGAAAACTGAGGGGAGCTGCCTGCTTGGCCCTGTAAACAGTTGGACAATAGATTTCACTGTGACCGATGAAAATTTTCTAACCTGGCCGAATAATTTTCTGACCGATGTCGGACAAAAAATCGTTCGATTCCCACTAACCTCACGATAATGTGACAGATTGATTGGTTTGCACTAAAATTGGTTGTATATCAAAGAAAAATCTTTGCGTCTATGGGGACCCTAACAGTTCTTGTACAGAAATAATGTAAGAGACCCCAATTCACCAACCTTCATAAAAAGCATCGAGGAAAGCATTGCTCTTTGCTTAAAGGAGAAGGAAAGGTAAAAACTAAGTAAGCCTTATCAGAAAGGTCCACCTAAATATACCAGTAAACCCTCAAAGTAAAGCTGCTCTGAGTCCCCTGTCAAAAGAAACACTGCATTTCTTTCCTTCTATTGTGTACACATGGGCTTCTGTATCAGACTTCCTGCCTTCAGCTTAAACCTCATTGCCCTGGGCGTGAGCATGCTCAGTTTACTCCTCTCCCCCCCCCTTCTCTGCTGTAATCTGAGCCCAGAGCTATAAGTGAGCAGGGAGAGAATCAGACAGGAAGTGATGTAACACCAAGCTAATACTGTAGCTGCTATCCTTAACAAACAGAGAGCTTCTAGAGCTTTTTACTCAGGTATGGTAAAACATTCTACAGAATAAATATAGCATTCTAGCTTGCACGATTGCAACTAATCTATTGGCAATAAAATGTCTCCGTAGCTTTCCTTCTCCTTTAAGGCCTTCTGAGACGTACGTGCTGCCTCTTCTAACATTTCCATGCAGTACCAGCTCTCTCTTCTTGCATCTCCAATACCATTCACTCCAAACCATATTTTATTAGACTGTCCTTCTTGCAAGTCCCATGCTCTGGACTCTATAGAGGGGTGGCAGTCAGTGATTCATCAATTTTTTCATGTATCTTTGGTAAACATAGTCTGTGGAATTTTGTCACTGTCTAATCAGAGGCCATTGGATTCTCCAGTCTTGCTGTCCAACCTTTCACAACCCCCTCCCCATTCAAAATTACAGACAGTAAAGGTTTTATATAACATAACTGGTAACACTAAACAAAGTGATGACTATGGAAGAGCAATGAGTGTCAGCACAGGGGCATCACTGACAATTAATACACAACAAGTCTGCCTAATGCCTCTGGTATACCTGCCCATTAGTGGGCCCATTGTTCCATCCTGATTACAGCCAGTGATTACTAAATGTAATAATGTACAGACAGGCTGTTCCTCTGCACTTTGTACAGAGACTAGTTGTGAGCTATTCTGGGAATGGATTCCTGTTGGCTTCTCCAGGGTCTCTGTATCTCTCTTTCACGTGGTGTGGACTGGCAGCTGGGAAGAGAGAAAAACAGCTTGTTTTCTTCCTTCTTCAGTAACATAATTAACCACTCTTTTTTTAACTGGTGAATTTACCAATAACATCTAATTGGTACGTGCATGGGGCCCCACTGATTTAAAATGATGCACGTACTGTGTGTGTGTGTGTGTCAGTATGTTCAGGGATTAGGCAAATTAGAAAAAGTAATCTGCTGATGTACCATGACTGCCAGTTCAGCTCCTCTTCAGATCCTGCTCTTCCAATCATTTCTGTTCTTTGCATGAATGACTAGAAAAATTGGATGCCACATACCATGACCCCTCATACGCTCTCTGCCTATTCATCCTATGGGCCAAAAAATAAAGCATACTCAGTCAGCTCTCATATGGCTACCTAACTTGCAGTACACCCATCAAAACTAATCACTGATTGGTTGCTGCAGGTTACTACACTAAGGGAACTAGGGATGCACTGAATCCAAGATTCCGTTCGGGATTTGGCCAGGATTCTGCCTTTTTCAGCAGGATTCAGATTCGGCCGAATCCTTATGCTCGAACTGAATCCAAATACTAATTTGCATATGCAACTTAGGGACGGGGAGGGAAATCGCGTGACTTTTTGTCACAAAACAAGGAAGTAAAAACTGTTTTCCCCTTTGCATATGCAAATTAGGATTCAGATTTGGTTTGGTATTTGGCCGAATCTTTCGCAAAGGATTTGGGGGTTCGGCCATATCCAAAATAGTGGTTTCGGTGCATCCCTAAAGGGAACATATTATAGATATGGGACCTGTTATCCAGAATGCTTCTGGGGTTTTCTGGATAACGGATCTTTCCATAATTTCGATCTTCGTATCTTAAGTCTACTAGAAAATCATGTAAACATTAAATAAACCCAATAGACTGGTTTTGCTTCCAATAAGGATTAATTATATCTTAGTTTGGCTCAAGTGCAAGCTACTGTTTTATTATTACAGAGAAACCATTTTGAGAAATGTGGATTATTTGGATAAAATTGAGTCTTTCTGTAATTCTGAGCTTTTTTGGATAACAGGTTTCAGGATAACGGATCCCATACCTGTACCTACAACTAGTCCCTATTTAAAGGGATCTTGTCATCAGAAAACATGTTTTTTTCAAAACGCATCAGTTAATGTCTGATTTTAAAATTGAATATAAAAAAATCTGTTTGCTCTTTTGAGAAATGGATTTCGGTGCAGAATTCTGCTGGAGCAGCACTATTAACTGATTCATTTTGAAAAAAAAATTTTTTCCCATGACAGTATCCCTTTAAGGCTGGGCTGTGTCATTGTGCAAGGCTGGAAAGGGGCAGTGGATACCAAGAAGTGGGCAGAGGTGTAAGTACATCAGGAGCACGACTGACTGTAACTGTTAAACATTCATAATTTTAATTAATCTATATTGAAACATAGCTCAGAATTAGATTTGCTTTCATTATGAATTGGAGAATATATTGTGTCCATTATTTGCATTATTTTCCTTTATGCATTAAGCCACACAATAACCCAACTGACCCTACAAGAATAATCTCAACCCTACCGGCCTCTAACATTAATATTCTGTCCCTGTATTCCTCAGAGCCTCCGATCTGCTTGAGCATCATCTAAGAAACCTGCTGACCCAATTTCCTTCCTCTAATGCTTAAAAAAAAATAGAAAGAAAAAAGGAAAATAACATGCCGACAATTTCACTTTAAAGTTCCTTCTGCAATTAACCCCGTTACTGTAGCTCTCTCCCAAGCATACTGATTAAGGGTCCATATTTTCTAGCTACATGGGAAGTGTCCGCTATTCAGAATACCAGCACAGAATCTGGGTGGATGGAAGGAATTTTGTGGGTTTCTATGGTAACCCTATTCATGCCAATGTTAGAGAAACGTGCCACAGAGGGCAAAATTCTGCTATTGGGAGATCATTACAGAACACGTCTCTGATTTATATGGTTCTCTCAGCATGCATCTATTTTCCTTGATATATGGACTTGATCTAATTGTATTATTGTTATCCTTTACTTATATAGTGCAGATTCATTCCAGAGCACCAGTCTGGTTTTATGTCGGCACAGAGACAACATTTGCCCTTTCTCCATACAGTCTCTACAACATATTCATACTCAGTGAATCGGTAGCTATCATATTGTTGTCAAAATGCCACCCCCTGAATGCCAGATGCTGCCACTGGAGGCCACAGTTTTAAACTGAATTGATAAACTTATTTGCCTCAGAGCGGGGCCAATGACTTTTTGAACCCAAGGCAAGGGCTTTAATGTGCACCTACTCCCTCTGTGGTCACATGGTACCATTATTTCCATCTCATCTCCATTCAAATCGCTCCATGATTTAATACCCTAGCTTAAGCCAATGTCCCCCACAAATACACAGGGAGTAATAACACTCTAGTCTAACTCAACAACACCCCCCCCCAAACAACATGATCTAGAGTGGGTAGGACATAGGAAGGGGACCTGTAGGGACTCCATGAAATATGTTTAACCCCCACATAAAGCCCCTACTCTAGGCAAAATAAAGTGCTCTGCTGCAGACCTACCAAAAGGCTAGACTGCTCCTTTATGGTATACAGCTGAGAGCAGCTCCGCCCATAACCTGGCATGCACTCGCCAATTCTCATTATTCCAGGCACCAACTACCCCTCCCCCCAACTAGCCTCACCATGTAAGCCATGCCAAGTCCAAGCATGGCAAGTGCCCTTTTCTCAGTAGTTATCTTCCCACTGGCCTTTCATTTGACTAGTAATGACACCGCACAACAACAGTAACGGAACCAGGTCTGGACTTGGAGGCAAAATAGGCCCTGGCATTCCAAGTACACATGAGGTCAGGTCCGGACTGAGAATTAAAATAGGCCCTGGCATTTCAGGTACACAGAGGCCCAATCAGCCCACATAGAGGCCCAAACAGCCCCCACCAGCCCACTAAATACTGACTTTCTATGGCACCTTATAGCAGCCCCTCTGGCATTTGCCAGAACCCACAGATTACCAGTCCGGGCCTGCATGAGGCCCAAGCAGCCCAATAAATAGTGACCGTCTATGGGAATTTACAGCAGCTCTCTGACATTTGCCAGAACTCTCAGATTGCCAATTCGGGCCTGCATGGAACCACTCCACAGCCAAAACACCAGATATCCACAGCTTTATTTTAAAAGGAATATTGAACTAAATGAATTAATTGAAAGGAAGGCTTTGGGAAGATGCCAGACAGATTGAGTAAATAGGAAAATTGAAAGGCTCCCCCTCTAGGGAAGTCCAAAGCAGCACATGGGCCGTCTGAAGGCCACAGACTTGTCAGGATATTATTATTAATTGGCTGCCTTAAAACCAGAATTGATGTCATACAAAGGTGGGGGGGGGGTAAGAGACCTACAACCCGCAGATCTACCAACCCACCAATACCAGCATCCAGAAATTCTACCCACATCCTGCAAAATACAGGTATGGGACCAGAATGCTGGGGTTTTCCAGATAATGGATCCTTCTGTAATTTGGATCTTCATACCTTAAGTCTACTAAAAAAATAATGTAAACATTAAATAAAACCCAATAGGCTGGTTTTGCTGCCAATAAAGATTAATTATATCTTAGTTGGGATCATATACAAGGTACTGTTTTATTATTACAGAGAAAAAGGAAATAATTTTTAAAGATGTGGATTATTTGATTATAATGGAGTCTATGGGAGACAGCCTTTCTGTAATTAGGAACTTTCAGGATAACGGGTTTCCGGATAATGGATCCCATACTTGTACTGCATTATTGTGGGTGCCTGGCCACCTCCAGGACTCTAAAACAATGGACACACACAGCCTTCCAGAGCAAGTGCATTTAAAAATAGCAGAAAAGGTGTAATGTATAATGGAAAATTTCTCAAAATTAAACTGACTTTCATTGTGTTTTGGTTTAAAATCCATTTCAGACAAGAGCAACAAAGAGAAAGATGTTGAAATGCTATAAGTAAAACCAGTATAACCGAGGAGCTGCTGCTGTTATAATGGGGAATGTATATTTATTGAGCACAATGAAGATCAGTTTGTTCTGAACGCTTAGATGTTAGGCACGATTATTATTGAACTTTACAAAACTATTATATCACTGCTACACTTCTGAGTAGGGCACTCTAGAATATTAATGCTGGAATGTGCAGGTATGAAGGTAGGCACTGGGTTAATGAGCCACAATTGTGAACTTATAAAACAATGGCACATACATTAAAATACTGAATGTTCTACAGTCAGAGTTTAGAAACAAAATACCTAGATTGGGTGATGGTCAACAAAACCATGGTAAAATTATCCGGCTCATTTTGACCCTCTAACACAAGGGTCTTTTTTAACCCGTGAGCCACATTCAAATGTAAAAAGAGTTGGGGAGCAAGACAAGGATGAAAAAGTCCCTTGGGATGCCAAATAAGGGCTGTGATTGGCTATTTGGTAGCCCCTATGTGGACTGGCAGCCTACAAGAGGCCCTACTTGGCACTATACTTAGTTTTTATGCAATTAAAACTTGCTTCCAAGCTTGGAATTCAAAAATAAGCACCTGCTTTGAGGAACCTGAGAGGAACATCCAAGGGGTTGGAGAGCAATATGTTGCTCACGAGCTACTGGTTGGGGATAACCGCTCTTACATATCCATGTCCAAGAGGTATGGGAAGAAGATATATACATTATATACATTTTCTAACAAACTTACAGCTGGTATGTATGGGTAGTGTGAATACCACAGCATTCATAAGGTCAAAATTCACAAAGGACACAGCAGTGCGGGGGCCTGAGGGTGTAACACTCATATGTACAATACTCGTATGAAGAAAGCTCTTGCATACCCTTGTTGTGTAATACTAGTATGCTTGGTGCTCAGTGATGGAGGATACAGCAACCTCCCAATATACGTATAGAAGAAGCACACTGGCCCACAAAACATAAAGAAGTAGGGCGAACATTTGCAAAGTTTTTTAATGTGGAATTGTAACACTTCCGGGGTTCTGCCACTTCTTCAAGCATAGTGGATCAAGTTGCAAGGGACATTTAAAGGGGGAATAAGTGATTTAGAAAAATATTTACATATATCACAGTGTTAAATAATTGGTGTCGTCCAGAAATTAAAAGAGTCCATAATCCAGGTAGTAGGTGGAAAGAATTTCAAATTTCAAATACGAAAAACCAAAAAGATCAGTCCATTTAAAGTCCATTCAATGAAAAAGTCCATAGTTATAAACAAAGGAATTCATTTAAGAATTGTTACATTGTAGAAAATACCTAAAAAATGTGTACAATAACATTTTGGTTACAAAGTGAAAAGATTTTACTTTTACCCTACACAAAGGGGGTTATTTATCAAAGTCTGATTTTATCTCAACATTTTCTGCTACAAACTCCGATCAAATGCGCTCGGTTTTTTCATTATTAATACATTTTCCCGAAAATTTGCTTTGCAGGAAAAAAAATCCGATTTTCAAAAAAAAATTCGGATTTTTCACCTGAAAACTCAGATTTCTTATGCTTTTTTTGCACGAAACCCAGCACACATCAAAAAATCATTGGGACTTCTTCCATTAACTTATATGCAACCTCTACAAGATGGATTTTCTGACTTTTCCATCCTCGGGGTTTAAAAATTCCAAAAAATTCATGATTTTTTTTAAAAGGCAGATTTTATTTTAAAAAATCATGAATTTTTCAGGATTTTTGCATTCAGAGTTTAGTAAATAACCCCCATAAAGTCTTTGTCCTTTGGAATGCAATACCTATTACAATACATAGACAGGGGACCTGTGGTGCTTTAAAGGTAAAGAAAAAGCACACTGGCACAAATGTAGATGCAGGGTGTCTTCAATGTAACACTTAGGGGCAAATTTATTAAGGATGTGTGTTGTGTTTTCAACAAAACACGAGTTTTTGAGGTTATTTTCTTGGTCGAAATCTATTTTTTTGGGTCAAAAAAAACTTAAAGGATCAGTTTTTTTTAAACAAAAAAAATCTCACATTTTTCAATATATCCTTACCCTGGAAATAGCTCGAGTCCAAAAATACACCATTTAAAACCTGTCGAGGTATTGTAGGAGTCAATGGCATTTGAAGATGTTCTATTATTTTCTAAAGATTTTGCCTGAAATTTAAATCAATTCGAGTGATTCGAGTATTTTTCTGCCAAAAAACTCGATCAATTAAAAAAAAAAAAAAAAAACAATACAGAATTGTGTTTTTTTTTCATTTGAGTTTTTTCTTAAATAAGAAACAATTCAAGTTGTGAGCTCATTCGAGGTATAAAAATTTGACCTTTGATAAATAATCCCCATAGTCTAGCAGGTCCTGCAGTGCTTTACAAAGTCCCTACAAAATGCTTGGTTCAGAATATCTTTCCAGCCATTAAAACCAGGGCTGATGGGTGTCAGACAGGAGAGGAAGATTATGTTAATAACCTTGGTACAACACAAACACATGAACGTGAAAATACGTTAAAAAAAAGAAAAGAAACAGTACTGTCAAATGATCAGAACATCTTGTAGTAAACAGACTGAGCATTTATTCCCGACCTAAAGTTGTTCACTTCCTGGCTCATTTTGTTCAATTGTTCCATTGTGATTTTTTTTTTATATAAAATCGGACTTTTAAAAAATCGGAATTTATTAAACCCCGAGGATGGAAAAGTCAGAATCAGAAAACCCGGCATCTCAGACCTGTCCAGGTTGCATATAAGTCAACGGGAGCAGTCCCAATGATTTTTTGATGTGCACTGGGTTTCGCGCAATAACCCTAAGTTTTCGGGGAAAAATCTGAAAAAAAAAAACTTGAAAATCAGATGAAAAATCCAAAAAAATCGTGAAAATCTGATTTTTTTTCCTGCAAAGCAAATTTTTGGGAAAATTTAAAAATAAATAAGTGTAAAAAACCCAACTGAATTTGAGTTTGTAGCAGAAAATATTGAGATAAATTCGGACTTTGATAAATAACCCCCAAAGTGTATGTGTTTGTGTTATATATGTTTGTGTGTTTCATTGTAATGACAAATATACATTTAATTGTTCCACTTGGGATTTGGCACTTGGGGATTGACCAGTCACAAGTGCTCCCTCTTTATAATGGTAATTGCTTGGGGTGGGGGTTTTTTTTCAATAAAAGTGTTATTTGATCCTGACAATGGCCTTTTGGGACCAAAATATGAATCTCATAACATGTCTCTGATTTTAATTTAAGCTGCTGAGCAGGCATTTGTTCTGTTACTCATATAAGGTTATTTATATAGAGTAATCTGTATCAGTCATGCCCACTTGGGACTGAAACACGCTGAACAAATAACGCAAGTCTAATTTTCATTTAATTCCCATGAGTGCTCTGATTTCTTCATTTAATGTTATATATATAACTTTATGTTTAGCACCTGGACTGCTGCATAACCATAGCCCATCGCTGCATTTAGTTAAAGAATTACTTCATTAAGTGGGTTATTTATCAAAGTCCAAATTCATCTCAATATTTTCTGCTCCAAACTCCGATCAAATCTGCTCAGGTTTTTTTACGCTTATTTATTACATTATCCCGAAAATTTGCTTTGTGGGACAAATTTTTTTTTCAGATTTTTTTCATCCGATTTTCACAATTTTTTCGGAATTTTCACCCGAAAACTTATTGCACGAAACTCAGCGCACATCAAAAAATCATTGGGACTTCTCCCATTGACTTTTATGCTACCTCAACAGGTCTGAGATGTAGGATTTTCAGATTTGGACTTTTCCATACATGGGGTTTAATAAATTTCCGAAAATGTTTGATTTTTTTAAAAGGCTGATTTTATGAAAAAAAAATCACGATTTTTTTCTTGATTTTTGCATTCGGAGTTTAGTAAATAACCCCATATATGTACATAAAAGCTAATAAATAGCAAACTAGGGGTAAGCATTATACAAAATTATCATAGCTGTGTTTTTCTATCTCTTGAGGTATTATATTATCTGCTATAAATCTTTTTTTTGGACAACTAATTGAACCAAGCGATCATTCAAGAAACCACCCCATTTCCGACTTATTTAGAATGAAGGGTCCACAACCCTCAAGAACCTCTTTTACATACATCTAGTGGCTTTCATATATCTGTATTAAGCTGGCCATAGATGCCCCCATCTCGCGACCTGCCACTAACCATTCAGATCAAATAAAGTAGTAAAAGAACAGATCAGCCGATGTTCTGCCCCTGACAGCAATCATACGATAGTTATGTCCGACAAAAGCTGGTGACAGTCTCCCGCTGAAAATCCGATCGGCAATACACACAGAGATATTATCGGCAGCCGACAGAAATTTTCTAACCTGTCCGATCGACCAAACGACGATCTCCGCCGGACGAAAAATGTCGGGACTCTCCACACACGGTCCGAAAATCTGATCTTTGAGTCTATGGCCAGCTTTACAGGGGCTGTAGGTTGTAGGAAAGTCATTTAACAGGTGTAACTTGACTCCCTGCCAATACAGGAGACTCTCAAATATAAAGGGAAAATTATGCTACAAGATAATTAGCGAAGTTTGTCAGCTTATCAAGAGCACAAGGATTTGCCTCTGGGCTACTTTGCAATTGTTCCTTGTCAGAGCGTTGGATTACAAATAGCAGCCTACAAATAGGCAAGTATAAAGTGTGCTTTGTGTACCACTGATGATAGGGTTGGCAAGCTTGTACAATACAACCTGTTTCGGGGGTATGAACAAATTTTGAGGCAAGGTAGAGCTAGGGACCTATGTACTGGTGAATAGATACCAATGTTACTTTCATTATGGAAGGCCTGTTTGTCATAATTTAATTTTTCTACTTTGAATTAAAGAAAAGTGTTGAATGTTTGATCATTTATTAAAAAATCCAAAAATTTCATTGAATTAAATTGTGAAAATTAATCGAATACCTCAGATTTGTATAATTTTCAATAGATTGAATTTTTTTTTTAAAAAAAATTTTTTTTTTTACATTTTTCCATACACAGCTCCCATTAACTTTTACACGAACTCGGACAACTCTTAGATACTGACGTTTTACATTTGTGGTTTTCTAATTGTTTTGCTCTTAAAGGGGTTGTTCACCATTATCTTTTAGTAGGATATAATAGAGTGATATTCTGAGACAATTGCAATTGGTTTTAATTTTTTATTATTGAAGGTTTTTGAGTTATTTAGCTTTTTATTCAGCAGTTCTTCAGTTTACAATGTCAGCAATCTGGTTGCTAGGGTCCAATTTGCCCTAGCAACCATAGATTGCTTTGAATAAGAGACTGGAATATGAATAGGAGAGGCCTGAAATGAAAGCCAAGTAATAAAAAGTAGCAATAACAATACATTTGTAGCCTTACAGAGCATTTGTTTTTAGATGGGGTCAGTGACCCCCCCCTCCTTGAAAGCAGGAAAGATTCAGAAGGAATGATTAAAAAAAATATTAAATAATGAAGACCAATTGAAAAGTTGCTTAGAATTAGCCAATCTAGAAGATACTAAAAGTATCTTAAAGGTGAATCACCCCTTTAATAATTGTCCATTCAAGTTTTTGAGAGGATATTTCAGGAGGTTTATCGAAAAAATGTTGAATTGAGGCAAAAATTAAAATTTCAACATTGATAAATCACCCCCCTTACTATACAAGCGTTCCAACAAGTACACAAACTTGCATGCTAGTGCACTAAAGCAAGCGATTATTTATAAAGAAGATTGCAATTTTTTTTTTTGACTTGCTTTAAATAAAGATCTGGTTAATTTCTATAATACAGAAATGCAGATGCATCATCTAATTCTGAGTATCGCTATATACTGCAGTCGTTTTCACTTTTTTTAGTCCCAGCGTTTTTTTATTGCAATGTGTTAGACATACAGGGGCATATTTATCAAGGGTGAAATTTGGAGTTTTTTCAAAAAACTCCCATCAACTCGAAATTTGAAAAAAAAAATGACCAATCGAAATTTATTTTAAAAAAATATATTTTTTTTATATTCGGGTGAATAGGATTGACCTGCAAACTTGAATCGAATTGAATTTGATTCCAGCTGAGTTTTGTTTTGTTTTTTTTAAAATTCCACCAAATGACTCCAAATCCAAAACACCAATTTGGCAGGTTTTAGATGGCGAATAGTCAAATTCGTATTCTTAAAGAGACAGTACATGATAAATTTCAAAATTCGAATTTCTATTTTTTTTAAGCTCAAATCGAATTTGTACTATTCCATAGTCAATTTACACTAAAAAAATAAATACATTTTAAATTCGACCCTTGATAAATCTGCCCAATAGTGTATATGTATTAATGATGGCAAATATAACCCTTGATCTCAGAAAATACATTAAATGGAAGAAAGGAAAAGCTGCTATCACATTCTAACATGGTACCTTCTAATTCCACCGCCATTACCCTGTACTCTCTTGCTCCTTAGGGTAGGACTCCACAAGCCTTTTCGGCGCAATCCGACACGCTGCGATAAAACGTATGCAACAAAAATAACGAGTAATAGAATTGTCGCATGGTGTTGCAGCGTTGATCCGACGCGACATGACTGTCGGATGCAGATGCTGCACGCTGTGTCTGCATCCGACAGTCGTGTCTCGTCGGATCAACGCTGCGACACCATGCGACAATTCTATTACTTACGTTACACATGCAAGCAGCGCGTTGAGAACGCTCGTGGAGTCCTACCCTTAAAAGTAAAACTGTTTCCCTTTCTTTTCCCCCACCTTTTTCTGTGTATCCAACCCAGTCACTCACCTCTTATTAAAAGATATATCTACATTCAGACCAGTGAATGGTTGGTTACAAGGATTGGCAAATTTATTCACCAGGCATGGATTTACAGCGATTTCGCTGACTGTTTTAGCGAAACTGGCATGAGAATTTGAAGTGGAAAAATTCACTGCGACAAAAAAAAAATTGCTGCACGCCAAAATTATTCGGACGCCCATTGACTTTAATGCATTTAGATAAAAGAGTTGCGCGTGTCAAAATCATTTTGATGCCATTGATGTCAATGCGTTTCACAAATCTTTTCGCCAATTCGAATTTTTTCGGCAAAGTGAAACGGGACAGATTCACCCATGGCTATTGGTCACCTTTCATTAAACCTTTCTAAGCTTCTTACACGTGTTCATATACCTCAACTGAACTGAATCGACATTGGGCACATACACCTTTCATGACATCCCTACACATAGACACACACACAGGCCATTTCCAGTTATGTTACTCACCATCCAATATTGAGCTTAGTGTCTCGTGCTCTATCACTGCTGCCAGTCTTTATGGAGTATGACAAGTGGTACATTTAATTACGTCTCGCTCTTTCTTTCTAATGTGCCCCTGCTGCAGCCTTGTTGTGACACGGGGGGATAACAATGGGGGTGGAATCATTAGCTGCCCAGGTAACAATATGACTCGAGGGGCCAATCTTTCTGAGTATTGCCAGCAAGCCTATCCTTCATGTATTAAATCTGGTCCCACGGCTGTCATAAACACAATATAAGAGTATGGTTCATCCTCTCATGTGAGGCTAAGAATAGGCTGCTAATAGCAAACATTCCTGCACTAGCATTGCACCATGTAACTATCCATTAGCTATATGTGCAATTAATAGGATGAAGTTACACTAGAAATGCTGAGAATGACTGCCACGCTTGCAATATTTTGCAATTAGCCTATAAATTTCCTCAATAAGCTGTGATTTGTGTCAAGCCATTCACTACATATAAGCAAAGAAGCGTATTCCGGGGTTTGTGATCAAACAGTCTTTCCGTTCCATTACTACTAACTCCAGGCTGATGGCAAACCATGGCATTGTCTCTGCAGCTGTAGGAAAAATGATTCACTGAATAAAAATAGAACAACACCTTAAATAATGGCATGTACGGCTTTTTGCTAGTTTGCAGGTTGGAGTATGTATCCTGATTAAATAATCATATATAAAGTTATTGCTGGGGGTTGGCCAGTTGACTTCTGCCTGGACTTGAAAGTGACTGATTATGTTGGAATCACTGCTGAGCCACCGTGTGGGGGAATCCCTCAGATTTCATGAAGAAATCACTCAACTATTTTATCTAAATCAGTGATCCCCAATCAATGGCTCATGAGCAACATGTTGCTCCCCAAGCATTTGGATGTTGCTCCCAGTGGCTTCAAAGCAGGTGCTTATTTTTAAATTGCTGCCTTGGAAGTAAGTTTTGGTTGTATAAAAACCAGATGTACTGCCAAACAGAGCCTCATTTAGACTGCCAGTTTACATAGGGATTTTTATTCAAATAAATGCTTACAATAAAGAAACAAACCATAATACAATTCTTAACATAAAATTATTGGCAGGTTAAATAAGTCCACTTAACATACCCACCACCAGAAGACTCCCTCCCCATTCCACCCATATGAGGACAGCCAACTATCAAGGTCCACCCCTTTGTCCATATTGACCGCCTCCCCTGCCCACACCCTCACCAATTCCAACAACACCCAATGGATAGCCAGTATCTGTCCAATCTGGCTTCCATTCCCCTCCACCAAACCAAAATATCCAGAGTCCACCACCTCTCTAACCCTCCAATAGAGCCCACATTTTGGTTGGGGGTTAAGGCTGATTTTTTTTCAGCCCAAGGTTACACGCACAGGGAGGGAGCTCCCGGAGCAAGTTGCCACAATGTGTAGAGCATCTGACATGACACACATGCAAATAATGAGTAAGTTGCGGCATTTGCTCATTTTGCACGTGCCCCAACATGGCTGCTCGAACCGGGAGTTTCCTAGCGCTGGTGGGTGGTGCTGGTGGGAGCAATTAAAAAAAAAACTACTGTTATCCCCAACCAGAGTGTGAGCTCTATTAGCCCGTACCTTTGGTTGGGTGAAAGATTTTCACCCAACAGGTGCCCTTTAAGCAAGTGTAGAAATACCCAAAGCTGAGACTGCAGCCTCCCAAACACTTGAATAGTAAATGCATGAACAGTATTGATGTTCTGCAACCCAAAAAATGCTTACTAGAGAAATCTCTGGCTAAAGAATTGCCATTGTCAGGCATTTTCCATGTAACTGACTAGGAGACAGCAGGGGCAGTTCCAGACTACGTAGTGCTTACTGGGAACTTCTTTAGAACAACAAGTTCTAATTACAGTCTGAAATATTGATTATTGTAATGTTCCTAAGAGTACACATTTTCTTCATATTCTGTTTTAACCATCTAGACTAGCATTCAGGTGGCACCGCTTGATTATGGGTAAGCTCTTCTGTTTCTAGGCTTTATATGTGTTAGTGTGTATAGGTTGTACTCATTGCACATCACTCACTCTTTATTCCTTCTCTTGTGGCTTTCATTGTAATGACAAATATACATTTCATTGTTCCACTTGGGATTCGGCACTTTGGGATTGACCAGTCACAAGTGCTCCCTCATTATAATGGTAATTGCTTGGGGTGGACTTTTTATTCCAATAATAGTGTTATTTAATCCTGACGGTGACCTTGTGGGACCAAAATATGAATCTCATAACATGTCTCTGATTTTAATTTAAGCTGCTGAGTGTACACTGATGTGTTCCATTACTCATATTTAACTATAAAGTTATATATATATCTGTATCATTCATGCCCACATTGAACAAATAATGTATGTCTATAATTTTCATTTAAGCCCAAGAGTGCTCTAATTTCTTCCTTTATTGATAGATATATATATAACTTTATGTTTAGCACCTGGACTGCTGCATCACCACAGCTGTTGGCTAATAGAGCCCATGCTCTGGTTGGGGACAGTAGTTTTTTTTTTTTTTTAATTCAGTTTCAAAAAAACAAATTTTTAGAGGGGGAAAAAATTGAATTTTTAGAAATGTATTAAGCCCCAGAGCAGCGAAAAATCCGAATGCAAAAATACTCCATCTCAAACCTATTGAATTCATGTAAAAATCAAAGGTAGATGGTCCCTTTGTGGAACATGTTTTATGCCTTCGTGGTTATTGATGGTTTGCAATGGTTTTCACTCAATCCAAATTTTTTCAAGTTATTTTATTAATAAATAGGGTAACATTGTGGAAGGGAGTTTGGTCAAGTTTGTTTTATTCAAATTATGAGAAAAATTTGAATTTTAGTAAATAACCCCCTATCTGTTCCTCCTGGTTGAGCCATTTCCTTGGCTCACACTGTCATGATATCACTCCACTTAGCACATGGATATGCTTTCCCGATAGATATCTGGCTGAAAGTCAGCCAGATGTCGATCGGACAGGGTATAAAATCCTGTCGGATTGCGCCGCATCTGTTCGTTGATGCGGTCCCGTGATCCGACCACCCGTATAGCCTCCATTCTGATTAGATCGACCCTAGGGCCCATGATCGGATCAGCCCAATATCGCCCACCTCAATGTGGCGATGTCGTCAAACGAGCGGATCTCCCTGTGTATGGCCAATTTAAAACAGACTGGGGGTCATTTATCAACACTTGGCAAATTTGCCCATGTGCAGTAACCCATGGAAACCAATCAAATTGCTGCAATCATTGTTCTACTTGCAGCTGGCTTTAAAAAGCTAATCACTGATTGGTTGCTATAGGTAACTGCCCAGTGCTAATAAATGAACCCCACTGTGTCTCTGTGTGCTGATTGCAATAGATCAGGGATCCCCAACCAGTGGCTCGTGAGCAACATGTTGCTCTCCAACCCCTTAGATTTTGCTCCCAGTGGCCTCAAAGCATGAGCTTATTTTTTGTTGTATAAAAACTAGGTGTACTGCCAAACAGAGCCTCAATGCAGATTGACAATCATCATAGGGGCTACCAAATGGCCAATCACAGCCCTTATTTGACACCCCAAGAAAATGTTCATGCTTGTGTTGCTCCCAAACTCCTTTTACTTCTGAATGTTGCTCACTGGATCACATGTAATCACATGTAAAGCTCACAGGATTTTCACATGTAAAGTAACAGTTGCAGGTAATTTCCCAGTCAATGGGCTTTTAACGCATACCTCCTTCTGTGATCTGGGCTGTATCATTCAACTACTTGCTGAGATCAAGTCAAGAGTGTCCGGAGAGTACTCACTCCTACTAGTGAGTCTGACTTTGTCTACAGCCTGCCTTGACCTTATGCTTACCTACTGTATGGAATTTTCTTTTAGCCTGGATTTTTTTGTTAATTTTTACACTGAATCAAAGCTTTTATTCCTATTTTGTGTCAAACATTAAATATTCTTTCAGCAGGTTACCTAGCACATAGGCTCATCACAGCCTTTACAACAGCTAGGGTTGCCACCTTTTCTGGAACAAAATACCCTAACTACAGCAGAGCTTAATCCAGCACAGCAATCCTGACACGTTTGGGTCCACTGAGAAAAAGGCTAAAAAACCAGTAAAATCAGACCTCCAGTTCTATTTGTCAATGATACTTCAATCTTTTAACCAATATCTCTATAGAGGAATGTCAATGAAAATGTCACATCTTCCCAGTACTAGGGGGGATAAGAGTTTAGCAGGATCACTGTGACCAAGGAATCATTCAGTAGATGGGACTGTCTATTTTGCCAACGCCAAAACTCAAAAACTAAAAATAGTCAGCATGCCAACTTTTTGAGTTTGCATTTATTAATCGGATTAAACCCAAGTTAAATAAACCTGGTTTTACCTGCTTTCAGTAATGAGTAAAGTAGTTACTTGATGAGTTGCAACTAGCCCATTCCAACATGTTTTTGGACATAAGATATACAATATGTACTTCCTTTTTGTGCCTTGTAATATCCTAATACTTCATTAACCCTAATAAGTACATCACAAGGTTTTTCGTGTTACCAAAGGTGCAAAACCTACAATGTTTCCCCAAAATGTATGTTTAGAAACCACACACAAACAGTAGTCCCAAAAGGGAGCAATTCATTAACAATTGTCTTTTGGGAACATTATCTCAGTATTGGCGCACAAGTATGCTGCTGATGTTTTTTTGCTGTCCAGGTTTCAGAACCTTGAAAACAAAGCAGTATTTCCAGAACCAGACAGTACCCACTAAAAACAGGCAGTTGGCAACCCTAGTAGTAGATACAAAACTGTAGCCGCACAGAGTGATCTTCTGGATCTTAACTGGAAAATTTTACAGAGATGGTGACGTTTCTCAATATCAGTTCTCCCCAGCAGCCATGGCTTCTTCCCTCCTGCCTTTGTAATAAGACAAGTCTTTATGTCCCCATCAGACCTGTACCTTTGTCGACCTCTCCAGTGACGCACAGTGTAACTCCTGCAGATATGTCGGCACTGATCAAAGCCAGAAGAAAGTGATGTGCACAGGAGAGAAATAATGGATCACTTGAAAGGAGAGGCCAAAAATTCTCACTTGCAAAGCTTCCTGTCACCATAGTGTCTCCCAGCTTTTAACTAAGAAAAACCATAAACTCAGAGAAAATATGTTACAACCATGACCGTGAAATCTGAGTTTAGTAAATACAATTTTTTACAAAGGATATAACAGAATAGCAAAAATGTGGAAAATGTACAAGGTATCTCTCTTAATTTCTTGTGATCGTTTGCTTTGCTTGAGTACATATGGACATAAGGACAAAAGTTTATCCAACAGGTCAATTATAATGTCTCACCAACAGGGAGTACAAAATGAAGCCAACTGTCCATAAATATATGATTATAATACACAAAAGCCATGAATATCCTGTAAATTATATCCTTATAAACGGTGAGTTCTGATGTCATCAGTTATAAACGGTGAGTTCTGATGTCATTTCTGTCACACGACTCACTGAAACTTGTGTATTATAATAAATAAAGTACACCCAGTTGTAAAATATGAGGATATTATAATTTACCTTGGAATTCCATGACCTGTATAAAAACACTCGGCCTTCGGCCTCGTGTTTTTATATGGTCATGAAACTCCTCGGTAACTTATAATATCCTTATATTTTACAAGAGGGGGTACTTTATTCACTATATATTCTCCAACTGCTCCAGAACCAGGTACTCTAAAAAGGCAGATAAGCAGTAATAGTTTCAGATTTCTGAAGTGCCGTGCCGACTTGGTGCGCGCACAGACTTGTGTGCGTGTGAACAGATGCCGGCGCGCATGCGCGAACGGAGGCTAGCTTGTATGCCCTAACAGAGGCTGGCGCACATGCGACAACAGATGCTTTGTGAGCCGACAGTCTACAGAAGGGAGAGGACCGGACTAGGGGTAGGCAGGCGGCATAAAAGGTACGTGCCTGGCGCCCCCCCAGCTTTGCACCCTAGGCACGTGCCTACTCTGCCTACCCCTAGTTCCAGCCCTGGGTATGGAACCTGTAATCCAGAATATTCAGGACCAGTGGTCTTCCAGATAATGGATTTTTCAATAATTTGGATCTTCATACCTTAAAGGAGAAACAAACCCTTTACCAAAAAAAACCCTACCCCATGTAGACCCCCCTCGCTCCTCTCCCCCCAGCCTAGCTGCCCCCCTCCCAGGGAAATGCCCCTAACTTTTTACTTTCCCCTCATGCAGAGTCACAGCATCAGGAGGAGAGAAGGGGGTATACGTGGGGTGAGAGGTAGGGGTTTTTTTTTTGGTAAAGGGTTTGTTTCTCCTTTAAGTCTAGTAGAAAATCATGTAAACATTAAATAAACCCAATAGGCTGATTTTGCTTCAAATAAGGTTTGATTATTTCTTGTATTTGCTATCTCTCTTGTATGGTATCTGTCCAGTATCCAGGCCAATCAGGCGGATACCAAGGTGGATCAGATAGTGTATGGCACCATTAAGGGATACTGTCATGGGGGAAAAAATTTTTTTCAAAATGAATCAGTTAATAGTGCTGCTCCAGCAGAATTCTGCACTGAAATCCATTTCTCAAAAGATCAAACAGATTTTTGTATATTCAATTTTGAAATCTGACATGGGGCTAGACATTTTGTCAATTTCCCAGCTGCCCCAGGTCATGTGACTTGGGCTCATGACCTGGAAGCAGATTAAGACCAAAACGGCTAATTGTATGTACTTTTGGAAATTGAGATCCCTAAACATATTTTGCAGTGGAATCAACTTCTAGTTACACCACTGGTTAGATTTTTAATTTACCTTTTCAATTCAAACAACTACAAAAACATACCAACGCACTCTGGGTTGGATATAGAAAAACATATATGTCAAATGGTCAACACATCACAGAGGGACATCTTCTTCAGGAAACAAAAAATAATGTTTGTCCTTAGGACAACGTCCTTGTAAGAAACTTACCCTGGTGGTCTAGTGGGCAGCGGGGTCCACGCCGCGTCCTTGGCGTGGACGCCCGCTGCGCCGCTCCTATCCTGCCCTTGCCGGTGCCATCTTTGATTCCTAGGGCACGCGCAGCGCGCCTGCGTGCAGCGCGCCTGCGCGCCTCCTAAAGGCACAGGCGCGCTGCCGTGATTGCGCCAGCGCGCAACGGCGCGAAATTGCGCACATTTTGGCGCCAATTGGATCCCTATTTAAGGCCCATTCAGACCTGAAGCCAGTGGCCGTTATAGGATCATATCCTGTGGTTTCCTGAGCTTTTGCTACCTGTTTCTGAATTTGCTATCTTGACTGATTATCCGTGTTTGACCCAGCCTGTTCCTGACTACTCTGCATTCTGTATCCTGACCCTTGCCTGCCTACGACAACTCTTCCTGCTTAACCCCTTGCTTGATCACCCGGTTTGACCCTTTGCCTGTTTGACGATTCTGATATCCGCCTGCCTCGACCCAGCCTGTCTGACCATCATTCTGCCTTATCCAGTCTGTCTGATTATCTGGTTTTGACCCCTTGCCTGCCTGACAATTCTGTTATCTGCCTGTCCTGATCCGGTCTGTTCCGTTTCCACCAGACGCCTTGTCCTTGACCTTCTGCCCAAAGACTCTTGCTATCCGGTCGTGCCCCTTTGCCAGCCAGAACTCCTCGCCTTGTACCCCTCGTTAAGTCCAGGTGGCACCCAATTAAGCTGAGGGCTCCTCCCGAAGCCCAAAGGTGGTCACACTACTGGTGAAGCCGAGCCGAGACCAGGGTCTTTGGCATTTGTTCTGGTATTGGGTGCCGGCCGTGACAGTCCTTCTTTGATGTCAAAACGTTGACCATTAAACAAACAATATGTTTTTGAGACAGAACCCAGAGTGTGTCAGTATGCTTTTGTAAATGTTTTAATTTTAATATTATGGGAATTGCCATGGACATCACCTATCTGACATGCACCTGGTGAATGAAGCCTAAAGCGTGCAGACCGACTTGGGTATATTTAATTTACCTTTTCACAAATCTGTAAAGGTGGCCCAGTGCAGGACAATTATAGCTGCCAACTCAGTTCCTCTGGTAGTTATGCCACTGCTAGGCAACATAGGGGCATATTTACTTACCTGCAAAAATTCGCCAGCGCACATCGCAACACTTCGACAGGTGTAAATTTGTCTGGACAACGCTAATTCACGAAGATTCAAAGTTGTGCACTGGGTACCGAACGCTTGCGAAGTTGCGCTAGCAAAAATACGATCAGCAGTTCGAAGTTACACTAGCGTTGGCTAATTTGCATACGGCATGCAGTTAAAGTACAATGGCCGTATATGCTGCAGCAATTACATTACACTACACAAGGCCAGGGAACCTTAATAAAATTATATAGAGGTCTTATATTGCCCTACACATGTGCCCACAGTATAGTTTAGGTTCCATATGCTATCAAATGTACGGAGGAAGGAAGGTACCCCAAAAAAATGTTGCGCTTTTTCAGCCTTTCACCCTGTAAAAAGTAAAAGTCGCCAGCGTTTTTTTGGGACTTATAAAAGATTTCAACTTTTTTTTTTAGGAAGTCCTATCTAATGTATTGCACTCAGCGCCGGATTTCAATGAGGGGCGCCCCTAGGCCACGCGGTCCGACCAGGCGGCCGCGCGGTCCTAGCGCCCACCTCACCTCCCCTTCCCAGCGTGCCGGCGAAAAAACGCTGGCGCAGCTGCTTTAATTGAATGGGGGCGCACGCGTCCCCATAATGCGGCTGGGCGGCATGCCGCCCCTATTTTTTTGCCGCCCTAGGCCCGGGCCTATGCGGCCTTGCCGCAAATCCGGGCCTGATTGCACTTCGCCTGGTCTGAGGTGGTGAAGGCAAGAGGTAATGTTCCTGGAAAATCTGCATCTTAGTAAATTAGCGTAGTTAAGTCCATTCACAAGTGCGAAAAAGCGCCTGGTGTTAGAGTGCGAAGTTGCGCCAGCAGAGCCGGGCCAAGCCGGGCAGGCGCCCTAGGCAGCCCGCCCGGCTGCTGCGCCGGCTGGTTGAGCGCTTCTGCGCATGCGCAAAAAAACGCTTCTGCGCATGCACGAAAAAAGGCTTCTGCGCATGCGCGAAAAAAATGCTTCTGCACATGCGCGAAAAAAATGCTTCTGCGCATGTATGAATTGACGCATGCATACTCACACAGATGGGAACAAGTTGGCGGTCGGCAGAGAAGGGACCGGACTAGGGGTAGGCGTAAGTACGTGCCTGGCGCCCCCCACCGTTGCGCCCTAGGCACGTGCCTTCTCTGCCTACCCCTAGTTCCGGCCCTGTGCGCCAGAGTCTATCTCCTTCACTAGCGAATTTACGCCAGCGACCGTTAGTAAATTGGCGAAGTGGAAAAATGACGTAACGCTGGCAAATTTGCGCCAGCTTTAGCCACTTCGCCGTTTAGTAAATTTGCCCCATGGTATCTATTTGTCAGGGATCTGTTTGTTGGGCAACCATGAAAAGCAAGCAGGTCTTTGGATATGGACAGAAACCCCTTAACTTACTGCTCAGAGGTTCCCAAAAACAATTATTTTGTGTTCACATATTAATCGTGTGTGCGCATTTTATTAAACAGTGTGCTCAGGTCACAATGAATACAACATTTTGTATTTTCACACAAAATTCTTTGTGTGCACTGGTCTCAAAATTTGTGTGCGCACATGAAGTGAACATTGTGGCCAGAAAATGCTGCAGCATTGACATTATCTATAGTGTAAACACTGTACAAATCCAATTGTTCTGCCCTCATTGCCCCCGCTCTGGAAACTAGACAACTGCAGAACCTTCAGTGAAGTCCAGGAGGCTATTATGAACTGAGTATGTCATAGCGGGAAGTGAGATGAGAAGGCCAGAAAATCATTCATCACTAGAGTTCTAGCAAAGCCTAGGAACTGTCTTTCTCTTTCAAAAAATATTTTCTGAGCAATAGTCACCATAATTCATTAAAGGTTGCAGAGCAACTACATCTACTCTATGAATCATTACAGAGCAGCTCTGTTTCCCTTTGGAAAATACGATAAACTTAAAAAAAGGTTCTTTCATCAGATACTAAAAAGGAAAAAAGCAATTGCTTTGTGGCTCATACTCCTACTTGTCAGTGGCTCTGCATTCCAACACTTGAATGCATCTTTAAACTATCCAATACTGGGAGGCATTAACTATGTCCATGGGCAAAAGTGCAAAGGCACTAAGGGGTGCAAGAACATGTCCCACATGGACTTGCAACCCAAACCCAGGGAAGCACAGAGAATCTGGTTTCAGCTTGTATTTCTGCCCATAACCATCTCCTCTGTATTAGGAGGAGCCTTCCAATACCCACCTACAGCAATGGATTCCTGAGTTCCTGGAAAGCTGGTACAGAAAGAGCACGGAACTAACTCAGCTTAAAGGGATACTGTCATGGGAAAACATGTTTTTTTCAAAATGAATCAGTTAATAGTGCTGCTCCAGCAGAATTCTGCACTGAAATCCATTTCTCAAAAGAGCAAACAGATTTTTTATATTCAATTTTAAAATGTGACATGGGGCTAGACATTTTGTCAATATCCCAGCTGCCCCATGTCATGTGACTTGTGCCTGCACTTTAGGAGAGAAATGCTTTCTTGCAGGCTGCTGTTTTTCCTTCTCAATGTAACTGAATGTGTCTCAGTGGGACATGGGTTTTTACTATTGAGTGTTGTTCTTAGATCTACAGAGGCAGCTGTTATCTTGTGTTAGGCTAAGGCCACACTAGGCGATAGCGCCGCGATTTGACTCGCGGCGACTTTTCGCCGCGACTTTTAATCCGCAATCGCTGGGGAAACTTTTGCGCTGGCGTCTATGGGGAATCGCGGCGTAAAAACACACGCGGCTAACTTTTTTCTATTGTCGCTCGAAATCGCCTAGCGAGGCAATTTCGAGCGACAGTAGAAAAAAGATCGCCGCGTGTGTTTTTACGCTGGCGATTTTTCGCGATTCCCCATAGACGCCAGCGCAAAAGTTTCCCCAGCGATTGCGGATTAAAAGTCGCGGCGAAAAGTCGCCGCGAGTCAAATCGCGGCGCTATCGCCTAGTGTGGCCCTAGCCTTAGGGAGCTGCTATCTGGTTACCTTCCCATTGTTCTTTTGTTTGGCTGCTGGGGGGAAAAGGGAGGGGGTGATATCACTCCAACTTGCAGTACAGCAGTAAAGAGTGATTGAAGTTTATCAGAGCACAAGTCACATGACTTGGGGCAGCTGGGAAATTGACAATATGTCTAGTACCATGTCAGATTTCAAAATTGAATATAAAAAAATCTGTTTCCTCTTTTGAGAAATGGATTTCAGTGCAGAATTCTGCTGGAGCAGCACGATTAACTGATTCATTTTGAAAATGTTTTTTTTTCCATGACAGTATCCCTTTAAATACCAACAAGAGACTAGACAGAGACTGGGCCAGACCAAGGATATCAAATCTTGTTACACAACAATCTACAACGTAGGCTGAAGATCGACCAATGAACAAGGCAAAATAAGGACCAGGAGAGAAGCTGGACAAGATAAGGGACAGGGTGTTGGATCCAGATCAGAACAGAACAGGACAAGATTCAAAAGGGCATTATAACATCTTACACTGAACGCACAACAACTTACAGGCAAATACCATGGGACTACAGGCAGAGAACAATAATAAAAAAATAGCTGCTATACTATGTACTATGTTATTGTACTGCTTGACATGTACAGCAGCCAAATACAACTCAAGTTGTGGCAGTTGATTAGAGCAATCTCTAAGCTTGAAAATCCACAGAGGGATCCAACTAAGGGGCAGGTATAGGTTTATAGGAAGGGATTGTAATTATGATACATTCGCTATTCGAACAATGACATTAACTACGCTAACCCCAACTATGGTTAGATTACAACTCCCTGCCAAAGGCATCTGGGCCTGATCTGAGTTGTAGTTCAACCTCATCTGAAGGGCTGAATCACCTTTCTTAATAAACTACTAACACAGGAATTTGCGCTCTGGTTGCCTCGCCCTGCTGCTCAGCCAGAGATTTGCCCTTGCAGAACTGAGAAGGAACCTGGAGCAATTGTACAAAGGGAATGTCACAGCAGCCCCATGAGTTGGTACAAACAAACAAGCCAAAGTCCTGGTTTTAATATTCTTTAAAATCAATGCTTGTTTTGGCACAAATAGAATGAAATGGATGTTTCTGTAAGTAGCCCCACACGAAATAATTCATAATGGATTTTACTGCTGTCCTGTTCCAAAATACACACTCCAAATTAGTAGAGATTTCATTTCAGATACATTACTTAGCTCTCCTTTATGTACAATTCAATTAGCGTCGGCAAGGCAATCTCCTTTGTGCGAGCATGTTAGTATTCCGAGCGATACTTAGGGATAGAGTGGTGTCATCCATCCTCTGCAAATCTCTTCTTGTCCTCTCCGTCACCTAGCATCTGATAGACTTCTCACAGACATGAGGCCTGATTGCTATCTTCTGACAGACTTATGTTCAAGGGGGCCTGCCAGCTCATTCACCAATTATACCCTAATAAATGTGACAGATCGTGTGGTTGGGCTGTATACCAAGCAAATCACAAGTGCAGACCAAGAATTCTGTTTAACTCTTTGGTGCTACAGGGAACTGCCAAACGTTTTCAACATTTCCATTAAGTTACGGAAAGGCCGTTTGCCATAGACTCCATTTTATCCAAAATATACAAAATTTAAAAAGTATTCCCTTTTTCTCTGTAATAATAAAAAAGTAGCTTGTACTTGATCTCAACTAAGATATAATGAATCCTTATTGAAAGCAAAACCAGTGTATTGGGTTTATTATATGTTGACATGATTTTCTAGTAGACTAAGGGTGGTGACACACTCTAAGATTCTGGGGAGATTAGTCGCCCAGCGTCAAATCACTTCTTCTTCGGACGACTAATCTCCCCTAAATGTCTTCCCGCTGGCTAGAATGTAAATCACTGGCGGGATGACACTCAGAGCACTTCGTTTTCCAAACTTGCCTCACAAGGAAAATGCAGACGACTTTGGAAAACCAAGTGCTCCAAATGCCATCCTGCCGGTGATATACATTCTACCCGGTGGGAAACATTTAGGGGAGATTAGTCGCACGAAGAAAAGGTGATTTGTCGCTGGGGAACTAATCTCCCTAGAATTTTAGGGTGTGTCACCACCCTTATGGTATGAAGTTCCAAATAACAGAAATCTCTGGAAAACCCCAGGTTCCGAGCATTCTGGAAAATAAGTCCCATACCTGTATATTGCTAATACTAATACTGGACCAATGGTGACTCAGCAGATGAGGATCGTTCAGGCTGTTGGCCCAAAATTTAAATGTGTCAGTGCTATATACTGTAAATAACACATAATACTAACACCATGTATGGCACTTTGTATGGTATGGTCCATTGGATCCCATAGTTGGACACTACTGTATAGGACTGTTCCATGTACGGCTGCCTTTAATGTTAATAGACCATCTCCTTTTGTACAAGTAAAGTGGATATTTATATATACCCAAAAAAGTATAGAACATTATTATTTAATAATCTATCAAACACGGGCAGAGACAATATTTAGATACCAGCTTTAGTTTTAGGATTTGCCTGCCGTTGGTGCATCTTCCATGGTAAGGTCGCTGCTGATATTTCTAAACCCCAGCGCAGGCTCTCAGTGGGAGACCATAGATTAAAACCTGATGAAAGCCCTAAGGTCACACTGGGCGATTTGGGGAGATTTAGTCGCCTGGCGACTAATCGCCTCTACTTTGCGGCGACCAATCTCCCCGAATGCCTTACCTCTGTCTTGCGCCGGCTAAAATAAAAATTGCCTGCGGCATGGCACACGTGTCGCTTCGTATTCTGAAGTCGCCCGAAGTTGCCTCGTGAGGAAACTTCGGGTGACTTCGAAATATGAAGCAACGTGTGTGCCATGCCGCATGCGATTTTCCATTTTAGCTGGCGCAAGACACAGGTAAGGCAACTAAATCTCCCCAAATCGCCCAGTGTGACCTTACCCTAACTGGTTTTGTGAATCTTAGTGAAAGATCAAAAACTAGGAGTTTGCCCCGATGCTAATCTCATAAATGAAAACATTTCAGTACTGTACCTTCCTTGCGATTCTGTGCTGTTCAGCCCTGGCATGTGTTTTTGCAAGATCTCTTGCTGTATTAAGACAGTATGCTGTCCAACTGCTTTTCATGTGGAGCACAGTCTTGTCAAACTTAATGTCACACGTTGTGTTTTCATTATGGGAAATTGTAAAAGATGCCAAGCCTACTGAAATGTATAATCATATGGGCTAATCTGCACCAGTATAGTTACCCTTAGCAACCCATCAAACACTGGTGTCCATAGGCTAAATCATCAGGTCTTTGAGCTTGGGCACCTGCCCGGTACTCTCCTATCCTTTTTATTGTGTGTGTAATATATATATATATATGTGTATGTATATATATATATATATATATATATATATATATATATATATATATATATATATATATATAGTCAAATACAAGAGTCCTCTGCACTCAACCCATTATCAATATATTTAAGACAGAGACATTTTGTGCATACTGCTACTGAAAAATGCCTTACCCTTTAAACAAAACAGGGATTGTTTGTCCATATATTGCAATATATTTAAGCTGGCCAACTACGTCAAAGTCATCCCATTTCTGGCCAGTCCTATGCTCAATTTTATCCGATTCATTAAGAATTGTATTGCTTCATTATACATTTTGCAAAGGGACTAGGTATATTATGAGGATATTAGAAGGTACCTCGGAGTTCCATGACCTGTATAAAAACAATCGGTAACTTATAATATCCTTATAATTTACAAGAGGGGATACTTTATTCACTATATATATATATATATATATATATATATATATATCCCAAGCTTTTTCCCTATGCACTTCTGACTGTTCGTCTCCTGTAGAAAACTGCAAAGTCTTCAAGTTTGCAGATAATATGACAGTGCTCGGACTCATTCGCAACAATGATAAAACAGGGAACACACAGGAGGTGTGTGACATTATTAAGTACAGCAGAAAACATGACCTGGTTCTTAATACAGCAAAAACCAGAGGTGATGTTAGAATTGAGTAGGTTGAGAGCATCACATTCTTAGGTCTAAAAATCATTTTTAAAAAACTTAAAATGGTCTGACACCAAAGCCATAATCCAAAAAGCTCATTAGTGTCTTCATTTCCTTAGAAGATTGAAGCCAGGGGCGTAACTATAGAGGAAGCAGACCCTGCAGCTGCAGGGGGCCTAGGTGTTATAGGGGGCCCCATGAGGCCCTAATTAATTAGCTATTTCAACATATATTGGTAAAACAGGGCAACCTGAGGATATGTTGGAGGGCCCTAAAATTAATTTGCAGTGGGCCCCAGTAACATCTAGTTACACCACTGATTAAAGTGGTTTGAAGTCAACATGAAGGCAAAAATGACTTTTTATAGAGCCACTGTCGAAAGCATTTGATGAAAGTGTGATATGCAGTGCCGTAACTACTTGCCAGCCGGCCTTGGTACAGCATGGGCTCCCAGGACCCCCTTATGAACTGCGAACGCTGTAAAATCTTCCCCTGCCCAGCCGACCACGATAACGTGAGATCACACCCCCTGCACCCCTGGTAGTTACGCCACTGGTAGTATGGCACCATCACACAGCAGGAAATATACACTCTCCAAAGAGTGCTTAGAACTGCTGAACGGATAATCTCCACCACACTTCCATCATTATCCGACCTAGACACTGACAGATGCAAGAACAAAATTTATGCCATTACAAACGACCCAAATCATCCAGGACATGAACTGCTCATCTGGCAGATGCCCAACTACTCTCTTAGGCACAAATGGCCTGAAAACATAAAAACCAGAAGCAAAAGACTATTTAACAATAATTTCTTCCCAAGGGCAGTCAGACTAACTGCAACTGTGTCCAGCTGTCAGGAAAGAATCACCAGGACTCATCTCAAATTTCTACAAATATGGGTAGAAATGCTGTACAGGAATGGGATCTATTACCTGTTTACAGAAAGCTCTGAACTACAGAATAGGCATCCCCCATAGACTCCAATTCATCCAAATAATCCAGATTTGTAAAAATCATTTTAAACATTTTGGATTATATAGATAAAATGGAGTCTATGGGAGTCTTTTCATAATTTGGATAACGGGTTTCCGGATAACGGATCCCATACCTGTACCAAGTTCCAGTATAGTTTTAGTCAAAGGGAACCAGAATAAGATCTTAAATGAGTTGACATGTATAAGGACATGTATAAGGAATCAATACAAAGAGAAGGGAAAAAATTAAAAAGTGGCAGTAGTATTTAAGGGAATGATATGTAGCTTGCCCTTTGACCTATAGAAGCAGGTCTGGATTGGGAGTCAAAATAGGCCCTGGCAATCCAATACAGAGAGGGCCAATCAGCAACTCACCAGCCCACTAAATAGTGACTTTCTATGGCATCTTATGGCAGCCCCTCTGGCATTTGCCAGAACCCACAGATTGCCAGTCCGGGCCTGTATAGAAGCACCCTTACTGTTACTCTTAGCTGTCCTTCCTTCTTCTGCTTAAAGCCTTCTTATTGATTATGCTGACCTTGGCTATAGTAATAAGGATCCCCAGTGATGGTTGTTCCGGCATTGCTGGAATTAATATCCAATGCAAACAGCATCTTTTACAGACGTCATTTGGAGACTGACAGCTCTTTAATGTGCTACGGCAGAGAAGGGAAATAATGTGACAGCAGATAAAGATCGCAGGAGAGATGGAGAGATTGGGAAGCCGTCTGGTGACTGTGTGCATTACAATGCAAGGGCAGTAGCAGCGGGAATGCACAGTTGCACACGCAGGGAACTTGAGTGACCTTCACAAGAGGACTTCATGCAATCACTGGCTTGAATCATTACATTCCCCGGGTCTGACTGCTTCCTTATACATGTCAACTCATTTAAGATCTTATTCTAGTTCCCTTTGACTAAAACTATACTGGAACTTGGTACAGGTATGGGATCTGTTATCCGGAAACCCGTTATCCAAATTAGGAAAAGGCTCCCATAGAATCCATTTTATCTATATAATCCAAAATGTTTAAAATGATTTCCATTTTCTCTGTAATAATAAAACAGTACCTTGTACTAAGATATAATTAATCCTTACTGGAGGCAAAACCAACCTATTGGGTTTACTTAATGTTTAAATAATTTTCTAGTAGACTTAAGGTATGAAGATCCAAATTACGTAAAGATCCAGAAAACCCCAGGTCCTGAGTATTCTGTATAACAGGTCCCAAATCAGTAATTCTGTACAATGTGCATAGTTACTCATTTTGAGAATGCATGTTTTATATGAACACAGGGCCTGGTAGAGTGGTCACCCTTTGGTTGCATTCATAGCCCCAATGTGATCCTCAGCTCATGTGACTTCTAGTTCAGCCCCATCACCGCCCTAAGGAGACCCAGTCAAATATTGAAAGGCAAGCAGTTCTAGGAGATTGTTTTTTACCTGTATAGGAGATGAGAGTCTGCCAATTTGGTCAAAAAAAGTCTCAGTTAGAAGTAGTGTTTGTCCATAACAATTGGTCACATTGATATTGCATAAGAGATAAGACTTAACAGACACTTGACCTGGTGCTTTCGAGTCTCATTTATCACTTACAGATAATTATAATCCTTGATGTATTCATGTATACAGGTGGGGGCATTAAATGAAACACACACTGGAAAAGGAGCTCCCCGTTGCATGGAGAGAATCAAGGAAAGCAGATCTGCTATTTCATTAATGGGGTTGTTCACCTTCAAACAACTAGTTGTTTTCAGGTAGATCACCAGAAATAACGACCTTTTCAAATTACTTTCTATTTTCTATGTGTGACCGTTTTCTAAGATTGAAGTGCAAAGTGTCATTTTTCACCTTCTAAAGCAGCTCTAGTGGGGGTCGCCGACCCTATAAACTGTTCTAAATTGATACATTTAGCTGATTTTTTATCTTTGTTCCTGCTGAGCAGAATCCTTGAGTTTCATTAAAGGCAGCTGTTAGAATTGATACAATAGTTGCTAATATTCCAGAGATGCTGCTGAGAAATGTATCATCTAATGTAGCAAATTGTAACAGTTTAGAGTCTGCGCTTGAATAAAGGCCCATACACGGGCCGATAAAATCTGCAGATAGACCGAGTCGGCATCTTATTGGCCCGTGTGTGGGGCAATCTGACGGCCTTATGATGATAAACTTCATCATACTGAAAATGAAAGATAAACGTGATTATTTCAGAAACGTGAATATTTAATTGATTGTATTTATAAAGTTTCTTATGTCAGTATGCTGAAGCTTATATTAAATTTCCATTTTCACGATAGTTCCCCTTTAAATAATAAATAAGCGCTCCTGCTCTGTGAATAGACAGTGTTGGGGTGGAAGTTCAAAGTGATTATTTCTGAATATGTTGAGTAATGTGCTCCTGCAGTATGGAACACTTTGAGCCAGAGGACTAAAAGGACATAAGGGGGTATGAAAGGAAGAGAAGACAATAACCCTTTGTGAGAATGGAGAGACTATGAAACTGAAAGGGGAAACAGGGGAGAATGGCTTGAGGTTGAAGGGAGAAGGGCAGACTGAAAGAGATGGAAGATGAAGGACATCATAGCAAAGGGGCAGTAGGGAAAGGTGGAGAGAATGGCACTCATGATGTAGGGGAGAATGATACATGGGATAGAATAGAGAAAGGCACATGAGTAATGGAGAAATGAGAAAACGTCAGATGAAAAGAAGAAGAAATTGGCTGATGAACAGAGGTTGAAATCGTAGGGTAAAGAAAAGTGGTGGGGAAGAAAGAGATTCTGTTAAGCTGATTGAACAAGATCAGGAAAGAAGTTATATGCACATTATAATAAATTAATTCAGTGCATCCCTAATAAGTTTATGAGAAATATAAGTATAATGTTAACTATAAGAATAACTTGTGCTTTAGTTGTTAAATGGACCCCTCCGGCCCTCAGTATCAAGAGTAAGAAGACCTTTAATATCCAGGTGGCTGGTTTATTACTTTCCACAAGTCTAATGAGAGAAAATAAGTAAATGTAGTTTTGTCCCAAAAAATGTAACATTTTTGATCATCTCCTCCACAAATCAGGTTCTAAACGCTCTGTTTTCAAGCACAAAGTAGCCCTTAAGGCATGTACACAACCATTGCGCTATGCTCCTGTGGTACAATGCCCTAAGTGGCATCCAGTGCAATGTGACTGCAGGATAAACATGGCTAAAAATAGGCATCCCAGTGAGAGTGAACCGCCTGTGCACATTTTTACTTTTTTCATCCAATGCTCGAGGGACCAAAAATACTTGAGGCAACGCTCAAGGTCTGCCAGGCAATTGATAACAGAAGCATGTGTACAGGGTAGAGTGGTTATTCTAGGCTACTGTTAGCATGCCTCTGGCTACATTACATCCCATACAGCTCAAGGTATCACCGTGTATATAGTTTAGGCCCTGCACACATACCCCTACATAACAAATTTGCACTGTTACCCCCATGTTTTCCAAGTGTCCTACATTCAGAAGCAAAATCAGGATTTTAAATATGGATCCTCTAAACCAGGGATCCCCAACCTTTTGAACCTGTGAGCAACATCAAGAAGTTTAAAGAGTTGGGGAGCAACCCTAGCATGTATGGTCTTGTGTTGCCAAATAAGTGCTGTGATTGGCCATTTGGTAGCCTCTATGTGGATTGTCAACCTACATTGAGGATCTATTTGGCAGTACATCTGGCTTTTATACAACCAAAACTTGCCTCCAAGCCTGGAATTCAAAAATAAGCACCTGCTTTGAGACCACTGGGAGCAACATCCAAGGGGTTGGAGAGCAACATGTTGCTCACGAGCTACTGGTTGGGGATCACTGCTCTAAACCATCTACATTTTATTTTTATGACTGTGCACTACAAACGCCACCATTTATTTGAAGTACCGTTTTTTCCGGTGAAACTGATATCACTTTGTCTAAGGCAGAAGCATATGGAAGTGCTGTGCTTGATTTGATATGTACATTCTTCTAATTATCTCCCCCCAGCTATGGATAATCCATTGATGATCCATTAAATTAGTAGGCTTCTTCTGAAGAAGAACTTGTTATTGATGTAGGATACAAGGTCGCTTGTCGGCACATATGGAGAGCACAGCTGAATGCCTAGTGTAGGCAGTGCTGAAGGATTTAGCCTCCTCCTCACAACACAACCTTTTAGGGACACCGTTTTCCACTTTGCCAGGTCTTTTGGGATTTCAACAAATATAAATTGTGGAAAAATTCACTATAAAGTTTCCAATCTTTACAAAGACACAATGAGCGTGGGAATCCTTTTAATTCACCTAAAAGTGCACAAAAAGATGAAGACATTAAGGCATCCTTAATTGAGAAGTATTTGGTTTTGTGGATAACAAACTGTATGACTCTAGGCAGCATCACTCAGTGGCTACTAAAGTAAATAAAGCACTGTCTTGCATACAGAAAGCTCAGAATTACAGGTCTCCCATAGACTCCTTTATATTTAAATAATCCCAATTTCAAGAAAATTACTTTTTATATGAAAAGGGTTCATTTCAAATGGTTGGTCGTGATGGATTTGTCTTTATTTGCTCTTTGCGGGTTTATTCTTAGCTAGATTGCCTTTGTCTCACTGGCTGGCTGGCCACAAATTCCTTATCACTTCTCCCCTATTGTATTACAGAGAGGGAGAGAAAGACACAATATCATGAAATAATCTCTCAAAGTACATTTATATAAGTGCCCGTCCCTCCTGTGGTGCTGGAGCCTAAAGTTAATGCCCTCTCTGTCGCATTGTATCATATTTGCAGACGTTTACCATGTGAATCTACCCAGGCTATAAATAAAATAGGAGACAATTTGGTATTGTAGAATAACCCTGATATACGTGGCACCTCCTAGACCTGTATGATGGCAAGAAACCTTTCTCAGAGACAATGAAGCCAGTGCAGGGTTATTCTATTTGGGAACAGTTTCATCTCAAAATCAATCTGGAACAAAAGTGATTTCACGGAACTCGGCGGAACCTGCATGTCTCTGTTTCCCTCTCTGCTGATAATGTCTGCAGTAAAATTGTGGCTAAATCGAGCTGCCTTTGTCTGCTCTCAGCTGAGTATCAGGATGTGCCGAGACACACACACACACACCATCCGCTGACAAAGCAGTTACTAGAGAAACACAAGTATTCAATACATCTGCCATTGCCTTCTACCTTCCCCTGCCAAAGCTCAAAAACATGATTCTGATTTGAAGCCTGCTTGAAAAAAATCACATTATTTTAGACAAGGAGATCTTTGCAGGAAGGAACCTCCATACTGTAAATTGTACCTACATTTCCAGTCTATATTCAGTGCAACTTCTCAGATTCTCCACACCCTGCAGAAAATACTGGATGACAAGCAGTTGTTCCCTACTAGTATACAGCTAATGTGTATGGGAATGTGCCATATTCTAGTCACATTGAGCTAAATGGATCAGCCAATCGGGGTACAGGTATGGGATTCGTTATCCGGAAACCCGTTATCCAGAAAGCTCTGAATTACAGCAAGCCCATCTCCCATAGACTCCATTTTACTCAAATAATTAAATTGTTTAAAACTGATTTCTTTATTCTATGCAAAAATAAGACAGTATCTTGTACTTGATCACAACTTAGATATAATTAATCCTTATTGGATGCAAAATGATCCTATTGGGTTTATATAGGGGCATATTTATCAAGGGTTGAATTTCGAATTGAAAAAACTTCGAAATTCGAATTAAAAAACAACCAACCGAAATTAAGTTGACGTTTTTTTTGGGCAAATAGGTCAGTTTTCGAACGAATAGGTCCGTATTTGGCCGAATATTAATCGAAGGAATAGAGCATTAGATCTAATTCGATTCAAAGTTTTTCTCAAAAAAAACATAGGTTTTTTAAAGTCCACCAATTGCCTCCAAATAGGTTCTAGGAGGTCCCCCATAGGTTAAAACAGCAAATCGGCAGGTTTTAGATGGCGAATGGTCGAAGTCGAATTTTTAAAGAGGCTGTACATGATAAACTTCGATATTTGAATTTCTTAATTTTTTTCAAATTCGAATCGAATTTGGACTCTTCCCTCGTCAAATTACCCAAAAAAATTTAAATTTAATAGCTCGAAATTTAAATCTTTTTCATTTGAAAATTCACCTCGACCTTTGATCAATCTGCTCCTTAATGTTAACATGATTTTCATAGAGTTAAAGTATGGAAATCCAAAATACAGAAAGACACTTTATCCATAGCTCCCAAGTGTCCTGCATTGCACGGGCCAGTCCCGCTTTTCACATGACTTCCCACAGTCCCAGATCATCCATTAAGTCACGCATTATCATCGGGAAGTCCAGTCTGCAGGAGGCGAGACGTCACCTACTAGTTTTCTGCGCGGATGGCCCCCAGGCCCATGGCAACCATGGGGGGGAGCATGTAAAAAGGGGGCGTGTTTTACCAAAGTGCATGTTCATTGTGGAGGCGTGGCCACAAAATGGGCGTGGTTTCTATCACCAAACAGGTGTCCCGCTTTTCATTTCCAAAATGTTGGGAGGTATTCTTTATCGATCAATCCCCAGCTAACAGGTCCCATACCTCTACTAGAATGCAGGGTCTACGCAATAGATACTCATGTATCTATCTTATTTGCAGAATTTGATTATTGCTTAAACTATTTGCATTTCAAAAGTCCCCCTCTTGCCACCTGCACCCACTTCAAATCATACACAGAAGAGGCATCATAGATAGTGGCAGCTGCAGTGACATCACAGTTTGTGCCAGCGGGATGCACTTTGTTGCCGTATCCATCTGTGAGCATTCAAGGCCCCGTATCTAGTGCCAAGGGTTTGTCAATAAGTACCAAGCTGTTGTGATGCTGTGAATTTGGACATGTAAACAAAGCACCCAAATAGCAGCTGTTTTAATTCTGCATTTCCTGGTCATGTTATAATGTGTTGGGCCTTGCACTTGTCACCTTGAAGAACACAGAAAAGACAGAACAACACACACACTTATTGGCATATGTTGATTTCTCGTTATTTCACAGTTTGTGTTCTAAAAGGATTTTATGTTCTACAGTCGTAGCTCTGACCCTGTTAATACCAATTACTAAAAAGAAGGTTAAAAGAGGTTTCTTTTACACGGCTGTGTATCGAGGGAGGGCGTTTCCGCTGGCTGGAAATACTCCGTATCTGCTGGTATCGCTGCCTGCTACCTGCTTTCCACCAGCTTTCTGGTTAATGGTGACCTTGCTCTCAAAGTCATTTTGCCCATTGATTATGAGACTTTCAGGACTGTAATTTAACCTGTTGGACTACGGAGGGTGATATCCACTGCCACATTTTGTTTTGAAGAACAGTGAATATGACCAAAACTGAGGCAAAAAAAGAAAAAGGAAAAACAGGAGCCAGCGGCATCTGGCACTTTCATCAATGTCAGACTGAGATTTCCTCTGGGGTTCATCATTTGTATAAGCAGCTGTGCATATTTAACCAGCATTAATTCCTTTTGGCATCACTCACATATTCATTTTTACCAAGCATTTTATCAGTGGTATTTGATGAGAAAATCAAAGAGGAATTGGCATTACTGTAGTTACCAGGATAGGGGCATCTATCTCTGCAGGGAGAAACATGGAGAGGGATTACCCTAATACTCATTCATGAAAACAAATTTGACTTATTAAGTTTTGTTTGTGCCGCTAAGAAAAAAGGAATTAAGGAAAAGCTTCTCCAATTGATCTTTGCCCAATAACAGCCAAGTCATTGATTGATTTCACCCCTGGGCCAACGTTGGGATCACATAGGGTCAGCCAATGAGATTTTGGCACCTATCTATATAAACCCATCAGGGTGATTTTGAGCAATTTAGCCAAAGTGCTTTGTAACTGAGTGAGTAGAAGATAAAATGGTCCCCCACCAGTCACTATGAATGAGAATAGCCCCGGGAGACATTTATGAGCACTAAGTTCTACTGAACGATACTGGACAATTGCTGCTGATTTCCATTTAAAGTAAATATTGACCATATCTGTCCACATTGCTACAAAATACAAAAGTGCCAAAACTAAAAAGCGAAACGTCCATGTAAACACCATGCAGATATTTGTACTCTTCTGCACAAGGAACTGGCTCTTTAGTCAAGGGGAAAGTGCAATATGAGGAATGACAGCAGTGGAATTCATCACCTATAATGTGCTCTGTGTATTCATTAGATGCTGAATGTTTCATGAACTGAATTCTGAAGCAGAACATTTCTTGGCTTGCAGCTATTATTTAGCCAACATATGTGAATCTGGAGACTGACTGCTTTGAGCCCCGCGACATGGAACTGCAGAAGAGAACAAAGGAGCTGTCTCTGTACAGTGTGATGTTGTAGAACAATTAGATATGTTTCCCAGCAAAAAGAGCTCCTCCATAGCCCGGCTGTGTCACTGAGACTAATAACAAATGAATCACTTTTAAATACCTGAATGCACCTTATAATTTGGACTTCCCCACCACAGATCTACCTTATTAGCCACAATAATAAAGTGTAACTCCCATGAACCTCAGGCTGCAAAGAGGCACATCACCCATTAATTACTGATAATAAAGTACAATCTGCTGAGTGTCCTTTCCTGCTCATCTGTTCTCTTCTCATTTAGTAGTGTCTTTGGGATACTTCTTACCAAAAAAAGAACATTCTTCCCTGATTAAGCCAATTGAATTACATCTGAAATGCACCATCTATTTTTGGTCTATAGATTTGATCCGTCCCGATCATTTCTCAATCCACCCAAGTGGAACTTCCTGACTCACCAAAAGGATGATGTTACCAGCATCAAGAGGGCTACAATTTTGGAGTCCCTTAATTTCAATAAAGAATCTGGCCAATAAATGCTGTTTTTCCCAAAGACTCCATCACCTCTAAGGGCAGAGACACATGATCAGATTTGTGGAGATTAGTCGCCCGGCAACAAATCTCCTCTTTTTCGGGGCGACCAATCTCCCCAAACTGCCTTCCCGCCAGCTAGAATATAAATTGCCGGCGGGATGGCTCTTGGAATGCCTTGTTTTCCAAAGTCGCCGAAGTTTCCTCGTGAGGGAAGAGACACATGGTCAGATTCAAGAAGATTAGTTGCCGGTGACAAATCTTCTCTTCTTCGGGGTGACTAATATCCCCAAACTTCCTTCCCGCCGGCTAGAATGAAAATCACCGGCTGGGTGGCACTCGGAGCACTTCGCTTTCCGAAGTCCCCCGAAGTTGCCTCATGAGGAAACTTCGGGTGACGCCGGAAAACGAAATAATCTGAGCGCCATCCCGCTGGTGATTTAGATTCTAGCCGGCGGGAGGCAGTTTGGGGAGATTATTCGCCCTCCAAAGAAGGAGATTTGTGGCCGGGCGACTAATCTCCTCCGAATCTGACCGTGTGTCTCTGCCCTTAGGCAACTTTGGGCAACTTCGGAAAACAAAGTGCTCCGAGTGCCATCACAAAGGCGATTTCCGTTCTAGCTGGCGGGAAGGCAGGGGAAGGCAGTTCGGAGAGATTAGTCGCCCCGCAGAAGATGAGATTTGTCGACGGGCGACTAAGCTCCCCGAATCTGACTGTGTGTCTCTGCCCTAAGAAGAAGATAGGGCAGTGGAAGATTTAAGGTCAGAAGAAGAAGGCACTGTCTATGGGCCCCCAGAATGGTACAAAGGACATTGTGTTACAATTATACATTACCAGGGGGGCGCACCTCTCTATCTCTGTCCCTGTCCAGTTGCACTCTAATTGTGGGTATAGAAACTCTTACTGTAGGTATACATAAAACTACTACTAACCACACTACATATTTATGGCTCAGTGGTCTGTTTGATCAAGCCTTTTGTTGCCCATTTTTTGTTACCAGTTGTGTTTTTTTGCCTTGGGTAAAAGTGAGAAATCCCAGCTTCATTATTTGTTTATGTTGAATGACTAAATTTAAAACATGGAGCTCATGTTATTCATTTTTGTGAAATAAAACAGTAGCAACCAGCTTGGAGTTAATATGTTGAGTAGAGCGAGAGGGTATCAGCATCTGCTGCAAGTCTCGTCCAGATAGAGCGCAGTGCCAGTCCAAGCTGCTGTCTCTTTCCAGCTAATGACTGGGGAGAAAGAAATGGTTTCAGATGATTCAGTAGCTTTCAAGCCTGTAGCCTTTCCTATATAGAGGTCTGAGCTGGTGTTCTAGTTCTGCTCAGTATGCTCTGTTCCCCACAAGAAGTATCATCATTATATACACTGCATGTTCTTAAAAGGATTTGTTAAAGGAAAACTATACCCCCCAAACAATGTAGGTCTCTATTAAAAGATACTGAGTAAAACAGCTCATGTGTAAAACCCTGCTTCATGTAAATGAACCATTATCATAATAATATACTTTTTTAGTAGTATGTGCCATTGGGTAATCATAAATAGAAAATTGCCATTTTAAAAAATAAGGGCCGCCCCCTGAGATTGTAAGATTCACTGTGCACACATACAAACCACATGTAAGGTCACATGAGCCAATTAACAGACAGAGTTCTGCCTTTTGCTTCCACACTTCTTCCTGTTACAGTTAGTGTTGTAGTATTTCTGGTCAGGTGATCTCTGAGGCAGCACAGATAGAGTCACGAAATGGTGGCTCAAGGCAAGAGATGTAAAAGGGCAATATTTATGTAAATATATATTCCAGTTTGGTAAGATTCTTTAATATGTCATTCAATTTGATATAAACTATCTGTTGCTTAAGTATTCATTTTGGGGGTATAGTTTTCCTTTAATAGTGAATATGAACTCAGCAATGAGACAATGTGCTGGGGTTTTTACAAGTGTCTATAAGAAATGCATCGTGGTCTGTTTCATTAATCTACATCTTCAACGTTGTCAGCCCATGTTATTAGGGTGATAATGATCCCATCTTGAATTTTTAAAATCTAATTTCTCAGTAATATGAAATAATTCCTTAAAAAATGCACGAGCTGGACATCTCTGCATCCATCAGTTATTACTAAAGCTTTCAGCTCTCCATCAGTTCATTCCAACAATACAAATCTCCATTAGGTAATAACCAGCATGAACTGCACCATCACCCACCTCCATCATGTAATAACATACCTATCCATCAGACATGTCCACATCTCTCTCTCTTTCTCTATCTCTCTCTCTCTCAGGTAATACCCATCAAACACCTCTCCATCAGGAAATATTTTAAATATACTGTATGTTATTATTAGTAAATATCCAGAATTCTCCCAGGACCCATGTCTCCATCGGGTAACAATTCTCAACCAGATAAAACCTAGGACATACTTCATTCTCATAATACCCAGTCTACACCTTTCTATGTAGAAATAATCGATGCACCTATGTTTCCCTGTTGGACTGTCAGCATGTCTATCCCCATTAGGTGTTTGATTTTAGTTTAGTCTAAGCAGCCATTGCTCAGACTAGTTTAATCCTAATCACCTCCCATAGCCCTCCTATTGTGTTGTAGGAAGTTGGTGAAGTTTGGAATTGTTTCAAAGATTTCTACTTAAAGCATTTGAACGTCTGATTATACTTTAGAAGCTGATCCACACTATGATTTGATAACTAGCATCGCAGTTGGAGGGGGGCAGCATATGAATTTTATGGGTTTATACTAAGGGCCCTTACTCATGGGCGTTTGAAGCTGCGCTTTATGCGTTCAGCCGCAGGAGAGCGTAGGAGTAGACGCACTGAATTCTTTTCAATGCGGCTGTACTCACATTGAGTACCAGTAAGCACCGAACGCAGGAAAAATGCAACATGCTGCATCCCAACCTGTGTTCGGCGATTACATGCGCCTGAGTGATTACAGTCGCAATGAAAAGAATTTATGGCGTCTAATCCTGCGCTACCCTGCGGCTGAACGCATAAAACCATAACGCATGGGAGCGCAGCTTCAAACGCCCGTGAGTAAGGGCCCTAATTATATGTGATTAATCCTTTTATTCCCAGATAGTATGCTTTTATGTTATAATCCCCTTAGAAAAATATGGTTGAGGGTAATGTAATAAAACGTGCAATATTTGCTACAGACTATGGCAGTACTGTCCAACCTATTACATGTAGCAGGCACATTATGTCTCTTAAAGCATGTTTGAGAACCAAATTCAATTAAAATAATTAAATGATTTCGTACAATGAAGTCTATGGAGCAAACGGAAGGCCATAAAAATCCTGTGGAGGGCCACATTCGGACAGTCCTGATCTATGGCAACAAATAAATGTAAACATTTTATTGGTTGCTATGAGTTACTGCACCTGAGCAAATATTGTGCCTTTTATTATTAACATTAGAGCATAGTGTGATACACAGAAAGCAGGGTCAGGTGAACAGGACAATTAATGGAATCAGAGGACACAAATGTTTATGCCAGTGGGACATCCTTTTAAATGACATTACCCAGAACTTTCTAATAGCTTTCTGTGAACCAATAGACATTCCTCTCCTATATTCACTTTTCTGCTGCCCTTTATTATGTGCCAGAGAGGGCCCCGGGTTTAATAAGCAGGAGACCTCCCAGACTAGGGGGCGCCACTGCAGCATAGGACTGGGCAATGATCCCAGAACACATCTGACTCCGGCACCATGAGGCACAAGAGCCAGTCAATACAAGGGCTCCTGACAACTGGAAACATCAGCAGACAGGAGTGTGGAGCCTGCTCTTATTTAAAGATTTGCTGACACAGATGCTATTTTTAGAGAATCCACATCTGCTGTGTGATGATGATGATGATGCTAAGGAAGGACGTGCATGAGATGTGTAAGGAAAGGTATTTAAAATGAATAGCTAAAATAATCCATCTTTAGTGATGGTGGGGCAAAACAGATGTACAGAGGTGTCAGCCTTCTGGGAAACTTTTTGGCCAACTTTCATTATACCTTGGTCACCCCCATAACCACCCCCTGATCACTCCCTAAGCTTTGCGTCACAATGCCTGACTACCTTTAAACACAAATTAGGGGAAGCAATAGATTGCCCAGGTTAAAGGAACAGTTAAGTGTAAAAATAAAAACTGGGTAAATAGATAGGGTGTGCAAAATAAAAAATGTTCTAGTATAGTTAGTCAAAAATGTAATGTATAAAGGCTGGAGTGTGCAAGGCAGGCCACATGGGACATAGATGTTCAGTGAGTTTGCAATTGATCCTCAGCATTCAGCTCAGATTTAAAAGCAACAGGTATGACCCATGTGACCCCCTTTAAAGGAGAACTTAACACCTTTCTAATAAAAACCCGTACACCCTACCCTCCATAGTGCCCCTCCCTGCCCCCCCCCCCGCACTGGAGTTTACAAGTAAATAACCTTAAGCCGGTAATTGTTGCAGGTCGGAACAGAAAGAGGAGTAATAAAAAGTAGCAATAACAATAAATGTATAGCTTTAGGGAGGATTTATTTTTAGAATGGGTAAGCAGGGTTGGACTGGCCCGGCAGGACACTGGGTAAAAACCCGATGGGCCCCGACCCTCATGTACCCCCACGGGGCCAGACCCCCTCTCCTGACATTCAGATTCCACCAAAAAAAATTGGCGCCCCACATCAATGTCTGCACATGCGCGCCGCCACTCGCGCATGCATGTTGCATTCATGCATGCCATCTTTGTGCATGCACGTTGAGCGTCGACTCACAGAATGGGGGCAGAGGGGGGCCCTGGACACCAGTAACGCTGGGCCTGGGTCCCCCAGTCCGACCCTGGGGGTAAGTGACCCCTATTTGAAAGCTAGAAAGAGTCAGGAGAAGAAGGCAAATATTTCATAACCTATAAAAAAATAAACATGAAGAGCAATTGGAAAGTTGCTTAGAATTGGCCATTTAATAACATACTAAAAGTGAACCACCCCTTTAATATCACTGGCATCAAACATTATTTTTTACTGGCTAGTCTGATTGTATCAGCCAGGTGGCAGCTATATTGCTCCATATCTAGTTCAGCCAAGAGGTGACTGTGTGGTTTGCCAGCCGGTGCAGAAGGACCCAAAACTGCTCATACCACTTCCCTTTTACATGGTCGACAGAGTCCATTGAAATCAGCTGGAGGTTCAAATAGCAGTTTCAGGAATTTCTGTGCTGAGAGAGGACAGGACCTGTGAGCCGTTAGCCTTGGTGTTGAGTGTGAGGAGACAGTTGCCCCTGTATAAAACCCTAAAGATACTTTGCTATTACAGGTATGGGACCTTTTATCCAGGTTTTCCTGGGTGGATCTTTCCATAATTTGGATCTTCATACCTTAAGTCTACTAGGAAATCATGTAAACATTAAATAAACCCAATAAGCTGGTTTTGATTCCAATAAGGATTAATTATATCTTAGTTGGGACAAAGTACAAGGTATTCTTTTATTATTACTGAGAAATAGGAACTCAGTTTTAAAAATGTTAATTATTTAATTAAAATGAAGTCTATGGCATACCTCACAACATTTTGGAAATAGAAAGAGGGACAAAAAGATTTGCCACTACCATTTTTGTGGCCACATCCCCTTATTATCATTTTCATTTTACACAAGTTGGCAGGTTATGAAAGTTTGAACACATTTCTGGGGTTATTATGTGTTATTACAGTTTTGCTAATGAAGCTGCAAGTCACAGTTTCCCCAAGAGACCTGCATCTCTTAAATTGTTACAATTGCTTCTTTGCTTATCTAAAATTGTTACAAAAGTGTCTAAGTGCACCTGCCACATATTCTGGGCTCCCTGCCAAAAGTCAATTAATTTTAGAAACTATGGGGCAAATTCACTAAGATGCAAAGTTGCGCCAGGCGCAACTTCGCCGCACTTCGCCAGGCATAGTTTCGCCAGCGCTCCGCAAATTCACTAAAATCCGAAGTTGCGCTCAGGGGTAGCGTAAGGTTGCGAAGTTGCGCTAGCGTTGATTGGCTATGTAAAGCGAAGTTACGCTAGCGAAGGCTAATTTGCATACGGCGCGAAATTCAAATTTCAATGGAGGAACACGTATCAGCACTACAAATGCCAAGAAAACCTTCAAATCAGCAAATAAAAATGTTATTTTACCCTACACATGTGCCCACTGTCTAGGTAAGTTGCCATGAGTCAGGAAATGTAGGGGGGAAGGAGGGGAGCCACAAAAAATTTTTCAATCTTTTTCAGCCTATCACCCATCATGTAGAAAACACGCCAGCGTTTTTTGGCTTTTTTGGAAACAATCCCTATCTACTCTATTGCGCTTCGCCAGGTCTGAGGTGGCGAAGGAAGTCTAGCGTAAAAGGTAGCGTTCAGTACACTGCGCAAGTTAGTGAATTTGCGTAGTTTCGTCGCTAGTGAAAATTCGCCTGGCGTAAGGTTGCGAAGTAACACTAGCGAAACTACACCCACATTCGTTAGTGAATTTGCGCAGTAGCGAAAATGCCAAACGCTAGCGAATTAACGCTAGCGTTCGGCGATTCGCGGCTTAGTGAATTTGCCCCTATATCTTTTTCTGGCTGTTCAGTGCAGGAGATAAAAGAATAAATCAGAACATTTCAGTAACAATCTAGGACTGCGAAAAACGGGACAGTGGGGAGCGATACTATGGGAGATGCACGTCCCGTAATGGATAATGGATCCCATGCCTGTAGTAACATTTGCAACTGTCACTCCGTTGCAAAAATTATCTTTTGAATCTAGTGTGCATAAAATCTCATGACCAATCACATAAAAATGTGGCCCAAGCTTCCAGCTAAGTCCCTAAAGGTGCAATGAATTTTTTTTTACTGGGCTCTAAAACAAAACCCCCGATTTATAAGCTGTTCCTCGCTACAGCGACGCTGGCAGGTGCCCAGCTGAGATATTAAAATACAAATTACCCTCAATCTTTCCCTCCAGCAGGTGCCAGATTGCAGATTTAGTTGTCACTTGTAAAATATGCACATGGCTTTCTATTAGACGTTCCAGAAGAAATGCAAATTCAAACTGAACCAGTCAGCATTTGTAGAGGGTCTTATTTATTTTCTGTTTTGCCCTGCAGAAAATGCTTAGCACAGTATAAACAATCAATATAAAATCTGCTGGGTTACACAGAACACTAAAACGTCCTATTGTGTTTTTTTATATCCCTGAATAAAAGGAGGCCCAGGCCAGGAACCATATACTTACACTTTCCATATGTGCCTTTCTTTCTTAGAATTAATACAGCTGTGGGGTCTGTTATCCAGAATGCTCGGTACCTGGGGTTTTCTGGATAAGGGATCTTGTCTGTATTTTGGATCTTCATACGTAAAGTTTACTAAAAACTAATTGAATGTTAAATATACCCAATAGTTTGAATGAAGAACAAGGTACTAATTTATTATTACAGAGAAAAAGAAAATTATTTGAAAAAAATGTGAATTATTTCGATTAAAACGGAGTCTATGAGTGATGGCTTTCCAGTAATTCGGAACTTTTCGAATAACAGGCTTCCAGATAACTTATCCCATACCTGTATATATCAGTACAGGTATGGGATCCGTTATCTGGAAACTCATTTTTCAGAAAGCTCTGAATTGCAGAAAGGTGGTCTTACGTTGACACTAGTTTATCCAAATAATCAAAATTTTTAAAATTAATTCCCTTTTCTCTGAAATAAATAAAAGTTTCTTGTACTTGATCCAAACTATAAACTGTACATGTTAGTACAATTAGTGTTGCACACTGTTAATAAATGAACACTTGCAGTTTATTAAGTACTGCCTGAAGCTGTTTATTCCTTTCTTTTCTATGATATAAACTGTACATGTTAGTACAATTGCTTGTACAGGTATGGGATCAGTTATCTGGAAACCCGTTATACAGAAAGCTCATAAATACAGGAAGGCCGTCTCCGATAGACTTCATTTTATCCAAATAATTCAAATTTTTGAAAACGATTTCCTTTTTTTCTCTGTAATAATAAAACAATAACTTGTACTTGATCCAAACTAAGATATAATTAATCCTTAATGGAAGCAAAACCAACCGATTGGGTTTATTAAATGTTTACATGATTTTTTAAATTTAGGCTTAGACTTAGATCCAAATTATTGAAAAATCCGTTATCCGGAAAGCCCTAGGTCCCGAGCATTCTGGATAATAGGTCACATACCTGCAGTATATACAGTATTTTGCTCCATCTTCGTTACATTTAATACCAGCCACTTTGCACACAAGCTCCAAGCATCTCAATCATAAATAGAATTTGGCAGACACAAAGTCAAATTATTTTATGCAGAACACAGTTTCCATTGGACGTGTTTAATCATCTTAGCTGCCCGCAGCTGTAATGTTCAATATGTTGTTTGTACATAATAATGGAGAGCAAGTGTTTCCTTTATTATCCAGGATTTATTCTCTTTGTTGCTTCTTTATTTTCACATGAAATGCTGAAATGTTGGCCGGGCACCAGTTCTCCACGTCAGAGTCTAGCCCTACTACAAGGGGCATTTATAGAATCCGATCCTTTCATTCAAAGCTTTTTCTTATTGGCAGGCATAACAAGTCCTGTGGGGCTTTCACATCTTTGATCAGGAGAAGGAAAGTATCCAATGTTGCCCTGGAAATGGTCAACAAAGAGGTTTGCTTATCTTTATTTGTCACAAAACCTACAGACAGTGTATATATTGCAAATACGTTCATGCCACAAACTCATGGCCTGATCCTCCCTATGGTAAATGATATGAGTTTCAAGCCTTAGGAATCCTAGTTCCATCTGTATTCCCTGAAAACTCCCAGCCGCCACTTGTATTTCTTCAGGGTCGACCTTTTATACAATACAGGTATGGGATCCGTTATCCGGAAACCCATTATCCAGAAAGCTCAGAATTACAGAAAGGCTGTCTCCTGTCCTCTCTTTTGTCTCTGTAATAATAAAACAGTACCTTGTACTTGATCCCAACTAAGATACAATTAATCCTTATTGGAAACAAAACCACCTATTAGGCTTATTTTATGTTTAAATCATTTTCTAGTAGACTTAAGGTATGAAGATCCATATTAGGGAAAGATTGGTTATCCGGAAAACTCCAGGTCATGAGCATACTGGATAACAGGTCCCATACCTGTATAGTAGTTATATATAGTATCATACTTTCTTTTAAAGGAGAAGGAAAGGCTGGAGACACTTGGGGGTGCCAAACGTTAGGCACCCCCAAGTGATTGTAGCGACTTACCAAAAACCCAGGGCCGGTGCTCCTATCAGGAGAAATCTGCACCGGCCCTGGGTTATAGGAGCGAGCACCACGGAGAAATCTACTTCCGTCTTCGCGCAGCTGTGCATTTCCCCGGACTGAAGCATGCGCATTTGAACGAAAAAGCCGACTTTAAAGCTAAAGTTCGGCTTTTAGTTCTAATGCGCATGTGCAACTGCGCGATGACGGAAGTAGATATCTCCGTGGTGCTCGCTCCTATAACCCAGGGCCGGTGCAGATTTCTGCTGATAGGAGCACCGGCCCTGGGTTTTTGGTAAGTCGCTACAATCACTTGGGGGTGCCTAACGTTTGGCACCCCCAAGTGTCTCCAGCCTTTCCTTCTCCTTTAATGCCTTTTTCAGTTGTTATGGGCTCCAACTCCTAAAATGAAAGAACCCATGATTTCTTTCTACCAACTGATTGATCCTAGAAATGAGCAGCAGGCAGTAGTACATATATAGTGATAGTGATGGGCAAATTCGGGTTGAATTTGTGCGAAAAGTTGTTAGAGTCAACGTTTTGTTGAAGCCAGCGATGATTAACAGACACCCATTGACTTTAATGGGAGCCAAAATCTGCGTTTCACAAATTTTTCGCCTGTTTCACGAATTTTGCGGGAAATTTGCGAAATTCGCGGAGAAGCAAAACAGGACAAATTCGCTCATCACTATTAAGGGATCCCAGCATCAATTAATACTTTATCCCATTATAAATCTGGCATTACAGCTACTTACTCATACAAGTAGAAGTCCCTATTCTTTCCATAGTGAGTGGGTACAGATTCTCTAGAAAGGAAAAAGACTTCAAGGTCCAAAATCCATTACTTTGCAATGGAAAGCCAGTAATAGATGGGCTACATGGCTCCGTCTAAGGGCGAGGGGGTGGGGAAATGGTTCTTATGAGTCAGGGATAAACTCAGGTGAAGCAGACCCTGTAGCTGCAGGGGAGCCCAGGTGTATAGGAGCCCCATGAGGCCCTAATTAATGATCTAATATCTAGTTTTGGAAAAATTCAGATAGTGTTTGTGCTTCTGTACTTACACCCAACTGAATGAGCTCATTTCAGTAAGGGGAGTTTATATTTCCTTTTCAAGGACAATGACACCCACAATTTGCAGTACTTATAGAGCTGATGTAAATTCACACATCAGAACCCCTCATTGTTTGCTTGTGGCAATCTACATTTCCAATGTTTGGGACACAAAGAAGACTATGGGGTGAACATTGGGTCCTTCTACGTGAGCTTGCGAGGGCTGGTGTTGCAAGGGTAATAAGGCAAAGCTCAGAAAATGATCATTTTACAAATTGTTTGCAAAATGTACTTAAATGACCTGAAAATTGTTTAGTAATAGTAAAATACGAAATAAAAATTCATGCACTATGCGTTGCAGTTTTACACATGAATAAAACCAAGGCAAGTCTTGCAATGTAAATGGAATAAAATTATCAGCGAGCAGCAGTGTCAGATACAGGAGCTTCTCTAAGGCGACGAGCGAAAACCCATTGTATGGTCTGAAATATTTCTACAAAACAGGTGGAAAATTATACGTCTTTGCATTGGCAGAATGTCACAACTAATCAGAGGCAGCTCCCAAAAACACTAATTCCAGGGAGAAGTGCAAAAACTCCAGGCGCTGCGTTTAGTTACATTGGCATTCCCATTAGATTGTAATTAAAAATAAGCCGTGCGCAATTACTGGCAGAAGAAAAAAAGGCATATAAACAACAGCCAGGCCGATGTCAGTACGGGCCTGCGGGGAGTATGCAGGGAGTTTGCTGGCGATATAGCTGGAGATGGTAGTGAACATGGTCATATCACTGCAAGTGAGACAAGAAGTGATACAAAGGCAATGGCTGTAGAGAAACAGAACGATACTCATGGAAAAACATAATTAGATATCTTGTAAATTGCGACAACATATTCTGCACAGGACTACAGAGTTTAATCATCATTCACAACAGTCCTGATAGGGTGGTCCCATCTACCTTTAGTGCTTCAAGCAAAATTCCAAAATAGGCCACCAAATAGAGCGGCAACATATTGCGCAATGCTGTAAAATAAATGTGTTTATACAAGTTACTCTAAAGTGACACCAAGTATTAGAAGGCTCAGTGACCCCAAACATCAAATAGTACAGTGCCCCCCAACATTAAATAGCACAGTGACTCCCAGCATCAAATAGCACAGTGACTCCCAGCATCAAATAGCACAGTGACTCCCAGCATCAAATAGCACAGTGACTCCCAGCATCAAATAGCACAGTGCCCCCCAGCATCAAATAGCACAGTGACTCCCAGCATCAAATAGCACAGTAACTCCCAGCATCAAACAGCACAGTGACTCCCAGCATCAAACAGCACAGTGACTCCCAGCATCAAATAGCACAGTGACTCCCAGCATCAAATAGCACAGTGACTCCCAGCATCAAATAGCACAGTGACTCCCAGCATCAAATAGCACAGTGACTCCCAGCATCAAATAGCACAGTGACTCCCAGCATCAAACAGCACAGTGACTCCCAGCATCAAATGGTAGAGTGCTCTAGAACAGTAACTGAAACAGTTAAGCACAGCACAGTTATACCCAGTATTAAATGGCACAGTGACCATCCTTCAGTACAGAAACTGCCCTCCACTTTCCAACCCCTCTCTTTTGGCACAATTGGCTGATGTGACTAAATATAAATGCAGACCTGTCTGGATCTGAACTAGACATACAGTTAGTGTGAAGTAGAGGAGTCAGGGAATAAACTAACACTACCACTTACACACACTACAGTTCTCACTGAGCTCATTCGGCTGTCTGTATGTTTTTGAATAGTAGGGGAAAAGGAAGCAGCAGAAAATTTGCTTTGTGCCACCATTCTGCCCATGAAACCACAAGAGCACAGGGAAGACTGGAACCTTATGAGGATGTTATGGGGATGGAGCTTTTGGGAAGGAGATGGAGAAAAAGAGGCAAGAGAGGTCATCTGGGACAATGTGACAAGAGAGATGTAACAGGCACTAGGGGAGAAGGACTGATCACTATCATTTATTCACTGTACAGCATATAATTAACCTTGCAAAGATGGCTACTGCAGGTCTCATTGTGGGCCCTTGCTTATAAACAAAATGAAATCAACAGCATCTCGACAAACAACAGGCCTTGTTACTGCGCTGAACATGATTTCACTGGAGTTGGCTATAGGCAGGGAATAATCAGACCTACCCATGTACTGCCCAAAAGCAGCAATTGCAGCATCTCCTGGGCCAGGACAGAAGCACAGATCTGCCCCATTACTGGTGAGCTAGGCTTTTGTATCTTAGGGCTCTTTTTGGGACTTGTAATACAGTCATAGAGATGAATAAATATATATCTGTATATAGACCACAGGGCTGGAATGACAGAAGAAGGGCCTGACAATGCAAGATAATATACATCAGCATCTAAACATTGTTGAGCATGAACTCCCAGCATCCCCCCTAAAACTGCCCCCAGCACACAGTTCTGCCCAGAGATGCATATTAATAATATAACCCAGGGCTGTCCAACTGGCGGCCCGCGACCCCCCCTTCTTTGGCCCCCCAGATGCTGTGTCTATTTACAATATGTTATCTTTAAAGGGTATCACTGTAGAGATAAACTGCACCCTGCATTGTTTAAACCTCAAATTCAGACTCTAATCCCCTGTATCACACCTGTGATCCTCCTGCATTGTTCACTCTTGTGACACCTCTATTGTTCACTCCCCTAAAGGCCTGTACTGTTCTACCCGAGACCCAGGCTGAAACTGCCCACATTGTTCACCTGTTCACACCTTATTCAAAATACTAATGGGGCACCTGCACTGTGTCACTGTATGTAGTACATATTAGACTGAGAGCTTTACTTATCTCCTGCTCTGTTCTGCCTTCCCTCCCTGCAGGGCTGGAACTAGGGGCAGACAGAGTAGGTGCCCACCTAGGGTGCAATTATGGACGGGCACACTTTTAAGGGGAATTTCCTTTCTTTCTTTTTTAAACCCTGATTTGCTTGGCCTTTAATAGTTTTTCAACTTTATAAACCCCCTGTTCCAGACAGAATCACTCCCCAGCTCCCTTTTGGCAGCTGCTGGCACAGGTACATATTTGTGGACAATATCTTGGCTGCTACTTGCACAGGTGATATGATGGATATTTGGCTGCTGCTGGCACAAGTACATATATGGAGGCAATAGTGTGTATTTTTTGGCTGATGCTGGCACAGGTACAGATTGGGGGCAATATAAGGGATTGGCTGCTGCTGGCTCAGGTACATGGGGCAATATGGTGGCTGCTGGCACAGGTACACAGATGCTTGAGGGCAATATGATGGATTTTTGGCTACTGCTGGAACAGATGCAAATTGGGGCAATATGATGGATTCTTTTAGTTGCAGCTGGCATAGGTACAGACTGGGGGTAAAATTATGATGGATGTTTTGGCTTATGCTGGCACAGGTACAGATTGGGGGCTTGGGGCAATCTGAGGGATTCTGCAATCTGAGGGATTGACTGCCATTGGCATAGGTACAAATGGAGGCAATTTGATAGGTGCTGGCACAGGTACAGGGGACTATATGACTGGTAAGGTGGGAAATGTTAATGCAGGACTGGGTGGGGGGGGCACTGATTGAAGCCCTTGCCTAGGGTGCAAAAATACCTTGGCCTGGCCTTGCCTCCCTGTGTGTGCCATTCTCTGCTTGCCCAGTGCTGCTTGCCCTACCCTGCCTGTGGGATGTAAGCCGTTAGGGGTTTGTTAGCATTTGGGTATTGTTGTTAAGGGCCCTAAGGTGTTTAATCATGTGTTGGGGAGTTGTTGTTTTATCCACAGGGGAGGATGAGGCATATGGATTTAAGGGTGTGTTTTTAACATGATTTCAATTTTTCACATGAGGGATTTCCCTGCAGTGAGCACCAACCATTTGGTTTTTTGGTGTGCTACCACCGTTAATGTGGATGCGATCTTAAAAGTTCTTGTGGTTTACAGTGGGTGTGGTTTAAAAGGGGGAGTGGCCAACACTGACTTTCATTATCAGCCCTCCTCCACATAGGCCAGTAAAATTTTGGCCCTCGGTACCACTGAACTTGGACAGCACTGATATAACCTATGTAACATATATATAGTAAATAAAGTACCCCCTCTTGTAAAATATAAGGATATTATAAGTTACCGAGGAGTTTCGTGATAAAAACATGAGGCCGAAGGCTGAGTGTTTTTATACAGGTTATGGAACTCCGAGGTAACTTGTAATATCCTCATATTTTCAACTGGGGTACTTTATTTATTATAATACACAAGTTTCAGTGAGTCATGCGACAAAAATTACATCAGAATTCACCGTTTATAATTGATGACATCAGAACTCACCGTTTATAAGGATATCATTTACAGGATATTCATGACTTTTGTGTGTTATATATATATATATATATATATATATATATATATATATATATGTTTCAAATATGTATTCCGTACAAACACAATGGTGTGCAGGGAGCCATGAATAGCATGGAGGAATAATTCATTAAGCTTTTCGCAGAAGCACAGTTATATATAGGTATCATTAGCACAGGCCATAGGGCACCATGTAAAATGGATGCTTGTGGTTCCATTACGGGTTATAATGCAGAACGGTTTTTATTCCCCTATATCTGCCTGTAAGCTAATAGTACAGCAACTGGGGTACATCTATGACGTTGCAATTAAATTAATTTTGCAATGCTCCCATGACTGCCATATGTCAACGTGAACTATCCCAGGATTATTTCTTTGCAGAAAGATTTCTTTGCAGAAAGATTTCTTTGCAGATAACAGAATTACTGAGCCCAAGATAGTTACATTATATGTACAACTAGTGGTAAGACTATTGGGCAATCCTTCTATGTAAAATAGACATGTGATCATGTTGCTTTAGTGGTAGGCCTAGAAATGGGCAGTTCCTTTTTTTGTTCATAAGCATATTTGCATTTTAGTGAAACATTTTGTATATATTACCTTTGTGCAATAGCCTTACAAATTTTGCAACATTTGTCACAACTTTGGAATGAAGCAAAAGGATTTTTTGGAAGATTTTTTTGTACTATTTATACATCTTTTTATTATTGATTTTATGAGCACATATTGTGATAACATCAGCACTGTATCACGGTTGAACTATAGAATGATGCAAAAAGACTAATGTTTTTTATTAGCATTTATTAAGATGACATCAGCACCGCACCACGTTTGATTGACATACGATGTTTTATGATCTCACTTCCTGTTTTACACCTTAAAAAGTTTGTTCACATAATGATTTGTACACTTGATAAAGGGCTCTGGGCCCAAAACATGTTGTGTGCAATAAAGAGCACCTAGCAGCAAGTTCTGCCTCTTCGTTTGCTTTCTCTCAGCTCTCGTGTTAATTGACTTCATATCCCAGGATTCAGCTGTGCATTACGCCATTGGGAATTTGCATGAAATCACAGAAAAGGCTCTGGTGTCAGAATCATATACCCCGTGTTCTGAACTACAATCAAGACTCACTTTATGGCCATAGACGTAACAAATTTCGATCTTTCTTGGAAAAGATCTTTCCAAAAAACATTACTTGTTTCAATACACACGTGTAGAGCTGAATTATCAGATATACGGGTACAAACAATAGGATTTTACCTGTATCTGACAATTTAGCACTAAGCAGTGGCTGATGTTCGGGTGCCATCTGTTTCGGATATGCCTAAATTCATAATAATTATATTGCATCGATAAGTGCTAGAAACTGCTATTGCAAGGCCAAACGATATTTCAGGCTACATGGCTACGTGCAGGGCACTATATTATCTGACACCTATATATACTCGCACATTATCGCAGAATATGTCTGAGTGACCACATATGTAACACTTGTGTTTTTTCTTTAACTCTGGCATCCTGTTATGTCCTTTGCTTTTCCTTGTACGCATGTTACAAGGACGTACTAAGGTATATAAACCTGCTTCACTATGCAATAAACAAACAAGTATTGGCATCAAATCTCGTGTGTATTCTTGTGCTTGTTCCCCGGAGGTCTCTGGATCCTAAGTGGGGTACTCCTAGCGCGTGGCAGTTCCAAGGTGGTCAGGAACCCCAACATCATCAAATCAAAATTTTACAACTAGGCCGTTTGAGGAGCCGACCGATATCCAAGTCTTCTGACGATATCGGTCGGCTTGTCTCTCGCCATACATGCACCGAATATCATACGATAATATCTGTCTGTCTATGGCCACCTTCACACAGCCCTTTTTATACAGTTAGAATCATACAGTTATTATGTTCTATATAGGTATGGGATCCGTTATCCTGAAAACTCTGAATTACAGAATAGCCTTACCCTCAATTTTCTCCAGATTTCAAGAAAAATTTGCTCTGAAATAATAAAACAGTACCTTGTACTTGACCCAAACTAAGATATCATAAATCCTTATTGGAAGCAAAACCAGCCTATTGGGTTTATTTAATGTTTACATGATTTTCTAGTAGACTTAAGGTATGAAGATCAAAATTACGGAATGATCTGTTATCTTAAAAACCCCAAATCCCAAGTATAACAAGCATAACAGGTCCCATACCTGTATTTATATAGGGTTGACACAGAATGTTCATCACACACACACACACACACTATGTCCAGTTGTATCAGGAACCAATGATTATGGGACATTATAGACATAGGGAGACAATTGCAGATTTTAAAAAATGATTTCCTTTTTCTCTGTAATAATAAAACAGTAGCTTGTACTTGAGCCCAACTAAGGTATAATTAATCCTTATTGGAAGCAAAACCAGCCTATTGGGTTTATTTAATGTTTACATGATTTTCTAGTAGACTTAAGGTATGAAGATTCAAATTACAGAAAGATCTGCTATCTGAAAACCCCCAGGTCCCAAGTATTCTGCATAACTGGTCCAATAAATGTCTATATATCGGGTTGACACAGACTGTTCATCACACACACACACACACTATGCCCAGTTTTATCAGGAACCAATGATTATGGGACATTATAGACATAGAGAGACAATTGCAGAAAGAGGCCCCAGTTATTATTGAAGTCAGAACCCTAGAACTCAAGACAGCAGTAATCTTCCCCCAGCTTGAATCTGTTAATTTAATGGAAGATAAAAAAAAAAAGCCCAGGAGTTTCTATATGAGGCAGACATGTCCCCGCAACCCACAGAACATTAGACAAGTCTGACCCTAGTGGGACCCTCTATAAAGTCACCTCCTCATGCCATTGTGCTCTGCCATAATATCACCATGAAATAGATGGAACCACACTCAACTTCAATCAAATTTTACTATTCTCATCACAATGAAATTGATGATTCGTCATGAAAATAGTAGAAAATCCCGGATCTGTGCAATTACTGCTATAGACAAGGCAGCTGTATATAAGGAAGAGAGAAGCAGAGATGGAAGCTGTGCTAGTAAATGAGCAGTAAATCTCTCGTTAGCTAACAGAACGCATTCCTATACCCCCAAATCATTTACAGGAAGAAATAAGAAGATTGTAAGCTCTGCTGTTTCAAACACAAATCTCATGCTAGGATTGGTAATGCACCGGGTCCCTCCCTTACAACCAACGACAGGCACTGATGAGCAACTTCTCTTCCACATAGATCATTATTTCTCAAGCATTGCTGAGTTATTAGAGGATTTTGCTGTGTGGCCCACTTGCTTTTAATTACCACTCTGCAAGTCTGGGTGAAAAGTTCATTATTGTAGCAGAGGCACACTTTGCTTTAAAGGGCAACTCCAGCCAAATACTAAAAAAAAATGCATAATAAAAGAAAATTTCCCAGTATAAATTCATTAAATGTGGCCAATGGTTTTACATTTATTTGTATTTATTATTAAATGTCTTTGCTATTGAAAGCAGTATCTGCCTGTTCTGTGTTATTCTATGCACTACTTCTCTGACTACCACCATAGCAAAAGTCTTCCAGCCCAGATGCCATAAACCCTGCGGGTTGCAGGTAAGCGTTTCGGGAGCGATTATAGACGCGGCTCGGCGGTTCTCCGGGTTTGTGGGTGGCGGGTCTTCTCAATAGCGAGTTTTACTCCTTTTTTTCTGATCACACCTAGGTCTAATGATGTCACTTCCGGTTTACAATGACAGCACTTCCTGTTTCTTGATGGTCAGTGGGTTGTGGATCAGGATGCGGATAAGGTACTTGCAGGTCGGGTAGTGGGTCCAAGCGGGTAAGTATGCTGGTTGCGGGTCCGGGTTGCAGGTCGGGTTTAACAAATTGGTTCCACACAGGACTCTAATGGCAGTGCTGCTCAGGCCCACATGGTCTCTCCTGTCCATAACCCCCGCCTCATGCTCACACAAGGGACAAGCATTGTCAAATTAAATAATAAGAGGGCCGGGGGGGGATATGAACACTATAGATGAAGGTGACCCTATGGTCCAGGCCCACCCAGGACTGTGGGGTCTGTTTCCTCTATCCACTGATTCCAGCATTGCACATAGCAATGAGTTTGACCCAGGGCTGGAACTAGGGGTAGGCAGGAGAGGAGGCACATCTCTAGGGCACAATAGTGGGGGGCACTAGGCCTGTACCTATATTGTTGCCTACCCCTAGTCTGGACCCTTGTAACTGTATTTGTCGGCACGCTTGTTCGTGCACTTGATTATCTGGCCCATTTACTCTATATTGGTCAGGTATTAGGGTGATGCTCGTGCACCAAAGCTTTCTGATAGGGCCACAAACTCTCAGCTGGAGCGAGATCAGGGGGCTATGGTTGGGCCTTTGTAGAACATTCACCTTCTTCTTCTCAAAGCCCCTCCAATGTTATATATCTCTCTGTCCTGTTGAAAGATGAACTTCCACCCAAGCAGAATGAGACAGGTTCTCTTGCAGTATTTGCCTTTATTTTATACATTCTATCCTTCCTTCTCCTTAAAGGGGTTGTTCACCTTTGAATTAACTTTTAGTATGATGCAGAGAGTGAAATTCTGAGACAATTTGCGTATGGTTTTTGTTTTTTATTATTTGTAATTTTTGAGTTATTTAGCTTTTTATTCAGCAGCTCTCCAGTTTGCAATTTCAGCAGTCTGGTTGCTAGCGTCCAAATAACCTTAGCGACCATGCATTGATTTGAATAAGAGACTGGAATATGATTAGAAGCCTCAGATGTCCTTTCTCATCTCTGTCTTGAGCAGAGCAACATTAAAACACTTCTGTGTTTTCTGAAGGTATATCTCTTTGACTGTATAATTACAGGAAGTGACCAGCAGGTGGCTCAGTTGTTACAAAATGATATTAGCAGTTAATAAAAACTTAAATATCGCTGAAAATGAAAAAAATAATAAATGTAAATTGCAATAGAAAATCACCGAGAGCAATTTTAGATTTTTTAAATTTTAGTTATCCTTTAAATATCTGCCATTTTGAAAGGCAGATTGTGCCCAGGTAGAAACCAGAGTCAGGAATCCAGCGTTACAGTCAGCAGTGCGACCCACTGACGCCTTGAACATTCTGGGCAAGTTCCTATTCAATCTATTTCTCATGAAGTAGGTTTTGCATTAGTGGGGGAACCAGCCAAGTTTTCAAATAATAAAATAAAAGCTAATTCTATGCAACTTTTCTTATATACATATGTCATTTTTTTGAATTTATTCAAAGTATTTCAAAGAAGTACGTATATCTTTGTCCCTGTCTGCACTGCTGGTTCTGACTTTTGAAACAACAAAATAGCAGGCACTCCTAAGTATTAAATGTTCAGACCTTACCTCCTGGGCCTGGGCTTTTGTTTGAACATCCTTAGACATGATTCTGCTTTATAAACAATCTCATCTGCCATGAACAAATACACAGTTATGTAAGTGGTAAATCAATAAATGCTGGATTTGAGAACACAGATTTAACCATCATTTGTGCCCAAGTCATTTACTTAAATTCATACAATAAAACCTCCTTCTACTCAAAATTTGAACAAGATTAGTTTTTAAATGCCTATTAAAGTGCAGTAAATTTCAGCACAGCGATACAAACAGTACACATTCACATTACAGAAAGCTGCACCTCAAATAGCAGCACATTTACCCATAAAAAACACAGCCATATCCCTAGTAATAGTAAGTGGAGGGTTAGACTGTTAGACTCTCAGAGCAGCCAGGCAAGTCAGCTAAAATGCCCACCCAGCAGTAATACACATGTATCAGAAGCTGCCGAACATGGAAATGATGCCCAGTGGCACATGTCACAGCCTGACATAGTGTGAAGTCATGCCAGTGCTCTAAATAAATAAACACAGCACAGGGGACTGAGCCAAATGATGCACTGACAGAAGATGAGAAAAGATGAAAAAAACTGAGAAAAATCATGGGAGAGAAGCTGGAATCCATGGATAGCTGTATTTTCCCCAACTGTGCTGATATTTCTGGCCCACTAACATTAGGGGCTATACAGCTCTGTATATTCTTTCTTTTCATTCTCACTTAACTCCCAATAAACCCTGATTCACAAATATGGATCTTAAAGGATTGTTTTTATAGGGAGAGATGATGCCTATAGTAGCAGTTCAATAATAGTCTCTGGAAAGGGAGTGTGACTGTGGGATAGCAGGTATAGTAGGGAGAGATGGTGCCTATAGTAACAGTGGATAATAGTCTCTGGGAAGGGACTGTGGGATAGCAGGTATAGTAGGGAGAGATGGTGTCTATAGTAACAGTGGGATAATAGTCTCTGGGAAGTGAGTGTGACTGTGGGATAGCAGGTATAGTAGGGAGAGATGGTGCCTATAGTAACAGTGGGAAAATAGTCTCTGGGAAGGGAGTGTGACTGTGGGATAGCAGGTATAGTAGGGAGAGATGGTGCCTATAGTAACAGTGGATAATAGTCTCTGGGAAGGGAGTGTGACTGTGGGAAAGCAGGTATAGTAGGGAGAAATGGTGCCTATAGTAACAGTGGGATAATAGTCTCTGGGAAGGGAGTGTGACTGTGGGATAGCAGGTATAGTAGGGAGAGATGGTGTCTATAGTAACAGTGGGATAATAGTCTCTGGGAAGTGAGTGTGACTGTGGGATAGCAGGTATAGTAGGGAGAGATGGTGCCTATAGTAACAGTGGGAAAATAGTCTCTGGGAAGGGAGTGTGACTGTGGGATAGCAGGTATAGTAGGGAGAGATGGTGCCTATAGTAACAGTGGATAATAGTCTCTGGGAAGGGAGTGTGACTGTGGGAAAGCAGGTATAGTAGGGAGAAATGGTGCCTATAGTAACAGTGGGATAATAGTCTCTGGGAAGGGAGTGTGACTGTGGGATAGCAGGTATAGTAGGGAGAGATGGTGTCTATAGTAACAGTGGGATAATAGTCTCTGGGAAGTGAGTGTGACTGTGGGATAGCAGGTATAGTAGGGAGAGATGGTGCCTATAGTAACAGTGGGAAAATAGTCTCTGGGAAGGGAGTGTGACTGTGGGATAGCAGGTATAGTAGGGAGAGATGGTGCCTATAGTAACAGTGGATAATAGTCTCTGGGAAGGGAGTGTGACTGTGGGAAAGCAGGTATAGTAGGGAGAAATGGTGCCTATAGTAACAGTGGGATAATAGTCTCTGGGAAGGGAGTGTGACTGTGGGATAGCAGGTATAGTAGGGAGAGATGGTGTCTATAGTAACAGTGGGATAATAGTCTCTGGGAAGTGAGTGTGACTGTGGGATAGCAGGTATAGTAGGGAGAGATGGTGCCTATAGTAACAGTGGGAAAATAGTCTCTGGGAAGGGAGTGTGACTGTGGGATAGCAGGTATAGTAGGGAGAGATGGTGCCTATAGTAACAGTGGATAATAGTCTCTGGGAAGGGAGTGTGACTGTGGGAAAGCAGGTATAGTAGGGAGAAATGGTGCCTATAGTAACAGTGGGATAATAGTCTCTGGGAAGGGAGTGTGACTGTGGGATAGCAGGTATAGTAGGGAGAGATGGTGTCTATAGTAACAGTGGGATAATAGTCTCTGGGAAGTGAGTGTGACTGTGGGATAGCAGGTATAGTAGGGAGAGATGGTGCCTATAGTAACAGTGGGAAAATAGTCTCTGGGAAGGGAGTGTGACTGTGGGATAGCAGGTATAGTAGGGAGAGATGGTGCCTATAGTAACAGTGGATAATAGTCTCTGGGAAGGGAGTGTGACTGTGGGATAGCAGGTATAGTAGGGAGAGATGGTGTCTATAGTAACAGTGGATAATAGTCTCTGGGAAGTGAGTGTGACTGTAGGATAGCAGGTATAGTAGGGAGAGATGGTGCCTATAGTAACAGTGGGATAATAGTCTCTGGGAAGGGAGTGTGACTGTGGGATAGCAGGTATAGTATTATTATTATTATTATTAACATGTATTTATATAGCGCCAACATATTGCGTAGCACTGTAAAGTAAATGTGATTATACAACTACATCACACGAATTACATATATAGAATATATGGAGTAACAAACATTACAATCAATACAGGTACAAAAAGGTGAGGAAGGCCCTATGCATAGGCATACAGTCTAAAGGGAAGGGAGTAATACACAAGGTGTGGGAGTGGGCAAGATCGAAGCAAGTGGGTGAGAAATGTGGTACTGTATGTGGTGTTGCGTTTGGTAGTTAAGCAGAGTGAGGGTAGTGAGAGATGGTGCCTATAGTAACAGTGGGATAATAGTCTCTGGGAAGGGAGTGTGACTGTGGGATAGCAGGTATAGTAGGGAGAGATGGTGTCTATAGTAACAGTTGGATAATAGTCTCTGGAAAGGGAGTGTGACTGTGGGATAGCAGGTATAGTAGGGAGAGATGGTGCCTATAGTAACAGTGGGATAATAGTCTCTGGGAATGGAGTGTGGCTGTGGGTTAGCAGGTATAGTAGGGAGAGATGGTGCCTATAGTAACAGTGGGATAATAGTCTCTGGGAAGGGAGTGTGACTGTGGGATAGCAGGTATAGTAGGGAGAGATGGTGCCTAAAGTAACAGTGGGATAATAGTCTCTGGGAAGGAAGTTTGACTGTGGGGTAGCAGGTATAGTAGGGAGAGAGGGTGCCTATAGTAACAGTGGGATAATAGTCTCTGGGAAGGGAGTGTGACTGTGGGATAGCAGGTATAGTAGGGAGAGATGGTGTCTATAGTAACAGTGGATAATAGTCTCTGGGAAGGGAGTGTGACTGTGGGGTAGCAGGTATAGTAGGGAGAGAGGGTGCCTATATTAACAGTGGGAGTGACTCTGGGTAGAGGGTGCTGTCAGAGGTGCATTGTAACAAGAGAGATATCCTATACATAGTAGAGCTCTGTACCATAGATTAGTATTTCTCAGACTGAGGTTTAAGGAATGAGAACATTATGGCCCGTCTGACCTATAAGGTTCTCTCTGGTGAGACACAAGTTGTGTAATTGATCCTCATACAGCACAGCAGTGGGGTTATTTCCCCATAAAGGCAAATCACTGAAACTTGATTGTTCTGTGGCACAGAGGTAAAAGTGTATGTGACAGTAATATAACAATGACTGGATGTTGTGCGCAAGACCCAGTGTAACTGTGAGGCATGAGAGGCCTGGGCGAGGGATTGATAGTGAGTGGGTGAGTCAATATGAGTGAGTGAGTAATTGAGTGAGTAATTGAGTAATTGAGTGAGTGAGAGTGAGTAAGTAAATGAGTATGAGTGAGAGTGAGTCAGTATGGATGAGTGAGAGTGAATGAGTGAGAGTAAGCAAATGAGTATGAGTGAGTGAGAGTGAGTATGAGTGAGTGAGAGTGAATGAGTGAGAGTGAGTAAGTAACTGAGTATGAGTGAGTGAGTATGAGTGAGTGTGAATGAGTGAGAGTAAGTAAATGAGTATAAGTGAGTGAGTGAGTGCTACAAGGCACATACAGTGGATAAGGACTGACAGACACAAAGGGAACAACAAGGAGACTTCAAACCTCCACCTGAAATGTCTCCTGTAGGTGAGAAGTGAGGGTGACAATGCCGATGCAGATTTCACTTGGTATGAGAAATGTAATATTCCTGAGAAACAGACATTATTATAGTGGAAGTGGGTGAGAGACTTTGGGACCAGGCACCTCATGCTTCTATAGAACAAAAAGTCAGACAGTCTTGTTCCTCTTGTGTCTGTGGGTCGGAACATTATGCGACATACAGTTACAAGCAGGTTGTATCTACAGAGGAAACAGATGCTATGAGTTAATTTTGGGGAGATATAGAGGGGCTGAGGAACAATTATTAGTTGCAGGGGGGTAAGTACAGAGGCAGCAGACCCTGTGGCTGAAGGGGCCCAGGAGGTATAGGGGCCCCATGAGGCTCTAAATAAAGAGCAATTTCAGAATATATCGGTAAAACTGGACAATCGCTGGATGTGTTGGGGCCCTCAAATGAATTTGCTGTGGGGCCCCAGTAACATCTAGTTACACCACTGGTTAGTTCTCTGGTGCCTGAAGGGTCCCACAATACCCCAGGTCTGGAACTGTAAGAAGGAGCAGCTGGGGGATCCCAGGCAATGGCTGTAGGACAAACGTTTCACTCATTCCTGACCAGATGCCAATGACCTTGTGCCAGGAGCTGTATTTCACTGCCAGACGTAGGTAGTAAGTGGGCAACTTTAGTACTGCTAGGGCCCGTGGCAAACACAACGGTTTTTTTGTGGCCCCCATTATTGGTATGAAATAGTCTCACCTGTGTGGCCTTTTAGCACTTGCTGAAGTGCTTTTCCGAAAACAGATTTTATTTTTCACTGTTGCCATCTTACCCATCCAATAATCCATCCAATAAACCCATCTTGTCATGATATATCTGTTATATCTCTGTTATATCTCTGATATATCTGTTCTATGTCTCTCTACTCTTTCTATCTCACACCTGCTCTCTAGTGATCAAAATACAAAGAGTCTTATGTGGGCCCCCCAACTGACAGCAGTGTCTATGGGAACCCAAACTCCCTGCAATGTCCACACATATATAATATATATAATAGCAGATATCAGCCCTGGGCTTCTTGTTCTCTTTGATTATTCTCTGCTACTATGATCTCTCCCAAGCGTTACAAAACATAACAGATAAGCGCTTTGGTTACACCCAGACCCCAGGAGCCAGTGTAATGTGGGGGTTACAGTTCTACATGGAACACAGTCAGGGACAGTTTACCAGCCTTCACCTCTATAGCGATTACAACTCCCAGGACCCTTGGCTACTGAGAACTTTAGTTTGACAGCTGGGGGCTGAATGTACCCAAATAAATTCTCATGGAGAAGAAGCGCTGCCCATTAGTAACAATGGTGTTATCCAAGCTGGGGACATTTTGGGAATGTGCTGTTGCTAAGTAGAAGCTGCTGTGGATACAAGTCAGTGAGGGTCACTGGCCCAACAGCACTGCCAGGGCAACACATGATGAGGGGCAATAATTATGGGCAGATATCAGAGTATAAAGTCAATTGGCCTTTTTTGCCCATTAGTGTAGTAAAAGTGTGTCAGGACACATAGTGGGATCCGTGCAGCACAGACAGGTGGATCCTGATATGGTATAAAAGCCAATGGACACCACGTATAAAAGCCATACCTTGCTTCCACCGCTCTCACACGGTTCGGCCACGCAGGGTTCCCCGGAGAGCTCGGCAGAGACCAGGAGCCCGGAGAGCAGGAGCACGAGTGCGGCCAGAAGAGCGCGGGAACACGGGGGAGGCATGAGGACGAGTAGAATCGGCGGCTCCCCTGCTCCAGAGATGTCGGTCCCTCGCTGGATGCTGCGATCTCAGAGCTGTGAGGAGCAGTCGGTTACTGTTACCATGGCAGCCGTGTGACTGACGGGAGGGAGGGATAAGGAGGAGGAGCTGATGGCGGGGAGATGTTGTGGGAAGAAGAAGGTGTAAACAGTGCGAGGGACGAGTTTAGAAGGTCGGGGATGGAATATAAAAGAGACAGAGTAATGGTCTTTATCTCCGGCTCTTGTTCAACCACAAATACCGACCAGGGACAGGGGAGACTCATGGGCTCGATCAGTTGGGCCTCCAGCCTCACAGGGACCCCTGGGCCAAAGACTCTAATGACAAGTATACAGGGCTTATTAAAGGGGCGGTTCACCTTCAAGTTAACTTTTAGTATGTTATAGAATGGCTGATTCTAAGCAACTTTTCAATTAGTCTTCATTATTTATTTTCTTATCGTTTTTGAATGATTTGCCTTCCTCTTCTGAATCTTTCCAGCTTTCAAATAGGGGTCACTGACCCCATCTACAAAGAAATGCTCTAAGGCTACACATGTATTATTGCTACTTTTTATTACTCATCCTTCTAGTCAGGCCTCTCCTATTCATATTCCAGTCTCTTAATCAAATCAATGCATGGTTGCTAGGGTAATTTGGCCACTAGCAACCAGATGGCTGAAATTGCAAACTGAAGAGCTGCTGAATAAAAAGCTAAATACTCAAAAACAACAAATACAAAATTAAATCCAATTGCAAATGGTCTCAGAATATCACTCTCTACATTATAATAAAATGTAATTTAAATGTGCCTTTAAATTGTGTGACTTGAATGAGATCATGGCTGACCTGATGCTTTCCCCTTCCCGGTGCTGAACTGCATCCCCCAACATCACACCCACAGCAGCAGGACATAACAGGCAACCTTTATTTATGTCATTCCCTGCAAACACATAGGGCTCCAACCAGGCTGCCTTTCTACAGGGCCCAGTCCTTTGCTTTAAGTTTAGATTGTAAGCTCTTTTGAACAGGACCCACTTTACCTCCTGTACTGATTACAGCTTGTACTTTAATATGTACGTTCAATGTATCCTTTAACTGTACAGCACAGCGGAATATGTTGGTGCTTAATAAACATGTGTTATAATAATCTCTAATTCTGATACCCTTAGTTAGACACCAGTGCAAGGGACCAGCGTTTATATCAATAACAGTCAAATGAAGGATTCGTTAAAGAGGATTTTAGTCATTGCTGAACTGAAGTTAAATATAAGCCTCCATCTATAGGAGCATTGCGATTTTTGCCTCCAGCCTATTGTGTACATCCCATGGTATGTGTGAGCTCCCCCCAAGAGTCAGATTAAGTCCCAGATATACAAGTTTTAGCAAACTCCAGTTTTTAATCAATGTTTCCTACTGCACTCAGGATCCAGAAGAAATGTCTTTGAGCGCTCACTCAGTCTGTGGGATTGTGATTATGTTGAGGCATGGGGGGGGGGGGAGAAAGAAAAACATATATATTTGCCATTCTCTGGGACTGCTGGTGTTTGACTTTAGGCACAGATGGGAACAAATTGATAGCTGCAAGATGCTATTGCTGCACAATAAAGTCCCAAGCTTAAGGCTAGAGTTGCAGCCTTTGGAAATAATGTAGTGGTTCCAGTAGGGACAGGAGCTGATCTTAATAAATAATAAAACTTCACATGGAAAATGAAATGTCTTCTTATATATCTAAATATAACAACTTCACTGCACTTTGCTACTGCCAGTTTATAGACACAGGTTCCCTCACCATGCCAATGCCAGCTGGAATAAGTCACAATATCACAACCAACAACAAGGGCTGGAGTGGGATTTAGGTGTTTGTTTCTGGTGTTGAAGGTTGGCAGCCCCAATCCAGGCCCAGACTGGCAATGTGTGTGTTCTGGCAAATGTCAGAGGCTGCTGTAAGATGCCACAGACAGTCACTATTTATTGGGCTGGTGGGGGAAGGTTTGGGCCTCTCTGTGGGCAGTTTGGGCTAGTGTACCTGTAATGCAAGAGCCTATTTTGGATCTCAGTCCAAACCTGAACCATCACAGCAATTGCTTATCTGCTCCTTTTTCCAGTGTTCATGCTACTGGTTGGTGATCAACGGTGCAGAAGAGTTAGAGATTACTCCTACAGTCAAGCCCAAAGGACTATGACATCCATCCAGTGGTGCTCAAACCAAACACAAAAACCGTGCTGGAGTGTGCGGGTGCAATGCCATTGATTGCCTTGGTAAGGCTCCAGACGGCGGCCGGAAAAAGAAAAAAACTTCCTGATTGCCTAATGTCTGAGCAAAGGAAGTGAAGCATGATTAAGCAAAAGGTGCATGTGCATAGCCCCTAAGATTATATGTATAAAACTATGTAATAAAAATACATAAAATATACGCTAAGCCTTACGCCTCTTGTTTCAAGCCACATCCAAAGGAGTCCAAGCAAGATAGGGGTGTCCCTGCTATAAGTGGGTACAGCAGCCTCTATATAGGATTAGGCACTATTTGCAGAACTTTTGTAAGGACATTATCCAGAATGCTCTGGACCTGGTTTTTCCAGATTAGGGGTCTTTCTGTAATTTGGATCTACTGAAAAATCATGTAAACATTAAATAAACCTAATCAATAGGCTGGTTTTGCTTCCAACAAGGATTAATTATATCTTAGTTGGGATCATGTACAAGGTACTGTTTTATTATTACAGAGAAAAAGAAAATCAGTTTTAAAAAAATTCAATCATTTGATTAAAATGGAGTCTATGCGAGATGGCCTTCCTGTAATAATTCAGAGCTTTCTGTATAACTGGTTTCCGGATCCCATACAGGTACTTCCATTCTCTTGTTACCAGAGTTCTTCTCATTTTTCAGTGTTTTCCCCTTACTTGCATGATTTTCCCCCCTTCATGTGATACTTCAACCTTGTCTCATCATCCCAGTGTTTCTCCATTCTTTGCAACCACATCCCTTTCTCCTCTTGATCCCCAATTCAGCATCCCACCCTCTTCAACTGCCTTCTGCTCCCCTTCCATTTCTAATACCACATTTTCTTTCCTTCCCCAAATATTGCCCATTGCTCAACACTTTCTAACCTTTTAACTTTTAGGAAGTCTTTTTACAATTTCCCCATCCACTTTCTCTTCCATCTCCTCATTTGTCATTCTCCTATTTCTCTTTATTCTGCTTGTTGCTATACATTCTGGTATCTACATTCTTCTGCTTTTACTGGCATCAATTTAAGATGTTGTAAACCTCCCCTTGCTGGGAACACATTGCCCAGGAACTGCCCAGCCTCTCACACAATCAACAAGTGTCCATTGCCACGAGCTTGTTGGGTAAGTAAGTGCTTGCACCACACACATCTCACTACTGCACCACATGCTTAGTTTGGTGCTGAAACTGCAAGATCAAAGGTTGGGTAATGACAAAGCGGATCAGAATTTCAGGCAAAGGAAATAAATGTTGGATCATTATATACAGGACACGGCAACAGCAGCGCATGCAGAACAGAAAGACAGGCTACGTGGCTGCTGCACAGACAAAATGAAAGCAGGGCCTTCCTTCTCCCCATATCTACACGAAGGGAATGAAGTTAGAGAGAACATTTAAATTAGTAAAAATATTTACTAACATTGGAAACAAATGTCACCAATGATAATGCCCATAGCAACCAGTCAGCAAATAGACTTGGTCACCCACAAGTTAAAAAACAAAAGCAAAGCTCTTATTGGTTCCTATGGGCAACATCACGGTGACGTTTGTCTCCAATGTTAATATATTCACCCCTTATTGTAGAAAGCTGAACAAATAAATGAGGGAGAAGGGTAAGAGGAAAAAGCAAAAAAGCAGGGAAGTGGAGTTAAAGGGGTTTTTCACCTTCCAAACACTTTCGGTTCAATTGGTATTAGGGGATATATCAGAAATAACTAAAATGTGCTTTCTAATCTTTATTTGTTCTTACATTAGTTTCACCCCATGTCTCACGGCAGCAGCTGTGGGAGGGAGTTATCGTTTTGGTTCTCTAATTCAATATGGCTGGCCTAAGTTACTTAAAGGAACAGTCCAATGTAAAAATAAAAACCTGGTAAATAGGCTGTGTAAAATAAAAAAATGTTTCTAATATAGCTAGCCAAAAATGTAATATATAGAGGCTGCAGTGACTGGGTGTGTAACATAATAGTCAAAACAATACTTCCTGCTTTTCAGCTCACTTGCTTTCCACTGATTGGTTAACAGGCAGTAACCAATCAGTGACTTGAGGGGGGGGCACATGGGTCATAACTGTTGCTTTTGAATCTGAGCTGAATGATGAGGATCTATTACATTTTTTATTTTGCACAGCCTATTTACCCAGTTTTTATTTTTACACTGAACTGTTCCTTTAAAGGGTTAGTACACGTCCCTCTTTTTACCATGTGCTCAGTGAACAGGACTTGAGCTGAACAGACTTTTCCCTATTCTGTGTTGAACTGGGGCACCATGGCTGCAACTTCAAGGGCCCTCCTCTCAACTGTTAAAGTACAATTTGTTTTTATGCAGGAAAACTCAATGGCCAGCAGTGTCATTAAAATCATACAAATCAATCTAATAAAAAAAAACAATTGAATAGACGAGTGATTTGTAGACAGAACATCTGATCTGCACAAGGCCTATGTGACTCCACCAGCCTACAGAAAGTATATAGAGTAATTTGGTTACGCGAGATAATACCCCACTCATGTGTATCAGAAGCATGTGCCTGGGTGCAGTCCAAATAGCAGATGCCTATGAACTGAAGGAAATCTGCACTCACAGGTCTTATCTTGGCCAAAAAGATTCATTAAAAGCGGCAGCACTCCTTTAAATTCAAATTTTAGTATGATTTAGATATTGATATTATAAAACTATTTGTAACTGGTCTTTTTTTAAAGTTATTTAGCTTTTTGTTCGGCAGCTCTCCGGTTTGCTATTTCAGCAGCTATCTGGTTGCTATGGTCTTGTTTATCCTAGCAACCAGAAGGGGACTTGAACGAAAGACTGGAAAATCAATAGGTGAAGGACAGAGTAGAAAAGTAAGTACGAAAAGTAACAATACCAATAAAATTGTAGCCTCATAGAGCAATTGTTTTTTGTCTGTCGGAGTCAGTGAGCTCTGAAAAGGCAGGCAAAAAAAATAAATAAATAAATAAAGACCAATTGCTAAAATGCACAGTATAGGACATTTGTATAGTATATTAAGGGGGTTATTTACTAAACTCCGAATGCAAAAATCACAAACAAAACGTTATTTTTATATTATAAAAACTGACTTTAAAATAAATCACGAATTTTAGGAATTTATTAAACTCGAGGATGGAAAAGTCTGAATCAGAAAATATGGCATCTCAGACCTGTCGAGGTTGCATATAAGTCAATGGGAGAAGTCCCAATGATTTTTTGATGTGCGCTGGGTTTCGTGCAATACTCCAAAGGTTTTCGGGTGAAAAATCCAAAAATATTGTGAAAATCTGATAAAAAAAATCAGATGTTAATCACTGTTATTAAGACAAGCCTTGCATCTTCTCAGAATCTTGTTTGTGCACCAGAATGGGGGACCGGATGTCCATCCCCATGCCCTGGTTACACAATTAAATGGCGGAGGGAGGGGGAATGTGGGGAGAGCAGTGACATCTAGGAAGTGCTGAATGGAAAATGAAAGTAATTGCTTGCCCCGCCTCTATGCCTAAGACAGAGGAGGGGCGGACAATATTTGATTGACAGTTGGGCGTTTTAAATGTGTTTTCAACAGCTATGAATGCTTGAATAAAAAATAGAATTTGGATTGTTTAATTTGAAAAGGTCTTTTTATTATGCAGTCTTTTATGTCTGGGTGACTAGCCTATGAAGTGCAGAGAACAAGCCATGACTAGAGAAACCTTCAGTGCTGTATAACGGGACAAGAGTTTGAGTGATACAGCAATATCTATAAGTGAAGCGCGGGAATTCAGAGCAAAAACACAAGGATGAATTAAAGACACAAAGAAGGTGAAAAGAAAATATCTTTTATGTTGCTGCAGAAGTCTTAAAAGTGGCACAAAAATAAATTAAACATGAAGCAAATTTTTTTTCGGTTTTATTTATATTCAGGTAAAAACATGAACCTGATGAAGTCGATTATTGCGGATCTGAGAAATCGGCACATAGAACAGGACATGATGAACGCTTTGTCGCTGTCAGAACGTAAACGCTTTCAATTTTCTTCCCAAAGCTAGAACCAGAATAAAAAACAAACAAAACAAAAAAAAACCTCAGAACTCGAGAGAGAGAAAATGACTTTAAACAAGGAATTAAACTGCATTTTTATATATTTTTTTTAAAATGTACAATAATTTGAAATGCTATGGCTGTGTAGAAAATACAAGCCAGCCAAGTTTTGTTTTACATTTTTGACAACTGAGGGAAAAAACCCCCCAAAAACCACCACTCTGCTTTTTTATATATCGTATGTAAACGTTGAAGTAAAAAGGCTGGTAGAAAGCAATCAGTCCAAGTTTGCAAGATGGGCCAACACCACAATGGAATACTGGGCCACTTTGCACACAGAGAGGGATACGTTTGAGAATGTGACCGAAGCAACTGCCCCTCACCCGCCCCAAAGGCTTATAAATAAAGGGCTTCGCCGTCAGGAAAGTAAATTGCACATTTCCAATATCAGAATGTGATGTGACTGCCCACAGAACTAAGTTTCTTTCCACTTCTGTATCTGGAAGGGAGACACTGAGCCATATGGATACACACAGACTGGTTATTTTCAACCGCACGGCAGTATTTATTGTACCAGCTTCAAAACATTACCTTTTTTTTTTTTAGATTTTTTTTTTTTTTGGTAAGTTTTGCCATCCCTCCTCTTTTAAAGTCACACGGCATAAGCAATTTAAAACTTCACTCTTCAAATAAAGGATAATTTAAGCAGGAAAAAAAAAAAAAATGTTCTAAACAAACTAATGTCACAAATCTTTTGAGCCTGATCAATCTTAGATGTCCAGGGGCAGCTTAATGGATCTAGTGTGTCTCTGCATTTTGAGTGTGTCTGAAAACAATTACAATTGTCTGAGCCGGGGGTTCTTTACAACAAGGCAAAATATGTGGCCTTGACTCTTTGTGATACATTTAGAAAAGAAATCATGATTTTACTAATCCATCAAGAGGGCTCCGTAGTTCAGTCCTTCGGGATCAGGAAAGGTGGAATGACTGTTGTCCTTCGCGTGCAGCCATTAACAGTTTCTCACGCATAATGTCAATGCTAGAATAATCTGGCAATTTAAGGTAGTTCACACAAGTCATTACTGAAGGGAGGAAATCATCTGGGTTTTCTGTGGCTTCAAAAGTCTTGCGGACTATGGTCAGAGGAGGGTTTAGACTCCGAAAACCTATTTGTGGACCAAAAGCACAAGTTAAGAGGTACTAATGTAACATCAGATCAGTTTACTATAAAAAAATACAAATTCCAGCCCAATATTAATATGTAAGTCTATAAAAACGGGCACATGCTTACCTCCAACCGGTAGTCTGGGGCTTCCAGTGACAAACTGGAGGAAAAGTCTCTGTTGCTCCTTATCAAAACTGCTAAGGATTTCAAAGAGGGATTTCACAGCGCGGCTGGAAATGAGAAGGGTTAGAAACATGTTCAACAAGCAAATGTGAACTGGAGCTTATGAAAAATGTTTCAAACTAAAGCAGCAATTTGTCCTTGGACCAGCACCACCTAACGCATTGCCAAACACAGTGCCCAGCAAACCCATTCACTCCGTTTTTTTTTGTAAATTTCCTAAACTAGTATATCTGATATAATCACTGCTGACCTGTCATGTGTGTATCCATGGTCTGGTCTACAGCACTCCATCAGTGTTTTCACATCCCAAGGGTCAGCTCTACTTCCACACAAAAGCTGATCCAGCTGCAAAGAAACAAAAATTAAAAGCTGCAAACAGACGGACAAACCGTTTATGACGTTCACATGCCAATACCCTAAATGACATTCAGCCCAGCCTCTTGATGACCTGGTAACTGGCTTTGGGGGAATTTTTATTATTAGAGAAAGACAGAGAGTAATAAATAAGACAAGGGTATGATTGAACAGGATTTGCAAATGTGTCTCAGATATATGGCTGCTTACCTGCCAAATATTTATCAACAGACTGCCATCATACACAAGCCAGAATTCTGTAAACTTAGTATGGAGTTGGCAGCTTAAAATGTACAGTTGAGCTTATTAATAAGGCAGCTCATAAGTGTAGTGGGGACCATATCCATAATGTTTTGACAAATACCAGATTCTACATAAAAAATACAAGTTACTTTTCAAGTTGCAAGTCACATGGATTCAGTTTATTCATAGTTGCATTTTTAGTAACCCTGCAGCAGTTTTTTAAGACCCTAAAAAATTTATTGCACATAGTTTTGCACGTTAGTTTTCACAACCTAACATTACATCTGGCCTGTGTTCCCTAAACTATTATTAGCTATTATATAATAATATAGACACTTGGCTCCAAACATTCACTTTCATGGTTTCCACCAGTCTAACTCGGTTATATGCATTATTTTCAATGTGAACAGAAGCACAAAAAAAAGTAAAATAAAATACCATAAAACAGAAAATACCTACCTCCTCTGGATAGAAATACTGTAGGTGGTTAAGAGGGAAAACAGACTCAAAGCCATCTCTGAATGAGTCAAGTTGCCGGGACACGCCTTCATTTAGCGCCCAATAGATGACAAGCTGCAAAAGGGACATTAATATAGATTTAAATAATAGCAATTGGTTTGGTATAGTCAGATATATCCTATGATGAGCTCAATACAGATGCAATGATAATAATGAGAAAACATAGCTACAAGGCCTGCACTGAGTGGACCTTGCTCATTTGTCTTTTTAGTGCCATCAGCTATAAGTCACCAACCCAAGTATGTGACATTTTATCCATTACTTAACACCCTCTTCAGCAGCACAGATTTTGAATACATTTCTTACCCGAACATAGTCCTCCAGATTGTGAATGGTAACAGGAACATCCTTCCCTCCTTTCTTAAGTTCAATGTTGGGAAACCCTGGTAAAGTAAAGTCCAGCCCCAGATCTTCCACAGAGCAGCCATTCATATTCAAGCTTTCAAGTGCAAACTGCAGACTCTCTTTGGTCTAGAAACAAAATACAAGGACTTTACACAATTCCAAGAACTTAGAAAATAAATAAATGTTCCTATACACTACCAGTTTCAGAAAATGTTTACGTGCGTGTGCCCATATGCCCAGGAAATGTATTGACATTCTCACTCTCAAATAGAATTGCCACCTTTTAGTTCTGGCCCTACCAGCCGGTTACATACAGTGGTGTGCAAAACTGTTTGCCCCCTTCCTGATTTCTTATTCTTTTGCATGTTTGTCACACAAAATGTTTCTGATCATCAAACACATTTAACTATTAGTCAAAGATAACACAAGTAAACACAAAATGCAGTTTTTAAATGAGGGTTTTTATTATTTAGGGAGAAAAGAAATCCAAATCTACATTTTCATGTGTGAAAAAGTAATTGCCCCCTGAACCTAATAACTGGTTGGCCACCCTTAGCAGCAATAACTGCAATCAAGCGTTTGCGATAACTTACAACGAGTCTTTTACAGCGCTCTGGAGGATTTTTGGCCCACTCATCTTTGCAGAATTGTTGTAATTCAGCTTTATTTGAGGGTTTTCTAGCATGAACCGCCTTTTTAAGGTCATGCCACAACATCTCAATAGGATTCAGGTCAGGACTTTGACTAGGCCACTCCAAAGTCTTCATTTTGTTTTTCTTCAGCCATTCAGAGGTGGATTTGCTGGTGTGTTTTGGGTCATTGTCCCGCTGCAGCACCCAAGATCGCTTCAGCTTGAGTTGACGAACAGATGGCCGGACATTCTCCTTCAGGATTTTTTGGTAGACAGTAGAATTCATGGTTCCATCTATCACAGCAAGTCTTCCAGGTCCTGAAGCAGCAAAACAACCCCAGACCATCACACTACCACCACCATATTTTACTGTTGGTATGATGTTCTTTTTCTGAAATGCTGTGTTACTTTTACGCCAGATGTTACGGGACGCGCACCTTCCAAAAAGTTCAACTTTTGTCTCGTCGGTCCACAAGGTATTTTCCCAAAAGTCTTGGCAATCATTGAGATGTTTTTTACCAAAATTGAGACGAGCCTTAATGTTCTTTTTGCTTAAAAGTGGTTTGTGCCTTGGAAATCTGCCATGCAGGCCGTTTTGCCCAGTCTCTTTCTTATGGTGGAGTCGTGAACACTGGCCTTAATTGAGGCAAGTGAGGCCTGCAGTTATTTAGATGTTGTCCTGGGGTCTTTTGTGGCCTCTCGGATGAGTTGTCTCTGCGCTCTTGGGGTAATTTTGGTCGGCCGGCCACTCCTGGGAAGGTTCACCACTGTTCCATGTTTTTGCCATTTGTGGATAATGGCTCTCACTGTGGTTCGCTGGAGTCCCAAAGCTTTAGAAATGGCTTTATAACCTTTGAAATTGAACTCAGGTGTGATAAACCACAGTTAAGTTATTTTTTAACAAGGGGGCAATCACTTTTTCAGGCCCATGTAGCTTTGGAGTTTTTTTTCTCCCTTAATAACGTAAACCTTCATTTAAAAACTGCATTTTGTGTTCAATTATTTTATCTTTGACTAATAGTTAACGGTTTTTGATGAGCAGAAACATTTAAGTGTGACAAACATGCAAAAGAATAAGAAATCAGGAAGGGGGCAAATAGTTTTGAACACCACTGTATATAATGGGGCCAGAGAGGCGGGATTGTGTCGTTTCATGGGCGGGTCACAAAGTTCAAAACTGGTTTGGCCAGGAAGAAACTGCAGCGCTTGGATTAGGTGAGATGGGGAGCTGAGAGGGGCGGATCCGAGGCGGAACAATAGGGATTACAAATTTATCGGCTAATGCATTGCCGGTAAATTTGTAATGCTGGCCTCGGCTGGTATTTCAACGGCCAGGTGGCAACCCTTCTCCAGACTGGATTATGCCACATGGTTTCAGATTACAATAAAAAACGTGTGCCATGCTTTTTCCCCCTCCTATCAAATGTAATCCCTGATTAAATTAAACCACGCTCTTTACCTGTGCTTTGTCCTGCTCCAGCCTTTTCTTTTGTCTTACAATGTCCTCCAAGTGATAAACTGACTTGGCCACCACTGGATCAATATTAACCAGGTCATGGGTGGCCAAGGAGGATTCCTGCCTTAACATCCACTTGTAAAATGGGAGACCAAGAGGAATGTCGACCTGTATGGAGGGGAGAAAAAAAACATCAATCACACAACTGAAGCTTAGGCAGTTTTAAGAATAGAGTAAATTGTTTTAGGATAAGGGGGTTCGCACCAGTCTGAAGTCCATGATGGCCTTTGCCATTAGTTTTCCAAGGAACCTGAATTTCATCTTAACCTTGGCAATGTGCGCTGGCTTTGCAGTTCTTCCAAAAGGAAGAGCAAATAGGCCTTGCAGGTTATGAATGTACTTGGTCCCTTCTTGGCTTCCTGAAAAAAATAGAATACAGAGGGTTAGGGTTATTCAGCAAATCACGGAACCCTTAAAGGTGTTGTTCAACTCTCAGTTAACTTTTAAAGGCAAATTTATCAACATGTGAGATTAGAACTCACCACAGAAAAACTTACTATTCTATTCATCCCTATGGGATTTTTAAAAGCATATTTATCAAATGGTGAATTCCACTGATAATATAATTCTAAAAATCCAATAGGAATGAATAGAAAGTGAGTGAGTTTCTCTGGTGAGTTCTTATCTCACACATTGATAAATCTGTCCCTTACTATGATGTAGAGAGCAATATTCTTATAAAATTGGTTTTATTATTTGTAGTTTTTGAGTTTAGCTTTTTATTCAGCAGCTCTCCAGGTTTGCAGTTTCAGCAATCTGGTTGCTAGGGTCCAAATTTCCATAGCAACAATGTGTTGATTTGAACAAGAGACTGGAATATGAATAGGAGTGGACCTGAATAGAAAGACGAGTAAGCAAATTTGGCAACATCAAGGAACGTGTAGCTTAACTGAGCATTTGTTTTTTAGATGGGGTCAGTGACCCCCTATTTAAAAGCTAAAAAGCGTTAGAAGCAGGTGGCAAATAAAAAGTTTCTTAGAATTGGTCATTCTACAGCATACTAAAAGGTTAACTTAAAGGTGAAGCACCCCTTTAAAGGAACTGTTCAGTGTAGTAATGAAACTGGGTAAATAGATAGGCTGTGCAAAATAAAAAATGTTTTCAATATAGTTAGTAGGCCAAAATGTAATGTATAAAGGCTGAAGTGACTGGATGTCTCACATAACACAACTTCCTGCTTTACAGCTCTCTACTCTGTGAGTCAGTAAGCAACTAAAGGGGGGGGGACATAACTGTTCAGTTTTCTATTGGTCAGATTCAGGTTAGACATTCGTTCACTCCAGCCTTTATAGATTACATTTTTGGCTAACTAATTGTTTTAGTAATTTTGTACATCTATTTACCCAGTTTTATTTTTTTTCACTGAACTGTTCCTTTAAATAGTCATACAATTATTATTTTTTTATTATTAACATGTATTTATATAGCGCCAACATATTGCGCAGCACTGTAAAGTAAATGTGATTATACAACTACATCACACAAATTACATATATAGAATATATGGAGTAACAGACATCACAATCAATACAGGTACAAAAAGGTGAGGAAGGCCCTATGCATATGCATGCAGTCTAAAGGGGAGGGAGTAATACACAAGGTGTGGGAGTGGGCAAGATCAAAGTAAGTGGGTGAGAAATGTGGTATTGTATGTGGTGTTGCGTTTGGTAGTTAAGCGGAGTGAGGGTAGGCTTCTCGAAAGAAGTGCGTTTTCAGAGATTTTTTGAAAGTAGAAAGGGTGGGAGAAAGTCGGACAGACCGTGGGAGAGCGTTCCAGAGGAGGGGTGCAGCCATTGCAAAGTCTTGAATGCGAGCATGTGAGGAGGTTATGAGAGAAGAGTTGAGTAGGAGGTCAGTAGAGGAGCGTAGTAAGCGAGTGGGTGAGTATATAGAGATGAGTTCAGAGATGTAGGGTGGAGCAGAGTTGTGAAGTGCTTTGAAAGTCAGTGTCATTAATTTGAATTTGATTCTGAAAGGTAACGGAAGCCAGTGCAGGGATTGACAGAATGGCGAGGCAGAGGAGGAGCGGTTGCTGAGGTGTATGAGCCTCGCAGCAGTGTTCATTATGGACTGGAGAGGTGACAGTCTCTGGAGGGGGAGGCCAATTAAAAGCGAGTTACAGTAGTCTAGACGCGATATGATGAGAGAGTGAATAAGAATTTTGGCAGCGTCTTGGGTGATAAATGATCGTATTTTGGATATGTTCTTTAGGTGGAAGTGACATGATTTGATAAGTGACTGGATATGAGGAGTGAATGACAGGGCAGAATCTAGGATAACCCCAAGGCACCGGGCCTGGGGAGAGGGGGTGATAGTGGAATTGTTAACTATGATGGATACTTCGGGGATGCTACTGGTGTTATTTGGAGGAAAGAGAACCATTTCAGTTTTGGAGAGGTTTAATTTAAGGTAGCATTGCGACATCCAGGTAGAGATAGCGGACAGGCAGGAGGAGACGCGAGTTAGGAGTTCTGGGTTGAGATCAGGAGATGAGAGATAGATCTGAGTATCGTCAGCATAGAGGTGGTAGTGGAAACCGTACGAATTTATTAATTTGCCAAGGGAGGAAGTGTAGAGGGAGAATAGTAATGGTCCTAGGACAGAGCCTTGAGGAACTCCAACAGAAAGAGGTAGGGGAGAAGATGATGCTCCATTGTAGGAGACACTGAAGGAACGATTGGTGATGTAAGAAGAGAACCAGGACAGGGCTGTGTCACGAAGGCCAAGCGACTGGAGGGACTGGAGGAGGAGAGGGTGATCTACAGTGTCAAATGCGGCTGAGAGATCAAGCAGTATTAGTAGTGAGAAATGATTGTTGGCTTTTGCGGTTAAAAGGTCATTAGTTAGTCGAGTCAGGGCAGTTTCCGTGGAGTGTTGTGGCTTAAAACCAGATTGTAGGGGGTCTAGCAGGTTATTGTCAGAGAGGAATGAGGTAAGTCGGTTGTAGACTAGGCGCTCAAGTAGTTTAGAGATGAAAGGTAGCAGAGAGATAGGTCGGAGGTTGTCAAGATTGGAGGGATCAAGAGAGGGTTTTTTCAGAATGGGGGTGACAAGAGCATGTTTTAGTTGAGAAGGAAACAGTCCAGTTGAGAGCGAAAGATTAAATAGGTGAGTTAAGGCTTTGATTAGACCAGGATTGGTATTGCGGAGAAGTTTTGAGGGAATTGGATCAAGCGGGCAGGTGGTAAGGTGAGAAGAGGCCAGAAGCTTTGAGACTTCCTCATCAGTGACATGGGTGCAACAATGCAGCAATATAATAACATCTTAGATAACCTCTAAAGTTAAACCCAAATATAGAGTTGATGCTGTGAGGAGAGCAGCAACTCAGTGCATAAACCATACATTAAGGGGCAGGTTTATCAAGGATCGAAGTGAAAATTCGAATTTCAAGCTATTTTTGTGTACTTCGACTATCGAATAGGCCAAAATTCAATTTGAAAAAAAATTGACTATTCGAATATTGAAATTTATCATGTACTTTCTATTTAAAACTTCGACTTTGATCATTTGCCATCTAAAACCTGCCGAATTGCTGTTTTAGCCTATGGGGGAACTCCTAAAACCTATTTAGACTCATTTGGTGGACTTTGAAAAATCAAAGTTTTTTGGGGCAAATATTTTGTTTCGAATTTGATCGAATGCGCTAAAACTTTGATTCGAATGGTTTGAATACAGTCATTCACCCAAAGTTAAAAAATGTATTTTTTTTATTCTAATTTCAAAGTTATGGGAGTTCAAAAAAACTCCCATTACTTCTTATTTGACCCTTGATAAATCTGCCCCTAAGGGTGAGGCATTCCAGTTTCTCAGTTGGAGAAACTATTGAATTGTTTTTAATAAAGAGTTATAAACATACATAATATGCCAAGAAACTACTACTTTCCAATATGATTTAGTTTACCATCTTAAAAGTCAGCAGTTAGGGCTATCAATGGGACTTCAGCCAGTGTATCTGTATTTTATTGCAATCATTTACCACCCAAATTTACCCAAACTTATAAATTACCTTTTGGATTGGGGAGTGTTACTTCTTCCCCCCTCCAAAGGCCGAGGTCAGCTCTTTGTAATTCCTGAGATACTAGTGCATAAAACTCCAGAGTAGGTCCCAGTCCCGTCCCAACCTGGAGGTGACAAATAAAAGTTGTTGTACAAAGCAGTTTGAGAACTTATCACTCCAACAATATGTACAGTCATTCATCCAGAATCAGCTGAACAAGAAACATTCAGGAGCAAAAAATAACAAATAAAAAAACAAAACAAAAAAATAGCAATACCACTAAGTGCCTTGCTATTTAAAAAAATAGAAACCATAATTAAAGGGATACTGTCATGGAAATTTTTTTTTCATGGAAATTTTTTTTTTTCCCAAAATGAATCATTTAATATTGCTGCTCCAGCAGAATTCAGCACTGCAATCCATTTCTCAAAAGAGCAAACTGATTTTTTTATATTCAATTTTGAAATCTGACATGGGGCTAGACATATTGTCAATTTCCCAGCTGCCCCAAGTCATGTGACTTGTGCTCTGATAAACTTCAATCACTCTTTACTGCTGTACTGCAAATTGAAGTGATATCACCCCCCTCCCTTTTCCCCCCAGCAGCCTTAACAAAAGAACAATGGGAAGATACCAGATAGCAGCTACCTAACACAAGATAACAGCTGCCTGGTAGATCTAAGAACAACACTCAATAGTAAAAACCCATGTCTCACTGAGACACATTCAGTTACATTGAGAAGGAAAAACAGCAGCCTGCCAGAAAGCATTTCTCTCCTAAAGTGCAGGCACAAGTCACATGACCAGGGGCAGCTGGGAAATTGACAAAATGTCTAGCCCCATGTAAGATTTCAAAATGGAATATAAAAAAAATCTGTTTGCTCTTTTGAGAAATGGATTTCACTGCAGAATTCTGCTGGAGCAGCACTATTAACTGATTCATTTAAAAAATTTTTTTTCCCATGACAGTATCCCTTTAATTATTTTTTCCAAGTAACTTGGACAAAAAATGAACTTCTTAAATGTAAAGTTACCAATTTTCTGTACATAGCCACTCACTAGCTCAGAAACTCTCCCTGCTTTCACTAAGAGTGGTGATACACGCTAAGATTCTGGGGACATTAGTTGCCCAGTGGAAAATCTCTTCTTCTACGGGTGACTAATCTCCCTGTAATGCTTTACCACTGGCTAGAATGTAAATCGCCGGCGGGATGGCACTCGCATCGATTTTGTTTCCAAAGTCGTCCAAAGTTTCCTCAGCAACTTCGGAAAACGAAGCGATTCAAGTGTCATCCAGTCTGCAATTTACGTATATTCTAGCCAGTGGGAAGGCATTTTGTGAAGATTAGTCACCCGAAGAAGAGGCGATTTGTCGCTGGACGACTAATCTCCCCAGTATCATATAGAGTGTGTCACCAGCCTAAACTTATGCCATAGTTCCCCACTAAGAACCCTACCCCCTGACTTTATCATGAACATGGCTTGGGTTTCTGGTAATCAACTTAAGGTGGCCATAGACACACAGATCCGATCATACGAATCGAGGATTCGTACGATTTTCGGATCGTGTGTGGCGTGTGCCGACATCTTTCGTTCGGCGGAGATCGGTCGTTTGGTCGATCGGTCAGGTTTGCTTTTGACCCGACCGATCCCGCCGGAGCTCATGGCACATCGTAATCTGATCGTTAGGCCATACGGCTGAACAATCAGATTACCCCCGATATAGCCATGCCTGTTAATGGCATATCGGGGAAAGATCCGCTCGTTTGGCAACATCGCCAAACGAGCGGATCTTTGCATCTATGGCCACCTTCAGTCCTGCCAGAAAGTCTTTATCATTTACACAAGCATGTTCCTCTTTTAGTGCGACTTTTGGTTTTATCTCTACTAAATCCAAATCAACATGTCTGGTACTGTATAACATATGTTGAGCTATCCCTCTGGACTGAGAGCTTGACAGCTTTTACAGACCATGTGCTCAAGAGCCAGGATTTAATAGAGGTTTGCCCTCTAGCAAAAGTTCCAGTCAGACACAGAAATAATTTCCATCTTATGGAGGTGGACATGCAAAACACCCCTCCCTGCCAGGGCAGATTAGACTGCTGCATGGAACAAGACATTAGGCTAATAAGAGAAGCCTGTCCCAAATACTAATACAAAAGATATTGAGGTATAGTAGCCCTGCTTTGCCCAGCCTGAATCTTTAGCCAACAAGTCATTGGTTGTCATTGATAACAGAAAGAAAATACTGGCTAGACAAGACAAACGAGAACTTACTTCATTTTCATACTGAATCTCCAACATGGCCCGTGAGCTCCCCAAATCTTGCATCACAGACTCTGCCTGCTTCAGAAGGTCCTCTCTATTCACAGTGCGCTGGAAAAATATGAAAGATGTAAGCTGCAAAGCTCAATCTCAAAGAGGAATATGTGGGGTAATGCAGCAAACATTATAGAATCCAGAAACTCACGGCGTGGTTGTTATGGGTTACCAGCCATATAGTAAGCTTTGCACTTTCATTACACTACACCTACTGAGTGACATAATTGAATTTGGAGAGATTGAGAAGTTGGGACCAGAAGTGAAATAAAGGTTGATATTAATAAAATGTAAATAATATAACGCAGTGTCTAAACAAAGTCCAAAGTGATGTATTTTTAACGCCCCTAATAAAAATGCCATCTTGAGAGAAGATCTAGAAAGAACAAAAATCATAGCTTTTGCTGATTACGGGGCAGTATACCGCCTTGTTTAAAAGGAATGCTACAAGGAGACAGTTTAACCTGTAAACAATATAGACTGAAGATAATTCGGAAAAAACAACTGCTTTTAAACAGATGGCTACCTGCCTTAGACCGAATACTAACGTTCCCGATCTGAAATACAATCCTCAGGATGAGTCACTTGTCCGATTAATAACCACGTGACTTTCTAGATCTTAAACAAACACTTTGTATCCATGCTAAGAAAGGCAATGTTCAGTGTAATACACCCTTGCATAGCTTGTTTGCCAAACATTAATATGTTGCACTTCTTGCTTTCACTTACTTTTTTTCTATCCAGCCTTGGGGCTACTCTGCTGTCCTGAGAGTCTGACTGGTTGATCTCTGGGTTGGTATCCAGCAGTCTCTGCATAGCCCGGTCTCTATCAAATGCAGTTACGTAAAACAACATTTGCCGAGTATCAAATGGGAAAAAGAATGGACTGCAAAGAGAAACAGATGCATTGTTAATTTAGCAACAGTTGGAAAATTCATGATTATTAAACGAATACAGTAAGTTTGGCAGGTGCAGATGGTTTCGCTCTTACCAGCTTTTCCCAAGCTCTGTTAACCAGGTTGGGATGTTTCCAGTCATGATAACCAGAGGATCCTGTAGCTGTCTGTTCGCCTTTGCAGTTAGCTTGCTGTTAATAAACTCTGATGTAGGAATAATTTCTTTGCAAATAGCATTCTGGGAAAAGACAGGAAGAATTAGAATAATTAAAAACACTTACTTGTGTTAGCATAAGCAAAATCCTTAAAGGGGAACTATCGCGAAAATGAAAATGTTGTATAAGCTTCAACATACTGAAATAAGAAACTTTCTAAATACAATTAAATATTCTGCATCATTTCTGAAATAATCAAGTTTATGTTCACTATTCCTCTCTCAATATCTGTTTCTCTTCATTCAGTCTTCATGCAGCAGTTGGGTGTCAGATAGTCAATGACAGTTAGATTCAATATATCTTATAGGGGGGCTACTTTCCTAAAAGATGTATTAGAGCTCACTCAAATAACTCATTCCAGTACAAAACAAAATCTAACAAAATAACTGCCTTTTGCACAAATTCTGCATTTAGAGAGACCGGATTTCTAGTGATTTTAATAGAGTGAGCTCTTGTATATCTTCTAGGCAAAAGGAGCCCCCTATAAGATATATTAGATCATTCATCTGACACCAAATTCCTGAATGAAGACAGAATGAAGAGAAACAGGTGCAGGGAGAGGGAGTGAAGATACAATTGATTGTATTTAGAAATGTTCTTATTTCAGTATGATGAAGCTTATATTTAATTTTAGCGACAGTTCCCCTTTAAAGCCCCATAGTCCCATTTATGATTTCTAGAAAAGAAAATCAGTTATTTTGCAGCAACTTTAAAAGAATAGCTGATGGGCCACAAACTGAGCCCCTGCATCATTTCCTAATAATAGAGACTAATTCAGAAGTGTTTGACAACGGGTGGAGAAATAACTTACATCATACAGGTAATACCAGTATCGGCTGACGGCATGGAGAACCCGTAAGAGGATCACCACATCCAAAGATGGGTCATCAAAGGTAATATTTTCAGGTGGCCCAGAGAGGAGATATGTTTCTAAAGGGTTTAAAATTCTGGGGCAAACGCCATCTTAAGACAAGAAAAGAAAATGTAATTGACAGATATGTAGAAATTGCACATTTCTCAAACAACCACGAAACACATTAGTTATAAAATAAAAGATGAAATTCAAATTTAAGATACGAATATGTAAAATGAAGAATTTGCTGTAACTCCTGATAGAGTGAGCTCTTTAAATAAAAGGTGAGGAGTGCGCATAGTTCTCGGTCTATACAAACTGCCAAATCCACCATTATTTGTCCAAAGCATTGACAGGAATAATATACGACCTATGTAGCCAATAAGTATTGCTTGTAAACTCTGCAGATTCTATGTACTCACATTTCAAAAAAAAAGTCCAACCTGGAATAAATTTAACTTTAATTATTGTTTGTGCCCTTTACTTTATATTTAGTTCAACACTTTTAGTTCAGTAAACAATCAGTAATATATGCATTTTGCTTATCAGCATATGCTCTTGAGTACTTGCATTCTGTCAGCATTTGCACTCATCTTTAAACCTCATGCAAGCAAAGGATTGCAGTAATATAAGCCAATATTAGAAATAAACTTACCTATACTGTAAATTAGAAACAAAAGCACACAAACCGTTGCTTTAATCTGTTAATGATAAACTATCATTCTTTCTGTCTCCAACCATGCTCCTCCAATCCAAATACTTCCAGGTCTGATCTAGGGGATTCAGTCGAATCCATGAATCCTTCATGAAAGATTCAGCCGAATACTGAACCAAATTCTAATTTGCATATGCAAATTAGGGACAGGAAGGGGGAAAGGTGGGGGGAAAAAAAACATTTCCTTCCTTGTTTTGCGAGTTATGCGATATCCCGTTCCACCCCTAATTTGCATATGCAAATTAGGATTTGGTTCGGCCAGGCAAAAGGATTCGGCGCATCCCTATTAGGAACCTTTTCTTGCTTTGCTGTTGTAAAGGAACTTCTCTCTGACTACCCTGTCTGCTACCCTGGTAGTAATTTTCCATTTAGACGAAGGCAGATTGAATTATACAGGAAAACGCTTTGCCTGCAGGAACATAAGCTAAGTAATGTACATTGCATAACACTCTAGTAATCCATGAACACTAATCCAAACAAAAATTTATGATTATGACTGGAATGACAGATTTAGATTACTATCTCTACCCATGTGCAGTGTAACATTTTAAATTGTCAGTTTCCTATATGGTAAAATAACAAACTCTTGCATTGTATCCATTAAGTATGAACGTTCATGCTTGGAGTTTAATTAAACATTTACTCAAAGAAAAACCCATCATACAAAGAATACAGAACATCCATGTCTCTTGCCCTTACCATGCCACAATTCATCATGTTTCTTTGAGTTCCTTGGAGAGGTTTTGGTGGGTGCTGTTTGGGCACGTCCTCTCTTGCCCCCTACCGTATCTTTCGCACTTTCTTCCTCTTCTCTTACAGGTTTGTACCTGTAAAACGGAAAGGGCATTGCACAGCTCAGACTATATATATGAAGCCCACACATCAACACTGAAATAGCAAACATACTGTATCAATACAACTAGACCTGTACATTAAAGTTGGTAATATGATTCATTAGTATAGGAAAATTGTACCGAGTTGGGTGTATTGAGCTGTTTCGTGTACACAGGGGCGTAACTACCGGGGGAGCAGGGGGTGCAACTGGGCCAGGGCCTGCACCCCCGCAGGGCCCCGTGGCAGATCCGGCTGCAGGCGCAGAGAAAAATCACACGGACGAGGGTGGGGGCGGGCCCGGCTGCATGGCCCGCCCCCACCTAGTTCCGTTACTGCGTGTACATCAGTGCAGATGATGTTGGAACTCAATTAGCAAGCTATAATAGTGATAATGTGGCAGTACTAATCAGTTGCTTCATTTGATAAAAAACTTTAAAAAATCCTTGTAGCAGTTTCCCAGTTTCCCTAGAATTTTTAAAGTGCTCCAGGGGTGCAAAGCTGTGATAACCACCTATTCCAATTTATTTTTGATGGGAGACATTTGTACATTTTTTTGGTCAATGAAAGCCTGATTCACTCAATCTATGGCACAGTAACATACTAACTAATAAAATAAAGAATGGGGTGAATTGAAGCCAAGTCAGCTGGTAAGGGCACACAGTGGCTGTATAATTTAGCTTGTGGAAATTAGCTATGTGGTGTTGCCCCCAAAAGATGAAGAGCTCTTAATGTTAATGTAAAATGGGGCACGTCATTTCTGGAAGCTGATTCATTCAGAGATTACTGCAGTTGAGAGTATGATTGTTTTGTCACTTAAGTCAGTGGCAAACAAACAATGGAACATAATCAATTTTTGTGCAGATAAAAGACGGATGGCTTCAAATGAAATTGCATTCCAATATTGCATCTTCTAGATGGCATCTATTATTCAGTCAGAAGTTTTAACTCTGCTACGTTTTACCCATAAAAATGGGTATACAGGTATGGGATCCGTTATTAGGAAACCCGTTATCCGGAAAGTTCCGAATTACAGAAAGGCCGTCTCCCATAGACTCCATTATAATGAAATAATCCAAATTTTTAAAAATTATTTCCTTTTTCTCTGTAATAATAAAACAGTAGCTTGTACTTGATCCAAACCATGATATAATTAATCAGCATTGGAAGCAAAACCAGCCTATTGGATTTATTTAATGTTTACATGATTTTGTAGTAGACTTAAGGTGTGAAGATCCAAATGACAGAAAGACCCATTATCCGGAAAGCCCCAGGTCCCGAGAATTCTGGATAATAGGTCCCATACCTTCACTACCTTTTAAAGCCAATGTCTCCTAGAGGTTGACTAAAGGAAGGACTTCAAAACTGTATAAAAGAGTTTACCAAATAGTATGGGTCTTGGTCCAAATTCCAGCTCTTCCAAGAGGGTTACTTTCATCATCTGTAGATTCACGTTCTTCTTCTGTGTGTATGCTATACTGCCGTACTGCTTGGTACACGGTCATGTTATAGGGAAGAAGGTGATCTCCAATGTAAAACTGCAACCGGTGCCGTACATTTCCTGAATTCAAGAACTGAGCAGCCTGTAGGAGCAGAGTAAAATAAACAGATGTTGGTAAAAAGATTCTATATGTGATGTAAAATCTGAATTTAGGTTGGGCTTTTGTGGAATGCAAGGGGAAATCTAGTATGCATATTAATGGTTTTAATTATACAAAGAGCTCCTGATATGGTAACCATGCGATTGTTATGTGTGGAATAGCCAACTACCAATGCCCTAGGTGAGAAAGGGAGTCAGGTGGAGGCAGGAGACTGAAAAACAAACCTACAAATCATAATGCTCAGCAGTAAACAAATGGGAAACCCCTGTTTATTCTAATCTCAAAGGGACAAAAGCCACACCTTCCTTTAAACAGTGTTTTACTTGATAATGGTGTAATGTATGGCCCACTCGTACACCCTGGCCTTCTAAGGATAACACCTGGTGCACGGTGATGGAGGGATCAGCACTCTCCCAAACAGACAGTTCCAAAAATTCACTGACACTCACGGCTGGTTCAAGCATGACAAAGGGGTATAACCCCGAAACGTTGCACAAACTGCAAATAAACACGCAAAGGTTTTTCCCTGCTTGAACCAGCTGTGAGTGCCAGTGAATTTTTTGAACTTACTTGATAATGGCCCCCTGATCACACCAAGAAGCACAGTCCAGTGTTTGAATACTTACCAAAGATTCATCTATCTCTTCATCAGAGCCATCATCATCACTATCTTCATCATCTTCTCTAACTCTTCCGTAACCTTAAAAATATTATATAGTGAATAACGTACCACCTTTTGTAAAAATATAACAATTTTAAAAGTTACTGAGGAGTTCCATGACCATATAAAAACACAAGGCTGAAGGCCTCTCGACACTTAAAGATCAACATCAGTTTTCAAAAAGCCACAGGCAAAACAAACAGGATTTTTGTACTCCCTGTTAAATCCGTTTCTTTGTAGTCGATAGGGGGACACAGGGAACAATGAGGTTAAGCTCCACCCTTCAGGAGGCAGGAAACTTGATAATAATTAATTAAGGGGGCGTGCCACTCAGGCTTAACCCCTCCACACGGTTCTCTCGCTTCAGGTTGTACCAAAGAAACTACTGTAACCAGAAAATAACACTAAAATAGACAGAATAGGTAACCGAGGGAGTATTCCCAATCGCGACAAATGTGGTCGAACTCATCAGAAGGGCTGGAAGCCCTGTGTCCCCCTATCGACTACACAGAAACAGATTCAACTGTGAGTACAAAAATCCTGTTTTTGTCGTCTCTGGGGGACACAGGGAATGAATAAGGACTTAAGGCAGCCCCAGAACAGCAGGGTGGGAACTTACTATTGAGGAGACACGTTACTGCACTACCGAGTGCAGTACCTTGCAGCCAATGGAAGCCTCAGCCGAGGAAAATATGCCAGTATTGTAAAATTTGGTAAATGTGTGCACTAAGGACCAGGTAGCAGCTCTGCAGATCTGATCCAGGGAAGCAGAATTTTGTCACACACAGGAGGCTCCCATAGCTCTCATAGAATGGGCTCTGGTGGAGATTTTTCCTTTGGCCAGGTAGATTTGTTGTATGGTCTCTTTGATCCACAGTCTTTGTTGCTGCCTGTCCTCGACGGGGGCCCGATGGTAACACAAACAAGGATTGAGATGATTTGGATCGTTCCAAATACCAATGTAGCGCTCTGACAACATCTACACTATGGATAAGTCGTACTTGTCATTCTTGGGATCAGGACACAAGGATGGTACTATGATCTCCTGATTTTCATGGAATGCAGATACCACTTTGGGTAAGAAGGAAGGAACCATGTGTAACACTACCGTGCCTTTGCGGAAAACCAAAAATTACCAAAGAAAAAGATTGCAGGAGAGTGCGCTTAATTTGCACACTCTTCTTGTGGTGAACAATGCGGCCCAGGCAAAGGAGGTCAGCCCTGAGAGGTAAGGGGGGTTGGTTGTGTCATCGACATCTCCTGGAGATCTGAGAACCAAGTTCTTTGAGGCCAGTAAGGCGCTATTAAAAACTGCTGTGACATGGGACTGTTTGATCTTTTTTAGAACCCGCGGTAACATGGGAAGACATATGCGACGTCTAATCTCCAGCACTGTGTTGGCATCTACACCCACTGCTGTTTTGTCCTTGTAGCGGGCAAAGAATATTGGTACTTTTCATGGCATCCATAACCATTTGCAATCGATCTGTGGTTCCCCCAGCGTCTCTCCAGTACCGAGAACGCTTCTGGATGCAGTTCCCAATCCCCTGGATCCAGTTGGTTCTGGCTGAGGAATCTGTGTGTTGGACACACCTGGTATGTGGATGGCGGACAGTCTTGCCACACTCAGCTCTGCCCAGCTCAAGATTTGTTGGTCTTCTGCTAGTGCCAATTTGATGCGCATTCCTCCCTGCCGATTAATGTACACCACCTGTACTGGTTTCGTTAGGAGGAGGTGTGACCCCTTAGTTGCTAGCCTTACTGCTTGCAGATCCAGAATATTTATTGGCAGTCTGGACTCATCTTGAGACCATGGACCATGTGCGGTAAGGTCGCTCCAAGTTGCTCCCCAGCCCTGCAGACTGCCATCTGTCAATATCACATTCCATTCCAGTGTCGCCCAGGATTAGCCTGTGGACAAATTTTAGGGACATAACCACTGCAGGGACTCCTTTGTTCACTAGGACAATCGACAAAACTGAGATAGAGATCCCCCTTTCCATGCTGACAGGATGTTGGCCTGGTGGGAGCGCAGATGGATTTGTGCAAATGGTACTGCCTCGATGGATGATACCATGAACCCGAGTACCATCATCGTGAAGTGGACTATGGACTTCTGGGAGTAAAGAAGTAGACAGACATGCTCCCTGATTCTCATCTGCTTGTCCCTGGGAAGGTATACCATCTGTGTAATTGTGTTGAACTTGAGTCCTATGAATGCCATCTGCTGACTGGGATGAAGATTGTATTTTGACCAGTTGATGGTCTAGCCAAAATTCGGAGTGAAATCGCCTTGTTCAGGTTGTCCTTTGCTTTCTGTTCCGTCCTGGCTTTCAGCAAAAGGTTGTCCAGGTAGGGGGTTACAGAAATCCCCTGGAGCCGTAAGGTTGATGCTATTAGTGCTATCAGTTTGGTAAAGGCTCTGGGGGCTGATAAGAGTCCAAATGGCAGGGCCACGAACTGATAGGGGCAGATTTATCAAGGGTCAAAATTAATTTGAGAGAATTTTCGAAGTAAAAAAAATTGAAATTCGAAGTAATTTTTTGGAAACTTCGACCATCGAATGGGATACTACGACTTCGAATTTACTTCGATTCGAAGTAAAAATCGTTTGACTATTCGACCATTCGATAATCAAAGTACGGTCACTTTAAAAAACTTCGACTTCAATACTTCACCAACTTAAACCTGCCGAATTGCAGTTTAGACTATGGTGGACCTCCTGTGTGTTTTGCTAAGGTTTTTTTAAGTGGAAGGATTTTTTGGAAAAATCTTACGGTCGTACGATAAAATCGTTCGAATCTTTCAATTCGAAGTACGATCGGAGTATGATCGTTCTACGATCGGATGATGTATAAACCCTCCAACTTTGAATTCGAAGGATTCTATTCGATGGTTGAATTTCTACGTTTTTTCTACTTCGAAATTCGATTCTTGATAAATCTGCCCCATAGTGTTTGTTTGAGAATGCAAAATGAAGAAAGCAGTAGTGTGGGGGCCAAATTGGTACATCTTTGATGTCTAGAGACATCAGAAATTGACTGTTCCATTCCTCGCAGCGCAGTGTTTCCATTTTGAAGAGGACTGAGTGAATTAACTTGTTTAGATATTCGAGATCCAGAACGGGCCTGAATGCATCCTTCTTCGGGACTATGAAAAAGTTGGAGTAAAAACCTGAGAATCGCTCTGAAGGTGATACTGGCCTTATCACTCCAGATTCCTCCATTTTTGTGACGCATTCCAGAAATGCCTACACTTTGGTAGGATTGGAAGGAACCCTGGACATAATGCATTTCCTGGTGGGAATGGAAATAAAGTCCAAGTGATAGCCCTCGGAAATTATTTAGTTGACCCAGGCGTCCGAAGAATGGTGACTCCACACCTCCTGGAATCGTAGTAACTTGCCCCCTATAGTTTCCCACAACTCCGGACGGGTTGTCCCATCATATTGATGAAGACTTGGCGGCTGAAGGTTTAGGCTTGTTGGTCTTCCATGGCGGGTGGCTCTTTTCCCCTGGCTTAGACAGAAATTGCGAGCGTTGTGGCGAGTTGCTTCGCCTTGCAAAACGTCCACTTTGGTTCCAAAAAATATTTCCCTGTCTAAAGGATGAGATGGATCTACTTTTGGACTGAGGGAGAAACATACTTTTCCCGCCTGTTGCCTGTGAGATGATCTTCTCTAGTTCTTCCCCATATAATCGTTGGGCCTTGAAGAGAAGGGTCCGCTATGCGAATGCTGCTGAGAGAAGGGGAGAGAGGGACCCTGTAAGTACCATCCCAAATGGCAGGCTTTTACTTACAGTTTTCGCTGTCTGCCCAGGCCCTCTGCCCTACTACCAGATTGCAGGAATTGCCTGGTTGGTCTGTTAAGTCTGGTAGGGATATTAGTCTGACCGTGGTGGCTATCCAACGAAGGAGGCTAGTCCTAAGGATACAGGGAGCCCTGTTCCGGTCTAGCATCAAGGTGTCAGCTCTTGCTGACCGAATCTTCAGAGGAGTAGATTGAGCAGGACACTTGAAAAACTGAAGGGATGAGTACCGTGTGGAAGGGTTAAGATAGAGTGGCACCCCTTCTTAATTAATTACTATAAAGTGTCCTGCCTCCTGGAGGATGGAGCGATTTGTTAATTGTGTCCCCCAGAGACGACATAGAAAATGAGAGAGAGTGCAACAGAAATAAAGCAAAGGGCCGCAGATACATATTTTCCCTTTCATAGGAAAAAGATACTCACCTCTGACCACTAAGTATCTTTCAATTGCTTGTACAAGGGCTAATGGATCTATTTTAACAGGACCGCCCTTCCACTGCTTTACATTAGTGCAATCCGGGTGTCTCTGAAGCTGACACTTCAGCTGGTGAGTGTTGAAAAACTTTAAAGCTTGTGATCCTCTGCAAATAAATATACAAGGAGTATGTTATTCTCCAAACATCTAACTCTCTACAAGTTATATTAGTGCCATTTCACAATGACATATAAGATGGTATAACATTTCTCTACTCTATATAAATTTAAAGGAGAAGGAAAGGCTTAAACTAAGAAAGCCTTATCAGAAAGGTCCATCTAAATATACCAGTAAACCCACAAAGTAATGCTGCTCTGAGTCCCCTGTCAAAAGAAACACTGCATTTCTTTCATTCTATTGTGTACTCATGGGCTTCTGTATCAGACTTCCTGCCTTCAGCTTAAACCTCATTGCCCTGGGCAAGAGCATGCTCAGTTTGCTCCTCTCCCCCCACTCCTTTCTCTGCTGTAATCTGAGCCCAGAGCAGGGAGAGACTCAGGCAGGAAGTGAAGGAACACCATGTTAATACTGCAGTTCCTATCCTAAACAAACAGAGTTTCAAGGAGCTTTTTACTCAGGTATGGTAAAACATTCTATAGAATAAATATAGCATTCTAGCTTGCACTATTGCAGCTAATCTATTGGCAATAAAATGCCGCAGCTTTCCTTCTCCTTTAATAACTTTCCTGACTCCGTGCTCTTTACCTAGCAAGCTTTCCACTTACCTACTGCCTGTCCCGTTACCACTAGGGAAATCATGCACTTTAACTGGAAACTGTTCCATCTGACTAAGGCAATTGTTCATCTTATGGACCAGTGCTAACAAGTGCCTATTTTCCGTCGGATCCAGTTTCGCAAGTGGTTCCTCTCCGGGAAGCTGTTGAGAAAAGCAGAATAGGACTGGTTCCTAGAAATTGACACCAAGTTACAACATCTATCCTGAACAAGCAAGGAACAAGCCATTTAAGCAACTGTGCAGCAGTTCAGTATATTTAATGTATGTATTTATTTATTTTTGTTTTGAAGTAGTTACCTTTATATTTAGTCTCTTTTGAACAAGAACCTTCAATGTTGTCTGTGTGAGTTAAATGGTAAGGAAAGTTAGACTTACTAAAGGGATGCCAATTGTTAAACACCCCAAGGACTCTAAGGGATTACCTTTTAGCCCTGGCCAATGCATCAGGCAGTTTTCAAAAGTGCTTGGCGCTTGTTGTCATGTTTCTCTATCTACTATGCTCCTATTGAATGTGCCGCTTAAGACGTAGCACATGTACAGTACAGAAAAGGGTTGTACAGGTATGGGACTTGTTATCCACAATGCTTGGGACCTGGGGTTTTCCAGATAACGGACTTTAAGTCTACTAGAAAATCCTGTAATTAATTACACCATTAGGCAGGGTTTGCTTCCAATAAGGATTAATTATATCTTAACTGGGATCAAGTAGAATACACTGTTTTATTATTACAGAGAAAAAGAAAATACTTTAAAAATTTGGATTATTTGGATTAAACAGAGTCTGTGGGAGAAGGCCTTCAGCAATTTGGTGCTTTCTGGATAACGGGTTTCCGTATAACAGATCCCATACCTGTACTATGCATGTGCCAACTCTGATTATGTAATGTCAGCTCAGTGGATGACTGGGTGGTGCATAGCAGATTTTCACCACACATTTACGCCAACTTTTCATTTAATTTAAAGATCAACTTCCCTCTAAATAATCCATGTCTATGCAAAACATACTTACTTTTACCTATACAAGCAGTGAAGAGGGTCCTACACAAAACAGATTACAATCTATTTATCTTTAATTATTTGCCTTGAGGCAAAATACCTAAGAAGGGTAATTCCAATTTCTGTGATTACAGAGTGCAGACAGATGCTCTTGTTTGTTCCACTGCAGTTATTTTCTCTTCCCTGGAGGGGGAGCTCTTTCCCCATTAGTGTTTTGCCTGACCACAAATCCAGTCCAAATGCCCAAGCCCTGACTGACTGACTACACCTGTTGCCTGATCTGAGCAAAGCATAGCTGCTGTCAAGCTCACAAGTAGAGAAATAAGGGAAGTACTACAGCATGCCTGTTTCCATTTTCCAGTGCTTTTAGGATTTATGTGGTTGTTTGGAAAGTGAATTGAAAGCAATTCCTATCCATTTACAAGGTAAAATTGATCTTTATGTCGAGCAACACTTTTCATTAATTCCTACCCAATTCTTCCCACATTATATTCTATACAATACACAAAACAAAGTCATGGGTAACAAACATTTAGAAACCTCGATTTTAAGTACCCGATTTTAAGTTTTCCCACATTTTACATTTTTAATGCATTTCAATGGGTGCATTTCTCTTATTTTAAAGGGCACCTATCGCAGCCAAAATCAAACACATTAACAATCTGACCAGTATAACATAAACACGTTTAATCAAACTACATATATAGTTTTGTTTTTTTTTAAAAAAACTGCAGGTTTTAAAAAATCCCTTACTTTGTCAAATGGGTTCTTTCACTGAGGGAGTCCATACTTAGACTATAACAGAGACAATAACATGCAAATTTCAGGAGCATGCTCAGACTGTAGCACTGCCTTGAGTACCCAGAATGCCTTGTTTTAGTAAACTCCTCCACTAGAAGTATTAGATTAGATTTCCCTATCTTGTCCCCTGCTGATGATGTTATTATGCAAATGAAGGGCACACACTAACTTCCAGCAGGTGGCAGCACTACTGAACAGCAGCTAACACAGACATTTGGCTGATTTAAAAATAGATTAGATGGGTTGATAAGCAACAAGGAATTTCAACTGAGCATGTGTGAGATTTCAGAGCTACAGTTGGGTGGGAAGATATAGGTAGGAGGAGCCAGTGAAATCCAAGATGTCTGACTCAGCTAGAACTGCAGTGGAGATAGGGGAGATCTTGCAGAAGGTATAGTGAGCTGATGATTTACATTATACCAGGGGTCCCCAACCTTTTTTACTCGTGAGCCACATTTAAATGTAAAAAGAGAGTTGGAGAGCAACACAAGCATGAAAACGTCCCTGGGGATGTGATTGGCCATTTGGTAGCCCCTATATGGACTGGTAGCCTACAGGAGGCTCTGTTTGGCAGTAAATCTGGTTTTTATACAACCAAAACTTGCCTCCAAGCCTGGAATTCAAAAATACCACTTGCTTTGAGGTCACTGGGAGCAACAACATGTTGCTCGCGAGCTACTGGTTGGGGACCACTGCATTATACAAACAATTCTAATTGTTTTAAAAATCTGATTTCTTGAACTTTCACAGTGTATTTACTTAGTAAATGATTTTAGCTATGATTTGGGCCCTTTAAGTAATGTTTTCCGCATTTTACATCAAAATGTTGTCCTGATGTTCCCAACAACTGCTTATTTTTCTCTATGAATTTTATTATGTGAAATAAAGAAGTTTAAAATACTAACTAGATGTATATTTTGCTATGGTTCTGCCTGTAAATGGTCAATACCAATCAGTCTGCCCCTTATACAGTCCTGCATCAATCACTTCTTGCTTTAGGTTCTGTATGTGACTGACAGAAAGGCCTTGCACATGCCCCCCCCCCAAATGTTACATTAATGCTGCAATGTTTAACCTGTTAATACAGTAAATATTGTATCTCAAAGTAAAATGGACTAATGTGCTTTTATGCTTTCAGAACCTCCAAGAAAAAAATTACTTTAACACATTTCCCTGATTTTACAATTTCCTGGATTTTTCATATTTTCCTAGTCCCCTGAAAAACATACTGCCTAGAGAAGCTGAATACAGACGAATAGGAGTGCATGCTCCTAAGTAGGTTCAGTTGCAGTCTTACTTCAAATTACTCTTTTGTCTAACTAGGGAGTAGCTTTTAGAGCAATATTAAGCCAAACACTAAATGGCCTTCACCCACATTTACAGGAAGCAAGATTTCTTTTTACTGAGCAGAAATTTTAACAGTAGGAATAAGATGGAAGTACCTAGCAGTGAGATAAATGGTTATTCCCAGCGGCGCTCAGTACTGGGCAATACAAATAATGCACATGGATATGGTATACCTGTACACATTGGTTGCCAATCCAAACCCAGCTGTGTGTGAAAGTATCACACTGAAAAAACAAGCCTTGGAAGAAATTCCATAAATAAATAACTTACCGATACTCTGCTTGTGCTCCTCTTCAGAAAAGGCGACAGGGCGACAATTTCTCCTCCCTGGCTATCTCCTATAGAAGGAAGGGAGGAGAAATCGAGCGCCGTGCAATGGATCGTCGCCTTTTCTGAAATCGAGCGCAAGCAGAGTATCAGTAAGTTATTTCTTAATAAAAACTTTGCGATTTTAAAGTTAAATGTCTTGGTGTTTTTTTTTCATTATATACAAATCAAATTATTTTTTTTTTAAATTTGATGTTACTGGCCCTTTAAATTAGCAAAATGTGTAAATGAGGGGGGGGGGGAAGTGTTGTTTCAATGAAGATTTGCAATAGAGGCTGAAAATATTTAGATTGAGATACTGAGATTGAAAACTACATAACCTGGATTTAAAATGACTGCTGGATACTAGTGAAAACTTTGTAAAATGTGAACTGCATAAGAGTCTGGGTTAGTATTATTTACCACTACCATTATATCGAGGCCTTCAGTCTGTCAATAAAACCTCTGTTACGGGCAGCAAACCAATGCTTAAATAATTCATAAACCAGAAAAAACACTAACAGCAAACTGTCACAGATTATCACTACCTATTGCCAAATGCACCCTTTAGTTATATAAAAGTCAAACATACAAATTATATGTTGCAGAATGGGCTATGCTCACATGCCTGTAGTGTGAATTCGGACAATGAAATAAAGCATACTTACAGGGGCGCCGAAGAAAACATGAAGAAATCGTTTAAGCCGTATATCGCGGCTCACAATGTCTTTATCACTCTTGGAAGTCAAGTACAATAGCAGCTGTTTCACAAAACCACTGTGCTGGATTTCAAAAGAAGAGACGTCTGACTCTGAGACAATGCTACGGATTTCTACAAGGCACTCAACTCCTCCATCCACCTGAGAAAAAAAAGTAATATTAATAAACCACACAGAAGAGTAGAGTACACGTTTCTGTTAAAAGTACACTAGGGGCCTATTTATCAAGTACTTAATTTTTGGGTGCAGGGGCCATCAACCCTCAAAAACCATTCAGCATTGAAAAAATTAACTCTGAAAAAAGGCAGAAATAGGAAATTATAACAAAAACAGTCATTTTAAAGTTACTACAAAATCAACCTATAACACAATAATTTAAAGTAAAACATCCCTATAAAAAAGAAACTATATAAATGTGAATTTAACATACCATGACATTACAAATACACAAGGGTATAGGTTCCCAGGCATGGATTATCACACACATCCAGGAACCTATGAACTAAACACCCGTAATGTCCAGTTTTAAGAATTCTACTTTTATGACAATTTGTATTTCTCCAAAATAATATACAGGTATAGGATGGTATCCAGAAACCCATTAGCCGGATGGGATGTCTCCCATAAACTTCATTACACAAATAATCAAAAATTGTCAAAATGATTCCTTTTTTTCTGTAATAATAAATCAGTTCCTTGTACTTGATCCCAGTTCCTTTTAGGAAGCAAAACCAGCCTATTGGGTTTAATTAATGTTTACTTGATTTTCTAGTAGACTTAAGGTATGAAGTTCCAAATTACAGAAAGATCCGTAATCTAGAATGCCATAGGTTCCGAGCATTCTGGATAATAGGTCCCATAACTGTAGCTTGTACTTGACCTTAACTACGCTAATAAAAACCATACTGATCAAAGAACCTAGTAGGTGAGATTAAAAATAAAAAAAGGCATCAAGTTCAACCACTTTGTCAAGGTGAAACCTGCCCAACTGATGCGTTTTAGTAGATTTAAGGCATGTAGCTCCATATTACAAAGTATCTGGAAAACCCCAGGTCTTAAACATTTTTAGCTATAAGATCACACACGTACAAACTTGCTTGGGTCACATTCACGCACAACACTGCATTTAAAGCATACATAAAAAATATTTATATGTAAGAAAAAAAATGTAAATGCTCGCACCTGGAGGTTGAGCTGTTCTGTGGCATTGCAGAGTCGCTGCAGCACGTTAAGTGCAGGATTACTGCCATCCATGTTCTCTGAGCTGAAATATCTCTCCACAAATTTGTGAGCTTGTTCTTTAATCCAGCCACGTATTCTCTCTCTAAGCAATTGGGAAGAAAGATTTAGAAGCAGGACAACCACAACCTGTTCATAATAAGCAAGGATAAAAAGTTAATAGGATGCCGAAGATATTCTCCAACTATAGATAGTTTGAAGCTGGTGGTTTGATGAATAATTGAAAATAAAGTCATTGGATAGAACTAGAATGGAATATACAGGAAATACATGAAGATCCATGGCACACATACGAATGTATGGAATATGCAGAAAATATATTTTGATCATTTATTTATATAGCACCAATAAATTACGCAGTGCTTTACATTCGTTTATAACGAACAGGGAACAAATAACAAATAAGTGTTTATAAAGTATGATAGAATTAGAGGGCCCGACTTGCAAGAGCTTATAAACTAAGGGTTAGTGATCTCAATGCGCAGATAACCCCATGCTTTACAGACCACTGCTTATTTGTAAGTTAGAGAACTTGCTTGGGATCTTCATCTAGAGGGCAGGCTCTGTTAAACCACAACTATGGTGGGAGAAATACATTTTTCAAGGAATAGATGTCCTTTAAAGGAGAACTAAACCCCCCAATAAGAAAAGCTCCTATCTACTACCCTAGGTAGTGCCTCCACCCTGTTTCCCCCAGCATAATTAGTTACCCCTGAAATCGCCCCAAAGAGTTTGCTCATGTATCGGTGCAAAGTAAGCACAGCCGAGCTCATGGGCGCCACCCTCCTGGATCTCTGGTATTCTTCTGTAAGGGAATGCCATATTTGTGCATTAGCAGTTGTAGCAGTCTTCCAGGTCGTAGCAGCTGCGCATGCGCCAAAAGTGCCGGAAATTACTGATAGGGATGTAAGAGGACCTGAAGAAGACTTCGAAGATGGCACCAATGAGCTCCGCTACGCTTAATCTGCACCGATACGTGAGCAACTGTTAGCGGCAATTTCAGGGGTAACCAACTATGTGCTAGTTATGTGTGGGACAGCCCAATACCCGTGGGCGGGCGCCCCCATTTATGCATACCTACCTGTCAGTGCAGGACGTATGGGGCCAAGTTCTTTAAGTTCTTTCTTAGGCTCTTCCTCTTTCTCTGTCTCCTTCTACTCTCAGTTTTTTGTTTGTCCAGCTCAGAGGTGGACACATTCTTAATTCCTCTTCACCTTGGATTTTAAAATGGCGAGCTCTTTAATCAGGTGAGCTCTATGTGTTGCTGCACACTCCCTCAGATTTAATTCAGCCCCTTATTTATTATCTTAGCCCTCAGCGCGAGACCTACGAGCGTTGCTCAGTTGGCTGAATATATATTTGGATATATGCGAGACCCTCTCTAAGGGATTGGCGTTGCTCCTTATCCTTGTATTACATTTACCCTGCTTGTGAGCTTCAGTATGTTCCAGAGGCACCAAAATTACCTGTGCATCACTTGAGCGTGCTTTAGCGACGTCACTGTACGCGCGGAGATTCAGCAGCAGCTGCTAAGTAAGTTGACTCCACTATTGTGCATTTCTTAGGCTCTTCCTCTTTCTGTGTCTCCTTCTACGCTCAGTTTTTTGTTTGTCCTGCTCAGAGGTGGACACATTCATCATTCCTCTTCACCTTGGATTTTAAAATGGCGAGCTCTTAAATCAGGTGAGCCCTATGTGTTGCTGCATGTTCCCTCAGGTTTAGTTCAGCCCCGTATCTATTATCTTAGCCCTCACTATGACATTTACCCTGGTTGTGAGCTTCAGTATGTTCCCCTCGGCGCCAAAATTACCCGTGCATCACTTGAGCGTGCTTTAGTGACGTCACTCCACTGTACGCGCGGAGATTCAGCAGCAGCTGCTAAGCTGACTCCGCTATTGTGCATTTGTCTAGAAACACTACACTTCCTTCTGAGGATGCTGGATCATTTTGTGATCCAATGGATAAAAAGATGAAGTCCACACTTAAGCTTGATTTTATTCATTCAGCAGCCATTTTGCAGCCAGTCTCCACATCTCTTAGTATAGCTTGTACAGCACATTTTTGGTGTCAGGAACTTGAGTCCCTTCCAAGTCAAATTCAGTTTAGTACTATCATTCATCAGTGATGCTTCCCTGGAAAAACCTAAACTGACAACTAGATTAGTCAGAGCATCTGTCACAGCGCATAAAGCATTGTGGTTGAGACAGTGGTCAGGTAATGTGCCATGCAAGAAGAGGTTGGTCTCCCTTAAATTCGAGGGTTCTATATTATTCGGCCCAGAACTTAAAAAGACAATTTCAGAGGTAACTGGAGGGAAAGGAGCTTTCCTACCTCAGGGTAAAAGATCACGAGCGTAATTTTCACCACCGCTCAAGGATCCTACTCTAGATCATTTAATAGAGGTAGATTCACTGCACCTCAACAAAAAGTTCAAATCCTGGCAGACACAGTCAAAATTTTCCAGGAAAGAAGGACCAACTAGGACTCAAGATTCCTGACTCCACCCTAAAGGACACACTAAAGGTCCGCGTCAGACTTCAAAAGTTTGCTCAAAATTGGCAAAATTCTATTTCAGATCCATGGGTGCTAAACATGGTAGTGTCAGGTCACAAAATATTTTTCAACAAATCCCCGCAAACCTCCAGCTTTGTCCAATCAAGGATTTCCCCAGTCAAGGCAACATCCACGACTGCAATCCTTCCCGAGCTTCTGGAGAAAAGAGTAGTAACTAGTCCCTCACAAGGAACAATTCCAGGGTTTCTACTCAAATCTCTTAGTTCCAAAGAAGGATTGTGGTTTTCGCCCAATTCTAAACTTGCACCCTCTCAACAAATGTATAAAATACCAGCGTTTCATGATGGAAACCATCATATCAATAACAGCCATACCACTAGCAGCATTCATGACCAAAGTAGACTTGAAGGATGAATACCTTCATATCACAATTCATTCAGCTCACCAAAAATTTCTCAGATTTTTCAACCAACAATATTTTCAGTTTCAAGCCATGCCCTTCGACACAACATTGGCACCAAGGGTCTTTACAAAGGAACTAGGAGCGCTAATAGCAACTATTTGATCCCTAGGAGTGCATATCTATCCTTATCTAGACGACATTCTGATTTTCGCAGACTCATTCAACAAGACTGTCAAAGATTTTCAACTTTGTATTCGTAAGCTAACACAGCACGGTTGGATCATTAACCATCAAAAGAATATCCTCAAACCAAGCCAAACTTCTCTATAAAATAGGGATGCACCAAATCCAGGATTCGAATCAGGATTCGTCCTTTTCCAGCAGGATTCGGGGCAAATCTTTCTGCCAGGCCGAACTGAATCCAAATCCTAATTTACATATGCAAATTAGGGGTGGGGAGGGAAATCGTATGACTTTTTGCCACAAAACGAATGCAAATTAGGTTTCGTATTCGGCCGAAACGTTCGCAAAGAATTCGGGAGTTCGGCCGAATCCAAAATAGTGGATTCAGTACATCCCTACTATAAAAGGAACCCGGAAGCCGGGCTCAGGTTTTACCTGACCCGCACATCATTACTATGTGGGGGGGGGACACACGCACGGAGGGGACTTTTCTTATGGGGGGGGGTATCTCTCCTTTAAGGTCTGTGTGAACATAGCAGTGGTTTCCTAACTGTGGATCTGAAAGGATTGGCTTAATCTTAAATAAAACTGCAAGTCAAGTTAGTAACTCCTGTGTGAACTCTAAGTAAAACCAATATCAAGGGAAATATCATCATATTTAAAAAAATAAATAAATAAAAAAAAAAAAAAAGGAGTCATGGGCAGTTAAATATACCCTACCCTTGCTTTGAAGCAAAAAAATGATTTGTAATGTAAAGGAACAAGCTGTTACATGCTAAAGTATTACAGAAGCAACAGATCATGCTACCTGTTGTTAGAAATTGTATCCTTTGAAGCCGCCCTGGCCAATCCGCTGACACCTGCAGTCCTTGCTGGCTCAATGTTGTTGCTGTTTGACTGAGTGCTTAATCTGCCCCAGGTCTTAGGGTTTAGGCTGGCTAAGAATGAAGATTTTGGAGACTGTGTAGTCGTAGGGCTTTTAGCTAAAGAGAAAGCCAAGGGAAGAACATATAACAGAATTAGTTTAAAGATTTGAATAATCTTTGTTACTTGAATAATCTTTGTTACTGGCAATATGTGGTCAGATTGTATTTTATAGTACCTTGATTGTCAACTTTGTCTTCATCCCTAGGAGGTGAATACTTTGGTCTCCTTGGCCCCCGTTTTGGCAGCCGTTTCCTTTTCAGGACATCACTTAGTCGGCTAAAGCAGCAAGTAAAAGCAACAAGCGGGTTTATGTATAGCAGAGGATCAGTAGAACTATGGTGCATGCCAACCCACTTACTGTCAAAAACAATTTCACAAAAGCTTAAGGACCAAGTATCTGCTAAGCTGGCCATAGACGCAAGGTTCCTTCGATTTTTGCACTGTGCGGATTTCATACCATGTCGATTGGTCTTTAATCGATCAGACAGGTTAGAAGATTTCTGTCGGTGAATGGTAATATCTCTGCATGTATTGCCTATCTGACGATATCAAAAGGAGATTGTCTCTACTATTTATCGGACATAACTTTTGTACGATTGCTGTCTGTCAAATTAATAAGTAGAACATAGCGTGATTTGTTCTCATTACTACTTCATGTATCTGAATGGTTAGTTGTAGGTCGAAAGATTGGAACGGACTAATCTAGGTCTGTGCATCTATGGCCAGCGTTAGGGATGCTTTTGAAAAGTATTGGCATGTACAAATAACAAGTATTCATACTTTTTCAGAAAAATAAAAATTATGCAAATACTCTCACCCTGGGGGGCTAAGATCCAGAGAGTCTTCCCGATGCTGCAGGCTTGGGGAGCCCAAATCAGCAGCACTATTCACAGATGCAGCGCCACTCCCGGTGCTTATGGTTGTTGTGCTCCCTAGAGATCCAGAGCCATTTGTGCAAAGTTTTGGTGGGCTTGTAAGAAGAGCTTCTGATTCAGCCAAATTCTTTACCTGGTGCATGACACCTAATAAACACCCCAAAGGTTTGCATTTACAAGCTTACTTACATTGTCAGCTATACAGGATGAATCAGCAACTGCTATGTATTAAGAGACAACATAACCAAAAACTACATAGAGACACAATTTAGATTTATCATTTAGACAAACACACACTGTGTCTAAAGATAAAATAACTCATACAACTACCTAATGGGAACACATGCAGTCAAAAGGGCTCAAATAACTTTTGTTGATAATAGACATTCTGCAAATGTTAATGGAAAATTACGAGTTGCTAAATAGGACAGGCTGGAAAACAAATACTGTATATAAGAATGTACAAATGTTTTGGTACCCATGCAGTTCATCCACTAGTTACTTTTTTGTTCAGTCTCAATATATGGTTGACTCATTAGGTATTTAGTTTTTAAAGGAACAGTAACACCAAAAAATGAAAGTGTTTTAAAGTAATGAAAATATCATGTGTTTGCGTCAGAAACACTACTATAGTTCATATAAACAAGCTGCTGTGTAGCAATGGCAGAAATTGAAAAAAGGCTATATGTTGCAGGTTAAATAGTGTATAACAGAGAACATTTTGTTCTACGAAGCTTATCTGCTATCTGCTGTGTAACTAAAGGTGGCCATACACGGGCAGATAAAGCTGCCGATATCGGTCGTTTGGACCAATTTGATAGCATATCTGCCCATGTATGGGGGCTTCCCGATCGATATCTGGCCACGATATAGATCGGGAAGGTTTGATTTTTAACCGACCGACCTGTCGAAGCCCCTTGGCATATTGTAATTCGATCGTTCGGTCGAACGTTAGAATTACCCCCGATATAGCCATGTCGTTAGTGGTATATCGGGGAAAGATCCGCTCGTTTGCCGATGTCGCCAAAAGAGCGGATCTTTGAGTCTATGGCCAGCTTTAAACCTTTGAATGGCTGCCCCCATTACTACACAGCAGCTTATTTATATAAACAATAGTAGTGTTTCTGAAGTAAACAAGGCAGTTTTATCAATGTAGGGAAAACTGCACTATATTTTTATTACTTTAAAACACTTTCATTACTGTTCTTTTAACCCATGTTAGGTGAAGTAAGTGCCAGAAGTTAATATATTCTCAGACTATTGACATCTATAAAGATGTCGAGCTTACACTAAACAGCTATGTGCTCCTCTAAGCAGTCGAGTGAGGGCAGGGAAAAAAATTTAAATATATCTAAATGCTTCCTGCAAAGGTATTTTAAAACCAAGGGATGTGCCTCACATATACATGTATATAGAAGAGTAGAATGAAGGAATATATTTCATAATAAAATAAATAAAATTTAGCCAATTTACATTACCTTCCCTTCTGAAGTACACACTAAATATATCCGGCAACTTCTGCATTAAGATTTCAGCCATCTGAAGAGCTCCCACTACGATTTTGAGGTCTTGACTTGAAAGCATTGATGCAATGTGACTACAAAAATTAGACAGCTTTTTATTTTATTCCTCTTTAATGAGAAAAACAGCAGTTACATTTGCAGCATTAAATTGCTGCATCAATGAAGCAATCTACAGCAACCAGGTATTTGCTTGCATTTTTAACCACAAATATTTTTAATGCCAGCCACGTGCATATTATAATTCACTATGATATAGAATATTCAAGAGTGGTCAGACATGGCATTTTTAGTTATTCTATCATCCCCACAAAACTCAAATCTTTGGTCCGCCTCTACAAGAATCCTAGAATTAATCCTACCCTCTACTGTAACAAGCAATTACATGAGGGGGAAAAAAGGACAGAGGTTTGGGGCCTGGCTATAGGTTGAATATGATAAGGCCTACTAAATTAATTATATAATATAATACAATATACATTTTTATTTTAAAAATAATTAAAAAAACCAACAAACATAAAAGCAATTCTACCCGTTTACACTGTTCCTGTAACAGTGATCTGGAACTGCACTAGAAGGTTAAAGAGCTAGTCAACCCCAAAATAAAAATATGCATAATAAAAGAAACCAGTTCCAAGATGCTTTCCAATATACACATATTAAACATGTTAAAGTTATTTGTAAAATTGTTGTTACTTTTTAAACAATGTTGCAAAAGTTCCCCAGCAAAGACAGGTCTAGTAATCAGCTGGCCTGTCTTACACGGTTTCAAAAGTCTGAGCCATTAGGTCAAGGCCAGACGTGGCGTTTTTAAAAAAGCTCCGCGGGCGTAAATACGCATAAACTGCACTACCACTGAAACGAATGGAAAATGTACTATGGCAATTCTTACAGGGCGATTTATGGGGAACAAGAACAATGAGAAGTGCATGTTGGTAAACCTACATGCTGAAAAACGCATAAAAAACGTATGTTGATGGTCGCGTGTGGTTTCAGTGGCGTATTTACGCCCAACTGAGCTTTTTTAAAAATGCAACGTAAAAACGCCATATCTGGCCTTGGGGCAAGGGCAGAGAATAAAAAATGGGACAGAATCACTGTTTTCAATTGCAATACATATACAAATAATTTAAAAATTAAAATTTGTAATAACCGTGTATTGCAAAGTTGCTTAAATTATGTTTTGGTTTTTTTTTTAATAGGCAAAAACATTTTTTTGGGTTGATATTCCCTTTATAAATCAAAATCATGATGGGTTTGTACACTTATGGGTGCTATGCAATATGCCCAGTAAGTGTTATTGCTTTAAAAGTTAATTATACCTTTTGTTATTCGGCAACTTAAATAAGTTGGCTCCAAGCAAATGTACCAAAACATATAGTGTGGTATACAGATTTAAGAGAAAAACACATAATCACAAATTACACATTGTGCTCCAAAAACCCTACCTGGATACGGCATGGTTCTTTAAAACATCTTTCAGAAGCTCAGCATCTGCAAAATAAATTATCCTAAGGATTGCTCTAAGGCACTTGTGTCTAACAGCAGGTCCTGCAGAAGAGCTGTACACTTCATAAAGCACTCCAAACAAGGTCTTAATAAAAGACTTAGCCAGCTCAGGGTCCTCTTTCATCAGCTGTGCTCTGGCGTCATCTCTTTTAAGCTCAGAATGTCCGGCTGCAAAAATCGGGGATAAGGGGAATTTTAGTTGAATATTTAAGGCAGAAATCATTGGAGGCCATAAGAGTATTTTAGGAATACTCAAAGTAGTGTAAAGCTGGCCATACATACCTAGATTTGATTAGTTTGGCTGATTTTAACTATAGTGTCTGACTATATGTGCATGTAGGGATAGTCCGACAATTGAACAATTATGCAATCGACAGCTTATTGGGCTGCGTCTGCTGATTCATATGAAAATCAACCAGATATCTATTAGGCAGGTTTGAAAATCTACTCGCAAGGGCCCGACTGGCGTGTTGACGTGGGCCTCATTTCCCCATTATGATCTGATCATTGCCCCAGGGGCCAAACAATTTGGATCATCTCAATTTGGCCCAGCCTGTTTGGCGGGCCAAATTAGGTTAAGACAGGGTGCTCAAAAGGTAGATCAGGATCTATCAGTAGACCTTTAGCTGGTGATCAATAGATCTCAAGACACTCAACAAACAGCTTGTCTAAATCACCCTCTGTTTCATTCATATATTTATTATGTTACGGTTACATAAGAAATAGTTGTTTGTTAAATATAGCAGTATACATTTTCTCACTATTTAATATTTTCCATGGAACAGAATACTAACAATGCTTTTATAAATGTTGATCATAATAGGACATCACTAAAAGGAGACCTCCCATTTGTAAAGTATGGGCACTCCTGGGTTAAGACTTGCTTTAAGGTGACCTCTCCAAACAAGCAGATCTTGTGTGTCATTTTTCAACGTTTGGTATATGAATAATTAACAATCCACTGTTCAAATCACATTACCATATAAAAAGCCACTTGAAACTAACTAAACTGGCCAAACTTCAATCATAAAATCATTTTATGAAAAGAAAATTTGTAAATCAAAAAAGCTATGTATCGGACATATAGGTGGGATCTTTCTTTTGCCAACACAGACCTGTAATAACATAGGCTATATTTTTCATGTTGTTAAATGACAAGTGCTGATGAGATACTTACTAGTGTTAGCATTGGCTACAGGGTTAGGCTTTCTCTGAATGGCACGTGCAGTTCCGGTATCCTCGTTGATTTGCTGCATAGAATTAAAATCAATAGTATAAACACGCCCCAGTGTAGACAAACTTATCTCATCCTCACCAACCTGATGGGCTGCCTGAGAACACAGATATAAAACAGAGAGATAATCCTTGAATAGAAACACAAGACTTTAAGTCACACAGAATGTTAGACTGTGTTTTGTCCTCTCTGGGTCGCAAAAAGGGGAAAGAAACAGTTTTGTAGCGTATGATAAAGATGTGTTTATAAACTAGAAAAAAACTAGCTTGTTCAAAATATTGCATAAACTTGGGAACTTATTGAGAGAAAGAGGACTTAGTTCAGCATTTGTTGCATAAGTAAAGGCCCCTAAGTACATAACAAGTGTAACCAGGATTACTTAGATTTCCAAACTTTCCAAGTTATGATGCACATTTGCCTCATTTCAGTAAAAAACGTAATTTAATCTGCAGTTAACTTTGATCACTTTAGCACAGAATAATGACAGCAAATGACTAGTCGCTACAGGACTGGGGCAAATCTACAACACTAAGACATGGCGACTTGAACGTAAAGGTGGATAGGAAGGGTTAAATGGCTGGGCAAGGAAGAAATCACTAGTTACGTTACATACATCACAATGTACATTGATATAGTATAGTGACTTAAAATAATTCTGAAAATGCTTCAAAAAGAAAGGTAATAGTTGTAAAAAGAGCACTAGCAAATTAACACCATGAAATAAATCCAGGTACAGTCATGGCCAGCAATAAGGACAGAATTACCTCCCTTGATGCCTGCCACCTTAGAAGGACAATGAAATCTCCATTTGGCAATTTTAAAGCTGCCCCTTCCAGCTGGAATTAATGCCTGGAGCCTGCACACCGGACATGACGGCCAAGCTTCCTAATACTGAAGAAACTTTCTTAACACGATCAATTAAAAACCCAGTACCGTTTCCAAAATAATCAAGTTTATCTTCACTCTCAGCATCTATTTCACTTCATTCTGTCTTCATGCAGCAGTTGGGAGTCAGATGAATGATCCAATATATCTTATAGGGGGCTCCCTTTCCTAGCAGATATATCAGAGCTCAAAATAACTGATTCCAGTACAAAAATACCTGCCTTTTGCACAAATTCTGCATGTAGAGAGAAATCTGGTGATTTTAATAGAGTGAGCTCTAATACATCTCCTAGGCGAAAGGAGCTCCTGTATAAGATACATGGGATCATTCATCCGACACCCAATTCCTGAATGAAGACAGAATGAGGAGAAACAGATGCAGAGAGAGGAATAGTGAAGATAAACTTGATTATTTCAGAAACGGTATAGAATTTTTAATAAAAATTGTATTTAGAAAGTTTCTTATTTCCATATGAAGCTTATATAAAATGTATTCCCAATTCATTTTCCTGATGGTTCCCCTTTAAGGCTGTACCAAAAAAAAAAAGAAAAAAAAAAAAGATTTTGATGTTGAGATGAGACCTGAGGTGATGATGCTCGTTTGCAGTTGCAGTCTTCTCATATGAAGAGATCAGCAATTAGATTTGATCTGTAAAGTGAAGTCCGAGTAATGACACCTCGGTCTGGTTGTTTCTTTTTTGTTTTGTTTTTTAAAAACCTACTGGTACCTGCAAACACCCACAGAGGACAACACATCGCCTAAATGTCATGTATAAGCAATGCTATTTATATAAACAGTTGCTAACATGAGGCAGCTTTCAACAAAAAAAATAAAAATAAAGCAAGCAGACAATCCTATTTACGTACACCTATACTGCAGCAAAGGCTGACCAGCAAATCAGAAATTACTGCAACTTACTACAGCTGAAATGATTCGAATTACAGTGCATGTTGAATC